>OY776268.1:6276250-7697500 GCA_963675405.1 Cosmorhoe ocellata
TGGAAAAAAAATTACTATCCACTTCTTCTAAAAAAAATAAAATAAAAAATAAATAAATAAATATGATCACGACTGTAATCCCCAGAGGCTCGGTAGATATCTCCTCAGATCTTTAGTTACTTAGATCTTTGAGGATATCTAAAGGGGGTAGTCAGAGGCAAGTCCAAACATGACATTTGGTACATGCCCACATTTTGCACAGTAGTTAGTATTCCGTACGTGACAGGTTGCAAGCCATGCCGCTTATAAGAATACTAACCTATGACACATACCTTCGAATTTTTTGTTCTAGGGTATGCCGGTTTCCTCACGATGTTTTCCTTCACCGTTTAAGAGCACTGGCATTGCGCACATACATTTTTCGAATGGAAAACTCATTGGTGCACGACCAGGTTTGAACCCACGACCTTCGGATCGTGAGGCAGGGGTGCTACCACTACACCACCAGCGCTCTCTTCTAAACATACTTAAAATAAAATTGTTTATCTTTGCGTTTGTGCACGCTAATCTCCGCAACGGCTGAACCGTATTAAATGCAGTTTTCACTAATGTATTGAGATAATTTTGAATTAAAACTTATTCTTTGTTTCATCGAAATCGGTTTACAAAATAATAGAGATAATGGTGGTAATTCGGTTGTTTTGCAGACTAACTTAAAAAATGCTACCATAGGTACGATCTTATTTGGCTTACTATAAATTAGCGTAACATTTTTGAATGACAGTTTTAAAAAGATCTAAAATTGACATAATAATTCAAATTTAATTAATTTTCCACCATTTTCACGAAGCTTTAGTCAACACCAATTTACATGGCTTCTAAAATAAGCTAAAACACGTCAATCATACGTCAGTTTAGTCAAATTTAGAATTGTAATTTAAAATGTTTACGCTAATTTAGTATTTGATGTGAAGAAAATAAGGTCATGTTTAGTTCAGCATTTTTTTAGTTAGTCCGCGGAACAAAAGAATCACTACCAATCTATCCTACTAATATTATAAACGCGAAAGTTTGTAAGAATGTATGGATGTGTGGATGTATGTTTGTTACTCTTTCACGCTGAAACGGCTGAACAGATCAGGCACAGATATAGATTATGGTCTGGAATAGCACATAGGCTACTTTTTATCCCGGAAAAATGTGCGGTTCCCGTGGAATAGATTTGTTTTTGTTTTTCAAGGTACCACGCGGGCGAAGCCGTGGGCGGAAGCTAGTATAATATAATAGGATAGGACACAAGGTGTCACATTATAAACATGTAGAAAACGGACCTCCCAAGAACAGTTTTTCTCTAAGTGTGCACAATATACTATTTGTTATACAAATGGGATATATTACACTTTACGAGCGATAGGGTCATTTTATATGCTGGATGATATTAAACATTGGATTTATATCGTAATAAAAACGGGAATAGGCTGTGGGTGGATGTGTTTTTATTTTATTGTAGCCTAGCTGTTGCACGCGGTTCTACTCGTGAGCTAACGCGGCCTATTTTTAACCCTCGACCAGTGTTATTAACGTAAAAATCTGGGTTGTCGTATCTAAACTTTGAAATTGCCGTATTTATCAAAAATAAATTTCAAAATTGCCGTATATGCGATTTAATTTAATTACCTTTGAAAAAAAAACACAGATTACACATTCGTACAAAAGGAAAAGTAAATACAATATAATATTTTGTAATTTACACACTTATTATCAAATTTTAACAAAAACACAGATTAGGTACAAAGAAAAAGTAAGGCCTCTCGCAGATGACGGACTTTTGTCCGCCAAAAAAAAAATAAGGCCGATAATAAACGAGAACTCCCCACGGGGATACCAAAGTTACGTTTCGTTTCACCATTTCATAATCAAAATGTCTTTTATTTCAGGCATTCTGAATTGCCGTATTAAATGATACGGCAGTCAAAAAGCTGCCGTATACCATATTTTCTAAAAAAATACATGAATTACCGTATATTACGGCAATTGCCGTATCGATAATAACGCTGCCACCGACACAAATTCGACGGGGTGTTATAAGTTTGACGTGTCGGTCTGCATGAGAATATGTGTCTGTCTGTGGCTTCGTAGCTTCCGAACGCATGAACCGATTTTGTGTAGATTTTTGATATAATTTTGTGGCAATTATGCCAAAAAATTATGACAAGCTCCGCCTACCAGAGCATATTTTTTGTGGGGTAATTTAATAGCTCAATGCGTCCATTTATTTTCCATTGACTGGTTTTAAGTCATCAGTAGAGTATTTATAATATAATATAAAAAGATGAATCAAAACTTTATCGTGTTGGTAAAACAGACAGAAAAAGTAGATTTGCGGGATATAGAGAATACTAAAATAGCCGATACATTATTTAGCATTTAACGAGATTTGTTTAAGGTTGTTTTGTAGTTAGGTTTTATTGTTGGATGACTGTGGCTGGACATCTTAAGGTATTTAGGCCCCCGTCGCTGAGACCTGCTACTTTTATAAGATTTAGAAATATTGCTTATGATTTATTCAATTTCCAGAATTCGTTGATTCTTTATTGACAGTCGTGATAATACATAGCGTGAAATAATATATTTTCTTTAAAATATCCTAAAATGGCTGCTACACCAATAATACAAAATTAAAAATTTTAAATACCGCCCGACATCATGTCATATTTCGAATCAATAGGACACTGGAAGGTAGTCAGATCCCCTCATCAACTAGAAAAGAGCTGATGATCTTCAAACGGCGGAACAGATTTTCATGAAACATGACTAAGAACACTCGGGATAAAATTATATATGACACAAAAAAAACTAAAAGAAAATTGATTCATCCGTTTGGGAGCTACAATGCCACAGACAGATACACAGACACACAGATACACTGACAGACACGTTAAACTTATAATACCCCTCTTTTTCGTCGGGGGTTAAAAATCATCATCTTCCTACATGTGATATGTCTTTGAGGATATCTAAAGAGGGTCAGAGGCACGTCCGAACATGACGTCCATCGCCGCTTATAAGAATACTAACCTATGACACACACCTTCGAATTTTTGGTTCTAGGGCATGCCGGTTTCCTCACGATGTTTTCCTTCACGTTTATACATACATATAATATACAAAATTGCTCGCTTAAAGGTATAATATAAAGTCTTGGTCGTGTCCTCGGAACTTCTCCTTAAGTGAGATTAAGGATGCATCGTATTCCAGGAAATATATATTCGTTTAGACTCGCAAGCTTAGGACATTGTAAACGGCTTAGGATTTCATTATTCCTTGATAAATGTAGTAAATTAACTTTATTGTAAGTAATTTTTAAAACTGACACTTGTATATTAGCTCGCGTGGTACTTCGATAAAAAGTAGCCTGAGTGTTATTCCAGGTTATATACTACGCGTATTTCAAGTTTCATCAAGATCCGTCCAGCCGTTTCAGCGTGATAGAGTAACAAAAATCCATTCATCCAAACTTTAAAGATATAATAGTTACGCGTAACGTAAAATCTTATTTTTTTTTATTTAAAAAAAATCTACTACAAAATTAAAACTTCTGTATAGTTGCATTAAAAAATCTTAATAAAGAGCTGTCAAAAATAATATTATACTAGCTGTCCCGGCAAACTTCGTACCGCCACTTTTGTATGGGAAATAGAAAAGGGCTATTTTTAGGGTTTTCCAGGCAGTTATTCGTATTTTTCTTACCTTTTAAACCTTCCCTAGACCTCCACGAACATTTCAAGACCAAGATGAGATAAATCCGCTTAGCCGTTCTCGAGTTTTAGCGAGACTAACGAACAGCAATTCATTTTTATATAGATAGATTCAAAACTGTTAAATAAATACAATAAGCTGTCAAAAAGGACTAACCAATTTCCATAGACACGTACCTTTATAGAACTGTCTTTCGAACAAAAAATGTAAACACGAAAACCCTTGACATTCAGTCGCCGCTAAGTAGCTTTCGCAATGTATGTGAAGCTGTATAAACATCGTATACTGACCAGCGCTTTTGAACTAACTGACCATGTTTGGTGCAAGTCAAAAGAAAGCTATTTTATCTTTAGTTAAGTACCTACTTGTTTATGGTAAGTAAGTATTGTAATTGTAATTCTTTATCGCACTTATTACTGAACCCCAAAGATTGTTTTATATTAACGACTTTTTTTCAAACATAACACATACACTATACTTACTAAAAATGATCATGATTTTTTTTCTTACTAATATTATAAACGTGAAAGTTTGTGAGTATGGATAAATGTTTGTTACTCTTTCACGTTGAAACGGCCGAATGGATCTGGATTAAAATTTGGCACAGAAATAAACGGTATTAGCTATTAAATAGTCTGTATTAGCACCTAAGTTACTTTCCCATAAAAAAAAAAACACAGAAAAATGTACGGTTCCCGTGGTATAGATTAGTTTTTGTTTTTCATGGTATCACAAGGGCGAAGCCGTGGACAGAAGCTAGTATTATTATACTTAGTACCTGGTTGACCGAGCGTTGCTCGGATTTTTTTGGTAAATCTTGTTTTTTGGCAAATGAAACCTAGCTAGTTCGATTTATTGCCCCCGAAACCCCCTGCATACTAAATTTCATGAAAATCGCTGGAGCCGTTTCCGAGATTCCGATTATTTATATATATATATATACAAAAATAGCTCTTTTTTTTTTTCTCTCGGCGCTCGGTGGAGCAACTCCAGTGCGGAGCGAGTCAACGGTCCTGAGGATGCTTCGTGGAGAAGCGAAACACGTGTCGAGTTTCTATTTGAGGTGTGGTGTTGGGATTATTAATATTAATAATATTTCTATAAGGCATTTTGTGGGGCTCATTAATATTAATAAGCTTAATTAATAACCTCATTAGATAATAGTTTTAGCGGGAAAGTACTAGAAATTTCCGTCCTTTTCAGTATTTGTAATGGATTTCCGCAAAGTCACGCCTGAATCAATCATTTATTTAAAAATAGCTCGTTTAAAGGTATAAGATTTACTACCTAAATATGATCCATTTTTTAAAATAAATTATACATAATATTATTTACTAAAAATGATGAAAAAAAATTGTAAATAATATTTTTTGATAATACAGACCATTTTTTTTTCAAAGATCACAATAAGCTGATAACTTGCACCGTTCAAAGCTATCTGACCGTCCCGTTAATGAGATACTGACCGATATGTAGGCGAAAGGTCAATTCTAACGTGCACGACTCTGTGACGTACTCACTACTCACTCTTATATGTGACGCGTGAAGCATTGCATTCTGTGCCTTATGCCAATTACATAAAGATCATAGGTCTAAGATACCAAATCATCTACTTAAACCGAGATTCCGTCTTATTTTGTTCATTGTTTCTAACTGTGCTTGATTAGATTAGATTTATTGAAGACTTGTTTCCGCCCACGGTTTTGCCCGCGTGGTTGAAAAACAAAAACAAATCTATCCCAAGGGAACCGTACATTTTTCCGGGATAAAAGGTAGCCTATGTGCTAATCCAGATAATCTATATCTGTGACAAATTTCATCCAGATCCGTTCAGCCGTTTTAGCGTGAAAGAGTAACAAACATACATCCATACATTTTTACAAGGCGTTTATAATATTAGTAGGATATTTTAGGGTTCCGTACGCAAAGACTAAAACAGGACCCTATTATTAAGACTCGGCTATCCGTCCGTCCATCTGTCACCAGGCTGTATCTCATAAACCGTGATAGTTAGACAGTTGAAATTTTCACAGATGTTGTTTCTGTTGCCGCTAGAATAACAAATACTAAAAAACAAAACAAAGGAAATATTTAAGAGGGATCCCATACAGACATGATTTTTTCTGTTTTCACAGATACCTAATGCTACGGATAATTATTAGTATAAAAAAAAAAAAAAAAAAAAAATATGATCACTACTGTAATCCCCAGGCTCGGTAGATATCTCCTCAGATCTTTAGTTACTTAGATCTTTGAGGATATCTAAAGGGGGTAGTCAGAGGCAAGTCTAAACATGACATTTGGTACATGCCCACATTTTGCACAGTAGTTAGTATTCCGTACGTGACAGGTTGCAAGCCCATCGCCGCTTATAAGAATACTAACCTATGACACATACCTTCGAATTTTTGGTTCTAGGGTATGCCGGTTTCCTCACGATGTTTTCCTTCACCGTTTAAGAGCACTGGTATTGCGCACATAAATTTTTCGAATGGAAAAACTTATTGGTGCACGACCAGGTTTGAACCCACGACCTTCGGATCGTGAGGCAGGGGTGCTACCACTACACCACCAGCGCTCTGTTTTAGTATTGTATTAGTATTAGACGGGTATTTATCGCGTTCAAATTACCTTTTATTTACCCGACGTTTCGACAGGTTTGCACGCTGTCGTGGTCACGGGTAGACAAAGTACATAATGCTACGGAACTCTTCATGCGCGAGTCCGACTCGCACTTGGCCGGTTTTTTTAAGCATCGCATTGAAACGTAAGAATCTTTGGTTGCGACAGAAACACAATAGACATTGAATAGACACAGAATAAAATAATAGTAACGAAGGTGACAATTGAGTATTGTGTAACACTATTCTTGGATAAATTGACGCTTTTATTAACAAATCTGAGGTAGCTTCTGTTTAACCAACAATAAGTTTTTACAAGTTATTCCAAAAATGAAACGTAAACGAAATTTGCGAATGAGTTGGTCGAACTTATCATTATTCTAGACGAATCTAAAGACACCTTTTTTGCTGAAACCAGTATTATTTTTTTATTTGATACATTTTTAGTTCTTTATTTTTATTGTAAACTCGGGATTTATTGGAAAATAACCAACAAAATCACATAATGAAACTTAAAATAACTATAAAATATAAAAACTAGAGCGATAAAGTTGACAGTCGAATGCAACGCAGAAAATCTTAGCTTTAGTTCTTCTTCTTCTTCTTCAATTATGGCATCTGTCTCTAAGATTTACCCAGAATCAGGGCCAATGTCAGTCCAATTTCATCTTTGACAGTTGATACTCTTCTCTTCTTCTTCAATTATGGCATCTGTCTCTTAGAGAACAATTTTGCCAGTGTCAAGTGTATTTATTTATAAGTATTGTCAACGTCACAGAGTCATAGTCAAGTAGTCAAGTCAATTTTAAACAAAAGATGGCTGTTTTGTTGAAAATTTTCGGGATTTCTTCCGATGGAATTTGAAGAGAACTATTCACTCTAATTCACATACTTTACACTCGCGTCAAGAACCGGGCTTTATTGGCAAAATAACCACCAAAATTACGCAATAAAACTCAAAATAACACGAGAAAACATATAAAAACCAGAGCGACGTAGTTGTCAGGCAAATACACCGCAGAAAATCCCAGTTGATACTCAAACAAAACAAACGAATAAAATCCCTGACCTTACTGTCATAACTTGACAGTAACTTTAAAAAAATTGGCGCGGTGACGTTGTGTAACTTCAGTTGTAAAGTTTACATTTTGTTTATTGTTTACTTCTAATGGCTAGTTTACACAATGCGAGCTAGCGTACGAGTCAGCCACCCGAGTAGCTGCACTGCAGTAACTCGCACTGTTTGGACGTCACTTACGAGTAACACGCACGTGCGAGTTGGACAGTAGCTCGCATCCGAGTTACTTCAAGATTTTTTGTTTTCACTCGCATGCTCGCGTATTTTTTAGAATATTTTTTATAACACATTCACTCGACATCGCGGTAACTCGCAAGACTGGACAGCAGCTCGTATGTCGTGTAGACAGCAAAGGCGAGCCGAGCTACTGGCGTACGAGTAGACAAGCCAAGCTGTCTACTGTCTGGTCAGCAGTTCAAATCGTCTAAACTAGCCTTAGGGTCAAATATTTTAAGGGTAAGTATAGAAAGTTCGAGAAATGCGTTTATATAAACAAACATGATCACGACTGCAATCCCCAGGCTCGGTAGATATCTCAGGTCTCTAGTTACTTAGATCTTTGAGGATATCTAAAGAAAAGTAGTCAGAGATATAAATCAATTAAATAAATATAAATATTGGAGACTTCACACAACGCTATCTAGCCTCAAACTAAGCAAAGCTTGGAACTATGGGAACCAGATAGCTGATAGATTACTTAAATACCTTTTTTTGTAAATACCTACAATAGTATTTACACATAGTAACACCCAGACACAGAACAAACATTTGCGTTCATCACACAAATGTTTGTTCTGGGTGGGGATCGAACCCACAACCTACAGCGCAGAAGGTAGAGCTACTACCAGCTGAGCTGCCAGTGGGAGTTGTTAGGAAAAAAATCCGAGTAACAATGTGATTCGTTGGCATTCATGAACCCAACATAAATATCAGCTGACTATAAATTTAGTGGATTACGGAAGAGACGAAAACTGGTGTTACTATAGCACCAGTTTTTGGAAGAGCTCGCTGTTATAGCGAGTCGCATAATTATAAATTTCTCCTTTAAATCTTAGATGATTTTTACAGAAGTTTAGTTTTAAATTTTTTCAAAAAAGTATTTATGCTAATAAACTAGTAGTTCGCCCCGAACTGAGATTTCACGCGCGATGTCTACAATCCCCATTTGTATTCTTTCCCTGAAGTTTTTGACACACTTTATTAAATAAATAGGTACATAGGTAAATAGGTAGGTGCCTATGTCTACGTAAATTGGTCCTAATCACAAAAAAATATTTGATTATCCTGCCTAGGTAGGTACCTATAACCGTCAGCGGTTTTCTTAATTTTATATTTTTATATAATATTTCAAAAACTATACATGCTAGAATAATAATAAAAACCATTTTGGAATGTCCAAGTAAGGGCCTTTCATTTGATACTCCTTTCAAGAAATTTAAAGAAGTATTTTTTAAATTTCGTAAGCCAATATCTTTACAACTCCTACACCGATTAAACTCATATGCTTTCCAGCAAATCTACATATCAAAATCTCTGGACCTTCCAAGTTTCATGCAGATTGAATTAACGGTTCATAAGTTATGCTTTAACAAACATATACACATTTTGGTCGCTTCGCTCGCTCAATCAATAAATCTAGGTGATGTAGTTTTGACTTGTTGCAACTACGGAATGGATTAACGGTCCTAAAGATTTGCTATAACAAACGTATACACAAAAATACAACGCCAAACCGCCCTACTTGCCACTGAGGTTTTTGGTCGCTTCGCTCGCTCAATCAACTAGATGACGTGATTCCTAACAAAAACGCCAAATCGCCCTACTCGTCCCTGAGATTTTTGGTCGCTTCGCTTGCATCAATTGCTAGTACGGTCGACCAAAAAATTTGTTTACCACCCTAAGGTTGACTGCCGCTTGCAGATTCATAGGTGATAAAGATTAGTTTCGCTTGCAGATCTATCTGGCAACTTCTATTTTTTTAGTATGTACTGAACCTTGTTGTAATTTTTGATGACTAGGAAACTAAATCAAAACTGGTACACCACTTTCTTGGTTTACCGTACAATAAATCTAGGTCACTTTTTTCTAGATTCGTGAATTGTGATGTGGAAACTGCGTGCTACATGGACCTACTGTTGTGATAAGATGTGAGATTTATCTCGGGTTCCGTGGATATATTTACGTGGGTTGGATTCCTCGTTGTCACCCGCTCACCCACGTGATTGTAAGGCTTAGGGCACAATAGAACCAAGGATTTGTGAGCAAAACGTTGGAGGAAAATACAATGTACCTATTGTGTCCTTTAAATCTAACACCGTGAAATTTTAAAGGTTGTTTTCCCGCGGCAGAACAACTTTCGAAAAATAGAGTAAATGTAAAAAAATAAAGATGTTTTTGTTTTAAAATAATTTTAAAATATTCATAAACTCGCAAATGTGAGGAACAATAGTAACATTCGACGTAACTGCCGCCTTCGCGTAGGTATCGGGATGAATTAGTATTGGTTCGTGGTCGCTTTCGAATTAAATTTTCAAATATATTTTTTTTTGTTTCTAACATTTAATTTGTTTATACAACGATTGTCTTACCAAAACCAAACAATTTCGCTGCGGGAAAACAACCATTAAAATTTCACGGTGTATATATAATTATAAACTAGCTATTGCCGACGACTTCGACAGAAATTTTTTTTTCAAATGTTTTTATTGGTTAATGTTTTCACAGTTTTTTTTATTTAATTTTTTTCGTCAATTTTCCAATGTTTTTAGTATATTCTGCTATTCGGGACAGAGAAAAATACAACAAATGAAAAACCATCAAAATTAGTCCACCCGTTCTCGAGTTATAAGTGTTCGAACAAACCCGACTTTGTTTTTTATATTTAGGAATAAGATAAGTAGATATACAAATAGAATGATAATTTCAAATAAAAAATAGCCTAAAACAACCGTTTTTGAAAAAAATCATCGCGTCGTCATTGTGACGACGTAATTTTTACAATGTACATCGTGGTTTTTTTATAACATGGCATCGTAAATCATGTGTTTTAGCTGTAATATCTATCGTCAGTGTATACTAACATTTACCTCCAGTGTATACTACGGCTATGTAACTGTACAATGTACAATGCAAACATAGGTGTTGACTTTTTGTGATTTATCAATCATAGAATTTCTATGGCTATTATTTTACCGAACACAGTTAATGTTGTAAGTGGTGACTGGGTTCTCGGTTTGGTAAATACGTTAAATTACCGAGATATTTTATATTTTTTTTTATTTTTATGTTATGAGAAGAGATGAATGTCACGTGACGAGGAGAGTGTTAGGTATGAATGTGGATGGATACAGGGGTAGAGGTAGGCCAAAGAAAAGATGGATGGACTGTGTGAAAGATGACATGGGTAAGAAAGGAGTGAGTACTGAGATGACGAATGATAGAGGGAAATGGAAGAAGATCACATGTTGTGCCGACCACACATAACGTGGGAAAAGGGCAGGAAGATGATGATGATGATGATTTTTACCAAAAAAGTCTTTTTTCTTTTTTTTCTGCTAAGTACCTACCTATTAGTTTCAAGTAGATTATCTGTAATTTAAAACACATTTTATATACCCCATATGAATCCACACTTAATAATTATGAATGCGAAAGTAACTTTGTCTGTTTCGCTTTCATGCTTAAGCCGCTGAACCGATTTTGATGAAATTTGGTACAAAGATAGACTAGAGCTTGAGAAAGGACATAGGCTACATTTTAAGTAGGTACCTTGTGGGCGAAGCCACGGGCGGAAGCTAGTAATGAATAAATGCGTTAAAATATTGAAAAGCTAAGTTTCAAGAAACCATTGAAAGCCATTTTCTAGCTAAAGTCACCGTTAAACCCCAAGGCTAATGGGTTCCGCGAAGACTGATAGATGACCCCAAGGTCCCGGGTTCGATTCCCGATTGATTTCCAGAGATATTTCTGTATGATGTACGGAAAGATATATACAGGTGGAAAGGTCGCCATTGATATATTGCTACTGTGATTATTTACTGTTGAAGTGGTCAGTGTATGATCCTAGTACTTATTATTATAAATGCGAAAGTTTGTTTGTATACCTAACTATATGTTTGTAACTCTATAACGGGTGAATAGATGGACATAAATGTAAATTATTCCCTGTATTAATACTAGGCGGTTAATATCTATCTATTTAAATATATGTAAGTACCTATATCTATACATAATAATAAAATCGTTGAGCAGCCGTGTGTGTACTTTTGATATTTTCAATTAAAGATTCGCTACTTAGCCTAAAACAAGCGTAATGAAAAAAAAATGTTTGTCTATGCGTTCTTTCGCACATAATCTCCACAACGGCTGAACCAAATGAATTCAGTTTTCACTAATGTATTGAGATAAGCTTGTTTTAAAAATTAAGCTTTGTTTCATCGAAATCGGTTGACAAATAAAGATATGCTTATTTTACTTATCTAAGTGTAGGTAATCTAACGCGTACAAAGTCTCAGGAAACAGCTAGTCAATAATAAAAAGTATCATCAAATCAAAAAGGTGAGAAAATTGTTATCTATTAGACAGATGTGCTATTTCGATAATACATTTCCGTCAAACTTATATCTTGATTCTAATTCACACCATCATTAGTTATTACGGTAAACTGGTCAAAAGTAGCTTAGCAACTCAATCAACCGAATACCTAGTTATATATAGGTAAACACTTTCTGTGACTTTCAATTTTGTTTTTAAACCTAAGTAAGTACCAAGTTATTGTTTAAACGCGTCTATATCTTATATTTTATTAATAACTAGCTTCCGCTCGCGGCTTTGCTCGCAAGGTACCTACATAAAATATAGCCTTTGTCACTCAGTGATAATGTAGCATTCTAATCTATACTATATAATAATATTATAAAGAGGAAAGATTTGATTGTTTGTTTGTTTGTTTGTTTGTTTGAATTGAATAGGCTCCGAAACTACTGAACCGATTTGAAAAATTCTTTCACCAATGTGTAGAATGAACTTTCAGGATGAACATAGGCTATAATTTATGTAGGTACTTCGCGGGCGACGCCGCGTGCAGAAGCTAGTGGTGGAATAATTTTTGAAATCGGACCAGTAGTTTTTGAGTTTATATGTTACAAAGAAAAATACAAAACTTTCCTCTTTATAACATTAGTATAGATGTCGTTTTAATTTTTAGTTTAAAACATTATAATGTATTATAGATATTTTTCTTTACTTATTAAGGAAAATTTATTTACAGAAATATTATACGGATCTTAATTAATGTAAGTGTACACTATTATACATACATACATACATAAAATCACGCCTGTTTCCCGACGGGGTAGGCAGAGACCACGGATCTCCACTTGCTACGATCCTGACATACTTTTTTTGCTTCATTCACTCTCATTACATTCTTCATACATGCGCGTCGGTTTAGGGTACTCTGGACCTGGCCTTTCTCTAGTACGTCCCCAATTTGATCAAGGTACGTACGCCGAGGTCTTCCCCTTCCAACTGTCCCATTCACACTCCTTATGCACCTGTTTCGTCAATCTCCTTTCATCCATCCTTTCTACATGCCCAAACCATCTTAACATACCCTTCTCAATTTTCATCACTACGTCTTCTTTCACTCCACAACGTTCTCTTATCACACTGTTCTTCATAAATACATAATGTTTATTTAAACTTACCTTAGTTATCAACTAATGAATAATATTATCTGAAGCACATATAGCATCGAGATTATTTATCATTTATTTATTACAGATTAGTGAGAATTATACTTTGTTTGAATTGTCTGTCTAGAAAGTAACTCATAAATAAAAAAGTGAAGCCTTGTCACCTTCAATCAAATTGTAAAGGTGATAGTGGTTAGATAATTATGTTACAGTAAGTTGTTTAGCTACTTTTGACAGTTGAAAAGTATACGGTAAACGATTTATAAACAGACAAGTTAATTATGTTAATTTATTATATTCATTTGCTCATCCATTATGGGTTGATTATAGGAATAAATTGACAGTTCACAGAGTCATTTTATTGTGCATTTGTGCCTTAGTAACTGAAAGTTGAATGATCCTTTTTAGTGTTCCGCATCCAAATTGCAATCAACCAAGTTTAAATAAAACCAATCATTTTTTTTAACTTACGCGATCAGAACACATGTCATCCCCTGACCATAACAGTATGTAAACCTGTAGAAACGTCTGTTAAAATAGGTAAATAAAACGTGACAAATACCCGTCACACCAATCACTCAAGGCGTAAAAAGTACTCGTAAAACTTTGACACCAAAATTACCCCTTTGTAAGGGTTATTTTGAAAAATCCTAATGTACTTGTCCATTTATTTTAATTAATTTCAATTAGTAAACAAATCAAGTTTCAAACCATCACACCACCCGTTAAAATTTTTCACCCCATTTTACCCCTTTGTGTCAAAACTCCCTATTATTCTTTTTATTCTATTCTCCCTATATATATTTTTATCTAGTCTATTTATTTTTTATTTATTATTTTTTATTCGATATATTTGTTCTTCCAAGTTATTCCCATCCTACGAATACAATGAGCCATTAATAAACATGTTAAAACATCCAGTCACGTATAATTGAATCGACGCCATATTCGGAACGAATATTCGATTAGAATAACGAGGCTCCTTCCCGGAATCGATATCGAATAGGGATGTTTAAAAAAGCCGGATTTTAAAATCGATTATGTAATTTCATTGGATTCAGACAATAGTATCTAATTTCTTTTAAACAGTGAGGGTTTTTTTTAAATATTTTTTATTAATCAATTCGCTGAGCGAATATAGGACTAAATAGGAAAATATAATATAACTAAGTACAACAAAAAAACACTTTACATCTTAGTCCTAATAATACTTACCTTTTATTTAAAAAAACTTGAACTAAGGCTAGTATAATTTTTCCTGTGAAGGCTTGTCATTGACGAAGTATTATTAATTTTAAGGAAAAAATCGGATTTTTAGTCGCGATTTTTCATTAATAATAATAATAATAATAATGCTGGAAAATCCACACAGCATCATCTAGCCCCAAAGTAAGCTACTTAAAGCTTGTGTTATGGGTACTAGATAACTGATAAATTTAATACATGATATAGGTACATAGATAGATATTTTTTATTATACATACACACCCAGACCAATGGAACAAATTTCTGCAGATCGTACACAAATTTGTTCCGAGGCGGGAATCGAACTCTTTCCCGATGCGCCACTGAGGTCGTCATTACGGTAGAAATAACGATATGTCAATGACAGATGAAGTATAAACACGCCGTATCTAATTTTGTATATTTTAAAGTGTTTAAAGAACACTACAGGTACGTTAAAAAAATTGTGTAATTCGCAATTTTTTAAATAAGTTCGTTATATCAGTGTGATTCACAATTTGAAAGGACTTCAACTTTAAAAAGTATATTAAATATAACATAATATGTTTTGGAACTTTTTTTTCATTATTAAATTACAAAGTTAACAATAATTTCAATAAAAAATGTTATTTCATAAAGCACAACTGTATTATGCAACAATTTTTTTTTTCTTTATGATTCTTTTGCTAAGTGTAGCCAGAAAAGCCGGATAACTTTAGCCGGACATGTCGCATCCCTATTGGAGGACGTTACGGTAATGTTATTAAAACGATACTGTACCGTTAAACGAACCAAACTTGAATTTAAGTCGTTAATTTTGAAAATATGACCTCGTTAATTGGGTATCGACATACTTTAGGCCCCGTTCAGACGTGCAGCACCTTAAGAACCGAATATCTAAACCTCCCCCTTGAGCACTTTAGATAGGGGTTTTCTGTACGAAAACAAGACTAAATAATTTTTTCATCAAAATTTCAACCTTCTGCACCCTTGAGAGGTTGAAATTTAGGAAATAATGTCTAGGATCAAGAAGGAACCTTCCATATTTTAGTTTAGACTGTGCGTCAGTCAGTCAATAAAGCAAGGGCTTAATATTATTGAAAGTAGACTAGCAATTGCCAGCGATTTCGTCCGTATTACTCCGTTTTCATTAATGTACCTACTAAGATAAACTTGGATTAAAACTTAGGCTTTGTTTCATCGAAATCGGTTGACAAATAAAAAAAAGAAGAATTCTATTATTTAATATTTAAGAATTTAATTATTCAAATTCAAATTCAAATTCAGTGCGCTGGTGGTGTACTGGTAGCACCCCTGCCTCACGATCCGAAGGTTGTATATTATACAAAACAAAAAAACAAACTTTAGCATTACTAACCCTAAAAATAACAAAAATATTCACAAACAAAAAGAAAAAGTCAAATTATATTAAAATTATATCTTATAAAAAACCTTATCCTTTCGTATAGCCGTTATCGTTCTATATATATATATATATATATATAAAGTAATCTAACGCGTACTTAGTCGCGGGTATCAGCTAGATATTATACAAAGGGGAATGATTTGTTTATTTGTTTGCATTGAATAGGCTCCGAAACTACTGGACCGATTTGAAAAATGTTTTCACCAATGTGTAGAATAAACTTTCAGAATGAACATAAGCTATATATTATGTAGGTACTTCGCGGGCGACGCGGCGAGCGGAAGTTAGTATAAAATATATCCTAATAAGTCTAATATACATGAAAAAAACCTATTTAATAAATTAAAATTCATTTTTTTCCCAGCTGTAATCTACTCTGCCCACGATTTCATTAACAACCTCAAGTTTGGCCCACAACTTTCTACAGGTTGCCCAATTGCCCATACCTTATTGTATAGATAGAGATATATAAGGTACTTTAAAAAAAATCACGTTTCCTTTATTTGGCTTCAGGGCACTGGCCGGCTAAATAGGCACACTTTACACAGGACATGTAAAATAATACCTAAGCTTGTGATCTTCCCAGCGCCTGCAGTATGGTCGAAACCCGATCCTGTGTGTTACAGCCTTACGCATGACGGGAAAAAGTTCAGTTTTTTATTCTCCTAGGCGATACAGTGGCTTGGAAAGAGCTGGTTTAATCAGGTACAACATGAGGGCTTTTCGCGAACGAGATAAAAAATTAATAAGATGTGAATTTGACATACACGCGAGAAAAAAGATACATATGTGCTTTTTAGCGAATCTTACATTAAAAATCATGTTAATGTTTGTAAAATTTCTAGTCATGTGATAAAATCAAAAACAAACTTACTTTTTGAAGTATTCGTTCAGTGTGTTTTTGTTAAAATTGTATATCCTACTTATACTATAAACGCGAAAGTTTGTAAGAATGTATGGATGGATGTATGTTTGTTACTCTTTCACGCTAAAACGGCTGAACGGATCTGAATGAAATTTGGCACAGCTATAGATTAAGGTCTGAAATAACACATAGGCTACATTTTATCCCGGGAAAATATAAGGTTTCCGCGGGATAGATTTGTTTTTGTTTTTCAAGGTAAAACGCGGGCGAAGCCGTGGGCGGAAGCTAGTAACTAATAAGACGTGAATTTGACATACACGCGAGAACAAGATAGATGCTATTCAGCGAATCTGACATTAAAAATCATGTTGGTGTTTGTAAAATTTCTAGTCATGTGATAAAATCAAAAACAAACTTACTCTTTAAAGTATTCGTTCAGTGTGTTTTTGTTAAACTGATATTTATGATAATTGTATGTGTGTCTGTGGCCAAATTTAATAAATTAATTAAAACGACTGAACCAATTTGGATATTTCTTTTATAATTGTGTTTGTGCAAAACAACAAGGTTTGTGCAAAAGAAAACTTTAACTCTTCTTCTTCCTGCCTCATACTATGTGGCTTTATTATTTATAAATATTAATAGGCTTTATAATTAATAAAAACTGAAAAAAAGCATGCATTTTACAACTTTCTTTGCTAGTTTTCAGCTACCTTCTTAATAAAAATATTTCATCATTTTTTTTCTGAATATTTTTTATAATTATGTAGTTGCTGGATAACTAATTAATATTAACCCAGCTGCACCCGTACAGGGCTGTGGCAAGGCAATGTCCCTAGAGCGGGATTAGTGACGCTTGCTTGCTTTTTTGCTTGATTGGTTTAGAGTGTGATAGTTTGCTTGACGTAGATGAATTGATGCGGGAAATAATCACATCCCTAATGTCATTAAAAGAAAAACATGATCATGACTGTAATCCCCAGGCTCGGTAGATATCCTCAGATCTCTAATTACTTTGATATTTGAGGATATTATAAGGGTAGTAGGAGGCACATCTAAACATGATATTTGCCACATGCCCACATTTTGCACAGTAGTTAGTATACCGTACGTGACAGGTTGCAAGCCAATCGCCGCTTATAAGAATACTAAACTATGAAACACACTTTCGAAGTTCTAACGTATGCCGGTTTCCTCAAGATGTTTTCCTTCATCGTGGCATTGCCCACATAATTTTTCGCATAGAAAAACTCATTGGTGCACGACCAGGTTTGAAAACACGACCTTCGGATCGTGAGGCAGGGGCACCACTACACTACCAGTACTCAGTAATGTCATTAACTTTTTTTATTCGCGAGGCGAATGTGTTATATTGTCAATTTATCATTCTCAAGTTTGAAAATACTTTGTAATGATCGAGCTTACGAAATGTACCTCTGAGACGCAATCCTTTCACCACACTAGTTCAAAGAACAAGTGAGATGGAAAAAGTGATAGGAAACTGGTAGGTAAACTCTCACTTCCTGCTCTGACAGTCCATTAATTAAATATTTAAAAAGCCCCTCGCACACATTTTGCCCGCCATTTTGGTGGCGGCCATATTGGATTTGAAATTTGTCATAGTGTAGTATAGTATTCTACTACTCAAGCCCTTTTAGTTACTGCCTATATTGAGGGAGTTGTGAAAAAAAAGTTATTCGCCATTTTGTGGTAGCGGCCATCTTGAATTTGAAATTGTCATAGTGTATAGTATTCTACTATTCGAGTCCTTTTTTTTGATACCTATATTGGAAAGTTGTGAAACAATATGTAATCCGCCATTTTGTGGCGGCGGCCATCTTAGGCCGATTTCCATCAAACATAGCTAAGAACACTCCCGACATTCACCTTTCAAACAAAAAATCGAAATCAAAATCGGTTCATGCGTTCGGGAGCTACGATGCCACAGAGGCACAGACAGACAGACACACAGACAGACACAGACAGACAGACACGTCAAACTTATAACACCCCATCGTTTTTAAAAACATCATGCCAAACTTTCACTTAGACATTTCCTGAATATTCTAATTAGTTCATTTTTATCGCAGAATATATTAAACACATGTAAATTTTATGCAAATTGCTGTATCGACTTTGCTACGGTTCAATGTCAACGAATTAGTCACAAAACCGGATTTTGGGATTGTCCTTTTTTGATTATATTTTATGTCTCGGAACCACTTAGTCATTGATGAGCCCTAATAATCGAGAATAGGCCACCCATAGGCCTCCGCCACGACCTAACGGGTACAAATAGCTTAGCCTATATTTCGAAGTATAGAAGTGGAAATTAGAAGTTAAAAAAAAATCACCATGAAAAAAAATGAGATTCAAAATTTTCAAACGGGCGAGATTGAACCTGCATCTTTGAGCCGGCCAAAGCACTTCCATCTATGCCAGCGTTCTGCTAGCCAGCCTCTACAAAATATCTTTAATTCCTAGATTTCTTCTTGAAACCTGGATTATCGGATTTAGTACTTGTAAGTACTCGTATATAAACCCAAAAGTAAAAGTCATCAAAATTAGCAGCTTAAAAAATTCATAGTTGAAGATAGGTAAGAGAGTGCCACGATGAACGGTCTTATGCTTTTTCAACTTTCGCAAAATGTGAGTGAGCTTTGGAAACGAACTTATCAGCTAATAAGGAAAATCTATAAATCCCCGGCATAATAGTTACTACACAATAACAAAGTAATAGTGTTGTGCCATCATGTCGATAAAAGTCTTATCGATGATCGTTACTTATCGTAGACGCTATAGCGCGTAAAATGTTACGGGGTACTTACAGACGTGATAATTTTAATGTTGCTAATTTTGTAATGTCAACGCTGTCTTTATAGATCGTAAATGTTGGGATAACTCTAGGAATAAATATTTTATTTGCATATCATATTGCAATAAAGGTTGCAAGCGGATGTGTTAAGGGAAAGTGTGAGATTAATCTAAATATACCTATATAACTCAAAGGTGACTGACTGACTGACTGACTGACTGACTGACATAGTGATTTATCTACGCACAGCTCAAACCAATGGACGGATCGGGCTGAAATTTGGCATGCAGGTAGATGTCATGACGTAGGCATCTGCTAAGAAAGGATTTTGATTAATTCTACCCCCAAGGGGATAAAAGTTTGTATGAAAAGTCGCGATAATCGATATTAACGCGGGCGAAGCTGCGGGCATCAGCTAGTTATGAATAAACTAGACTAATGGGTATAATAATGTTTTTTTTGATGCGAATATACCTAATTTAATATGAATGAGATTGAATAAGAATTATGTAAGAGTTATTAGACGTTTTTGACATAATGCGGTCCATAATTTTAGACTTACATCACATTATTTTACTTTGCATTAATAAATAGTTTACCTAGTTAGTAATAATTTCACACTTATTTTGGCAACAACTTAGTTAAAACGAATAATAGTGGTGTGACGTTGGACTTGACAGTGGGGCCGGCATTTACTTTTATCAGGGCGGTTTACGGAAACTATATATTTTGTTTGCTATGATTTTAGTAAAATTATGAATACAATACAATACAATATATCTTTATTGTAAAACATAAAACAAACAATAACAAAGAAAAAAAAATAAGTATAGGCATCTCATGAATAATCTCTTGAAAGTCTTATACAGCGTCCTGTATTACTCGATTGCCCGTAAAAGTTAACGTTTAAATTGATATGGCCTTAAATTATTATATAATTAAGCGATCAGCTATCTGGTTTTTATAGCTTTGCTAAATTTGGGGCTAGATGGCGTTGTGTGAACTGTCCACCAATATTTATTTATTTTATATGTATGTATTATTCTTTTCAGATTTGGGTTAATACTAAAATGGGATCAATATAATCACCTTGTATGTAGGACAATTAAAAATTACCCTTTTAATTTTATTGAACGAAAAAAGAGCCTTTCACTTTGATCAAAAAGTTAAGATCGATAGTTTGTATCGATATTTTTATCATAACTATAATGAGTGCAACACTAGTGGACATTAAGAGACATGTCAACATAAGTGCGCCTACGCAGATTCCTGTCGCCTCGTCATGTGCCTATAACCTTGGTGCTTTGACCTGAATACCCTAGACTAACTCAGGTACGGACTAAGGGGAGGTCCTGATTATTGAAAACTGGTATAAAAATTGGTAATTTCAATATTTTTGTAAGAAGATAATTAGATTCCATATATTTTCTTAAAAATATGTAATTAGGATTGCTTAAAACTTATCTTATATAATTTCAGGATTTTTAGAAATTTTTCCTTTGATAACAAATATAATAATAATAATAATAATATATGATCACGACTGTAATCCCCGGGCTCGGTAGATATCTCCTCAGATCTTTAGTTACTTAGATCTTTGAGGATATCTAAAGGGGGTATCAGAGGCAAGTCCAAACATGACATTTGGTACATGCCCACATTTTGCACAATAGTTATTATTCCGTACGTGACAGGTTGCAAGCCCATCGCCGCTTATAAGAATACTAACCTATGACACATACCTTCGAATTTTTGGTTCTAGGGTATGCCGGTTTCCTCACGATGTTTTCCTTCACCGTTTAAGAGCACTGGCATTGCGCACATAAATTTTTCGAATGGAAAAACTCATTGGTGCACGACCAGGTTTGAACCCACGACCTTCGGATCGTGAGGCAGGGGTGCTACCACTACACCACCAGCGCTCTTCAGCGATAAGAAATATATTTTCTTAAAAATAAATCTTAAACAATTTCTTCAATCTTCGGTAATTTAAACCCAAACGTCGATGGAATAAAGTCGACATTAATCATTTTTTGGCAAATCCATGAAAGAGTTTTAATGTGTGAAATTCGGTTTCGCGGATATTTTCCTTGAAGTGCCTAATGCTTCCATGTTTTTTCCGTTCACTGCGTGATAATAAGTTCCTTAATACATCCCTGTCTAACTTAGCGAATTATGTGGTACATTTAAATGCTTAGCATTTTTAGGTTAGGGATACAGACAACTGTTTTCTTTCAATGTGGGACTTAAGGACCTGGGGCCTTACCACGAGGTCTTAGAAATCATCATATTTCAGAAACGGCACATTTCAAGCTAAAAAAAAGTAAAGTAAAAAGTTATTGATCTTACAAGTAAATTATTGAAACTAGGGTTGGACTCTTCTGTAGGTTAAAATACTTGTGTTAGAAAAGTCCCCTCTTTCTAAAAGCCCTATTAAATAATTTATAGGTTGAGGTACGAAATATCAAAGTTATATTACTTTGATATTGCCCGAAGAGCTTGTGGTAGGGTAATTATCAGCTGGATATCATCATAAAAGCTGCTTTACTAATTTGAACTTAATTTGTAAGTTGATAAAGCTAACATTGCTTCGCGATATGGTATAGGCTTAGAAGGTATATTATGAAATAGTTTTTGAGTTACGAGGGGGTGAAAAATGACCCAAATGGTTCCTGTAATATTACACACTGTGCGCGCTTCGCCCGTTCGCTTGAACTTGGCTGACACGCTGTCGCGTGTCTAGATCTAAGGGGAAAGATTCGCCAAATCCAAGCCGAATTTCTGGTTCAAGATTCGGTTAAAACTCGGCACAGGGATCTTAATTTGCCAGTTTTAATCATGACAGAAAGAAACATACTTATTGTGTCAAACACACTCAAAGTAGTGAAAAAAAGGGGTGAGAGGGGGAGGGGGTATAGTGTAAAGGAGGAGTTAATACTTTAAAAACGTACCTCTCTCTCTGTCTGCCAAGGATTTGTTAAATCTGTAAAAAGAAAATAAGTTATAAATACATAAAAATTACACATTAAAACTTTAAAAAATACGAGAAAAAATATAAAAAGTAGAGCGGCAAAATTAAGAGCATCTGATATATTCTTCCGCAAAACTATTCTTTATTTTGTTTATGGCATCTGTCTCTTTTGAGATAATTTTTGCCAGTGACAAGTTTTTTTAATTTTATAGTATTGCCAACGTCACATAGTAATAATCAAATTGTCAAGTTAATTTTAAACAAAAGATGGCTGATTTGTTCGAAATTGTCGGGATTTCCTCCGATGGATTTTGAAAGAAACTATTCACTTTAATTCACATATTTTACACTTGCGTCAAGAACTCGGGCTTTATTGGAAAAATAAATAATTAAAAATTTATTAAAAAAGGGTTATGTGAGGATCGTAGCAAGTGGAGATCCGTGGATCTGCCTACCCCGTCGGGAAACAGACGTGATTTTATAATGTAAAATTACACAATAATATTCAAAATAACACGAGAAAAAATATAAAAACTAGAGCGCTAAAGTTCACAGTTGAAACATCAAAAAAATTACGTTACAAAAGCAAAACAAGTGACATTGACATTGGCAATGTAACAGACTTCGAACAAAAAAGGTTTATTGACCCATATTATTACCTCGTCATATGTATCATAAATGCGAAAATTGAAGACATGCTTCGTTGCCCACCCTATGCTAAAATTACAACCTACTCACATAAAATTATACCTTATACCCGTGTGATAACATTCAATTCGCCTCGCGATGTACAGCTAAAACAATTACCCAAGATTTTCAAGCTGTTTTCAACTGTATTGTGGATGTTGTATGAGTGAATTTCGTTTGTACATTCTAATTGAGTTTAGTATAGCGTAACGGAATAATTTTAAAGAATTTTTGCAAAGGAATATAGAATGTGCTGTGGACTTTTTTCTGAAAGTGAAATGTCAAACTGACATTATTGTTGCTGTCTCGTTCGATGCAGTTCAATTGTTTTCTTAGCATAAGCATTTTATTTACGGTAGAGATTTAAGATGGGATTTTTTGCGATGCTACGACTGTCAACTTTTTCGCTTTAGTTTTTCATCATCATCATCATTCAGCCCGGTTGCACCCACTGTTGAGTATAGGCCTCTTCTTTATTACGCACTAGCTTCCGCTCGCGGCGTCGCCCGCGAAGTACCTACTTACATAAAATATAGACTATGTTCATCCTGAAAGTTTATTCTACACATTGGTGAAAGAATTTTTCAAATCGGTTCAGTAGTTTCGGAGCCTATTCGTTTCAAACAAACAAACAAACAATCAAAGTTTTCCTCTTTATAATATTAGTATAGATTACTTTAGTTTTTAAGGAGCAATAATTAATCCTGGTTAATTCTCAATTAGGCATCTACTTAATATAATATATAAAAATAACAGTTACCCATAAACAAATTGTTAGAAAATATAAATATACGTAACTCAAGGCACAATATCAAGTCCATACGACGAATATCTCAATAACTTAGAGAAAAATTACAGGGTGTTACCAGAATACTTCCAAAAACATCAGGGGTTAAAACCCATGAATATAAACAACTTTCTCTAACTCTTTTTCTTCAACTTTTACGAAACCAACACTGTGAGCGTGAGAAAAAACAGTTGTTTCATACATTCGGAAGTATTCTGTTAACACCCTGTATATGTGACATTTTGAGAGTTTTTTCAGTAAGCAAGACAATGCACTGTAGGTATTTGGGTAAATTTTCAGTTCAATATACTAAAGCTATAAGTTCATACTCCATAAAAAAGATTTCAACGCGCTCCTAGCGTATTTATTTACGTTTCATTTCACGAAGTTTGAATACACTAAGTCTAGGACAGCAACTAGTAGATTACATTGGTAAAATATATAGAGGAAGCAATTCTTATGTCGAAACTAGTATCGTGTTAGGAAAAAATCCTATTGTTTGGTAACTATATCGTAAAAAGAAGAATTTTTCTTTTACCGCAACTGGTTACGAATGTCCGGTTTCGTACCCGGCCGAAGGGGCAAATAGAAGCAAATGGGAAGCAATTTTTGATAGCATTTTAACGTTAAATACGACAGGTGACTCATCCGGACGGTGACCAACTAAGTAACGGTAAGTTCTATAAGACTTATACAGGGTGTCCCAAAAAATAGTGTCAAGCGAAAGTTTAGAGATAGAACACCCCTTGGGGTACCCGAATCACCCCCATGTATCTTCCGCGATTTTTTATAGTTTTCAAGTTATGATTTTTTTCCGAATTTTTGAAAATTTTCCACTTGAACAACTTAAAAACTCTTTAAAAAAAGTAGAAAACTTTCTTGAGATTTTTTTTTGCTACTGACCAATATAACTTACTAGGTAACTGTTACCCGCAACTTCATCCACATTTAATTATTTTAATCTTTGACAAAATATAGCCTATTTCCTACCCAGAATGCAATCTATCTCCTTTCCAAAATTATTAAGATCCGTTCAACTGTTTAGTCGTGAAACAAACAAACAGAGTGACTTTCGCCCAAACAAACAGAATTCTGCCTTTATACTCGTAATGTTATTATAGTACTAGCTTCCACCCACGGCTTCGCCCGCGCAGTACCTTGAAAAACAAAAATAAATCCCACAGGAACCGTATTTTTTTTCGGGATAAAAAGTAGCCTGTTTTACCACAGAATGCAATCCATCTCCTTGCCAAATTTCATTAGGATCCGTTCAACCGTTGAGTCTTGAAAAGATAACAAACAAACAAACAGGGGGCTCACCTCGAATTCATAATACATTATATTATTTTTTTATTATAATTACCGGATTAATATTACATTGTTATTTCGTACCATGATGACCTATGCAAATTGTATACTTCAAGAACGGAATCGTTCTGGAAGACTTCGTGGTAAGGCCCCAGGTTGACTTTCGCCCAAACAAACAGTACCCCTAGTATGAGTTTTTATTTACGAAAACTTTTTTCGAATAGTATCCTTTCATACATTTACCTCCATCGGAAATGTTAAGGAACTAAAATTAGGCCGATAATATCGAAAATATATCTAATCGGCAGTCCCAGCAATGACTTCCAAATCAAGTTTTCACGATATCGACTTTATTTTAGTTTCTTAAAATTTCCGATGGAGGTAAATGTATGAAAGGATACTATTCGAAAAAAGTTTTCGTAAACTATCAAAAACTCATACTAAGGGTACAGAATTCTGCCTTTATACTCGTAATATTAGTATAGTATGTATGGGTTAGAAATATGGTGACTAAGACGAATCTATTAGTATGTGTATAGGTTCACAGGATGTCCGTGTGACGACTTTAAAGGAAGATGTATGTATGTGTGGAATGAGTAAGTGTGCGTGAAGCGTTGTTTGTTTGAAGTTATAAAGGCGAAAAGGCACTAAAGCGAGAAAGAGAAACAGATATAAAATCAACCTAAAAATCACTTCAACATTACAAAAATCATGATCACGACTGTAATCCCCAGGCTCGGTAGATATCTCCTCAGATCTCTAGTTACTTAAATCTTTGAGGATAATCTAAATAGGCACATACCTACATTTTGCACAGTAGCTAGTATTCCGTACGTGACAGGTTGCAAGCCCATCACCGCTTATAAGAATACTTATCTATGACACACACCTTCGATTTTTAGTTCTAGGGTATGCCGGTTTCCTAACGATGTTTTACTTCACCGTTTAAGCAAGTATTAGCAGTTAAAAACATTGTAAATATGACGAAACAAAAAAGATAAAAAAAAATCCCTTGATTTTCCCATACAAAATGTTCATAGGTTCCGCATTAATATATATATATTCACTCGGACAACAGCTACTTCTAGATGAAACAGTGCGCAAAAACGAGTACATAATTCGTTTGTCGCTAGATGGCGTTGCACCGAACATACTAATAAGTACCAGGCGCGCATATTAATTAGGAGATAGCATTTCCCGCAGTTCGTGATGTCATTGAATGCTAATTTCACACTTCACTGAACTCTGCGTCAATAGCGCACTCGTGAGAAGCGTCCTTTGCTTGAATGATGTGCGACAAAGTTTTGTCGACTATTTTATCTCCCACTCCATTCTTCTGTCCTCGTCCCACTCGTGGAGTCGGCACAACATGTTTTCTTCTTCCACTCACTCCTATCATTCGTTAACTCTGAGTCTACTCCTCTTAAATTCATATCATCTTTCACACAATCAAACCACTTTTTCGTCGGCTTCTACTTGTTTTAACTCTTTAGATATCCTCAAAGATCTAAGTCACTAGAGGTCTGAGGAGATATCTACCGAGCCTGGGGATTACAGTTGTGTGAGTGTTTGTTTTGTTTTGAGTACTTAGATGTACCTACATATTCACTGTTTTCAAAGTTTTGAGTTACTTCCTCGTTCGACCCAAAATTTTATTTAATTTCCCTATGTTTGCTTCGTATATTAGAAAGGTTCTTAATTCCCTAAAACTCAACAAACCGTCTGTTCCGACACGTCATTAAAACCCTAAAATTAGGGTCTTCCCACTTTCCATTTCCGAAAAATCCTCATTTGAACCTTTTATCAACTTTACCTCAAACAAACAAATCTAAAAAACCCTCCGACCCACAAGTGGTAAACAAATAGACTAACATCAGAGTGATAATAACATATAGACGCATTAAATATTATAATTTATCAATATCAAAAATCAAAATCAAAATATGTTTATTTTCAATAGAATCACAGGGATCATTTTGAAACGTTATATAAATGTATATAAAACTCTTAATTACTGACTGACACTGACAAATAAAACAACGAAAGAAGCTACTGCGCACTTTAATCCTTTCAAATAAATAAATGATATTAAAACATTAATGGAGGTGAATGAATAATTTTGGCTTATTCCCAAAGTACTCCACGTTTTGTTCCCAAAGTACTCCAAGAAATATTCTCAAACTACTCCACAAACAAAATATTGTTTTTTTAGTTAAATTCGACTCCACCCCACTGGTGTCCAAAAATAATTATCACATACATTCGTTCTCAAACTCCTCCAAACATTTAATATTAGTCATCAGTAATGTAAATAATACTGATTTATTTCGCATTTTACTCCACAAGGTAACTGACGTACAGTCAGCTTAAGAAATACATATTTTAATAGTACAATAAACAGATTTTTCTTCTCTTATTATAGCGATAACCGCCTATAACGTCATAAAATGCCTTACCTAAACCTAAATGAATGAAGATTTAAAATAAAATACAGTACTTAACTGATTTAAAAAAAAATTATTAATCTAATCAACATCAAGAAAAAGAAGAAGAAGATCAACATAAGTACACATTTTCAAAAATAGACGGTAGAATAAAAAAAACAATATACCTACCTACTTAATTATGAGAAACCAAAATTTAGAAGTTTACCATAAATATTGATAGAAAAAAAACCATGACGTATTAACAGAAGGGTGTTTTTTTAAAAGCTTAGAAACTTTAAATTGAAATAAAAAAAACGCTATGAATAAAGCCAACTGGATGTAATTTATACATAATTACGTTTTTCTCTGTTTTATTTCAGTTTAAAGTTCTTCGTCTCTAAAAAACACCCGTTATTATAACTTACCCGTAAAAATCAGTCTCTTCAGCTATGCATTATGCTAATGCGAGACATATTAGGTCTTAGAATATATTCAGAAATAAAAAAATAAAATAAATAAATAAATATGATCACGACTGTATCCCCAGGCTCGGTAGATATCTCCTCAGATCTTTAGTTACTTAGACCTTTGAGGATATCTAAAGGGGGTAGTCAGAGGCAAGTCCAAACATGACATTTGGTACATGCCCACATTTTGCACAGTAGTTAGTATTCCGTACGTGACAGGTTGCAAGCCCATCGCCGCTTATAAGAATACTAACCTATGACATATACCTACCTTCGAATTTTTTGTTCTAGGGTATGCCGGTTTCCTAACGATGTTTTCCTTCACCGTTTAAGAGCACTGGCATTGCGCACATAATTTTTTCGAATAGAAAAACTCATTGGTGCACGACCATGTTTGAACCCACGACCTTCGGCAGGGGTGCTACCACTACACCACCAGCGCTCTTATTATCAGAAATTAAATCATTTGTAATTTGGTATTTGCTTGTAACATTAACATACCTAGGTGTAAACAAAACTTATCTCTTTTGCTACCCTTTTTTTCTAAATAATAATGCATTAAAAGTATGTACCTAAGTGATATTGAAGTGATATTACAATTTACTTTATTTACCGCAGACGTAAACGTTCAAAATTCCTAATTTGAAGAAAACTTTTGCCAGCATACCTAATTTTATTACAGAAATACTGTGACAGACTGTACTCCTAACATTATTTTGTTTCGATGTTTTGAATGGAGTAGTCTTGAAACTTAAACGCACTATTTTTATTTTACCTTTTTTTAATAATAATTCTTTGGAGTAGATTGGGAACTAATGTTCGAGATTCTTATCTTTTTTGAACAAAAGAATGGAGTACTTTGGGAATAAGCCATAATTTTGACGTCTTTTGCCGTGAGGTGGCTACGTAACCACCCCACGGCAGTAGCTACGTAGCTACTAAGATAGTAGTAATAAAGAAACCAAAGTAGATCATAATATTGCCTTAACACAAGCTCTAACAAACCAGCAGTTTCAGAAATGTCACATTTCATGAAGTAACACTACTTCAAATACAATTTTTATAGGACATATCAATGTTGTATTACTTTGATCTTGCCCAAAGACCTTGCGGTAAGGCCCCTGTTCTTACGATTTTGTTCATACTGTTCATACTTCTGACAAAGCCGTAATGCTTACTCTTGAGCGACACCTTTTAAAAGAAATTCCACACCTTTTGTTTGAACTTTGTTGTGAACCTTTCTTCGTGTAAGGCTCGTTTTAAATGTTTTCTGAGCACCTGCCTGTGTGTTACCACACTTAGTATTTACACGTCTATGTTTAATTTAAACGTTATACAAAGTGACCTTTACGTAGATATCCTACTAATATTATAAACGCGAAAGTTTGTAAGAATGTATGGATATATGTTTGTTACTCTTTCACGCTGAAACGGCTGAACGGATCTTAATGAAATTTGGCAATGGCACAGAATTTAGTCTGGAATAGCACATCTATACTAATATTATAAAGAGGAAAGATTTGATTGTTTGTTTGTTTGTTTGTTTGAATTGAATAGGCTCCGAAACTACTGAACCGATTTGAAAAATTCTTTCACCAATGTGTAGAATGAACTTTCAGGATGAACATAGGCTATAATTTATGTAGGTACTTCGCGGGCGACGCCGCGTGCAGAAGCTAGTAGGTTATAATTTAACAAAGTGCCACGCGGGCGCAGCCGCGGCCGGGAGCTAGTAAGATAAAAAATGCAATGTTTTTTGTTAATGACTTTTTCAGTCAGCGAACATACAAAATACTTTTGAAAAATCATAATTCTAATTTGATAGTTTTCAAATAGTCCTTTGCGAAAATATCCGATGTGACTTTCATGTTGAGTTACACAATAGTGACATAACAGTTTGAAACGTTATAATACCAATACCGATTTATGATCCAACAAATCGAACCGATCAAACAAACACAAAGATAAGGTTGGGCTTCAAAAAGTCGACAAAGTTATATAGCGGGCGTAAAGTCATGGTATTTTCTTAGTTTTGTGTCAAAGAGTATTTTCTAGTAAGATACGTAACCGATTTTCTGCGATGTATTAGATTATAAACTTAGTCGCTCTAGTTTTTATATTTTCTCGTGTTATTTTGAGTTTATTATGTAATTTTGGTGGTTATTTTTCCAATAATAATATCATTGAGTAGAATCGTATAAGTATTAGCCCAGATCATATGTATTAGTATAATAGTAGAAGGCCAAAGAAAAAGTGGTTTGATTGTGTGAAAGATGATACGAATGTAAGAGGAGTCTCAGAGTTGACGAATGATAGGAGTGAGTGGAAGAAGAAAACATGTTGTGCCGACCCCACGCGTGGGAAAACGGCAGGAAAATGATGATATCATTGAGTAGAATCGTTCGTAAAGAGCGCTGGTGGTGTAAGGGTAGCACCCCTGCCTCACGATCCGAAGGTCGTGGGTTCAAACCTGGTCGTGCACCAATGAGTTTTTCCATTCGAAAAATTTATGTGCGCAATGCCAGTGCTCTTAAACGGTGAAGGAAAACATCGTGAGGAAACCGGCATACCCTAGAACCAAAAATTCGAAGGTATGTGTCATAGGTTAGTATTCTAATAAGCGGCGATGGGCTTGCAACTAGTCACGTACGGAATACTAACTACTGTGCAAAATGTGGGAACGTACCAAATGTCATATTTGGACTTGCCTCTGACTACCCTCTTTAGATATCCTCAAAGATCTAAGTAACTAAAAATCTGAGAAGATATCTACCGAGCCTGGGGATTACAGTCGTGATCATATATATTATTTTATAGAATCGTCCGCCCAGCAGTGGGTGAAGAAGGATGATGATGATGAAAAGACGTCGCCGCTATTACAGAAAGCAGTTTCAAGGAACCAATAGTGCGTAGAATCGACACGATCAAAGGTCAGGGAGTAACGTATAGACATTTTGTGTCGACATCGGAAGAAAACGGGACTCGATTGGTCTAATTTATAAACTGATGGTTCGATCAACTTATTATTACTGTTTCATTTTCGAAAAAAGATGGATGAACTGTGTGAAAGATGATATGAGTAAGAAAGGTGAGTAGTTATTGAGAAGACAGATGATAGAGAAATGGAAGAAGAAAATGTGTTGCGCCGAATCCACATAACGAGAAAATGACAGAAAGAAGAAGACATATTTTGTAACCACAGATCATAGTATGATAGAAAAAATAATCAATTATTTATTTCTTTGAATGTTTAACTTCAATATGTGGACATGTGCCTAATAATATGTTAAAACATGGCTCTGACTACCCTCTTTAGATATTCGCAAAGGTCTTACTAGAGATCTGAGGAGGTAATCTACCAAGCCTGTCGGGCTAGCATGAAAAAGTTTTGTCTCGCTCTTTCTCATGAGAATATGAGACAGCATGCTCGACAAAAGCATCAACAATTTTTAGTCGATTGTATTGTCTCGCTCTCTCTCGTTAGAATATGAGACAGCATGCTCGACAAAAACATCAACAAATTTTAGCCGACTATTTTGTCTCGCTCTTTATCTTGAGAAAATGAGACAGCATGCTCGACAAAAGCATCAATAATTTTTTGTCGACTATTTTGTCTCGCTCTTTTTCGTGAGAAAATGAGATAGCTAGACAAAACAGTTGACAAAATTTTGTCAAGGCTGCAAATTAAAGCCGTGAAAAAGCCTATCACTTGATCCACCCAATCTAATAACATTACAACATCGAGCTAGATTTCTAGCGCTTGTACAAGCTCTAGATTGAAATGATAGTAATCAAATTGTTTTATAACGCGTTTATTATGTCTCGTTTCATTTGATTTGATTTTAATTGAATTAAGGCTAGTGTACACCGTACATGTACATTCTCCGTATTGAAGATTGTCTTGATAAATAAATAAATAAATAATGCTGGACAGTCCACACAGCATCATCTAGCCCCAAAGTAAGCTACTCAAAGCTTGTGTTATGGGTACTAGATAACTGATATATTTAATACATTATATACATTGATAGATATCTTATACCTTTAAACGAGCAATTCTTGTATATATATATATATATATATTTATATATAATCGGAATCTGGGAAACGGCTCCAGCGATTTACATGAAATTTAGTATGCAGGGGGTTTCGGGGGCGATAAATCGATCTAGATAGGTCTCATTTTTAAAAAAACGTCGTTTACCCCAAAAAAACGAGCAAAGCTCGGTCACCCAGGTACTTTTTTATTATACATAGAAAACACCCAGACCAACGGAACAAATTTCTGCAGATCGTACGCAAATTTGTTCCGCGGCGGGAATCGAACCCGCAACCTCTAGCGTCGCAGGCGGACTCTCGCCCGCTGCGCCACTGAGGTAGTCAATTGATTGGATGTCTTTTGTATTTATAACAAGCGGACAAAATTAAGCGGAAGCGCTGTAAAACTTTTGCGGACATTTTTAATCGACTTCAATTAAATCAAAATGTATTTATTCAAATTAATTCTTCTTCTTCTTCAATTATGGCATCTGTCTCTTAGAGAACAATTTTGCCAGTGTCAAGTGTATTTATTTATAAGTATTATCAACGTCACAGAGTCATAGTCAAGTTGTCAAGTCAATTTTAAACAAAAGATGGCTGTTTTGTTGAAAATTTTCGGGATTTCCTCCGATGGAATTTGAAGAGAACTATTCACTCTAATTCACATACTTTACACTCGCGTCAAGAACCCGGGCTTTATTGGCAAAATAGCCATCAAAATTACGCAATAAAACTCAAAATAACACGAGAAAACATATAAAAACCAGAGCGACGTAGTTGTCAGGCAAATACACCGCAGAAAATCCTTCAAATTAATTACAAGGATCACTTTTATCAATGACAATCATACGTCATGCTAGGTGAATTTGATTGACAGCCGTATTTTTTTTTGTTATGTTTTGTGGAGGTTTGCCCATGACGGCCCATGCTGACGGCCCGACAAGGTGACTTTTTTTTTAATGCCTATTTTATGACATTAGTGTAATATGGCCCCTGTCACGAAAGATATTGTAAATACTAACTATTTTTATCTAGCGTATTTATCTATTTAGGTCCTTGGGAGAGCTATGAATTGATACCAGATTATTTTGGCACGAACGTTAACCGCATTTATTCAGAATAGGTATTACATGTGTTACGTGGGCTATGTCACGGGCCCTGCACACGACTGACTGTCATCACCGAGGGGCGCGGGGAAGACAGCGTCTTACAATTTGTATCGAGTTACATTATGTGTCCCTACAATATCAAATGAAGAACTGACATAATCAATTGTCTAATGTTACAATTTATTCTATGTATGTATCTACAAAAAAAAGCAAATGATTAGTCTATCAGTTATCTGGTTCCCATAGTATAAGCTATGCATGGTTTGGGGCTAGATGGCGTTGTGTGAATTGTCCACCGATATATTTATTTACTCGATATTGTAAACCAATTGTAAATCGATTTCAATGATTCTCTGTAAACATTTTTTGTTTGATTGTTTACAGCTTACACCTAAGCGTACGTCAACATTTGTGACATTCTGCCGTGACCGTGGCTCCTTACCGTGACAATTCAACGGATTGTCAACGGACTTCGTGACAAAGCACATTGCCGTGACACGTACAAACTTGCGTGACATTTGTAAGTAATGTGGGCGCGTTTTAAAATATCAAATTTAGTTAGCCCATGGGATATTCAAAGTTCCTTTCGTCAAACTAGTTGGATAGGAAGTTGAACAAATCTTTGTTTTCATCTTAATCTTACAATTAAAAACACAATGGCAAGAAAGCTGGTTTTCTATGACCTATTTAAAGGTATGCGCACACGAGAGTGAAATTGTGCAATGATTACGTGTTATTAAACGCTTTCTAAGTACGCCCGCGCAGTGCGCGCCGACCTTTATAGATCAACAAGATTGTAGAAGTGACAACATAAATGATTATAATAATTGTATACCTAAACAAAAACAAACACATTATGATTTTTACTGTTATTCCCAGGTTTAGTACACTTTTCTTTAGATCTCTAGTTACTTAAGTACATAGTAATATTTCTTAGTTGTACTTGTAAAGTCATTTCAAAGAACCGAAGATCATTGCATTTTGTATCTTATGTCATTGACATAAATTTCACTTTACAGCTCTTATAAAAACTTTTCTACGATTTTTTTACACCGTTTGAGAAACATTTATAATGTAGATAACGCTAAACCAAAGGTTAAATTAAAAACATGGCTTTGGCAGATCATAATATTTTTAAACTTTTCGATTCTATAATCTTTCAAGCTCTATTCATTGTATTATTTTAATTACGACCCGGGTACTTTACATATTCTGTGACTGCGGCTAATATCGCACACGTCTGTCACCGAGTAGGTTGTATGTATAGGCCTTATAATAAGAGCACTGATGGCCTAGTGGCTGTATTCGTTCGATTCTAATAGCCAGGATTCGAATCTAGTGCACTGGAATCTGCAAGTATATTCGAAAATGTGCCTGCAGTAAAATATCGTGAGGAAATCGGCACGACATATAAATGTCTAGTGTACAAAAGGAGTCTTTGAGGCGCATTAATATCCTTTCACCACACTAGTTTGAAAAAACTAGTAACATTTTGAGAAGAGACAGTTATTTCGCTTAGTGTTATTATGTATTCTATGTATGTATTTATAAAAAATTGTATCTTATACCTTTATACGAGCAATTCTTGTATATTGTGTAGGTATATAATATAATCTGAATCTCGGAAACGGCTCCAACGATTTTCATGAAATTTCGTATGTAGGGGGTTTCGGGGGCGATAAATCGATCTAGCTAGGTTCCATTTTTAGAAAACGTCGTAAAAAAAACGAGCAAAGCTCGGTCATCCAGGTACTTAAATTAATCTATCAATTATCTGGTTCCCATATTAAAAGTTTTGCTTAATTTTTGACTTGATGGCCTTCAATATCCACCAATATGTTTATTGATTTATTATTCGAACACTTGCGAATCTCACTCGCTAGTGTGATAAGGTTCTATGTATGTCAGGCACGCGATCGCGTCTGTTTGATCTTTGACATAGTTTTAAAGGTGAAACCAAGCAGATAATTCTATCGTTCTGCTTCTATTTTCGCATTTTTTCCAGACATTTCTATTCGTTTGTATTATTTGTAGCCAGTTGAGATCATAATAAAATTCCGTGTATTCATTCATTTGTTCTAAAAAAAATAATAATAAATATGATCACGACTGTAATCCCCAGGCTCGGTAGATATCTCCTCAGATCTTTAGTTATTTAGATCTTTGAGGATATCTAAAGAGGGTAGTCAGAGGCAAGTCCAAACATGACATTTGGTTCATGCCCACATTTTGCACAGTAGTTAGTATTCCGTACGTGACCGGTGTCCGGTTGCAAGCCCATCGCCGCTTGTAAGAATTTAATAAAATAAAATTTTTGGTTCCTAGGGTATGCCGGTTTCCTCACGATGTTTTCCTTCACCGTTTAACAGCACTGGCATTGCGCACATAAATTTTTCGAATGGAAAAACTCATTGGTGCACGACCAGGTTTGAACCCACGACCTTCGGATCGTGAGGCAGGGGTACTACCACTACACCTTCAGCGCTCTTTTTCTCATTTGTTCTATCATTCTTTATTTTGTTGGACTTTGAAACTCTACATATTTAAAATCAGCAACTTAAAATCAGCTCTTTTGCCCTCTTTTCATTCCCTTGGGGGTTTTATCCAGAATAATAAGCAGCCAAAGTACGTACTAATCCTGTGTGTAATCTATTTATTTATTTATTTATACTTTATTGTACACAATTACAAAAAAAATGTGTTACAAAAGGAGGGCTTAATGCCTAGGGGCATTTTCTACCAGCCAACCCATTCGGTTTAAAACCAGGTCGGCGCACAATAACAAATGTAAAACTAAAAACTAAGTAGGTGGTAACTTCTACATACATATCTATATACATCTACATACATACTTAAAAAATAATTTAAATAATTTCAGCCATCACAGAGTATCGAGATACAAATTAAGCACATTCAAACTTTTATATTTATAATTATACACGTAACTAGGATTAAAACCTTGTCTTGAAACCAAAGATTTAAATCGTAGATATGCCCGTACGGTACTAAGACCGCACCGTTTTGTTGCCACACGAAATGAGATAGCTCGCTCATTTGGCACACCAAACATTTTCAATTTCAGGGTACAAAAGGAATAAGTATATTTTTTACGAAAGATTGTGCAATATAATTGCACAATAAATGGTGAAATAACGGTTATTTAATTTTTTACTAATCAATTAGTGTGCGTGTATAGGCATTTTGTTAACACACAAGTAAAAACAGTGCCACAGTTTTTGGCGTCCGGGCATATCTACGATATAAATCTTTGCTTGAAACTATGTGTGGTGTGGGTTAGTCAATAGGTAGCCCTTTTGAGAATAGAAAGTATCAACATACCTACAGTAAAAACCATTATCGTTTTATTATAACTTTAGCCTTTGCCAAGTCGGTTAACGTTACACAACCCGATTCAAAATTACACAAATCGTAGCAAGACTGATTCAATTTACATTCATTGTCATTCAGATAATGTCCTCTTAAACCGTTGGAATCCTTAATGCACAAACGTTTTGTTCAGCTATTCACTTTCAAACTAGTGTGGGGAAAGGATTAAAGTGATTATGTGCTTTTGACACTTTAAATTTTTAGGTTCTACGACATAATTGGTTTTTTCTGTTTAAAGTCTGGTAGGTACTCATATTAGCTCACGTGAAAGAAAAATCCATTGGTAAATGACTGAATTCAAACCCACGACTTTAAGATCGGAAGACGGAGTCACTACCACTTGACCACCAGAACTCTATACATTGTAGTCTGATCATTGGGCAGGTGTCTTATAAAAATGTCCTTCGATCGATATAATGGGTTCAACGCCGTCTAGGTTAGTTTTTTCCTTTATGACTCACTAAGGAATTCTACAGAAATATTCTTTACGTATTAATGCAGCTGTCTACTAAAGCATGGGAGGCTGGAGACGTTTTCATTCTAATGCAGTAGTTAGTAACTTCTTCTTTGACTGTTGGCATTTCGAGGTTCTCGTGGATTTCCAAGTTTCTTACAAACCAATGGTTTTCTACCTTTGCAACTTTTGGGTTGTCTTAAAAATATCACTAGACCACACCAGGAGCTACTGGCTTGCACCTGATAAGTGGCCGCTGGCCTTAATATATCTTTACATTATGGTCCTTTCACGCACGTTAGGACGTGAACACATTAGTCAAATGTGATTTTTGTTCCCTTTTCAAGGGTCTAAGGACTTGATGGCATTTTAATGGCATAAGTATGGTATTCGCTGTTACAGGACTATGAATCACGGAACAAGTTGCAATATTAAGGGGGTCTGGTGTGGTGGTTGAGTGGCTGGCTGATGTGAGAGAGGCGTAGGTTGATTCTCATTGCAGGGAAAATATTTTCAGTGCAAGCTACGTGACTATGAATGCTTAAAACGTAAAGTCACCGGCGGAATCTATCATTATCGATTTGGTAACTTGCCAAAGAATATGTAAGCAAAATACATCGGGTGTTAAACAAGTATCTTCCAAGTCTTGTATACCCAAACACATTACCCTCTTTCTTCAGATAGCAGACGCCATCGGGAATTAAACTAACATCTTCCTCATCATCATTATCATCAGCCTATAGAAGTCCACTGCTGGACATAGGCCTCCCCTAATGAGCGCCATTGCCAGCAACTTTTCGCAGATCGTCACTCCACCTCACACCTCTTATATCTTCCTCGTCTCATTCTAACTGTCTGTCAGTAGTGTCCTGACAATATCCTGCACCTAAAATACCTTGTAGATAGAAATCTACAAGTTACTAATCGTAACTAGTTCTGCCGCATTGCATGTGATGTGATTCATCGTTTGTAGTTAGTGTTGAAATATTTGTATTAATAATGGTGGACATTTCGCACAACGCCATCTAGTACCTAACTAAGCAAAGGTTGTACTATGGGACCGAAATAGCTGATAGATTAATTATTTACTATTTTATATACACAATAACATCCAGACACAGAACAAAAATTTGTATTCATCACACAATTGATAACTATAACTTCGGTGAAAAAACCGGAGTAAAATCAAAGTGATAAAAAACACACAGTTTGATACTTTCTCCCATTTTATCATAATAAGTTTGTAGATATTTATTATTACTTCACTTGATCTAGACACGCGGTAGCGTGTCAAGCCAAGTTCAAGCGAACGGGCGAGGCGCGCACCGTGTGTAATATTACACGAACCATTTGGAGCCATTTTCACCCCCTCGTAACTCAAAAACTATTTCACATAAACAAGTCAAATTGGGCTCATCTATTGCCACTTGCGAGTAAAATATGTACTCCGAATTTCATAAACACACCTCAAACGGTTATTTAGATATCAACGTCCAAAAATGGTTTTTTATGAAAATTTTTATCACTGACTGACCTATAGACATTAATTATAACCCAGTTCCAGATGACCTAGATTATTAGGTATACCTAATATAATTCGTACTCTTAAGAAAACTAGCCAAGTTAGACCTTAGGCTTCAATATAATATTATCCTAAATTATGAGATGAAATGATATTTTAAAGTTGTTAAAAATATTTCATATTGTTATAAATAAGTTTTAGGACTGACCATTGTACTTGGCACCCGTTTAGATCTCACTTCTTTTGTCGCTGAAGTCAACGACTAAAACATACTTATTGAACTTGGCTCTCATTTCACATTTATGTTTTTGATGGGATACCTTTCACATGGGCCATAGAGGGAATAAAGATAATATTCATTTAGAAATTTTTACTATGGTGTGTCACGCGCCGTCAGCAAGGGCCATCATGGGAACAACAGTTTGTTGGCAACACTATTTCAGTCGATCCCTTTCGTGATATCATAAGACGTGGCATGTCTTGGGTCGTCAGCACGGGACGTCATGGGAGCAACAGTATTTTAGTCGATTGATGCCTTTCGTGACATCATAACACGTGACGTGTCACGGGCCGTCAGCACGGGCCGTCATTGGAACAACTCGGTATGAGTCTGCCTTTATGACTGCCATAGAAATATCGCCTCTGTTTCTTTATTTTCTTTTGACCTTGCGTCCTATAGGCAATTCTCAGACAGACTAACCATAAATCAATAGTAAGTGGCCCTTATTTTGAGTACTATAAAGGCTTCCTACCCATTTGCCATAGAACCTTTGAGCTGGCAGTGGTGGAATGTCTGATGGTGCTATAATAAAACCAAATGGCATAACATGGAATTCGAAACACCTACAACGGACGGTGACATCGGCCATATCGGTGTGGTTTATAATCGTTAACTTTTTATCGATAGTTTCAAACGATTCCTTTAATCGATTATTATATAGAACCGTGGAAAATGAACAGCGAAGCGAAGGTGTATTAAATTCAATTTTGGACTAATTGGTGAAGCTATTACCTATCTACAAATAATTTAATATTCATCAATGTAACAGTCGTCAAGTCAATATTAAACAAAAGATATACGTTCAGTAAGTCTACCATGAGTTGTCACAATCTACACTCGCTAGCGACTGTAGTTAAAAAATGTATGAAAACTTGTACAGCGCCTCTAGCGGATAGTTGGGTATTAAAACGTCACCTAGTTAACTATCCTACGTCACAGCGTACTACAGCGACTGTAGTTTGCGCTTCATTCATTTGTTTAGAATTTGGTATCATGAGTAACAATTTTGACAGATGTCATAGTAACGTACTATTACTACTGTAGTGACGTCAGCCGATCTAAATGTGACAACTCATGGTAGACGTACTCTTGTTTTTTTTAACCGACTGTTAAGCGAAAAAGGAGGTTATTAGGTTTTGCAGTGTATGTATGTATGGATTATAGTCTGGAAAAGCACTACAAGGTAGTTACTACGTGAGCAAAGCCGCTGGCGGGAGCTAGTACATGACTAAAGTTTTTTGTCCCAATTATTTTATTTATCATTGAATATCGTGACGATAGTTACCGGTTTTCAAGTCAAAAAACTCATTCGATGCATGATGCAACTGTGTCGGATAACATTAGATCATTCGTAAAATTGTTTCGCTCTTTAGTTTCGCGTCAATTTCTGTGAGAAAATTAAGATTTTATGGGCACTGGGCATTTATCTTATATAGATACATCTTTATTTCTTTGATAGGTATAGGATTAAAAGCCTTGAAGGAAGCAATTTGGAAGCAATTATTGGTATAATATCGATTTCAGCATTCTACACCATACACCATACATATAGTGGACTCAGCAGAGTGGCCGGCCATCCTGACGTCAGAATTACGGGTCACCTTAAATGTTTAATTTCTTTTAAAATATTGAAGAAGCAAATCTCTTATTGTAGGAAGCAAATGGAAGCTATTGGGAAGCAATTTTTGGATAGTATTTTAACGTTAAATACGATAAGTGACTCATAATTCTGATTTCGTAACTATTTTTACATACATTCCAAATTATTTTATACCCGACTGCGAAGCGAAGGAGTGTAATTGTACGTAAGGGTGTTTGTTTGTATGGCGAGTTCATTTGGCTGTCGCTAGAACAAAAGCGGCTAGACAGATTTTGACATCTACACCAGTGACAAACTGCCGTGACAGTGTCTCTGTACCGTATTAACACGCGTGACAATTTGTCAGTTTTCAAGGAACTTCGTGAAAAAATGGGCGTGTTTCGAACACAGTCACAGAAGTGTGTATAGTTTTTAGTTTGGTTTTGGTGTGTTTTATTACTGCAATTGCTCTCCTGAATTAACAAAAACGTCACACTCAATGTGGCGTCAGCAAAAAGCACATAATTACTATCAGCTGCGCAAGCGCCGGTTCAGCTATTACTGTTTAATCAGATGCTTATTACTATGCATGCTGGGGTAGCGACAGCAAACACAGATAATAGACAAAGTAACAATAATAATAAATAATAAATATTGGTGGACATTTCACACAACGCCATCTAGCCCCAAACTAAGCAAAGCTTGCACTATGGGAACGAAATAGCTGATAGATTAATTATATAATTTTTTTTTGTAAATACATACATACTTACATAATAACACCCAGACACAGAACAAACATCTGTGTTCATCACACAAATGTTGGTCCTGGGTGGGGATTGAACCCACAACCTGCAGCGCAGAAGGCAGAGCTACTACCGACTGAGCTGTGAGGGCAGTCAAACGTAGCTACGAGTACTTCGAGTAATATCAAAGTGATATTACTTTGATATTTCATACCATGAACTATAAAAAATGTATTGAAGTAGTGTTACTTCAAGCCTGAAATGTGACGTTTCTGATGATAGTTTGTAAAAGCTTGTGGTAAGAAAAAACTGCAACACATCAAAAATTATACCCGCTGCGGGAATCGAACCTGCACCTCTCGCATCTTAGCCGGACACTCACGCCATCGAGGTTGTCGAATGTAAAATCTTACTGAATTTCATGAAAATCTTTGGAGCCGTTTCTGTGATTCAGATTATACATATTATTTACATACATAATATACAAGAATTGCTCGTTTAAAGGTATTAGATAATATTATGTTTGGACGAGCCTACGAGAAGGGTTTAGTTATACTAAAAAAAATTAAGTAACTGAAACTGAACTAAAAGATCTGTGATTTTTACCAAATAATTTTGTTATTTAACGGCAAGTTTTGGTATTTTTTCATGTTCGAACAGTTAATAATATTATCCAAGCGTCATAAGGTATTAGTAACCGCCCAGAACTAGCTCATTTAAGAACTTCAAAATAGAATTCCCTACGTAATGATCTGTCGTAACTTTTTTACTATCGCTACAGAGCAAAATATATACGGAACCAATTTGACGTGAGAATCTTGATAATACTGCTTCCTCAAATCAACCTTATACCCGCGACTTAGGGGTTAAAATCGCATGGCAACAGCTTCGATATTGAACAGTAAATTTAGTTAAGACAGTGTTATTACAAAAGCAAGCTGTAGGTAGTATTTCATGTAAGTTCGAAGATAGGTTTTTGATGGTAATGGTTCTTTTATGGGCGCTCTTGGGTGTTTTGACCTGAGGGTCTACCATGAGTTTTCACAATCTACACTCGCTAGCGACTGTAGTTAAAAAAATGTATGAAAACTTGTACAGCGCCTCTAGCGGATAGTTGGGTACTAAAACCTCACGTAGCTAACTATCCTACGTCACAGCGTACTACAGCGACTGTAGTTTGCGCTCATTAATTTGCTTAGAATTTGGTACCAAGAGTAACAATTTTGACAAATGTCATAGTAACGTACTATTACTACTGTAGTAACGTCAGCCAATTTAAATGTGACAACTCATGGTAGACCTACTGGGCTATGGGTATGCCTTTGAATGGTCGATTTCCTCGTTAGGACAGGTTTTTGAGCGTTTGAAAGGCATTGAAAGGACCATAGACTGATGGATATCCTATCGTGTAAGAGATAGACCATAGACAGATGGATGTAAAGTCTTATCGTGTAAGAGATAGCGCGCACGGGTTACTTTTGTCACCGTGACTGTTTCGTCACTCTTATCAAGTCCGTAGTTATGTATGAAGATGCGCGCATGTTACAACGTGACACTGGGTGACATCTCCATACATAAAAGCGACAAAAGTAACCCGTGCGCGCTATCTCTTACTAGTTTTCCGTCACCAGTGAGGTGATAGGTTTGAGTGCGTATCTTTTGCCAAGTTTACTCACGATGTTTTCCTTTATCGTAACTACCTGGACCTATCTACTGAATTTGATATTTCACCGTTATTTAAAAAACTTTTTTATCTATGATTTTAGAGCTCGTCTTTCAAGCTGATTGCATGAAGATAGTGCAATAAAAGATTGGTTGATAATAAGTTATTACACGTAGGGTACATTTTAAAACCAACAAATATTTTTTCACAAAAGGTTCTGTTCCATCTCTCTCACCTATCATCTGTCATCTCAGTAGTCACTCCCTTCTTACACATATCGTCTTTCACACAGTCCATCCATCTTTCCTTAGGTCTACCTCTACCCTTATATCCATTCACATTCAAAATCTATCACCTTTTTTGTAAAAATTTCAAAGATATTTTGCTAAAATTTAAAACGACCAATGAAAATTATCGTAAAAACTTTGACGAATCGATAAATCGGCATAAATATTTTTGAACGAAAATTTTAAATGTAGCGTGAATTATGTGAATTCTTTTGGATATCTTAATAATCGGTAAGTAATTTGGTTTGAGTACCTGTCTATTGAAAAATATTATGTCACCGGCAATACAATTATTCAGGTAATTAGAGCATTGTATAATTTAAACATGTTGACAATGTCATTTGTGACAGCTTTTTACCAACTGTCAAATTATCGTTCAATAATTATTTGACAGTTATAACTTATTTCTCAAATAATTATCTGAATCTTTTATAAATTATCCAGCCAGTCTCACCAGATAAGTCAGTAGAAATACTGGTAACATTGTCACGTTGTATGGTGATTGTTTATTTGCTGACCAAAAGGTATTAAATTAATTAAGGTATTAATATTAATATATAAGTTAATTTCTGAATTAACATTATTTTTTAGAAACATTTTACATTATAACAAACTTAACTTTCTGTATTTCCACACGAAAACAACCTAAAAGTAATCATATTTGTTTACAACCCATAATAATGCCTGCACCGAGCAAGCTGCAATCTTAAACTCGATTCTATCCGGACTCGATTATTAAGCATTCGATTCGTAATCGATTAATGAGAGATATCGGCATTGGCTTCCACTTAATAGCATTTGCATAGGGCTCATAATTGTATCCTATGATTATATCTCTCTCTTTTAAAGGTGAGTGAGAGAGATAGAAAAGATAATGTTTTCCGGGAAGTTTATTACATAATCAGTATATCATAGATTGGTTTATACTTAGGATATTGGTTGAGGAAATTATAGACAAGATAATTTAAAATTGACGTATTTTTCTTGACACCGTTGGTTGCAACATCCTTTATTGACCGTCAATAACTGTAATCTTAGTCAGAAATGTCAATGTCAAAAGTTAAATTAAGTATTATATTCCGTGACAGTTTTTTTTGTAAACAAGTATTGTACATGGCGTTTTTTACAAGGCGAATCTAATTTCATGATAATATTAACCATTTATTGTATATTTTTGAGATACCTTTTCTTACCTTAAATTATTTTATGAAAGGTATTTTAGTGAATTACCATAAAGTAGGTACAGTAAAAACCTTCAAACATTTATCTAGCATATAATTTAAAACTGCTCTTACATGCTTACACTACCTACCAATTTAAATACCTTTAGGTAAGTACGCAATATGTAAAATATCTTGTCTTAATTTCTCATTATAAATTCGAACCGCGCCTTCAAAGGTTCAATGCCTCAATGCAAATGTTTAAAAACTGCTGTCAAATTTGACAACGAAATAATTCTAAGCGCTTGTAACTAGCTGGTACACCTTGACATTTCGTCTGTCAAATGAAAAATGTCACTAATTATGGCATATTTCAGTGATACAAAAATAATTTGGGAATTTTCGGGACATATTTTTGTTATTAACTTATCTTTATGTTATTAACCAACAAAAAAATAAGGAAGTTCTCAAGTCAACGTGTACATTTTTTTGTATTATCAAAACTTACCATATTACATTATATACCTCAAACTAAGGATTTTTTTAATTACAATAAAATTATGACTTATTAAGTTTTTATAATATTATGTCAAAAAAAACATAACTTAGATTAAAGGGAAATGCAATCGTTCTAAATCACCAGGCAAAATAGTTAAAGAAATGTTTTAAAGTTATATAAAAAAAACTCTATAAAATAATAGATTAAAACCGTCAAAATATTACAGCTACGGGGAACAAAAGCAGTTCCGAACCCATAGCCATTAAACTGACGTTAATTAACATAATCCATGGGTGTTTGTTTCGCAAGACGAGACAAAGGAGGATCTTTTTTTACGATTTGCATTCTGAAAAAGATTGCGATAAAATTATGAAACAATAGCACTTCATAATAGGTCGTGAGGTGTCGAATGGAGGCGGGCCGGACTCTCATCTGACACGTGCAATTATTGTCATGCTATTATCGCCGTAGGCAATAATGTAGACGCAGGACAAGCTTTGATAAGTCTAGAAAAAGCAAATTTATCTTCTTCTTCTCTTATATATAAAAATGAATTGCTGTTCGTTAGTTTCGCTAAAACTCGAGAACGGCTGGACTGATTTGGGTAATTTCGGTTTTGAAATATTCGTTCGAGTTCAGGGAAGGTTTAAATGGTGAGAAAATAAAAAAAATTGCGAAGTGTAGGTGATACAAAGTTCACCGGGTCAGCTAGTCTACCTATAAAAGTAATCCTATAAAATTGCGGAGCCCACGGTAACTGGGGTCCACTTAGATTGTCAAATTTTTTATTCTAGTGGTCGAGTTTGCCCTACGTAAGTTTACTTTAAAAAAACACGATCACGACTTTAATTCCCAGCTTTGGTAGATATCTCCTCACATCTCCAGTTACTTAGATCTTTAAGGACATCTAAAGAAATTATTCAAAGGCACGTCCAGACATGATATTTGGCACATGCCAGCATTTTGCACAGTAGTTGACAGTATGTGACAGATTGCAAGCTCATCGCAATCAAGAATACACACCTTTGAATGTTTTGTTTTAAGGTATGTCGGTTTCCTAACGATGTTTTCCTTTATCGTTTAGGTAGAAGCACTGATTCCGCACAGAAAGTTTATTTTAGTCGTAAATATTTTTGATTTTAATAAAATATAAATTAATTAAAAATCTCTCTAAAATCTTAGATCTTGTTAAACCCACGCAAGATACTAAAAACAACATAAACCGTTTGTAAACCTGATATCACGAAAGTGAGAGTTGTAACACGAAGGATTGAGCACACAATAAATCAAACACCCCAATCTAACAATCAAAATTTCTAACTGTCACCTCAACAATGACTGTTCATACAATCAACATTCCTTTGAAATGTCACGATGCGCGCCAAACCCTTTTGACATAAGATGACAGTTAGACATTTTGTAAAAAATAATTTTCTAAGTTTACATGTAACATTAAATGTCACAAATCCCTTTGGACAGTGACAGCTAGAAGTTTCGCCGAAAGTTGATTTTCTAACTTTGTGTGTAACGCAACATTATGTCGGTGTGTAACAATTATCTGTAACACCATTGTATATATTCATGAGAAAGGGCGTTTGTGTGAAATTTGTGTAGAGAAAGTCGGACGTTTGGTAACAGTACCCGTAGCACCAGTTTCTAACACTGTCAAACCGCTAACAAGACAGCAAGACTGTCAAAAATGTCAGATCTAATAAGTCAAGTTTGCTTTAAGCAAATTGTCCACTTGCCACTGGCTAAATTGTCATCATGAAAGAAAACAAATGACAGCAAGAAGAGAAGAAGAAGAAACCCCAAATAATGAAACACTAGCTAAAAGATTTCCCCATTTTATGGGTAAATAAGGGATTTTATTTTTGGGTCTGGGTGTCAAAAACGCAATCATTTGTATTTTTATTTAAACCAGTTTATATAGAAACTATGAGAAATCGTAAAAGTGTGAGAAAAGTTATTTGCTGATGTCATTCCGACGGACTCGCTACCGTATCTATAGCGCCAGGAACGAATGCTAGGGGTACTAGTTTTGCTGGTCGATAGTAAAAGTGGTTTTGACACTGAGTGAAATACTTAGAAACTTTTTGCGACTTTGGCTTGAAGTGTAAAAAAAATATTATGTACATTTCGAAAAATAAAATTGCACACAAACAAACAGTCAAATTAGCAACATATTTATCTATAGATGAGTCGTTGTGCGTATTGATTTTTATGTAGATTATTAGTAAGTAATTTCACATTATGAGTCGTTTTGCGGTTCAGTCCAAACGCTTTTGTGTCAATAAGGGAATGCGTCTTTTTTAAAATTGAATTTGGTCATTTGGCGTTAGAACAATTTTTTCAATTGTTAGTAACGTAGCGTCGAAAAAAGTTTATTAATATTTCAAAAATCTGTAACGAAACATCTGTAGCTAACTATAACTTTATTCTATGTTCTGTTATGTAATAAAAAACATTAAATGGGTGATCGCGTGCCCGCTCCCCATAAATCGGGTGATTTACCCGACACACACAATGGGAAAAAGACGAAGTTTGTGTCAGGAAACGACTGAAGTTATCGCTGGCTTAAATCATTTTGTAAGGTAATTTTGCTGGATTTTTTGAAGAGTTTTGAAGGAATGTGAGGTTGTGTTGATTATTTTTTGTAGTGGAGTTTATCTATGGCAACTTTGATATATTTTTTTTCTATAATATTCGGGGCATTTTACAAAAAATCTAGCCCCAAACTACGTCTGTTCCTACTCGTATTATAAAAAAGTATAGGTACGCTAAGGTCTATATTTATTCTATTCTTCGAAATCATTTACTGAAACACAATATTCAGTTGTATAAAAAAATTAAGTTTTGGTTTAGGTATCTTTTATAATCAATATGCCTACTAAAACGTTATAAGTAGGTTTCAGTTTTCTGAAAAAGTATAGAGTCTAGGTAGTTACCCTTTTTCATAAAGGTCTTTTTTTTCTCAGCATTTGAAGATAGGTAGGTATCTAGTTTTTTTAATTTGACCCAAAAAAGTCCAGTCCAGACTTCATCTATCATGAAGATTCACAAGCGATATTTTAATTAGTAGTTAGTATGGCAATTTTATTATTAGAAAAAGCGAAACGAATTGTTTGACGTGAAACAACCTCATCAAAATCAATCCTGCTATTATTTAGCTCAACACATCCGACCATAGTGTTGGATATATCAGACCGAAAAAGCCGAAAAAGCCGAGTTTTTTCGGACTTTTCGTGTTATATAAAATAGCGTCAGGTTTATCGTTATAAATACTAGTCATATAAGTATTTAATTATAAGTTACTTAGACTTTTGAGGAACAAATATTTTATTTTTGATATATCACAAGTATGACCTTTTGCTAATTAAGAATCTACTAGAACAACATTAGACGATAATTTGCAATAAGTAGATATACTTTCTTATATAAAATAGGTAGTAGGTGTACTGTATAATCTACAAATTATTATTTAATATTTTTTTATACATTTTCGGTAATGATTTTTATATTTTTTTAAACATTCGGCATAATATCTACAAAAAAGCCGAATGGTAAGTTCTAGACTACACTATGCTATACTAATCAAATTAAATTGGTCTGAAACCTCTTTGTGAGGTGCAGTCGAGCAAAAAATGAGGATTAAATTACGTAAATAATATGTTATTATCTTACCTCTCACAGTGGTGGTGTATCCTGCAACGAAAAAGGATAAGTTTAGTCATCAGTTTAACAAAAAACTAAGATGAACCAGTACCTAGAGTTGAAAAATATATAATTATACTTAAACACTTAAAAAAAAAAAAAAAATTATCACGACTGTAATCCCCAGGCTCGGTAGATATCTCCTCAGATCTTTAGTTACTTAGATCTTTGAGGATATCTAAAGGGGGTCAGAGGCAAATTCAAACATGACATTTGGTACATGCCCACATTTTGCACACACAGTAGTTAGTATTCCGTACGTGACAGGTTGCAAGCCCATCGCCGCTTATAAGAATACCTATGACATATATACCTTCGAATTTTTGGTTCTAGGGTATGCCGGTTTCCTCACGATGTTTTCCTTCACCGTTTAAGAGCACTGGCATTGCGCACATAAATTTTTCGAATGGAAAAACTCATTTTTGCACGACCAGGTTTGAACCCACGACCTTCGGTTCGTGAGGCAGGGGTGCTACCACTACACCACCAGCGCTCTCACATTTTTTAAACCTATATATTATATAAGAAATGAGAAAAATGTACATAAAGATACAAAAAAATGGAGATGTCAGCATAACAGAGTTACATAGGCTATACAAATGTCAAAAAAACCAATATGGCGGCTGTAAAAATCTGTTTTTAGTAACATTCAGTGGGTCATTTGTTACATAGTTATGTTGTTTTGGTAGGATTTTTAGTTATTATAGTTTATCTTTTTGTTAATTTATATGTATATAGTGTCGCGTACGTGACGCAACGCAATGGTTTCGACGGAAGATCAGCGTTGTGTTAGCTATAACCTATAGCTATCACAACATATGCTGAGTCGAACGCCATTTTGTAGCTTTTAGGTAGGCTTTAAGTGGGTTATTTAGTTTATAATGGTGTTGGTAATTTAATTAGTTTAGTAGGTAAGTCAGGATTTTTTATATTAATGCCTACTTCAGCTACAAATAAAGTATATCTTTATCTTTATCTTTATCTTTATCTTTTATTTTATTTTTTTCGATAAATACTTGTTACAATGTAATCATCACATTGCTCCTTAGGTCTGTAGATCGAAAAAGGTAATCAGAGGCACGTCCAAATATTAGATGGCACATGTTTAAGTTTTAAACGGTAGATAAAATAAATGATTATCTAAACGTATACCTACTTACATTTTACTAACTACAATGCAAAATGTAGGTATGTGCCAAATATCATGTATGGACGTGCCTCAGACTACCCTCTTTAGATATCCTCAAAGATCTAAGTAACTAGAAATCTGAGGAGATATCTACGGAGCCTGGGGATATCAGTCGTGATCATGTTGTAACTAAATAAGTACTAATTTTAGGTTCAAAATACAGTAGGTATTATCCCAGTATTATTTAATTAAACTCACTAGTACCAGGTGTTACTGCATGACCTAGTTTAACCTTAGCTATTAGAGTAATTACTTGTGAAGTTTTATAGTATTTTACTAGAAGCGATACGAGAGTGGTTTTATAAAAAAAATGGTTGAATAATTATGCTTGGAACTATAATTTTAACTACATAAAAAAAAACAAATCTGTTCTTTGCGATTGTATCAAATGAAAAGCGAAAATGAATATAACAAAAAAAACTTGTTATTGGTGTATTATTAATTAATTTTCTCTGCAAATGTTATTTTAAAAAGTAGTCAACTTGGATCTCTACAAAAAAGTACTCAGCTATGTAGCCATTCATTCAAAATATATCTAATCTAGATTCTGTGTTTAGAGTGATAAGGGTCGCTGTCAAATGATTTTTGATAAAAAAACTGGTTCAAAAAATTCGCCCGCCTCATCCATCAAGATGACCAAATTTTGTATTCAAATGAATAGATTGTTTTTTTGTAAATCTCATGCACTTAATTGCAACGACAGTCTAATTTAATTACAAGCAAATCGTTTTTATATTACATGATTGATGATGAATTTTTCGTTTGAAAAAACTTGAAAACACTTTACAAATAAGCGCTAGGACCGAGACGAATTTCTTGCCTTTACTTCTCGTACTTGGGTTAGGTTGTAATTGGCACATAAATAATATATTCAGCGCATATAAGACGTTTCAAAGTGATCCTTGTGATTTTATTGGATAAAAATATTTTTTGAATTTGAATTATTAGGGTCAATAGTCAGTCAATAGTCAATAATCTTTATTCAGTAATATCACAAGGATCATTTTGAATCGTCTTACATACTAGGTGAGTCTAGGTGCCAATTCCAGTCCTATCCCCAGTACGAGAAGAACTGGCAAGAAACTCGCTGGGCCCTAGCGCTTTTTTTGTATTATGAACCTTGTTAACATTGTTAGGGACACCTAGCAGAGTTGGAGCTGATTCGTCCCAAGCTTTTTTGTCATCTAAGTACTCTGATATTCTATAATAAGGTTCCGTGCCCGAAAGGTAATCAACGGGACCCTATTACTAAAATTCCGCTGTCCGTCTGTCTGTTAGTGGGCCATAAGAGAGTCGTAGTCTCATGATCCGTAGTAGGTAGACAGTTGAAATTTTCGCAGAATGTGAATTTCTGTTGCCATTATAACAACAAATAATAAAAATAAAAATATAATTAGACATTAAAATGTACCGACATAGTATTCATTTTTGTACGATGGACCTTCATGCGCGAGTCCGACTCGCACTTGGCCTTTTTTTATTTTGATTTCGCTAGAATCAATTAATATCTATGAAAAAATATGTTCTTAGCTGATTGTATTCCTAATTGTTGTATGAGATATGAGATCTTTATATTACAAATTCACACAATAATTCCACGTCAACATATACAATAAACAATTAATCAAAAAGATCTGAACAAAATTTGAACGAACCATAAATTACAATATTGTGAACCATTGTTCACAATATCTAACCACAATAATGTAACATAGGTACCTAACTATGTAGATATAATTTATATAAGACCGAATTCTTGAATAATTTCATAAAAATATTTTAAACACTTTTGCATTTAACCTACATTTTTTTTGTTTCATTGTGAGAAAAGTGTTAAATTAATTGTAACACTTAATCTACATTATATCTATACTAATATTATAATGAGGAAAGTTTTGTATTTTTGTTTGTAACGAATAAACTCAAAAACTACTGTAGGTCTACCATAAGTTGTCACATTTAGATTAGCTGACGTTACTACAGTATTAATAGTACGTTACTATGACATTTGTCAAAACTGTTACTCATGGTACCAAATTCTAAGCAAATTAATGAGCGCAAACTACAGTCGCTGTAGTAGGCTGTGACGTAGGATAGTTAACTACGTGAGGTTTTAGTACCCAACTATCCGCTAGAGGCGCTGTACCAAGTTTTCATACATTTTTTAACTACAGTCGCTAGCGAGTGTAGATTGTGAAAACTCATGGTAGACCCTCTGGTCCGATTTCAAAAATTCTTTCACCGTTAGAATGCTACGTTATCCCTGAGTAACATAGGCTATATTTTATGTAGGTACCTCGCGAGCAAAGCCGCGAACGGAAGCTAGTCACAAATAATCACTTTGAATGTTTTGTTATCCAACTTAGGGGTAATAATTATGTTTGAATTTTGAGATGAATGTAGGTATGTATGAAAGTTCATATGGCTGTCGCTGTAGTCCAAACGGCTAAACAGATTTTGACAAATAAGGTTGTCATTGGATTCGTCTGGATCACAGAAGTGACAAAGGCTATAGGATTTTCTGCGGTGCATTTGCCTGACAACTACGTCGCTCTGGTTTTTATATTTTTTCTCGTGTTATTTTGAGTTTTATTGCGTAATTTTGGTGGTTATTTTGCCAATAAAGCCCGGGTTCTTGACGCGAGTGTAAAGTATGTGAATTAGAGTGAATAGTTCTCTTCAAATTCCATCGGAGGAAATCCCGAGAATTTTCAACAAAACAGCCATCTTTTGTTTAAAATTGACTTGACAACTTGACTATGACTCTGTGACGTTGACAATACTTATAAATAAATACACTTGACACTGGCAAAATTGTTCTCTAAGAGACAGATGCCATAATGAAGAAGAAGAAGAAGACAAAGGCTATATACCTACAAATGATCGACGATTCAAAATGATCCTTGTGATATAACTGAATAAAGATTATTGACTATTGACTATTGACTAATGTCAAAAAACCTAATATCTCGTCTACAAAAATATATTAGGTAATTTCAGTCGTTTTTTAAAATATTTGCAAGAAAAAATTGTAACAAATAACATTTATTATTTATTTATTAAGTAACTGTTATTCCCCGGGCTCTGCAGATATTTTCCTCAGATCTTTGATATCTAAAGAGTAGTCAGAAAGAGGCACATTCAAACATGACATTTGGTACATGCACACCTTGCACAGTAGTTAATACTCGTATTCCGTACAAATAGTACAAATTAAAAAAACAATATATAAATAAATAGTAAAAAATATACTTAAACATTTCTTTGCCACATCTAGCATAGTTTAATTTGACTTTGTAATGACAGCTATACAATAATTAACCACACGAAGTCGGCTATTGTAATACAAGCAATATTTGGCACACATTCACTTTCGGACAAGATTATATGCTACGCTAGGTCAATATTAGCTATACACTCAACCTACGAACAAGTATAATCAAAGTGTTTGCTCAGGTTCTAATGATTAGGATTCTTAATAAGATAAGTTGCGTACAAATAAAAAAACATTTGAAGAAAGTGAGACGTGAAAACTAGATTTTGGTTTGTTTGGAATTAATTTGAATAAACAAATAATGATAAAGTTTGAATAAAGTTAAGCTTGTATTATCAGGGGCTTATTACAAGCTGTTCGGGCGATATCAAAGTAATATTATAAATTTAATATTTCGTACTATGGCCTAGTAATATAATTTTCATATATCGTAATACGAACTACCAACATTGTATTAAAGTAGTGTTATTTCAAGCTTGAATCTTTGACGTTTTTGAAACATGATGGTTTGTAAAAGCTTGTGGTACGGCCCTATTAGTGAGTAGCGAGATGTAGCTAGTTCGATTCCCGTTGCGGGACATGGGACTTTATTTTAAAAATATAATAGATAGCTAAATATCATTTTAGGACGTGCCTTTGACTACCCTCTTTAAATAACCTCAAAGATAGTAACTAGAGAGTTACTTAGATCTTTGAGGTTATTTAAAGAGGGAGGAGATCTGAGGAGATATCTGGCAAAATTGAAGATTATAAATTGTGGAACTATTTATTTTTTTCGTTGATCCATGGTGCTAATTCTTACAAGATTTCACAAAATGATTACACAAGCAATGTAAGAATACTTAACTAATATTGTAACGGTGGGTACCTACTTATTATATCTAATAATGTAGTTTAAGGCCACTAAGGCGATATTCTTTCTTAGTTGTTGTGATGTAAGACTATAGCTAGGTGTCGGTGAAGTTACATACAATAATGTTTTCCCTCACCGTTTGAGAGTATTGCGCACAAAAAAATCGAACACAAAAATCCATTAGTGCACCAGTATTCGAACCCACTACCTTAGGATCGGATGCCGGAGTCACATTACCACCAGACCACTAGTACCTACTCCTCTTTTTTTGAAAACAAAAAGATAATCTAAAATCATTAGATCTCTAGATATATCTAAATGGGTAGTTAGAGACACGTCCGTGTTGTTCATACATCTCACATTCGAGTGAGGGAACTGGACTTACCCATGAAAATGATGATAGCGCTGAGTAATGCTTAACTTAGTCCAGTGATTCCCAAAGTGGTCCAGGGGTCCACGGGAGACTCGACGGGGGTCTACGTTGGACATGACAAAAAATGGGGGTCCACAATCTAAACATGTGCATGAAAATTAATTTGGTTTCGATAGTGAAGAACTAAATGTTGGCTTGTTATTTTAAATAATATTTTACCTAAATCAAACCTTCTCAATAAGACAATTTATAAATAAATTTGGTAATTTGGAAATGGAAAAGATTTTTTTTTTCAAAATCTGTAATTCTGTCGTTGAAACTCAGACAACGCAAGTTTCCATAGATAGATAGATCTAATCTTTACTTTTTTTTTTTTTCAAGATTTAGAAATTGGTATTAATGTAGATGCAGGGGGTCCACCAGATCCAGCAAGATTTTGAAAGTGGTCTATGAAACAAAAGAGTTTGGGAACCAATGACTTAGTCGATCTGTTTACTAAGCAAGCAAGACCAATAAGCTTGGTAGGTAGGTAGGTACATTCAACACAAGTGCGTAATAAAATTTACGTACAAGCTCAAGCTATTTTAAGTACCTACTGGTAGGTAGGTAGCAGTACAGTTAGCCAAGGAAGTGATCCTATTATTTAAAAAAAAAAACAATATGGCGGCTATAAGAATCTATTTTTTTACTACTATTTATTTTATAGTAAATATTAGTTTTAGACTGGCCTTACAGCTCAGCTATTAGTAGCTCTGCCTTCTGCGCTGCAGGTTGTGGGTTCGATCCACCCAGGATAAACATTTGTGTGATGAACGCAGACGTTTGTTCAATGTCTGGGTGTTAATATCTATTCTATGTATTTATGTATTTAATAAAAAAAAAGAAAAAAGTATATATATATAAGAAAGAAATATGATCACGACTGTAATCCCCAGGCTCAGGAGATATCTCCTCAGATCTCTAGTTATTTAGATCTTTGAGGATATCTAAAGAGGGTAGTCAGAGGCACGTCCAAACATGACATTTGGTACATGCCCACATTTTGCACAGTAGTTAGTATTCCGTACGTGACAGGTTGCAAGCCCATCGCCGCTAAAAAGTAGGTTATATGTATATTGATCTATCAGCTATCTGATTCCCATAGTCCAAGCTTTGCTTAGTTTGAGATTAGATGTGTGCACTGTCCACCAATATTTATTTATATTTTTAGATAAGATGGATGTACTGTGTGAGAGATGATATGAGTAAGAAAGAAGTGAGTACTGAGATGATGGATGATACAGGGAAATGGAGGAAGAAAACATGTTGTGCCGACCCCACTTAGCATGGGAAAAGGGCAGGAAGAAGAAGAAGAAGTTTTATGAGAAGAAAAGTCATGAATATTCTTGGCTTATTGTACCTACATATAAAGCCGGCCCGCCCACCACTACACCTTATAAGACAGCCTGATCATGTTCCAACTTGATTCTTAAGTACTCAGTACCTAAGTTAATTTCCTGACTTTGACTTGATTCCAGAAATTGTGGAACTGAAACTGAAACAAGTTTCCAATTAGGGTTTTAGTGATCCGTAGCTTAATACGAAAAAATGTAACACCTTCTTTAAAAATCTGCTAAGGAACACTTTTGATCACATATATTCATATATACAAACCAGATAAACGAATACAAAAACCAAAGGAAACTTTTTTTTTTCATAAAAAGTGATTTATTATTTGGGGTTCAAAAAAAAAAGCTGATCATCTGTCTGTTTATCTATCAATACCCTTTTTCTCACAATAAAAAAAAAACATACCGATTTAAAACTACTGTTCAAATTTTTAAGCATAATTTTATTATTATAGCTTTGTTTAGTTTATCACGTTGTGTGAAATGACCACCATAATTTATGTTGCATAGATATGTATATGGTAACACTAAAATTATATAATTCTACCTATAGTGCAACACACTCTCTTCTTCCTCTTTCATGCGATGACGTTTAAATAAAAACTAATGCTAGTTTTGTTAAAATTCCAGTTTTATCTTTTTTTAATTAAAGAGCGATGAAAAAAATTACTTAATAAAAATTGGTTAAAGCTGTAAAAGCTCGAAAGATTAACGCACAATACGGAATCCTCAATACGCGCGCCTCACTCGCACTTGCCCGTTTTTATTTATAGAAAACCTCAATTTCTTTGAATTTCTTTTCACACGTCATAAAATAAATCTCGCATACGTTTCTCGAAAGGTGTCAACAAGCCTTATAAATTGCGAAATATATGTACCTATCTACCAGTTTCTCATTACAGATTGTCATCTTGGAACCTATACTATTAGTTTGACATCGTTGAGAAATTGAGGTCCCAATTGTTTTAATCCTAAGACCACTTGTGTATTGGATTGATAGTCTGCACAGCTTATGATTAAACGGCTGGCTAAGTTTTGCATACAACACATTTTTTATATCACATCGTAGCTAGAAGACATTATTTTTTTTGTTGTTTCATAAAATAGTCTTGGATTGTTTCTGATAATAAAATAAAGTATGACTTATTAATTTTATTATACAATTATCATTTAATTTAAAAGCCCTGTTCTTATCGCACTTTCATTTAAGTCAAAAGTCAACGTAAAAGTATAAAAATGATAAATACGTACAGTACTTTTCAGTATTTTTAGTTCCTGTTGGTAAAATAGTGTAGATGTTGGAAAGATCTAGGTATATTTTACTAATAAAATCTATATCATACCTAATATACTACAACATCAAACAATTTCACTGGCCGCTGTATAAATTATTTAAAAAAAGATGCGAAGTGAAAATACACTTCTATTTTATTAATTTATACTTTTTTAATATTATTTTTATTTTCAATAAAATAATGATTCCCTTAGCAATTGAAAACGGTTTGTGTAATTGCTAATTTAGTCTCTAACGAACAGTTTTGTTATACTGACAATATCCTCAAGCGTTTTACAGAGTTTTGCATTATGTAGTGATGTAGATGTTTCTCAAGTGACTGTGGCCGGTCCTCTCGAATGACATCGTGATGTTAGAGACCTTGGGTGGTGAAGTATCGATACCTATCGGACTACTGGTCCCGTTTGACAGTTGCAATGCCGATCCTAAGTAGAATAGAATCTTTTGTTTATGGACTGTACGTCTACCATGAGTTTTCACAATCTACACTCGCTAGCGACTGTAGTTAAAAAAATGTATGAAAACTTGTACAGCGCCTCTAGCGGATAGTTGGGTACTAAAACGTCGCGTAGTTAACCATCCTACGTCACAGCGTACTACAGCGACTGTAGTTTGCGCTGCATTCATTTGCTTAGAATTTGGTACCGTGAGTAACAATTTTGACAGATGTCATAGTAACGTACTATTACTACTGTAGTAACGTCAGCCGATCTAAATGTGACAGCTCATGGTCGACGTACTGATACTTGAACGGAGTGCTTCCTAGCTCAAACCAGATTATTTTTCCCGACTCAACCCATTCAGTATTGCCATTTAAAGTGATAAATGGCAATACTGGAAGATCTCGTGATACTCGGGAAGATCGGGTGATCTGGATCACTTGAGCTATCTATGTTATGTATTTTGTATATTTAATGTACCTAACACAAGCTTTGAGTAGCTTACTTTGGGGCTAGATGATGCTGTGTGGATTGTCCAGCATTATTTATTATTTATTATTTTTATTTATTACCTATATGGATAGAACTGTCTGTATAATTTCAGTAAAAAAAGTATTTTTATACATATTCATGTGTATTATAATTATAATTTATTTTAACAGAATTTGATGATTGACTGCGAATTTTTCATGGTAAGAATTACCCAGTAAAAATTGAAAGTTGTATTCTTCAACTTTCAAAATAAACAGTTATGTGGGTGGTTCTTCTCGATTTGTTATTTTAGTCGTTACGTTAACTTTGTCATTACATTAACTATAAATACCATTACGGTTTAACAATAGTTAAGGTCACAGTGCTAATTTACCTAATCATCAATTTATTCAGCGCTAATGTGTTCAAAATTGCTTTTAACTAAAATAGTTTTTAGACTAGTTTTTATTCTATGGTATGACTTTGACTTGATTGACATTGGCTGGTCAATGTCAAAGTCAAAGTCAAAATATACTAATACAATAAAATCACAAGAATCACTCTTCGTAGTCCTCACTTTGACTATTAACTATGCTATTGGTACTATGACTAGTCACTGTAAGTGGTTTTGCTTGCTAGGTATGTGGAGAAAAAGTCTTATAATATTCGGTATCTATTCTAGACTTTAGGTATAGACTAATAAACTATAGACGGATAGGTAAGTATTTGTTGTTTTTCAACCTATGATTTTTCAACCCACTTAACATTTTTCTTGACTCTACTTAAAAACCAATAGTTTCTACCCAATCCTTGATATATATCTTATTAAAAGAAAATAATAAAACAAAAATCTTAAAGTAATAAAATATACCTAATATCAAGATTTCTTTTTGCCCAATTTTATACGGTAGTAAAAATTAATTGAAATCATTATTCAAAAATTGATCACGCAAAAACCCCTACCGTAAATAAACAAAAAAGGTTTTTTTTCATAAAATTAGCTAAATATTTCCTGCCAAATAATTGTGAAGTCGTGAGCCGTAGAAGACGGTGATAAAAAGATGTTCCTACTACATGGTGACTGTTTACCACAAAAACTACGATACTCGTGAAAAATTATCGGCGGTCGCAAAAAAAGACAGATAAAAAATATCGGTGAGCAAATCACTCGCATAACATAACACTTCAAAAGCTCAAGACAAAGCATTTTATAGATCCTACTAATACCTATTATAAACGCGAATTTTCCGAACTTTTTTTTAAACTCAAAGGAGTATTCGCAATATATTTTTTACTAGCCTCCGCCCTCGGCTTTGCCCGTGTGGTACCTTGAAAAACAAAAACAAATCTATCCCACGAGAACCGTAATTTTTCAAAGATAAAAATTAGCCTGTGTGCAATTCCAGACTAGGTATGTAATAGATCTCTGTGCCAAATTTCATCCGGATCCGTTCAGCTGTTTGCTTGTTAGAAAAAATCAGACGGTACCTACGCAGCCGAATTTGACTCCACGATCTTAGGATTGGAAGACGAGAGCCATCCGCTATACCAATGCTAATTTCAACTAGTTACTTCATCATCATCATCATTGGCAGCTCAAATAATGGCCCACTGCTGGGTAGATAGATATAAGTGTCTTCCCTCAAACACCACTTCAATCCATTTAAGACGTTTCGTACCATGATCTATGCAAATTGAATTGAAGTAGTGTTACTTCAAAATTCAAATATGCCGTTTCTAAAACGGAATCGTTCTGGAAGACTTCGTGGTAAGGCCCTAGGTCTTATCCAAGTATTTCCCTTTATCGCCTCTAACTGATATCATTTTTATTTTTTTCTCAAGTTCACAGACATCGTGTGTAAAAATTAACCCGTGAAGGTTACACACCTAACCGAAGTCGGTTAAAAAATTAAACGCATGACTAATCCTGTGATGTTCACATTAGGAAGTGATTTGATATCATCGTGATAATGTTTATGATGTCATTAAGTTGCACGAAGTTCACGCTTTATGTTGTGGAACTGTGACTTATGGAATGACTATGGTGTGAACGAGCCTTTAGTGGCGGTATGTCTTCTTTCAGACTAGTGTGGTGAAAGGTTCTACGACATGCCGGTTTCCTCACGGTGTTTTCCTTCACCGTTTGAGAGCATTGCGCACAAAAAAATCAAACAGAAAAATCAATTAGTAACACCATAGATTCGAAGTTACGACCTTAGGATCGGAAGGAGGGGTCACTATCACTAGACCACCGGTGTTCTTCAGTACCATAAACTCTTCGAGAAGTATTAAAGTAATAATCCTACTAATATTGCAAACGTGAAAGTTTGTAAGAATGTACATAATATGGATGTATGTTTGTTACTGATTCACGCTGAAACGGCTAAACGGATCTGATGAAATTTGGCACAGATATAGATTATAGTCTGGAATAACAAATAAGTTACTTTTTTTCCCGGATAAATGTAAGGTTCCCGTGGAAGAGATTTGTTTTTGTTTTTCAAGGTACCCAGCGGGCGTAGCCGTGGGCTAGTGATTCATAAAAATTGTATTCAAGTAGTGTTACTACAAGCTTCAAATGTGACGTTTCCGAAACATGATAGTTTGTAAGCGCTTGTGGTATATCTAGTGTGAGGTAAGCAGCTTACATAACCTATGTTTATCATTCCATAGGTTTGTTTTTCAAAACGCTTTTTCGAAAACATTATCCTTTGTGTCTTTCTCGGTATAAGTGAGGTTATGGTTAAACACGCGTTGTTGACATTTCTTTGATGTTATTACGTTCATTCATTATGGATGTTCATTCATTCTTTATTATCTATACTAATATTATAAAGAGGAAAGTTTTTTATTTTTGTTTGTAACGAATAAACTCAAAAAACTATTGGACCGATTTCAATAACTCTCTCACTATTAGAATGCTACATTATCACTGAATAACATAAGGTATATTTTATAGGTACATATAAACAAATAAAGATACTCTTCTACCCGTGTGAAGACGGACCTATTAAAAAAACTATTGGATAACAAAGATTTAACAAAACTTTCAACGAATTTTGTTAGAACTTTGTTAGAAAAATATTTCTGTTATGGGTTGAAACAATATTATTTCGGTGAGATACAGAAATTCTAAGTGGTGAAACTATGGGTTGAAACAGAAAAACACCAGAGAACCACAATGGCTTGACACAGGCCTTTAAAATATTCGAAATTCAACCGCATTTTGGGTTTCAAGTACACTAAACTTGAACAAAAAAAAACATCTTCACTAACTGTCATTCCCAGGCTAGGTTATATCTCTTCAGATTTTAGCTACTTATTTTTTTTGGAGGATATCTAAACAGTAGTCAGAGGCACGTCCAAACATGATATATAACACTTGCCCACATTTTGCACTGTAGTTCGTATCCACTAACTAAACAAAATTTTTAGCGTGTGGAAAATAAAACTACACGATCAAAGTCGCGGGTTCCACTAGTCATGGTCATAAAAGGCGGAAGTAATTTCCCAAATGGTTGTCACAATGTTCATTGAGTTCAGTGAAAGTGACAAACAAAGAGTTTGGACACTCCGTTTTCAATTTCTATATAGTTTTTGGGTTGCGTAATCCGTAGTTCCTGTGATTGTTTTTAGGAAAGTAAAATATTGAAAAGGAAAAAAACCTACTTATTTCGTTTTGACCTAATCTCTATTATACAGGGTGTCCCAAAAAGTAGTGTCAAGCGAAAGTCCAGAGATAGAACACCCCTTGGGGTACCCGAATCACCCCCATGTATGTTCCGCGATTTTCTATAGTTTTCGAGTTATTATTATTTTTCCGAATTTTTGAAAATTTAAGACTTGAACAACGTAAAACATTCTTACAAAAAAAGTAGAAAACTTTTTTGAGATTTTTTTTTTGCTACTGAATTTTAATGAGTTGTCCTTTTATGCATCAAATAAACAGCTACGTCACTTTGATGAAAACTATGAAAATGTTGGTGTAAAGTCAAATAATTACATTCGGTGAATTATGACTTAAATTTTCAACTTTAAATTAAAAATCTTAACAAGTGATTTCATGGTTCTTAAATAAGTCTAAAGAATTTTCCAGACTCTCAGCTTTCATAATCAATAAAAAAAGTAGTACTTAATAGGCTACTTTGGCTAAAATCGGCTTTCAAAGACGGTAAGGTGGAAAATTCTTAAAATTAGCTACCTGATTAAAAAATAGATTTTAGCTATTTTATCATTTCTAAGCTTAATTTGATTGTTAACTAACCAAAAATGACTGCAGGAAAGTAAGATTTAACTCGAAAACTATAGAAAATCGCGGAACATACATGGGGGTGATTCGGGTACCCCAAGGGGTGTTCTATCTCTGGACTTTCGCTTGACACTACTTTTTGGGACACCCTGTATATAACTGTAAATGTCAAAACTATCTGTATTTTAAAACTACTGATGCAATTTTTATGGAACTTTAATTGTACGTTAGTTTATTCACTAATGTATGTATAAATTATCCAAACTAAGTTTAAAACACATAATAAACGCTGACCCCCCCTTTTGGGGGGTAAACATGATAAAACCTATAATATTTTATTTTTTATAGATTTTCATATTTAAGATATTATGTAGGTACGTTAAATAGGTTTTATCATGTTTACCCCCCAAAAGGGGAGGATCAGCGTTTGACTTTTGTTTTAAACTTAGTGTGAATAATTTATATCCATAATAAATGAATGTAGTTGAGGATTGTTTTAAATAATCCTCAAAAAGGTAACAATTAAAACTATCGCCTTTGTTTTGGTAATGTAACATTTACTGATATGTTTTGGCTTTGATAAATACATTAAAAGTTGCCAAACCGAACCAAGTGGGTTTGGTTCAGTTAAAATAAAGGTAAATATCCTAAACTCAAGGACTTAAGCCGTTTTATTATGTCTCAAATAGTTACCTACAGTTTAAGTCTTGGCTTAGCAATTTAAACGACCATTTTTAACAATAGGAACCTTTTAGCGAAACTAACCTTTAACTTAAGTCATAAATCGTAAGATAAATCAAAATAACACGAAAAGATTCTCCGTATCTATGATTGAAATCTAAAAGTTATGATGATACATTGTTATGGAATACTAGTTACTGAACATGACTTTGCATGGCATTATTATATTTAGTTCAACAAAATACGATGATTCATATTCTCGTTTCCAATTTATTTACCACTTAAAAGTCATTAAAAAAAACTTAATAAATAAATAAATATTAAATATTGATGGACAGACAACGCCATCTAGCCCCACTGTTAGGTTAATTATATACTTTGTAAATATCTATATAGAATACGAAACAAAACAAACATCTTCGTTCATCACACATTAGGTATGTTTGTCCTGGGTGGGGATCGAACCCACAACCTACCGTGCAGAAGGCAGAGCTGCTACCAAGTGAGCTGTGAGGACAGTCTATCTTATTTTTTTACATTACTTACTTATTTGTAATCTGGTAAAAAAAACCAAGTGATGAGAAACTCAAAAATATTGTGACTTTTGGATATTGGGTTGAAAATGTGGGTTGAAACTGAATACACCCTTAACTTTTGTCTATAAAATATATTCAAAAAAATTAAGGACAGTCGCGGGCAGCAACTAGTCGGTGTATTTGTAAAAATATGTGTGTTTGTATACTTTTCCGTCAAACTTTTAAAAATAAAAAAAGGAAATGTATTATAACCTCAAAAAATTTTTTCAATTGATATCATCGAATCATTTTATCATTTAGAGGCCAAATGAGATCATTTCAACATCATTTATCATTGTACGTTTCGATACATCAATCAATTTGTCCGTCTGTCTGTTGTAACGCCTACAAGTTTTATTTGTTTATTTTATTCTTTTTAATTTAATTATACTTATAGGCCAGGATAGAGAATAGATAGGTACAGATATTTATCTTGGTGGTTGGTTGGCAAGCGTAGAAACTATGCTTCTTCTTCTTAGTTTATGACATCTTTTTCTTCTTCTTCTTCTTCTTTTAATGGCATCTGTCTCTTTGGTATAATTTTTGCCAGTGTCAATTTGTTTATACATAGTACCTAATAGTACCTAGAGACGAGTTTCTCGCCTGTTCTTCTCGTACTTGGATTAGGTTGGAATTGGCACATAGATTCACCGCATGTAAGACGTTTCAAAGTGATCCTTGTGATTGTACTGAATAAATATTTTTAAATTTCAATTTCAATAATTAGTAGTACCTATTTTCACAAAGTCAGTTAAAATTGTCAAGTTAATTTTAAACAAAAGATGGCTCTTTTGTTCAAAGTTCTAAGGGACTTCCTCCGATTGATATAATGAAAATATTTCACAACAATCGAAATTTATCTCATGATGTCGTCTATAGGTATTTACTTAAATACCTATCGCCCAGATTCTTGACGCTTGTCAAACAGTGACAAATGTGACACAAACAGATCAATGTCACTTTCTTTGACCCAGATACGGTACAATGGTTACAATACAATGCGTAAAGTTAGTCAGAAAGCGAACCATGACAGATATTTTAAATCGCGTTTAGTCGGAAAGAGAATCGCATGTTTAAGCTAAGCTGTTTTTAATAGGCTTGAAAATGACGGCTGGGCTAACATGGAAAACATACATATCTATATATATAAAAATGAATTGCTGTTCGTTAGTCTCGCTAAACTCGAGAACGGCTAAACGGATTTATTTTATCTTGGTCTTGAAATGTTCGTGGAGGTCTAGGGAAGGTTTAAAAGGTAAGAAAAATTCGAATAACTGCCGGGAAAACCCTAAAAATAGCCCTTTTCTATTTCCCATACAAACGTTTTCTAACAAGTACGAAGTCTGCCGGGTCAGCTAGTCTCAAATAAAAATCTCATTGGTGCACGACCATGCTTGAACCCACCTTCGGATCGTGAGGCTTGGATGTTACCTCTACACTACCAGTGCTCAGTAATATATCCATCATCTTCCTGCCCTTTTTTCACGTTATGTGGTCGGCACAACAGTGATCTTCTTCCATTTCCCTCTATCATCCGTCATCTCAGTAATCACTCCTTTCTTACCCATGTCATCTTTCACACAGTCCATCCATCTTTCCTTTGGCGTACCTCTACCCCTGTATCCATCCAGTAATATGTGTATGCTCAGTAATATATCCGGTAAGAAAAAATAAATAACAGTAAGATCGGTTACGCACTGCGTCCGATCCGAATCCGATCCGAACCCGTGAAAATATTGATCTAGAAAACTCGGACTGAATTCGGATATTGCTTACGCACTATCACAATCTCTGATACAAATCCAAGCAATTCAGGAGCCACCTTTTGGCATACGTCATTTTACGTGACTGAAATGACGAATGACGGAAATAAATCGGATGACGGAAATCGGATGTAGTGCGTAAGTTACCATAGAAATAGTTCTACATCTACTCCGGACCATATTTTCACGGGTTCGGATCGGATTCGGATCGGACGCAGTGCGTAACCACTCTAAGTATTTAGCATAGCACAGATAACTTGTGATCCAACAGACGATACTGGCCGTTCACAATTATCCTGTCCAAGGAAGTAATTACCAGGAAAAATAGCAGGAAACGCGCAAAATACCTTGGATCAGGTTTGTTGCAGTTACAGGATTCACTGGACATGCGCGAGCAAGTGCACAACTGGAATTACAATTCGATTGGTTTATAATAATTGTAAGCGCTGGTGGAGTAGTGATATCAAAGTACCTAGATGATAAAAAAGCTTGGGACGAATCAGCTCCAACTCTGCTAGGTGTCCCTAACAAAATTAACAAGTATCATACAAAATACGTTAGGCCCAGCGAGTTTCTTGTCAGTTCTTCTCGGACTGGGGATAGGACTGGAATTGGCACCTAGACTCACCTGTATGTAAGACGTTTAAAAATGATCCCTGTGATTTTATTGAATAAAGATATATTGACTATTGATAGCACCCCTGCCTCACGATCCGAAGGTTGTGGGTTCAAACCTGGTCGTGCACCAATGATTTTTACATTCGAAAAAATTATGTACGCAATGCCAGTGCTCTTAAACGATAAAGGAAAACATCGTGAGGAAACCGGCATACCCTAAAACCAAAATTCAAAAGTATGTGTCATAGGTTAGTATTTTTATAAGCGGCGATGGGCTTCAACCTGTTACGTATGGAATACTAATCACTGCAAAATGTGGGTATATGCCTAATATCATGTTTAGACGTGCCTCCGACAACCCTCTTTAGATATCCTCAAAGATCTAAGTAACTAGAGATCTGAGGAGATGTCTACCGAGCCCGGGGATTACAGCCGTGATCATGTTTGTTTAATAAAAATAGCTACGCAATTTCGCGATTATCAAAGAATAACGAAATAGTGATTATGAGTTTCTGGGAAATTGTGTCCCTTGATAACCTGATTTCTTATCGATAGTTAAATAACTACGTAAATCGATATAATAGTCTCTACAATGTTATCGATAGCTTATCGATAAAAGTTGGTCATTGGCGATACGTTCAAATGGACGTTTAGTGTGATGACGGCTTTAGTTCGTTCATAATAATACTAGAGTTTTTATAACTGCCCAGTTCGTGTATTTTTAGGGTTCTGTACCCAAAGGGTAAAACGGGACCCTATTACTAAGACTCCGCTGTCCGTCCGTTCGTCCGTCTGTCAGCAGGTTGTATCTCATGAACCGTGATAGTAGGACAGTTGACATTTCCACATAAATGTATTTCTGTTGCCGCTATAACAACAAATACAAAAAAAAACCGGATAAAATAAATATTTGAGGGGTCTTCCATACAAAAAACGTGTTTTTTTTAATAGATAACAATACGAAACTCTTCTTCCACGAGTCCGACTCGCACTTGGCCGTTTTTTTTATACAAACTTTAACTCTGCAATTTGCACATTTACAAAATGTCACGCGCTGCGTGTCACGACGAAATGTCCATGATACCATTCATTTGGCTGTATCGTTTGCGAGCAGTTTTATTGATAAGTTATCGAGATTTAGGTAAAAATACCTACCACTTGACTAGTTTTATTACAAAACATCTATAGTTGGCAAATAAAGTGTTTTGTTCTACTTACTATGACCTTTATTACATCACTTGGATGGGTGATCGTTAGAATAGAGCACTTTCTGTTCTTTAGAAGACTCGATAATATACCAATGTGATGCAAATTACTAACCAATTCTTAATTGTACCTAATCTAACTATACTTCTAAATATATATACGAGTATAAATCAAAGGTGACTGACTGACTGACTGACTGACTGACTGACTGACATAGTGATCTATCAACGCACAGCCCAAACCACTGGACGGATCGGGCTGAAATTTGGCATGCAGGTAGATGTTATGACGTAGGCATCCGCTAAGAAAGGATTTTGATTAATTCTACCCCCAAGGGGATAAAATAAGGGATGAAAGTTTGTATGAAAAGTCGCGATAATCGACATTACGCGGGCGAAGCTGCGGGCATCAGCTAGTTCTATAATAATACTGTAACGGAGCAAAATCTGTAAGTAGGTAGGTACATTAAATATTTTTAGTACTTAAATTATAAATGGGAATACATAAGATACGATATAGATACAGAAACAGCACTTTTTCCAATTTTTGTCCGTCTGTACCTATGCCTTTTTAAATTCGCATACGGAACTGTGCAAAATGTGGGCATGTACCAAATGTCATGTTTGGACGTGCCTCTGACTACCCTCTATAGATATCCTCAAAGAGCTAAGTAACATGAATATACCTACAAGAAATGGAATTTCCAAAACTAATTCGGAGGAAGCACGGTAAAAAAGATGACTAACCAAAACAAAATCGCAAATTCGGAGACGAACCGATATTTTATCACGTCCGCAAATTCTTGACCTGCTTTCGGCATGCTGAGAACAAAGAGTCGTAACCCGCTTTTTGCAATTTTCGCGATGCACATAATTATGACTTCGGCAGACACGTTAATAACGACAAAACTGATTTTTTAGTGTAAAAAATAAATCAAGTGTCTATTTAACATTAAATTAATCTATTTCAGTTTTTGAAGTAATGTATCTACGCCTTATTAAATAAATAAAATGCTTAACCTGAATAAATAATTTAACAAAACGTGTTAATACAGATTATTATCTTTTGCTTATTGTTTTACCAAATTATTAAATTAGTTTACTTATTGACATTTACATTTAATTATTTGGCTTGTTGATTTACATATTTATAAGTATTTAAATGACTACTCTGTTCTATTAGTTCTTACCTGTAATAATAGATGTAATGTCTTAAATAAATAAATTACTGTCTTAAATTGTTTTACAGACGCTTTAATAAATGAAATGAGAGCCAGTTCCCCATAGACTCAGGATCACGACCCAAAAGGTTAAAATAAGTAAGCTCTGCCGAGACCGGCATATTTGGGTCTCTTAGATCTTTGACACAACCAATCGCTGTGATGCGGCTAATAAAAACACAGCTTAGTCACAATCTTCACCTCTGACGAGCTTGAATACCGTTTTTCTCTACGGAAGACAAAACAAAGTAATATTGGTGACGACAAGGGTCATATTTGTTTAGCTAAATCACTTATTAATGTTACTTTATCTTCTCTTCCGTAATAATCAGTCATTAATTTGTGATTTAGCCAAACAATACTGACACTTTTTACGTCACAAACATTATTTTGTCTCTTCTTCCTTGGAATAAAACGCAGTCTACGTTGAAAGAGAGAGAGGGACGACAAATGATGTAAAACGATGACATTGGACTATTCACTTACAGCTGTATTAGATCACTTTCTTCGTCTAATTCACTATTTGACTTCTAGTGAAAGTGTTTTTCTGTCAAATTATAAGAGTTAACACGAGAACCTCTATCGATCGGGTGAAAGTTATTTGTTTTATTTATTTGGATGACTTTATGAAACTTCGAAAGTTGTAAATTTAGTTACATAATAAGAATTAGTACTTATTACAAGTTTTAATTATAGGACCTATTTAAAAAATAGCAGTGATTTGAAAAATAAACCAAATTATTCTACAAATCACTTATTTAGAACCTATCATAGTGTGACAGGGTAACCCAGTTCTGAGATTTAGTTTAGGTATAACAAAATTGTAATTTTAAGGAAAAGAAAAAGTGATGGTATAATGATGCCTTGGTAAGTTTTGTCCAGCCGTTATTCCTGATATCGACTGCGCAGCACAATAATGACGTAAGTTTGAAATCAGCAAATAGGAAATCTCGTGGATAATCTTGACCTCAAAATTCTAGGTATATCGTGATGGTGAATATTAGTCATTTAAAAATAATATGCGTAAGTTCTGTATTATCTAGAAATACGGATGTTGCAAGCTCGTGATGAGTTGAAAAATAATTGTTTTTAAAGTTTATACAACCTGTGTAGGTATTAAAAAAGTTTTTTTATATATATTTTTTATTTTATGGAAAACTTACGTAGGTACTGGTAGCAAAAAAAACATTTTTTTTTAAGTATATACGTAATATTAGAGTATAATACATATTTTATTTGTTAGATACGTCTAGTAGATTGAGTTTGAGTTGAGATTTTCAAACAAATTATACACCAATCAACTTATTAATAATTGACCTAACGGTCTTTTGATTAATATGTTGATCAATTATCATCCATCAATTTAGCCAGGACATCAATTTGACATGCCAAGCTAAAAAGTAACTTACGACATTGACATGAATATTATAACAAGATTCTATAAATTTTGTGTTACGACACTTAATTCTAATAGAACGGCCTGAATTTTTAGTTATTAGTGTTTAAAAATATTAACTGTCATAACACCGCTACGAAATTTGCAAACGCAACGGAACGGTAAACTCAAAAACAATTAAATCTAGGAAGTGAACCGGTCCAAGCAAATCGGTCAAGGCTTACATATTCATGTATGATATAATGACAACTTTTGCATTGTTCGTGCGAACAGTGCTTATTTGAAACAATGAACGGTTGTTTGAATCGAGACGATTGGAGAAAAGAGGAAATATAAGTTGGACGGTTTTTCGGTCATCGTGACGTATTACAACCTTCTTTTCGTGTCATCTAGTTCTTTTGAACCAGTGTAGTGAAAGGATTAAAGTGCGTCTCATAGGCTCTTTTCGTGCACTTGACACATGTCAAGACATGACATGATATGACATGACACCATGCACGTGACACGTTGAACTTCTTAGGTTCTACGACATCCCGGTTTCCCCATGATGTTTTCCTTCACCGTTCGAAAGTACTGGTATAAATAGCGCATATAAATTTATTTAACAAAAAAATCCAAGACGGGATTAGTAAAAATCCTTGACAATTTTTAAATAGATAAACCATAATTTCATTAGGTAGGTACGCGTATATTTAATCGGTAGGTCAATGCCGATGACGTTGTAATTAAAATTTTCTGCTGTATTGATTTTGATAAGCGTATTATTCGTGACTGCTGATTAATTGAAACCTACTTTCATTGCGACCTTCATGCTATCGCAGACAAGCTATTATTTAAAATGACTCCCATATTTTATTTTAAATCTTAGCACTAAATAGAAGTACCTACATACCTACTATAATTACGAATTCAATACTATAATTTATATATTTCTATTGTCTGTTGATGTTTACCTTGACATCTAGTGTTTCAAACTGCTTCGTTTTGCATAAAATCAAATCTGAATCAATTTTATAACCCTTATGTTAAACAATATTTTGAAAATAAAAATCGAAACGTGAACTTGAGAAACTTTTTTGTAAGAGCTTTTTTAAATGGCGTCAATTTTTTGAGCAGATATTTTTCTCCAAAGCGGCGTACAATGAGCAAAGTGACGTAAACGTAGAATCATCAAATACAATCTGTCTACGTTGATAGTCTTGACCTCAAAATTATTGTTAAGATTTGCATTTTATACGTGCAAGCATCATAACTAGTTGGTAATGTAAGATATTTCTGAATAAAAACATGAGTAAAATCTTCATGATGTTACTAAACCTGATATTTGATGTTTTTATGTTTAATATTCAACGATGCGATAAATCTAGCATGACATTCTTATAAATAGATTACAATTTATTATTAAAGTATATGAATATCACATCAATAAGAATTTGATTTTTCATAATGAAAAGTGTCTCTAAAGCGCATTGTATCACTTTCACCACATTGGTTCAAAAGAACTAGCGACAAGATAGGAAGAAAAACTGTTTCAAGTTCGTGTAGTTTTATATAGTAGTTGTTATACATACTAGTTATAAAAATACTTTCCTACTTGTTCATTGCACTGTTTCCACTTGTACAATAATTATCGTTACACTTAGTTAAATAAAATATGTGCATTTCTTATCTCAAATGCTGCTAACCAACAATATTATCAAAACCTACTTAAAACATGAGTTAATGGTGCAATCAATAACTTTCATGATAGAGAAAAATAAATACTTAATGTCCTCAAATTGCTCAAGGAAAAAGAGTATCAAGATAAACAAAAAAATATAGCAATGTCCCTAAACATACATACATACATACATAAAATCACGCCTGTTTCCCGATGGGGTAGGCAGAGACCACGGATCTCCAATTGCTACGATCCTGACATAGAATACCTCTTTTGCTTCATTCACTCTCATTACATTCTTCATACATGCGCGTCGATTTTTTATTTGTCCCTAAACATTGAGAATAAATAAGAACTAACATTTCAATGAGTACAACAATACAACAGCTTGGAAGACTATGCATTCTAAAGCCTATTATCAAAAGAATAGATTGTTGCAATCAATCAACCTAATTAATATTCAACTAAATCTCACAGACAGTACAATGGAGAGAAAGTTGTAGGCACCACACCCACAATGTCTGCCCTATTTACTAACTAATACCTCTGAATGTAAGATCAAAATAACAAAGTTTTTAAATACCTAATATAGCTTGCTTGATCGATTTACAGATCAACTAGACAAGCATCGTTCAGCATATCAGATTTGGACGAGTGACTACTAAAAACGTGTCCTTTGAGTGTTTTCTTTTCGAGGATTAGTTAGGCTATCGGATTTGTCTTATCACATACATAGCTTATAAATACTTATCTTTTTCATGAAGATAAGACTAAAAAGACAGGAACTAAAAAAGCAAAAAGATATAACTGCGGAATAAAAATAATTCACCTTTCAAATTAAATTATGATCAGTGGCATAAATAATAGACATAAAAATAATAAAAACTAGTAGATCATCATATTATTTGGCAAACGGCAAAGTTCACCAAATATGCAGAAGAATAACAATATTATAAAAAGGTCTGCAATCGATATTAACTATTAAACATGATCGTTGTCCGTGCTATGTAGTTTTTCAGTGCAAGTTTCTAAAAAAGCATTCTTAATGTATGATATTTTTACATAAGTTTGTTATTTTTGTTTATGCAATGGAAATCTTGTTTTGAAGTCTATTTCCATCGAATGTTTTTTTCTGTAATTTGAAAATTAATGGACCATGCAACCTGTAACATAACACCGAAAGTTTCATACGCTTGTCACTTCAAGTTGTCAAGGTCCGTTCAGTTCATTCGAATGAAAAAACTACTTTTCAACTTGTTCTGAGACCTGCCTACCTGCATCTAGAGATATTAAATAACACTCAGGTTATGTTTGTCCTGGCTGTTTATCTGATAGGACTTTAAACATCAATTCTTCACCTGTTTTCGTTAGTTTCTTAGTCTTTTTTATATCTAAAAATATTGGTTAGATACTGTCAGATAAATATAACAATTGTTCCAAAATCGTTATCAACGATTTTTGAGATAATACAATTCTTATACCTACTTGTACAAAATTATGTTCTAGAAGCAATACAGTCAAAGCAGCGCTCGCAACATAGTCAACAAACCGACGTAAGTATACATTAGTAGAATAAAATAAAGAACTTTGTAAACGAGAACTGATGCAACTAGCTAAGTAATACCTTCTTAGCCTCTCGTTATGAAAGTTGATTGACCCTTGTCAATTATGATTGAGTGGATTTGAAATGCTGTGACCTCCGAAGCTGGGCTTTAGGTCTGACTAATAATCTATTCTGTTATAGGCAATAAGTAGTTGGTACCTATAAAAATACCTAAGTGATTTCATACCATATTTGTTTTGTAGTAAATAACAATAAGTAGGTAGGTACCTAATTGGTTTTTATCCACGTATGAATGCATATGATAGTCTTTATATTTTCAGTTATTCTTATCTTCCTCAGAATTTAAAGTCCATAGTTTGTTGGCAACATAATGATCGTTATTATTTTCTTGCCAAGTTTTATCAAATTTTATCTTGTAATTATTTAATTATATTTGCAAAACGTTGTTCTCTGTGTGCAACTAAACAAGTAGAACCAGTGCTAAACTTGATGTAGGTATCTATTAATAATATATTATTGATTTATGAAATATGTAATATAATATTACATTATATTATGGCAATAGAAGGTAACAAAATATTGAGTCTATTAGCAAGTAGGTAATAAACTTTATAAGCAGTGGAATGACCTTTTGGTCTCCTTACATAAATGTGTTAAATGTTTAAGAGTTGCTAAGTGAATTTATTTTGGTAATTTTTGAAGGCTTGTCTATTATATATTATATCTAAAAATACCTAACAGTATTTTTAGAATTTAGGTATACGTAATAAGATGTAAGTAACCAAATTTGTTAATAATCACTGAGATGAATACAATCAAACTAGAAAATCTTAAAAATAACAATAAAATTGTTTCATTCGACATTCACACAACTTTGACCCTAAAAGATACGATTTCAGAGTTACGCTCTTATGCTACAAGGCTGTCAAACAAGTGAAAATAGATCAAGTTTCATGATTGAAGTACCAGTTGGTGGCACTTCTTGACAGGTTATTAGAGTGTTAGTAGATTATAAATTATAATAGTGTAGGGAACAATGCACTTACCAAAATCGAAGAAAGTACCTCGTTGCAAGTTCAAAAAACTCACTAAAACCACAGTTCACATCGAAACACAACACACTTACAATACAACTTGCCAACTTTCTAGTTTCAAAACTCGAAATAAAAGCACATTCATGAAAGAAATAAGCCGGGGAACAACACAAAATGTACCTTTTTACTTGTTACGCGTAAAAAACTTATTGTGTGCACAAACGGGCAGTCGTAAAAGTTTTTTGGAGGGAATGGAACGCGTGCGCCTCCTCCCACGGCTGAGAAGCATCTGATCGTATGTTCGGATCGGTCGGTTTGACCTTCGCGGAGTGAAGTTGGCCGAAGACCGGTTAGCTTTAGGCAAAAGTTTTTTTCTTATCTGGTTACTTGATATTAATCTGCGGTTGACTTCAGTGCGCGCTTTAGCTTTTGTCTGAATGCATTTCTTAGTGCTAATGAGTCTATGAGGTCTGCTCTTTTAATGTTTAGTGGAATTGGATTCTCTTTATTGTGGTTCATGTTTCAACCGACTTTAACAAAAAGGTTCTCAATTCGACTGTATGTTTCTTTTTGTATGTTTGCTATGTGATTATTCCTCCAATTATAAATGGATTTTAATGATTATTTTTTTTGTTTCGTAGGTAGCACTTCAGAGGTGATTCCATATAAAGTCATGAAATTTGGTTCCTCAGGGATTGATACTTTTTTCACTAAACTTAAGCAACCTTAAGCCAACTCTTTTCAGTTTTCGCCAACCATTGAAGTGGTTTTACTTTTTAAACGTAATTATTTAAACTAAAATTCGAATTTAAAGGAATATTTTTTTCTGTTAATTGTTCCTACTGTTGAAATTTTAAATCAAGATTTTTATCCTATCATATCAGGATTTGCAACTCGTTTTTTCATTTATTTCGATTATGTCAGTTTTCATCTTCACCTTCGATATTATCTTACGTCAGAACACAATGTCGTCAAAAAGATAATGATAATTTGATACTTGACATTCATTGAAATGTTGTCAAAAATACTTCCTTGATAGTTTTTAAAGAGTTATTAGCTTTTATATTCTCTAAGAATGGCTTAGACGGTTTGGAAATATTGGCTCACATAAATATAAAAAAATATAGCAAAAACATTATATTCTTTGTTGCAATTGAACGGTAAAATATCATGGACTTAAAAGTATTCAAACGAGCCAAAATTTTGAATCTCTGAAATAAAAACCAATGGCAGATATGTGAAACATTTCAAAGCATTCCAACGTTCTAAGGTTTGACTGTGAACAGATTACCGAGAAATCGGTTTGGGTGAAAACCGGTAAATCACTTGAATTTCGATTTAATTGCAATGTTCGTTGTCCGAAGAATAGTGAAGAGCAAGTTATAGGCAGAGTTATAAAGATATGAACGGGGCGAAATATGTTTATCAATTTCTTCTCAGTTTTAGCGTTGCCAGTATCAAAATAAGGCAAAATTAACTTATAAGGTTAAGTTTTACTTATATCGTAATAGGCATTACTAAAGTTTATGTTTTTTAGGCTTCAATTTTTAGTAAGCGTTGTTATTTAATTTCTATCCTATAAATTTATTATTTTAGTTGATATTTTAAAAACTTTCTTAGCCTGGATTTTAGAGCTCGTCTTTTAAGCTGAAGCATATGACACAATAAAATATTGGTTGAAATTAAGCTATTTCACGACCCTTCGTGAAATAGCTTAAAATTAAAGCAAATAAAGTAAACTAATTAAAATTTAACTAATAATTTACGATATTATGACCAAAATTGTTTATTGCGAACAATGACAAATAGTAATAATAATGATAAAACTGTACAGGAGAATTGCCCAGGCAGTATTAGAATATTTAACAGTGAACTGGCAACATTAACACTATTTACTCTTTCAAATTCTGCTTACGCTTGGCAAGTGCCTGCTTATATCCCCGTTCCTATTCGTTATTACTACTCTAAATTATTACCCAAGAAGAAACAATTTATTAGACTGGTCTTTTTAATTAAATTATGGAGCATCAGTTCTGATCGCGTGTAATGTTTATGTTTATACAGTGAATAATTATACTTTAAGTAAATTGAGTTTGCCGTTTTTTTTTGTTAAACAAAGACCCAAAAACCGTTTAACGGTTTCGTATTTTTTTTTAAATTATAATTCTATGGGCACTGGTGGTGTAACGGTGGCACCTCTACCTCACCATCCAAAGGTCGTGGGTTCAAACTTGATTGTGCATTGATGTTTTTTTTATTAGAAAAAAATATGTGCGCATTGATAGTGCTCTTAAACGGTGGAAGAAAACATCGTGAGGATACCGGCATACCCTAGAACCAAAAATTCGAAGGTGTGTCTTAGGTTTAGTATAAGCGGTGATAACCTACAACGTAGGTACTTAATACTAACATCAATCTAACTACTAATACTAACATCAACAAAGTGCGGTATACTATCAAGTTTCTACAAGGTTTGGACGTGCTTCTGCCTATCCTCTTTAGATATACTCAAAAATCTAAGGAATTACAGATCTTAAGAAATAGCCTGGGAATAACAGTCGTGATCATGTTTGATTATTTTTTTTTAATAAAATGTAGACAATAAAATAATATAATTATTTTTCAGCATGGAGATGAAAGATTACCTAGCTCTAATAGCTATGTTAATTATAAGAAAGTTGAAAAAGAAATGACCTTCTAAAAATAAAACGAAATAAAAGATTATTTTTGATGTTTAATAATTAAAAAACACCCGCCATAATGCCTACCCAAATCATCTGTCCGCTCACTTACACGCTTGTAATTTACGAAACGCAAAAAGTAAAAAATACTGATGCGTAATACCAGCCTCTTTGGAATTTCCTGTAAGTGTTTAGTAAGTAATATTTTTTAAATATACATACCTACAAATTAAATCTTGTCGACCGTAAAAAATACTAGCTGTACCCGTGACTTCGTCTGCGTGGTCTTTTCCGTCGCCATCACACAAAAACTTTCATCCCCTTTATGGTAACATTTTTACAAAGTTTGAATGTCGTATTTATTTATATCTAACTAATCGAAAGCCTAAAAACTAAATTTCACGCTTCTAGCTCTAAAAATGACGTAACTTCCATACAAAATATTCATCCTCTATTTTCAACCTTTTAAAGCTCTTTTTTCGCATTAAAAATTAACCTATGTCTTTTCTCAAGTCCTAGACTATCTCTGTACCAAATTTTATTTAAATCGGTACAGTAGTTTAGGCGTGATTGCGTAACACATAGACAGAGGTACTTTCGCATTTATAATTAATAGTAATAGTAATCAGTAATATTAAGGATTATTCTGTTATTATTATACCTATGTACGTAAAATAATAAATATTCTAAGAACTTAATAATAAAAAAATATCATACATGCACTAAAGCTATTGTTGAAATAAACAAGTTCTAGATACGTAGGTACCTGATGCTCCTACCGACAATACCCATCTCTTTCTCACTAACCAATATCCCTATTTTGTCTCATTCTGTTCGACTGTCGTGAAAAGGATGCGGGCATAATAGTTTTTTTCTTTAAATTTGAATAAATTTACACTTTTAAAGAAAGGTTTTGTAAGGTTCTTGAACCCGTGGCTAGATTATGTGAAACGATTACCACATTACCATCGCGTGCGCTTTCGAAATAGCGCTAAAGCTCTCCGATAGATGGCGCTATAAAAAACAATGACGCCATCTATTTTTTTACTTCATTACTATATCGGATCCTTTTTTTTTAATATATCTCTTATTCCTACTTCTTCTTTTTTATTTATGGCATTTTTGTCTTTTAGAGAACAGTTTTATCTAAGTGTTGTCAACGTCACAGAGTCATAATTAAATAATCAATTTTACACCGGGCTTTATTGAAAAATATACACAATAAAACTCAAAAGTAAACGAGAAAATATGTAAAAACTAGAGTGACAGTCGAATGTATCGTAGAAAATCCTTATTTCTACTTTTTGTCATAATTTTAAATACCTATTATAATTCGTATTTACCTATTTCTACCTTAGTGTGAGCTCACGATTGTACCAAGATATCAAAAATAATGAGATTAGATTATAAGTAAGTAGGTACCTACCTATCTAGTGTATCATAATTATACACCTTTCTGATATTTTTGCACAATGATACCAATGACATAAAGCTTTAGCAAACCTGTATGTATTTGTCCAGTCGAAAAAAAAGGTTAAAAGTACGGAAAAGTAAAAAAACGCACCTTACGCAGTTTGGTATGTTTTCTATAAATTGCGAATGTTGCAACACCGCGAGACGTCATACTGTACGCAATACGACTCGATTCGGCGTAGAGCACCGAATCGAGTCGTATTGTATGTTATGTATGAGGTATCAGAAGTAACGAGTAACGTGTTCGATTCGAAGTAACAAGTACTCATTGTTATAGTACTTTTTGTCGTTACTTTTACACCTCTATCTCAACAATAACATCAAAACTATACTTACCATATTTTACCACATCTAAAACGATATTCACTTAAACCCCCCGATGTTTTCCCTATCTATTCAAAGATCCTCTGCTTAAAAGCCTGTTCGCACTTAGAAAATAAATAGTGGAATTGCAACAATGTTTCTTGGTAATGGTCAGTGTACCTATATCTAAGGGAAGATGTTTGCTTTCTTTGGACTTCACGTTGGGTTTTTGAACAGTAGGTCTACCATGAGTTTTCACAATCTACACTCGCTAGCGACTGCAGTTACAAAAATGTATGAAAATATTGTACAGCGCCTCTAGCGGATAGTTGGGTACTAAAACCTCACGTAGCTAACTATCCTACGTCACAGCGCACTACAGCGACTGTAGTTTGCGCTCATTAATTTGCTTAGAATTTGGTACCTACCATGAGTAACAATTTTGACAGATGTAATAGTAACGTACTATTACTACTGTAGTAACGTCAGCCAATTTAAATGTGTGTGGTAGACCTACAGAAAGTGAAAAAATATGACTTTTTAAAACACTATTATTACTCCTATTATAAAATAAATAAAGAGAACGTTAAGGTGATTATTATGCATTTTACAACACCAAAAACTCGATTTTTTTTGAATAATTACAATAATAATTTTAACTTTGAAACTTACATAAAAATAAATGATTAAATAACAATTACTTATTAAAAACGCAATTTCTCCATACACCCTCGCCATACAGTAAGTATTATAAAAAATAACATAAAGGAACATGATCACGACTGTAATCCACAACTCAATCATAAAATATTGTTATCAATTTTCTAAACTTAACTAAGTTGGTTCACTGTGTACACCTATAAAATTTTGGGACGAGAAAATAATAATCTCCATTATTTATTTACAAAAATACATAATGTGAAATACTATCTTAGAATTCACACTATAAATAAATAAATAAGTAAATAATGCTGGACAGTCCACACAGCATCATCTAGCCCCAAAGTAAGCTACTCAAAGCTTGTGTTATGGGTACTAGATAACTGATATATTTAATACATTATATACATAGATAGATATTTTTTATTATAAATAGAAAACACCCAGATCAACGGAACGAATTTCTGCAGATCGTACACAAATTTGTTCCGCGGCGGGAACCGAACCCGCAACATCTTGCGTCGCAGGCGGACTCTCGCCCGCTGCGCCACTGAGGTCGTCATTTTAAATTTCACTATAAATTTGAAACACTTTTAAATCAACAATAGGTGTGTGTATCAATAGTGATATATTGTTAGACCAAGTCACATATCAATGATACTTTGTCTTCTCTTCCCTATAAAAAGGCGGTCTAATAGTGCTGTTGCTAAAGACGGAAACTGTCTTAAAACAGGGTACTTAATAGTTGGTATTTTTGGTATTTGACGTGTAGGTAACTGTAGTCCTTGACACCACCTTAGCCTGAAATAACTAAGAACGTGTCTACAACAATAAACACGCATGAAATCACACGCAACGATAATGAATTGATCGTACCTAACCTTTATTTAGAATAAAGAATAATAAATAAGAATAAAATAACTTTATTTGTTCGATTAGACTAACATACGAAAACAAAAAACTTATAAAAACAACATAAAAAGTCTAAAGAAACAAAATGGCGTCTGCCTCAGCATGGGTTGGTTGCTAGCGAGCTAGCAGCCAACGCTGGTCTTCCGTCAGAGTCCTTTTTCTTTTTGTTGGCATTACGGACAATCTATTCACACACACAAATTATGAATTTAGCTTACTTGTTTACCTACTTTGCAACGTTACAGAAATAGTATGTAAAAATCCATAATAATAATAATTATATATGCAAAAATAACTCATAGGTACAATCTTTTCGACCATTTTGTGCTCTACGATATGCTACTTTTCTTGAGATATTTTCGATATAAATTTTCCGAACAGAAAAATGGATTGGTGTATTACCAGATTCAAACCCACAACCTCAAGGTACGAAGATAGGCCTACTACCTACTACTAGGCTATCAGTGCTTGCTTATACTGACTTAAATAGGTTTGTACTTATCAAGTCTAGATAGACAAAGCCTTTGTAGTATCAAAGTTTTGAATAATTTCAACTTTCTTGTTTTTGTTCGAAACTTTCCTGCGATTAAAATTCATGAGTTTATAATTTATGCGAATTTTCATGATTAAATACTTAGAAGGCAAGAACTGAATAGTTAATGCTTGTTTGTGTAAACTTATGTGAACTTTATTTTGTAATAAGTAGGTTTTTACTGTGCCTTTTTAATAACAATCTGTCTCTTACTAGAAACAAACCAGTATTTTTTTCAAAAATCAAAAAACTTGGCTGAAAGTTTTTGATACTTGATAGTTTTGTACAGCCGCCGTATTCGATTTACTGTGTTTGTATTATGTATTTTGAAACTGTGTTCCTACGAAACTGTGTTAATCCATAATGTAGCTGGAAAATATGCTAAGTATTTCGAACTTTTACTATTATTCGCACCCATCAAAAACATTTTAAAACGCGAAAACTACAATTAGTTGCTTGAACCAGTAAAGTTCAAGATTTATTTAAAACGTTGGAATGATAATTACCGAATGTCGTGCTATGGTACTATTAGTTGAAAGTCGGGGAAACTTTCCTAATTTATGCAACCTGAACGCCTTTGTCAAAGTAAGTTATCACAGCAGCCCTTTAAATGCAGGACGAATCCTGAAACGATTGATTCTGACAAAGTTGCAACAACTTGTACCTACATATTTTGTTTAGTTTTTATGTTGACGATTTGTTTATCTTAAAGATTTTAAGCTTTTAACTCAATAGATTGTTTATTTTGGTAAAAAAAAGTCTATTAATATCATGATCCACTGTTGGTACACTGACCTACATATGTTCGAGCAAGACTGAACCATGTAGACTTTTAGCGTAGTAAAATAAAAAGAGTAAGTATAAACAAATTAGTGTAATTATATCAATACATTTCTGTGTAGACAATTTGTTTGTTTATTTAAAAGTTTTAACACAATGGATTGTAATAAGCTGAAAAAAGTTTATCATCATCGTGATCCACTGTTGTTACTCTGGCCTATATTCAAGCAAGAGTGAACCATGTAGGTGAATTTTTAGCGTAGTAAAAAAAAATGTATATTAACCCTTTATAACATTTTTAAATATAATTATACGTATTAATACTTACAAGTGGAACTTGGTTTTGTCTATTTAAGTAGGTATTCTCAAACGGTGAAGGAAAACATCGTGAGGAAACCGTAGAACCTAAAAAGTTCAAAGACATGTGTCAAATCCAAAATGTCAATAAAATAAGCCTCATTTTAATCCTTCCACCACACTGGTTTGAGAGAACTAGAAACACGGTAAGAAAATAAATAAATAAATAATGCTGGACAATCCACACAGCATCATCTAGCCCCTAAGTAAGCTACTCAAAGCTTGTGTTATGGGTACTAGATAAGTGATATATTTAATACATGATGTAGGTACATAGATAGATATTTTTTTTTATTAAAACACCAAAAACTTTTATAATGATAAAAGAATACCAAATTAATAATAAAATAATAACAAAATTATACCACAACAACCTTACAACCTAAAAATAAACAAACACACCTTGAAATAAACCTGAACAATTACCTGAAAGTAGAGAAATTCCTGAAATTATGCTTAGTTACGGCTGAAAACAGGTAGCCGGTCACGTGGTCTGACTGAACAAAGTAGGTACCTTACCTACTTACTGTTATTTTATTAGTACCTGAGTAAGTAGTAAGTTAGCAGTTAAGTAGGTACCTACTTACAGTAGAATGAGTTTTATTTATTAGTAGGTATTGTAAATATTTTCTAGGATTAACGATTTAGGCTCAGAATACAGAAAGAACAGAAACCATGAACGTGCCTAATACTGAAGCGTCAAATACTACTCATAAAATGAGTAGTTTGAAGCGCAGCCGATCAGTCACTCTGTGGACGTCGTATCGCGTGACGTGACTTACCGGTGTGCAATTTAAACCAATTATGCCGTCTTGAGTCGTTCCTACCTGTAAAAATACAGCGGGGCTACAAAAAAAAACAGGATGGGATCACATTTCACGTGTAAGTAGTGCATTTAGATGTCGTTTTATTTAATTACTGAATAAATTGTTTTGTTTGTAATTGTCATAGAGAATGATGCGTCCATCTTGTTAGTGTTGCCAATGTAAGAGTTTTGATTTTCCCTGCTTTTTATTACGTAGGTAGGTACTGAGGGATTTTATTTTGAGTGATATTAAATTATTGAATACGTCTTTAAAAAACATTTTAACATTTTGATTTCGCTGAATAAAATTATTTTGAGTTTGAGTTTAAGTTTCGTGTTTTATTTATAAAACATTTATTTCTTGAGATTATTAGTTACATAGATATAAAATATGAATACATTTATAAGAAAGGACAATGTCGATTTTATTATCTTACCTTCAATACTCTTACCCAAAAAAACGAGTAAGCGATGTCTAGCTAGCAACATTACGCGGGTGGGAAGTGAGGTGGGTGCGGGACGCTTGTTTGGTTTTTGGACACAGCGTGCGGTTTGCGATTACAGTCGAACGCGGCTTCTGGTTCTTTCTGTATTCTGAGGATTTAGGCTACGGTCTGTAATGTTAATTCTCTTTTTTCTAAATAAATAACTATATATCAATTCAGGTAAATATCGAAATAAGTAGTAGTTATTTTTAAAAACCAAAAATCCAAATGTTAATGATCGAAAATGCTTTTTATAGCCGCCAAAAGGTAACAAACAAAGAAAAAAACATTAATAATATTAGTATAGTATGGATAAATGTATAGAATAAGGTATATATTCCAAATCCAATAAAAAATAATTATCAGAACAAAGCATTGTAATATCTGCCTGCTTTCTATGTAGATGACCTATTAATATAATTATCTTTGCGTGACAAGCATGGGGTGGTGACGGCATTGGCGCAATGTCACGGCGAAAATACAAAATTTATAAAGTTTCTAATGAGAATATACCTATGTATTTACTGTCAGTCAGCCTCTTCGTTTAAGGCCAGTGAATGGACAATAAATGGAAGCATTCCTTGAGCTAAAACATTACCTCACAAAAATAGAGTTCTGGTAGGTGGAGGGGAGGGGGCTCCCTCCACCTACCAAAACTCTATTTGGGCTTGTCAAATATGCCAAAAAATTATATCAAAAATATACATAAGCTTATTACACGTTACATGGCAATTTAAACCCAAACATCGAGGGAATAATGTTCATATTTATCAATTTTCGGCAAATCGACAAAGGAGTTTCCATGTATGAAATTTGGTGTCAGTAGTATGTTAGCGTGGTATGGGCATGTTATGAGGGATGAATATTATGTGACAAGGAGTGTTAGGTATGAATGTGGATGGATACAGGGGAAGAGGTAGGCCAAAGAAAAGATGGATGGACTGTGTGAAAGATGACACGGGTAAGAAAGGAGTGAGTACTGAGATGACGGATGATAGAGGGAAACGGAAGAAGATCACATGTTGTGCCAACCCCACATAACGTGGAAAAAGGGCAGGAAGATGATGATGTTCACAATTGCAATATACATATTATAGGTAAAGTTAAATAAGCATGTAAATGAATTTTTCAAAAGTATGCACGTCATTAAATACAGCATAAGATAATAAAATACTCTTCAATATTAAGATAATACCTAAATCCTATTAATCAATAAGTTTTGTTAACATCTTTCAAACTATTAGCTCTATTTCTCTTCTCTTCCTTCAAATCTCGTCTCAAAGAGCAGCCAACTCTCAAAGTAGCAAAATACAAAATTTCAACCAAACTCAAAAACGAAAAGCCCAAAAAAACTCCAAGCAACCCTCCGATATTAGCCAGGAAATCCGTTAAACCGAAGAGTTCTGACCGGCGCATCGACACAAACTGGGATTTCTTAAAATACATTTCAACTTTTGAAAACTTAGTTGACTGTACGAAATCGTTACTCAAATGGAGAGCTTTCTTCAAGTAATTTTTTAAATTGAATTGTGTTTTGAGAATCTCTGCGTCGTATTCTACCGTGTTGCACGCGGGCAGACATCGACAACCTTCATTGCTTTTAGCGAGTTCAATCTGCAGTTCCCTATACACCATGTATTCATGAGCGCGAGTCATACATGACAGTTTATTTTCAGCACATAATTGACTGCTATTAACATGCGGCATATGACGACCTCAGTGGCGCAGCGGGCAAGAGTCCGCCTGCGACGCAAGAGGTTGCGGGTTCGATTCTCGCCTCGGAACAAATTTGTGTACGATCTGCAGAAATTTGTTCCGTTGGTCTGGGTGTGTATGTATAATAAAAAATATCTATCTATGTACCTACATCATGTATTAAATATATCAGTTATCTAGTACCCATAACACAAGCTTTGAGTAGCTTACTTTGGGGCTAGATGATGCTGTGTGGATTGTCCAGCATTATTTATTTATTTATTTATTTATTTATTTATTTATATAATATCCAACGCAGTCACAAAAATCAAAAGTGTAGTTCGACAAACACTCCGCGCGGCAATTTTTCGCCGTGTACAATTTGAAGTAATGCAATGGACGATCGTTGGGGAAGTAGCACTGTCGAGTTTCTGCAGAATAATCTTCTAAAGCTTCAGAAGTGCCTAAGACGTCGAAGCTGATAGCTAGCGAAGACACTTGCCCGTCTAGAGCAGCGTAGTAATACATTGAAGATTGGGGATAATCTGCCGGGTGCTGTATGTATATTTTGTATCCAGAGTTCAAGCCATTACAAATGCCGTCAGTATCTTCCTCACGATTGCCCAATATGATTTCTAGATCTGGTTTAGCGCCATTTTCACTGCCACGCTTAGGAAAAGTATTTATTTCATCGTTAGAATAACCGTTTTCAAAGGACCAGCCTTTCATTAATCTGCTTCTTTCTGAATACTTGTATTCTTTCTGTACAGTATCGCGGAACATTTCCTCTGCCGCTATGCCGTTCATGTTAAAACACTGTCCCTCGGCTGTGTATACTTTTTTGAACATTCGGCTGCAATCTATTTCGATATCATGCCACGAACAGGCTAATAGTACATCTGTTAAGTTAGGCGCAACGTAATCGATGTGATTAATTATACTAGCATTTGTGAAGTCCCTTGAAATACCATCACCAAAATTGCACACCATAGAGATGTCAGCGAGCATAGCCAACTCTTCATTAATTTCATAAGGTGCTGTTAGATTCATCATAAGACTGTCCATTTTCTCGGTGAGGTTGTAGACGCTTGCCTTGCTTTTGATCTGAGGACAGATTGTTACAGATGGAAACGGCACTTCTCCAACAGAGATTAGTCTTTCATTGACAGTGACGATAACCGGACTGTACTTCCACTTTATGTAAACACTCTTGATGAGGAACGAGCATAGGATGACGCTACCAGTAAAAGTTATAGTCCAGAACAGCCTTTCGATGACAGTAAGTCCTTTTTCGGCGATGTATCGCAGACCGTGAAGGGTAGAGTTCTTTGCATAGTCCAAGAATAGCTCTACAATGAGTAACTTTTGCCTTTTCCGTCTCTGCTTTCGGAGACAAGCATCTGTGTAAACGTTTGCTATCTGTTCCAACTCGTTAAACATTTCCGCACCTGTGTTCAAAGCGATAGTGAAATTGCTACTGAATACAGGTGGAACGAGGGAAAAAAGATAATAATTGCCTTTGCCAATGTAATTAAGTTAAGTAATTGCGGTCCCATTGCATGGTGGCTCGTAACGCCACCGTAGGGAGCTCGTATTTGTTGATATATTATCCCATGATGATGAAGGCCACATTGGGACTAGCGTGAATGGACACACATGCAAGACGATCAAAAACATACCAAATACTTTAAATTTAGAGTGGTAGTTAAGAATTTTATTGCATTTTGATGACAAGCAACCAAATCAAATCAAATCAAAAGCATTTTTATTCAATTCAATCACAGGAATCACTTTGAAAAGTCTTACATACTAGGTGAGTCTAGGTGCCAATTCCAGTCCTATCCCCAGTCCGAGAAGAACTGACAAGAAACTCGCAGGGCCTTAGCGCTTTTTTGTACTTATGATCCTTGTTAATTTTGTAAGGGATACCTAGCAGAGCTTTTTTGTCATTTAAGTACTCTGATATTTTATAATAATCTTTTCTAGACAGTTTCTGTTTAATTACATTTTTGAACTTTCCAAAAATGTCCTTTCAAAAGCAACATGTCATGTTGCTTTTGGTAGATTGTCGTTTAGAAAAAAGACGTTGCCCTAAAAACTTTCCTGTGGTACTCCATACTTCGTACATTTTTTATAATGGTTTGGAAGAATAAAAGACACGGTAAGAATATGAAGTTAGTTTTATAGAACTTTATTTCTCATACAAACACAGGGTTGATTTAACAATAAAATACATAATAAATAAATTAATCTAGGTTTATAATATTTAAACTAACCAAGTGAGAAATACTACTTTGTTCCACCACAAAGAACATCAGTGCAATGTAAGTTTAATTCGGAAAGGCCAACATTACCTTGCCTTGCCTTTATCCCACTAAGTATGTGGGGTAGGCACAACATGGTATCCATCCATTTCTCTATATATATAAGTCGTCATTTCAGTACTCACACCTTACTTTTCTTACTTATGTAGCTGATGATGTAGATACTGCCTTGATGTAGGTTTGCGATTCGGTAGCTATCGATTCGATCGCTATCTCTACAATACATGTAGATAGAGACCGCTGCCCCAAGTGTGGTGATAGGATTTAAGTGTGCCTCAAAAGCTTTTCGTAGGTACTCTTTATCGTCTTTCACACAGTTCATCCATCTTTTCTTTCCTCACCTCAACCTTTATTTCCACTATGTTATTTGGTAGGGATAACTATCGAATTAAGTTATTTATATTTCAACTAGCTTACGCTCGCGGCGTCGCCCGCGAAGTACCTACATAAATTATAGCCTATGTTCATCCTGAAAGTTTATTCTACACATTGGTGAAAGAATTTTTCAAATCGGTTCAGTAGTTTCGGAGCCTATTCGTTTCAAACAAACAAACAATCAAAGTTTTCCTCTTTATAATATTAGTATAGATGAAATAACTATATTTAAACACAGTACAATATTTTTTATTTTACATAATGCCAAATAAATAAATTAACAATTATCAAATTAATAATCATATTATAATACTACCCTACCCAAGGAATTTTATTCATATAAATGAAAAATTATGTTAAACTTGGAAAGTGATAGAACATTGGTCATGTTTTTAAACATTCCTACATGTTGAATTCATCGATACTTATTAAAATGGTTGAATTTAAAAATATGTGCTGTAGAATAATAATTATCCACTATTCTAATTGTTAAAAATATAAATTAAAAATTGGTGGTTTATTTATATAGAGAGTAACGCAGTAAAGTTCAGATAAAAAAAAACTGAGTTCAAGCCGATTTATTCCGTATTCGCCCCGCAGAGTTTCGTCCCACTTGTAAAATTCCGCATTTGCCCCACATTATATTCCACATTCGCCCCGAAAACAATGTTTTCTTTAAAATTATTATTTTATTCCGCTTTTGCCCCATTTTTTGTTCCAGTTTCGCCTCGCATGTTTTTGTAATACATTTTAGTACAGTCAGACTATAAATTGATGAAGCATTCAAACATTTTAATGGTACGTAATAATACGTAATAAACGTAAGCCAATTTTCGAAAACTATGCAAAATGATGCTGATCTCTCTCCGAGTCAATTATAGATTTTTTATTTAAATATTTTAATTAATGTTTAGATAGACTATTTTAACAGTGATTCAAATGTCTGTGTATGAAAATAAATTTATTAACTAAGTATTTTTAGTAACCTTTAAACTATTTGCTCTATTTCTCTTCTCTTCTTTCAAATCTCGTCTCAAAGAGCAGCCAACTCTCAAAGTAGCAAAATACAAAATTTCAACCAAACTCAAAAACGAAAAGCCCAAAAAAACGCCGAGCAACCCTCCGATATTAGCCAGGAAATCGGTTACACCGAAGAATTCCGACCGGCGCATCGACATAAAAGCTTGAGGCTTCTTAAAATACATTTCTATTTTTGAAAACTTCGTTGATTCTATAAAATCATTATTACCCTTCTTCAACATTTTTTTAAAACGAAATTGTGTATTTTGGATCTCTGCGTCATATTCCACCGTGTTGCACGCGGGCAGACATCGGCAACCTTTATTTATTTTAGCTAGTTCAAACTTAAGTTCCCTATACACCATGTATCCATGAGCATAATTCATACACTTGAGTTTATTTTCAGCACATAATTGACTGCTATTATTATGCGGCATATAATACCCTACGCAGTTACACAGATTAAAAGTATAGTTTGACAAACATTCTGCGCGACAATTTTGTGCTGTGTAATATTTGAAGTAATGTAACTGGCGGTCTTTGGGAAAATAACAATGTCGAACTTCCGCAGAGTAATCTTCCAGTGTTCTAGAGGTGCCTAGGACGTGGAAATTAATTGCTATCGAAACCACCTGCTCATCAACAACCCCATAGTAGTGAATCGATTGCGGGTAATCAGCTGGATGATGCAGGTATACTTTGTATCCAGAGTAAAAGCCATTGCAAAATCCGTCCATGTCTTCAACATTACTCATCAAAAGGATTTCTAAAACTGGTTTAGCGCCTTTTTCGCTGCCACTTTTAGGAAAAGGACTTAATTCTTCGCTATTATAACCTTGATCAAGAGACCATCCTTTCATTAATCTGCTTCTTTCTGAATACTTGTAGTCTTTCTGTACAGTATCGCGGAACATTTCCTCTGCCGCCATTCCGTTCATGTTAAAACACTGTCCATCAGCTGTGTATACTTTTTTGAACATGTTGCTACAGTCTACTTTGACATCATGCCAGAAACAGCTTAATAGAACATCTGTCAATTTAGGGGCAACGTAATCGATATTTTTAACCAAACTAGCATTTGTGAAGTCTCTCATAGGTCCTATTATTCCTTCGCCAAAATTGCATACCATAGAAACGTCAGCGAACATAGCCAACTCTTCTTTCATTTCATAAGGTACTGTTAGAGTCATCATAAGACTGTCCATTTTCTCGCTGAGATTGTAGACGCTTGCCTTGATTTTGATCAGAGGACAGATTGTTACAGATGGAAACGGCACTTCCCCGACAGAGACTAATCTCTCGTTGACAGTGTAAATAACCGGACTGTACTTCCACTTTATGTAAACATTATTGATGAGGAACGAGCATAGGATGATGCTAACAACGAAAGTTACAGTCCAGAACAGCTTTTCGATGACAGTAAGTCCTTTTTCGGCGATGTATCGCAGACCGTGAAGGGTGGAGTTCTTTGCGTAGTCCATGAAAAGCTCTGCAATGAGTAGTTTATGTCTTTTCCTTCTCTGCTTTCGGAGACTAACGTCTCCATACATGTATGCTATCTTTTCCAACTCGTCCAACATTTTGGCCCTTGTGTTCCAAGCCATAGTGAAAGTGCTACTGAATTTAGGCGAAATAAAGTAAATGATATGCCTTCGCCAATGTAATTAGCTAAAGTAGTCACTAGATCTCATTGCGTGGTGGCTCGTGAAGCCACCGTTGGGAGTTTGTGGAAATTCGTCGGTTGTCCGATGATGATAAAGGAACAGTAGGACAAGCACGAGTTAAGCCGTAGCAGGTACTTCTGGCTTTTATGGATACTACGATCAACGATGATGTTTATTCTAGATGTGGAACACTAACTTACTAATTAGCAAGTTTTCCAGCAAGTAGGTGGCCAAACGCATAATAAAATTTCAAAGTATTCGATGCTTGTACATTGATGAGACAATTCCCTCTGCCTTCCCACAGCTAACTTATCAATTTGCTTTGTGTGTTGTTCCCTTATTTATGTTAATATCTATTTGTATTATTTTTCTTATAAAAAGTATAATAGATCAAAGAAGTTGGTCGAATTTATCACTCATAGCATGTACCTAAGCATGTATCAAAACGACTCTTCTAATTTTAATGATTAAAAATATTTTGAATTTGAATTTGGTTATTTAAGCGTAATCTTTGTTCATGGTTTGGATGCTACCATTTGAACTAGTGTTAACTTTTTTCTATTTCCCCAGACGGCCTGAGGCGTGTGAAATATTGGCGCGGTCTATGATGGTGGTATCATTGGAAATGTGTTCACCGCAAATTGGTATCGTTATATCCGACCTCTGTTAGGTTGGTACCTCTTTCTCTAGCTACTTACCGTCTGTGAAGACCTATTCTGGATACAGAAAACTAAGCTTGTATTAAGTTGGAATTTTTTGAATGGATAAAATGATAATATGGAAAGAAGAAAAGATGAGGAGTAATAGATTAGCGTGGTATGGGCATGTAATGAGGAGGGATGAATGTCATGTGACGAGGAGAGTGTTATTTGAATGTGGATTAGAGGTAGACTAAAACAAAAGATGGATGGAATGTGTGAAAGATAATATGAGTACGAAAGGAGTGAGTACTGAGATGGCGAATGATGGAGGTAAATGGAAGAAGATCACTGTTGTGCCGACCCCACATAACGTGGGAAAAGGGCAGAAAGATGATGAGCGATATAGGGATAGAGGAAGGCCTAAGAAAAGATGGATGGACTGTGTGGGAAAGAAAGGTGACGGAGACCACTGAGATGACGGATGATAGAGGAAGATGGAAGATAACAAATGTTGTGCCGACCCACATAACGTGGCAAAATAATCACTTACCAAGCAACTGTTGCTCATTTCTATTGCTATTGCTGAAGTGGTATGTTTGCTCGTTTGCAAAACCTTTGTGTAAGTACCGACTCCAGAATATTCTCATATCAGATCTAGGTAATAATAAGGAAGCTGTGAGCGAATAGGGGAAAATAAGGTACAAAGGTTGTGGAAATATTATGAGTCTAGCTGTACCTAGGTACCCCTAGACATCAATACTTACAAATAATACAATAGAACCAGTGTGTCTGTATATACATTGAATAAAAGTAATAAATAATGATTGCCAAAAATGAAAATATCCCAACTGAAATTACTTGAAAATAGTTTCTTACAGCTGCCATGTTGGGTTTTTGTCTTTTTTATAGCCCATGTCACTTTTGTGATAAAGACGAATCCATTATAAAATGACACCTATTTTTTGCAAAATCTGTCCAGCTTTTTGAAAAGAAACTCGCTAACATACCCCAAACACAATTACCCTCCTTCCGCTTTGTCGGGAAAAAAAAGGGGTGACTAAAAAATAATAAAGAAAAATACCTACTTATTATGTACAGGGAAACACAGTGGCATCTCATATTTACTAACATAATATTCAGTACCTGGGTGACCGAGCTTTGCTCGTTTTTTTGGGGTAAACGACGTTTTCTAATAATGAAACCTAGCTAGATCGATTTATCACTCCCAAAACTCTCTGCATACTAAATTTCATGAAAATCGCTGGAGCCGTTTCCGAGATTCCAATTATATACATATGTATATATATGTATATATACAAGAATTGCTCGTTTAAAGGTATAAGATACCTACATAGCGCTGGTGGTGTAGTGGTGGCACCCCTGCCTCACGATCCAAAGGTCGTGAGGCAGGGGTGCCACCACTACACCACCAATGAGTTTTTCCATTCGAAAAATATATTTGCGCAATGCCAGTGCTCTTAAACGGTGAAGGAAAACATCGTGAGGAAACCGGCATACCCTAGAACCAAAAATTCGAAGGTATGTGTCATAGGTTAGTATTCTTATAAGCGGCGATGGGCTTGCAACCTGTCACGTACGGAATACTAACTATTGTGCAAAATGTGGGCATGTACCAAAATATCATGTTTGGACTTGCCTCTGACTACCCTCTTTAGATATCCTCAAAGAGCTAAGTAACTAAAGATCTGAGGAGATATCTACCGAGCCTGGGGATTATAGTCGAGATCATATTTTTTTTTTAGATACCTACACCTTGACGATACAAGGAATGGTTATTTAGATCTACCTAGGTACCTATCGTTCAGCAAACGATCGATAACGATAGGTACCTAGGTAGATCTAATTTAGGAGGCCTTTGCTGACCAGCACACAGACAATTAAAATTAAATAAATAAATAAATAAATAAATAATGCTGGACACACAGCATCATCTAGCCCCAAAGTAAGCTACTCAAAGCTTGTGTTATGGGTACTAGATAACTGATATATTTAATACATTATTATACATAGATAGTTTTTTTTTTTTTTTATTATACATAGAAAACACCCAGACCAACGGAACAAATTTCTGCAGATCGTACACAAATTTGTTCCGCGGCGGTAATCGAACCCGCAACCTCTTGCGTCGCAGGCGGACTCTGGCCCGCTGCGCCACTGAGGTCGTCAAATCAAGAAGTTTATGTTATAATTTATGAATTATGAAGCAAAAATTAGAAATTAGATATTAGAAATAATCCATTACAATTCGAACATGCATGTACGTTATTCAATTGTCTGAAATAAATGGCTATTATTATAGGTACCTATCGTCCCTTAAATGTTAATCTATACTATAATAATAATAATAATATTATAAAGAGGAAAACTTTGATTGTTTGTTTGTTTGTTTGTTTGAAACGAATAGGCTCCGAAACTACTGAACCGATTTGAAAAATTCTTTCACCAATGTGTAGAATAAACTTTCAGGATGAACATAGGCTATATTTTATGTAGGTACTTCGCGGGCGACGCCGCGAGCGGAAGCTAGTTCAAAATAAGAGGGATCATTTCAAATCTTCTTATATGCTAGATGAGTCTAGGTGCCAATTCCAGTTCTATCCTTAGTACGAGAACTGACAGGAAACTCGCTGGGTCTAGCGCCTTGTATGATCCTTGTTAATTTTGTTAAGTTTACTGTGCTGAGTTGGAGCTAATAAGTCCTAAGTTTTTGTCACTAATAACTTGCTACTAAGTGCACTTCTCACGTGTTCTTTATAAAGCAAATGAAATTCTAGCTGATTTATTTGAAATAACGCCATCTCTTAACGCCTTCTGTTACTTTGTACTAACTGTACCGTTGTTTAACCAAGCAACCGCTCCGGTGCCTTTTCGTTCAACTTTGTTCAATGTAGTTCGGGGTTTAACCGTTAGATGGCTCTTATATAAACCTTAAATACTTGAGAGCGTTCTCAATAAATTATGTCGTCTTTAAGATTTGCAAAAGAAGCTATCCCGCGGGAATAAGATTTATAAGGGACCACTGCGGGATTATCTTTACTAATTTTATAAATAGGTACATAATGTATGTCCGTGTGTTACGCAATTGAAATTGAAATTGAAAAATATTTTATTCAGTAAAATCACAAGGATCACTTTGAAATCACGTTTTAACTCTGTTGTTATCGGTTCAATAACCGATTTTGATGAAATTTGGTACAAAGATAGAGCTTGAAAGAGAACATAGGCTACCTCTTATCCCAAAAAAAATTACGGCTTCCGTGGGATAAGAATAATGTTTTTGTTTTTTAAAGCCGCTGGTCCACTTGTACTTGTACTACATGTAGAAGTAAATACATTGGAGGGGCGTGCATTTTTAGACTGATCTACCTCTACCTTCATAGATACATAAATAAACAAAATAAAAAATACAGCGGAATTGATAGCCGCCTTGCTTGAAGTCGGTTAAATAGATGGTTATTACATTGAAATGTTTCCGAATAGCCAAATAAAACCAATTTTATATCAAGTACTTAATGGATACCTAATGGATTGTTTAACAATTAAAGTACTTACTTACTTACTTCGTAGCTTCGGAAATTCCTTTTTATTAGGTGCTTAAGTAATATTACTTCCTTAATTTGCCTTAGTAGGTACTTACCTATAGAATAACTAGCCTAAGGTCCGATTTCACCAAACTTTTGTTAACAAAGCATTACCTGATCGAGCATCAAAATTAACAAGAATGTCAAAGTATCGTCATCTTTTTTATGTCCAAACATAATATTTGGCACAAGCCTACATTTTGCACAGTAGTTAATGCTGTATGTATCTTTACTCTCCATTAAATTAAGCATTAGTATATGTACCTAAATAAATAAATAAATATTGCTGAAGACTTAACACAACGCCATCTAGCCCCAAACTAAGCAACGCTTGTACTATGGGAACCAGATAGCTGATAGATTCATTATATATTTTTTTTGTAAATACATACCTAGAATACCTAATAACACCCAAGCACAGAAAAAACATCTGCGTTCATCACACAAATGTTTATCCTGGGTGGGGATCGAACCCACAACCTGCAGCGCAGAAGGCAGAGCTACTACCGACTGAGCTGTGAGGATAGACAATATAGTTAGAGTAGAGAATAGTTAAATGTGCTTGAAAAGAGTTTCTGGGCCTTTCAAACCCTGGTTCTAAAGGATACGACCAAGTAGTCAGAGTAGATAATAGTTAGTCGTGCTTGAAAAGAGTTTCTGGGCCTTTCAAACCCTGGTTCTAAAGGATACGACCAAGTAGTCAGAGTAGATAATAGTTAGTCGTGCTTGAAAAGAGTTTCTGGGCCTTTCAAACCCTGGTTCATAAGGAAACGACCAATATATAGTCAGAGTAGATAATAGTTAGTCGTGCCTGAAAAGAGTTTCTGGGCCTTTCAAACCCTGGTCCATAGGGATACGACCAATGTAGTCAGAGTAGATAATAGTTAGTCGTGCTTGAAAAGAGTTTCTGGGCCTTTCAAACCCTGGTTCTTAAGGATAACCATTGTCAGAGTAGATAATAGTCAGTCGTGCCTGAAAAGAGTTCTTTTGCCTAATGCTTTTCACCACACTGGTCCATAAGGGTACGACAGTAAGAAGTACGGTCAAGTTACGGTCGGCCGCTAAATCGGGTTCCGTAGTATTTTATTGAACAAAAAGAAACTTCGCCACAAGTTTTCGTATAAGACCCCATTTTATTGGTTAGACTCTACGGAAAGGTCATTGTGTGTCTTTATAAGGGTCTGGTGCAAGTGATGGTCGAGTCTCACGCAAGGCTAGGACTTGGGGCCTCACCACGAATTCATAATTATCGTCATTGGCCTGTTAACATCTAATAAAGATGATTCATGTGACGTCAGGTTATAGAACAAGTCGAGGTTGTCAATAGTCAATAGTCGATAATCTTTATTCAGTAATATCACAAGGATCATTTTGAATCGTCTTACATACTAGGTGCGTCTAGGTGCCAATTCCAGTCCTATCCCCAGCACGAGAAGAAACTACGAAAGAAACTCGCTGGGCCCTAGCGCTTTTTTTGTATTATGAACCTTGTTAACATTGTTAGGGACACCTAGCAGAGTTGGAGCTGATTCGTCCCTAGCTTTTTTGTCATCTAAGTACTCTGATATTCTATAATAGAACATTTCACTATAATAGAACATTCGAACATTTCTGTTCATGGCTATAAAGGCCTATGCGGGAGTGACAGCCGCGGCCACAATTTTTACAAATATAAGACCCTGAAGATGATTCATAATACATTACCGAATTAATATTACATTGTTATTTCGTACCATAACTTTTTTCTTCTTCTTCTTCTTCTTCAATTAGGTATGTAATCTGTTTACTAGTTTTCTTGGATATAAATAAATATAAAACAATATTTGTGGACACTTCACCCAGCGCCATCTAGCCCCAAACTAAGCAAAGCTTGTGCTATGAGAACGTGGAAATCTGCTTATGAAAAAAAAAAATATGATCACGACTGGTAATCCCCAGGCTCGGTAGATATCTCCTCAGATCTTTAGTTACTTAGATCATTGAGGATATCTAAAGAGGGCAGTCAGAGGCAAGTCCAAACATGACATTTGGCACATGCCCACATTTTGCACAGTAGTTAGTATTCCGCACGTGACAGGTTGCAAGCCCATCGCCGCTTCTAAGAATACTTATGATATATTTATAAATATATATTTTTTTTGTTTTTAATTTATATTATGTGTTACATTGGTTGTTGTTGTAACCCAAACGGCTGGAAGAGGTGTTGGATTTGGATTTTTTTTTAAATAACAAAAAAAAAAAAAAATGGCGGTTGTAAGACGCCATTTTGGAAAAATATAAAGTACGCAATCCGACGAACTGCATTGGATCTTTGAAGTTGAATCCCGCAGAGACATTAGCTTGTCGTGATGATGAAGTTGCTTCCGCCTGTAACTTGCATCAAACTGTAAGGGCGGTTGCAGACACAATACTCGTAAAACACAACCACGGTAGTAAAGCACAGATTTTCCACCAAACCCATATAATGTAGCTTTGCCTTATTCCGCTACAAGTGTCACTTCGCTTTAGTAGAAACTAGAGACTGGAGGGTTAATAAACCTTTTTGTTTTTAGTTCACACATTTCTTGTGTAGACTGTACCTTTTTTCTCCTTATCATGTCAATTGTTCAATTTTGTTTTGGTGTAGGGGTTTTTTTTCTGATGCTTTCGACTGACAACTTTATCGCTCTAATTTTTTTATTTTTTCTCATGTTATTTTAGTTTTAGTGTGTAATTTTTTCAAAAAAGCCCCAGTTTTTGACACGGATGTAAAATATGTGAATTAAAGTGAAATTTCCTTTCTAAAACACCATCAAAATATTTTCAAAATATTTTCCAAGAATTTTAAACAAAACAGTCATCTTTGTTTAAAATTGACTTGACAACTTGACTATATGACGTTGACAACACAAATAAAAATACACTTGACATTGGCAAATTTGTTCTGTAAGTGACAGAATACATAAATAAAGAAGAAGAAGAAGACATCGGTAGTTTAAACTCAACTTTATTTACACGACTGAATTACTTAATATACTCCTTTGTCATCAGTTAATCTACTGTCAGCGTTAACCATGCTGTCAGCATTTAGGCTTTGGTCAGCATTATCTCTAACGTCATTAATGTTATTCATACAGGATGTATCCCATTGTATCTACAAAGTTGTGAATTACTAAGGTTAAAATAGGGAATAAGAGTTTCATATTGATCTGAAAAATATAACAAATATAGGTACTTACTAGGTATTAGAAATTTTATTAATAGTGTACGACCGTCGCAACTATGAAGATGAATATTTACAAAAGCATAAACCACTCTTAATGTGTGATTGAAATCAAGTCAGCGAGCTGATTTAGACATAAAAATCATTAAATTATAAAATTGTTACCTAAAATCCAATGTTACAATAATAATATTTTTTTTTTTATATTATGTATTATTTATCACATAAGTATTTGTTATACTGCGCGCGTTTTTTTAGCTGCATTTGCAACAACTAAATAAGGTAAAATAGTAGGAAAATTCATGCGGTAATGAGAAATAAATACCTGATTTATGAATTATCCTTTAAGTTCGTCATACGTTTTAGTCATTTAATGAACTCAGTATTTTCACAACATTTATTATCAATGAAATAATAAAATCAATGTTATTCAGGCAATCAACGCAGTTTTTTATTTGTTATGGCTGTCTTTACTCTGACAAAATATGCAAATGCTTAAAGTATAATTAAAAAATATTTGAAACATATTTTTTTTGGCAGTCAAATAGTATTTCGCTTTATTTATACACAAGGTAAAATATTACAGACAAAAATCTTTTACGCAATTACAAAAGTCAAAGTCAAAAAATGTAAGTAAATATTTTATTCAATTAAATTACAAGGATCGTCTTATTCTATATGAAACGTCTCATATGATAAAGTGCCAATTTCAGCCTATCTCAAGTCCGAAAGTACAATTAATTAAATTATAAACTCAAACATGTTGAATTTAATGTGATCTTATTTTAGTAATCATAGTATTTATTTTGTGCAACTTCACTTACGAAAACTATAATTACAATATTTAGTTAGGTAAGTATTGTTCAATTTAGAATCTTTTTATATAATTACTAGCTTCCGTTCGCGGCTTTGCTCACGAGGTACCTACATAAAATATAGCCTATGTTACGCAGGGGTCGTCAAGTCAGGAGATGGGAAGATGACTTGAAACAGACAGCGGGACCACTCTGGTTGAGAGTAGCAAGGGACAGGACCCATTGGAAGGAATTGGAGGAGGCCTATGCCAAAAGGCACACCGAACTTAGGGACCTCTTGTAACCCTATGTTTTGGAATAAAGGCTATTATTATTATTATTATTATTATTACTCAGGGATAACGTAGCATTCTTACGGTGAAAGAATTTTTGAAATCAGACCAGTAGTTTTTGAGTTTATTTGTTACAAACAAAAATATAAAACTTTCCTCATTATTATATTAGTATCGAAAAGGAAAACAGATTTTCTGATAATTAATTTGATATAATCAGTCAAAATCATCTTCAATTTTTTTTATGCATTCTCCCTGATCCATAATCTCATCATCACCACAAGTTCCTCTTCCCATAATACCATAACCATGTTTATTATTAAACTGTTCTTCGTATGCTGTTAAAATAGTGTCTAGCAGAAACATGAGTGTTTCAACACTATCGTTGATATGAGTTAGAAGCCTGTCATCATTCAAATGTTCATTGTCAGCATTTGCATTTAATGTAGCGTCAGCATTTATTCCACTGTCAGCTTTCTTTATGATGACATGACCAACATTGATGTTGGTAGATGTTAAAACTTGGTGGCAGAATAAAATAGTTAAGAAGAACGCGATATACATTATTGTTATTAATCTGAAAAAAAAAACATTCCCTAGTTAGCTCAGCAAGCTTATTACAAAAAATATTATGAACTAGCTGACCCGGCAGACTTCGTACTTCTTTAGAAAACGTTTGTATGGAAAATAGAAAAGGGCTAGTTTTAGGGTTTTCCCGGCAGTTATTCGAATTTTTCTTACCTTTTAAACCTTCCCTAGACCTCCACGAACATTTCAAGACCAAGATAAGATATATCCGTTTAGCCGATCTCGAGTTTTAGCGAGACTAACGAACAGCAATTCATTTATATATATAAGATAATTTTCATGATAACTTACATGTTTAACTGCTATAATTGTATGAGATGTAATGTAGGCGTAACAAAATAGCAGATTAATTACACAGTCCACTTCGATGTTATAATATTAAAAACTTTTTGAAAACCATTGATTGCCTAACGTGCATTTTGGTGCATAAGTAATATTTAAATAAACATATTATACTCAATTATTCTATTTTGTAAGAAGTATTTTCCTGCTAATAAACTTAATAAAAGGCGCATAAAATTACTAATTTACTTAATCATCAATTATTCACTCATCAGTCTTACGCTGCTGACCTTAACAATATGGGTCATTACTAATTTCATGCAGTGTTTACTTTATCACTTTAACACCTATAACATTATTTTGAATCTGAAGATTTGACTTCCGTAGTTTATTTCGAAAAATGATTGTATTATAAGATCCACAACTGTAGGTCTACCATGAGTTTTCACAATCTACACTCGCTAGTGACTGTAGTTAAAAAAATGTATGAAAACTGGCCTACAGCGCCTCTAGCGGACAGTTGGGTACTAAAACGTCACGTAGCTAACTATCCTACGTCACAGCGTACTACAGCGACTGTAGTTTGCGCTCATAATTTGCTTAGAATTTGGGACCATGAGTAACAGTTTTGACAAATGTCATAGTAACGTACTATTACTACTGTAGTAACGTCAGCCGATCTAAATGTGAACACTCATGGTAGACCTACTGAAATTTTTCTCGTTTAAACAGTCGCGACAAATAGACTTGATGAAATTTGAATACTAGAAAATGATTTGTTTACACGGTGATTATCAAAAATCTAAATAAAAAAAAAGTTAATTAGGAATTGCTAATTAGGAGGAAGGGAAGGAGTGAAAAAAAACTTCTATAGAACCATAGTTTATTCAAAAAATAATTGTACAAATTAGTGATTAAACGAAATCTTGCAACTTACTTAAATTCTATGAATAACGAAAAATTATCAAAAATCTAAATAACAATAAACTTAGGAATTGCTATAATTAAGAAAAGGAAGGAGTGAAAAATAACTTCTATAGAACCTTACTTTATTTAAGGAATAATTGTACAAATTAATGATTAAACAAAATATTGCAATTTTTTTAACAAAACTTAAGGAAATTCTGAGAATAACGAAAAACACAGCGTTATTTTAATAATTTTTGATCAAATTGGGGACGTTTTAGAGAAAGGCCAGGCCCAGAGTACCCTAAACCGACGCGCATGTATGAAGAATGTAATGAGAGTGAATGAAGCTAGAGGTATGTCAGGATCGTAGCAAGTGGAGATCCGTGGTCTCTGCCTACCCCGTCGGGAAACAGGCGTGATTTTATGTATGTATGTATGTATGTTATTTTGGGTAGAGGTAGGCCAAAGAAAAGATGGATAGACTGTGTGAAAGATGACATGGGTAAGAAAGGAGTGAGTACTGAAATGACGAATGACAGAGAGAAATGGAAAAAGATCACATGTTGTGCCGACCTCACATAACGTGGGATAAGGGCAGGAAGATGATGATGTATGTATGTTATTTTAATCAAATTCATCACTTGTAATTTCATCAATGCATTCTGATCCTATTTTGACTGTGCCATTAGGACAGTTACTGCTGGTAAAAACGCCGCCGCCGTGATTATCGAAAAATCTTGTTTCGTATGCTGCCAGTACAGTATCTAATATATACATAAGTGTATCAGAACTTTGAATTACATTCATTAGTTGAATTTCATTATTGATCATTAATCTATTGTTATCAGCATTTAATCCAATGTCAGTATTCAAGCCAGAGTCAGCATTTGCTCCAGAGACAGCATTTAATCCAGAGACAGCATTTAATCCAGAGACAGCATTTAATCCAGAGGCAGCATTTAATCCAGAGGCAGCATTTAATCCAACTCCAAGGTTAGTATTTATTCCACCAACACCAGTCGAATTATTGGTAGTAATATTAGTATTTGCTGAGTTGACTAAGTGATGACAGAGGCATGTTATGCCAATTGCGAATAAAAAACGCATTTTGTTCTGCAAAAAAACACGAATATTCACTAAAATGATTTGTTTTGTTTTACTTTAGGACACAATCAAAATCATTTTGTGAACCACCAAGCATACCTAATCTGACCAGTCTTACCATAAGCTCTTCAGGTAATATTAAAGGAATTTGATAGAAAGAAACTTTGATATTTCGTACCATGACCTATTAAATTGTATTGAAGTAGTGTTACTTCAAGCTAGAAATCTGATGTTTCTGAAACATGATAGTTTGAAAGAGCTTGTGGTAAGGCCCCTGGGGCCTCACTACAAATTCATAATAGATTACCGAATTAGTATTACATTATTATTTCGTACCATGACATATGCAAATTGTATTGAAGTAGTGACGTTTCTATAATGGAATCGTTACCGAATCGTTTTGGAAGACTTTGTGGTAAGGCCCCTGATCTTTTATTAGGACTTCCAAAATTCAAGTTCCATTTAAAAGGTCAACCCGACATCCACTCGAAACAAATCTAAAGTTGTACTTACTTCCAAAGTAGTTTATCGAATAACTTTTATGCACTTTGCGGTTTACTTTGAAATTGGCTGTTTCATTTAGTGCCACGTCTCTTTGCCACAAAAACAAAGATCAGAATAACACTAAGATTTACAATAAAGAATTTAATTAAACATTGTTTTCCTGTTTTGAATAATAAACCTGCAGTTTTTCCACACACAGCTCAATTTAGAAATAAATCCAGGCAACCAATTACATCGTCCATGTACATATTCCTCATTAATTGACGACCAGATGACGTCAGAGGCTTTACGTGGCACTTATTCTTTTTAATCAGTGTGGTGAAAGGATTAGTGCGTCTCTTTCGCGCACTCAGAGGGTAGGGGGTGAAATTCTTTGGTAATGTCCTATTGTGATGGTGAATGTTCCGAAAATGTAGTTTTATAGCCTAAAACTCTTTATCCATAAAGAAAAAGTATCGTAACTATATTCGAATACAAAAAATCTTAAGTTTTTGTGTCAAAGTTTAAGCACAAATGCGCACATACATTTTGAGGTGAAAATTCAATGGCAGAGATTCAAACACACGACTTTTGGATCGAAAGTCGGGGTACTATCCCAATAGGCCAACCCGGCTCCAATATAACTTTAGGTACTCTTTAAAACATAATTGTGAACGATTTGTAAAAGTTTTTTTCTGATAATAAGTATTATAAAGTACCATAGTGATTCGTTTATTTTATATACGAGTACCTACTTATTATTATTCACCATGCACTAGAACTAGAATTATTGGCTTATTCCACTAATCCCCATTGACGATCCCCGTTAACGGGGATTAGTAAACTTTTTGTTCACTATTCCCCGTTGACGCTGATGCGAACCCGTAATGGGGATTAGTGAACTAAAATTGGGGCTATAAATAAAATTTTATGTAAACCTATTTTATTTATTTAATTTTTTTTGATACTTTATGCATGTAAAACTTATGTTCGTACAAAAAAACGGAATGTTATTAATAAAACTCATCATCATCAACTTCTGGGACGCATTCAGACCCAAATTTTGTAAAACCTTTGGCACAGTTGCCGAAAGTGAGAGCACCATTTGTTATACCATGGTTATTGAAAAACCGCGTTTCATATTCTGACATTACTATGCCCAGTAGATACAAAATCGCATCAGTGCTTTCTTTTACATTGTTGGTACTTTCAGGTATCATTAGTTTATCAACGTTGGTATTTACTCCTAAGTCAGCATTTATTCTGTCGTCAGCATTCAGTCCATTTAATCTACCGTCAGCATTTACTCTGTCGTCAGCATTCAGTTCATTTACTCCGTCAGCAATCGCTTCACTATCGGTAACAACACTGGTTGAGTTAGCGACATGATGACAGAGGCATATTAAGCAGACTGCGGTTACGACACGCATTTTTGTCCTGTGAAAAAAAAAAGAATATTCTTTATGTTGAAATTGAAATTGAAATTGAAAAATATTTATTCAGTACAATCACAAGGATCACTTTGAAACGTCTTACATGCTAGGTGAATCTATGTGCCAATTCCAACCTATCTATGTCATCAATCTATGTCATTTCTTACACCGCTTCCAACAAGCAACAATCACTAGTGAGATTATTTGAATTTAAAATCCCGTACGAATGTATTGACCTATAATTATTTTATTTGTGTGTTGTTAATATTACTGTGATGGATAACGAGTAGAGGTAGACCTAAAAAAAGATGGATGGACTGTGTGAAAGACGATATTGTGTAAGAAGGGAGTGAGTGACCACTGAGATGACGGTTGATAGGGGACAGTGGAGGAAGAGAACCTGTTGTGCCGAACCCACCTAGTGGGATAAGGGTAGGAAGATGATGATGATGATGATGATGTTAGTTTTACTGTATGTTTTCATGCATTGAAAAAAATATTGTAATTTTTGTTTGATGGCTTATCATGCACAATGGTGACTTATGACATAAATACATTATATTGTCTACCTACATAAATTTTACCAACACAACAACAAATTAAAAAAGTTATATAGATCTTCAGTAAATTTAAATTGTAAAGAACTTATAGACAATTAATTCCACTTACTTCCCAAACAGTATTATCACGCCGTAAGAATAGCTGCCTTTAGGTAGGTCACAATATATACATTTTAATAATTAAAAGGGCAGTACGTCTTTGTACTATAAAATCAATGCTCAGGATGACACAATTCAAATTATGTAGAGGTAAATAGCAGATTTAAATCGTTATTTTCCTGTTCGGCAAAAGGTGTCAATTTGTCCTATCCATTGTTGCTAAATTTAGAACTGATCGCACCGACAACACCTTATTACCTAAATAACAAATTTGTATCCGTTGCCTTTGACGATGTTAAAATTTCAGTAGCCTCTGTAATGGTCAAGTGGCCAGCTAAGATTCGAGAGGTGCGGGTTTTGGCATCTTAGGGAATGCATTTCAATTGTAACTAGCTTCCGCTCGCGGCTTTGCTCGTGAGGTACCTACATAAAGTATAACCTATGTTACTCAGGGATAATGTAGCATTTTAGTGGTAAAAGATTTTTTGTAATCGGATCAGTAGTTTTTGTGTTAATTCGTTACAAAAAAAATACAAAACTTTCCTCTTTATAATATTAGTACCTATAGATTTTCATAGATATGCATTGTAGTAAAGAGAAAAATGTAAATAAAGTTAAGTAGGTATAAATTCTTCTGAAACCAAAATAAGCAAGACATCATTTTGGCTGACGAGTATTGTTATTATCAAATTACTGTGATATAAGTAAAAAAAAAGATTATAGGATAACATAATTATAATACGGATATTTATAAGACCAATCCAAAATATAACACTTGTAACATTACATTCTTCATTTTTTATCTAAATTTATATTAAGTACCTGGGTGACCGAGCTTTGCTCGGTTTTTTTTATTGGTACCTAAACGACGTTTTCTAAAAATGAAACCTATTTAGATCGATTTATCGCCCTAGAAACTCTCTGCATACTAAATTTCATGAAAATCGCTGGAGCAGTTTCCGAGATTCCAATTATCTAGACACGCGGTAGCGTGTCAATCCAAGTTCAAGCTGACGAACTGGCAAGCGCACCGTGTGTAATATTACACGAACCATTTGAACCCAGTTTTCACCACCTCATAATTCCAAAACTATTTCACGTAAACATGTCAAATTTGGCTCATCTATTGATACTTGCAACCTAAGTAGGTACACCAAATTTGATAATCACACCTCAAGCGGTTATCTAGATATTAACGTCCAAAAATCCTAATTTTTATCACTGACTGACCTATAGACGTTAATTCTAACCCAGTTCCAGATGACCCAGAAAGTTCAAATTTGGCATCCAGGTAGGTGGTTGGGTGAATACAAAGGAAAAAATCAGAAACTAGCAAATTTTTATATTTTTACTATAATTTTTCAATTAATTTATTCTCTTAGGAACTCTTATAGCGCCTATAATATAAGTAAGAGCAAAGGTTATAGTGTGTCGGATAGTAGTACACCTCTTTAGTAAGTACACAATGTGCCAACTTTGAGCAGTCCATGAAGGTAGATTATATATCGGTGCACATATTTTACTCGCAAGTGGCAATAGATGAGCCAAATTTGACTTGTTTATGTGAAATAGTTTTTGAGTTACGAGGGGGTGAAAAATGACCCAAATGGTTCCTGTAATATTACACTAGGCGCGCATCGCCCGTTCGCTTCGCTTGAACTTGGCTTGACACGCTGCCGCGTGTCTAGATAAGTATAATAATGTAAGAATAAGTAGGTACTTACTTACTAATAAGTTCTGTAGGTCTACCATGAGTTTTCACAATCTACATTCGCTAGCGACTGTAGTTAAAAAAATGTATTAAAACTTGCCTACAGCGCCTCTAGCGGATAGTTGGGTACTAAAACCTCACGTAGCTAACTATCCTACGTCACAGCGTACTACAGCGACTGTAGTTTGCGCTCATAATTTGCTTACAATTTGGTACCATAAGTAACAGTTTTGACAAATGTCATAGTAACGTACTATTACTACTGTAGTAACGTCAGCTAATCTAAATGTGACAACTCATGGTAGACCTACTGTACAAAAAGTAATGATATCCCACCAAAAACATAAATGTGAAATGAGAGCCAAGTTCAAAAAGTAGGTATGCTTTAGTCGTTGACTTCAGCAACAAAAGAAGTGAGATCTAAACGGGTGCCAAGTACAATGGTCAGTCCTAAAACTTATATAAAACAATATGAAATATTTTTAACAACTTTAAAATATCATTTCATCTTATAATTTAGGATATTATATTGAAGCCTGGCATTGTATGGGCATGTTATACGGCAAGATGCGGAAAAGAGCCATGTTACAAAAAGGGTGACGGATTTGAATGTAGATGGATATAAGAGTAGAGGAAGACCTAATAAAAGATGGATGGACTGTGTGAAAGACGATAATATGTGTAAGAAGAGAGGGACTACTGAGATGATGGAAGATGAGTAGTCATTTATTTATACATAGTTTGATTTATTTCTGTACTACTTACTATCTATATTTATATAAGAGCTTGACCTGACTGACTGATTGATCATCGCCGAGCCGAAACCGCTGAAGCTAGAAAGCTGAAATTTGGAAGGTGGTTTTCTTTTATAACAAAACCACCCACTAAGGCGGGATTTTTGGAAATTCCACCTCTAAAGGGGTGAAAAAGGGTGAAAACGTTAGTATGAAACTTTTTAACGCGTGGAGCGATTTTCATGAAACTTTGTTTGTGCACTGTAAATGCAAAATAAATGGACACGTGTTTCAGGATTTTTCAATATAACCTTCAAAAAAGGGTCAAATGTAGGGTCAATGTTTGTATGGGAACTTTTTAATAGGTGATGCGATTGGTGTGAAACTTTGTTTGTGTACTGTAAATGCAAAATGAATGGACACGTATTTCTAGATATTCCAAAATAACCCTCTAAAAAGGGTAAAAAGGAGGGTCAAAGTTATGTAATTTATTTATTAGTGTGATTTGTTTAAAACTCAGTTTAGATACTTTAAGTGAACGAAGTCGCGAGCGGGACAGCTAGTTTGACTATAAAAGGGCACGCTAAAATAAAAATCAATGTTGCAATCATAAAAAACATTATTATTTATTATTAAAAATAACAAAAGAAATAATATCCTTCCTAAATATAAAACATAGTCGGGTTTGTTCGAACACTTATAACTATAGAACGGCTGGACCGATTTTCATGATTTTTAATTTGTTGGATTTGTCTCCGCCCCAAATAGCAGAATGACTATTAAAACATTTGAATAATTTTTACTATTTTTTATAATAATTCTAAGGCGGTACGAAGTTCGCCGGGGCATCTATACTAATATTATAAAGAGGAAAGTTTTGTATTTTTGTATTTTTGTTTGTAACGAATAAACTCAAAAACTACTGGTCCAATTTCAAAAAATATTTCACCATTAGAATGCTACATTATCCCTGAGTAATATTGACTATATTTTATGTAGGTGCCTCGCGAGTAAATCCGCGAGCAGAAGCTTGTAATAAGTAAAATATCTTATTCATAATCAAAATCCTCAGTTACTGTTGGAATACATGTATTTTTAAACAATATTTCGCTCTTTTTACAGTAACTTGCGGTTAGCATAGGATTATTTCCTACTCTGCTCACCAAAATCACTCCATTTTTTGCTTCAGTGATATCATACTCATCCTTTTCGTTCTCATTTGATATCTTTAATAAGCTGTCAGCATTCAATATGCCGTCAGCATTCACTTTATCGTCAGCATTTAATATGCTGTCAGCATTCTCTGTATCGTCAGCATTTAAGTCGTTAGCACTATTTTCGAGTATGCCGTCAGCATCCACTGTATTTTCAGCATTTAATGTGCCGTCAGCATTCTCTGTATCGTCAGCATTTAAGTCGTTAGCACTATCTACGAGTATGACGTCAGCATTCTCTGTATCGTCAGCATTTAAGTCGTTAGCACTATCTACGACTATGACGTCAGCATTCTCTGTATCGTCAGCATTTAATAAGTCGTCAGCGCTTACAACACTTTTAGTGATATCTTCGTCGAAAGGGAACTTAGGGATGACTAGATGTGTATTTACCATTTGGTAGAAAAGGCAGGTGATATAGATTGCAGTATACATCTTCATCTGAAATAGAAAATGGTAAATCTTGAGTTCAACTTTACTATTCTTAAACTTTAAAATTACTGAAAAGGACGGAAATATAGTACTTTCCCGCTAAACTATTATCTAATGAGCTTAACAACACAAACTCAAATATATATTTGACACGTGTGATTTTTCTATTTGAGCTTGTGTTGATAAGCTCATTTAGATAATAGTTTAGCGGGAAAGTAGGTACTAGAGATTTCCGTCCTTTTCAGTATTTGTAATGGATTTCCGCAAATTCACACATAAATCAATCATTTACATACATACATACATAAAATCACGCCTGTTTCCCGACGGGGTAGGCAGAGACCACGGATCTCCACTTGCTACGATCCCGACATACTTCTTTTGCTTCATTTACTCAATTTAATCAATTATTTTATCATTTAATCAATCATTTAACTTTAAAATTCTTAAACTTTCGCGATTATCGACACTAAGGTCCAATTTCACCACACTTTTGTTAACAAAACATTATATCGGGCATAAAAATAACAAGTATGTTAAAGTACCGTTATCTATTTTAAGACATTTCATTTTACGGAAGACAATCCTTTGTCAGGACATAGTGGAACACAAAGCAACTTTAACTGGCGATTAATAGTCTAACAAGCTGTTAGATTAATTAACAGAGTATACGTACCTTCGTTTATCCTTCAGGTAGCTTATATATCCGAAACTGTATACTCAAGTTGTATAGAGTGTATATTACTTTTGAGATATTAAATTATTTAAATAATTAATTTTCGTACGAACGTAGCAATTGGGGAACTTGCATTGAACTTAGTAAGCATATACAATTCAATTTATAGGATAGTGCGTGACACTGAAATGCACTTAGCCAAAACCGTCTTAGGTAAGTATATTATACAGGGTGTCCTGGAAATAGGTATAGGTAATTTATAGGGTGTTTGACCCTCAAATAAACATAGCATAACAACAGTACCTGGATGACCGAGTTTTGCTCTTTTTTTTGGTAAATCGAGTTTTTTTGGAAAATGAAACCTAGTTAATCCATTTATCGCTCCCGAAAACCCATGCTAAATTTCATGAAAATTGTTGGTGCCGTTTCTGAGATTCAGATTATATCACGACTGTAATCCCCAGGCTCGGTAGATATCTCAGATCTCTAGTGACTTAGATCTTTGAGGATATCTAAAGAGTCAGAGGCACGTCCAAACATGATATTTGGGACATGCCCGCATTTTGTACAGTGGTTAGTATTCCGTACGTGACAGGTTGCAAGACCATCGTCGCTTATAAGAATACGAACCTATGATAACATATTAGTTCTAGGACATCCTGTATAACCATATGGGTAATTTGAAAAGGTTCTGAATCAACATAATTATTGGAACACTGGGTTTTCAATTTTAATGATTAATCATTCAAATATCAGTGATGATTGGTCGTGGTTAGGATAAACCTTCTAGGGCACAAAGGGGTTATAACGCTAAACGTCACCAACGAATAATCCCCCTCGGGGGGACAGATGGGAATAAAGTTCGATTTGTCCCCTTTTTGCGATGGACAGATATAAAATTTCAAATTTAAAGAGTCTGATCTGTCTCTAAGAGTAACATACATACATCCATACATTGTTAAAAATGTTCACTATAATAGTTGGACATGAACATTAATTTGTGAGGATGTATGGATGTTTCCTTTCACGCTGAAACGGCTTGACGGATTTGGATGAATTCAGCACAGAGATAGATTATCGTCTAGACTAGCACATAGGCTATTTTTATCGCGAAAAAATATACGGTTCTGGTGGGATACATTTGACTTTGTTTTTCAAGGTAGCAAGCGGGCGAAACCGTGGGCGGAAGCTAGTAAATAAATAACTGAAATCAATATTCAGATTTTTCATTTTTAAATTCACCACATTACGTCAGTGTTACCACAAAAGACATACCGGAAACAGACCCGAGGGTAAATACCTCAAATAGTTGCTACCCACAAGTGATGCGGTATTACTGAACCGATGGAGTGATTCATAATCCACTACTGATATGAATCACTCAATCACTGAGTCATTTTATGCATTAATATTTTATACCTTAGCTTTCCTTTGCGGCTTCAGAGCTACTAATATGAATCACTTCATTGATGCATGACTTAAGTTATTTTATGCATCACTTACTTATACCTAACTAGCTTCCCCGCGGCATCACCTGCGTGGTACCATGAAAAAACAAAACTAATCTATTTTAAGGGAACCGTACGTTTACGGGATAAAAAGTAGTTTTTGAGCTATTTTAGATATCCTCAAACGATTTAAGTAACAACAGATCTTAAGAACATGACTACCAAGAGATTACAGTCGATATAATTTATTTTTTATTTTTAAAGTGACTAAACTTTTAGATTCTAAAAGATTCAATGAGTGAGTTAAGTGAGTCGAATCATTTTGATTCATTCATTCACTCGACGGCTCAAATACGTATGAGTACAAAGACCAAAATCCTATTCATTTCCGTTCGACTGCTCTGATGGTATGTAAAGCTTTTAGTACCTACATCATCATTATCATCAGCCTGAAGTTGTCCAGTAAACTATTTTATTTATACTATTTTATTTATTACTATTCTATTTCATTATAATTTTAAATTATGGTATATGTACATAGCTAGGGTATTAATTTTACTTTATTTTTACTATGGGCCTTGATTTTACTCGATTGCTAAGCGAAAAAAAGAAGGTTTTTGTATTATAATTATATTTAAGGGTGTATGTATGTATATATATAAAGTATGTATACGTGCTAGTTCCTTTGGCTGTCGCTGTAGCATAAACGGCTGGACGAATTTTGACAAATGAATCGTTGGATTCATCTGGATCTCAAGTCTAATTAGCCTAAAAAAATTGTTTTGGAAAAATATGTCTGATAAAAAAATGGCGCTAATCTCCACTTGACTAATGTTTTGAGATAACCTTAGGTTGAAACTTAGGCTTTGTTTCATCGAAATCGGATGACAAATGATTTTTTTTTGTTAGTTTGCGGAATAACAGAGTAACCATTATTAGGTACTGTGTTATAGCTTGATAAATGATAATAGCAAATGTCAGAGGTCTCGTTATAGCAATCACAGCGTTAATAAAAAAATAAAATAAATAAATAAATATGATCACGACTGTAATCCCCAGGCTCGGTAGATATCTCCTCAGATCTTTAGTTACTTAGATCTTTGAGGATATCTAAAGAGAGAGTCAGAGGCAAGTCCAAACATGACATTTGGTACGTGGCCACATTTTGCACAGTAGTTAGTATTCCGTACGTGACAGGTTGCAAGCCCATCGCCGCTTATAAGAATACTAACCTATGACCTTCACCGTTTAAGAGCACTGGCATTGCGCACATAAATTTTTCGAGTGGAAAAACTCAGGTGCACGACCAGGTTTGAAACCACGACCTTCGGATCGTGAGGCAGAGGTGCTACCACTACACCACCAGCGCTCTTAGCGTAAATAGCTCTATAGAGTAAGTTGTAAATCGCCACCGTAACCCAGTTACAGGTAAGTACGCTGTTAAATGTTTAAGATTTAGGTAATAGGTACTTCTAGTTGTAGATAGTATGTATTTATAGGTACCTTACATAATGTGAGCACTGGTGGTGTAGTGGTAGCACCCCTGCCTCAGGATTCGAAGGTGGGTTCAAAATTTTACAAATTGTAAATTATAATTGTACAAAATGCTGTTTAAAAAATTATAAAAATAATTTGTTATGGTGGAAAATTTACAAAATTGTAAAATAGTACCTACAATCTACATATTTGTAGGTTTTATTAAACAGCACTTGTCATAAAATTCGACAATGCTTTAAAGAACATTGTGAGGAAACCGGCATACTTACACTAGAACCAAAAGTGTGTGTCTTATAACCGGCGATGGGCTTGCAACCTTTCACGTACCTACGGAATACTAACCACTGTCCAAAAAGGGGTTCGTGCCAAATATTATCATGTTTGGACGTACCTCTGGCTATAGAAACCAATCCTCAAACATTTAGTAACTAGAGATCTGTACCCCTAGTATGAGTTTTTGATTTACGAAAACTTTTTTCGAATAGTATCCTTTCATACATTTACCTCCATCGGAAATGTTAAGGAACTAAAATAAGGTAGATAATATCAAAAATATTATCTAATCGGCAGTCCCAGCAATGATTTTCAAACCGAGTTTTCACGATATCGACTTTATTTTAGTTCCTTAACATTTCCGATGTAGGTAAACGTATGAAAGGATACTATTCGAAAAAAGTTTTCGTAAATCAAAAACTCATACTAGGGGTACAGATCTCTAGTTACTAAATGTTTGAGGATTGGTAAACTATCAAAAACTCATACTAGGGGTACTGAGGAGATATCTACCGAGCCTGGGGATTAAATTCATGATCTTGTTTATGTTTTTTTTACCTTAAGCTGTAGATAATAAGGATATCCGGCCGTAAAAATCTTGTGAGTTTTATAGCCACTATATTTTTACGCGTAAAAAGTTTTATGTTATCTGTAAGTATGTAATTAATATAAGTACCTGGGTGACCGAGCTTTGCTCGTTTTTTGGGGGTAAACGACGTTTTCTAAAAATGAAACCTAGCTAGATCGATTTATCGCCCTCAAAACCCTCTGCATACTAAATTTCATGAAAATCGCTGGAGCCGTTTCCGAGATTCCGATCATATAATATACACCGTGAAATTTTAATGGTTGTTTTCCCGCGGCAGATCAACTTGCCATAAGGAGTACTTTCGAAACATAGAGTAAAAGTAAAAAAATTAAACAAAAAACAGAAAAACATCCATTAAAATTTCTCGGTGTATACATAATATATACTTGTATATACAAGAATTGCTTGTTTAAAGGTATAAGATAGGTAAGTAGGAACACAACAAATAACCAATTTACGCTTAACACGTAACTCTAATTGTACATTTTTCCTTTTAAATATTAAATTGAAATTTGAAATTGAAAAATATTTATTCAGTACAATCACAAGGATCACTTTGAAACGTCTTACATGCTATGAATTATATTTTAGTATCTAATGATGGGCGACGCAGCCGGGGCAGGCCGAAGATACGTTGGCGGGACGAACTCGATGCGCTTCAGAAGGGCTAAAAAAAAAAAATATTTAGTATCGTAGTATAATAAAAAAAAAAAATTTAGTATCTAATATTGTCAGCTGTTGCTTGCGACTTAAATTTTTGCAATAAATACTAGTTTTTTAAAGTAAATAAAGTGAAAGATCGGAAAAGTATATAGACGGTTAACTATTCTGAGGTTTTCTTGCCGCAAACAAGATACGTTTGCAGTATTTTAAAATATTTTCTGATTCGTTTTAAGTGACTAGCAAATATTATGGCAGAATATTATGATTGCACGACTTGCGCATGTTACTGACAAAGTTTGAGTTTGACAACACGTGGTATTACTGGTAGAATAGAAAACACTTTATTTATTGCATACGGTATTTATTGAAAAAATTAAAAAACCTCACGATGTTTTCCTTTCACTGTCTAAGAGCATGGCATTGCGCACATAATATTTCGAATGAAAAAAATCATTAGTGGACGACCAGGGAGGCGATTATGGATCTTTGCTTACAATCAATTTCAATACGTTTTAATTGTAATCAAGTGATTTGGTATTACATAAGGTTGTTTATTCAATCAATTTGATTGACTTTTGACAAGTGTTGATTGTATCAGAGCTCCGTAATCGCAGTACAGGTTTGAACCCCCACTACACACCACCAGTGCTCTATTAGCTGATAGATAAGTAGATAGATTATTCGTTTTTTAGACAAATGTTATAACTTCTCTCTAGTCTGTAAGGTTTGCTGGTAGAAAACTCTTGTAGGGCACGCTTCTGTACATGTATTTTTTCAATGCTTATCTTATACCTTTAAATGAGCAATTCTTGTATATTATTATGTATATCTGAATCTCGGAAACGGCGTCAACGATTTTCATGAAATTTAGTATGCAGGAGGTTTCGGGGGCGATAAATCGATCTAGCTAGGTTTCATTTTTAGAAAACATCGTTCACCAAAAAAAAAAAACCAGTCATCCAGGTACAAAATATTTTACTATGAACATTATAGAGTAACAAGACAATACTAGTAATACTAGAAATTATCTGAATTATAGTTTGCCTACCACGTAAAAGCAGCATTCTCTTTATGTTACTAAATTGAATTTGTTCTATCCAATGTTCTGAGCGAGCTGCTTTAGGTTTGCAGTTCTGCATAAATTAAATTGATGCCAGGAACATCATGAAAAATATGAAAAGTTTTGTTTACTTATTTAACGTATAGTTCGCTCAACTAATCTAGGCATTCGTGAAGTTAGCCGCAAGAGCTCCGCAGTATCGTTTTTCGGGAGCAATTGGAGGTATGAGGAGGGGGGAAAGAACTGTAGATGCGCAAACTCGCACCTGTGGCTAACTTCACGAATGCCTAGATCCGTCGGATAACCTGTACTCTACGAGCACCTTACTATTCTTCTTGCTATTAGTTGACTTGCCTCACAGCTCAGTTGGTAGTAACTCTGCCTTCTGCGCTGTAGGTTGTGTGTTCGATCCCCACCGAGGGTAAACATTTGTGGGATTAACCTGTGGTATGCCGAGATTCCAGACACAATAGAAAATCGATTATGTCTCGCGTGGATCTGCGTTCCGGCATGTCACAGGTTAATACAGATGTTTGTCCCATATCTGGGTGTTGATGTATTCTATATAGGTATGTATGAATTTACAAAAAAAAAGTATATCATTAATCTACCAGCTATCTGGTTCTCATAGTGCAAGCTTTGCTTAGTTTGGGGCTAGATGGCGTTGTGTGAACTGTCCACCAATATTTATTATTTATTTATTATTAGTTCTTTTATACCAGTGTGGTGAATGATCCATCTGAAAGTTACGGATTTCCTGAAAAAAAAACTGATATTTTGCCGTGATGTAGACATGTAGGTACTAAATGTAACTCTTAGGGCCTTACCACAAGCTCATCGGGCGATATCAAAGTAATATAACTTTACTTTAGTTACTTCTTCCTGCCCTTTTCGGTCGGCACAACACGTATTCTTCCTCCATGTCCCTCTATTATCCGTCATCTCTATCACACCTTTCTTACTCATATTATCTTTCACACAGTCCATTCATCTTTTCTTTGGCCTACCTCTACCCCTGTATCCATCCACATTCATACCTAACACTCTCCTCGTCACATGACATTTATCCATCATAACATTCTCATAACATGCCTATACCACGCTAGCCTATTACTTCTCATCTTCTCCATCAAGGGCGCTACTTTCAGGCGTTAAGGCCAGGTATTCCAGCAGCAGTAGACATTAGGCGCTGTCCCGGGCCGCCAAGCCACGGCACGGCGCTTATATATTTTGTAGTTATTTAAACATAGTCATTATGAAAATAATTTTAACAAGCCAAACTCTGCGAATTCGTCTAGAAATAGTTCTATTCTTTAGTTTAATACAAAAAATATATGTAAAATGTTAGTTTTTCAGTCATAATATTGAAAAAAAACAAATACAAAAAGGGGTAACTTTGGGACTCTTTTTTAGCAAGTGAAGTTCATTAGATCAGAATCTGGTAACTGACTGCGATTTTGACTAGATCCGTAAGTAATATATATATTTGTTCAAAACTCTAAACACTATATTCCATGCCTCAGGTGATTTTAAAAATCATAAAAGCGCGGCCTCTGTCGGACTACACGGCCTTATGTAGTGTTACTTCAAGCTTGAAACAACATGGTGGTTTGTAAGATCTTGTGGTAAGGTCCCTGCACTTGCTCTGCATAGAGCTATAGTTAGGTTGCTCCAGTAACGACTAAAGATTCCGGGCACACTTCCAAAATGTAAATGGCTAAATAAACAATAGCTTAAACTTTTAATGGAATTAAAGTTTAGTAGTTTATTGGAGCTCACTGATGGTTTATTGAGCTGGCAGTGTGCAACTAGCTAGATACTTTTCAGAACGATGTTTTCCTTCACTGTTTTAATATTTCGACACAGCAATTGATGTATTTGGTAGCTATATATCGATATCTATAGATTTAAGTACATTTTCAAATACTATATTGATAGATAGCGGCGATGGCCTTGCGACCTGTCACGTACGTTATACTCTATTATGAAATCTGTGGTAATACTGACCAGTGTGCGAAATGTGGGCATGTGCCAAATGTCATGTTTGGACGTGCCTCTGAGATATCCTCAAAAGATCAAAGTGACTACGGAGCCTGGGGAGTACAGTCGTGATCATGTTTTTTTTATTTTTATAACATGCAAAGACTAATTGCGTGATTAAGCTAGTATTACTTTTTTTTTAATAAATATATCGGTGGGCAGTTCACACAACGCTATCTAGCCCCAAACTAAGCAAAGCTTGTATTATGGGAAACAGATAGTTCATAGATTAATTATTATTTTTTGGAAATACATACATAGAATACATAATAACACCCAGACACAGAACAAACATCTACCTACGTTCATCACACAAAATGTTAATCCTGGGTGAGGATCGAACCCACAACCTGCAGCGCAGAAAGCTACTACCAACTGAGCTGTGAGGCCAGTTGAAAGATTTGATTTGATATTTGACCATTGTGTCAAATCTTTGTCGAAAATTCCATGAATAAAAGTGGAAAAAATAACCACCTTTATCATCGTACCTGGTTTAAAATATAGCCCAATAAAGTCTCCGACCACTTTGTTTACAGAGATATAAAAACGTACCCATTTGTTACCAAAACAGGTATCGTAAAATACTGGTATCGGATCTATCAGACGATTGCTTTTCGAAGACGTTTTGGACCAAAAAGTGCTGAGCTTGGGGATTATTTTCAGCTAACTTAAATAAGCAGAGCACTGGTGTAGTGGTACCCCTGCCTCACGATCCGAAGGTGGGTTTAAACCTGGTCGTTCACCAATGAGTTTTTCCATTCGAAAAAAATATGTGCGCAGTGCTCTGAAGGAAAACATCGTGAGGAAACTGGCATACCCTAAACCCAAAAATACGAAGGTGTGTGTCATAGGTTAGTATTCTTATAAGCGGCGATGGGCTTGCAAACCTGTCACGTATGGAATACTAACTACTGTGCAAAATGTAGGCAAGTGCTCATCATATCATGTTTGGACGTGCCTCTGACTCTCTTTAGATATCCTCAAAGATCTAAGTAACTAGTGATCTGAGGAGATATCTACCGAGCCTGGGGATTATAGTCGTGATCATGTTTATATTTTTTTTCTTAAGGAGATGTTAGGTATGCATCTGAAAGACCGATTTCAATTACAGGCTTACATTAATCACCTAAGATAATTTCAGAAGACAAAATCTCCTTGACTTCTTCTGTCACTAAGTGAAGAGATAAGCTGTCCTTCAGTGGCTTTTTTCCTTTAATGTTTCTAATGACTGTCTGAAATAAATAAATAAATATTGTTGGACAGTTCACACAACGCCATCTAGCCTCAAACTAAGCAAATCTTGTACTAAGGGAACCATATAGCTGATAGATTAAATACTTTTTTTCTTCTTTTCATGATAACACCCAGACATAGAACAAACATCCGTTATCATCACACAAATGATAGTCCTGGGTGGGGATCGAACCGACCACCTACAGCGCAGAAGGCAGAGCTACTACCAACTGAGCTGTGAGGCCATTCAAAATAGAGATGAAAGTTTGTTATATACTCAGAGTTATGGCGTTGATACTGTAATTACTTGATCAAATTGGGGACGTTTTAGAGAGAGTCCAGAGTACCCTAAACCGACGCGCATGTATGAAGAATGTGAGAGTGAATGAAGCAAGAGGTATGCCAGGATCGTAGCAAGTGGAGATCCGTGGTCTCTGCCTACCCCGTCGGGAGACAGGCGTGATTTTATGTATGTATGTTATAGCGTGGATCTGTTTACTCTGGTCGAACTAAATTTATAGTCAGGAGAAAGCAGTTAAACCGAAAGGGGTGTAAAACAACGCAAGATCGCCCAAGAAGATACACAGTTAAGTGATTACCTACCTTAATGGTCAAGGAATACGGCCTTGGGGTGTTTAAGATCGGTTTGATAGAATATAACTTTTTTTATTATCACAAACACATAATTTCGTATGGTTACAGCGAAAACATCGAAAAAAAACATGTTCACGACTGTACCTAATCCCCAGGCTCGGTAGATATTTCCTCAGGTCTCTAGTTACTTATATCTTTGAGTATATCTGTAGAGGGTAGTCAGAGGCACGTCCGAACATGACATGGCACATGCCCACATTTTGCAGACCGGCCTCACAGCTCAGTTGGTAGTTGCCTTCTGCGCTGTAGGTTGTGGGTTCGATCCCCACCCAGGACAAACGTTTGTGTGATGAACACAGATGCTTGTTATTATATTGTATTCTATAGTATTCGACGCAAGAGGTTGCGGGTTCGATTCCCGCCGCGGAACAAATTTGTGTACTATCTGCAGAAATTTGTTCCGTTGGTCTGGGTGTTTTCTATGTATAATAAAAAAATATCTATCTATGTATATATATCAGTTATCTAGTACCCACAACACAAGCTTTGAGTAGCTTACTTTGGGGCTAGATGATGCTGTGTGGATTGTCCAGCATTATTTATTATTTATTTATTATTTATTCTATGTAGTATTTACTAATATGTATAATTAATGTAGCAATTACATAATTATAAGCTTTGCTTAGTTTGGGGCTAGATGGCGTCGTGTGAAATATCCACCAATTTATTATTCTTACTCAACTGCGAAACGATGGAGGTTAATGTGTTTGGGGTGTCGTATGTATGCGAAATTCTTTGGCGATCGCTATAGCCCAAATGGCTGAACGGATTCTGATAGATGAGGTGTTGTTGGATTTGTTTTGATAAGAAGAGTGACAGACTATAATTACCTATATTTTTTTTATTTTTTTATTGTTATTAACTAGTTTCAATTGATTTTAAAAGATTGTTTGGTAATGCATGTATACAATATTTTTGTTACTGGAAAGAATGATATATACAAAAAAAAAATATATAGGTATATGCCAGTGCTCTTAAACGGTGAAAGAAAACATCGTGAGGAAACCGGCATACCCTAGAACCAAAAATTCGAAGATATGTGTCATAGGTTAGTATTCTTATAAGCGGCGACGGGCTTGCAACCTGTCTCGTACGGAATACTAACTACTGTGCAAAATGTGGGCATGTACCAAATGTCATGTTTGGACGTGCCTCTGACTACCCCCTTTAGATATCCTCAAAAATCTAAGTAACTAGAGATCTGAGGAGATATCTACCGAGCCTGGGGATTACAATCGTGATCATGTACAAAATGTCAAAAAAACCATTATGGCGGCTATAAGAAGCTATTTTTCGTTATTTTCAGTTGGATTTTTTAATTTTCCCAATAAATACTATAATTTATTTTCAAATACAACAAAACTTGTTAGTTCTTGCATTCCGGTGGCAAAATAAATTGCCGTCATTCTACAAAACTAACTCTAAAAATAAACAGGATTTCGTCTTTATCTATAACGGAATAAGGTTCAAAGTTGACTTTGCTTCAGCTCCGTTTTCTAACGAAGTTACACGACCCAATGATAGCACAATACATTTTGATGGCACTATTGTTTAGAGCTGGGGATTACTGTTCTTTTTGTTTGTTTCTTACGTCTTTAGTGAAAATCCAACGGTTTTCTATTGAAATTTTACGCTTTAAACTTAGCACCTAGGTAATTTTAGAAGAAACTTAACTCCCTTTTTTAACGGGTTTTTTACCCCACTGCGAAGGAAAAAAGGAGGGTTATGGATGTAATGTATGCAAGGTCGTTTGGCCTTCACTGTAATAGCCCAAACAGCTAAACGGATTTTGTCAAATATAATAAATTATAATAATAAACTAATAATAAATATTGGTGGACAATTCATGGACATAGGTATTTAAAATATCAAAAAATTTAATCATGATTTGTTCGATCTCGTACCAAAACTTTTGCTACTCTGTCTTTTCTTCCGTAACTTCCGACTATTTCCAAAAACTCAGTGATTTGGCCAAAGTAAGTCATTCTGTCGACACAAATGTCACTGTCGAGACGACAGTAGAGCAGGGGATCCATGGTAGGGGGATATACAAGATAATTCATGTTTTCTTAAATTACTGGAGTCCAATAAACCACTTCTCCAAGTGGTGATGGAACACAAACATCCAAGTGACACTGAGTCTCGACTGTACGTCTACCATGAGTTGTCACATTGAGATCGGCTGACGTTACTACAGTAGTAATAGTACGTTACTATGTCATCTGTCAAAATTGTTACTCATGGTACCAAATTCTAAGGAAATTAATGAAGCGCAAACTACAGTCGCTGTAGTACGCTGTGACGTAGAATAGTTGACTACGTGACGTTTTAGTACCCAACTATCCGCTAGAAACGCTGTACAAGTTTTCATACATTTTTTTAACTACAGTCGCTAGCGAGTGTACATTGTGAAAACTCATGGTAGACCTACTGATCATTGATGAGGTCTCTCAGCTATCCACTCACGTCAATATCAATCTTAGGAGTCCACGTCACACCCAATCGCTTCCGAAACCCCCTGTATACTGAATTTCATGAAAATCGTTGGAGCCGTTTCGGAGATTTAGATTATTCAAAAGATATTTTATTATAGATAGATTAGATATCATACATGTAATTACGTTTAAAGAACTATGTATAAATAAAACCGACCATAATTTTCCATTAATTTATTTGGTTGTTAATTTTATGATCACGACTGTACTTTTTTTTTTTTTTTTATTTTTAATTTTAGATTCTTTTGGATCATAAAAGTGACATAGGGCATAATCTGAAATGTCAAAAAAACCAATATGGCGACAAGCTCTTTACAATGACTAATCCGGTTTTTTTAAATAATAATTAGCTTTATTTCGTCTTGATCTACCTCTGTAGCGCGTTTCGGTGTAAAGAGCTAAAACTCAATGGTGTAAATGCGTCTAGATCACACGTCACACCGACACCCCAACACTTGCACTTCGAATTAGGGTAATCCCTGTAAGTGTCGCCCGTAATAGCTCTGTCGATATAATCGATATGCATCAGTGCCACCCCTATGATCACGCAACTGACCCACATCCTTATAACGTGAATGTAAAAACTCAAATTCGCTTGGCAAATAAAACTTAGACGCGTATCAAAGGTGATTGAAGATACACAAAATTCCGTAATATATCTAGGGCTCGGCGACATTCAATCTTACTTCTGTTGATATAAAGAACAATTTGGACTTGTAACGACATTCTTTGGATAAATTACGTATCAGCATTTCTACTTAGATTTTCGGAATTAGTGTTTGGGAATTTTCAGGCGCTTTGCCAAGTGTTACGATTTATGCTAGCGAAGGAAATGTATATGTAAAATGTGTTCATTTACATAGGGTGTTACCAGTTTACTTCGAAAACTTCAGGGGGTTAAAATATGATCACGTCTGTAATCCCCAGGCTCGGTAGATATCTCCTCAGATCTTTAGTTACTTAGATCTTTGAGGATATCTAATGGGGGTAGTCAGAGGCAAGTCCAAACATGACATTTGGTACATGCCCACATTTTGCACAGTAGTTAGTATTCCGTACGTGACAGGTTGCAAGCCCATCGCCGCTTATAAGAATACTAACCTATGACACATACCTTCGAATTTTTAATTCTAGGGTATGCTGGTTTTCTCACGATGTTTTCCTGCACCGTTTAAGAGCGCTGGCATTGCGCATATAAATTATTCGAATAGTAAAACTCATTGGTGCACGACCAGGTTTGAACCCACGACCTTCGGATCGTGAGGCAGGGGTGCTACCACTACACCACCAGCGTTCTTTAAAATACCCATCAATATAGACAATTTTTTCTAAGAAACCAACACTGAGAGCGCGAAAAAAAAAAGCTGTTCCATGCAAAAGTTTAATAATGTAAATGTATGAAACAGCTGTTTTTTTTTTTTCGCACTCACATTGTTGGTTTCTTAGAAAAAGTTGTTTATATTGATGGATACTTTAACCCCCTGAAGTTTTCGGAAGTAATCTGGTAACACCCTGTATAATGTAATATTTTTGTGTTTGTATGTACGATGTATGAGTTCCTTTGGCTGTCGCTTGAGCCTAAACGGCTGGACAGATTTTGACAAATAAGGTGACCTAAGAGTTTTCTAGATTACATACTAGGCTATACAAAATGTCAAAAAACCCAATATGCCGTTGTAAGAAGCTACTTTCAAAAATAATTGTTATAAACATCAAAAAACTCAACAAAGTTAGTTGTAGGCAATGCACAGTCAAAAAAACAAGCAATTATTAAAAACACTGCTGGTCGTAAGGATTGGAAAAAAGTTGTGTTATTTACAAGGTGTGTAGGTACCTACATAAAAAATATAAAATTTAATTACCTACGTAAACGAAGTTAGTTTAAATAAATAGGTAGCAAAAAAACTTTCCATCGTAATAAGATTTTTTGTAAAACATATTTGCACAACATATTATTTTAACATTCAAAGCTTTGGAAAATACGGTTTTAAAGTTTTAGGTAATCTATTTTATAATTTTTCTCTAGTAAATTGTGTAAAATAATGAGTTAAAATGACCGTTTTTTATAAGTAAAATACTGTTAAAGAATCGCTTTGAAATTTTAGCTGAAATTTATTTCTTTAGAACTCGGTAATTAAAATAATATAAATGCAAAACAATTAACATTATGTTTATTTTGCAATGAAGTTAAAAAACTGATAAAATATTCATTAGACAATAAAAATTTCCAAACGGGTGGGACTCAAACCTACGTCTTTGGTTACAGCCGGCCGACGCGCTTTTTGAATTTTTATACGCCATACTAACGGAAATAGTTCAACCACTGTATCACCACACTTTATAATATCAAAATCAGGAATTACAATTATAAGGGATCACATCGAGAATATAATAATATTACTCGTATACCAGATAAAATACTATAATATTATTATAATTTAATATAATTAGTATTATAGTAAAACTATAATATTAATATTAAAATAAAATATTATTTAAAATAAAATAAATTCTTTAAATAAATTATCAATTGAGATATCGCGGTGAGCATACACAAAAAAAGAACACTTAAAATACTACCTATAAAATCAAGAATCTCCTTTTTTTTAAGGTAGTTAATGTTTGATTTGACCTCATGTTGATCCAAGGAAGTGATCTTTTGATCTTCAGATACTTATACAACAGGTCGCTGTGAGTATAAAACTTATTTATTCAAGTCATCACACAAAAGCGAGAAAAAAAGTCAAGACAATCCGTTTAGGGGTAGTACCTACCATTGGTTACAAAAATATTTACTAAAATTTTCGAAAACCAAATCGTTTTTTTTCCAGATCAGATTCTGAACAACAAAAACAGTGGTAGAGAACTTACACTTTTAAAGTCTCTAGAACCAAAGTTTTAGGCTGAGCATTGTTTGAGTAATTTAAAAAATGTTTTGTATAGGTACGCTTTGAAAATTCAATTAAGTTCTGCTTTGATTAAGAGTGTATTTACAAAAATCAATGGTTTTTAGGTACCATTTATAAAACCAGGAATCACAACTGTAAAGATGCCATGGTATCAAATTAAAGGTCATTATATTCATCTCTAAAGGTAGCCAATAAAAAAAACTGTTGTTACGCTTTTAAGCTCCAATTTTGACACAATATACAGCCTATTTCAAAGATTGTTTTTACTCAACTGTATGGAGAAGAAGGGGTGTAATGTGTTTGGGTTGTATGTATATACAGTTGGCCCAACGAGACGAGGCATTCGTGAAGTTAGCCGCAGGCGCTGCGCAGTATCGTTTTTCGGGAGCAATTGGAGTTATGGAGAGGGACGGTGGGACTGTACATGCGCAAACTCGCACCTGTGGCTAACTTCACGAATGCCTAGATCCGTTGGAGGAACAGTGCGTTTCTTTGGCTGTCACTGTAGTCCAAATTGGACGGGTTTTGACAAATGAGGTGTCATACATGTTATAAATTTCAATATTTCATGGCGGCTGTAAAATCTACTTTAGTTTCGTTCAAACAGATTTGCAATGATCACGACTGTAATGCTTTTGGTTTTTAGGTTGTTTTCATCCATACTCGACCTTTTTGACGACCTCAGTGGCGCAGCGGGCAAGAGTCCGCCTGCGATGCAAGAGGTTGCGGGTTCGATTCCCGCCTCGGAACTAATTTGTGTACGATCTGCAGAAATTTGTTCCGTTGGTCTGGGTGTGTATGTATAATAAAAAATATCTATCTATGTACCTATATCATGTATTAAATATATCAGTTATCTAGTACCCATAACACAAGCGTTGAGTAGCTTACTTTGGGGCTAGATGATGCTGTGTGGATTGTCCAGCATTATTTATTATTTATTTATTATTTATACTATCACGATACGCCATCGCGAAACGTGACCGGGTGTACAGCTAGTTCGAAATACTATCGAGTTTCCTTAGTAATTCAGAGGCTCGTTCATCCCGTGACAAAGTGCCCCACATAAAATTCCGCCATAACGACTTCTCTGTCAGAAGCAAGGCATGCAATTTATCCTTCCTGCTGTATAGAAAATAACTACAGGCTTTATTAAGACGCTGGTGGTGTAGTGGTAGCACCCCTGCCTCACGATCCGAAGGTCGTGGGTTCAAACCTGGTCGTGCACCAATGAGTTTTTTCATTCGAAAAATTTATGTGCGCAATGCCAGTGCTCTTAAACGGTGAAGAAAAACATCGTGAGGAAACCGGCATATCCTAGAACCAAAAATTCGAAGGTATGTGTCATAAGTTAGTATTCTTATAAGCGGCGATGGGCTTGCAACCTGTCACGTACGGAATACTAACTACTGTGCAAAATGTGGGCATGTACCAAATGTCATGTTTGGACTTGCCTCTGACTACCCTCTTTAGATATCATCAAGGATCTAAGTAACTAAATCTGAGGAGATATTATCTACCGAGCCTGGGGATTACAGTCGTGATCATATTTTTTTTCTTATTAAGACGTTAGGTTTTTTGGCTGCCTCACGATTCGAAGGTGGAAGGTTCAAACCTGGGGCCTCACCACGAAGTCTTCCAGAACGATTCCGTTACGATTCCGTTTTAGTAATGTCACATTTGAAGCTTGAAGTAACACTACTTCAATACGATTTGCATAGGTCATGGTACGAAATAACAATGTAATATTAATTCGGTAATGTATTATGATTTCGTGGTGAGTCCCTGGTCATACAAAAAAGTTTGTCATGTGAAAAAATATTCACAATGCCAGTACTTTTAAATGTCAAAAGAAAATATCGTAAGGAAACCGGTTTACCCTAGAACCAAATTTCGAAGGTGTGTGTTATAAGTTAGTTTATAAGCGGCGATGGGCTTGCAACCTGTCACGTATGGAATAGTAACTACTGTGCAAATTGTAGGCATGTGTCACATGTCATCTTTGGACGTGTCTCTGACTACCCTCTTTAGATATCCCCAAAGATCTGAGGAGATGTCTACCAATCCCGGGGATAACAGTCATATTAAGTTGGATTTTTATTTTTATTGTTTATTTTTAAGTTAAGTATCTTAAGTTCATTAAGCCACTAAAAAGCAACGCCATCTATATTGAAAAATAATGTCAGTTTTTATGTCATGCATGATATCCGTTTGAACCATTCTATTCTCATTTTCTTGAGATCCAAGTGTCTATTGAAGCTTAGCTGTAAAACTTAGTTTCCACTTAAAGCGAACGTTAGGCGATAAGAGGGTTGTAAAATAATATATAAATAAATATAAGCGGACATTTCACACAACGCCATCTAGCTCCATACTAGACAAGTGGACGCCTAGCGTGCAAGAAATAAGTAAATTCGTATATATATTTTGTCAACCGATTTTGATGAAAAAAATAAAATAAGTTGATCTAAGTTTTTCTCAATAAGTTAATTAAAATTTACATCTGAATTGGTTTCGCCGTTGTGGAGATTAGCGCGAACAAACGCACAGACAAACACACATTTTTTTAGGTTTAGTGGCATGTTTTCGGTAGGTAGCATAAATTTTTATTAAAAATATAACAAGCACAGATTTGACTTCTATAGATAGAAGATAGATAAATATAGATATAGATGTGAAATTTACGGGTGTGTCACTTTATCTCTGTTACGATCTAACGAATTTGTATTCTTCTTCTTAATGTAATTTAACGTGAATATAGATTAAATATTGGACCCTGGATTAATACCTACATAAGCTTTTTATCTGAAAAACCCACCAAAGAGATGATGGTAGATAAAATTTAACTGCAAATGAAACCGCAGAGTGCCGCTAGTGCAGATATAAAATAATATTTATCTTTTCGCTTGCCATGTGTAACAAGGCTTAGCTATAAACTGCATGTATTCAACAGCTCAAGGGAACTGTTGCAACTAACAACTTAGTTAAGTTAAATGTGCCTTGAATAATATAAGACTGTGGAGTGCTTTAAGATGTAGTAACACCATTATAACGGTCGTTTAAACGCATCCACCCTTGTGTCAAACTGCCGTGACCGTGACGTGTGACGGATTTTCAAGAGACTTCGTGAGAAATGGTCTCAGTCACGGATGTCACAAATGTGGACGGATATTATATGCGTATTTCTTGTTTATATAATAGTACCTAGGTGACCAAGCTTTGCTCGTTTTTTTGGGGTAAACGACGTTTTATAAAAATGAAACCTAGCTAGATCGATTTATCACCCACGAAACCCTCTGCATACTAAATTTAATGAAAATCGGTCGAGCCGTTTCCGAGATTCAGATTAAATATAATATATATATACAAGAATTGCTCGTTTAAAGGTATAAGACTAGCTTCCGTTCGCGGCTTTGCTCGCAAGGTACCGACATAAAATATAGCCTATGTTACTCAGGGATAATGTAGCATTCTAACGGTGAAAGAATTTTTGCAATCGGACCAGTAGTTTTTGATTTTATTCGTTACAAAAAAAATAATAATACAAAACTTTCCTCATTATAATATTAGTATAGATTCAAAAAAACATTGATTTATTGAATTAGTCACTACTGCATGATTTCTTTGAAACAGATAATATACTTAGGCCAATATATTTTATTATTACGCCGTTAATGTTTATTAAATTCAAAGTTTTTATGCTTATGATTGTATTATTTATACATACTGGGCTGTGTATTATTTATACATACTGGGCTGTGTTGATTTTATACATACTGGGCTGTGTATTATTTATACATACTGGGCTGTGTTGATTTTATACATACTGGGCTGTGTATTATTTATACATACTGGGCTGTGTTGATTTTATATATACTGGGCTGTGTATTATTTATACATACTGGGCTGTGTTGATTTTATACATACTGGGCTGTGTATTATTTATACATACTGGGCTGTGTTGATTTTATACATACTGGGCTGTGTATTATTTATACATACTGGGCTGTGTTGATTTTATACATACTGGGCTGTGTATTATTTATACATACTGGGCTGTGTTGATTTTCATATTATTTATCACTTCATATCGTGTCAATGCGCCTCAAAGGCTCCTATTATTGTTATTAATTTATTTATTATCATTATCCATTATTAAAAAATCTCTAAATATTATTAACTAGCTTCCGCCCGCGACTTCGCTCACAAGGTACCTACATAAAATGTAACCTATGTCCTTTCTCAAACTCTAGTTTATCTTTGTATTTACCAAACTTGACCAAAATCGACTTAGTGGTTTAAGCGTGAAAGCGTAACAGACGGAGTTACTTTCGTATTTATAATATTAGTTTGGAAGTAGGATAGGATAAGATTCGTTCGTGATAAAGCGTTGAGCGTTTTTTAGAAAATATCTTAACAGACAAGAAGGCTTGTACTCTTAAGATGTATAGTAGATGAGTTAAGCTTTGCCAAGGTAATCAAAATTAATGGCTGAGTGTACTTTCTAAGCTTTACCATTTTGCCTGCTAGTGCCTCGTATAGACTGATTTACATAGACTTTCTTGTAAGATAATGATGCGACTAACTATTTTATTATTATTGACTTGCTCCCGCCTGTGGCTTTACCTGCAAGGTATAACGTAACATATAGCCTATATAATCTGAATATATCATATAAACAAAGGTAATCTTTGTATTTTTGTTTGTAACGAATGAACTCTAAAACTACAGGACCGATTTCAAAAACTCTTTCACCATTAGAATGCTACATTATAATAATAATAATAAAAACTTTATTTATTTTCTCTCACAAGAGGCTTACAATTTAGGTACAATAGCTTATTTTAAGTGATAGTAAACTATTGCTTAAAATAAGCTATAGTATATTATCGTGATCATAATTGATTATTTTAAAACTCAACAAGTAGCATTAAGTAGTATTAGTTATACATAAAATCTGAATCTGAATGTGAATTTAATGAATAGCAACGCTTTTTAAGGAACTCGGGCTTAGGGCCCTTTAGCTCACACAACTAGGGCTCATTAAAGTGAGTCCTTTGATACTCTAATCACTTAATAAGTAGTTCTAAGCTGTTTGACGTTTTCTTAGGGCTTCGTATTTTCTCTGTATTTTAAAGTTGAGAAATAATATTTGTACCCAACTGCGAAGTAAAAAAAGCTAGTAATGTGGTTGGGGTGTATGTATGTACATAATTGTGTATGTATGTGATCGAGTGTTTGACTGTCGCTGTAGCCCAAACGGCTAGACGGATTTTGATATATGAGATGTCGTTGGATTTGTTTAAATCACAAAAGTGACATAAGTTATACGAAATGTCAGAAAATTCAATATGGCGGCTGTAAAACGCTATTTTCAATTTCTTTCAGTTGGATTTTTGTTTTCAAATAAATGTAGTTAGGTACCTACATTAACAATAACCCGGAGAACCACAATCTTACCAGTTTATCCAGTTTCCGTTCCCACAGGAACTCTATCAAGGCTGCATTTACACAGAAAACGGGCTAGCCCGGGTCAAGTAAGCTTGTAAGTCAGTGCCAACATAATAAAGTCAACGTCAAAATTACTGTCGTTACTGGCTTTTTCGTTATATCGTATCACTATTTTTAGTGAACCAGTGTGGTGAAAGGGTTAAGGTGTGCCTGAGAAGTTTATTTTGTGCACTTCATCTTTGAATTTTTGGTTCTAGGGTATGTCAATGTTTTCCTCCACCATCTCAGAGCACTGGCTTTGCGCATTTTTTATTTTTTTTATATTGGCATAAATATTTCCAATTAGAAAAACCCAATAAATATATTATGCCAACTTGTTTGAACTCATTACCTTCGGGTTGTGAGGCCGTCTATTACCAACCGACCAACCACGCTGTCCACCTAGTTGGATGGTTAGTAAATATTTTTCTTAACCGACAAACTATCTAGTTTGTTCGTTAGTAATCTACATTTTTAATCCTGACCGACAAACTATCTATGGATGAATTAATGGTTTGTTGGTTGATAAACTTCTTTTGTCAGTTGACAAACCATTGTATAGTTCATGAGTTCCCAACCGTTTTACTGCTCTGCTCTCGTGCAGTATAAGTAGCAGGGGTGCTACCACTACACCACCAGCGCTCTTATGTATCTACTTTTATTCTGACTGCAGTAAGCCTCGGTCACTCGATGGCTCCCACCGGGATATTCAAATACTCGGCCACTGCGAATATCGATTATCCATCGATAATATTCGGATTTGGTATGCAGCCGAATTGTTGGTCGATTCGGTATCTCGCGATTTGACTCGAGTTACTTTTTTCTGACTGCGAAAAATGAGAGAAATGTGTTTGAGTTTCTTAGGCTGTGAATGGAGCCCTAAACGGCTGAACGGATTTTGACAAATAAGGCGTCTTTGGATTGTTCTGGATTATCATGCCCTTATCAAAAGGTGGAATCGGCACACAGAGAGCCAAATACACCAAATACAAATTCAAAATATTTTTTTTCAATAAAATCACAGGGATCGTTTCGAAACGTCTTACGTGCTAGTTATATTAAGTGCACCGAAGTACGAAATTTCGTTTGGATATAATTGATAATTAATTATCAAACTAAAGCCGAAATTTAAGCACAAAATTCTGCCTATTCTGAGAAAGTAAGCCTACTTTTTCAGAATAGGCAAATTTCGTGCTCAGAATCCATACAAATCTTCGCGTGAGTGCAACGTTATAAAAATGTCAAACAAAAAAGAGACGCATCTATTATTTTTGTCACATTATAAGCTAAAAGCGGCAGTTTTTTAATCACTAGGAGACGAAGTTTTTTTTTCTGAGTCTTTTTAAAGATTAAACTCATTTCCTCTATTTTTTGAGATGAGTCGCTTCTATTCTCACGGCGCGATATGTGGAATTGTAGGTACAATTTTACAAATTTTCCACCATTACAAATAATGTAAATTGTATATTTTTATTAAACTGAAAATTGTAGAATTGTAGCCGGTTATACTGGTAATTAATTGTATTTCATAATATGTAATGTTTATTAATTAAGGGCCTGGTTCTCATTTTTCTTTTCCTACACTTTTCTCACTAACACATAGTAGAATAGAATAAAATAGAATATAGTTTAGATTTAAACAAAGTTCGAAATGTTTGTTGTTAAGAAAAGTTAACACAAAACCTTCAACTCAACCTCCAGCCAATGTCAAGGAGGACCAAAAAACCAGGTGAACATGCGATAAATCTGTTAAAACGTGTCTCAAATTTATATCCTCTCTGATCTGAACCCACAATCATCTCGTTACTGGGAGAGTAGAGAGGGGATCTTTCAGACTCTAAGGATCATCTAACAATATATAAAAATCTAATGTTACTGACTGACTGACTGAATGACTGACATAGGTAACATGGAACTCTGATGGTCTAGTTGTAGCGGTTCCCATTCAGATCTTTAGGTCGTGCATTCGAAGCTGGTCGTGCACCAGTAAATTTTTCTGTTCAAAAAAAATATTTTCTCTGTATCAGTACTAGCCTAAACCCAACAGTGGATGCAAACGGGCTGAATGATGATGATGATGATGATGATGATATCAGTACTTAGTCCTATACGGTGAAGGAAAACATTACGAAATTGGCATATCGTTGAACCTTAAAAGGTGAACTTTAATCCTTTCACCACACTAGTTCAAAGGAACTAGTGACTTAATAAGTCTTTATGGGTTATGTTTCTTTTTAGCTCTAGAGATTCACATAAAAATATATATTTTAAAATTTAATCTCTAAGTAGGTACAGTGGAAGGTTGAAGTTTGTATGAAAAAACAATACGCGAACAAAGTCGCGGGAAATTCATATAGGCACTAGACTTTGATATAATTTGGGCCGTGGATGACCGCGCGTGACGTCATTAAGACTACGTGCCTTACTAAAGGCGTGTGTATAATGGAAGTTTTTTGTAAAATGTGAGAGAAAATTTTCAATATCTACTCGTGAAAAGGTAACAAACAAACAGACAAACGTTCTCATTTATATTACGAGGATTCGTATAAGGATTAGGAAAATGGGATAGGATAGGACAGAATATAGTTTAATGGAAAGATCTGAAAGAGATCGCTTTGAGCGATAGAGCTGCTTGTTGTACCACCATATATTTAAGCTGTCCTTAGTTTTGAATTTGGTGAAGCAATAAATATTTATTTAATCTATTATTATAAAAATCAAAGTCCTAACTGACACATTCACTCACTGACATAATAGACTCTAAATCGCTGGTTGTAGAGAAATTAGATGTCTGTCTTGGTTCTTGAAAGTTCAAAATTCAACCTTTTTTAAGATGCAGCAGTAGGTGTTGTATGAAAAACATAACGCAAATCACAATAATTTGGTAAAAACATAAAAATACGTACAATTAATACATAATTATGTGTTGTACGATTTTTTATTTTGAGTATGTTATTGTTTTTTGTTCTTTGTATGTTGTGTATGTTTTTATGTACGTTGTATGTATTTGCACCATTGTGCACCCAGCCCTATGCCACCTTTGGCCTGAATGTCCCAATGACTCTGTAATTTTGGTCCAATACTGGTTCATATCGCGACCTGTCCGTCCCATCAAACTCATGAATTAACTTAAGGTATGCTTTGTACCAGATTGAAGTAACGTGCTGGACATTTTAAGCATCTAATATTAACCATATTTTATACGCTTGTGGAAAATAATGAAAATGTTTTGTGGAAAATACCTTTTTCTCTAAATATCATTATCTTCTTTTCCTTTTCCCACGTTGTGGTCGGCCCAATATGACGTGGCCCTTCCATTTCCCTCTGTCATTCGTCATCTCAGTACTCACTCCTTTCGTACCCATACATGTCATCTTTCACACATTCCATGCATCTTTTCTTTGGCCTACCTCTACCCTTGTATCCGTCCACATTCATAACTAACACTCTCCTTGTCCCATGACATTCATCTCTTATCTAACATGCCCATACCACGCCAACCTATCACTCCTCATCTTTTCCGTCACCAGCGCCTTTTTCAGACTTCCTCTAATATTTTATTTTATGACAATCCTTATTTTATCCATCCTCGTCACTCAGACTCGGTCAATATCCTCTGAAATCTCTAGTTCCTTAGATCTTTTGAGGATATCTAAGAGGGTAGTCAGAGGCACGTCGAAACATGATCAACACGAACTATTGTACATTTTTATAGTTTTGGTCTTCTTCTTTTTTGTTAATGGCATCTGTCTCTTTTGAAATCAATTTATCAGTGTCAAATGTTTAAATTAAAAGTATTTTCACAAAATCAGTCTTTTCAAGTCAATTTTTAATAAAAGATTACTGTTTTGTTCAAAATTCTCGGGATATCCGTCGATGGATTTAAAAAGAAACTATTTACTTTTACAAAACTCACATTTGAATGAGTATTGTAGTGGGTTCCTTGCCTATTAATAGACACTACTGCTAAGCCGATATCGACTCAAGTGTGAATTTTCCGTTCACTTAATTCTTTCTTCATAACTATTCCGCGTTGAAAGATGGCTAACCGTTTGAAGTTTCAGTAATCTTCGGGTCAATGGACCGGAAATCTTGAGTTTCAGCTTTGCAGTTCCACTTTTTTACCCGACTGATCAAAAGGGGAGGTAACTTAGCGTGGAAACTACTTACTCGATGGAGTGGTATGAGTGAATTTGTGGAAAATACCTTCTTTTTAGCATATTTAAAATGTTTACATACCCTATTTAGTTATTCTTTGATGTAAGGAATAACATGGACTAAATAAGATTTTATTTTGGAAAACGAACAAACAGTATTATACTTGTAATCATATTGTATTATATCAAAAATATTAGAGCACATAATATAGTCCAGTGAAGTTTCTACTTTTAAAATTTACATACTTTAAAAAATGATTATATTAATAATAGAAAAGAGATCTGAAAAGATACACCTGGAATTACTTTGAAGTTGCTTTCAAAATCAAAAAAAAACAAGATCTGAAGACATGTCTACCAAACCTATGTTATAAATTGCACGAACAGCCCTCTTCTGCAACACAAATATGGTGTTAATATCTGCAACACTCCCCCACAACAAAATGCCGTAAGACATTATGAAAGTAGCTGGAATATACAAGTCTAGCAGTTTCTACGTCGGTGAAAATGACGGATCTTTTTATCTGTATAAAGCTGCTTGAAAGTAGCACGAAAGCATGCTAATAGCATGCTTTCAAGCATGCTTAGTAGTGCGCTACTTTCTAGCATGTGTATCTGTACCTTAAAGTTTGATCAAACACACAAACGTATAAACAATGGCTAGTCTATATAATAGCTATAAGCTGACAGTGCTTTAGCCAGCTTTGTACGATAGCACCTTAAGCTGTCTTTTAGGACCGAAAAGCTCATAACAAGCCGTTTTATATTGTAAACGACGTATGCGTTTAAACTGCAGTTTCAAACTAAAAGTTTTATGAGCTTAAGTCGTAAGGTTCAAAGAGTTTATGACTTCACATTTTGTGCTCAAAATTAGATTTGTTATTCATGATCCTTTCAAAGATGGCGTTTGATGTAATATTAATATACTTACGAGCTGACTCGGTGAACCGTATCACCTACTTTTTGCAATCTATATCTATATAAGAGCTTGACCTGACTGATTGATCATCGCCGAGTCGAAACCGCTGAAGCTAGAAAGCTGGAATTTGGAATGTGGTTTCCTTTTATAACAAAACCACCCACTAAGGCGGGATTTTCGGAAATTCATGGACACGTGTTTCAGGATTTATCAATATAAACTTCAAAAAGGGATCAAATGTGGGGTCAATGTTTGTATGGGAACTTTTTGACGGGTGGAGCGGTTGGTGTGAAACTTTGTTTGTGTACTGTAAATGCAAAATGAATGGACACCTATTTCTGGATATTTCAAAATTGCCTTCTAAAAATGGTAAAAGGGGGGGGGGGTTCAAAATTATGTATAGAATTTTTTTATTAGTGTGATTTGTTTAAAACTCAGATTAGATACTTTAAGTGAACGAAGTCGCAAGCGGGACAGCTAGTTATTACATACTAGCTTTCGCTCGCGGCTTGCTGGCAAGGTACCTACCTTCATAAAATATAGCCTATGCTACTCAGGGATAATGTAGCATTCTAATGGTAAAAGAATTTTTGAAATCGGACCAGTAGTTTTCGAGTTTATTCGTTACAAACAACAATACAAAAATTTAAAACTTTCCTTTACAAAATTATTAGCATAGATTTTATCACCATTTAACTCTGGACTCTCCAAATCGGTCCAGCGAATCGAAGGCTTTCTCGTAGTCCACAAACGCTAAGCAGAGGGGCAGGTTATACTCTTCGGTTTTCTGTATAACTTGTCGGAGCGTGTGTATGTGGTCTACGGTGCTAAAGCCTTTTCGGAAACCGGCTTGTTCGGGAGGCTGGAAGTCGTCGAGCCTGCGTGCGAGACGATTTGCGAACTAAACTAACTAATCTGGCAGTGATCAGGATCAGTTGATCTATCTTTAGATTAGATTTATAATTATGTTTATAATTGTATTGTAAACCTAAAAGGAATATTAAGGATTTCTAAAAAAAAATTAAACAATATTGTTTTTACATGTTTTAATATAAATATCTCTCTAATATCAACGAAACTTATTTATAAAGTCTAGGCACTAAAATTATAAAAATACTAAACAGTCTAACATAAAACACGAAAGTTTAATACTTAATTCTTATAATATTTAAGTATTTTATAATTATTTCGATTCTTTATTATTTCAGTAGTTTTACAAAAATAATTAAATAATATAAAAAAATATTCCAGCCACAACATAATATTTGTGTGTGAACCATAATTAAAATAGGTAGAAAATAGTGAGTACTGAGTTGACGAATGACACAGGTAAATTGAAGATCACATGTTGTGCCGACCACATAACGTGGGAAAAGGGCAGTAAGATGATGATGATGATGGTAACATAGGTACATTTAAAATTTTAGGTAAACTAGCTTATGTTGTAAATAATAAGTACTACATTTTCATTGCCACATACTTGCTAATACAATTCCAAGCAAAATATAAAGATATCAAAAACCGATCGAAATACATTATGTAATACTACCTACTTCTCTGTACAGTCAGTGGCATTTGCACCTGTAGTATTACATACTAAACCTTATTTACAAGACAATTGAGCTGAAAATCTGGATCACCAGATGCGTGTTCGGGCCATTTAGCAATATTCATCTTTATCACCATACAAATATAGTTCAAACCAGAACACTTAGACTCCCAGACATTTACATATGTGTAGAAACCGTAGAAATAGATGATGAAGAGGCTCCAATGCCAGTTGGTTTCACGTGGTTGGCGTTGACATCTTCTGCGTCCTTCTCAGGCTTCCTCTTTGGGCCAAGAAGGACCTTCTGAAGCTGACATGCTGGCGCTTCAGCGAAGAGGTACAGAGGAAGGGCGAAGAGGTAGGTGGTACTGACTATTCCAGCGTAGAGCATTATCTGAAGAGAAAACCTTGAGATATCATCTATATCCTACTAGCCTACTAGCCTACTATCCTACTAATATTATAAACGCGAAAGTTTGTGAGGATGTCTGGATGTAAGTTCGTTACTCTTACACGCTAAAACGGCTGAACGGATCAACGGGTAAAATTCGGCACAGGTATAGATTATAGTCTGGAATAACACATAGGCTACTTTTTATCTCGGAAAAATTTAAGGTTCCCGTGGGATAGATTTATTTTTGTTTTTCAAGACACCACGCGGGCGAAGCCGTGGGCAGAAGCTAGTCATCTATATATCATCATATCTGCTCTTTATATATAAATTTAAACGTTCATTTCACACTAGCTTCCGCTCGAAGTGTCGCCGAAGTACCTGCATAAAATATAGCCTATGTTCATACTGAAAGTTCATTCTACACATTGGTGAAAGAATTTTTCAAATCGGTCCAGTAGCTTCGGAGCCTATTCAATGCAAACAAACAATCAATCAAATCTTTCCTCTTTATAATATAAGTATAGATTATCTATCATCTTTCATCTAATACCTTTAGGATACATAGTATTTTTCCGCTCAACTATAAAAAAACATATAATTATGATAAACACAATGCTAATAATTGATAAATTTAGGCCTAACTTTGTGAAATCCATTACAAAATGTTCAAAAAGTCTTAAGAAACTTACAGCAGTATAATCAGTTGCGTAGAAACTCCTCCTCATCTGACCTCCGTAAGTCCTCAACACGGTAGCGTGGAGCAGCATGGCGCAGTACGAGAGACGACCCAACGGCTGCAGCGGACCCCATTCAACAGAACCCACGTATATCCCTAAAAACATGATCACGACTGTAATCCCCAGGCTCGGTAGATATCTGCTCAGACCTCTAGTGTCTTTAAAGTTATCTAAAGAAGATAGTCAGAGGCACGTTTTAAAATGACATTTTGCACAGTAGTTAGTGTTCCATACGTTACAGGTTGCAAGCCCATCGCCGCTAATAAGAATACTTACTTTTGACATACACTTTCTAACTTTTGGTTCTAGGGTATGCCGGTTTCCTCACGATGTTTTCCTTCAATGTTTAAGTGCACTAGCATTGCGCACATAATTTTTTCGAAAAATTCATTGGTGCACGACCAGGTTTGAACCCACGATCGTGCGGCAGTGGTGCTACCACTACACCATCAGTGCCCTAAAAAACAGGGTGGTGAAAGGATTAAAGTGCACTTCATAAGCTCTTTTCCTGTACTGGATTCTAACCCACGATCTAGGAAGTAGAAGGCGGAGTCACTACCAACAGTCTACCACTGCTCAGTGTTTCTATGTTAAAACTCATACTGGAAAATATCGCGATTTTTGATTTGAAATCTAAAGGACCAAACGTCTTTGACCTCGCTTAAGGTACGAGTTGGCAGCGGGTGACGTGAAGCAGCGGCGGACGACGTGTTGCGGCGACACTACTGGTTTCTATGTATTTCTTTGAAATTCCCTCCGTAGTTAGCGACACGAAGCTAGCGACGCATTTCATAGAAATTCATAGAAACCAGCAGTGTCGCCGCGACACGTCATCCTTCGCCGCCTCATGTCGCCCGCTGCCAACTCGTACCCTAATTGTGAACAAAACTGAACCAGAGACAAGAATCCAATAGCACTTACTGTTACACTTGTAGAAGTAGCCAATGATGAATACACAAATGGCAAGAGCGAAGAAGTTCTGGTTAAGGGCATTGAAGACAGCAGACTCGAATGCTGATGCTTCACGATGGTGGAGGTCCCAGCCCATCAGAACAGCTCCCATGGCTACTGGTATTGAGGATAGGAAGAGGAGTTTCATCAGCTGGAAAAAAAGAAAGATTGGAACTGTGATCATCAGATTTAGTTAACATTTTGTCAGATCTCTAGTATTTCAGATATTTTATAAGAGGCTGTTAAAGACACGTCCTAACATGGCCCTTTGGTTTTGTCAGAAGATTTCTCACGATGTTTCTCTTCACCGCTTGAGAGTACTGGCACACATATGGAAGAATTTATAGGACCTCCACCATATTCGTACCTTAGGAGAAGCTACCACCATTGTCAGATCTCTAGTATTTCAGATATTTTATAAGAGGCAGTTAAAGACACGTCCAAACATTTGCCTTTGTAAGAAGAATTTTTACGATGTTTCCCTTCACCATTTGAGAGTACTGGCACACAAAGAATTTTAGGGACCATATTCGACAAACTAGCTTCTCACGGCTTCGCCCGCGTGGTACCTTGAAAAACAAAAACAAATCTATCCCGCGGGAACCGTACATTTTTCCGGGATAAAATGTAGCCTATGTGTTCTTCCAGACTAATCAAGATAATAATCTATATCTGTGCCAAATTTCATCCAGATCCGTTAAATCAATTGAACGTGGAAGAGTGCCAAACATACATCCAGACATCCAGACATCCTTACAAACTTTCGCGTTTATAATATTAGTAGGATTGCAAAAATAATTTGCGTAACAAATTAATTACCATAGATTCCCTCAGGTCCCACTTCTTCTGCTGTGCCTTATGGTAGAAGTAAGCGGTCAAAACTCCTAGGTGGTAACCTGCCCAGTTTCCTTGCGCAGACACATAAGCATGGTAAAAGGTATCGTTGTACCCGAATATGTCTCTTATAGATCTGAAAATAAAGTTTACAATAAATAACAGAGGTTGAATTTAAAAATAGCACTTGGTAAACTTCTTTGACTTAAAGTGGACGATGATAGAGGAATAGATACCATTGGAAGACAAAAGAAATCCGGGTAGAATATGTTGATTTCCTTACAATGTTTTCATTTGGTTACCGTTTAGGAGCATTGGTATTGCGTACAAATATTTTTCGTATAAAAAAACTGAAAGTGCACGACCATGTTCAAACCCACGATGATCAAAAGCAAGAGCACAACCACTACACCACAGATGCTCTATAATAAATTGCAAAAATAATTCACATTCAATGTACAACATTCAAACTGATAAGGTTATAAATAAATCTAACGAAAGTTAAGGAATAGGTAAAACTTTTCCAATATAGTATCAGTTGAAAATTTTCAATATACGATATAAAATGATATAAAATGTGATTTCGTGCGAATTAGCTCATTTTAGTTAGTGATTAAATTATTTATTCGCAGTTAGATAGCCAATTATCAAATAACTAAATAAAATATTGGTGGACATTTCACACCAAGCAACCAAACTAAGAGAAGCTTGCATTATGGGAACCAGTTAACGGAAAAAAACCTGATTGGCATTTTTAATGACAATACACTCCGGAAAAGAGAATTTAGATTAGCGTAGTATGGGCATGTTGTGAGGAGGGATGAATAATCAGCATGAAGCAAAAAGAATATTAATGTGGTATTTAGTAGAAAGTGGATGGATATAAAGGTAGAGTAGAGGTAAGCCAAATAAAAGATGGACTGTGTGATAGATGATTGTGAGTAACTGAGATTATTTATTTATTTATTTTTATTTATTTATTGAATTAATTAACACGGATAATACCAATTACATTAATTAACAATTTTTAATTACAATATAAAATTCAAGTAAGTAGGTAAAATAAATTTGACAAAACATTCATAGTCACACACATAAAAATAATAATAATAATAATAATAATAATCCAATGCAAAAAAAAAGATAATCAGTAATCAAAATTCAAAGTCGTTCCTTATCAATATACGCCTCACAAAAGCTTAAACATTCACACAGCACCACCGTCCATCCGTCCGCAAACAAGTCGAGCTCACTATTGTGGTCTAGGAGAGCGTTGAGAGCGGTGAGCATTCGGGGCAGCGGGGAGGAGGCCCGAGCAACAGTGCCACGCGCTGGCACGTCAAACAACCTATGTTTACGGCGACAACCACAATAATTATTTGGGGTGAAAAAACGGCACAGCTCATCACTCAGGTCAGGAGCGTCGATCATTCCTCGAAATACCTTGCATGCTGTTGTGATCTGTTCATGAATACGACGTACTTGTTGGGAATTGTATCCTAGGCACCCCAAAAGAAACTGCGTCGGATACATAAACGGATAGTACCCATAACGAAATTTATAAAGGAACCTTAAGAAAGCTTTCTGGACCTTTTCAAGGAGCAGTACATATTTGCTTTCATGCGGATTCCACACACATGCACTAGTTTCCAGCTTGGTACGAACAAGAGCGCTAAAGATAAGTCGGATGACGTGTTCGTTTTGAAAATCCCGTGAATTTCTAAGAACAAACCCGAGGCGCCTATAGGACTCCTTCGCCAGTGCAGCCACATGATGGCGAAAAGTGAGTTTATGGTCGAAAATGACTCCTAGGTCTTTTACTGTGTTGACACGCATTAAGACCTTATTATTTATTTTATAATCGAAAAGGATAGGATGCCACATTCGACCAAAGGTCATCAAACAACACTTACCAAGATTGAACTCCATTCCATTGACAACGCTCCAGTCGTAAACTGCGTCAACGTCTTTCTGCAGTGCATGACAGTCTGCCTCAGATCTGACCTCAGTATAGAGTTTGAGATCATCAGCGTACAATAGGCTTCTGGCGTGCGTTGTGACTGATGGAAGATCATTTACCATGAGTAGAAATAAAAGCGGTCCAAGTATTGAACCCTGACTGACTCCGGAACGCGTGTGATAGGGGTGTGATTCGTACAGGCCGAGCCTTACGAACTGTTGGCGGTCACGAAGGTAATCTGCTAGAAGCCGGAGAAGACCGGGGGCGAAGCCTATGGTCGATAGCTTTGCCAGCAGGATATCATTATTAACCCTATCGAACGCCTTCCGGAAATCAAAGTACAATACGTCAACTTGGACTCCTTGGTCCATCCGTTTCGAAACATAGTCTACAATGGTCAATAGATTTGAGTTAACAGATCGCTTGCTTCTAAACCCATGCTGCTCATTACATAGGTGCATACTCACCTGGGAGTAGATATATTTGTGCAGGATGCTTTCAAAAATCTTTGCAGCCGAAGATAGGATAGCTATAGGACGAAATTCTTCAACCGAGGACTTATTTGAACTCTTAGGTATAGGAGTGACCCTAGAGAGTTTCCATTGAGGTGGATAAGCTCCTGTCCTTAATCCGAGGTTAAATATATGGCAAAGCGGAGTACAGATTGATTTTTTTGCGCTTTTAAGAACAAAGGGCGGTATGTTGTCGGGACCTACCGAGCTATTTGGTTTCAACTTATTGATTCCATATATTACATCATCCACAGTAACTGCAAAAATATTAATATAGTTACTGTTAACACTATCATCAATGGCGCAAGCCTGAGAGGCGTTTAGTTGAGGAAGATCCGGCAAGAATACGCTGGCGAAATAATTAGCAAATGCTTCGGCTGCAGCTATCCCTGACAAATTTGAACCCTGGTAAGTGACTTTGGGCTCAAAGCCTCCTTTGGATCGAAGGCTAGAAATGTGCTGCCAGAACTGACGTGGATCAAGCTTGATACTCTGCTCGATTCGCTTAACGTAAGAGTCATAGGACGAAGAAACACGAATTTTCAAATCCGCTCTGAGGCCTGAAAAGGCATTATAGGCTTCTTTTGAATGCTCGCGCTTCCACACCGTATGTAATATTTTCTTTCTCCTAATATCTTGTATCATGTCCCAAGTAAACCAAACTGGATAACGCTTGCAAGCTGCATAGCGGCGCTTTTTTGGCATACAGGTGTCAAACATCTCGTAAATGACTTTATAAAAGTTTTCACTAGCGCTGATGACGTCCTGGGCATTTAGGACCTCAGTCCAAGAATTATTGGCTAATAACGCAAGCAGTTGCTCCAAATCGCATTTCTTAAAGTTCCAATCTCGCGCAGGGCAAATGTTAGTCGGTCCTATCCTATCGGAGTGACGTACTGAACCGATTTTCACCTCTATGTCCAAGGGAGGGTGTGGCTTGTCAACTTTAACCATTCCCTTAGTAGAGTTTACTGTTACCTCAGACGCTACATCGCTCTCCCGGACCAACACGACATCTAATTTTCCTCCATACGCATTTGTAATAGCATTCATATCAGACAAATTACAGAATGTCAAAAAATAGCAATAGTAATTACAAATATTAACAGATGCACTATTCAGATTTAAATCACCAATGATTAATAAAGATCCTTTAAGGTGATTGACCACACTTTCAACTTTGCAAAACCATTCCATGTACTCACTATCGCTAGCACGTGGATTTATGTAAATAACACAAACAAAAAAGACGTGACCGCGCCAAGTAAAGCTCGCCCACATGTCTTCGCAGTTTACTGTCTCATGCTCAGGAAGGCGTTGTAGTATTATAGGTGGACAAGCAGCTAGCAAAACGCCACCACCAGCTGTCTTCCTGTCACGACGCAGGACTTGCCACTCCCCGCAGGTCAGCTCAGAGTTCAGTACAGAGTTGTCACAATTACTTTCTGTAACCACCACAAGATCGTGTTCAAGAGCAATCAATTCGTTCCTCCAAGTTCTCAACTTGGTTTTGAGACCTCGTACATTCTGGTAAAGTAGGTTGAATGATGAGCGTTGTCCAGGACTTTTATTAGGAAGGGACTGGTCCACGAAAGGACTGGCTTCTACGTGGTTGGGACAATGGGGCTCTCCGCTGCCTGTAATTAATCCATGTCTTTATTCTAGCATTGACTGGCCACACATCAGTCGACATGCATTTTTCACTGGAAGCAGCTGGAACACCCAATTTAAAAGATTTGTAGTCGCCTTTGGGCGTAAGTTCCTCTATTGTGCATTCTCCCTGCGGGCAAAGCTCGCGAAGATAGGAAAGCACGTCTGCAGCAGGTGACGCCATGTTCCAAAGGTGTATGTAGGCTCGGGCTTCAACGGCCTTCAGCGATGTTACAGCTGGGCCAGCAGTACCACACAAAGATGTTGGACGGTGGCTCTTTTTCTTGACTTCCGTCCATTGTTGGTGCTCGGTCACCGCTTCACTCGGAGGAGAAGCAGAAGAAGAAGAAGAGGAGCTGATGGGCGCCGTCGATTTGATTGCTACCATTGGTGCCTTCAGGACCTCTGATAAAGCTTTCGGGGCGACTGCACGTTTAGAAGGTGGTATTTCCTGTTTTTTCTGCTTAACTGGTGGTTTTTCCTGGCTTTGGATCGGGGGTTTTTCGATAGATGGCGCAGGAGTAGATTCTACCAGGGAGTGAGGTCTAAGCGTTGCAGTGGCCGAATCTCTGGCAACGTGTGGTAGGCGGATTTCTGACTCCATTATTTTATCATGGAGAGCCTGTACATGGGTGGCATAACACTGCAGCTTAGTCTCATATGTCATTATGGTATTCAGCGCTAAACCTAGTTGAACCTTAAGTGCTGAGATTTCTTCCCTCAAGCTCCGTATGTCAGACGACAGGTCGATCTGACCTATTTGGTGGACTTCTTCCGGTTCAGGTGCTGGTATCTTAAGGCGGTAGGTAACATTAGGATCGCGTGTTTTCTTTGAGACTCCAACCGGTGTGTGACTGTTATCACCACCTCTTTTGGCCGCACAGCGGCACTCTGGGCAGGTCCACGAAGGAGCCGAGTCCAGCAATTTATTCTCGCCGATGCAAAGCAGATGACGAATGACAGGCAAAGATGGAAGAAGATGTTGACCCTACATGATGAGGGAAAGAACAGTAAGAGGATGACCCCACATGAGAGAAAAGAGCAGAAAGATGACTTACTCTGGGAAGATGCTGACACGAATCGGCATGAGGTTCATGAAGTAACTCTGCAGGAACGGGATAAGCAAGCTGACCGCCATCACCACTGACAGCACGGGCACGCCACTGCGCGGCCAGCGCCAAATGATCAGCATTATCACTAGTGTCATGAGGAAGAGCTGCGTATCTGTGCCCAGGTACCTGTGTATCACAATCACAATCAGTACGTCTACCATGAGTTGTTACATTTAGATCGGCTGACGTTACTACATAGTAATAGTACGTTACTATGACATCTGTCAAAATTGTTACTCATGGTACCGAATTCTAAGCAAATTAATGAAGCGCAAACTACAGTCGCTGTAGTACGCTGTGACGTAGGATAGTTAACTTCGTGACGTTTTAGTACCCAACTATCCGGTAGAGGCGCTATACAAGTTTTCATAAAAAAAATTAACTACAGTCGCTGGTGAGTGTTGATTGTGAAAACTCATGGTAGACCTACTTTACTATAATAGGACTCGGTGTGACTTCTTCTATAGCTATTTTTTCAAAGTAATAATTCATGGTTAATTAATTAATTAATTCTTTAAGTAATTATAGTCTTGGATGTAATAATAGCACAAAATGGAAGAGGCCTTATACCCAGGAGTGGGTAGACACAGGCCATAAATATGAATGGTGAATAATTAGAAACGATTGTATTATCCTGTCGTATTGTATGGGTCTGAATGTTGGGCCACCAAGGGAACGGATGAGAAAAGAGTGCGGCGGAGATGCGAATGTTGAGATGGATGTGTGGAGTGACAAGGATGGATAAAATAAAGAATGAGTATATTAGAGGAAGTCTGAAAGTGGCACCTGTAACAGAAAAGATGAGGAGTATAGGTTAGCGTGGTATGGGCATGTTATGAGAAGAGATGAATGTCATGTGACGAGGAGAGTGTTAGATATGAATGTGGATGGATACAAGGGTAGAGGTAGCCCAAAGAAAAGATGGATGGACTGTGTGAAAGATGACATGGGTAAGAAAGGAGTGAGTACTGAGATGACGAATGATAGAGGGAAATGGAGGAGGATCACATGTTGTGCCGACCCCACATAACGTGGGAAAAGGGCAGGAAGATGATGATGATGATGATTGTGAAAATTAAACAAAAAAAAAACCCGACTGAAACAAAGTAAATAATTGAAAATCATTTTTTACAGCCACCATATTGGTTTTTTCGATATTTTGTATAGCCTGTCACACAAGTTGTCCAGAAAAATCAGTCCACTCGTTAGAGCTCTCGCGACAGCCAAAGCAACCCATATAAATAAATAAATAAATAAGAACTATACACCCGAAACCTACAAATTTAAATCTTTCTGGTCAGGTTAAAAAAATTAGCGATTTTACAGAATTATATTCCCTCTATTTATTTCGTTGTTTGCCTACACCTCCGAATTTACTGAACAGATTTTCATCTAATTTTAACAAGTGGACTGAACAATAGACAATAGAATAGAATATTATTAAAACTAGATGACGAATAAATTACCATCATGCCGAAAAAATCATCGGCATCGAATCCAGCTAATACTATTAAAGCATTCTTTCATAACAACTAGATCACTAGTACTTTCTATATAAATATATACAAGTCATAAACCAATATACAATCTAAGTAATGGCTATAATCTTGTCATAACTGCCACCATTATCCCAGTCATTAAATTAACGATGATTTGTGTTATATTGATGAGATGGGAATTGACTTAAGGAGTTTCTTTATCTCGTGAAACTGATGTTGGGACATTCATGCTTTTCAAGAAAACTAATTTTGGTTTAGGTTAGGGACAAAATCTATTAGTGCATGTTAGGGTGCCAATGGCTTTGAATCCAAGTATATTGGTATGCGGGGTCAGTAGTACAAAACCACGCCATCTCTACAAAGATTATTTCTTTCTTATCTTAGCAGTACAGATATTGCGCACATAGGTAAATGTTTTTTCAAATCGTAAGATATAAACCCGCATGTTAGCGTAGTTGCCCATACTACGAAGTTATGAGGAGAGATGAATGTCATGTGACGAGGAGAGTGTTAGGTATGAAGGTGGATGGACAGGGGTAGAGGTAAGCCAAAGAAAAGATGGATGGACTGTGTGAAAGATGATAATTATGGTAAGAAATGAGTAGGTACTGAGATGACAGATGATAGAGGGAAATGGAAGAAGAAAACGTGTTGTGCCCACATAGCGTGGAAAAAGGGCAGGAAGAAGAAGAAAAGAGGATGTAAATTCACATATTGGAAAGCAGATGTGCTACCAATGCACCAAGTGTTAAAGCCAATTAGACCTTAAATCATTAGCTATATCTAATTTCCGACGCATTCCTGTCACGCCTGTTGAAATACGTAAAGTACAAACAATTAAACCGATCAAAGACGCGTGAATTTACAGGACGATGAGGCAACAGCCGGCGCTGCAGTCAAGCGAATCGGTGCTTTTTGTTGCGAATGTAACTAAAACGTATGGGTTACGGCCAAAATACATACACACGATATTTTTACGATGCATCATCATTCATCATTCTCCTGCCTTTATCCCACGCTAAGTGGGGTCGGCACAACATGTTTTCCCCTTCCACTCACTCCTATCATTCGTCAACTCTGAATCTACTCCTTTTACATTCATATCATCTTTCACACAATCCAACCACTTTTTCTTCGGCCTTCCTCTACTAGCACACCCAGCCACACCCACACTCATAACTCTTTTGGTGACATAGTTTTCATCCCTCCTCATCACGTGTCCATACCAAGCTAATCTAGCACTCTTCATCTTTTCAGTAATAGGCGCTACTTTTGATGCACACTGTAGATTTCCATTTTCCACGGCACAGTGAAAATCTTTAACGTGCAGGGATAACATGCGTGCTACGATACAAATCCCCACTGGTCGGGACAGCTTAGTGGGGATTATGACAATATACCAATTTTGTTACGCTTTTTCTCGTGCGAATATTGTCAAGATGAAAAATATTAAACAAAAATTGCAATTTTATATTTTTTCACTAGCTTTTACAATATTGTGCAACCAGTTTAAAGATTGGGATTTAAAAAAAAGTTAAGTTCCTTATTTTCTGCAATCCTACATATATTATTAATGTGAAAGTTTGTTTGTTAATCACACTGAAATGGCGGAACGGATATAGATAAAACTTAGAATACGCGAATTTTATAACCTGGAATAACTGTTTTTCCTTGTAGGTACCACACGAGCGAAGCCGCGCGCGGTCTCTAGTACCTACCTATTATTTACAGCAGATTTCTTAAGTAGCCTCGACTCAAACGTAACTAAATATTTGAGGTTGTTTTGTACCTCTTAATCTTACGAGAGTCATTGCAAAATATTCAACATCTTAAGTACACAAAGCCTTAATGCTGATACATTTAGTTAGAAAGCAGGTAACTCTGAAGCCGATCAGCGCCGACAAAGTTTCTAGAAAGCTGGCAACGCAGAAAACGCCGGTCATGCTGGCGCAGGCATTATTACGGCAAAGTTTTAGTTAGGTAAAGTTACAGTTTGCATCCCAAAAGACAATTTTGACAAAAGTGTACTTTGATATATTAATAAAAACAAAAATACTTACTTGAAAACGATTGTTGATTTTATTAAATAAAATTTAAGATTTTTTTATATATTTCAAAAACATCTGGCAGTGATCTGGATCATTTGGCTCTTTAGTCGACTGGCCCCGGAAAAAAACTGGCCCTACGAGGCCAGTTGACCTAATGCATAGACTGTTTTTAATGGTCCTAAAATAGCTGTTTCACGATTTTTACTGCAAATAATGTTTTTTGTCCTTGCTATATTTTTTCTGAGCATTGAGCAAAACCTGACTATTATATCAAAATGTCCACCAGCTTTCTGTGTAAATTCAACTTTACTGCTGTTGCAACAAGGATCATAATCTTAAGCCTGTTTATTGCGTTAGAGAGACACGTCTCGGTATCACGATAGCTGTTTCAACAAATTTTCTTGACGACCTTCCCACATTATGTATTAACCTTATACATATTTACCCAAATACACATATGTATATAACATATTATATACCTAAATTATATAAGGAGCAATGACTGTTTCGACGTGAGCAATGATCTCAGAGCCCTTAGCACGTTTTCTCGTTTTCAATTTAATTAAGTGTCATTAAAAAACCAACCATTTGACCTTTTACACCATAATATTTCAAACGCTGAAAAGAAAATTATGCTAAATTGGTAACTAAGTACAGATACATAAAAATCGATCTTAATAAAAAATAATCACGACTGTAATCCCAGGCTCGGTAAAAAACCTTCATAGATCTCTTGTTACTAGTTCTTTGAGAATATCTAAGAGAGTCGTCCAAACATTATATTTGGCCCACATTTTGCACAGTTGTTAGTATTCCGCTAGTGTGTGACAGGTTTCAAGCCCATCACCGCCTATAAGAATACTAACCTATGACACACCTTGGAATTTTTAGTTCTAGGGTATGCCAGTTTATCACGACGTTTTTCTTCTTTTGGAATTTCTTTTATAAATTTTTCGAATAAGAAAACTTATTGGTGCATGACCAGGTTCAAACTCACCTCCATATCGTGAGGTAGGGGTGCTACCAGTACACCACCAGTGGTCCAGTTCACCATATTTTAGCAACGTATCTAATATCTAGATAACTCACCACGCCTGAGGCATACATAGATGTTCGAATGGGAATAGATTTGGCATTAATATGACCAGTTGCCACCAGTTGGCTCTGCAAAGGTCTCGTTCACGTTTCACCACCGCATCCCACATGGGACCAGAGCCCATGTGTGGGACCCAGGTCATGGCGAGTCCCATGATTACTAAGACAGCTGGCATTAACCTGCGAAATATATACCACTAAATAAATATTGTTGGACATTGCACACGCCATCTAGCCCCAAAATAAACAAAGCTTGTATTATGGTAACCAGTTAACTGATAGATTGTTTTATCGATTATTTTATCCATCCTTGTCATTCCACCACACATCCATCTCAACATTCGCATCTTCGCCGCATGCACACTTTTCTCATCATCAGTCATCTCATTAGTCACTCCTTCCTTACACATAGTATCGTCTTTCACACAGTCCATCCATCTTTTTTTAGGTCTACCTCTAACTTATAAAAAAAAACATTGTGGATTTTGTACACAAATAACTAAACCAGTCGTTTGGTCAAAAATGTAAACTTATGTCCATTTTTTATTTTTAGTGTGGTAGCGTGTCAAGCCAAGTGCAAGCTGACAAACTGGCGAGCGCACCGTGTGTAATATTACACGAACCTTTAAAGGCCACTTTTGTATAGCTTACCTAAGCCATCGATTCACGAGCGCCATAGGAATGGTTTTGAATGAGAACTGGTGTGTTTCCGCATAGCCCAGCATCTTGTAAGCCATGAGGAAGCCTCCCATCACGAAGAATATTTGCACGATCACGCGTGCGTTGAAGAGTAGACTCTTGAAGAAATCGCTGTAGGACTGAAAAATAATATAACCTTCGGTTTTCGTAGATAAATGGTCGTAATTCTGTTATTAGACTAAATTAAAAAATAAGTTCACAAGAAAGAAGCGTTACGATTCTAAATAAAAGTTTTAAGTAAAACTGAAATTTACGTTTTATTCCAAACTGAATTAAATTTCCACCATTTATCCGTAGCTTTAGTCAACATGGCTCAAATAAGCTAAAACACGTCGATCATACGGCAGTTTAGTCAAATGAACAAGAAACGACTGGACGGATTTGACAAAATGGTGTCTTTTAATTTTATCACAAAAGTGACATAGGCTATACAAAATAACAAAAAATCGAATGTGGTGGCTGCAAGGCTATACAAAATAACAAGAAATCGAATATGGTGGCTGCAAAGGCTTTCTAGTTCTACGTCAGTAGATAAAATGTCTTTGGGTGGCTGTAAAAATCTACTTTCAATTACGTTAAGTCTGGTTTTTATAATTTTTAGTTTATGTCTTTATTGTATTTTATGTTATTGATGTCTATGTCGGGCCTTATTAATAAAGCCACTTACAGCTGTCAATAATACATTACGAAAAAGTTTTAAAGATTTTTTACGATTCTCGGTGTTTTTATAACTCGTGTGGTTTAATCTATTTTAATTATAAATTAACCAATAATTACATTTAACACTACTGGCCAACATTTCACATTATTTCACCACATTATTTTCAGTTAATCATGTTTTATAAGTGTTAATAAAATTTTATAACCTCTACATTATCTGAACAGGTTTCATATTGTTGCAAAATCATTGCAGTTATAATTAAAATATCACAAAGAGCGCTTATATGAAATATATTGTCATTACCGGTGAATAATTCAGCATCATTAGCTATTTTATTGTTTAGCAGCCGGCCTAACACAACGCCACGACAAAATGTTTGTAGACTTTTTTGTCTGGCTTTTTCTCGTGCAAAAACATACTACTTGAAGGCAAAGAATGTTTGCTGAAACCTTAGTATACTGAAAAAGTTTTAAACAAACACACCGCATGCAGAATATCTGCTAGACCAAGCTGAGTTTGTTTAAAATGACATACGTTTTCAATGAATTCCGGATTAGCAGTATATCCATATCCGATGAATATCATCGAATGAAGCCCAAGAATCATCACCATAGTATAGAATCTGAAACAAATAAAATTATTTTGATATTAAAATCACATAAATCACAGTCATGCCTTAGAGCCAAACATTCGAAGGTGTGTGTCAAAGATTAGAATTCTTCTATGCGGCGATGGGCTTGCAACCGTCACGTACGAAACTACTGTGCAAAACGTGGTCATTGCCAAAAATCATATTTGGACGTGGCTCTGATAAAACTCTCTAAATATCCTCAAAGATCTAAGTAACTAGAGATCTGAGGAGATATCTACCGAGCCTGGGGATTACAGTCGTGATCATGTCTTTTTTTATAAATCACTGGTTTTTTCTGCAAAAACTATTCATCACACTAAAATATATAGATCCCTCAAACCTCTAGCTATGAACAAGTTGTATAATATCTAGAATTGCCTCCAAAATATATAGATCCCTCAAACCTCTAGCTATGAATAAGTTGTATAATATCTAGAATTGCCTCCAAAATATATAGATCCCTCAAACCTCTAGCTATGAATAAGTTGTATAATATCTAGAATTGCCTCCAAAATATATAGATCCCTCAAACCTCTAGCTATGAATAAGTTGTATAATATCTAGAATTGCCTCCAAAATATATAGATCCCTCAAACCTCTAGCTATGAATAAGTTGTATAATATCTAGAATTGCCTCCAAAATATATAGATCCCTCAAAACTCTAGCTATGAATAAGTTGTATAATATCTAGAATTGCCTCTAAAATCAAATATGATAACAGCTGTAAATCTGTAAATCTCCAGGCTTGGTAGACATCTCCTCAAATATCTAGCTACTTAGATCTTTGGTATTTTACCAGGGGTAGCCAGAGGCACGTCACAACATTATATTTGACACAATGTGCCCATATTTTCCACAGAAGATAATTATAGTTTTATTTTGTTGTGAGTGTGTGTTAAATAGCTATTTATCTATGTATCGTTCACTTCGCACGTGGTAAGCTATTCTACCGAGATTGTGAGTGAAACCATAGGTTAGCTAGTTATCAAATAAAAAAAATATCTCAGTTAGTATACCTCAAAGCCTGGAAACATTTGAAAAGCCCGCCTTCAGCACTGCCGCCATATTTCAGAGCTTTCCAGTTCTTTTGCACACAGAAAGCCAGCAAAATTTTGTTATCTGCAAAAAAGCCTTTATGTAGAGTCTATTAGAATACCTTATTATGTGCAAAAAGACTACCAACTGGTCTAAAACAGACTACCAGAATACTAGACTACAGAGTTTCTGTCAACCCATAGACGGAAAGATGGTCTATAAAACTTATGATCATTATATATGAGAACTAGCCTAGGCATAATAATAATATACTTAGCATATACAAAGCATTTGAACTTGGCTCTGATTTCACATTTCTGTTTTTAATATGATAAACATTTTAAATATGTTTTTTTAATTCCTAATGTCCAAAAATTTGGTTCAAATTCCTAAACTAATTCCTTGTCTTTGCTTAGTTAGGGACTTGATGATGGCGCTATGCAAAATGTCAACAACCTTATTTCCGTCATTGTCGTCATCATCTGCTATCACATCTCATTCGTCATCCGTCTATCATCGATTTTCATTTGTTTTGCATCATCCCACACACAGCTTTTATCTATCATCCATATCAAACACAAGTTTTTCGTGAACACCGAACTACTGATACAAGAAGCGGCTCATATATCCGGTTGACGTATCCAACCAAACTGCTGTTACATTAAAGTCACATTAGTTCGGTCAACCGGACTAATAACCGAGCTACTGATCCCTTCATTCATCATCTTATAACCACTATTCGTCGCTCGTCATCCTTACCTTCACCATTCTCAGCAGGCCAGAAGAAGTAGTACGCGGAGCATCCGAGGTTCACCAGTAGAAGAAGAAGCAGAAGTGCACCGATGGTGAAGTCTAAAGCGTCAACTGGCATACTGTCTGATTGTGTCTTACAATACCTCACAGACAGAGTATCTACCTGATGAAAATAAATACGTATTACTGCCATTCTATGTCATGTTTCGTCATTTTTCTCAAAACATTTTGTTTGTCTTGTAAATTTTTATAAATAAATAAATAAAAAAATTATTTATAAAAATTTACAAGACAAAAATTTAGAAGATAAAATTTTTGCTAATTTGAAATGTACCCTTCGTGAAATAATTTATTATCAACTAATCTTGTATTGCTCCATCTTCATGCAGCTTGAAAGACGAGTTCTAAAACCAAGATTTTTTTTTTAGATAAAGGTAATTATCAAATTGAGTAGAATCATCGTGCAATGGAAACAGACCTGTCGTAGAACCTAAAAAGTTTGAAGTATGAAGAAACATGTGTCATGTTCTTCAAAAAATGTATTTAGACCCTCGTGATCCGAAAGTCATGGGTTCAAACTTGGACGTGCACCAATGAATATTTCGAATTAAAAAAATTATGTACGCAATGCCAGTGCTTTTAGATGGTGAAGGAAAACATTGTGTGTGTTATTGAATGTACGTTATCTCATAGATATACAGCAAAGTAGTCATTTTTCTATGATGGTGTTATAATTTGTAAATATAGGACCCAATGACGAAATAAATTCCGGACGTTTTACTAGTAGGTCATTTTACTTCTATGCCGTTCATCCCACAAGGGCGTTATGCTAGATTGTCCTTCTGATACGGACCGATAGATTCTTTTAAGTGATCGTGATCATGTTATTTTTTAAATTTTGTCTTACCTGTAATCCATATTCCTGATGAATAGACTCATTGAAGCAATTCCTCAAGGCGGCAGCCGTAGCGTTGCTGGCATCTGCGTATGTTATGTTTAACCCACAGCTCTTAGAGGCGCAAACTCCTCGGTGTAACTTGGAATGCATGTAGTTAGTGTAGGACTTTGATGAGAAGTTCTGAGGACAAAAATATAGCAATAATAATAATAATAATAATAATAATAATAATAATAATAATAACTTTATTTCAGGCAACATTAGTCTAAGTGTACAAGATGGAAAATACTTAAAAACTACGGCCCATATAAAATATATACCTTACAGATTAACATACATATAATAAACTAATTATTGGGAGCTGGAAGTGGGGGGAGAAGGGTGTCACCAAGCCTTCCACGGAATCGCCGAAATATGACACCCTTCGGCCAGAAGTCCTCTTTCATATAGAGGGCGAGATTTGAAGTCGGCACTCGCACAACAAATGAATTGAAACTCACATTGTTGTGCGAATGCAACTTCTCCACCCTCAATATGACGTTGGTCTTCACCTTGATGTACTCCACCAGTATGAGGATGCAGCATGAGGATAAATTTGTGTTTGTACGCGCCTTTACAGTGCGGGTTCGCACTTATCCTCTCTCTCCACCATTGTCTCTGCCCATTGTCTATGGCCAATTCGACGCGTGCCGTTCAAAGGAAGTTGGATGTTCCGTCGACCGCTCACGAATAACGAACACGCGTGAGCGTGTGTGTTTTGTTTTAGCAATTTACTTTTCTTTTTTCATATCCCTGTGATTGCCTACTGTATCATTTAATAAGTTGCTGCAAACCTTTCATTTTCTTTATCACCTTACAAATAATATCAATCAATCAATCAATATGATCACGACTGTAATCCCCGGGCTCGGTAGATATCTCCTCAGATCTTTAGATACTTAGATCTTTGAGGATATCTAAAGGGGGTAGTCAGAGGCAAGTCCAAACCTGACATTTGGTACATGCCCACATTTTGCACAGTAGTTAGTATTCCGTACGTGACAGGTTGCAAGCCCATCGCCGCTTATAAGAATACTAACCTATGACACATACCTTCGAATTTTTGGTTCTAGGGTATGCCGGTTTCCTCACGATGTTTTCCTTCACCGTTTAAGAGCACCGGCATTGCGCACATAAATTTTTCGAATGGAAAAACTCATTGGTGCACGACCAGGTTTGAACCCACGACCTACGGATCGTGAGGCAGGGGTGCTACCACTACACCACCAGCGCTCTATACAAATAATATAATATTACAAAAAAAAAAAAGTTTAATTATTACTAGCTGTTATTCGCTGTAGGATGTGTGGAGTGATAAGGATGGATAAAATAAGGAATGAGTATATTAGAGGAAGTCTGAAAGTGGCACCGGTGACGGAAAAGATGAGGAGTAATAGGTAAGCGTGGTATGGGCATGTTATGAAAAGAGATGAATGTCACGTGACGAGAAGTGTTTGGGCAGAGGTAGGCCGAAGAAAAGATGGATAGACTGTGTAGAGGGAAGTGGAAGAAGATCACATAAATAATGTTAAAGATAAAATATAACTTTATGTTACTCAGGGATGTAATATTCTAATGGTAAAAGATTTTTTTTTATTCGTTACAAACACACAAAAATACAAATCTTTCCTCTTCATAATATTACTAGCTTTTACCCTTTTTAGATTTTTTTATTATTCGTTACAAACATACAAAAATGCAATTTTTTTCTATTTATAATATTACTAGCTTTTGCCCGCGACTTCAGGACGGGACTCCTATACAAACTTTCATCCCTTATTTCAACCCTTTCAAGCATTTTTTCGCAATAAAAAGTAGCCTACGTCCTTTCTCAAGCTCTAGTCTATCTTTATACCAAATATCATCAAAATCAATTCAGTGATTTAAGCGTGAAAACGTAACAAACAGAGTTACTTTAGATAATATTGATAGAAATTTCACGAAACGGTATAAACCCAAACTAAGCTAGCTTTAAGAACTCCTATAAAAACCAATATGGCAGCAGTAAGAATCTATTTTACTTTCATAACGTTGGGTTATAATGCTGAAATAAATACTTGTTTCAGTATTTTTGGGGCTTCGGTATTTTGAGACATTTTTAGGGATAAAAGCATCTATACTTATAAGATCTATATTCCGAGAATGATATAGAATTCTCCTGAATTTCTATAATTCTCGGAATATCAATATAAATCAAATGTGACCTCATTTATCAAAATCAAAACCGTTAATACTGTCTTTCTAAGCTAGATAAAACCCAATTTCTCCTTTCCTTCTTTCTTAACATCACTGGTTCTTTGGCACCAAAGTGTTAAAAATATGACAGTGCATCAAAGATTCTTTATGTTTAACCTAAAAAGTTCAACAAAGTTCAAAAAGACAGGTGTGAACTCACGAAAGAAGTTTTTAAAACGCACTGTACCATTTACTACACGATTTGCAAGAACTTATAACAAATTAAGAAGTAGAATAGGATTTTCTTTAATGCATTTGACTGACAACTTTGCCGCTCTAGTTTTTATATTTTTCTCGTGTTACTTTGAGTTTTATTGCGTAATTTAGGTGCTTATTTTTCCAGTAAAGCCCGAGTTCTTAATGCGAGTGTAAAATATGTGAAAGTGAATAGTTCCTTTCAAAATCCATCGAAGGAAATCTCGAGAGTTTTGAACAAAACAGCTTGTATGCCTTATAATAAGTATCTTATGTACTTTTAAACTTACGCGATCTGAACACATTGTTATTAGTATTAGACAGGAAATCGACAAACATACAGATCAGCAATAGCTGATCATTTTGTAGACTCAGGACCCAATCACTGGATTGAATTACACAAACCACAGGTCATCTGTAATGAAAGGCATTACTGCAAGAGAATGGTTCGGGAAGCGATTGAGATTAAGAAATATCCTAATTTCAATCGTGAAGACGGTTTCAGACTCTCTGCCTCATGGAATCCAGTGCTAGCTACTCGTCGTAGACCGGTTATTCAGCGCGTCGCGGATACTGTTAGTGTTGTGTGTCGTCCGAGTGTACAGATGGACATCTCTATTGTCGAGAACGAAGTGAGGGTAGTTGCAAATAATGCGACCCCCGCTTCGCGGAGGCGGTAGCTCCAGTACTCCAGTCTACCCGTGACCACGACAGCGTGCAAACCTGTCGAAACTTCGGGAAAATATAAGGTAATTTAAACACAATAAATACCCGTCTAATACTAATAACAATAAGTATCTTGACCCTGAATCAATTTACTTGTTTACTGTTGATTCATAAACCTCCGAAGATTGATTACAAATTGCTTGGCATCGCGGTCTCCTCGGCCAAAGTCGGAAATTATTTGGCAAGGACTAATTTTCTGGAGTATGGTAACTTCAAAAAACGGCCGTCAAACGTTTAATCTGACCCAATATCCTACTAACAGCGAAAGTTTGTAAAAATGTGTGGATGTATATTTGTTACTCCTTCACGCTGAAACGGCCGAACGGATCTGAATTCAATTTGGCACAGATGTAGATTAAAGTCTGGAATAGTACATAGGCTACTTTTTATACCGAAAAAATGTACGGTTCCCGTGGGATAGATTTGTTTTTGTTTTTTCAAGGTACCACGCGTGCAAAGCCGTGGGCAGAAGCTAGTATACTATAATAAAGCTGTAATGGAGCCAAGCTGTACATTAAATATTTTTAATAAATTTTAATAGGGTATAGCATAACATACGATGTAGGTAGATGCCAAAACAGCAATTTTAGATTTTTTTTACTGTCTGTATGTCTTTTTGAAATCGCATACTGTCAAAACTGCGTCATGTATTTTGATGAAACTTGATATAGGATTTTCTGCGGTGTATTTGCCTGACAACTACGTCGCTCTGGTTTTTATATGTTTTCTCGTGTTATTTTGAGTTTTATTGCGTAATTTTGGTGGTTATTTTGCCAATAAAGCCCGGGTTCTTGACGCGAGTGTAAAGTATGTGAATTAGAGTGAATAGTTCTCTTCAAATTCCATCGGAGGAAATCCCGAAAATTTTCAACAAAACAGCCATCTTTTGTTTAAAATTGACTTGACTACTTGACTATTACTCTGTGACGTTGACAATACTTATAAATAAATACACTTGACACTGGCAAAATTGTTCTCTAAGAGACAGATGCCATACTTGAAGAAGAAGAAGAAGAAGAACTTGATATAATGCTAGCCCATACTATACAATAGGATCTAAGATATCAGTTATTACGTTCGCTCACGACCAAGAACATTTTTGCGCGTTTTGCGAACGAAGTCGCTATAGCTAGTGAACGATACGATAATTCGCTGACGATTAGACTTTCCCACGTTATGTGGACGGCACAACATGTGATCTTCTTCCATTTCCCTCTATCATTCGTCATCTCAGTACTCACTCCTTTCGTACCCATGTCATCTTTCACACAGTCCATCCATCTTTTCTTTGGCCTACCTCTACCTCTGTATCCATCCACATTCATACCTAGCACTCTCCTCGTCACATGACATTCATCTCTTCTCATAACATGCCCATACCACGCTCACCTTACTCCTCATCTTTTCTGTCACCGGTTTCACTTTCAGACTTCCTCTGATATACTCATTCCTTATTTTATCCATCCTTGTCACTCCACACATCCATCTCACATGGAGTACTCCCCGTGGGATATAACTCGAAAATGTCTTTGGCGTAGTCATAGTTACGGTCGCCGTTTTTCAAGAAACCAGCTAGTGATGGATCACTGTGCAGATTTTGTTTCTATATCTATAGATAGTCAGTGGTTCCGGAGTTATCTCCGGGACAATGTTTACGGAAAACGCACTCAGTGAAATACGGTTATGGCCTGATATAAACATGATGATAACACATTTTAAATGTTATGAGGAGAGATGAATGTCATATGACGAAGAGAGTGTTAGGTATGCATGTGGATGGGTTACAAAAGTGAGGCCAAAGAAAAGATGGATGGACTGTGTGAAAGATGACATGGGTAAGAAAAAAGTGAGTACTGAGATGACGGATGATGGAGGGAAATGGAGGAAGTAAACGTGTTGTGCCGACCACACTAGCGTGTGAAAATGGCAGGACGAAGAAAAAGATGTACTTATTATATACCAAATTTTATTTAAAACTAGCTGAAGGTTGGTAAGAACATGTTGACTGACAGACTGATTCATCATCGACGACCTCTGTGACGCAGCGGGCGAGAGTCCGAGGGTTCGATCCCCGCCGCGGAACAAATTTGTGTACGATCTGCAGAAATTTGTTCCGTTGGTCTGGGTGTTTTCTATGTATAATAAAAAATATTTATCTATGTATGTAATTGTATGTAATGTATTAAATATATCAGTTATCTAGTACCCATAGCACAAGCTTTGAGTAGCTTACTTTGGGGCTAGATAATGCTGTGTGGATTGTCCAGCATTATTTATTTATTTATTTATTTATTTATCGAACCAAAACCACTAAAACTAGAAATCTGAAATTTTGTCCAAACCTTGATAAACTGGTAAAGTGGAGTTTCATCTTCCAATAGAACCATATCTACGATGCAGTAGACAGCATCAGAACTCTTCAGACAAAGGTCAAAGTCGTCCAGTTCTGAAAGAGCCGGCATTGAGCTGTAGTCGAATAAGGATGCCGGGTCATCTGTGACTAGTTCTGTTGTGGATGGATCGGTGGTCACTGTTGTTGGGTCATCATCTGTAAAGGAAATATATTTTCAAAAACATGATCATTATGACTGTAATCTCCAGAATATCTTCTCAGATTTCAAAATTTTATTCCAAGTTTTGAATATTTTTTGATTATTGCATGTTCAAATTTTTATTTTTTTATTTTGATGCTAAATTTTCACTACAGAATCTAAAGCAAAGCTTGTACTATGGGAAGTAGAAAGTTGATAGATTAATTATATTCCTTTTTTTGTTAATACATACTTAAAAACAAAATAACACTCATCTTTGTTCATCACACAAATGTTTTATCCTGGGTGGGGATCGAACCCACAACCTACAGCACAGAAAGCAGAGCTACTACCAACTGAGCTGTGAGTCAGTCATTTATATCAGGGCGTTTAGTCAAAGCGACGCGGGACTCCAGATCTGGCTCATATTCGGTTCAATGTATCAGCATTGTCATTCAACGTGGTAATAACAGTGATCTGGATCATTTGAACTATCTTTAGATAGTTTGTTACGGTGCTTAATAAATACCTCAACTGTTTCACATGTATTTTATAAAGTGTATATAAAAAAAATATATGTTTAAGGTTGTAATCCCCGGGCTCGGTAGATATCTCCTCAGATCTTTAGTTACTTATATCTTTGATTGAGGATATCTAAAGGGTATAAAGACACGACCAAAGATGATATTTAGCACATACGAACATTTTGCACAGTAATTAGTGTTACGTACGTGACAGGTTTCAAGCCCATCGCCGCTATATTAAAATAGATCTGTATAATTCTGTAATTAAAGTAATTTTAATTATCTCAGATCTCTAGTTAAGTACTTATTTCACTCATTAGTACCAAAGAGAATATAATCACTACGTTTAATTAGTACCAAAGAGATTAGTACTATGAAAATAAAAGAAAATAGCGAATAGGTCTTATGAAAGAGGTTTGCCAAAATGTAGTTACGTAGGTAATGACACCTCTTTACTCTTGCACCAAAGAGAACGTGAAAAAAGGAGGTTTTATAATGCTAAAAAACCAAATTGAAAGCATTGTGTAGAAACCAAGTAGAATAACGCATTGATGTTTTTACCGCGACTTCGTTCGTATAATGTTAATTTAAAAAAATCAAAACATTGTATTGGAATATTTTAGTTTATTACATACGAGTATAATAAAAAAAACGAAGGTGTGTTTCATATTATGAGTATTCTTTTAAGCGGCGATGGGCTTGCAAGCTGTCACGTACGGAATACTAATCAATGTGCAAAATGTGGTCATGAGCCAAATATCTTGTATGGACGTGCCTCTGACTACCTCATTTAGATATCTGTAGTAACTAGAGATCTGAGGAGATTATCTAACGAGCCTGGGGATTAAAGTCGTGTCAAGTTTTTTTTCATACGAACATCTTTATGCATAGTTTTTCAAATAAAATAACTTAATAACTACTAGCTTATTAGCCTGCCACATTTACCTAAACGGTCACTTATTGATTTTCTGCTTTTTCTACTTCTTTTTTTTATTACTCGACTGCACGTTCGGCCATTTCATCAGTGGTCACAGTAAGTAAATAGAATCATTGCAACGCCATTTTCCGTCAAATCCAGTAAGTGATTGCCTAAGTGCGCCGGCGCACGGTGCGCAAGCGTTTCGAAACACTGGTTATCCAGGCTAGTTACTAAAAGGATTTACTTATATCTAGTTATTTGCCTTTCCTGAAAAGCGTTGGTCGTTATAAAGAATGCCGTAGGTAATTAATATATATTGCATATTTGCATTGATATCATCTTCAAGATAGAAAGAGCGCTGGTGGTGCAGTGGTAGCAACCCGGCCTCACGATCCGAAAGTCGTGGGTTCAAACCTGGTCGAGCACCAATGAGTTTTTACAATCGAAAAATTTATGTGCGTAAAATTTATTCTCTTAAACGGTGAAGGAAAACATCGTGAGGAAACCGGCATACCCTAGAACCAAACTAACCATAACATACGTATTTAAAAAAAAATTAATAAAATTTATTCTTTGTTATTCTAGAGTCAGTAAAAGGTGATAGCAAATGAAAATATCTACGAGTAGGTGTAACCGAAATAAAAAGTAATACTATCAGAAAACATTTTATACAACGCCATCTAGCCCTCACTAAGCAAGCTTGTATTATTATTCTACTAGCTTCCGCCAGCGGCTTTGCCCGTGGGTAACCTTTGTTTGACGACCTCTGTGGCGCAGCGGGCGAGAGTCCACCTGCGACGCAAGAGGTTGCGGGTTCGATTCCCGCCTCGAAACAAATTTGTGTATGATCTGCAGAAATTTGTTCCGTTGGTCTGGGTGTTTTCTATGTATAATAAAAAATATCGATCTATGTATATAATGTATTAAATATAATATCAGTTATCTAGTACCAACTAGTAACACAAGCTTTGAGTAGCTTACTTTGGGGCTAGATGATGCTGTGTGGATTGTCCAGCATTATTTATTTATTTTATTTATGCTAGCTTGTGCTATTCCAGGCTAGAATCTATCTGTGTGCTAAATTTCATCCGGGTTCGTTCAGCCGTTTCAGCGTGAAAGAGTAACAAACATCCATTAATCCATACATACAAACATTCACGTTTATAATATTAAGTAGGATTCTGTGCCAGTAGTATAGAGTTACGGTCGACAAATAGAAGGACGCTATCACAGAAACAAGAGTTTAAACTGGTAAGGAATGCATTGAGAAACGTAAGTAACCTGATAGACTAGAGTCTAGCTAGACCTTAGACAAAATTTTACATTCTACTAGATATATCACCTCAGCGTGACGACCTCAGTGGCGCAGCGGGCAAGAGTCCGCCTGCGACGCAAGAGGTTGCGGGTTCGATTCCCGCCTCGGAACAAATTTGTGTACGATCTGCAAAAATTTGTTCCGTTGGTCTGGGTGTGTATGTATAATAAAAAATATCTATCTATGTACCTACATGTATTAAATATATCAGTTATCTAGTACCCATAACACAAGCTTTGAGTAGCTTACTTTGGGGCTAGATGATGCTGTGTGGATTGTCCAGCATTATTTATTTATTTATTTTTATTTATATCGATGATGTAATAGAAATCAGTGAACAGAAAAAAACACGGAAGCATTTCTTCAAGGGAAATATCCGCGAAATGTGACACCTCACACCCTCACACATCGAAATTAAGGGTTTGCCAATAATTGATTAATGTCGACTTTAATCCATCGACATTTGGGTTTAAATTGCCGTGTAACATGTAATAAGCTTATGTAAATTTTTGATATAATAGTTTGGTGTAATTGATTAGCCCCGCCTACTAAAGCTCTATTTTTGTGGGGTTATTTCATAGCTCAAGAAATGCTTCCATGTATTGTCCATTCACTGAGGAAAATATAATATGGGAATTACTTTTTTCATCATTATTTTAGAAGATTATTTGCTTGGCAAACTGACTGCGGATAAGGGTTGTTTTGGGTGTATGTATGTGAGTTTCATTGGCTGTCTCTGAAGTCCAAATGGATGGACAAATTTTGACCAATAAAGTGTCGTTGTATTCGTCTGTATTACAAGAATGACGTAACTAATACGAGATGTAAAAAAAATCAACATGGTGGCTGCATGAAGCTATTTTAAATTACTTTCTGTAGGGTTTTTAATATCTGCAATGTTTATTTTTAAACTTACGCGATCTGAACATACTATTTTTAGTATTGAACGGGTATTTATCGCGTTTTATTTACCAATTTTTTCCGACGTTTTGACAGGTTTACACACTGTCGTGGTCGTTCAATACTAATAATAATCTGAAATATTGGTTTCTACTGTGTTTCTACTATTTATGTATGATAACGCATAACTTTTACAGTGGAAGAATTTACGAGCGTTAGAGCTAGTCAATGAAATTATATAATATACTAATTAATTTATGTAACCGCTTGTTCATTTAGCATAATTAGTTACGCTACCGCTATTACTGTAACTAATATAATGTTACGTTTTAATGTTTGTATGTTCAACAGACGAAAAGTCGTTATCACTACTACAAAACAAGAAACCGCTGTCTGTCTGTCATATGTATGCTTAGATCTTTAAAACTACACAACGGATTTTGTTGCGGTTTTTTTTATAGATAGAGTGATTCAAAATAAAGGTTTATAATGTATAATACATTCATAATATAATAGAGCACCACTGATAATTTAGAGATTTCTAATGTGATGTCGTAAGTAAACACATTTTAGAATATTTAGTATCAGCATTGCACCCGTGCATAGCCGGGGCGGGTCGCTAGTTTAGTTTTTCTACAAACTAAAGAAACTTACCTCATTATAATGATATTGTAAAAATATGGATTTATATTATTTCTAAGCAATACGAAAAAGCTTTAGTGGTTTAGTGGTTGCACTTCTGCCTTCTGATTTTAAGGTCTTGTTTTTGAATCTGGGGCCTTACTACAAGCTCTTCCGGTAATATCAAAGTAATATAACTTTCGTACTCCTTTCGTACCATAACAAAAAAGAAAAGATAGATGGAAATTATTGATTACTTAAATCTGAAATCTTATTAATCTAGTCGGAACTAGTTAGTTAATAGATTAATTTATCACGCGAATGTATATTGGAGCGATGGGCTTGCAACCTGTCACATACGGAATACTAACTTATGTGCAAAATGTGGGCATGTGCCAAGTGTTTTTGTTTTTCAAGGTACCACGCGGGCGAAGCCGTGGGCGGAAGCTAGATAACTATAGTTCTCATATGGGATATTTTAAGGCATATATTGAGAATCGAACCTACAATACAGCGTAGAAAGCAGAGCTACCTTCAAAAATAAGACCATTTGGAATGACACATTTTCTTCCCAGCTCTTAAGCAATACCTTCCAAAACAGCCAGAGTAGAGTTGAAGGTCAAATTCTGCCCCCAAACACCATGAAAATGAGGCCATTTGGAATGTCCAAAATTTTCTTCCTAGCTCTTAAGTAAAACCTACCTTCCAAAACAGCCAGGGTAGAGTTGAAGGTCAAATTCTGCCCCCAAACACCATGAAAATGAGGCCATTTGGAATGTCCAAAATTTTCTTCCCAGCTCTTAAGCAAAACCTACCTTCCAAAACAGCTACAGTAGAGTTGTAGGTCAAATTCTGCCCCCAAACACCATGAAAATGAGGCCATTTGGAATGTCCAAAATTTTCTTCCCAGCTCTTAAGTAAAACCTACCTTCCAAAACAGCCAGGGTAGAGTTGTAAGTCAAATTCTGCCCCCAAACACCGACCACATAGAAAAGTATGAACCACCACATCGCGAACTGCTTACCAGCACGGAGCTACGATCACTGACACTGGTCACTTCTGGAACTGAAAGGTGCGTTTTGTGGTGCAATACACCGCATTTGGACAGAAAGATGGTATTGAAATGATGAATATCTACTTAGTACTCCCGCTAAACTATCCATGATTGACGAAACAGGTACATAAGGCGAGTGTGATAGAGACAATTGGAAAGGGAAGACCTCGGCGTACGTACCTCGAGCAAATTGGGGACGTTTTAGAGAAAGGCCAGGTCAAGAGTGCCCTAAACCGACGCGCATGTATAAAGAATGTAATGAGAGTGAATGAAGCGAAAGAGGTATGTCATCATAGCTAGTGGAGATCCGTGGTCTCTACCTACCCCGTCGGGAAACAGGGGAGATTTTATGTATGTATGCAATGCATGCACTATCCATGCTAATAATTATTATAAACGCGAAAGTAGTTGATAGCTCTTGTTTGTTATCATTTCAAGAATAAACGACTGAACAGATCGTAATGAAATTTGGCTAGGAGATAGATTATATTCTGGAGACGGATATAGGATATCTTTTGTCTTAGAAAAAAAATCTTGAAGGGCTGAAATTGGGGTTGAAAGTTTGTATGGGGAACATAATGGTTAAGCAACTCTGGGCGCAGTCAGTTTTTGTCCATAAAACTCTATGAAACCTGCTTTCTATGTGAATTATGTGTTGCAGTAAATGACAAACATTGAAGTCATTGAAGCAAGGGACTTGAAATTAAAATAGTAGACTTGTTGAGTAAGGTTGGATGGTGCAAGTCACTGTCAAAGTCAATATTACTGTAGTGATGGTGAAAAAAGTGGTAACGAAACCAAAGGTTAAGAATAAGAATGAGAATAATATATTTACTTACCACAAATATACTATTTCAATGGTATGCTAAGTACTATGTCTTATTGCAAAACAGATTATCTCTAGTAAATTAACAGGATGATGCTGTGTGAAAAGTCCAGCATTATTTATTTATATATTATGGACTTAGTATCAGTAGTGCGAGAGATTTTACTAGATGCGTTTAATCAGCCAATAAGAATGATAGTGTCACGGGAAAGTAAAATTTCCCTTCACGCTACTAGTAGAGTCAAGCGGTAGTGCCAAAGGGAAGTAGTGTATTTCAATGGTATGCTAAGTACTATGTCCTATTGCAAAACAGATTTTATCTAGTAAATTCCATTTAAATTACGAGTAAACATCGACGGAAAAAAATGTTCACATGATCACGACTGTAATCCCCGGGCTCGGAAGTTATCTCTTGAAATCTCTAGTTGCTTAGATCTTTGAGGACACTAAAAGAAGGTAGTCAGAGGCACAACAAAACATGTTATATGTTTATGTGACGGGTAGCAAGTTCATCACCTTATAAGAAGATAAGCTTATAAGAATAACTAACATTATTATGACACATTTTCGAATTTTTAGTTCTAGGGTATGCCGGTTTCCTCACGACGTTTTGACATTGCGCACATATATTTTTCGAATGGAAAAAGGCAATTAATACTAGTATCTATTATTTTCTAGTACTTCCTGGTTACAACTATAATCCCAAATTAAAAGTCATGAATAGCATTAGTGGTACAAATCGTGATCAATGGCGACGGATGCTGGCTGCCATAATTAAACCCATTGATTACTATTTCCACTTAGTGGTAACCACAGGTCCATGAAGATAAGACGGCCGTTTATATACAACTGTGGATTGACGCATAATGACCAATAATTGAAAAAAAATCTTCGCTATAAGATGATTTCACATAAGCATTTGGACATAAAGTCGGAACTATGCATACGCGAAATCACCTACCCAAATGACCAATATGCACAATGAAACATTCGCGAAATGACACACTTATTGATTGATTGTTTGTTTATAGATGACAAAAAAGCTTAGGACGAATCAGCTCCAACTCTGCTAGGTTAAAATTAACAAGGATCATACAATAAAGCGCTAGGGCAGTTCAGGGGGCAGTTTAGGGTCAGTTCTTCTCGGACTGGGGATAGGACTGGAATTGGCACCCAGACTCATCATCTCTTTCCTGCTTTTTTCCTACGTTATGTGGTCGGCACAACATGTGATCTTCTTCCATTTCCCTCTATCATCCGCCATCTCAGTACTCACTCCTTTCTTACCCATGTCATCTTTCACACAGTCCATGTAACTTTCCTTTGGCCTACCTCTACCCCTGTATCCATCCACATTCATACCTAACACTCTCCTTGTCACATGACATTCATCTCTTCTCTTATCATGCCCATACCACGTTAACCTATTACTCCTCATCTTTTCCGTCATCGGCGCCACTTTCAGATTTCCTCTAATATACTCATTCCTTATTTTATCCATCCTTGTCACTCCACACATCCATCTCAGCATTCGCATCTCCGCCGCACTCTTTTCTCGTCCGTTCCCTTGGTGACCCAACATTCAGACCCATACAATACGACAGATCTTGTAGATTTTCCCCTTAATTTTATGGATTATTCCATTCTTGGATTACACGTTGTTCCTGTGACCTGTCGCCATTTCATCCATCCCGCATTTATTATTCCTTTCATCCATACATTGTCCTCTATTGTATCTTACTTATATCTCGCAGGTCAGAATAAGTAAAGTATATTCCAAGATGAATGCATTTTGCAGTTAATGACCAAATTGCAAAACCCATCACAATTGCAGTTCTGTCGCAAAATGTCTCGCCTCGACCTAAAATCATGAAATTATTACAACTAGCGTCTACCTGCGACTTTGTACGCATGGTAGATACTTAAAAGTAACCTTAGTTTTATATTACAGGTTATAAATATTCTAAATTTCATCATAACTCATCCGTGTCGTAAATAATTACGTTTAAAAATTATATAGAAAATTGACTTCAATGAACTACATAGAAAGTTTCGAACGAGGTTTTTTAAATTTTACGAAAAATTTATCAATTCTTGACTGACACAAAAAAAAAAAATCATTCATAACTAATCGCGTTACAAACACAAAAAAAAGACGAATCGAAAACCTCCTTCTTTATGTTGAAATCGGTTAAAATACATACGAAGCCGTGGGTGTTTCGCTAGTGTGTGAATTTGGGTTATTATTTTATGTAGGTATATTTAATAATGCAAAATGTGTGTATGTTTGTATGTCAAACGTTAGTACCTTAAGATGTGAATTTCACGTCTGGCTAAAATTAAAAAACGCTAAAGTCTGTGATCTAGAATCGCATAAAGGTTACTTTCTATGTATGTACCACGCGAACAAAGTCACGGGTACAAGTTAGTGTATAAATAAATCATTAAACTTGACCGAGTAAGGAGATAAACGTAACTCTCTTGGTACTAGAGGTGTCAATATTACACTAAAGGCGTGGTACAAGTCACAAGCGATCATAATTACAAATGTAGACTTGATCGTTTGGTATCGTTTGTCAATCACCTACTGCACTTATTAGTTTAGAAAAAACGTTTTTTATAAGTTGACATTGAAATGTAGTGAATTACTTACTTTTTATTTTTGTTATTTTAATTTTAAATTAGGACTACCTAGTTTTTAGGTTAAGATATTAGACAAGGTTAGTAGCTTGGTAGGTAAGTAATAATTTTTGATGAAATAAGACTGACATATTTATATTTTATTTTTTATTGTTAATAACTAGTTTCAATTGATTTTAATAGATTGTTGTAATGCATGTTTTAGTTTTATAATACTTATTTTATTTTTAAGCCTTTCCGCACACAATATTTTTGTTTTTGGAAATAAATGAAATGAACGCGAAAGTTTGTAAGAATGTATGGATGTGTGGATGTATGGATGTATGTTTGTTACTCGTTCACGCTGAAACGGCTGAACGGATCTGGATGACATTTGGCACAGATATAGATTATAGACTGGAATAGCACACAGGTACCGTAATATTTTTATACCGGCAAAATGTACGGTTTCTGCTGGATACATTTGTTTTTGTTTTTCAAGGTACCACGGGGGCAAAGCCGTGGGCGGAAGCTAGTCTATTATACATTTAAAAATGAAGTCCTATTTGCCTTGGTCACGGTATCACGCGTGAACTGGACCAGTTTGAAAGAAAGAAACAAAAAATATTTGTTGAAAACCATTTATGTAGGTATTAATTTCGCTAATTATTGTTTGTTGTTTTTGTTATTGTAAAGAAAAGGTTCCTAAGAATGAAAAAAAAAAATGTTGTATTGATAGATTTTTGCAAACAAAGTTGCGGGTAACAGTTAGTAACTTTTAAGCGGAAATCTGTGGAAATCCCATCACATGGAATATAAAAATTGGGCCACTGCTTTTTGGTTATTCCCAACAACACCAAAACTATAGTTCCTAATTTCAAAATTACTACGAACTTACATCAAGGCTATTCAGTTTCTGACTTGAACCATACAACAAGTTCTAGTTACAAGGCTGTTAGAAAGAGACAAGACATTAGAAAGTGCTGATCGAGCGGGATAAAAGATGGCGTAACTTGAACTATGCTTGGATTATTCGCTTTTGTGGTATCTATAATTTGTTATGAGGTAAATAGGGATAGTAAATATAGTTAGTGCTGTACGTCTACCATGAGTTGTCACATTTAAATCGGCTGAGTTACTACAGTAGTAATAGTACGTTACTATGACATCTGTCAAAACTGTTACTCATGGTACCAAATTCTTAGCAAATAATGAAGCGCAAACCACAGTCGCTGTAGTACGCTGTGACGTAGGATAGCTAACTACGTGACGTTTTAGTACCCAACTATCCGCTAGAGGCGCTGTACAAGTTTTCATACATTTTTATAACTACAGTCGCTAGCGAGTGTAAATTGTGAAAACTCATGGTAGACCTACTGCGTTCGTGACTCTATCTATCTATCACTAGACATAGGCCTCCATAGAGCACTATGTCGACCGAATATCATATGTAAATGTAAATGTAAATAATGTAGTTTAAAATAATAATAATAATCATAAAAAAAAAAAAAAAAAAAAAAAAAAAACTATAAATTACTTAGTCCGGGTCGCCGTCATCGAAATCGATGAGGAGGACTATATATGTCGACCGATATGATCATACACCGACTTCCCACGATTTAGGCCTGATTTCCACCAAAGCAGAGAAAAGAGGAGACGAGAGAAGATGTGTTTGAATAAACCAATCAGATTTCGTAATTTCCACATCTCTTTTTAGCTTCGGTGGAAATGGATCAAGCGGAGAGATGTCTCATTTTTTTAGAATTTTGTGCGGCAATGTCATCGGTCCATCGAGTGGGAGGCCGTTCTACACTTTGTTTTTTTTGCGTAATGCTTGCGTAATGTAAACGCTAAAATTTCTTAGAATGCGAAAGAACATATTTTAATCACCTATTATAGCAGTTTATCATCATAAAACTCATAATAAACAATTTAATATTCGTAGTAGTTTAAAAAAATTGCACATTGTTAAGGAGGGTAATGTGTTTAGGGTGTATGTAAAAAAAAAACTAAAATGGCGACTAGTAAAAGGTCTGGAGTTGGCCGTAAGAAGTCACTTTATAATCGTTACTGAAGCCAAAACTGTATTTATTAATTTTGTCTGTCTGCCTGTCTATTTCTGGGCCGCGCATCACGCCGTAACTACTGAATGAAATCAAATAAAACTTAGCACAATTTAGAGTTCATACTACGAGGTAGGACATAGGATACTTTTTATCCTGAAATTCAGCACGGTTCCCTTGGGAGAGGGGATGAAAGAAAATGTGTACTTAGCCGTAATTCATCAACGCGTAGTCCATTCCATCCATTTTATTTTTGTTGAAAGGAGGTACTTTAAGGATTGTCCTGTAAATTTCAAGGTCATCGTTTTTGTAGTTTTTAGTAGTAGAAATTACAGATATCATAACCATCAATATTAGGTCTAAATAACTTGAAACTTCTCGATAATGAGGTGAGTAGTATTAAGTTATATTTAACTAGCTTCCGCTCGCGGCGTTGCCTGCGAAGTACCTACATAAAATATAGCCTATGTTCATCCTGAAAGTTCATTCTACACATTGGTGAAATAATTTTTCAAATCGGTTCAGTAGTTTCGGAGCCTATTCAATGCAAACAAACAAACAATCAAATCTTTCTCCTTACTTTATCTTATACCTTTAAACGAGCAATTCTTGTATATACATATATAATCGGAATCTCGGAAACGGCTCCAAAGATTTTCATGAAATTTAGTATGCAGAGGGTTTCGGGGGTGATAAATCGATCTAGCTAGGTTTCATTTTAGAAAACGTCGTTTACCCCAAAAAAACGAGCAAAGCTCACCCAGGTACTCATTTTAAAATATAGATAATCGCGCAGACGAAGTCACGGGTCAGCTAGTACTAATATTTCTGTGGTGAAAGTGAGTGAAACTAGAGCAAGAATATATAGTGCTTATCTGAAGTAAATCTCAAACTTTTTAATACTTCTCTCGGTTCATGGTCTTATCGTGTTCGCCTCGGTGTGGCAGAGCTTAAGCCTTGCTAAGACCAAAAGTCCGCAGAATGACGCCAATATGGCCACCAAACTGAAAATTTCTTTCAGCGATAATCACGTTTTATTTCCTAACTATACAACGTTATTTTTCTAACCCCCTTTTTTGGCGAGTGACTAAAACAGGGGTAAGAAAAGGTAAAAAAACTTTATTTAAAACTTGTTTTTTTGTTATTTGAGCTTTCATCAGGCACAATTTTGATCCCCCTTTTTACTCTTAGTAATTAAACTTTGTTTACTTTGAAACTTTAAAATTCTGGCGTGCCTAAATGGCTTTAATTTTAAAAGTAATGATCAATATCATCATTATTTAATATTGTTTAATTAACATTTTTAGTGCTGAGCAGACCCAAATATCTACTTACTCTATGGTCCTACGTGCCATAATGTAAATAAAATAAAATATAATAAAATCAAGGGTAAAAATAGGGGTAAATATATAATGCTTAGAACTTTTAATAAAAAATTCGTTGGAATATTTTTAAAGACTTAGATTTTTAAAGAGAAAAAGGAGCAGTGGTACCCCTGCCGCCTCACAATCCGAAGGTCGTGGGTTAAAACCTGGTCGTGCAACATTGAGTTTTCCATTCGACAAAAATATGTGCGCAATGCCAAGTTCTCTTAAACAGTGAAGGAAATCATCGTGAGGAAACCGGCATACCCTAGAACCAAAAATTCAAAGGCTTGCAAAGGATGTAACCTGTCACGTGCGGATTACTAAATACTATGTAAAATGTGGGCATATACCAAAAAACGTGTTTCGATGTGATGACTCTCTTTAGATATCCTTAAAGGTCTAAGTAACTAGAGATCTGACGATATATGTATAGAAGAAAATGTTTTTTTTAAGTATTATATAGATTAAGGACTGTGGATTTTGTAACACAAATAAATAAAATAAAATAAAAATAAAAATAAAATATCTACCGAGCTTAGGGATTACAGTCCTGTGAGTGTTTTTTTAATATTTTTAGAGATTCTTTTGAAAACCTCTTTGGCTATGGTCACCCCAAGCCTTTACTCGTAGTTAAGATATTATCTTCTTAAGCGCGAATAGGTATTTCAAACTTAGGGCTTGTATACACTAGCGACAAGTTGCCAATGGCAGAGGCAGCTGATATTACGGTGTAACTACTCTGTTATGTTTAGGATACACTGTGATTCAGATTTATATTAGGTAAATTAACGGGGCATATGTTTTGGGGTCGAACAGGAAAAAATTGTGGGTAGAACGGGGAAGCATTCCTCGGAACAAATTTGTGTATGATCTGCAGAAATTTGTTCTGTTGGTCTGGGTGTTTTCTATGTATAATAAAAAAATAATATCTATCTATAATAAGCTTTGAGTTGCTTACTTTGGGGCTAGATGATGCTGTGTGGATTGTCCAGTATTATTTATTTATTTATTTTATTCAACTTCAGCATCTGTCACACACTTTTTATACATTTTTATTTTGTTACTTTTTGTTGACTTTGACAGAGTACCAGTAAATATATTAATTAGCAGTATTTCTTCTTCGGAAACCATTTTGCTTCTTCTTCTTTTGGTAATGGCATCTAGTGGTTGAGTTTTTCAACCATTTTGCAACTTATTTACAAAGAGAGCAAAACGACGACTGATGCAAATCTTTGCCACTGACATTTGGCTTACAGTTGCCTCTGTTGGCCACATGCCGCTCGTGTATATAACCCCTTATATGTAAATGAAGGCAGCTCAGGTTTTTAAAGTCCCTTTCTAACTTTGCTGATTAGAACGGGATGGAAGCGTGCAGTTTTAATATGTTTACCGGGGCAGGTTTTCTAGAACTTTGTGAAAGAATCTGCCCTCAACTTTGCGTGGATCTTTTTACAAATTTCAACTGTATGCTGTGAACTTTAAGATTCTAAATTGAAGGTACTGAAATAAGGTCCTGTAATAGTTTAACTTAGTTACTGCCTGATACTCATCTATATGAAATTTCAATGAAAAACCCCGAAAGTTATTGAAAATAGCTTTTTATAGCCGCCTATATATATTTTTATATATTGATTTTTTTTATATTTTGTTAAATGTCACTTTTGTTATCCAGACAAATCCAAGAACATCTCTTTTACCAAAATTCGTTCAGCCGTTTAGTTTACAGCGACAGCTAAAGGAACTCACTTACATTACATAATATTCCAAATACATTTACCACTTTCGCCTTCAGATAAAAACGGGTTGATTCGAGAAAATAGTGACCACAAACTCTTACAAACCATCGTGTTTCAGAAACATCGCATTTCAAGCTTGAAGTAACACTACTTCAATACAATTTTTGTAGATCATCGTACGAAATAATAAAGTTAAATAACTTTGACTACTACTAGCTTCCGGCCACGGCTTCGCCCGCGTAGTACTTAGCAATACGAAAACAAATCTATTCCGTAACAGTACATTATCCGGGATAAAAAAAAGCCTATGTGCTATTTCAGACTTCATTCTATATCTGTGCCAAATATCATCTAGATTACCCCTAGTATGAGTTTTTGATAGTTAACGAAAACTTTTTTCGAATAGTATCCTTTCATACATTTACCTCCATCGGAAATTTTAAGGAACTAAAATAAAGTCGATATCGTGAAAACTTGATTTAAAAATCATTGCTGGGACTGCCGATTACATAATATTTTCGATATTATCGACCTTATTTTAGTTCCTTAACATTTCCGATGGAGGAAAATGTATGAAAGGATACTATTCGAAAGAAGTTTTCGTAAATCAAAAACTCATACTAGGGGTACCGTTCGACCGTTTCAGCGTGAAAGAGTAACAAACATACATCCATACATTCTTACAAACTTTCGCGTTTATAATATTACTTTGATATAGCCCAAAGAACTTGTGGTACGGTCCAGTTGTAATGAGAAAACACGCTTTAACAGACGATTGAGATATGTGACAGTACCTCTGACCCGGACATTTTGAGCTGAACAGTGCCCCGTTTAATTGCACCCCCGGGAAATTTATCCGGTGTTTTATTTGAATCCTCTTTAATCCGTATTTTCGGACGCATCGGGACTCCGATCAGTTCGCCGAATTAAGTTACGGATTTTATTGTTTAAATAAATATCTTTTGACATTTTTTATTGTTACGAACTCAATAGTTAATTTGGACACTGATTTATAAGAATGTGTGTGTGGTTAGTATTCTTATAAGCGGCGATGGGCTTGCAACATGTCACGTACGGAATACTAACTACTCTGCAAAATGTGAGCATCTACCAAATGTCATGTTTTCACGTGCCACTGACTACTCTCTTTAGATATCCTCAAAGATCTAAGTAACTAAAGATCTGAGGTGATATCTACCGAGCCCGGGGTGTACAGTCGTGATCATGTTTTACAAATAAGTAGAATTTTATGTACTTTTAAACTTACGCGATCTGATCACATTATTATTAGTATTAAAATATAAGGTAATTTGAACGCGATAAATACCCATCTAATACTAATAATAAAGTAGAATTTTAGGTACAATTTTACAATTTTGTGAATTTCGAAACTTGTAGAATTGTAGCCGGTTACAATTATTGTATTTTACAATTTGTAATGTTTATTAAATAGGGGCCAGGTCTTTTGAAATAGTACCAAAAATGTTGAACACATAAAAAAGTTGAATCTTAAATCTTTGTCTCCAGAGTTTTTACCATAAACCTCTTTAACGTGAGTGAATTTCTTGTTTAACAAATGATCTCATAAGTCTCTTTTGTAAGTGCTTTATCCCTTACCTCTTATTTTTCGGGCTTGGGCCGCATTTACACAGAAAGCAGTTGCAAAACTTTATTCTGAAACCGTTTTATGAAACTTCGCTTGTTAAGCCAAGTGATAGTGGTAGCACTTCTGCCTTACAATCCGGAGGTCGTGGGTACAAACCTGGTTGTGCACCAATGAGTTTTCCATTCGAAAAATATACGCACACAATGCCAGTGCTCTTAAACGGCGAAGGAAAACATCGTGAGGAAACCATCATATCATAGAACCCAAAATTCGAAAGTCTGTGTCATAGATTAGTGTTTTTATAAGCGGCGATGGGCTTGCAACCTGTCAAGCACGGAATACTACATACTGTTCAAAATATCATGTGGAGATGAACCTCTGACTAGCCTCTCTAGATATTCTCAAAGATCGAAATAACTAGAGATCTGAGGAGATATATCTACCGAGCCTGGGGATTACAGTCGTGATCAGGTTGGTTTTGTCTATGGTATAGGCGCCGGTGTTGACAATGTTTCTATGTAAATTAAGAATAAGGGACTCAGTATAATTTATTTCCGGTACAAGCGAAATGGGAGTTTGAAGTATTTCCCTCGGGCTGTGTAAATAGGGTATTTTGTTAAGATAAGCTCATAGTGGTCCCCATTGTTTTTACCATTAAAAAAGGTAAAAATGATATTACGCGACAGCTCGGTAATATCTGGGTGACTACTCCGCAAAACGCAAACGATGTATTCGGAGCCGAATGTTCGACGAATTCTGTCGAATTACCTAACAGTTGTTCGTATCAAATCGAAATTTTTGTCGTTCATTAATACGGTATTTTTACAAGATCGATTGTCAAAAGTAACTTCAGTCATTCCATCGTTCAAATTCAAACCTTTAAACGAGCAATTCTTCTATTATATATAATCTGAATCTCGGAAGTGGCTCCAACGATTTTCATAAAATTTAGTATGCGGCGGGTTTTAGGGGCAATAAATCGAGCTAGCTATGTTTCATTTTCCAAAAAAACACGATTTAACAAAAAGTAAACCGAACCAAGCTCAGTCATCCTGATACTAATATAGTATAAACGATGTAACTAAGAGTAGGTTTTGCACGATTATTGTAACGATATATCGTTGATCGTTTTCCAGAGTAGACACTACCTCAATTTTAACTCCTCTATAAAAGCCTCAAAGAAGCTAACTCGAACGCAAACTCGAACCCTTTATAAAAGTCTGCAAACGTCAATAATTAAAACCTTTTAGGCTTCCTATGGATTTTTCTGTTTGACTTTATGTTCGGGATTTTCTGCAGTGTATTTGCCTGACAACTACGTCGCTCTGGTTTTTATATGTTTTCTCGTGTTATTTTGAGTTTTATTGCGTAATTTTGGTGGTTATTTTGCCAATAAAGCCCGGGTTCTTGACGCGAGTGTAAAGTATGTGAATTAGAGTGAATAGTTCTCTTCAAATTCCATCGGAGGAAATCCCGAAAATTTTCAACAAAACAGCCATCTTTTAAACTTTTTAAACTTCCGTGATTTGATGACATAATTATAATTGAATAACGGGTATTTATCACGTACCTATTTTGTTTTTATTCCCGACGTTTCGAACACATTACAGCGTTCGTGGTCGCGGGCAGATTGATGTGCAGCGAGCTAGTTTTTATTATTGAGAGTAGAATCTGTATCTACCCTCAATTCGTCGTCAGATTCAGATAAGGCCAGGTTCACACTACGACACACTATACTTATTGTATCAACTTGCGGCAAGCACGGGTCACGACGCACACATTTATTAATAACTGGATTCCACGAGGCCGAGAGCCGGAAACCGTCTTTTGTTTAAAATTGACTTGACTATGACTCTGTGACGTTGACAATACTTATAAATAAATACACTTGACACTGGCAAAATTGTTCTCTAAGAGACAGATGCCATAATTGAAGAAGAAGAAGAAGACTTTATGTTCCCTATACCAGTAGGTCTAGACAAAGTGACATTCAAACATCGCTATGTGAGTCACCAATTGGTTTATTTCTGATGTTTTCGACTGACAACTTAGCGTTCTAGATTTTATATTTTTTCTCGTGTTATTTTTAGTTATATTGTTGAATTTTGGCTATTTTTTCTCGTGTTATTTTTAATTATTGTTGAATTTTGGACGACCTCAGTGGCACAGCGGGCGAGAGTCCGCCTGTGATGCAAGAGGTTGCGGGTTCGATTCCCGCCGCGGAACAAATTTGTGTAAGATTTGCAGAAATTTGATCCGTTGGTCTGGATGTTTTCTATGTATAATAAAAAATATCTATCTATGTATATAATGTATTAAATATATCAGTTATCTAGTACCCATAACACAAGCTTTGAGTAACTTACTTTGGGGCTAGATGATGCTGTGTGGATTGTCCGGCATTATTTATTTATTATTTATTTTGGTGGTTATTTTAACAATATAGCTCGTATTCTTGACACGGATAATGAGAAATGAATTAAAGTGAAAATTCCTTTCTAAATACATCAGAAAATTTTACAAGAATATTAGTGAATAGTTCCCTTCAAAATCCATAGGAGGAAATCCCGAGAATTTTGAACAAAACAGCCATCTTTTGTTTAAAATTGACTTGACAACTTTACTATGACTTTGTTACGTTGACAACAATTATTTATATCTACCTACACCAAACACCTTTAGTGTTGTAAGTGGCTTTATTGGGGGTACTCAGTTAAATAATAATAACCATGTACATGTGGGTAGTACGAATAAAGACAGTTGTTTCTCACCTCTTGAACAGTGTTTGCTATCATTACCTTTATAAAATACTACATGGTGTCAGGTGTGGTTTAAAGCTAAAAGTTAGTGAAAAATAAATCAAGGACAAACGTTTTCGAGTGGAAAACATGTCGGTGAAGTCGGAAGCAACTCAGTCGTCGAATGGAATTTACACTGCGATTCAACAGCCGGCCGCCATGAGCGAGGAAGGCAACATGGCTACCAATTGGCGGGAATGGAAGTTGGCGTTTGATTATTATTTGATCGCGGCAGGCAAAGAAAATGCAACATCTAAGGCAAAGTGTGCGTTATTTCTACATGTCATTGGAAAAGGTGGTCGAGAAATTTTGGAAGAGTTAGATTTGGATGATGATCAAAAAACGGATTACGAGAAGTTGGTGTCAAAATTTGCACTACATTGTGATCCTACTCGCAATGTGAACTACGAAAGACATGTGTTTTTCGAAACATACCAACGTGAAGACAGTTTCGATAAGTTTTTAAGTGAACTCAAGTACAAAAGCAAGTCTTGCGAGTTCGGTCAGTTACGGCATAGTTTGATTCTAACGCAAATCATTCGTGGCCTCAAAGATTCCGGCATGCGGGAACGGTTACTAGCCAGGACAAAGTTGAACTTGGAGGAGGCGGTGACATGGTGTCGAGCGGCGGAAAACGCCAACAAGCAGTCGGCGGCGTGCGGAGGAGCGCGCTCAGCCGCGGGCAGCGCTGCGTCCAGCGCGGAGCCGGGGGCCGAGCTGGCCCTGGAGGCGGTGCGCGCGGGCGCCGGCGCCGCGCCGAGGCAATGGCGTCGTCCGGCCGCTGGCGCCGGTGCCGCTCGCCAGCAGCAGCATCACCGGGGTCGAGATGATGCGGTTAACGCGTGTGCTAATTGTGGCCGCAAGCACGGAGCGGGTGACCGGTGCTCGGCGCGTAGTGTGAAGTGTTACAGGTGCGATCGTGTCGGTCATTTTGCACGTTGGTGTCGCGCGAAGTTTGTAGGAGAAGTCGAAGACGAAGACGAGACCGAGGACTGCTCCGAGATACGTGAGTCGTTACTGTGCAGTTTGTCTATTGATGGGGTAGGAGGAGACTGTAATTCTTGGTTCGAAGAAGTACTTATTGATAATGTTAGAGTTAATTTTAAGTTAGATAGTGGTGCAGAGGCGTCAATAATGTCATTACGTGCATTTAAAAAGGCAGGCTTCAATGAAAAGATTTTGAGAAAAAATAATTGTGTTCTAAGAGAAGTAAGTAAAGCGAAATTGCCTGTAGTTGGATATTTTGAACCTATTTTGAGACACAACAAACTACAAACTCAACAAAAGATTTATGTTCTGAATTTAAACTGTACAAATTTGCTTGGAATTAAAGCTTGTCGTGATCTCAAACTTATTGTACGCAACGAAAAAGCAACTAAACTAATATCTGAATTGAAAGAGGACGATTCGATATTTGAGGGGTTAGGCTGTTTACCATATATTTACAAAATTCAAGTAGATAAGAGTGTGACTCCTGTGGTTAATGCGTCGCGCAAGGTACCAATTAAAATTATGCCGCGGCTAAAACAGGAACTAGATATTATGGAAAAATTAAATGTCATTGTTAAAGAGGAGTCTCCAACCGACTGGGTGTCTAACATTGTGATAGTCGAGAAACCTGACAAGTTACGTATATGTTTGGATCCGTATCATTTAAACAAAGCGGTCCGCCGCTGTCATTTTCAACTTCCGACGCTAGAAGAGGTCACCAGTAGTTTATCAGGGGCAGAAGTCTTCTCAAAACTAGACGCGAAGAATGGGTTTTGGATGATGAGGCTAGATGAGGAAAGCTCGAAGCTATGTACATTTTCTACGCCTTTCGGTAGGTATAGATGGCTTAGAATGCCATTTGGAATTAATTGCGCACCTGAAATATTTCACCATGAGATGTATAAAATATTTTCCATGACAGGTGTAGAGGTTTTCGCGGATGATATTTTAATCTGGGGTCGAAATAGAAGAGAGCACGATAGCAGGTTGGAAGAAGTAATAAAACGGGCTAAGGAATATGGAGTAAAATTTAATAAGAAAAAGTGCGTAATCCGGGCCTCTGAAGTAGATTTTTTAGGTCACACGTTGAGTAGTGCAGGTATCAGTCCTATGTCAAGTCGTGTAAGTGCTATTAATAAAATCAAGAAGCCGAAGGACAGAAAGGAACTTGAACGTTTTTTAGGCATGACCAATTATTTGTCTAGATTTATTCCGAACTACTCGTCGATCGCGTCGCCCCTGCGAACTTTGCTTAAGAAAGAAATTGAATTTGAATGGCTGCGTGTGCATGATGAAGCGTTTGAACAATTAAAAACATCGATATGTGAGGCCCCCGTCTTGCGTTATTACTCTCCGGACGAGCAGGTAACGGTATCAGTGGACGCGAGCTCGCACGGGCTCGGCGCGTGTCTGCTGCAGGACGGCCGGCCAGTGGCGTATGCTGCGCGCACGCTCACTCCTACCGAGAGACGGTGGGCGCAAATTGAAAAAGAAATGCTTGCTATCTACTTTGGGTGCGTAAGGTTTCACCAATACATCTATGGTCATAGTAAAATAATAGTGGAAAGTGATCATAAACCTCTCGAGACTATATTTCGAAAAGCGCTCAACGAAACTCCACCGAGATTACAACGTATGTTATTGAAACTGCAAGCATATTGTTTAAATGTCGTATATAAGCCGGGTAAGTTAATGCATATAGCAGACGCGTTATCGCGATCAGCTGTCGAGCGTGGCTCACGTGCAGAGGTGTGCGAAGGTGACGTCACCGTACATGTGAACGCAATGTATGAGAGTGTGGATGCGACTAGTGAAAGATTGCAACAAATTAAATCGGAGACGGGTAAAGATGTCGTGTTATCTTGCATAAAAGATTATTATTATCAAGGGTGGCCAAACGAAAAAAATCAAGTATCACAAATTGCTAGACCATATTGGACGTTCAGGCACGAGTTGCACGATGTAAATGGCATTTTGTTTCGTAATGATAGGGTAGTAATTCCGGGTAGTCTGCGTAAGGAGATGTTAAAACGCATACATGAGGGCCATCTCGGCATCGAAAAGTGTAAGAAGCGCGCACGGGAGGCGATTTGGTGGCCCGGAATGGGCGCTGAGATCGAGCAGTGTGTCCAGCACTGCGAGCCCTGCCAGCGGCACCGCGCCGCGCCGCCGCGCGAGCCGCTCGCGCCGCACCCCCTGCCACGTCTGCCGTGGGAGGTGCTAGCGGCTGATATTTTTGAATTAGATAAGCTGCACTATCTATTGGTTGTTGACTACTATTCAAAGTTCGTTGAGGTTGTATACTTACCCAACATGAAAAGCGACACGGTTATCGTTAAAATGAAAAGTATGTTTGCGCGTTTTGGTATACCTAAAAAAATTGTTACTGATAATGGAACGCAGTTCACATCGGGAGAATTCAGAGACTTTTCTAATAAATGGGAGTTCAATCACGTGACTAGTTCTCCTCTGTACCCGAGGTCAAATGGGTTAGCTGAACGTAACGTACAGACAATAAAGCGCTTACTAAAGAAAGCCTCAGAAGATAAAACAGAATGGCAGCTGGCTTTACTTAACTTCAGAAACACACCTGTTACGGGCGAGGTTTATTCTCCAGCTCAGTTGTTAATGGGTAGGTCACTCAATACAAGGCTGCCAACGGCTCCTCAAGCATTGGTACCTCAACTTATTGAACCTGATCATATCCGTGAAGTAAGATATAAAAAGTTGGATAAAGTAAAGCAGTACTATGATAGAGGTACCAAGTCTTCTACTCCTTTGGTCTCGGGCGAACAAGTGCGTGTGAGAGATGGAAAAGTGTGGAATAAGGCTCAAGTAGTGAAAGAAGCAAGCACGAATCGTTCTTACTGGGTGAAAGTGGACAACGGCGGTACCTATCGTCGAAATAGGGCGCATCTATTAAAGTCAAATATTAAAACTATCTTACCTAACAACTTGACAGGTGGCTACGATTTTTTACCGAATGACAATGATTCTCAAGAGACTCTATCGGTTCCTCAGCCAAGAGAATCTTTGGTAGGAGGGGAAAGGAGATCCTCAGTGTCGGCTGCGCCCGTACCTTCCGTAGTTACACGTAGTGGACGAATTATTAATCCTCCAGAAAGATTTCAGTGTGTGTAAACTTATTTAAAAGAAATTAACTTAGAGTTAGAATAAACTTATATAGGCTTATATACATATACTTACTGTCCTATCTACTGTTGGTTGTTGGGTACTTAATCTAGGTTTAAGTTTGATTATTATTGTGTTTTGTTTTATAAGAAGGGAGATGTTGTAAGTGGCTTTATTGGGGGTACTCAGTTAAATAATAATAACCATGTACATGTGGGTAGTACGAATAAAGACAGTTGTTTCTCACCTCTTGAACAGTGTTTGCTATCATTACCTTTATAAAATACTACATTTAGTAACTATAACAGATCACTGCCAAATACACTAATTATTGACACTGGCAAAATATATATATAAGAGACAGATACCATGGAAACCATGATACACTGGACTGTGTGAAAGATGACATGGGTAAGAAAGGAGTGAGTAATGAGATAACGAGTGACAGAGGGAAATGAAAGAAGATCACATGTTGTGCCGACCCCACATAACGTGGGATAAGGGCAGGAAGATGATGATGAAGAGACAGATACCATAAATGAAGAAGAAGAAGAAGAAACTTACCGATAGAAATGTCATTTTCTCTTTTATATGTATTTAATTCAAACGGCTGGACAGATTTCGACATTATGAGGTGTCGTTGTAATAGTCTGAAACACAAGAGTTACATAGACTAAATGTCAAAAAAACTATTTTCAGTTAAATTTAGTCTTTTTTTTTGCAAATAGGTATTTTTTTGCAATTATTATGTATTTTTGAATTATTATTTTTTAATTTATTTTATTTATGAACAAAATCGCTCAAGATCACGAGGTCTGGAAGGATTGGGGGGAGGCCTTTGCCCAGCAGTGGGACACTAACGGCTGATATAATAATAATAATATAATAATAATTATGTATTTGTCTTCAATGTGCTATAATACTGTTTTACTTTATGTATAGATACTACCAGTCAACCCTAACACCCGCTCACACCAATCCTGTAAATCTTAAGTTAATTTCAGGGTTGTTAATTAAAAAGCCTCTCATAGCAATGAAGCTGCCGTGAGATATGTCTGCATCAAGCTAATAACAACAATGGTGGCAATTCTGCTGTTCCGGACTAACTAAAATATAGGTAATCATAAAACTGAAATGATAAGAAAAGAAAAGACTGAGAAGGATGACGAATGGCAGAGGGAAATGGAAGATCATGTTGGACCGATCCCACATAACGTGTTTGAAAGGGCAAGAAGATGATAATGAGTAATTGAAGAGCTTCTTACGGCCGCCATATTGGATTTGAATATTGAATAGTACAATAAAAAAAAAAATATTGCAAATAATTTTCTAAATTACAATTTACGTTCTTAAATTTAAAGCTGTTAATCACAGAAATTTCACACTCGATTATTTTATTTAGTGAACAAAATAAAATCGTTTTTATTCAATGTTATACTTGTGTGCAGAAAAATCGGCCCACTCCAGGCTTTAATTACTATGCGGGGTGGGTCGATTTTTTTGCAAGCAAGTGTATTTAGTTAGTCCGCTTTATCATCTTCCTGCCCTAATCCCACTGGTAGGGTCGGCACAACAAGTTCTCTTCCTCCACTCTCCCTATCATCCGTCATCTCAGTAGTCACTCCCTTAGGGCGTTTGTCCACCGCCGCCGTCACCGTCACGTCACCGAGAACGAGATGACGGCGCCGAAGTAGCGGTACATACATTTACATTACATTACTTAGCCGCGTGTCCACCGCACATCCGTCACCCGAGCGCCGTCATCCCGGCCGCCATATAAAACTCGGCTCGAAATAATCTCATTCTCGGTGACGTCGTGACGGTGACGGCGGCGGTGGACAAACGCCCTTACACTATCGTCTTTCACTCAGTCCATTCAAATCAAATCAAAATATGTTTATTTTCAATAGAATCACAGGGATCACTTTGAAACGTCTTACATACTAGGTGAGCCTAAGTGCCAGTTCCAGTCCTATCCCCAGTGCGAGAAGAACTGACAAGAAACTCGCTGGGCCCTAGCGCTTTTTTTGTATGATCCTTGTTAATTTTGTAAGGAATACCTAGCAGAGTTGGAGCTGATTCATCCCAAGCTTTTTTATCATCTAAGTACTCTGATATTTTATAATAAGCTTTTCTAGACAGTTTCTGTTTAATTACATTTTTGATTTTTCCAATTGATAAATCAAGCATGTCACTTGGGATCTTGTTATAAATTCATCTTTTGTTAGTAAGTCCGCAAACAACAGAATTACCACCTTATTTCCAAAGACTCATAATTACGTTATAAAATAGCTGTTGAAGTTAGAGAGTAGAATTCCAACAATGTTGTTAAGTCTGTGGGCCGAGGCACAGGCTTTCGCGTTTATGTTGGTTCGTCACGCTTAAGCGCAAAATATGAAGAAGAATTTTAATATTTCTATGTTACTTATGTAATTATGGCTGGCAGATGTGTAGTTTTGTGATAATTGTAGGCCAATTTCTAAGACTTTGTTTGGCAAACTTTGATTTATATCTAGACACGCGGCAGCGTGTCAGCCAAGTTCAAGCGAAGCGAACGGGCGATGCGCGCCTACTGTAATATTACAGGAACCATTTGGGTGATTTTTCACCCCCTCGTAACTCAAAAACTATTTCACATAAACAAGTCAAATTTGGCTCATCTATTGCCACTTGCGAGTAAAATATGTGCACCGAATTTCATAAACACACCTCAAACGGTTATTTAGATATTAACGTCCAAAAATGGCTGGTTATGGAAAATTTTATCACTGACTGATCTATAGACGTTAATTATAACCCAGTTCTAGATGACCTAGAACGTTCAAATGTGGCATCCAGGTAGGTAGTGGGGTGGATACAAAGGAAAAAATCTGAAACTTGTAATTTTTTTTATTTTTATCGTACTTTTTCAATTAATTGATTCTCCTAGGAACCCTTACTAGCGCCTGTAATATAAGAATAGCAATCTAAATAGATGACAGTCGGTCATTATGTGGATCTGGATTTTAATAGGGTCTTGACGTGAATATAATAACGAGTGGAAGTAGTGTCTTGGATTGGTAAGTAGTACACTCTCGGTAAGTACCTACTATTATCGGGCTTACCTATCTACTTAGGTACCTAGGTATACAATGTGCTAATAGTTGAGCCGTCTATGTAGATAGGTAAGTATGACTAGATAAGTATTTAGGTTTAGACTAATAAAGTACTCTCGGTAAGTACCTATTATTATCGGGCTAACCTATCTACTTAGGTACCTAGGTATACAATGTGCTAATAGTTGAGCCGTCTATGTAGATAAGTAAGTATGACTAGATAAGTATTTAGGTTTAGACTAATATCTACTCTCGGTAAGTACCTACTATTATCGGGTTAACCTATCTACTTAGGTACCTAGGTATACAATGTGCCAATAGTTGAGCCGTCTAAGCAGATAGGTAAGTATGACTATAGGTATGTATACCTACAATGTGCCAATAGTTTGAGCAGTCTATGCAGGTAGGTAGATATGGCTAGATAACTATTCAGGCCTAGATTATAGTGTGTCTCGGCTTGTCGGATAGGTAGTAGGTAGGTATACTTATTCAGTAAGTACCTACTCAAGTACCTACCTACCTGCTTAGTATGTATACCTACAATGTGCCAATTGTTTGAGCCGTTTATGCAGGTAGATTATACAGGGTGTCCCAAAAAGTAGTGTCAAGCGAAAGTCCAGAGATAGAACACCCCTTGGGGTACCCGAATAACCCCCATGTATGTTCCGCGATTTTCTATAGTTTTCGAGTTAATAATTTTTTTCCGAATTTTTGAAAATTTACGACTTGAACAACTTAAAACATTCTTACAAAAAAAGTAGAAAACTTTCTTGAGATTTTTTTTTTGCTACTGAATTGTCATGAGTTGTTCTTTTATGCATAAAATAATCAGCTACGTGACTTTGATGAAAACTATGAAAATGTTGGTGTAAAGTCAAATAATTACATTCGGTGAATTATGACTAAAATTTTCAACTTCAAATTAAAAATCTTAAAAAGTGATTTCATGGTTCCTAAATAAGTCTAAAGAATTTTCGAGACTCTCAGCTTTTATAATCATTAAAAAAAAGTAGTACTTAATAGGCTACTTTTGCTAAAATCGACCTTCAAAGACGGTGAGGTGGAAAATTCTTAAAATTAGCAACCTGATTAAAAAATAGATTTTGGCCATTTTATCATTCCTAAGCTTAATTTGTTTGTTAACTAACCAAAAACGACTACATAAAATTAGTTTATGCCAAAGAAATCAGCAATATGGCCGAATTAAGAACAAAATTGAGACAGGCCGAAGAAAAAATTAAGGCACTTAAAATAGCTTTCATACGATTAAAGGAAACCTTTTTAAGACGATGTAGGATTTGTATCGACCTAGAAGGTTGACATTTTGAAAACTTTTTGTAAAAAAATAATAAATTTTACTTGTTGTTTTATTTCATAAATTAAGCTAAACTAAATAAATAAAACCTTCAAATACTAATGAAATCTTACTTTCCTGCAGTCTTTTTTGGTTAGTTAACAAACTAATTAAGCTTAGGAATGATAAAATGGCGAAAATCTATTTTTTAATTAGGTAGCTAATTTTAAGAATTTTCCACCTCACCGTCTTTGAAGGCCGATTTTATCCAAAGTAGCCTATTAAGTACTACTTTTTTTTAATGATTATAAAAGCTGAGAGTCTCGAAAATTCTTTAGACTTGTTTAGGAACCATGAAATCACTTTTTAAGATTTTTAATTTGAAGTTGAAAATTTTAGTCATAATTCACCGAATGTAATTATTTGACTTTACACCAACATTTTCATAGTTTCCATCAAAATCACGTAGCTGATTATTTTATGCATAATAGAACAACTCATAACAATTCAGTAGCAAAAAAAAAATCTCAAGAAAGTTTTCTTCTTTTTTTTAAAGAATGTTTTAAGTTGTTCAAGTCGTAAATTTTCAAAAATCCGAAAAAAATTAATAACTCGAAAACTATAGAAAATCGCGGAACATACATGGGGGTGATTCGGGTACCCCAAGGGGTGTTCTATCTCTGGACTTTCGCTTGACACTACTTTTTGGGACACCCTGTATAAGTGTAATAATATAAGAATAAGTACTTATTTACTAATAAGTTCTGTACAAAAAGTAATGATATCCCATCAAAAACATAAATGTGAAATGAGAGCCAAGTTCAATAAGTATGTTTTACTTAGTCGTTGACTTCAGCGACAAAAGAAGTGAGATCTAAACGGGTGCCAAGTACAATGGTCAGTCCTGCAACTTATTTATAACAATATGAAATATTTTTAACAACTTTAAAATATCATTTCATCTTAAAACTTAGGATATTATATTGAAGCCTAAGGTCTTACTTGGCTAGTTTTCTTAAGAGTACAAATTATATTAAGTACCTATAGCCTTTGCAAGTTTTTATTTTATTCTTTTTAAAAATTTGGATTGCTGGTAGAAACTAGCGATTGGACATAGTAAGTAAGTAGTTAATTCCTATATGAGAACTAGCCAAGTTAGACCTTAGGCTTCAATATAATATCCTAAGTTTTAAGATGAAATGATATTTTAAAGTTGTTAAAAATATTTCATATTGTTATAAATAAGTTTCAGGACTGACCATTGTACTTGGCACCCGTTTAGATCTCACTTCTTTTGTCGCTGAAGTCAACGACTAAGTAAAACATACTTATTGAACTTGGCTCTCATTTCACATTTATGTTTTTGATGGGATATGATTTACCTATATATTTCACGACCTCAGTGGCGCAGCGGGCGAGAGTCCGCCTGCGACGCTAGAGGTTGCGGGTTCGATTCCCGCCGCGGAACAAATTTGTGTACGATCTGCAGAAATTTGTTCCGTTGGTCTGGGTGTTTTCTATGTATAATAAAAATATATCTATCTATGTATTATTTATAATGTATTGAATATATCAGTTATCTAGTACCCATAACACAAGCTTTAAGTAGCTTACTTTGGGGCTAGATGATGCTGTGTGGATTGTCCAGCATTATTTATTTATTTATTTATATCGTTTGGTAATTAGGTTAAATAATATTCAATTTTTCCAAATCACAGTACATCAATAATAAAAGCTTTTCAATCCACTTAAGTATTTTACTTAGACTTGTTTTTTAAGAGTCTGTAGTGTCCCACTGCACTGTAGGAATTAGGACCTCTTCCTTTTCTCCAATCATCACTAAGTGGGCCGTATGCTTGTTTGCCTATTCAATACGACCTATTTAATAGACGACCTCAGTGGCGCAGCGGGCAAGAGTCCGCCTGCGACGCAAGAGGTTGCGGGTTCGATTCCCGCCTCGGAACAAATTTGTGTACGATCTGCAAAAATTTATTCCGTTGGTCTGGGTGTGTATGTATAATAAAAAATATCTATCTATGTATATAATGTATTAAATATATCAGTTATCTAGTACCCATAACACAAGCTTTGAGTAGCTTACTTTGGGGCTAGATGATGCTGTGTGGATTGTCCAGCATTATTTATTTATTTATTTAATAGGTACACAGTATAAACAGTTCAGCAAAAATTTCAAAAGTTCACTTGGTTAGATGATCCGATCTAATTAATATATAATATATAATAATTTATACGCATATCTATTGCATACCCGTACGACAAAACAGGTATCTCGCTCACTCTCATACCTTACACTAGCTCTAGAGAAAGACGAGAGATAAGCCCAGTTTCCTTCCTTCCTGTGTGAAACCTTGACGCGTGTGATATGTGTGTGCCGTGATTTATCTGAATCACTCTACTTATGCTACATTATACTGTATACTTGGGTATACGTCATGCGTGACGTAATGTCTCTTTTTATGACGTCATTAGCATTGGAGGATCCTTTTAAGGAGGTACTTATTATTATTATTATTATTATTCATTTATTTCAGATTACAATATTATTAATCCATAAAACAATATAACACACTTAAAACTACATTATAAATAAATCAGAAGCTATAGGTAAATAAAATGGATGTCATAAAAATTAAAATTAAAATCAAATTACAAAACTTCACATAAATGGACAATACAAAATTAAAATACAAAATAAATGAAATATAAATGAATTTGATTAGGTAGAGCCCATCATTATTTGCATCCACCTATTTTGGATGGGGCAGTCTGCTCGAGCTACAATCATCTTCAGGATGCCGTTCCCGCTGCCTCGCGCACGCTGTAGTAGTGAAGCGACTTTCTTGCGAATAATCGCTTGAAAGCCGTCCGTGCGCGCCTCTGCGAACATCTCCGATGCGCTGCAAAAGCGAGGCAGCCGCATCAGCATCCTGAAGATATTGTTGTATTGGACTCGCAGAGAGCTGGCAGCCCGCCGGGTGTGGTTTATCCAGAGGCTGCTCGAGTAGAAGGACTGACAGTAAGAACGATTACCAGGAACTCGAATACTATAATGAACTTTTGTTAATTCAGCATTTCGACGTTCACGCTAGACGCCGCCGGCGCCGAGGGCTTATCAACGGTGTCGGTTATCTAGCAAACGACCTGTTCGGAGTATTAGACTCTCGTTTCGCAGACCAGTACGTCAAGGACGTAGAAACCATACAGCGTAACGAGAAACACCTTTCCAATCTATGGAAGAACCAGACATCTGTGATCGAAGCAGAGTTCAATCTAATGAAAAGAATGGAAACCACTGTGGATAGACAACACAAATTTATTAACAAAAAGTTGAACGATCTGCAAGAAAACTCCAGCATCCTTCAACAAAACATTCAGAACATCTCCTACGTACAGGATTTTACTCTATCTGCAATGGCCGGAACCAGTTTACTGCAAGGCTTGAAGAGAATTCAAGATACACTGCTTGACACGATCACTGACACCTACCATGGTCAAATAAGCATGCATTTATTGACACCAAGACAACTGAAAAGTGAGCTTCATACCATTTACGGCCAGATGCCTAGCGATCTCACTCTACCAATGAGTAACATGGAAACAGATCTTCAGTTTATTTACAAGCTACTAAAGGTCAGGGCTAGGGCTATGCAAAGATACATCATAATTGAGATAACTTTCCCGCTCATAGCCAGAGAAAACTTTCAAGTATACAAATTAATACCAATTCCACATCAAGTTGAAGCAAACATGGTCGGCATATCACCTGTCTCCGAATATGTTGCCGTGAATCTTGAAAAGGATTCCTTCATCAGCTTGAGCACCAATGAGCTAACAGCATGTTTATACCACGGAGAAACATATATGATGTGCCAGTTGCTCAAACCAGTACAGAACATAAAAGTTGACGAAAGTTTTTGTGACGTCAACATCGAGACCAATAACAGCTGTAGAATTAATAAATCAGCATGCGTCAATAAATGGGTAGAGTTACACTCAACTCAGTACCTATAATTTTGCTGTGGCGATTACACAATAAAAATCATATGCGATGATCAAGTTACCATTCAACGCCTAAGTCGGGCGGGGGTCATTGGCATGAATCAGAAGTGTGTCATAAAGGGCAAGGACTTTACACTGTTTCCCTTACAGCATCAATCTAACCAAATACATATATCACCAGGCGTTTGCATGCCAGAATTTGACCAGATAAACCATTTGATAAAAATAAAAATCCCAGACGAAGGATCGGCAGATAGCATGAATCTGAACGCATCCATGACCAGTGTCGAAAACAAAGTAAGAGAATTAAAAGAAAGTGACGCGGAAGTTGATGACATAAGTGCTCATGACATACACCATTACGTCATAAGCTATGTGCTGACAGCAGCAGCACTAGGAGGAGTAGTAGCCTGGATGTGGAGGAGCGGGCGATGCTGCCTGCGTTGCAGATCCACGTCGGGCAACAGCGGCGTGCGTCGCCGCCGGCAGGAGTCTGCGGTGACGCCGCCGCCTCCGCGACCCTCCCGGCGCCGCCAGCGAGAGCCTGTGGAAGCTCCGCCGCCGCCAAAAATGACAACTATACCAGTGCATAGTGAAGTGTTAAGTGCTAGTGCTTTGTGTGAAAAAGGTGACAACGATATAGCCTATAGTTTTGCCAAACGTTGGCCTAGTGCGCGATACGCTACTATTAACAAAAGGGACAGAAATATAGAAAATAGTATAGTTTAGTATACATAATATGAGTTTCTTAAGATTTATATAATTTTTTACCATTATTGTGCTTTTCTGTTTTGCTTACATAATCGTTTTTATCACTGGTTTTTATATACCAATTACCAATAATTACATTGATTAAGTGCTTTTATGTTTTGCTTTATACATTTTTTATTGATGGGTTAGTTAAGAAAATTGTATATTTTCATCTCATCCACATCATCTCTTCTTCTTGTGCTCGGGAGTATGTTCGGAGTAAATCGAACACATCAGCGATTATGCTTTTGTGCATCGTAATGCAGTTTCCGCGCACAAGTTTTACATAAGCTGACGATTTCGTCAGTACGCGACTCCTTACCAATTGAGACACTCGCGTGCTCAATTATATACCATTTAAACACCATTTTAACCATAAACCATTAAGATTGTAACCATTATTTACCAGTTATTGTTATAAGTTTAATATTACCATTTTACCATTTATATTATAGTCTCTTAAAACCAAAGTGACTTTACTTCCAACCCGACCATACGATACCATTCTAATAAAAGGTCGTAGGTGACTACCATAAGAAGCCTACCCCTTTACCACTCTGATAAAAGGTCGTAGGTGACTACCATAGGAAATCTACTTATCTACCTATCTACTTATGCCTATCACAGTTTTTGTTTCATGATACAAAAAATTATGATCACGACTGTTATTCTCATGTTTGGGTATTTATTGCAAAAATTTAATAACTTGATCGATAGTAATTGCAAATAGGTTCGTAAAGCCACCGTATTGGGTATTTAGACAATTTAACTATCGTTATTTTTGTAATCAAGACGAATTTAACACCTCATCTGTCAAAATTAGTTCAGCCGTTCGAGCTACGGTGACAACCAAAAGAACTCGCAAACATACATAATTTGACAAACGAAAAACTTGACGAAAAGAGGAAAAAAAAATGACTTAAAATTGCTAAAAGAGAACTTAACGTAGCAATGACAAGACCAGTAACGAATTTAACAAAATAGTGGAATGTGACGAGGAGAGTGTTAGGTATGAATGTGGATGGATACAGGGGTAGAGGTAGGCCAAAGACAAGATGGATGGACTGTGTGAAAGATGACATGGGTAAGAAAAGAGTGAGTACTGAGATGACGGATGATAGAGGGAGGAAGAAGATCACATGCTATACCGACCACATAACGTGGGAAAAGGACAGGAAGATGATGACGATGTGGAATGTGATACCTGCTTACATACACCCTAAACACATTACATCCTTCGTCGGAGTCAAGTAAAAGATTTTCCAATCATAAGATTAAAATTTTTGATCTTTCGAGTATAATCTACGACAGATTGTGAGATGAACGCCACGACAAAACGTTGTCTCGCTCTTTCTTGTGCGAATACTATACATCTAGACATATATAATAATCGTTGAGAAGACGTGTCTATAATTTTGATATTTTCAAATAAATATTAGTGCTACCTAAAGAGAACATACTTAGCCTGAAACAACAGTTTTTGAAGAAATTGTTTGTTTGTCTGTTTATCCGTGCGTTCGTTCGCGCTTAACTTAACGTCACCTAGTTAGGGTTCAGACTGAAAACCAGCGTCGGTACCGGCCTCTGCCGGTATCGACATTAAGCTGAGGCTGGACCTGTTTAGCCGCACGCATAGGGAAAGACCAATGTCCATCTTTGTAATGTGTATAGTTTTACTTAGTTTAGTTTAGTTTTACATGTGACAAGGAGAGTGTTAGGTATGAATGTGGATGGATACAGGGGTAGAGGTAGGCCAAAGAAAAGATGGATGGACTGTGTGAAAGATGACATGGGTAAGAAAGGAGTGAGTACTGAAATGACGAATGACAGAGAGAAATGGAAGAAGATCACATGTTGTGCCGACCCCACATAACGTGGGATAAGGGCAGGAAGATGATGATGATGATGATGATGAGTTTAGTTTTAAAACCTCCAGATATATTGTGATGTTGTGTCGTTACTTTCCCTCTGTTCATCTGTGTGTGTGCTACAAATAAATTATCTTATCTTATCTTATCTTATCTTAACTCCACAACGGCTGAACAAAATCGAATGCTGCTTTCACTAATGTATTGAGATAAGCTTGGATTAACTTAGGTTTTGTTTCATTGATTGACAAATTAAAAGATTTGCTTATTTTATAATTATTATGTTTGTAACTAGCTAATGCCCGCAGCTTCGCCTGCGTGAATGGCGATTATCGCGATTTATCATACAAAACTTTCATCCCCTATTTTATCCCCTTGGGGGTAGAATTAATCAAAATCCTTTCTTAGCGGATGTCTACGTCATAACATCTACCTGAATGCTAAATTTCAGCCCGATCCGTCTAGTGGTTTGAGCTGTGCGTTAATAGATCACTATGTCAGTCAGTCAGTGAGTCAGTCAGTCACCCTTGAGTTATATATATTTAGATATGCGATCCTGATGTCTTTTGCTTCATTCACTCTCATTACATTTTCAAACGGTTTAGGGTAAAGTATTCTTGACTCGTGCGAATATGAGACAAATATCGTGGCTACAATGTTAGCCCGGCAGTTCAGAACCGGCTATATCACGCTTCGTTACCCTCAAATCGCGATGCTGACGAGATAATCTACAAATTAAACAGTAACTCAACGGGCCGAGCGATCGATAGCGACGCCCAGATCCGTTTGAGGAAGTGAAGGACCATGGATATCCAATTCAAACGCTTCTACTACTCATATTAGAACATTGGTTTAGTGGTAGAACTTCTGTTTTATGATCAGGGGCCTTACCACGAAGTCTTCCAGAACGAATCCGTAACGATTATATTATAGAAACGTCACTACTTCCATACAATTTGCATAGGTCATGGTACGAAATAACAATGTTATTTCTAAGTATTTCTAAGTAAACTATTTCGGTAATGTATTATGAATTTGTGGTGAGGCCCCAGAAGGTCGCAGATTCAAAATGAAGCCTCCATTTTGACAAAATACCACTAGCTCTTAAAAATCATCATCTACACTAATAGTATAAAGAGGAAAGATTTGATTGTTTGTTTGAATTGAATAGGCTCATAAACTACTAGACCGATTTCAAATTTTTTTTCACCTATGTGTAGAATGTACTTTTAAGATAAACATAGGCTATATTTTATGTAGGTAGGTACTTCGCGGGCGACGCCGCGAGCGGAAGCTAGCGTTTCATAAACGTCAAAGTTTTAAGACTAATTCACCTTTTAAACAAAAAAAACAAAATCAAAAGCACACAGACAGACACACAGACAGACACGTCAAACTTATAACACTCCGTCGTTTTTGCGTCGGGGGTTAAAAAAGAACAAAAAAGCGCTAGGGCCAGCGAGTTTCTTGTCAGTTCTTCTCGCACTGGGGATAGGACTGGAATTGGCACTTAGACTCACCTAGTACGTAAGACGATTCAAAATGATCCCTGTGATTTTATTGAATATTAGCTTCCGTTCGCGGCTTTGCTCGCGGGGTACCTACATAAAATATAGCCTATGTTACTCAGGGATAACGTAGCATTCTAACGGTGAAAGAATTTTTGAAATCGGACCAGTAGTTTTTGAGTTTATTCGTTACAAAATGAAATACAAAAATTCAAAAATACAAAACTTACCTCTTTATAATACTCGTAGTATAGAAAAAGATTTTGATTTAGATTTTTTTAACTTTTTCGAACAAAAAATCGGTCGTAGGATTAAAGTGACTTTGACAGTCTTCGAAATATTTTACGTTCTATGGTATGCTGGTTTACTGACGATGTTTACCTTCACCGTTTGAGAGTGGTATAGCGCGCACATTTTTCGAACAGAAAATCTATTGGTGCACTTCTGGATTCGAACCCAAGACCTTAGGATAGTGTACTATCGGAATTACGTCATCTAAATCTTTCAATCTTCTCTGATGCAGAATGATATTTGTAATGTAGGTATTATAGTTCTGATAGTTTGATTGGTAACATAGTACCAGACGCCTTATTCAATAAGAAGCCAAGGATATCCGATATCCGATTATTCACTTCTGTGCCAATAAGTCAGGCTTTATTGGAAACTAGTTTCCGCCCGCAGCTTTGCATACAAAGTACCAAGCTGAAGAGTTTGTTTGTTTGGTTGAACGCGCTAATCTCAGAAATTACTGGTTTGAATTGAAAAAATATTTTTGTGTTGGATAGTTCATTTATCGAGAAAGACTTTAGGCTTTATAACATCACGCTACAACCAATAGGAGTGAAGCATCAATGCAATAAAAATAAATAAAATAAATATGATCACGACTGTAATCCCCAGGCTCGGTAGATATCTCCTCAGATCTTTAGTTTCTTAGATCTTTGAGGATATCTAAAGAGGGTAGTCAGAGGCAAGTCCAAACATGACATTTGGTACATGCCCACATTTTGCACAATAGTTAGTATTCCGTACGTGACAGGTTGCAAGCCCATCGCCGCTTATAAGAATACTAACCAATGACACATACCTTCGAATTTTTAGTTCTAGGGTATGCCGGTTTCCTCACGATGTTTTCCTTCACCGTTTAAGAGCACTGGCATTGCGCACATAAATTTTTCGAATGGAAAAACTCATTGGTGCACGACCAGGTTTGAACCCACGACCTTCGGATCGTGAGGCAGGGGTGCTACCACTACACCACCAGCGCTCAATGCATCAACATTTGCATCAATGCAAAATGTTGCAAAAACGAGAAAAAATTAAAAAACATTTAAAACCCGCAGACAAAGTTACGCGCTGGTCAGATAGCAAAAATGTAACCTATGCTCATCCTGAAAGTTCATTTTATATACAAACAAACTTTACCTCTTTATTACGTACTAGGTTCCGCCCACGGCTTCGCCCGCGTGGTACCTTAAAAAACAAAAACATATCTATCCCACGGGGATCGTATATTATTACGTGATAAAAAGTAGACTTTGTGTTAATCCAAACTATAATCTATCTCTGTGCATAATTTTATCCAGATCCGTTTAGCCATTTCAGGATGAAAAAGTGACAAACATCTTATAAATCCATTTAAACAAACTTTCACGTTTGTAATTCTCGTAGTAGGATAATGAGTTTAACTTGCGAAAAATAATTTCTATTGAAGCGAATTTTTTTTACCGCCATTGTTTTTACCCCTCCCTCCCTAAATTATGAAAAGTGTAAATACACATAAATACATTACAGATTAACAAACATAATTATAAAAACGCAGGTCCGGGCGTTACGATATAGGTACACAGGTTAACAGTTATGTTATAGCATTTGTGAATAAGGAGCACACTTCTGGGACTCCATTGGAGCGGTCCCATCAAGATTGATCTAGCTTGGGAAATCTGCGGTGTAGGTATTATCATGTAACTGTAGCCGGTTCGATGCTCGGCTCTGTTCCAGCGTTCAGTGACTTTAAAACAAATAAATATAATTCCGACTGCAATCCCGGCTCTGTTCCAGTGACTTTAAAACAAACAAACAAACAATATGATCCCGACTGCAATCCCCAGGCTCGGTAGATATCTCCTCAGATCTCTAGTTACTTAGATCTTTGAGGATATCTAAAGATAGAGGCACGCCCAAACGTGATATGCACATGACCACATTTTGCTCTGTAGTTAGTATTGCGTACGTGACAGGTTGCAAGCCCATCGCCGCAGCTTATAAGAATACTTACTTATGACACTTTTCAATTTTTAGTTTTAGGGTATGCCGGTTTTCTCACGATGTTTTCCTTCATCGTTTAAGAGCACTGGCATTGCGTATATAAATGGAATTGCTAATTTTTGTAAATACATACATACATAATATAATATACATAAACAACTGCGTTCATCATACAAATGTTAGTCCTGGGTGGGGATCGAACCCACAACCAACAGCGCAGAAGGCAGACCAACTGAGCTGTGAAGCCATTATTGATTTATTTATTAGAAAACCAACAGTAGAAATAACTTTAGATTACTTATAATAACAGAAAGCCAATTAGAGATTTTCACAAGAGAAAATTGCTTATTACTCAAACAAACAAAAATGTGATTGAATGTAAATTGAAATTATCTTCTGAATAAAACTAATATTTATTGCTTAAAAAATAGTCGCCATAATAGCTTTTTACAGTCACCACACCATTTTATTGACTGCTTTGACTTGTAATATGGTGCGTACCCTTTCATGCGCGAGTCCAACTCGCACTTGACCGGTTTTTCCTTTTGAAGCTCTTACGGAACTCTAAAAATAATATTTGAATGAGCAGCTCCGAAGTTTATTACGAATTGAAATTGCAAACGAGAAATAAAAATAATTGATCAGGGATTTAACTGGTGGATGCAATTTGAACAGGAATCTGTTGTTTGCATACGATTGCAATATTTCTCTCAGAGTTTAACCTATGTTAATATTCTTATAAAAATTACAATTTGGTATTGACTTTTAACCATAACTTTTTAAACTACTGTGCAAAATGTTTGCATGTACTAAATTTCATGTTCGGACGTGTCTCTGACTACCCTCTTTAGATATCATCAATGATCTAAGTAGATAGAGATCTGAGGAGATATCTACCGAGCCCGGGGATTACAGTCCCAAACATGACATGGCCCATGCCCACATTTTGCACAGTGGTTAGTGTTCTGTACGTGACATATTCAGTACTCGCTTCCGCCCACGGCTTCGCCCGCATAGTACCTTGAAAAACAAAAACAAATCTATCCCACGGGAACCGTAAATTTTTCCGGGATAAAATGAGCATATGTGTTATTCCAGACCATAATCTGTATCTGTGCCAAATTTCATCCAGATCCGTTCAGCCGTTACAGCGATAAAGAGTAACAAACATACATCCAGACATCCAGACATCCTGACATCCATACATCAACACACCCTTACAAACTTTCGCGTTTATAATATTAGTAGAATATTAGTTTGAATTCAAGCTGCATAATGTTCAAAATAGCAGCAAAATATTATACTAAAAGAACTCTGACGACCGCCTTACTTTCATTAGAACGTCAAAGCGAGGTAAACGTTTTCAGGTAATAATAATAATAATATATGATCACGACTGGAATCCCCAGGATCGGTAAATATCTCCTCAGATCTTTAGTTACTTAGATCTTTGAGAATATCTAAAGAGGGTAGTCAGAGGCAAGTCCAAACATGACATTTGGTACATGCCCACATTTTGCACAGTAGTTAGTATTCCGTACGTGTCAGGTTGCAAGCCCATCGCCGCTTATAAGAATACTAACCTATGACACATACCTTCGAATTTTTGGTTCTAGGGTATGCCGGTTTCCTCACGATGTTTTCCTTCACCGTTTAAGAGCACTGGCATTGCGCACATAATTTTTTCGAGTGGAAAAACTCATAGGTGCACGACCAGGTTTGAACCCACGACCTTCGGATCGTGAGGCAGGGGTGCTACCACTACACCACCAGCGCTCACTTCGCCACGTTTTCAGGTAAGTACTGATTTTCTATCAAACGATGACCGTTATAATTACGAACGTATCTGTTTAGAGGAGATGTAATGTACAACCTGGCCCCTATTCAATAAACATTACAAATTGTAAAATACAATGAATTGTAAGCGGCTACAATTCTACAAGTTTCTGTTTAATAAAAAACTACGATTTACTGGAGGAAAATTTACAAAATTGTAAAGTTTTCTTACAATTCTACATATTTGTAGGTTTTATTAAACAGCACTTGTCATAAAATTCGACAATATTGTCACTTTTTTACAAATTTGTAGACTTGTAATGTTTATTGAATAGGGGCCTGATCATTACATACCTAGTCAGCTTATGCCATCAAATCTAATCTGATCCTATTAATATTATAAACGCGAAAGTTTGTTTGGGTGTCTGGATGTTTGTTACTCAATCACGTTGTGACGGCTGAACGGATCTTGATGAAATTTAGCGCAGATATAGATTATAGTCGGAAATAGCACATAGGCTACTTTTTATCCCGGAAAAAAGTAAGGTTCCCGCGGGATAGATTTGTTTTTGTTTTTCAAGGTATCACGCGGGCAAAGCCGCAGGCGGAAGCTAGTTAATATTATAAATGCGAAAGTTTTGATGGATAGATGCATGTTTGTTACTCAATCGTGCTGAAACGGCTGAACGGATCTGGATGAAATTTAGAGCAGAGATAGATTATAGTCTGGAATAGCACATAGCTATAGTTTAACAAGGTACCACGCGGACGAAGCTGCGGGCGAAAGCTAGTAGATAATTAAATATTTAAAAAATATCATAAAAACTCTGGATTTTGAAAAAAAAAAAAAAAACGGTGTGCCAACATAAGCTGATTAAAAAAACGATAAAAGTATTAAAAAATATTACGTACCTACCTAAATCTAAGCTAATTATATTATAGTGGCAAAGTTTGTTTGTTTGTATGTAGGAAGAACCTTATTTCCGAAACTACCCTTTCGATTACAAAAACTTATTCACCAATGTGTAGAATTAACTTTTAGGATGAACACATGCTATTATATAGGTACCTCGTGGTCAAAGCCGTGGGCGGAAGCTAGTATGTAATACAAGCAGGAGTTTTTGGCGTAGCGGTCAAAATGTACGGTCACCACTGTTTAGGAATTCAAAGTTTATAAGCGAAAAAACGTCAAAAGTTTTTTATTAACTTTGTGCTTTTTACCGGTCCACATCTGCATACGCTTATTTGATTATGGGGCCAAGGCATAAGATTTTAGCGTAAATATAATTAACTATAAGGTATGCCCAGCGGCGATGGGCTTGCAACCTGTCACGTACGAAATACCTACTAACTACTGCGCAAAATGTGGGTATGTGCAAAAAATCATGTTTCAACGGGTCTTTGACTACCCTTTTAAGATAAATAAATAAATAAATAATGCTGGACAATCCACACAGCATCATCTAGCCCCAAAGTAAGCTACTCAAAGCTTGTGTTATGGGTACTAGATAACTGATATATTTAATACATTATATACATAGATAGATATTTTTTATTATACATAGAAAACACCCAATATCCTCAAATAACTAAGTAACTAGAGATCTGAGGAGATATCTACCGAGCCTGGGGATTGCAGTCGTGATCATGACGTATCTTTGAATAAAAAAAATATTGAACCCGACTGAAAGTAACAAAAAATAGATTTCACAGCCGCTAATTGAATTTTATGTCATTTTATATAGCCTATGTCACTTTTGTAATCCAGACAAATTAATGATACTTCATAATTTGTCAATATCTGTCCAGCACTACAGCGACAGCCAAAAGAACTCGCATACATACAATATACACACACCCCACATTACCCTCCTTCGCTTCGCAATCGGATAAAGAATGCATCAATTATTTTGATGATAATGATGCATTTTTTTATTAATTCTGCTTTTGATTAACGATCATCTTACTAATAATAATAATATTATAAACAAGAAAGTTTGTGAGGATGTCTGGATGTCTGAATGTTTGTTACTCTTTCACGCTAAAACGGCTGAACGGATCTGAATGAAATTTGGCACAGATATAGATTATGGTCTGGAATAATGTCTGGATGTCTGGATTTCTCGATGTCTGGATGTTTGTTACTCTTTCACGCTAAAACGGCTGAACGGATCTGAATGAAATTTGGCACAGATATATGTAGATTATGGTCTAGAATAACACATAAGTTACATTTTATCCCGAAAATATGTACGGTTCCCGTGGGATAGCGAAGTTTTTGTTTTTTTAGGTACCACGCGGGCGAAGCCGTGGGCGGAAGCTAGTATTATAACTTTTAAAGTTTACGACACTCCTTACTGACACTGGCAGAATCGTTGCGAGAAGCAAGTGAGGCCATAAAAAAGAAGTCGAAGTCGAAAGAATGCATCGACTAACTTCACGTTTTAACTTTCCAACTGTAACCTACGTCATTTTTCATAATCTCTTCTCTTTGTACTTTAAGCCACGTCACAAAAAGAGAAAAAGAGAACGCTCTCTTGGACGGTGGCCAGAACACGTACTGCGGTTGTTAGAAACGCCTTTGACGTTTCGGTTATTCCTGACACTTTTTTAGGGATTACCAACTTTTAATTTTACCTGGGAATGGGTTTACCAACGCCTTTGACGCTTCGGTTCTGACTTATTCCTGACATTTTTTTACCTGAATGGGCTAGCTAATAAAACGCGTCTACACTAGTGGTAAACAACCGTGACCGGACCTTTCTACTCAACTGTTTCGTCATTGTTCTCATTTTCGTCATTGTTTGCAACAAACAATTTGTCGCTTCGGTTATTCCTGACAATTTTTTACCTGGAAATGGGTTTAACAACTTTTCAAACGTGTCCACACTAGTGATAAACTACCGTGACTGGAATTTTCTACACAAATGTTTCGTCACCAATGAGTTTTTCCATTCGAAAAATTTATGTGCGCAGTGCCAGTGCTCTTAAACGGTGAAGGAAAACATCGTGAGGAAACCGGCATACCCTAGAACCAAAAATTCGAAGGTATGTGTCATAGGTTAGTATTCTTATAAGCGGCGATGGGCTTGCAACCTGTCACGTACGGAATACTAACTACTGTGCAAAATGTGGGCATGTACCAAATGTCATGTTTGGACGTGCCTCTGACTACCCTCTTTAGATATCCTCAAAGATCTAAATAACTAGAGATCTGAGGAGATATCTCCTGAGCCTGGGGATTACAGTCGTGATCATATATATACATATATATATATATATATATGTTTCGTCATTGTTCTCACTTTCGTCATTGATCGCAACAAACAAAATTGTCGTTTCGGTTATTCCGGACACTTTTTTACCCGAATGGGTGAGCTCATAAAACGCGTCTACACTAGTGACAAACTACCATGACTGGACCTTTCTATTCAATGGTTTCGTCATTGTTCTCACTTTCGTCATTGTTTGCAACAAACAATTTTGTTTTTCGCGTAATATAATTAAAAAAAAGACATGATCACGACAGTAATCCCCAGGCTCGGTAGATATCTCCTCAGACCTCTAGTGACTTAGATCTTTGAGGATTATCTAAAGAGGGTAGTCAGTCATGGTACGAAGTAACAATGTAATACTAATTCGGTAATGTATTATGAATTCGTGAGGCCCCTGGTCTGAACCCACGACCTTCAGATCGTGAGAGAAGGGTGCTACCACTACACCACCAGCGCTCAACTTCACTTTATGGTCATTAATGCTTAAGTTTGTATTTTTGTTTTAAATAGTACCAGTACATTTTTTATTTTTGCTATTTTTATTTTTAAATAATTATGCCCTGCAGTGGGACAGTACTGGCTAAATAATAATAATAATAATAATGTATTTTGATATGTTACTTTGTGTTTATATTTTATCTGTTCCTCTATAACGCATTGGATAGTTATGTGTTATGCTATTTTGAGTTTAATACACTGAATTTGAATTTGAATTTACCTTATAGTATCCGTATAAAACGGCCCTTTACTACAACTCGAATACTCGTGATTGCTCCCCACGCCCGCTGTAAATGGTTTATGAGGTAACTTTAAGTTAACACATGCAATCATGCAACTATTCCCAAGTCAAAACTCAACTTAATCAAGTTAACGATTGTAAGCTCCTGCCACTAATGATAATATTAAGACAGAAATATGTAGCAAATTGAACTTTATGCAGGTGCAATAGAAAATACTGAAAAGGACGGAAATGTCTAGTACTTTCCCGCTAAATTTATTAAAATGTATTTGTAATGGATTTCCGCAAAGTCACGCCTGAATCAATCATTTATCCTAGGTGCAATAAAGTCGATTTGGCGAAATGTGTTAATTATTTGACGACCTCAGTGGCGCAGCGGGCAAGAGTCCGCCTGCGACGCAAGAGGTTGCGGGTTCGATTCCCGCCTCGGAACAAATTTGTGTACGATCTGCAGAAATTTGTTCCGTTGGTCTGGGTGTGTATGTATAATAAAAAATATCTATCTATGTACCTACATCATGTATATTTAATACATGATGTAGGTACATAGATAGATATATCAGTTATCTAGTACCCATAACACAAGCTTTGAGTAGCTTACTTTGGGGCTAGATGATGCTGTGTGGATTGTCCAGCATTATTTATTTATTTATTTAGTTTAACAACTACAGGGACGATTTCTCAAAGTAGATATCATAGTTTTTTTTACAAAAAAACTAAAAAAATTATGAATGAAGCACTGGTAGTGGTAGCACCTCTGCCTCACAATCCGAAGGTCGTGGTTTCTAACCTAGTCGTGCACCGATGAATATTTCCATTCTAAAAATATAATATGTGTGCAACGACAGGGCTCATAAACGCTGAAAGAAAACATCGTGAGGAAACCGACATAAATTATGTACATCTACCCAAAAACCAACCCAGGAACCAAAAATTTGAAGGTGTGTGGTTGAAATTGAAATTGAAATTGAAATTGAAAAAATATTTATTCAATACAATCGCAAGGATCACTTTGAAACGTCTTACATGCGGTGAATCTATGTGCCAATTCCAACCTAACCCAAGTACGAGAAGAACAGGCAAGAAACTCGTCTCGGTCCTAGCGCTTTTTTGTATGATTTTGGTTCTTTCTTCTATGCGGCGATGGGCTTGCAACCTGTCACGTAAAGAAACTACTGTGCATAATGTGGACATGTGCCAAATATCATGTTTGAACGTGTCTCTTTAGATATCATCAAAGACCTAAGTAACTAAATATCTTATGAAATACTAGCTTCCTCTCGCGGCTTTGCTCGCGTGGTACCTACATAAAATATAGCCTATGTTACTCAAGGATAACGTAGCATTCTAAAGGTGAAAGAATTTTTGAAATCGGACGAGTAGTTTTTGAGTTTATTCGTTACAAACAAAAATACAAAAATACAAAACTTTCCTCTTTATAATATAAATACTAGCTTCTGCACGCGGCGTCGCCCGCGAAGTACCTACATAAAATATAGCCTATGTTCATCCTGAAAGTTCATTCTACACATTGGTGAAAGAATTTTTCAAATCGGTTCAGTAGTTTCGGAGCCTATTCAATTCAAACAAACAAACAAACAATCAAAGTTTTCCTCCTTATAATATTAGTATAGATATATCTACAGACCCTGGGAAGTACAGTCGTGACCATGTTTTCAAACCTAGCATTTTTTTTAAAGACGTTTCATTGAAGTCAGTTAAAAAAGGTTCAAGTACATCACAGTAACGACTTTAAAAAGTTATTACCTTTTGTGCAGCCTGAAAACTCGTTTTCCAGTTGACTGTACCGTAGGGCTGTCACGAAAAAAAATACCAAAAGGTCAAAACGACCCTTATTTAACAAGATCTAAGGGTTATGTTTCCGTTTCAGCTGAGCATGTTTCGTTTCTCACGCTAGGGCCATTCCACTGAATTTGATATTTGACCGTTATTTTAAAAACTTTTTTAACCTTGATTTTAGAGCTCGTCTTTCAAGTTGATTGAAGATGGAGCAATATTGGGTGATAAAAAGTTATTTTACGAAGGGTATTTTTAAAATTAACGTATGGAATACCAAGTACTGTGCAAAATGTGGGCATGTACCAAAATGGATGTGACTCTGATTATCCTCTTTAAGTCTCTTGAGGTCTGAGGAGATATAATATAAGAATAAAAGAATAAGAATAAAATAACTTTATTTGTTCGATTAGACTAACATAAGAAAACAAAAAAAAACTAAAAAATTTAAAACAACATAAAAAGTCTAAAGAAACAAAATGGCGTCTGCCTCAGCATGGGTTGGTTGCTAGCGAGCTAGCAGCCAACGCTGGTCTTCCGTCAGAGCCCTTTTTCTTTTTGTTGGCATTACGGACAATCTATTCACACACACAAATTATCTACTAGATATCTACCAAGCTTGGGGATTACAGTCGTGATCATGGTTTTTTTTAAATTAACTAATATTTTACGAGTTCCAAAATTATTTGTTGCTAACAATGACGAAAGTGAGAACATCCAAAAATGTTGCGAACAACGATTAAGCCGTTGCGTAGAATGGCCCGCTAACCTTTTGTTCAGTCCAATTTTATTTCACTTATTACAATAATTAATTCATCTTTTACGACAGATGCCGAAAAGGTCTTTTAGATAATATATTCTTTACTCTAAATGGGGTATTTTGATCCCGTCACTTGGATAATTAAAAGTTTCCCGGTGAAACTATGAATATTCATGGCGTGTCTTACGTGCTGGGAGTGTTAAAAGTCATGACTTGGTCATATTTTCGTAAAGTGTTTTTTTTTATTTTTAAATTTGAAGTAAAAATTCCTTACGCACGCTTGTCTTGGAGAGTAAACTGGTGAATGCGTGACGAGAATGTTCGAAAAGTGTGATCGGGCGAGACGAACGGAAGTTGAGAGAGAGATATAAGTTAGTGAAGATAAAAAGAGAGTGTGTTGTATATAATGTGTAAATGGTGTATGTAATGTAGGGGCAAGAGAGAGAGGTGCGAGCACACATTTTCTTTCTCTCTTTCTCTCATAGCCAGTTACGTTTCGTTATTCGTTAGTTACTCTCATAACATTCTTCGTACATTTCTCATTACATACGCATCGACTTAAGTACCTCCTCCGTTTTTTTCATCAGTTGAAAATAACATTTTATCTTCAGACTATTTGCAAGAATATTCATATAATATTTTTTTCACAATTTAAATATCACAGCATACCGCTGCGATATGTTCTTGACATTAAATCTAGCTTAGATACGAGCCTCAAATAGATTTTATTAAAAAAAGGATCGAAAAACTGATTTATGAGAAGTCACTGAACGATTATGAAAATAGTATTTATTGGTGAAAAAACTTTATTGCAAAAATGTCTGACCTTTGAGTTAGGCACTTGTCGAATGTGACCGACGAATCGTTTCACAAGAGGACATCGTAAGCCTACATGTTGCCAGTGACTTTGGCGATGGACGACCTCAGTGGCGCAGCGGGCGAGAGTCCGCCTGCGACGCAAGAGGTTGCGGGTTCGATTCCTGCCGCGGAACAAATTTGTGTACGATCTGCAGAAATTTGTTCCGTTGGTCTGGGTGTTTTCTATGTAAAGTAAAAACATATCTATCTATGTATATAATGCATTAAATATATCAGTTAAGTATCTAGATCTAGTACCCATAACACAAGCTTTGAGTAGCTTACTTTGGGGCTAGATGATGCTGTGTGGATTGTCCAGCATTATTTATTTTATTTTATTTTACTTTGGCCGCATGACGGTACTTACATAAAGCTTCCGCCCATTTAATAAATAATAAATAAATAAATAATGCTGGACAATCCACACAGCATCATCTAGCCCCAAAGTAAGCTACTCAAAGCTTGTGTTATGGGTACTAGATAACTGATAATATTTAATACTTTATTATATATTTTTTTTATTATACATAGAAAACACCCAGACCAACGGAACAAATTTCTGCAGACCGTACACAAATTTGTTCCGCGGCGGGAATCGAACCCGCAACCTCTTGCGCCGCAGGCGGACTCTCGCCCGCTGCGCCACTGAGGTCGTCAGTTTAAAACCCATCTCTCCATCTCCGAAAACTACATACATGAAAATCCATTCCGTAGTTTCAGAAATGTGCGCGAATAAACAAATAAAATGAACAAAAAGAAACTCTAAAAATAGCTGATTTGAGTTCTATTACTCTTCTTAGACCGGCCTTTTGAGGAACTTGCCTCAATCTTGAAATCGTTTCTGAAACATTATGGTTTTTAAAAGCTTGTGGTAAGGCGGTACACCTTAGCTGTCAAAAAATGAACTTGATAATAAGAGCTATAACTGTATAAAACTAATTTCCCCTTTCTACGCAATCCCTTAATGCTGAGAGAAGTTAATTCGAAGGAGGCTTAGTTCTGGATGGTTTTATCCATGAGATTGCAATCTAGTTATATTATTAGATTTTTTTATGAATTATGAGTTTGTAAGCGTTGGTTCAAACTTGTGACGTGCTGTCGTGTCTGTGTCCGTGTATATGTCGGAAACACGCCCACATTTTGTCACGCGGGTTTGTGTCACGGCAAAATGTCTGTGCTTTTTCATGAAAATCTGTCAAATTGTCACACGTGTTTGTTTATGGAAACAATTAAAATGTGAAATGCTTTAAATTTGTTAATGCTGTATTTTTTTATAATGTTCACAAAGCAATTAAGCTTGTAAATCTAATACCTTGTAACTATAACAGATCACTGCCTTTAAACGAGCAATTCTTGTAATAATGTATACTAGATAATCTGAATCTCGGAAATGGCTCCAACAAATTTCAAGAAATTTCGTTTCTAGGGGATTTCAGGGGTTATAAATTGACCATAGTTTACGGTCATCCAGGTACTAAAGATAATAAAAAAAATTGCTTTGCTTTACAAGTATTTCCTTGGTTCTCTCTCGCACAAACTGTAACTATCGCATAACTTTTGATACAGTTAATAAGGGTCCGGGCCGAGGTCACGTTAACGGTTAAATAGTGGAGACAAATACCAGCTCTGGCTGAAAAGGGACAAAGAACTGGCTATTTATCGTTGCGGGGCAGGAAAACTTGCTTTTGGGGTCTGATTATGAGGATTGAATTATTTTTACGTGCTCTGTGAAGTAATTGATAAGGGTGCTGTCAAAATAACTGTTTACAGGCTGGTGTTAAAACACTTTGCCGTCCGGCTAAGAGTAATTTAAAGGTTGGAATTTAAAGTGCTTAAATTTCTAGGTTAAACAAAAATAGAAGAGTTAATTTGTTTAAAGTGTTTATTGTTTTAGGTGACTTCAAAAGGAGATACCTAACGTGCTAAGGCTACGACCTTTAATGTGCCAATTATGAGTATTGGCGGATTTTGATGATTAATTTTTGTTTGGTAGATCCCATATAAATTTTATCGAAATTTACTAGCACTTTTTGAATCATTTACAAAAATAATAAAAAATATACATACATAGGTAGGTACCTACTTACTTACATACCGATGACGATTTCGTTAGTAAGTGTCATGTCAAGTTTGTTACGATAACATCGTTCGAACTAGTTTGCAGCAACAATAACTTTACGATTGTCAGTGCATGAAGTCGTTTTCAACGGTTTGGAAAAATATTTAGACTATTTAATGTCAAAATGATTATATTTTGTTTTGCACGTCTTCTGTCGTATTTTCTGTTTTAATATTTAGTGGTGCTTACTTCCACGACATGGTTTCACGGTGTCCTAACGTTGAACAATGAGACGTATGTCGTGTCTGCCTTTTGGTCCAAATTAAAATTGCTGTTTTTTTTAATTCTAACATGGCTGCTGTTTGAAGTTAGATTCAGCCAAGTTTCCTTAAAAATAAAATTGTTGTTTTTTTTAATTCTAACATGGCTGCTGTATAAAGGTATATTCAACCATTTTTTTTGACCAAGTCTCTTTTTATTTGCGCCGAATAAGCGCTCCGTTCATTAATTCATTCAACACTGTTCTTAGGCTCATCTCTAATTTAATTTATGTTTCTTTTTATTTTATTATCAGTAACTTTCCGTTATAATGCTACTCTTGGAACTGTCGTACATAGGTTTTCTCGATACAGGCCTAGCCTAGTGAGGGAACCATCAGAAATCACCTATCACTGTAGATACCTACATCTCGGCAACAACTAAAATGTGCTTAATCTTGTAGATAATTAGTTACTTAATAAGAACCCATGTAGTTTTAGTATCATGTATTAGTTTTTTGCTGTAAATAAATGTTTTTATCTTTTTATCTTTTTATCTTTTATCTTTTAAACACTAAATTTTGAACGGCATTTTTCGAGTGGATTTGGTACCTAAGTATTTTAACAGGAGTAATCTCATCTAATGGTAGAACTTCGCTCGTTAATGTCAAATAGCTGCGATTGTTATGTGGGGGTGGTCCCCCTGGGGGTGGTCCCCCTGGGGGAGGGACCCCTGAGGCTGTGGTTTAAAATTTAATGTGAGCGAGTTATATTGCTTGGATATTTTAATTTATTATAAAGAGCGCTGGTGGTGTAGTGGCAGCACCCCTGACTCACGGTCCGAAGGTCGTGGTTTCAAACCTGGTCATGCACCAAAGATTTTTTCCATTCGAAAAAAAATAGAGCACAGAGCAAGAGCACAGGCATTGCGCACATATTTTTATCGAATGGAAGAACTCATTGGTGCACGACCAGGCTCGAACCTACGGCCGAATCGAGTGGCAAAGGTGCTACCACTACACCAGCAATGCTCTGTAAATCACTATTAGAACTAAAATAGACGCATTCGCTTGTAACTTATAGCAAAATAAATATTGCTTGAACAGAAACCGACGAATTTGTGAGATTAAAACTGGTTGCCACAGAAATAGTTGCTTATACATTTATGGGGAAAAGTTCATGGAACTAATGAGTTTGTGACTTATAGGATCACTTCAGTGAAGAGTTATTATCAGTGTGTAGCGTTGGTTAAGACTAGGGGATTTTAGAATTGAAACTGTTGGAGCAGATGGAAACATAAATGGTAGTTATTCGACGTAGACCTGTGTCAATCGATCATTTCGTGCGACCCGGGTCAATCGTGACCCATCGGGTATGTGATCGGGTTACAAAGATTTGATCAATCGATCCATGCGGGTTATCTAGGAGTCAGATGTATTTGTTGTACCCATGGGTCCCTTGACTTACAGGTTATTACTAAACAGGTCGGAGGTTAGAATGATCAAACGGGTTGCGCTTGAGCCTTCAATCTAGCCCAAACAAACGGGAAGACGGGTCAAAAATTATCGAATCACATATCGATTAGTGATCGACCTACTCGCTTGTGGGTTGCGATCGAATCAAAATGACCCAATCGATCGTAATCGACACAGGTCTAATTTGACGCTTGATGAAGAAAAGAAAAGATAGATAGACTGTGTGAAAGATGGTATGAGTAAGAAAGGTGTAGTATTGAAATGACAGATGATAGAGGGAGATGTAAGAAGAAAACGTATTGCGCCCACATACCGTGGAAAAAATGCAGGTAGAAGAAAAAGCATTATCTAATTGATATATTTTATAGAATGATTTTCTCGTCAAAGGAGATTTTGGGATTTTGATAGACAAAATCCCCTAAACCAGTAGCTCCAAGAGAGACTAATGAGACTAATAATAATGTTATGAAGAATTTCGAAACTACGGATACACTAAATTTTTACTAATTAATTAAGTAGTTGCTTATGTAAAAATATACAGTGTTGGATCTGAAATTTTTATAAATTAAACAAAAAATATTTTATGATTACGACTGTAATCCTCAGTCTGGATAGAAATTTCTTCAGAGCGCTTAGATCTTTGAGGATATATTAGGGTAGGTAGTCCGTTCGTGTCATGTTGCAAGCCCATCGCCGCTTATAAGAATAGTAACCTATGACACACACCTTCGAATTTTTGGTTCTAGGGTATGTCTGTTTCCTCGCGATGTTTTGTAAATAAAATAAGGCTAACTATAAACGCGAACCTCAATCCTCAAAAGTCAACTAAGATTTACAATACTGTTTCTAAAGAGCAAAGAAAAAACATCTAACAGCCAATTTTCTTCGCCTTGACAAGTACAAAGTTAAAAATGGTTATAATTTTTTCCCTTTACCGTTATAAAATGTGCCATCATTCTTCAGAAGCCCCAAGGGTGAGTCGGGCGAAGTTGGACTTTTCAAAAAATTACAATCTGTAATTTTGGTGTTGAGTTTTTTAACCGTAATTATTTTATGTTTACTAGTGGAGCATTAGTGGTGTAGTGATAGCATCCCGGCCTCAGGTTCAAACCTGGTCGTGCACAAAGAGTTTTTTATTCGAAAAAAATTAGTCCATTGCGAGTGCTCTTAAACGGCGAAGGAAAACATCGTGAGGAAACCGGCATACCCTAGAACTAGTAATTCGAAGCTGTGTATTCTTATAAGCAGCGATGTGCTTGCAACCTGTCACGGAATGCTAACGACTGTGAAAATGTATCATGTTTGAACGTGTTAGCGACCCTCTTCGCGTATCCTCAAAGATCAAAGTAATTATAGATCTGAGGTATTAACAGTCGTGAACATGTTGGTTTTTTTTATTTTTTTTATCTCGGGTATTCCCTTCTTGCACCTTTGAGCTTTGAAAGGTACCTTACAAATGTCAGTTCTCTACAACGTATGACTTAAGTTGTGCGTTGTTCGACATAAATTATTGAAATAATTAAATTGGTACACGATTCCAAGAATGTTTCGCGGTTATTCCTAATACCATAAGCTTGAGTGTTTCTACGAAAGTGGTTTTATCAAATGGTTGTTAATTCCACCGTTCACTCAAATATTAAAAGAGCTCAGATGTATATTTCACCTATGAGATAATCTGAACTAAATATACGCGTAGCTTTTCGAAAGTTGTCTTAAGTAGTTTACGTAGATTTATTTGCTTAACCAACTCCGCACGTAGGTTAGTCTATCTCGGCTTAATATTATGTCTTAACTAGCTTCCACCCGCGGCTTTGCCCGCGTGGTACTTTCTATCTAAAAACAAATCCAAAAAAACAAATCCTTGGGAACCGTACATTTTTCCGTGATAAAAAGCCTATGTGTCTGTGCCAAATTTCATCCAGGTCACCAACATACATCCATTCATCCTTACATCCACACATTCTTACAAACTTTTGCATTTGTAAATTAGTAGGGGGGTTTTTTTTTTATGGGGGGTTTAAGCACCCAAATCTCATGCAAAATGATTGAATGCGGTATTCCAACAGTCTATGCCACATTTGCTGGAGTATCCAAATTTTGTATCCAAATACCTGTGCAATGGAAATCTTGGCCAATGATTTATTTTCATATTGTAAATCATATAAATATTTTTCTTTCTTTCTTTTGATAAAGCGATTGAGGTGGCGAGATGCTACTCAAAAACTATTTAAATGATAAAGCGTTGACTGGAATAAATATAATATATTTATTTACAGAGAGGACAAAATAAGCTTATAATATAATAAGTTTACTAATTATTGAATAGTTTTGCTTATTGTTTAACTGAATTATTGAATTATTTTGTTTATTGACATTTGTATTTAATTATTTATCTTGTTGATTTACGTCTTATCTTAATAGATGCAATGTTTTAAATAAGTACAAAAATACAAATATAAACTAAAAGTTGACAGCCCCCCTGAGGGGTTGAATTTTGAAAATTCTTACGTTACCTACCTCTAGAACTAAATCTAAGGTAGGTATTAAAAACATACGTAAAACTAAATTTAAAGTAATTAAAGCATACGAAAATGAGTAAAAGCTCTCTCTATGACACTTTAATACAAAATAACCCCTTTCTACCCCTGTTCACGGAACAGAAAATTGGCTAAGTTTGAATTATCACCGCCTCGCCAAGGCTGTAACATAAGCCGTTCTTTTGCAGTTATCATCATCATCATTACTAAGAAGAAGTTTACTTCTATGCTTTCGTCTATGCTATTTAAAAAAGCCTCGATGAGCGGTCGTAATGCTATACTCATTCACAAATTAAACTAGTATTTATTAAAAAATAACCGACTATATGTAATTGAAAATAGATTTACAGCCTCCATATTATTCGTTTTTTTTTTTAATTTTGGATAGCTTAAGTCACTCTTGTAGTTCAGACGACAAAACGATAGCTTATTTATTCAAATATGTCGAGCCGTTTCGGCTCCCACGACAGCTAAAGGAAGCCAAGTAACATTTAGGCGTTAATTTAAGAGTTATAAGAGATGCATAGAAGAGCCGTTAATATCTCTAGGTTATAAACAAGTTCTACGCAAAAAATATAAAACAGCAAAATATTTGAATTTGCGGCAAAAATTTTTTTATTTTTTGACACTAATCGCCAATGTTACTTTAGTAACTACATATAACAAATCACTGCTAATCGCCTTAGAAAATGAGATGAAAGTTATGAAAGATTCTTCAATCACAATGTTCCAAAGACAACAGATTCTATCGAAAAGGTCGTCTTGCTATGTAAAATTAAATCTAAATCAAGACAAAGACCTGTACGTCGATTCTGTAAAATTCAAACATCAACTCGCATCTCACATCGCTATTCACTCTCACTTCGCTTAAGACGCTTTCTATTTGACACTTTGAATCGGGTTTGAGTGCGAAGTGAGCGTCGAAGTGACTTGGGAATTGCCGTATAGAATGCTATTTCTTACGTCATCTCATACTTTATCTGTCAAAATCTCTCCGTCAATTTAGTTCAACTCGCTGACACGCTCGCGAGAGTGGCGCTAGTGTAAATTCGAATTATCAACCGAGTTTTTAGAATGCCAATCAAGAAACTCACAGCGGATTCAGATTCGAAGTTTAAAATGAGGTCTTACAGAATCACACGGCTGTTTACTTTAATAAAACAGTGTGAATCCTATATAAGCCAAGCAAAAAGTTTTTAAATATCCTAGCAAAATATTTTTTCCCAATTTTTGTAGGTTTTTTATTTATCCAAACAATCACTCCTAATTTCCTCCGGCTTAGGACAGTCGACGATAAAAACGGCTTAGCAATATCCATGGCTGAATTAATGTGAATCAATAGACGGAGAAGCAGCATTATTAAATTGATTGTGGACAGTCATTGACAAAATCTGATGAGCAGGCACGATCTTGAAATTAAAATATAAATAACCCGCCATTTTGTGGTAGCGGCCATTTTGGGTTTACAGTAATATTAAACATTTCGTCATCAGAACTAAAGATGATTAAGAAATTTCAGGTCAATCAGTCAACAGGGGTAACGTTTTAACTACTAGAACTAATGACACGAAAGAAAGAAGAAGAATGACTTACGGTTTTTTTGAATACCTGTCGGTTAGTGTCTTCTGCTATCGACTGTACAGCCTAAACCCATTACTCACCTTTTAAAACCCTAAACAAACAAATTGACCATCCCCCCAAATCTGAACAAAACAACCCTTTGTTCCACCAATTATTCCCACCTGCAAGAATTAACATTTCATTGAAAGGATAATCTCATCAAAAAAGCTTTATCATTGAATGTTTGATGAGGTCCGAGGATTGCTTGATTGAATAAGTTAGCGTGTGGTTAACTCCTTTTGTACTCTCAGGTCATTATCAAGACTAAGGTCAATGACCCAACAAAATCAAAACAGAAAATTGTGATACCTTATTTCCGCTAAGGTTTATGCTATATGAGTCCAGAATCTAGATACTAAATTTTAGTCTAAGAATAAAGAAATGGCAAGAAACTAAAAAAAAACATAATCAAGATTGTAATACCCAGACTTGGTTATCTACCGAGCCCGGGGATAAAAGCCTTTTTTTTTCGGACTGGACAAAAAGCTGTTAGGTTGTCTGACGAGCTCTGACAGCGTTACACGGGCTATAAAAGGGGATTACAGCCGTGAAATAAATAAATATATATACTGGTGGACTGTTCACACAACGCCATCTAGCCCCTAACTAAGCAAAACTTGTAATATGGGAACCAGATAGCTGATAGATTAATTATATACTTTTTTTTTAATGCATACATGGAATACATATTAACACCCAGACACAGAACAAACATCTGCGTTCATCACACAAATGTTAGTCCTGGGTGGGTATCGAACCCACAACCTACAGCGCAGAAGGCAGAGCTACTACCAACTGAGCTGTAAAGCCAGTCAATGATTATCTATATTAATAATTTCGTCAAGGGGTACGGTAGACTCGATCGAAACCTTACCTGGGTAATAAAACATAAAAAAGTAAAGATTTCGAGTCGACAACATACATCCGCAAAATTCGGATTGTCGAGTATTTTGTAAAATTCTAATGCTGGCTGAGAGACAAATCGCAGTCGCCATATTCGTCACTGACACCGGATGACATCTTGGGTAATAAAAACTCAAAGTAAGTAGGTACAATCAACAGTGCAACCAACCTCTTTGTTATACTGCACTACGTAGGTTGGTAGGTAGGTACCTAGGTAACCCCAAACTTGGTAGTATAATATCCGTTATTATTTGTTATGTTAAATTCTAATGGTGCTCAGAGACACATATTGTGTATTATGATGAGGCTCATTTCACCCGAGCGAAGCCGGGTTTTCATCTAGTAATTATATAATGCTCATTACATGCGTAAATATTATGTTTCAGACACAGCCTATGCCTAGAATTAAACGCAGTGGAAATTTCACATTCAATTGTGGTCGTGAGGTAAGGTTTTCCGATATTCGCCAAAGCTCAATATGCAAATTGTAATTATTATAATTTGTGTTTAATTATACACGTAGGTCATAGTATTGGGTCATACCTAATTAATTTATCAGCATTGAAAACGCTATTATTAATACTAATATTATCTTACTAATAATGTTATAAAGAGGAGAGATTTGATTGTTTGTTTGTTTGCATTGAATAGACTCTGAAACTATTGGATCGATTTCAAAAAAAAAATCACCTATGTGTAGAATGAACTTTCAGGATGAACATAAGTTATATTTTATGTAGGTACTTCGCGGGCGACGCCGCGAGCGGAAGCTAGTTATAACATAATTATTTTTACAAAAAGTTGAAAATGATTTAATACACTGACAATCTCTGTCGTATTTAGCTTTGCTGCAAACTAAAATCGCGAGCTTATCTTTATTTATTTCTAGATTAGTATTCTTAAGCGGCGATGGGCTTGCCACCTGTCACGTATGGAGCACTAACCACTGTGCAAAATGTGGTCCTGTGCCAAATACCATGTTCAGACGTACTGACTACCCCCTTTAGAAATCCCCAAAGATCTAAGTAACTAGAGATCTGAGTAGATTATCTACCGAGCCTGGGGATTACAGTCGTGATCATTATTTTGAAATACATAATTATATTTATTGTGTAGTTTTTACTAAAGGCAAAACATATTTATTATGTTTACAAGCAGTTTTGTTAGTTACCACAAGAATCGGCTGCAGTTTGCAAGTTGCCAACAAGCCGGGGTTCACCACAAGAGTAGGATAATATTATCTTATACAAGTGTTGCCAACGACGCCAGGACTGATATCGCCATTTTCACAGCTTAGGTAGCCTAAAAGTAGCCGCTTTTTCTTCATTCGCCACATTTTCCTATGTTTTTATCACAATGCTTTTTCTTTAAAACTATTTTGTACCTATAAGGACTGGACTAGTTAAATAAGATAAAAAGCGAAAGTAACAAAACATTTTCTTCAAACATTCATTTCATTGCCTCCTTAATTTGGTTACATACTTAATAGCTAACACAATTTTTGCGTATTCCTCGCCCTGAAATTAACCAACCAAACACGAATGGTGTGGTCATCATTTATTAATATTACGTTATACGAACCGTAGGGTGACTATTCGACTAATTTAAATGGCTTGTCCATAAAATAGCCTGATAGGCGACCAGTAGCCTTTCCGATTTTTTCATCGCCGATTTTAGCTGAGTAGCATAAATGGCGATAAATCGTCTACGTTGGCCACACTCTATACTACCTTCGGGAGAGTGTAAAACTGGAGGGACTTGTTGCTTCAACATTTTGTTTTAAACTTGTAAACAAGCCTCACAGCTCAGTTGGTAGTAGCTCTGCCTTCTGCGCTGTAGGTTGTGGGTTCGATCCCCACCCAGGATAAACATTTGTGATGTTTGTTCTGTGGCTGGGTGTTATTATGTATTCGAAGTATGTATTTATTTTTTCTGTGTCAAGTTGCAAACAGTGGAAGAACGGAAAGGTCTTTTCCCTGCACAATAACTAATAAAACAAAAATATTACTAACCATGTATTTACAAAAAAAAAACTTGAGTTTTTTTGGTCCCTTGGGACACCCGGATGGAACGAAGTTCCTTTCCTTGCTTTCGATGAGAGAGAGAGAGAGACAGGCAGAGAAACATGCGCACGCCGCACGACTTACATACAACTATAGCAAAAAGTGTCGTTACAACTTTTGATCTTAATTTTTTCCGTCTAGCCCCCTTTCGCAACGCGCGCTAAGGAACTTCGTTCCAAAAAACTATCTTATTCCCATAATACATGCTTTGCTTAGTTTTGGGGCTAGATAGCGTGTATGAAATGTCAAACAATATATATTTACATGTTGAGACTTGCCTCTGACTACCTTTTAGATATACTGTGGATCAAATAGAAAGCATATAATTAAAACCAGTAATGTCTATCATGCGTAAGCAAAGTACCATGTCCCTTTTCAACCTCTTATCCCTTAATACTTGAAAGGAATTCATTAGAATAGGCGTTCATTTCAAATATTTGCAACACTCTTCAATTTAATGAACATTCGTCTATGAAAGCTCCTGTAGATGAAAATTTAAGATCCTTCTGAAGATTTTGGAAAAAACCTGATCATTTTAATCCTCAGGCTTTGTAGATATCTCCTCAGATCTACAGTTAGTGCAGAAACACATGACATGGCGATGTGACGCCGTATTAAAATGTCGTGACATGAAAATTTGCCTAACTAAACATTCAAGGTACTAATTGTGACGTCGTTGAAAAAATTCATGTCGTGAAAATTTACCAAACTAAAAATTTAAGGTACGTTAGGTCGTGGAAATTTAAGGTGCGATGTGACACCGAGGAAAAAAATGTCGTGTCGTGAAAATGGCCATAATAAAAATTCACGACACGATACCACACCGTGGAAAAAAAATATTGTGTCGTGAAAACTTCCCTTAAGTAGTAAAAATTCACGATGTGACGCAGTGGAAAAAAATGTCGTGCCGTGAAAAATTATTATAATAAAAAATCACGTGCCACGATGCGAATATCGTGGATATCTACGACGTTTATTGTGAAAACTCACGATAAAATTAAGAATCTGGTTTTTACGACGGACGTTGTACATTTCCACGGTATAGAATGGCACCATGTTACGATGCCCTGTCGTGATTAGGCCCGATTTTTAGACGATATCTTAAGAAGAAAAAAGTCAAGTTTAAACATTTTTTTGTTTAGTTTTATTAAGTCCAAATAGTATTTGGCACATGGCCACATTTGCACAATAGCTATTATTCCATACGTGACAGGTCATCCATCGCCGCTTATAACTTGAAACACATAATTTCAAACTTTTGGGTCTAGGTTATACCGGTTTTTCAAGATATTTTCCTTCACCGTTCAAGAACTTCATAGACAATTTTGTTTATTTGAGAAATACGTTTTCAGCATGTTTGAACACATTTTACTCGTGAGGCTATAGTAGAATCTAGAGACGTTTTATTAAATTCTCAGTGCCATCTTGATTTCTCTCAAACGCTGTTGAATTTTTCGAATCAGCGTTTTTTAAGAGACAATACTTTTTTAGTCTGTTTGAGCTAAAAGTCAATCGCAGAATGTTAAATCAAACCTTCTTATTTTTATAATATAATTATTCAAAAGTTCTTATCTTTATTTCTTACGAAAACAGTCGTTAAAGATCTACTATAACTAGAGACTATTTACTCTCAAAATGTCTCAAATTCAGAACACAAAGAAAGGCTTGATTACACTAAAGAATATAAAACAATGAACAAAAAACATATTGAAAAAAGAAAAATTTAAACCGTTTCTAGCATCTAATTTTTTGTGCATTTTAGAATTAAAAAACCAAACTCGGTATAGATCAAACGGTTTATTAAAATTAATCATTGCTCTGTTGAAATACGAATTTTGCCTGTAATTTTTATAATGATACCTACTGCTAAATGAAGGTGCCAAATATATAATTTTGTTTGGATTGATTTTAAATTTAATATTTTGTAATAGCGATGGAAAATCATTTTTATTCAGGGCTTGGAATATTTATGCGGCTAAGCGGCCGCGAATTTTGGAAACCGGATCAAGTCCTAGTTTTTAGTCTGAGCATAATTACATATTTCACACTAATATGAATACGTATTTTGGTATAGAAGAATAGAATAGAATAGTTTAATTGAATCTAGACTCTAGACAGACAGATGAAAAATGAAGTGATTTTGAGGCTCGAAACTCTATAAAATTGAAAAAGTTTAATGTGGACGGAGTTGCGGGCAACAGCTGTGGTGCGGACTTTAAGCTCATATAAATACAGATTTAGGTCAAAATGGGCTGTATACTTCAATGTTCAAAATAAAAAACGGACACAGCCGTCATTTTAGAATTTTTAGACGAAATTACAGCTTATGTTTAGTTATCTAGACGAAACTAGCGACATCTCTCTTTTTTAATTCGTCTAGCCGTTTGAGTTACAATAAAAATAAAGAAACTCACATCCACACATTTACCCCAAATACTTCTCCACAATAAAAAAAAAGAAAAAAATTATAAAATACACTCTCTATTTGTTCTTTCGATGCAAACGCGTGTGCAAATGAGACAGCATTACTTCCAGCCCGCTCAGTTATCTCTCCGCACCCGAATGCTATGGTAATAGAATTCACCACTATGTAAACCTCTGGTACCGTCCGCCAGTTCCATAGGCCATAAAACATGTTCCATCCTTACGGCCATTCCAAACGGATTGCTGGAAAAACTGGCTCAAATGAACTGCCAACTTGAAATATTCCTCAGTCCGCTGCGGACTGGAATAAGATTAATCGCGATGTTTCCATTGTCACATCGTCCGGTTTTAACGGTCCGAGATTTTATTCTTGAAACGTGAAGATAATATCACATTATTTACAGAGTTATTGAACTGTTAAAAAGTAAAATTACTTGTATATTCTAGCTCTAAAATACTTAGTTCTAACAGGTCAAATTAAATTTTATTGACGCCCACTGCCGCTGTGTACGTGGGAAATGAAACAGCGCGTGTGTTTTTTGTACAACAGCATTAACTGAAATAAAAATTAACTTACGAGTATCTAAAAAAAACATTGAAATTCGAGTTAAATATAAATAACAAGGATATTTTTTTACTGTGGACAGTCGTCTCTCTGTATGGTTTCATGAGTCCATGGTAAGGAGCTAGATGAAGTGACATCAAAACATCACTAGAATTTTAAATATGTGAATAATAAGTGATTTATCGATTAAAAATGTCATTACCGCACATTTTGATCTTTACCACTATTGACATCGCTAGTAGCTAGGTCACTTTATAAAGGCCATATAAAAAAAAATCTTAATTAAGAGCTTATGCAGCTATTAGCTTATTACAGCTATGCAAAGAAAATATGACGTATGGAAAGACGATAGTTGTTTCATGACGGTTAAGCGGATATAACTTGATGAATAAACAGACGAAACGTTGTTTATGGCGGCTAAGCGAATAAAATTTGACGGATAAAAGACGAATTGTTGTTTTATGACGGCTAAGCGGAAAAAACTTGTCACTTAAAATTACGGATCGTTGTTTCATGACGGCTTAGCTGATAAAATTTGACTGATGAATAGACGAATTGTTGTTTTATGACGGCTAAGTAAATAAAACTTGACGGATAAAAAAACGGACGGTAGTTTTATGACGACTAAACGGAAAAATGACGAATAAAATGACTGCTTATGGACGACGGCTAATTGGATAAAAACTTGTCAGATTAAATGACAGATCTTTGTTTCACGACGGCTAAGCGGATAAAAAGACGGATGGTTGTGGATACAAGCTGTTACTATCCAAGGCACAGCCGGGCCAATAGGAAGATGGTCCGGTCACAGGTGGCGGCGGATTCTAGCCGTATTGTGATAGATGGGCCGAAGAAGTTTTATTATGATAAAACGCGTACTTTATTGGAGAAAAAGTTGGTTTAACATATTTCAGTCTGTTTTGGGTAATTTGTATAAAGAATTGCATTGGGGTTCTAAGTTGCGAGAGAAGCAAACTAAATTTTATTTTATTTTACTTTATTTGGCACACAAAACACATTACAACTAAAGAAAAACTTAATATTATTATCTTCTCAGCTTAGTTAAGCGAATATTCCACGTCTTGTTCAGAGTTTTAAGCCTAATTATAAATACACTATGACAGTTTTATCTCCCAAAATCTCTTCTAAACAACTTTAAAGTAATTATTTCGAACTGGCACCACAAATGATTCAGTATCAAGTGAACTAAAACAAAATCAATTAAAGTTTAATTATAAACTATGTCTATCTAAAGGCCTGTTTGCACTTTGATTAGTATCTCGTACAAGTACTTAGTGCTTAGTAACTTTTTTAAGTGTCCATTTTAGCTAATTCCAATATTGTTTAGCTATTGCCCTGTCGCGATTAATAAATCAGTTATTTTTTCAAATAAAACCACGTTTAAACCTATTAGTGGTAGTTTCACAATGTTAATTAAAGCAACAGCTTGTTACCCTTTTAATCGCCTGAATCGCCTGTTAAAGTAGTTTTGTGTTCCATCATGTCTTGAGAGCGCTGGTGGTAGCACCCCGGCTTCACGATCCGAAGGTCGTGGGTTCAAACCTTGTCGTGCACCAATGAGTTTTTCCATTCGAAAAATTCATGTGCGCAATGCCAGTGCTCTTAAACGGTGAAGGAAAACATCGTGAGGAAACCAGCATACCCTAGAACCAATAATTCGAAGGTGTGCGTCATAGGTTAGTATTCTTATAAGCGGCGATGGGCTTGCAACCTGTCACGTACGGAATACTCACTACTGTGCAAAATGTGGGCATGTACCAAATGTCATGTTTGGACTTGCCTCTGACTACCCCCTTTAGATATCCTCAAAAGATTTAAGTAACCAAAGATCTGAGGAGATATCTACCGAGCCCGGGGATTACAGTCGTGATCATATTTATTTATTTTTATTTTATTTTTTTATTCATGTCTTGACAAAAGAATATCTTCCGTAAAATTAAATGAAATGAAATAGATAACGATACTCTAACATTCTTGTTAACTTTGATGCCCGATCAGAGAATACTTCGTTGACAAAAGCTGTGTGATTCTGTAAGACCTCATTCTAAACTTCGAATCTGAATCCGCTGTGAGTTTTTTGGTAGGCATTCTAAAAACTAGGTTGATAATTCGAATTTACACTAGCGCCACCCTTGCGAGCGTGTCAGCGAGTTGAACTAAATTGACGAAGATATTTTGACAGATAAAGTATGAGATGACGTAAGAAATAGCATTCTATACAGTAAATTCCCAAGTCACTTCGACGCTCACTTCGCACTCGAACCCGATTCAAAGTGTCAAATAAAACCATCATAGCGAAGTGAGAGTGAATAGCGATGTGAGATGCGAGTTGATGTTTTTAATTTTACAGAATCGACGTACTGTTGCTGAAATTGGACCTTAGTGTGAAAGGCAAAATGCAACTGGAGGTAAAGGCGGGGCGAGGGGAACGTAGCACCTCTCAAAAAAAAGAACATGCTCCAAATCACTCTACTCCGCTTATCAATAATCACTCGTACAAGCTTCGTGTTTAGTACTAATCACTACGCTCTTGCACTAATTACTCGCACACGCACTAATCGAAGTGTAAACAGACCTTAAAATAAAGTTTATAGACGAGTGTCGTCTTCTCATTTATCATCTTTTATCGTTCAGTTTTCTCATGATATATGTATCATACTATCATGGCGAAAAGAGTGATATATCCTACTAATATTAAAAACGCGAAAGTTTGTAAGAATGTCTGGATGTATGTTTGTAACTCTTTCACGCTGAAACGGCTGAACGGATCTGGATTAAATTTGGTGCAGATATAGATTATAGTTTGGTGTACCACATAGGCTACTTTTTATCCCGGAAAAATCCTGTGGGATAGATTTGTTTTTGTTTTTCAAGGTACCACGCGGGCGTAGCCGTGGGCGGAAGCAGTAGTATCAGTATATACTTATAAAACTTTTTATTAAAATCTAGTTGTTGCAATGACTTCATCCGTAATTTTTTTTCGGTCATTCGATTTGAACCAATTTCTTGGCTCATTTTAATTTTGGTGGTGCCAAAACCAAATGTATGTGGGATTTCGTTTACCTATATCAGAGTAGATCTTCGAGTTAAGGACAGTTCTTTGGACCGTAAAAATAATTTTAAATATTGCAAAATATCAAATTAGGTTAGGTATGCAACGACAAAAATTAGATGAATTTGCTCAAACTCGTCTCCATCCATAGAAAAAAAAAATATAAAAAGATCATTATGAATCAAAGAAAATAATTTTCAACATTTTTACTGACTAACTTATTCGACAGCCTAAAATAAATCATAAGTTTAAGAGAGCTGACGATGGCTAGATTTATTTTAAACTAGCTTCCGCCCACGGCTTCACCCGCGTGGTACCTTGAAAAACAAAAACATCGCTATCCCACGGGAACCGTACATTTTTTCGGGATAAAAAGTAGCCTTTGTGTTATTCCAGACCATAATCTATATCTGTGCCAAATTTCATTCGGATCCGTTCAGCCGTTTTAGCGTGAAAGAGTAACAAACATACATCCATCCTCACAAACTTTCGCGTTTATAATATTAGTAGGAAGTAGGATAGTAGGACTCTATAATAGGTGCTTTAAGAAAGATAATAAACACATAATTATAGAGACGTTTCATAAATTTCGACTAATTTTCACCAAAATAGGTAGGGAATTGTTGGTATTTCTATAACGGTTTAAAGATAACAGTTCCTCCAAAGTTGTTACAACAATGATGTTTAGGCAATTGTTGTTTTAGGCAAAATAATTGTTTCATATTGAGCGTACTGTTGAACTGTTTAGACGAATAATTGTTTATTCATCTAGACCAGTGGTTCCCAAACTCTTTTGTTTCATAGACCACTTTCAAAATTTTGAAAAAAAAAGTGAAGATTAGATCTATCTATCTATGGAAACTTGCGTTGTGGCTGAGTTTCAACGACGATTAACAGATTTCGAAAATAAAAATCCCATCAAAAACATAAATGTGAAATGAGAGCCAAGTTCAATAAGTATGTTTTACTTAGTCGTTGACTTCAGCGACAAAAGAAGTGAGATCTAAACGGGTGCCAAGTACAATGGTCAGTCCTGAAACTTATTTATAACAATATGAAATATTTTTAACAACTTTAAAATATCATTTCATCTTAAAACTTAGGATATTATATTGAAGCCTAAGGTCTAACTTGGCTAATTCTCATATAGGAATTAACTACTTACTTACTATGTCCAATCGCTAGTTTCTACCAGCAATCCAAATTTTAAAAAGAATAAAATAAAAACTTGCAAAGGCTATAGGTACCTAATATAATTTGTACTCTTAAGAAAACTAGCCAAGTGAGACCTTAGGCTTCAATATAATATCCTAAGTTTTAAGATGAAATGATATTTTAAAGTTGTTAAAAATATTTCATATTGTTATAAATAAGTTTCAGGACTGACCATTGTACTTGGCACCCGTTTAGATCTCACTTCTTTTGTCGCTGAAGTCAACGACTAAGTAAAACATACTTATTGAACTTGGCTCTCATTTCACATTTATGTTTTTGATGGGATATCATTACTTTTTGTACAGAACTTATTAGTAAATAAGTACTTATTCTTATATTATTACACTTATATAATCTACCTGCATAAACGGCTCAAACTATTGGCACATTGTAGGTATACATACTAAGCAGGTAGGTAGGTACTTGAGTAGGTACTTACTGAATAAGTATACCTACCTACTACCTATCCGACAAGCCGAGACACACTATAATCTAGGCCTGAATAGTTATCTAGCCATATCTACCTACCTGCATAGACTGCTCAAACTATTGGCACATTGTAGGTATACATACCTATAGTCATACTTACCTATCTGCTTAGACGGCTCAACTATTGGCACATTGTATACCTAGGTACCTAAGTAGATAGGTTAACCCGATAATAGTAGGTACTTACCGAGAGTAGATATTAGTCTAAACCTAAATACTTATCTAGTCATACTTACTTATCTACATAGACGGCTCAACTATTAGCACATTGTATACCTAGGTACCTAAGTAGATAGGTTAGCCCGATAATAATAGGTACTTACCGAGAGTACTTTATTAGTCTAAACCTAAATACTTATCTAGTCATACTTACCTATCTACATAGACGGCTCAACTATTAGCACATTGTATACCTAGGTACCTAAGTAGATAGGTAAGCCCGATTAATAGTAGGTACTTACCGAGAGTGTACTACTTACCAATCCAAGACACTACTTCCACTCGTTATTATATTCACGTCAAGACCCTATTAAAATCCACATAATGACCGACTGTCATCTATTTAGATTGCTATTCTTATATTACAGGCGCTAGTAAGGGTTCCTAGGAGAATCAATTAATTGAAAAAGTACGATAAAAATAAAAAAAATTACAAGTTTCAGATTTTTTCCTTTGTATCCACCCCACTACCTACCTGGATGCCAAATTTGAACGTTCTAGGTCATCTAGAACTGGGTTATAATTAACGTCTATAGATCAGTCAGTGATAAAATTTTCCATAACCAGCCTTTTTTGGACGTTAATATCTAAATAACCGTTTGAGGTGTGTTTATGAAATTCGGTGCACATATTTTACTCGCAAGTGGCAATAGATGAGCCAAATTTGACTTGTTTATGTGAAATAGTTTTTGAGTTACGAGGGGGTGAAAAATCACCCAAATGGTTCCTGTAATATTACACTAGGCGCGCATCGCCCGTTCGCTTCGCTTGAACTTGGCTGACACGCTGCCGCGTGTCTAGATCTTTTCCATTTTCAAGCTACCATTTTTTTCTCAATTTATTTATAAATTTTCTTAATAAGAAGGTTTAATTTAGGTATCATATTATTTAAAACTAGCTTCTGCACGCGGCGTCGCCCGCGAAGTACCTACATAAAATATAGCCTATGTTCATCCTGAAAGTTCATTTTACACATTGGTGAAAGAATTTTTCAAATCGGTTCTGTAGTTTCGGAGCCTATTCATTTCAAACAAACAAACAAACAAACAATCAAAGTTTTCCTCTTTATAATATTATTATTATATATATATATATATATATATATATATATAATAATATATATATATATATAGATAACAAGCCAACATTTTAGTTCTTCACTATCGAAACCAAATTAATTTTCATGCACCCCTGCTTACGATTGTAGACCCCCATTTTTTGTCACGTCCAACGTAGACCCCCGTCGAGTCTCCCGTGGACCCCTGGGGGTCCACCTGGACCACTTTGGGAATCACTGATCTAGACATTTGTATCAAATACATCTGCCTTTTCGTGAATAAGCCAGCATCATCTGTTTATCTCTAAGTATTGGCCATACAAAGTTATCTGTGTCCTATGACACATGCTCCATACTTTATTATATTGTTTATTTAGCCCTTTTGTTTGGGGAAAATCTCTGGGGCGAAGAATTGTTATGAAAATAGGGGTGCCTTTGAAGATGCTGACTGTATCTGGAGATATGATTGTATTTTTGTTGCTGTACCATATATTTTTAAACTTACGCGATCTCAAGGCATTATTATTAGTATTAAACGGGTATTTATCGCGTTTTATTTACCTATTTTTTTTGTGTAAACCTGTCCAAACGCCGGGAAAAATAGTTAAATATAAAACGATAAATACCCGTTTAAATGTGGGCACATGCCAAATATCATATTTGGACGTACTCCTGACTTCCCTCTTTAGATATCCTCAAAGATCTTAGTAACTAAAGATCTGACGATGATATCTCCCGAACTTGGGGTTTATAGTCGTGATCATTTATTTTTTTTATAATAAAGGTAAAAAAACACTTTTTTTATACATATAGTCACACGCATAGTTCTGAGGTCACACTAAAAGCACTGGAATCAAACCAGCACCGCTTGCATCTCAGCCGGACACTGACCCACCAAGCCACCGAGGTTGCTAGGCCTCCATGAGATTAACTTTTGATACTAACTTTCATAAATAGATATATTACTTATACGTACATGATCATACAAAATGTATTATTACTTATTATAATTATCCAAATTCGCTGACTTAACTAAATAAAATTGTGGATAAAATAAACATAGGTTAATAAAGGGTAAGTTTTAATAATTTTGTATTAATTAAAATAATATTGGTTTTGGTTATCTACCACCAAATTGATAGTAGCTTATTTAAACTTAGATACGTATGAATTTTATGATTATTAGTTACAGCCACCACACGGCGTGGTAACGTAGCACGATGTGACACCGCGGAATAAACGATGTTCATCGTGTTAATTTACGATGTTCATCGTCAAAACTCACGATACGATGTCATGTCGTGGCACCGTGAGACATCGCGAAATTTTACGACGTCCAACGTAAAAACTTTCTAGGTTACTTGATTTAATCGTTTTAACGATGGACACCGTACATTTTCACGACACAACGTATGACTTCACGGTGTTGCATCGTGGCACGGTGTCGTGATGTATTGTGGCCATCAATGCCAAAAACCACGTAGATTTTTACGACACATATTTGATTCCACGATGTAGCATCACGCCACGTTGCGACACGGTGTCGCGATGTTTTTGGCCGTCAATGCCAAAAGTCGCGTTCCACAAATCACGCTGTACAATGTTACCCACGCACGGAAATATCATAATTGGTGTTCCATTATTCAGAGAGGTATTCGTGGCGTAATGGAATTATTCGTCGACACTCACCAACTTGCGAATTAACGTAATCTGCTTTCCGAACTGGCACTTAACTACGCATGAAATTTTCCTGCGTAACACGCTCACGACCAGTGATCAGATCTCTGCTTACAATCAATGTCAATTTGTTTTGATTGTAATCAAGTGATTTGGTGTTACGTAATGTACGTACACGTGAGGGAACCAAAAATTCGAAGGTGTGTGTCATAGGTTAGTATTCTTATAAGCGGCGATGGGCTTGCAACCTGTCACGTACGTAAAACTAACTAGTGTGCAAAATGTGGGCATGTATAGGCGACCAAGAAATTGGTTTACCACTTTTGATGACATCTCCCAGTAACATAATTATTCGCTAAAGATTACAATGTCATGTTCGGACGTGCTTCTGGCTACCTTCTATATATATCCTTAAAGATCTAAGCAGCTAAAAGATATGAGGAAAATATTCTACCGAGCCCGGGGATTAAAGTCGTGATCATATTTATTTTTAGTATGTATTTGAGTTGGTTCTATCTGTGTGTAAACTATTATGATTGTGTGTTACAAAACAAAATCATTATTCTGTATGTTTAAATCTTCTTTATTTTAATCTTTAAAACATTTTTTTTTCATTTTTTAAGTCCAGATATACCTCCAGGCTTACATTTAGATCAAAGTAAAATGTATTAAAATGAGAATTTCAGAAACTTTCATGAGTATTTACAGCCTAGGGCGACGGTGTCTGCGTTATTTAGCTGGCGTAATGCACCAAAAACTTCAGCGGCGACAATGTCATAAAACACAGTTTCTGGATGTGGTAATGAAATCAAATCAAATCGAACTATATTCGAAATCAATATATTCGAACTCCATCTCAATGGTATACAGCCTCCTTGCGCAAAAAATACTCGATACAAACTCTTTATGCAAAGAATCGACATACAAACTCCTTATTCAAATAATTCCTCGAGCTTCGATTGGTTGACATTTTCGACAAGGAGTTTAGCATTTGAGTAAAAACTGTTTTGTGTTCTTTGTTGTCATTATTAGACTGTATGTTTTACGAACACAAAGTTTACTCTACACTATAATCGATTGAAAATGCATTCAAGAGACGAAGAAGATGTTTTAACACCTGAGTTTATGATAGAGAGGGCGGCCAATATAGTAGAAAACTTGCTACCCTACAATCACACTTAAATCTTTCTTTTTCTCGGAGTCATGGTATAAAGTATCGTATGCAACTCTTAAATAAAATGGATTTATATCGAGGTCCATGAATCACTCGCGTTGCGCAAGATTCTAATACTTGAATTACTGGCTACGCTCGTGATTCAATCATCATACATCACTCCCTGCGGTCGTGATTCAGTCGTTAGAATCCTTCACTTACTCGTGACTCATCTATGGCCCTCGTTTTAAATCCGTCTTTTATTCACTAGTTGCATAATATACTATTTTCCCCTTGAGCCACATCTAGTCAGTAGCACTTCAAAAGATTCAGCAAAGTTTGTGCATCGGAAACTTACGAACAGTTTGTGGTGTCTGGAGCTTTCACTGCCACTGTGTTATGGAAATTTCGTGGCCATTTCAATATTTTATTGCTCAAATATTTTTTTTTTTAATTACGCGATCTAAACACATTACTAATAGTAAAAACGGGTAACGGGTATTTTACGCGTTATTATTTACTTATTTTTTTTCAGTCTACCCGTGATCACGACAGTGGTTAAACCTGTCAAAACGTCGGGAAAAAATAGGTGAATAATATCGCGATAAATATCCGTTTAATTCAAATACAATTCACAATACGTGTATTTTAATCACAAAAAACTTAAAGCCCCTTTCAAAGTTTACTAAACACGTCATAAAACATGGCTTATACTCGTAGTTGTCACAACACTACTTTCACGCATGCCATTACTCAAGAAATGTAAGATAATTATAGTAAAAAAATTCAATGATTTAAATTTTGCTGGACAAAGGTGTGTTCATAGAAAAAAAATACCAGTGTTCATAGACGGAGAATAAAAACATCGTGAGGAAACCGGCACACTCTGGAACCAAAAATTTGAAAGTGTGTGTCGTAGTTTAGTATTCTTATAAGCGGCGATGAACTTGCAACCAGTCCCATACGGAATACTAATCACTGTGCAAAATATGGTCATGTGCCAAATATCATGTTTGGACGTGCTGACTACCCTCTTTAGATATCCTCAAAGATCTAAGTAACTAAAAGATCTGAGGAGATATCTACCGAGCCCGGGGATTACAGTCGTAATCATATTTTGTTTTTAAATTGATGAAACCACTTAGTTGAAAACACACCCTAAGCATACGACCATAAATAGTTGATTTCGATGACAAAGAAGTATTTTATCTCCGTAAGTATTTATCGACCTTTCAATCGCATGACAGCATACGATACAGAAAACTGCCGTTTACAAATTCGCCGTAAAAATTCAATAACAAAAACCCCACACTCAACTCCCGACCCTAAACCTACACAAAAAGATTCATTTTCATCCCGCAACACACGTTTAAGTACATCATTTCCTCGTCATGCAAATTAGGGCGAACGTTAACCTTCATTTTCGTAGTCGAGTAAAAAATATTTCAGAACTTTGTCGTCATAAACGGGGAAACAAAATGATAATTTGCTCTTTTGGGTCGAAAACACTTGTTTGCGAACACGTACGATTTATCACGGCAAGCTCCTACCTAAAAGACGAAACTTTCAACCCATATGCTTCCCTCGGGGTGTGAAAAGTTGGATTTTATGCGAAGTAAAATCTGTTTGTGTGTTTGTTTCGATCGTCAATAAATTTTGCAAAAGTACAACGAAGCTGCGATAAAAATGTCCTATCATAAAGGAGATCATTCATTTTGGGGCCCAAAAACAGTAACGGCAAAACAAAAATTTTTGGGAAGTTAGTTCGATCAACTGAAGGAACTGTTGTAGAGACTTGGTGCGCTAATGAAAAATACTCAAGATGACTCCCCAAACGTGGCCATATCTTTTTTTAATGGCCGACACTTTGGTGTTTTGGGTCCGAAATAAATGATCTCTTTTATCTAAACAAGAAAAAACAAAGCTTTAAATTATAATTTATAATTATGTCTGATAATCTATGAAATACTATTGCTAGATATTTCCTCAAATCTCTAGTTACTAAAATTGTTGAGGATAATAAAAAATCAAACGCACGAACGAATATTATGGCATATCTTGGCATAACTATTGCAAAATATTCTGACCTATTAATATTTTGGCACAACCCTGCGTTTCACAGTAAGTATTCTGTACGAATAATAATGTAGGTATATTATGTATAACAAAAAAAACTAAGCTTTTTACAGCTCATTAGTCAACTGAGGCCTCTGTTAAAAAAAAAACTAATGTATTTTTTGAAATATATGTACAAAGATTACCACACACGTGAAATAAAATCTTTGGGGAAAAAATAACACACCATAACATTGTTTGGTTATACTGATACCTAACTGGATACAAATTTTGATTTTTAACGGCCGATTTCTATATTCTATCTATGTATCTGTGGTTTTTGTATTTTGCCTATCCAAAATCCAAAAACCACAGATTTGACATTACTTCTATAGGGTTAATGTCAAATATCTATCCAAAATCAAAAAATCGCAGATAGATAAAATATCGAAATCGGCCATTAGACGCACTAAAGGTTAATTTACCCTAAACGAAGTTAGGTGCAAACGCTAGTTACAAAATAAAGTTGAGTTCAACTGAACTGCGGAAAATATACTTACCAACAGGAAATTTAGCCGCTACCATCTGAAATTAGGTTTCGGATGTTTTAAAAGTTTTTAACGTTTATGAACAACCGTGAAACCATTAAACGTGTAATGAGTTGAATTTTGGGCCCTTCTAAGCCACCCTTAGACCGTGTTTAAGTAAAAAGCGGTATTTAAGCCCTGCTACCTTTATAGACCAAGATTGCCAATGGACACGTGATGAGAAGGGATGAGGACCATTAAAAAAGTTATGGGTATGAGTGTATCTGGGCACGCAAGTAGAGGAAGGCCGAAGAAAAAGTGGTTTGATTGTGTGAAAGATGATATGAATGTAATAGTAGACTCAGAGTTGACGAATGATAGGAGTGAGTGGAGGAGAAAACATGTGCCGACCCCATGAGTGGGATAAGGGCAGGAGAATGATGATGATGATGCCAAGGTCACTGCCCAGTTTATGGCATTGTTACAGAGTTACTTTGTTATGGCATCTATCTCTTTTAAGATCAATTTGGCCTGTGTCGAGTGTTTTAATTAGTAGTATTGTCAATGACACAAAATTATAGTCAAATTGTCAAGTCAATTTTAAACAAAAGATGGTTGTTTTGTTAAAAACTCTCGGGATTTCCTCATATGTATTTAGAAAAGAACTATTTTACGCTCGCGTCAAAAACTCGGGCTTTATTGGAAAAATAACCACCAGAATTACACAATAAAACTAAAAATAAAACGAGAAAAAATATAAAAACTAGAGCGACAAAATTGACAGGCGAATGCATCGCATAAAATCCAGGTCCAATATTAGCAAAAGTCATTGCTGTATTCCTAGTAAAAGAGAGATGACATAAGTAGGGACATAATAATAATATTATGATACTAATAAAATGTCGAAAAACATAAAAACTATATTATCAATGACTTACAATCTGCTAGAGACTTTCCTATACTTTTGACTTTTTCGCCCTTTTTCGCTTTTTTTTAGCCCTAATTCTTGGCACGGGTTTAAAAAACAGTGAAATAACGTGAATTTCCTTTCTAAAGCCATCGGATATCCCGAAAGTTTTAAACAAAACAGCCATCTTTTAATCATTGACTTGAAAATGACGAGGATCGGAAGGTGGGATCACTCTCACTACGCCACCAGTGGTCTCTTGGGAAGCTGAAACCATGGCATTTGCGCTCATGATCTCAAGATTGAAGACTACACTGTCTTAAACTCACTCCAGACACAGTAATGGCCGCGTGTTGCAACCTCACTATCAAACTTTAACTTGAATTTGGGACTTCTAACGACCACTTGTGGGCTGCAAATGACTTAGTGAAATATAAACAGTGTCTGAAGCGCTCTAAGGCTATATTAAAGTAACATCATCTTTTGAATCTTTTTCTTGTTTATTTATGACATCTGTCTCTTCTTCTTCTTCTATATCAATTCAATTCTTCTTCTTCTTCTTCAATTATGGCATCTGTCTCTTAGAGAACAATTTTGCCAGTGTCAAGTGTATTTATTTATAAGTATTGTCAACGTCACAGAGTCATAGTCAAGTTGTCAAGTCAATTTTAAACAAAAGATGGCTGTTTTGTTGAAAATTCTCGGGATTTCCTCCGATGGAATTCGAAGAGAACTATTCACTTTAATTCACATATTTTACACTCGCGTCAAGAACCCGGGCTTTATTGGCAAAATAACCACCAAAATTACGCAATAAAACTCAAAATAACACGAGAAAAAATATAAAAACCAGAGCGACGTAGTTGTCAGGCAAATGCACCGCAGAAAATCCCATCAATTCAATTCAATTCTTGTCTAATGCTTTTGTGGCTTGTTGTCACAATTCTGCCAATGTCCGTTCCATGACATATCGTTTGGAAGTGTTTAGTATAATATGGTCGGTTGGATTTTCTGCGGCGCATTTGCCTGACAACTACGTCGCTCTGGTTTTTATATGTTTTCTCGTGTTATTTTGAGTTTTATTGCGTAATTTTGGTGGTTATTTTGCCAATAAAGCCCGGGTTCTTGACGCGAGTGTAAAGTATGTGAATTAGAGTGAATAGTTCTATTCAAATTCCATCGGAGGAAATCCCGAAAATGTTCAACAAAACAGCCATCTTTTGTTTAAAATTGACTTGACAACTTGACTATGACTCTGTGACGTTGACAATACTTATAAATAAATACACTTGACACTGGCAAAATTGTTCTCTAAGAGACAGATGCCATAATTGAAGAAGAAGAAGAAGAAGTATAATATGGTCGGTTTCCGAACGGAGAATCAACCTCAATTTTGAAACCCATTTGATTTATAAAAAAGGGTAGTGCGAGAAAATAAATAAGTTGGGTTATTCGCAATGACTTCAAAGGTTAGGTTGAAATCAAGGTCAGTTCTTCTATATCATAAAGAGAACAAATTTTGTCAGTGTCAAGTGTTTCTTCATTTAAGTGTTGTCAACGTAACAGTCATAATCAATTTTATACAAAAGATGGCTGTTTTGTTCAAAACATTTGGAAAATTTTCTGATGGATTTAGAAAGGAACTTCTTTCTCTTAGATACTCAGAATCAAAGTCCTGACTGACACAACCTTAACCGTTGGTCGTAGAAACTCATAAGGGTATGTCTGTCTTGGTTCATACAGGTATACTAATACGATTTTTTTTCGAAATTTTACCTTTATGGGAGTAAGATTTCTTAGTTCATATAGTACACTCGATAAGGATCTATAAGGCCTATAAAACTCCTATAACATTATTAGCAAAAAATATTTTTTTTGTATAGTCTGGAGTATTTTGTGTTTGATTCGATGTCGCCTACTGCATTCAGTTTACTATGTCCTAAACTCCTAAATTCTCGAGCCACCAGAACATACCAAACTTAGTGTATAAACTTATCAGTCTTGCCAGTGTTTGTACATAATTATGTAACGCATTCAACGTCACTAGAAGTTGCCTAGTTGCTCCTAATAGGCCCTTACAAATATTTATGACTAGCTGATGCCCGCAGATTCGCCCGCGAGGCGAAGACGGCTTATTCTTATCCGACAACAAAGCGACAGCCAAAGGAACTCGCACATAATAATACTTATTACTATATTATATTATACACTCCAATTACCTTCTTTCTTTGCTTCGCAGTTGGGTAAAATATTACAACTAAAGGGTCAGTTTACATTATTCAAGTCATTAGGAAAGTGCTTTAGTTTATAATCGTAGGTGTGAATGTAGACACTGGTGGTAATTCGGTTGTTTTGCAGACTAACTTAAAAAATGCTACCATAGGTACGATCTTATTTGCCTTACTATAAAGACCAAATTGGCGTAACATTATGAATGACAGTTTTAAAAAGATCAAAAAATTGACATAATCATTCTAATTTAATTAATTTTCCACCATTTTCACGTAGCTTTAATCAACACCAATTTACATGGCTTCTAAACTATGCTAAAACATGTCAAACATACGTCAGTTTAGTCTAATTTATAATTGTAATTTAAAATGTTTACGCTAATTTAGTATTTGATATGAACGAAATAAGGTCGCGTTTATTTCAGCATTTTTTTAGTTAGTCCGCGGAAGAATAGAATCACCACCAATGATAGATTGTAATAATCGTGACATGTCATTGGGGAAGGTTAGTGACCTAAGTGACCTTTTACATTTCGGGGTCAAAGGCACCGCTATTTTAAGCCTTTATAGCGGTGGCTGTTACTTAGAAAACGAAGTTAAAGAAGAGTTCCTTCAGGAACCCTTTTCAGCAGAGAGTAAGTTTCCCTAATGAACTAACACTTTTGGCTTTCCGATTATGTCAGTTTGAACCGGGCTACATTGCAAATTGTGCTTTAATGCAGTAAGTTGAGATCCAAATTAGCTCATATAAAATCTGACATCTGATTTTTTCGTTATTACCTACTTTGATATTACCCGAACAGTTTGTAGTAAAATATCTGATCTGTATTCAAATCTACGTATATATTTTCTTTAATATAAAAATGAGCCCCTATTTCTTCTGGTCACGCTGAACCATTTTCGCTAATTCTTTTTTTGTTGAGTTTGTTATTGTATGGAGAAGTTTTTTATATTACACTAGCTGACCCGTAAGTAAGTAATGTACGTTTTCTTACCTTTTAAACCTTCCCTAGACCTCCACGAACATTTCAAGACCAAGATAGGATAAATCCGTTTAGCCGTTCTCGAGTTTTAGCGAGACTAACGAACAGCAATTCATTTTTATATATATAGATAGATAGATAGTGAAGACAGAGCAACGTCTGTCAGCTCAGCTGTATATAAATGAATCTCTATTTCCCTTGGTGTCGGCATCGCATGAACGGCTCGACAAATTCGCAATTTTTTTTGTTGTTTGGTTTTGTTAGAATTGTGAGAACAGAACGTACCTATGAAAGAAAAAAAATATATTCATAGTTAAGACAGCACAACGTCTATTGGGTCAGCTGGTGTACAATATAAAAAAATATGTACTTTTAAACTTACGCGATCTGGCCCCTATTCAATAAACATTACAAAATTGTAAAATACAATTAATTGTAAGAGGCTACGATTCTACAAGTTTCTGTTTAATAAATAATACGATTTACTCGAGGAAAATTTACAAATATGTAAAATTTTCTTACAATTCTACATATTTGTAGGTTTTATTAAACAGCACTTGTCATAAAATTCGACAATATTGTCACTTTTTTACAAATTTGTAGACTTGTAATTTTTATTGAATAGGGGCCTGAACACATTATTATTAGTATTAGACGGGTATTTATCGCGTTTAAATTACCTTATATTTTCCCGACGTTTCGACAGGTTTGCACGCTGTCGTGGTCACGGGTAGACTGGAGTACATGGAAACGTCGGGAAAATATAAGGTAATTTAAACGCGATAAATACCCGTCTAATACTAATAATAAAATATAAAAAAAAACAAACCATAGAATCGAATGGCGTTCCCATTACCACGAAGGCTGGAAAATCCTACTAATATTATAAACGCGAAAGTTTGTAAGAATGGATGGATGGATGTATGTTTGTTAATCATTCACGCTAAAACGGCTGAACGGATCTGAATGAAATTTTGCACAGATTTATTAAGTAATTAAACATGAAATATTATATTATATTGAACAAAAAACGCTAGATCGAGAGTACCTACTCCAAACCAACGCGCTTATATGAAGAATATGATCATGTATGATCAAGATCTTATCTTAGCATGTAGAAATCTGTGGTCTCTGCTTACCCCTACGAGAAAAACATGATTTTATATATGTAGTATTTATAGTTATACTTTTTATTTCATTGAACATTCATTGATTATAATAAATTAAATTAAAATAAAGATTACCTACTTTATCACAAAATGCTGTAATGAGATCTTTTAGTATTCTGATTAGTTAGTGTTTTTCTTAAAGGGCGTTTATTTTTCAGCTTTTGCTATGAAATATATAAAAAAATAAATGTAGATGTTTCCTAACGCCAGGTTAACACAAGCTTGCAAATATTACAGTAATTACAACAAAATTTACGAAATTTTCGTTCAAATTCACAAAATTTATCTTCAATTTCCAAACACAACAAAGGCTTCATTATAAACCAGAATTAGTTTACTCTTCACGCGATGAACAAATATCTGCAGACCGCAAAATTTAAGTAGCGGTAGTAGGCTTTTCAATTTACAGCATCCACGACTAAATTTAGTAGTATGATGCGTGAATTTTAAATTTTGTAAATATTTTCTTAGGTATTTTACATAACATTCTACACCTATCAAAACAAAACATTTAATTCGTATTGGTTAACCATATTGTTAGGTGATTTGGTGTTGTTTTTCGTAAGAAATTTAATTAAAGAAAAGGTTAGAAAAATGTGATCACGACTGTAATCCATAGGCTCGGTAGATATCTACTAAGATCTCCAGTTACTTTGGTCTTTGAGGATAGTCAGAGGCACGTTCAATGATATTAGACACATGCCTACATTTCGCACAATAGTTAGTATTCGGTTGTAACAGGTTTGGTGGTGACAGGCTGGAAGCCCATCGACGCTTATAAGAATAGTAACATTAACACCGTTGAGCTATCTAAGGATCGTTACAAACGATCTATAGATAGCTTAACTGGTCCAGACTTTCGTGTGTATATAAATGTAATAAGTGTTGTGTACCCAATAGAGTACCTAAATAAATGGTAATATAATAGTTACACCGGAAAATTTTTCACAATAATTAGCTATGTCGATAAAATATAATTATTCTCCTGCCCTTATCCCACGCGTGGGGTCGGCACAATATGTTCTCTTCTTCCACTCACTCCTATCATTCGTTAACTCAATAAGAAAATATTATACTGTATAAAACTTACTGAAAACAGCAAAGTCTAGTAAAGATACAGCTTAAATTTACCCCTATACACCATACCCCTAAACACTAAAGTCTGGATTAATGTGATGACAAGGACAAATTAACAGCCTTGTGTAGTAGAGTGACGAAATATCATTTATTACGGGGTAGAGTAATAGGGGTAATTCTGGCGAGGATAATAGAATTTCCAGTGACCTTGGTAACTTGGCGGGCGAGCTCGGCTAAAGTGCTGGTTCAATTTCCGCTGCAATGGTAGCTGGTTTGACGAATGATAGAAGCGAGTGGAAGAAGAAAACATGTGCCACCCCACGCGTGGGATAGGGGCAGGAGAATGATGATGAATGGTAGCTGGTTTGATTTGTTTTAGGTACCATTGTGAGTTATGTAATCGCTGATGGTCAAAATTTACAATATCACATTTAAGGCCACATTTAAGGGAAACTTTCCCTTGTGAGGTTGAGCTGTGGATTTTGACAATGACCATAGTTAACAGTTAAAATAATATACTCTTTGTAGTTTTTGCTCCATAATAATCTAAAGTATATTATGTGCGCAATGCCAGAGCTTTTAAACGGTGAGTGAAAACATGGTGAGGAAACTGGCATACCCTAGAACAAAAAAATCGAAGGTTTCAGTCAAATTTTTACAGGCGGTCATGGGCTTGCAACCTGTCACGTACGGAAAACTACTGCGAAAAATATGGGCATGTGCCAAATATCATGTTTGGACCCGCTTCTGACTACCCTCTTTAGGATATCCTTAAAGATGGTACTAGAGATCTGAGAAGATTATCAAATTTGTATGTCATTAGTTAATATTCCTAAAAACAACGAAGGCTTGCAACCTGTCACGTGGAAAAGTAACTACTGTGCAAAATGTGGACATGTGCCAAATATCATGTTTGGATGTGCCTCTGACTACTCTCTTTAAATATCCGCAAAGATGTACATAAGTAACTAAAGATCTGAGGAGATATCTACCGAGCCTGGGGATTACAGTCGTGACCATGTTTGGTGTAAGTTAGTAAGGTTGAAAATTGCGTGCTCCGCAATGCTCTTGTCAGATTATGATGGCTTATGTATTTTAAAAAACCAAATCTCTTTTATAAAACATCGAATCCCAAGAGGCAATTTCGTGAATAAAATCCGCATCCCATCCCACATCGGAAGTCAAGACTCTCCCATAAGCCATGCGTACTGTCATTTTCCAGGATTTATCCTTAGAAATGGCTTTCCCGAATCTGGGTGCTAACAGAACAGACTTCATCGGTACAGATGGACTGCATCTATGAAGTCTTCTTACCGTATCACTAGTACTTACGAACCATTTTTGTGAAAGGATTTAAGTGCGCATCAGAGATTTCTTTCGTGCATTTAATAGAATTTAGTATTCTTATAAGCGGCGATGGGCTTGCAACCTGTCACGTACGGAATACTAACTACTGTGCAAAATGTGGGCATGTACCAAATGTCATGTTTGGACTTGCCTCTGACTACCCCCTTTAGATATCCTCAAAGATCTAAGTAACTAAAGATCTGAGGAGATATCTACCGAGCCCGGGGATTACAGTCGTGATCATATTTTTTTTTTTATTTTTTTTTTATTTAATAGAATAGAAAATTGTTTATTGCCAAAAAAATAAACAAAATAAATATTAAGAGTACCTACCTATTTATATAAAAAAAATAATTAATTAAGGCAAAAGGAGTAAATTCAGTATTTTGCTGATTGCACCTGACACCTGTCTCTGCGTAATCTGAAATTTAGATGTTCTACGACTATTCGGATTCCTTAAAACGTTTTCCTTCACCGATTGAGAGTACTGGCCCCTATTCAATAAACATTACAAGTCTACAAATTTGTAGAAAAGTGACAATATTGTCGAATTTTATGACAAGTGTTGTTCAATAAAACCTACAAATATGTAGAATTGTAAGAAAATTTTACAATTTTGTAAATTTTCCTCCAGTAAATCGTATTTTTTTATTAAACAGAAACTTGTAGAATTGTAGCCGCTTACAATTAATTGTATTTTACAATTTGTAATGTTTATTGAATAGGGGCCTGGTATTACATATTTCAAACAAAAATTTCATTGATGTACGACTGGATTCGAACCAGCAACTTTAGGAACAGAAGGCGAGATTACTACCGCTAGACCACTAGGTGCTCTCTATAATATTCGAAGTATTACTTCACTACCAAGCGTATGATTCACCTGATCTGCCGTCCTTTTGTTAAAAGACGGCTAAGTGACAAAACCAAATTTTTGGGTATGAGCAAAAACGTGGGAAAATGGTGTTTCTAGAAATTGTGAAGACTTACAATTTTTTTTGCTATACCAAATTTTTTGTATTATTATAAGCTTTTATTATTTATGTTACAATCAGGCGTAGCTTGTTTATTTAATTTTTAATTCAAGTTTTTGTGTTTTAGCCATCGACATATGTTTTTAAAATGCTATCATTTAAAATACTAAAAAACGGCTGGCTGAAGTACAACCGTTGTATAGAGTTGGATACGATTGTAACTGCAGCACTCATTCCAAATGAGTCACAGTTTTAAACAATTACAATACTATATAACAGTTAAGTCACATAACCTTCTTCTAGAATTGAAACATAACTTAATTACATTCAACATAATTTTTAAAAACAAGGTGAAAAGCCTAAAACCGTTTATTTACTGTTTTCAAACTTAATTTTTTTTTATATTTCTACACTTAAACACAGTTTTAGAATGAACACACAATGAAAACTGTTTTTTAGCGTTGGCAATAATATTTTAAATGTTATGATGTACTGTCAAATGAACGGCTAAGCGTAACTTTTTCCTACATTAAAAAGGTATTATATTATGAAAATGATTGTTAAATAAAACGAAATAGTACTTGTTAGTTAAAAAGCTTTCGATGATGAAGTCCTTACACTTATAAGGAGCTCTTACAAATAAAATGGCACAACTTTTTATTATTATAGTAACTTAATTAAGTCTAATCAATATGTTCCAAGGAACTAAATGAAATTAATTATTAATTTACTTAAAGTATTCACAGCTTAATGTTATGTGCTTACTAGCTGGCCCGCTCGCAACGGCATTTGCGTGTTTTATTTTAAATAGTTAAAAAGTTCATAGTCAATCATTACCACCCCGATGTACGAGTACTATATTATAATAATAATATAGGTATCATGTACTAACTGTATTATAAAATTCTTGTGTCGTTTACACCACGCTTTAAGGATATTTTTTTAAATAATTGAATCATAAACATTGATATCTTGAAGAGTATTTTTTGCTGAGTTTTAAACAAATCGCATCACACATTAAAAAGTTCCTATATAAACTTTAACACCCCTACCACCCCTTCGTAAGAGTAGCTTTGGGAAAAGATACATAAATTTATTCTCTTTTTATTTATCTTGAAGAATATTTTTTCCAAGTTTCAAGTGCATAGAGTACGATTTTTCTTACAAACATATCCTCTTTTTTACCTCCTAAGAGATTGAATTTAAAAAAAAATCTTCTTAGTGCACGTCCACGTACTAAGAAAGTCGTATCCTCCAAATTTCAAGTCTCTACGACCAGCGTTTTAGACTGTGCGTTGTCTATAATGTCAGCGTCTATAATGAATATTTTAGTCAGGACTTTGATTTTTAGAATATAAAAAGATGTCCTTGAACTCCTATCTGTATCCTGCTTAATTATTATTTAGTAAATAAATAAGTTCAAGTTAATAAAACTCGCCAACGGTGTCTGAAAATAGTTAAATATTTAGATACATACATAAAATCACGCTTGTTTCCCGACCGGGTAGGCGGAGACCACGGATCTCCACTTGCTACGATCCTGACATACCTCTTTTGCTTCATTCACTCTCATTACATTCTTCATACATGCGCGTCGGTTTAGGGTACTCTCTAAAACGTCCCCAATTTGATCGAGGTACGTACGCCGAGGTCTTCCTCTTCCAACTGTCCCATCCACACTCTCTTTATGCGCCTGTTTCGTCAATCTCCTTTCATCCATCCTTTCTACATGCCCAAACCATACATACGCTTCTCAATTTTCATCACTACGTCTTCTTTCACTCCACAACGTTCTCTTATCTTATCATACTGTTCTTCCCTATAATTCAAAGTTAAACCACACATACTTCTCAAAGCTTTCAAAGTTAAATATTTAATTTATAATAAAGAGTTACATAAGAAAATAATAAGTACCTACTTAACCAAACAAGTTTTATCGTGCTAGACTTACTTGCCTTAATTTAAGTTCACATTTTGTAATGATTCCGTACTTCTCTGTATTTCTTCTTTAAATCATGCATACATAAAATCACGCCAGTTTCTCGACGGGGTAGGCAGAGATCACGGATCTCCACTTGCTACGATTCTGACACACCTCTTTTGCTTTATTCACTCTCATTCTTTAAATCAGATAGGAGGTAAGCGGCGAACAGACCATAATATTTTTATTTTCTGGGCCGTAAGTTTTTATGCCAACGTCATCAAATAAATACTTTCATCTCCTACATATATTTACTCCCTTTAGGGTAATTTTTTTACAAACTTTGAATGTTGTATTTATTTATATCTAATCAACAAATAATTTCCAAGCTTCTAGCTTTAAAAATGACGTAATTTTCACACAAATTTAATCGTCTATTTCAACTTCTTACACTTACTCCTTACTTTATTCGCAGTAAAAAGCAGCTTATGTCCTTTCTCAAGCTCTAGACTATCTCTGTACTAAATTTTATATAAATCGGTTTAGTAATTTAGGCGTTTTTGCCTAACACACACACAGACAGAGTTACTTTCGCATTTATAATATAAGTAAGGATTATGCCTATCATGAATCATCAATCACCTCAAGCCTATGAGAGAGAACAACTTCAACAACTATTTAATAACCTTCTATCTATTTAAAACGATACATAATATTGATATATCAAAATAATCATTCATCATTCTTCTGCCCTTATATCCATCCACGCTAAGTGGGGTCGGCACAACATGTTTTCTTCTTCCACTCACTCCTATCATTCGTCAACTCTGAATCTACTCCTCTTTCATTCATATCATCTTTCACACAATAAACCACTTCTTCTTCGGCTTTCCTCTACCTGCGCACCCAGCCACACTTATACACTTATACTGTTTTGGTATTCATCCCTCCTCATCACGTGTCCATACCATGCTAATCTCTAATAACGAGTGCGCGGATTGTACGGTACGTACGAGAAGGTACTGCAAATAGACGTTTTTTAGCGTTGGAATGTTGTTTAGTTAGTTTCTAATGTTGTATTTATTAGCATTCAGTAATAACTTTCAAGACTAAAAAACAGTCACTGTATTTTAGAGTTGTAATAGTTTTATACCCACGTGAGGTGAAAAACAAATAAGCGGCAAAGTATGTCTAGCGGTTTTATAGAGTAGCAGTTGAAGGAAAACTGTCTTTTAGACGTAGTAGATCCCTTTGAGGATTACAATTTATAAATGACAAAAACACATCTAAAGTCGGGTAACGGCTAAGTAGTATAGTAACATCATTAAACCGTTTTTTAGGCTTGTTTCATAAATATAATTTAATGTTGAAATGTACTGTTAAGTGCATTTAAACGTATTGTAGTGTTTTAATACGAGTTAACCGTATTTAAGAATTGGACATGACCAAAAAAGGTGTAGATAGCCGTGTACGAGGTGTTCAGAACTCAGTAACTATAAATGATAGAAACATGTGTCCAAGACTGGTCGATAGAGAAAAATGCGGGCTTTCGCGTGGTATATAAAAGTCATTTTTGACCAAATGTCACTTAACGGCCTTTTAGTGATCGGACGGCAGTGATATCATTTCGTCTATTCACCCAGTAATTTTACTTTCTCTAATGCTTGGACTTCACTTCTTTAGATATATTGAGACGACCTCAGTGGCGCAGCGGGCAAGAGTCCGCCTGCGAAGCAAGAGGTTGCGGGTTCGATTCCCGCCTCGGAACAAATTTGTGTACGATATGCAGAAATTTGTTTCGTTGGTCTGAGTGTTTTCTATGTATAATAAAAAATATCTATCTATGTACCTATATCATGTATTAAATATATCAGTTATCTAGCACCCATAACACAAGCTTTGAGAAGCTTACTTTGGGGCTAGATGATGCTGTGTGGATTGTCCGGCATTATTTATTTATTTATTTATTTATTTATTATACGATCTAAGTAACAAGAGATCTGAAGAGATATTTACCGAGCCTGGGAATTACAGTCATGATTATTTTTGAACTTTTTGGGACTGCAAACGTGAGGTTCGTCTGACACTGAGTGCAGTCCGTCTGTTAACACCGTAAGTAATGGTTTTCTTCAGCTCGAGTTATTCACTTCGGAGGCAGCTTCTCAATCTGATTTAATGTAGTCTAGATTTAGGATTTATCGGATTTGGATAGAAATCAATTTTGACGCAGGTGTATCTAGATTTCGGCTGTTAAATTATTTTACCATTAGTGTAACTTAATTCTTTTTTAACAGAATTTTTTATCATAAATACAGACCTAACTGCGCAAAATGTGGATACCAAATATTATTTAGACGTGCCTCTGACTACCGCCGTTTAGATATCTTATTTATACCTAGTCTGAAATTATCATGGTCATATTTGTTTTATTTGGGTACGTGGCTAATATTTGGCCGTGTCTCTAACTACCACCGCTTGGATATCTTCAAAGATCTATATTGGTTGAGATTACAGTCATGATCATGTTTATTTATTAATTTATTTATATTTGTTTTATTTGGGTACGCGACTAATATTATATTTGGACATGCCTCTGACTACCGCCGTTTAGATATCTTCAAATATCTGATGTCATTTATACCTAGTCTGAGATTACAGTCATGATCATGTTTGCTTTATTTGTGTACGTTACTAATATTAAATTTGGACATGCCTCTGACTAGCACCGTTTAGATATCTTTAAAAATCTAAGGTGATTTTTACTAGCCTGAGATTACTGTCGTGATCACATGATCACATGATGTTTGTTTTATTATTCACACTATAATAAAACACATTTGAAAATATCTGAGCTATCTAAGGATGATTACAAAACGATCCATAGATCAACTGAAATAAATAAAAACACAGTTATATTTATAAAATCCAATCGAAAAGTGATCCTCTCGAATCGTTGTTCAATGCAAATAGCGAAAGTTCTTTATTTTTCAATCGGTAACGGATTTATGGAAAATATTTCGTTATAGTGTTTATTCACGGGGGCTGGGTACGCGAGATAAAACTATAATTTTGATTGAGATGCGGTTAAAATGAAAAATAACCCGTCAAGTGTGTGTTGAAAACTGGCAGTTGGTTCCGTATACGTAAACTGTATGATAATAGTAAGTAAATAAATAAATATTGGTGGACAATTCACACAGCGCCATCTAGCCCGAAAATAAGCAAAGCTTGTACTATGGGAACAAGATAGCTGATAGATATTTAATATATTAACACCCAGACACAGAACAAACATCTGCGTTCACCACACAAATGTTTATCTTGCGTGGGGATCGAACCCCCAACCTGCAGCGCAGAAGGCAGAGTTTGAACCAACTGAGCTGTGAGAATGTTTTAATAGTTATTCTGCTATTCGGGACGGAGACAACTACAACAAATTAAAAACCATGAAATTCAGCCGTTCCAGAGTTAAAGTGTTCGGACAAACCCGATGTTTTTTTTTGTATTAAGAAGATAATTATTCATAAATAATAAATAATAAATAATGCTGGACGATCCACACAGCATCACCTAGCCCCAAAGTAAGCTACTCAAAGCTTGTGTTATGGGTACTAGGATAACTGATATATTTAATACATTATATACATAGATAGATATTTTTTATTATACATAGAAAACACCCAGACCAACTGAACAAATTTCTGCAGATCGTACACAAATTTGTTCCGCGGCGGGAATCGAACCCGCATCCTCTTGCGTCGCAGGCGGACTCTCGCCCGCTGCGCCACTGAGGTCGTCAATTATTAGTATAAGGTAGAATTAGTAAGATAGAATAATAGGAAGTAGGATTAGAAGTAAGATAGGATACCCTCATTAATCACTTGGTCTATGACAAGCACAAATTTTTATAATTATAATAACGTAAAATTAGAAGAAATATTTTTGTAATATTGCTCGTAAAAATCATTTTATACATTTTTCATATTTGTTACAAAATTTGAACCCTATAACGGAACCTTTTTTGTCGGACTGCGGTACCCTAAAAAATAATTAATTCGGGAAGGTACGTTGGCATCCGATTTGACAGTCCGTACAATGTTACCTGAAAACGAATAAGGCTGCGTCACACGAGGAGAGTTACTCGCAAGTTTTGATGCAGTAACTGGTTGTGAATTTATTCAAGAAAAAAATATTTTACGACTATACCTAGTCTTCTTTTTGTGTCACTTTTCAGACCAGTAAAATGGATAAATAACCGTTTAGAGAATTAAAGGCTGTGAACGAAAATATATAGAAGCATTTTTTCAACGGAAATATCCGCGAAACATGACACCAAAATTCACACATCGAATTGGACACACAGGATTTGCCAAAAATAGATTAATATTGACTTTATTCCCTCGACGTTTGAGTTTAAATTGCCGTGTAACGTGTAATAAGCTTCATTAAATTTTGAACATAATCCTTTGGCAAAACTGACAAGTTAAACACCAAGACGGGGTCATTTTATAGCTCGAAGTTTACTTCCATGTATTATTCTTTCACTGATTAAAGGTGACCTAAAGGCTACGTGCATTTGTCCGAATTATTACCTAAAACTTTTTTTAGTTCTATGACATGCCATTATTTAGTAGAGAGAGACACGTTGAAACATCTATTATATTTGGCGCATCTCTACATTTCGCACAATAGCTTTAATATTCCGTACGTGACAAGTTGCAAGCCCATTGCCGCTTATGGTATGACACACACATTAGATTTTTTTGGTCTAGGGTATACCGCCTTCTAGAATAGAATAGAAATATTTTATTTTTCTTCTTTTCTTGACGATATTTTCGTTCACCGTTTTGAGAAATCTCTTTCTCGTCGTGTCATTAGTTGTCAAACCAATGTGCTGAAAACATTGCTATTAAGAGGCTAATAGACAGAATTTTAAGAAAAAAAAAAATAAAAGAAAAAGGAAAAAAATATTTAGTCACGACTGTAATCCCCGGGCTCGGTAGTAATCTTCCTCAGATCTTTTAGTTGCTTACATCTTTGAGGATATCTAAAGAGGGTAGTCAGAGGCACGTCCAAACATGACATTTTGCACAACCGCCTCTGACTACCATCTTTAAAAAAAAACTACTATTGCATGACCAAGTTCAAACCCACCACTTTCGGATCGCATGACGGGGTGCTACCACTAAACTACTAATACACTTGCCTTGGAACGCACTGCCCTATAAAATACCCGTGTGAAAGAACTCTAAAGTTTGTTACTAACTTGGGCCACTCCAAACTCTATGTGGCCGGCAAAATTAATTAAAATTCTGGAGCGAATCCAAAATCTAGCGGGTAGGTGGTCTATTGCAATGTTTCAACGTCCACACACGTGGCTACGTTTGTGTGTAAACGAGTTTTTATAACATCTATGCAATCATTTATGATTGGATAATCTTTAAAGTATAGTACCTGAATGACCGAGATTTCCTCGGTTTTTTTTGGTAAACGAATTTTCTAAAAATGAAACCTAGCTAGATCGATTTATCGCCCCCGAAACCCTCTGTATACTAAATTTCATGAAAATCGTTGGAGCCGTTTTCGAGATTCAGATTACAATTAAATACTTACAAGAATTGCTCGTTTAAAGATATAAGATAATACAGGATGAATTTAGATCGACTATAAGACATACAAAGATCTGTTTTTAGAAACCATGCCATGGATTTTAGTAACAAGGAAAACTGCATTATTATATTAAAAAAAAACTCGTACCTACTCAGCTTGGAAATCCCGGATCCCTACCCAGGACAAACATTTGTGTGAACGCAGATGTTTGTTCTGTGTCTGGGTGTTATTATGTATACTATGTATGTATTTACAAAAAAAAATATGTAGGTACTTACATAATTAATCTATCAACTATCTAGTTTCCCATAGTACAAGCTTTGCTTAGTTTGGGCTAGATGGCGTTGTGCGTGAACTGTCCACCAATATTTATTTATTTATTACAAGAATAAGTACGATATCTATGTGAGTAAAACATAAACAGTCTCCAAAAGTGTTTCTAAAATAACCGCAAAATGTATCATATTTTGAACTTTGTCAGCAAAATATGAAATGAACTAATTTGTATGCAGTAAAGTGCACTGCAGAATCTACCGCGTATATTATACAAGATATACGGAGTTGGCATAAATGTGGAATTTCGGACGTGTGGAGCATAAGCTGGGTGATAGCAATGATTCAATTTACAGATGTAGGTGCTTAGTTCAAACTAGCTTCTGCTAGTTGGAAAGTAGTTTGGACTCACTAGTTTCTGACCACGGCTTCGAAAATCTTAATCAGGGGTACGAGTTTTGATAGTTTAAAAAACATCAATCCAGGGGCCCTCACCATTTCATAATGCACTAGCTTCCGTCCGCGGCTTTGCTCGCGTGGTACCTAGATAAAACATAGCCTATGTTACTCAGGGATAACGTAGCATTCTAACGGTGAAAGAATTTTTGAAATCGGACCAGTAGTTTTTGAGTTTATTCGTTAAGTACAAACAAAAATACAAAAATACAAAACTTTCCTCTTTATAATATTAGTATAGATTACCGAATTAATATTACATTGTTATTTCGTACCATGACCTATGCAAATTGTATTGAATTTAAGCTTCAAATGTGACGTTTCTAAAACGGAATCGTTACGGAATTGCTCAGGACTTCGTGGTAAGGCCCGAGGGCTTGAAACCGGTTAATAATTTACCAGAAAACGGTATTTCGATAATAGCGTTCGGAGCGCAACTTCTTTCAAAACCTTAACTTGAACTTAGATTAACCGGTCAAAGCGAGCTTGTCGTCGTAAGAGCGGGCGCGTCGCGTCAATTATGGAAAAGAACGAAATCATTTCGTTCTATCCGGTTAATTGAGCGAAACCCTTTTGAATTTATCGTTCTTGACTAACCGTTTTAATAGAGGTTACGGTAGAACGTAACCGGGAAGAAAAGGTTGTAGGTATTTAGAGCGATACCGGTTTGAATTTTTTTCCGGTTACAAGCCCTGCTTCCATACACATGTGTGAAAGTAACGGCAGTACCTTAAGGTAAATAACTTAGTACGGGTTTCGATAGTTAACGAAATTAAATAAAGTTTCGTTAACTATCGAAACCCGTATTAAGTTATTTTATTCAGGTTTTTGTAACGGTTTTGTTACAGTATTACCGACCCTGAGGACTTACCACAAGCTCTTTAAAAACCATCATATTTCAGCTACGTCATATATCAACCTTGAAAGAAAACTACTTCAAACCAATTTTTGTAGGTTATGGTAATCTAAGTTATATTTCTTTGATATTGCCGAAGAGCTTGGTAAGGCCCCTGGATGAGAATCGAATCCACAACCTTTAGGGACCTACGCTTAGCATAAAAGACAGAGCTTTTATATTTTTAAACCTACGCAATCTGAACACATTTTTATTAGTATTAAACGGGTATTTATCGTGTTTTATTTATCTTCTCCTGTACTCTCAAACATCCCGTGACCACGACAGTGTGTAAACCTGTTAAAACGTCGGAAAAATAGGTAAATAAAACGCAATAAATACCTGTTTAATACTAATAATAAATGTAGTAACTACAACTGAATGTACCTGTCGCAGTTCATTTAAAGTTCTTACAAAAGTTAATCTTAAGATTCTAAAGTCCCAGTCCGGATTGTTGGAGTCCGGAATGTTAAGGAAGTCCCATCATATTTGTGGGTTAATTCTTGAGAAGATCCGTGCATTACTGGCTCCTTTCTGCGTTAGGTTTTACGACCGCTTTATTACGTTTCTCAATTTTAGTGGATTTGTTTAATGAACTAGTTTTTATGAAGCAGTATGGTTAATAATAAGTACCTGGATGTTTTGTTGGTAAATTGTGTTTTTTGGAAAATGAAACCTAGCTAGATCGATTTATCGCCCCCGAAACTCCCTGCATACTAAATTTCATGAAAATGCGAATGTTGAGATGGATGTGTGGAGTGACGAGGATGGATAAAATACGGAATGAGTATTATTAGAGGAATTTTAAAAGTGCCGCCGATGATGAAAAAAATGTGGAGTAATAGATTAGCGTGGTATGGGCATGTTATGAGGGATGAATGTCACGTGACGAGAGTGTTAGGTATGAATGTGGATGGATACAGGGGTGAGCTAAACCAAAGAAAAGATTGTGAAATGTGATGTGTGAAAGATGACATGGGTAAGAAAAGAGTGAGATGACGGATGATAGAGGGAGATGAAACAAGATAACATGTTGTACTGACCCACATAGCGTAGATAATGGACAGGAAGATGATGATAATGTTGAAAGGAATAAAGTGAGCCTCTGTGCTTTTGTTAATAACCGACTGCAAAGCAAAAGAAGGTAATGTATTTGGAGTGTATGTATGTATGTATGTAATTAAGCTAGTTTCTTTGGCTGTCGCTGGTTCAAATGGCTGGACAGATTTTTACAAATGAGGTGTTTTTGGATTTGACTGGATTACAAAAGTAACATAAACTATGCGAAATGTCAAAAAATTTGTGCATTTAGATTTTTCCGCTTATTACGGACGTAAGATAACAGCTGTAACTTCATAGGAATCTGAAGCTTTTATACTCAAGTACTTAAGCTTAAGAAGTTGACGAATTCCAGTTGTGTAGATGACTCGTCAAGTATGTTCAAACAATCTCTACGTATGTTTTAAGGATGAGACATAAGGACAAGTGGTATTTTCTGGAGTACAGACGTCTGCAATAATATAACTGCTTTTGTATTTATACAAGGCAAGTCAAAATTCAAATTCTTCAATATTATTAACGCAAAAGTTTGTAAGAATGTATGTTTTATACCTATGTTGTATAGAAAATCTTAACAAGTCATATATTTTGGAATCATGATTATTCTTTCTTCTTCGTCTTCATGGCATCTGTCTCTCAAAAAAATGCATTAGTTAGTGTCAAGTGTGTCACATAAACGTTCGAACTACATATTTTATAAACTCCCTTGATAAAATCGCGATTTTAAAGTTTTCTTTTTAACTGCTTTTGAGGTTATGTCTTAAACTTTTTGTAAAAATGTTTGGCCAATTCACAAATTAATCTTTATCCTTTCCGTAGAGAAAAACACGGTCCAAAACGCTCGAGGATTGTTCAATGGCGGATGTATAAAGCAAAATGTGCTAACGGCCCATAAAAATAACGAATAAGAAAAATCAGGCATCGAAAACCTTTTCCAGTTTCACATTATGCAGGGTTCCAGGGTCGGACATCCGGTGACAACACATAAACACAATAAGGGACCCTAAGATCTTGCATAAACAATTTATCAAAACGGAAATTGAACCTTTAGGCACAAAAGCTTAGTGCGGGTTTCGATTGAAGAGGCAAGGTTATAGCCACAATAGAAATATAGTCTACGCCACCACTAACTGACTGATTGACAATCAATCACAGACTTGTATGATACACATTTTATACAAAAAGTGTAAAAGAAAAACATGATCACGACTGTAATCCCCAGGCTTAGTAGATAATCTTCTCAGATCTCTAACCATACATCCATACATCCACTTTTGCATATATAATAATTTAGTAAAATTAGTAGGGTAGTTAAGACAGGACAAAGTCTGTCGGCTCAGGTAGTATACACGGTGTATTTTTGGTCAGTTTAAAGCCGGCGCCCACGTAATCTATAACTGTAACCCTACTCAAAAAACAATATAAATAATAAATTTATTTTTTTGTTATTAATAATAACACGAAACTTACTCGATAATATGAGAACCGATAGTAGTTGCGTTTGTCGGCATGCGAATTTGGCGCAAGGCGCGATGGCGGTCGTAGGGACTAGGGAGTCTGCGAGGTCGTTGACTCTGCGCGCCTTACTATGTTTCTAACACACTTTTGTTAATCTTTTCGACTATTCAGTTCCGTAAATACTTATCAAATTCAAAAACAAAACCAACGACACGAATACGATTAAGTAATAAAATATTTGGGCGCCAGCTTTATACTCACCAGAAATACACCGTGTATATAACTTTGTATGTGTATATAGTACCTACAAATAATACTACACGTGTGACGTGTCATGTAGCAAGTGACAGGAACCGCATTGCTGCGGTTATCGGCTTTCAGGACATGACATGATCAGACTGTAATCCTCAGGCTCGGTAGATATCTCCTCAGATCTCTAGTTACTTAGATCTATTAGGATATCATAAGAGTCAGAGGCACGTCTAAACATGATATTTGAGACATGCCCACATTTTGCATTAGTTAGTATTTCGTACTAACCTCAACTTTAGTTTAATCAAAAGTTCAATGCAATTTTTAAATCCAAAACGGTTGTGGTCTCTAGCAGTTCTAAATTTTGTGAGTGGGCAACAGCAGGTATTCATATAAGCAGGCGCACTTTGTATGAACTATACAGTGAAAAACAGTATAATTTTAGTGAAGAGTTTAAAACTAAAGTTAAAAATTACTCAAAAATTTTTAAGAATGTTTGTCGAATTGCAAAGTCTCAGCATATAAGTTCTAAAATTAAAACCAGTCAGGATAAAATCAAAACTACTTGGAAAATTATTAATAGTGAGACTGGAAAAGTCAAAACTCATAGTACTGTATTCAATTTAAACATTAACAATACTACAATCAACCAAGATAATGATGTAGCAAAGGCATTTGAAACATTCTTTACTGACATTCCAGTCTCTACTACAAAATCTTTAAACTCTTCACCTGTAATCGCGCAATCTATATTAAAAGATAGTTTAGCGGAATGTGATGTAACATTCCATTTTGATTATGTGAACAATAACGACATCATTAAGGCATTTAAACTGATTAATGTTAAAAAGACCACTGACCTCTGGGGCGTTTCTGTTAGCGTTGTAAAACCATTGATTGAAATTATTGCACCTGACCTAGCTTTTATATTTAACAAATGTATTGACAGTGGTGTCTTTCCTAATTTAATGAAACATAGCAAGATTACACCTTTGTTCAAATCTGGTAGTCATTCAGATCCTTGTAATTTTCGACCAATATCAGTGTTACCTACATTTAGTAAAATATTTGAAAAACTTATTCTTAATCAATTACAAAGACATTTTAACATTAATAATTTACTTGATAAAAAACAATTCGGATTTACAAAGGGCCGCTCAACCACTGATGCCGGTGTTGAGTTGGTATCACATATTTTCGATACCTGGGAGGAATCTCACGATGCCTTAGGTATTTTTTGTGATCTATCTAAAGCATTTGATTGTGTGCACCATGAAACATTAATCATGAAACTCCAGCACTATGGTGTTAGGGGGGCTGCACTTAATCTTTTAACATCTTACCTCACTGACAGACTACAGCGAGTTGAAGTAAATGGGAAACGTTCTCCGGGGTCAGTGGTAACAATGGGTGTACCACAAGGATCAATATTAGGGCCATTTTTGTTTTTAATATATATAAACGATCTACCAAAACTTGTTAGGGATGATCAGGAGATTGTACTGTTTGCTGATGACACGTCACTTTTATTTAAACAAAAGCGGCGTACGACTAATTTTGACGATGTGAATAATGCAATCTCTAAAATTGTAAAATGGTTTAATGTAAACAACTTATTACTAAATGAAAAGAAAACGAAATGCGTTCGTTTTGTACTACCAAATGTTAAGCAGATAAATACCAATATAAAAATAAATAACGAAAATATAGATCTTGTGGACACCACAGTGTTCTTGGGCATAACTCTAGATAATAAGCTTCAATGGGGCCCGCACATAGATAAATTGTCGAAGAGACTTAGCTCTGCAGCATATGCAGTTAAAAAGATCCGTCATTTCACCGACGTAGAAACAGCTAGACTTGTATATTTCAGCTACTTTCATAGCATTATGTCTTACGGTATTTTGTTGTGGGGGAGTGCTGCAGATATTAACACCATATTTGTGTTGCAGAAGAGGGCTGTTCGTGCAATTTATAACATGGGTCCCAGAGAATCTCTTAGAGATAAGTTTAAGGAAATTAACATTATGACAATGCCATGTCAGTATATATATGAAAACTTGATGTATGTTCATAAAAACATTAATTTATTTAAAAAAAATAGTGATTTTCATAATGTTAATACCAGACATAAAAATAAACTAGCTGTTCCCACGGTTAGGCTCACTAAAGTAAGCAAATCCTTTATAGGGCAATGTGTACGCTTCTATAACAAGATCCCAAGCGACATGCTTGATCTATCGATTGCGAAATTTAAAAATGTAATTAAACAAAACCTGTCTCGTAAAGCTTATTATAGAATATCAGAGTACTTAGATGACAAAAAAGCTTGGGACGAATCAGCTCCAACTCTGCTAGGTGTCCCTAACAATGTTAACAAGGTTCATAATACAAAAAAAGCGCTAGGGCCCAGCGAGTTTCTTGCCAGTTCTTCTCGTACTGGGGATAGGACTGGAATTGGCACCTAGACTCACCTAGTATGTAAGACGATTCAAAATGATCCTTGTGATATTACTGAATAAAGATTATTGACTATTGACTATTGACTATTGTACGTGACAGGTTGCAAGCTCTAAAAATACTAACCGATGACATATACCTTCGATTTTTTGGTTCTAGGGTATGGCGGTTTCCTCACGACTTTTCGCTTTACCGCTTAAGAGCACTGGCATTGCCGCACATAAATTTTTCGAATGGTGACTCTTTGAGGACAAGCGACAAAAATGGAGCCCTGGTAGGCGTGGCTTATCAATTTTGCACGTTACACGGCAATAAAATTTAAACCTAAACGTTGAGAAAATAAATGTGGTAGCTGCGGGGATCTTCGGGTACGTCTTCAATGAATATTTTTTAATTGTTCTCCAGGAAAATACGTTTTTTAAAATAAAATTCAAAAATAATACAGAGGTGTGTCGTTACACAGAAGTTTTGTAATACGAATATAAGTAATAAAAAAATGTAGCACTCGCGCGACGGTTGACATCTCCAGTCAATTTATTGATTTGTAGGTATGCACCGTCTCGTTCACCTTCTAACGCCGATAGATGGCGCTAGTCGTAAGGTCTGCGCGAACAGTCAACATTGATCAATTTTTGGCAAATCAACGAATAAGTTTCGATGTGAGAAATTTGATGTCATGTTTCGCGATTATTTCCTGTGAAGAAATGCTTCTATGTTTTTTCGTTCACTGTGGTAAGGCCAATGATTACTGTGTCAAAATTATAAAGGCTTTAGAATTTCAACATCACTCAAATAACTCGAGAATTATGTCCATTTTGACTATAAAGAGCTACTTCCGTCAATATTTAACTCTTTAGATCTTGAGTAAGCAAACTTTCTTTGAGTTTCTCATTGTGTAGTTCCTGCGCGCTCACGATTTAATGGATTCCGAGAAATTACAAGAGAGCTACGGGGAATAATAATTAGCTAGCTACAAAATAAAAATAATATGGTAATTTCATATTTTTACCTAATAGTCGGTAATTCGGTAGATATCTCCTCAGATCTCTAGTTACTTAGATCTTTGAGGATATCTAAATATGGTAGTCAGAGACACGTCCAAATATGACATTTGGTACATGCCTACATTTTGCACAATAGTTAGTAATCCGTACGTGACAGGTTACAAGCCCATCGCCGCTTTATAAGAATACTAACCTATGAAACACACCTTCGAATTGTTGGTTCTAAGGGTATGCCGGTTTCCTCTCGATGTTTTCCTTCACCGTTTAAGAGCACTGGCATTGCGCACATACTTACATTTTTCGAATGGAAATACTCATTGGTGCACGACCAGGATTGAACCCACGACCTTCGGATTATGAAGCAATGGGTGCTACCACTACACCACCACCGCTCTTATATTAGTCAACCGAGCAAAGCTCAGTCACCCGTGTACTAATCTTTATTTAATAAAATCACAGGGATCATTTTGAATCATCTTACATACTAGGTGAGTCTAGGTGCCAATTCCAGTCCTATCCCCAGTACGAGAAGAACTGACAAGAAACTCGCTGGGCCCTAGCGCTTTTTTGTATTATACCCGATTGCGAAGTAAAGATGGAGGGTTATGTGCTTGGGTGTATCTACACATAAAAAGCTAAAGAGTTTCTTTGTTAGTGCGTTTGGTTAAACACGCTAATCTCAGGAACTACTGGTTCGAATTGAAATATTATTGTTGTGTTGTATAGTCCATTTATCGAGGAAGGCTATAGGCTGTATAACATCACGCTACGACTAATAGGGGCGGAGCATCAATAAAAAATGTTGCAAAACGGGAAAAAATATATTACTTGAAACGCGCCGACCAAGTTGCGCGAGAGTTTAGTTTAGAGTAAATGTAAAAGCCTGTTTTCTTTTATAGCTTAACGTGTGAAACCAACAAACACTTAAGTTGTATATATATTCCGGTTGACACCCAAGCCATTATAATATGTATTTAACACAAAACAAACTCGTAAAAAAGAAATAAAGCCTCTTCCACACGCATCAAGGGTCGTAACCATTATTTAGGGTGCGACCATGAATACAAAAATATTAATTTTTTTCACCAACCATGTCAGTGATATGAATTTTTATGGACGAAAATGTATAATTAAAATTGAAGCTGGCAATAATGTGGAATGCGTAGGTACTTATCTACTTTCAATAGGGGCTATTCGGAATGATTAATAAAATTATTAGGGAGATTATGTCATCTCAAACGAAAACAGGTGATAGCCAACTTTCAGAGTTTTAACAATACATAAAATCACGCCTGTTTCCCGACGGGGTAGGCAGAGACCACGGCTCTCCACTTGCTACGATCCTGACATACCTCTTGCTTCATTCACTCTCATTACATTCTTCACACTTGCGCGTCGGTTTAGGGTACTCTGGACCTGGTCTTTCTCTGAAACGTCCCCAATTTGATCGAGGTACGTACGCCGAGGTCTTCCCCTTCCAACTGTCCCATTCACACTCTCCTTAATCTGTTCCGTCAGTCTCCTTTCATCCTTCCCTTCTACATGCCCAAACCATCTTAGCATACCCTTCTCAATTTCAATAAGAGTTTTTAGTCGTCATTATTTTGCTTACCTCAAACTTAGTTAATAATTTTCTCATAACATTCTGTAGTGAGTAGATTTTTGATGTCAAAAATATGAAATCTCCTTGCCTGAGGTTCAATAAGAAAGACACTAAAAATACCGGCATTTTACTTTAGGAAAATGAATAAGTAAAGCCTAAACCTTTATAACCAATTATTGTCTCTGATCACGTCCTAACTACGATATAAAACCAAAACAAAAACGAAAACTTCAAAAAATAAAAAGAAGTCCCCAGAATTAACATAATGTAAGGACGTGCAACCTTGGGCGGGGAATGTCCAACTAAACGCAATAAGGAAAGATTTAAGAGATGCTTGCTTCAGGAGTTACGTTTGGGTAGGTCTAGTATACCACAATATCTTGCATTTCTATGTAACGAATATAAAATGAGACTGGGCTAGTTTCAAAATTCTTTATTTATAATATTTGTCTACAAAACATTAATAGTGCAGTTTACAATTATTATTATTTCTAGTATTTTTAACAATTTTAGTGTTTATTTATTATAATATTCAATCTAAAGTGATCCCCGTGATTTAATTGAATAAATATATTGACTTTGACTTTTACAATACTTGCTACTGCCAGCTTCGGGACGTAGTCAAATCTAACAAATAAAAACCATTATTAGCAAAGATTTAAATCGTAGATATGCCCGGACGCCAAAAACTGTAGCACTGTTTTTACTTGTGTGTGTTAACAAAATGTCGATGCACGCACACTAATGATTAGTAAAACATGAACGAAACAGTTATTTCACGATTTATTGTGCAATTATATTGCACGATCTTTCGTAAAAAAATATACTTCTTCCTTTTGTGCCCTGAAATTGAAAATATTTGGTATGCCAAATGAGCGAGCTATCTCATTTCGTTTGGCAACAAAACGGCGCGGTCTCAGTACCGTACGGGCATATCTACGATTTAAATCTTTGATTATTAGTAACTATAACAGATCACTGATTAAAATGGGTCCAGCCGTTGTAGAGTTCATCTTTAGCAAACATAAATTATCATTAACAATAAAATTATTATGTTATTATACATAAGATAATGCAATTATCGTATATTTATCTCGTGCTTTTTCGTGTGTTTTTTTACTCATACTAAAAAAGCAATATTAGGTAAACATAGAGAATTTGGTGATTTTTAGTATTATTAAAGTGTTTGTCAATTACATATCAGATTTGCTTAACAGAGTGTAGTAGCTGTAAGCTCCTTTTAATATCTGAAACAAAGAGATAAGGTTCAATCTCCAAAACAAAAAAATTACGTGTCCGAGTGAAGAAGTCTACCTTAAAATAATATTTTTGAATAGGAGTTTTTTTGTTGAATAGCTTGGCCTGTAAGCTACCTTGGGCACTCAGAATTATTTCTCTAACATTGTTGTAAGTATATTAAAAAAAATCGGAAACCTCGAAAACTTGATTGCTCTGGGCTGTCCTGACTACAGATTGACTTAAAAAAATCATCGTAACTTTTTTGTGTTGAAATATTATGACATTTTCTTTATTTATCTAACATAAAGAAAAGTTATTATTTATGAAATTCAATTAGATTACAATAATACATGCATAATTTAGCTTCAATTCGAAAAATAAATTGTGTCCGCGTGTTTTTGTTTATCGCTCTGGAGCGACACGAATTCGTGCTCACATCTCCAACTGAACGCTTTGGACAATTGGTTTTCGCCATGCGCGCTGCTAACAGGCTTGCTCTGTCTACCGAGGGGGACGAGCGTGTTCTACTTTGCCATGGTGCTGAGATAAAGAGGTAAACGTATGACTACTCTGGCTATCGTTTTGTAAATTTTTGATTGCTATGGTACATTTTTCTCATTTGATTTTCACTTTGTTTATGTTTTAATTCAATAATTAGTTATAGGAATATATTTAACCTGTGCAAGTGATAGCTTTCTATCTTTTTGCATCTCTGCATTATCATTGAATTAGTAACTTTTTTTGATTGATATGGTATTGATCACTGTGGTCAAAAAGACCAGATCCATCAAAAAATTGTATTTTTCTTACTTTAAAGTCAAAAATATTACAAAATGCACATGCTGCCAGATTCTCTAGGCTGAAAATGTTATATTTAATCATAAAATAATTATATTTTTAGATCCTATTGTTTGAACTTGTTTAATTTTTTTACTAATTGATGCTACAAAAAATACCAACCAAGTGGTTGTACCACATTTTACTTTTTATATAATCCTATTAGAATTAAGATAATATCTGAATAATTTAATAAACAATTTAACTGTTTTATATTTTTTTTTCTTATACAAATCCTTCTTTTATTGACTGCTCTGGCATAAATATTGATTGCTATGGTCTCGAAATTTTCACACCTAATTCGAAAACTGGTTGAGAAAATTAGGGGCGAATAAGAAAATACGCTTATTTAGACATCTCCTTTTCGATATAAAAATACAGAACAGCTGTAATATTAGTATTCAAAAAGCACCAGAGAGGTCAACCGAATACGCTGATTTTGAAGATTGTCCCATAAATAAAAAATATCCAATGTACATCCAAAATCACGATAATTACGAGAAAAAAATATTTGTGTTCTTATAATACAGAAATAAGGAATGAGTATGTCAGAAGTCTGAAAGTGGTGACTGTTACTGAAGAGATGAGGATAGCTAGATTAGCATGGTATGGACACGTGATGAGGAGGGATGAAAACCACGTCCCCAAAAGAGTTATGGGTATGAGTGTATCTGGGTACGCAAGTAGAGGAAGGCCGAAGAAAAATTGGTTTGTTTGTGTGAAAGATTATATGAATGTAAGAGGAGTAGCCTCAGAGTTGACGAATGATAGGAGTGAGTGGAGGAAGAAGACATTATGTGCCGATTCCACGCGTGGGATAAAGGAGAATGATGATGTTAGTCGACAAACAAGCTGGCGGCCCATCTAATTGAAAGGTCACCTTTATTTATTAACCTTTTTTTATTCCTTTGTGCTTTTACTTACGCTTATAAACGTAGCGACGGTAAGCTTCGAGAATGGTCCGGCTGAGAAAACAATGGACTTTTTGAACTGAGCTGTCAGTATGAACAGATCCTTGCGATGGTTCACGTCGGCCCACCAGGTGCTCTCGTATGGACCGAGCATTAGGTCTTGGCTCTGCAAGTGTTTGTATAGACGGTTCATTAGCACAAGACATAGAATATGAAATATACAAAAATATGAAATATTGTGTGAATTTTTGCTGTTAATCATTAGCAGAATTGTATGAATTGCCAAATTAGTAATTTTGTGGTTTTTATTTCAGAATTGAAAATAGTTGATTGAGCGAGTGAAGTGAGCTAAGACCTCAGTGGCACTTAGGGAGATCTGTCGTTGTATGTTTGTACCTATGGATGTTGTACATAAAGTGTGTCCAAAAACTTCAAGGCGTGAATACGAGTACAAATGAGGATTGTGGACATCGCGCGCGAAATCTCAGTTCGAGGTGAACTACTAGTTGTAGTTAGTTACACAAAATAGTTTAACACGAAAAATACGAGTATGTTGAAGGCCAATAATTACTAAATTCCACTGTTATGGCATTCATAATCAAAACTGACAGTCAAAGAGACTACGTTATATGATGTATAGTATTATATTATCTAGGGTTATATTGAAAGAGCGCTGGTGGTGTAGTGGTAGCACCCCTGCCTCACGATCCGAAGGTCGTGGGTTCAAACCTGGTCGTGCACCTATGAGTTTTTCCACTCGAAAAATTTATGTGCGCAATGCCAGTGCTCTTAAACGGTGAAGGAAAACATCGTGAGGAAACCGGCATACCCTAGAACCAAAAATTCGAAGGTATGTGTCATAGGTTAGTATTCTTATAAGCGGCGATGGGCTTGCAACCTGTCACGTACGGAATACTAACTACTGTGCAAAATGTGGGCATGTACCAAATGTCATGTTTGGGCTTGCCTCTGACTACCCCCTTTAGATATCCTCAAAGATCTAAGTAACTAAAAATCTGAGGAGAGTTATCTACCGAGCCCGGGGATTACAGTCGTGATCATATTTTTTTTTTTTAATTTTTTTTTTTTTTTTATATTGACATTTTTTTTAAACTAAGTTCGACTCTATTTATTTTATAACATAACTGCATAGTTTATATTCCAATTCATTGAACGAGCGAAGCAAGCAAAATCTCAGTGGCAAAAAGGGCGATTTGGCGTTGCATATTTGAGTATGTTTGTTACAGCATAACTTAAGAACTGTTATTACAATCTGGCAAACTACTGGTTATTAATTAGGTACTTACTGCATAGAGTACATCATTGCTGTGCCAGCAATAGATAAACAGCTGAGCCACTCCAAACACGAGGTACTCTGTTGTGAGGAAACGTTGCATCGCGTTTGTTTCTATCTGAAAGTTTTGAAAGCCAATTTGCACTACATGTCTACATACTGAGGAGTAGACTCAGAGTGACGAATGATAGGATTGAGTTGAAGAAGAAAACATGATGTCAACCACACGCGCGGGCTAAGGGCAGGAAAATGATTACACCATTATCAAACTTACGTGAACTTAAAATGTGGATGGATACAGAAGTAGAGGTAGGTTAAAGAAAAGATGGATGGACAGTGTTAAAGATGACATGGGTAAGAAAGGAGTGAGTACTGAGATGACGAATGATACAGGGAAATGGAAGATCACATGTTGTGCCGACCACATAGTGTACCACATATCGGTATGTGTTTTCGCTAGTGATGTTCTTTCACACTTCTGTTAGGTCCAATCTGAAAACCAGCGCTACCTTCTTAACATTTGGTGGTAGCTTTAAGCTGAGATTGGTCCTATTCAGCCACGCGACTTGCATGCAGGAAAGACAATTTATATCTCTTTTATTTTACTTTCTGTGTGACTTAATTTTATTTTGTTTGGTTTTACCTTTGTTTTGTTTTTTTTTTATCTACTTTTATTTTCCTGTATGTGTCCGTGTCTATTATATTCTATTCTACATAGTGTGGGAAAAAGGCAGGAAGATTATGACAATATCAAACTTACTGTTATTTGGTAAGCAGTCACACAAAGCATTACAGAACACACGAACATGTACAGCAGCATTATAGGAGAGAGGCACGAGTCGAAGAGGTTGGCGAATCTGAAAAAAAATAAGGCACGGTAGTGAACGGAAAATACAATGAAGCATTCTTTACTAAAAAATTATCCCATAAAAATGTGCTGTGGTAGGCGAAAAAAACATGGAAGCGTTTTTTCAAGGGGAATATTCGCGAAACAAAACCAAATATCACACATCGAAACTCCTTCGTGGATTTGCCAAAAATTGATTAATGTCGATTTTATTCCTTCGATTATTCGGTTTAAATTGCCGTATAACGTGTAAATAATAAGCTTATACAAATTTTTGATAAAATTCTTTAGCATAATTGACAAGCTCCGCCTACCAGAGCTCTATTTTAGTGAAGTCGTTTTTTGGCTCAAGAAATGCTTCCATGTATTGTTCGTTCTGGTTTTAAAGTATGCCGGTTTCCTAACGATATTTTCATATATCATTTAAGAGCACTTACAAAGTGAAGCAGGAGTGTTACCCCTTTACCGCCATTGTTCTAATACATTTATGTCTCGTGTAACACGGTTACAGCATTCCGGTACACGGAACACAATAAAAACATTCCCTGTGTTGCCATGTTAATCTTCTCAAACTCATAAACTAAGTTCCAACAAGAAATTTATCGCTAAATGTTACTGTGGAAGTTAGATTGACTTCCCACTTATAATGGATATACGCGTATGTTTTGTACAGAGTTCGAGATACAGATTAAATTTGTACAGCTTTGCTAAGATTACTAAAGTTTTAAATGGGATTTTACATTACAAATAATAAGGCCCCTATTAAATAAACATTACAAGTCGAAAACGTGTAAATAAGGGTCAATTTTGACCAATTTTATGACAAGAACTGTTTAGTAAAACCTACAAATATGTATAACAGCACAGTGGGTTCAAATCTGTTCTATGTGCGCAATGCCAGTGCTCTTAAACGGTGAAGGAAATGTGTATATTGTATAACAATGGATTTTTAATATTTAATATCGATCGCAGAGCCATGTCGACGTAGGGGAAACCATTCAAAATTTTATTTTCGACTGACTGTACATTACTTTGACAGTTAAATTTAAGACATTTATGAACAGAGGCATTTCGAAAATCGGTCATTTTGGGAAAAGTTAATTTCGGGATTTGTACAAAACGATATTAGTACTTTATGAATTTCAGTCCAAACAGACCGCAAACAAGAAAATCATCGTGAGGAACATAGGCTACCTTTTATTGCGAAAAAAGACTTGAAAAGGGGTTGAAATAAGGGATAAAAGTTAAGTGCAAAATAAGAATCCTAATAAATTAAAAGTAAAGTAAAGTAAAGTAGAATTTATTGCAAGAAATACATATACAATTACAAATTACAGATATTATCAATTACAGATTCTACTCTCAATAATAAAAACTAGCTCGCTGCACATCAGTCTGCCCGCGACCACGAACGCTGTAATGTGTTCGAAACGTCGGGAATAAAAACAAAATAGGTACGTGATAAATACCCGTTATCTATACCTATATAAGAGCTTAACCTGACTGACTGACTGACTGACTGACTGACTGACTGACTGACTGACTGATTTATCATCGCCGAGCCGAAACCGCTGAAGCTAGAAAGCTGAAATTTGGAAGGTGGTTTCCTATTATAACAAAACCACCCACTAAGGCGGGATTTTTGGAAATTCCACCTCTAAGGGGGTGAAAAAGGGTGAAAACGTTAGTATGAAACTTTTTAACGCGTGGAGCGATTTTCATGAAATTTTGTTTGTGCACTGTAAATGCAAAATGAATGAACACGTGTTACAGGATTTTTCAATATAACCTTCAAAAAAGGGTCAAATGTGGGGTCAATGTTTGTATGGGAACTTTTTAACGGGTGGTGCGATTGGTTTGAAACTTTGTTTGTGTACTGTAAATGCAAAATAAATAGACACGTATTTCAGGATTTTTCAATTTAACCTTCAAAAAGGGGTCAAATGTGGGGTCAATGTTTGTATGGGAACTTTTTAACGGGTCGTGCGATTGGTCTGAAACTTTGTTTGTGTACTGTAAATGCAAAACGAATGGATACGTGTTTCAGGATTTTTCAATATAACCTTCATAAAGGGGTCAAATGGGGTGTCAAAGTTAGTATGGGATTTTTATGAGTTGTGTGATGTGTTTGAAACTCAGTTTAGATACTTTAAGTGAACGAAGTCGCTGGCGGGACAGCTAGTTCAATTATAATTAAGAAATACATGTTACAAAGATGTTATTTCTCATAGTAAGTCCATTGTATTCTGCCATGTTATGGCGTGCGATATTTAGTTTAAGTACATGGATAAAAATACTGCCTAAAGTAACAATTTCACGCAGACGAAGTCACGGGCAAAAGCTAGTCTGAAATAAAAACATAGGTGTATACCTAATTAATATTACAGAATAATAATTCAAAGTTTTTGTAATAAATTATTTGTAACTTATTCTCATAATTTATGTAAAAACTGAATAAAGTTTTTCGATACAATGTTTTTGTTGAACTCTCACTAGAGGTTAATTAACTTTTCTTATTTATTGAAAAAAAAAATAACTAGTCATCTCTAAGCTTCAGATAATCCAAAGAAAAAAATGAAAAATATAAAAAATAAATATAATAACGATTGTTATCCCCGGGCTCGGTAGATATCTCCTCAGCTCTTCAGTTACTTAGATATTTGAGGATATCTAAAGAGGGTACTCAAAGGCACGTCCAAACATGACATTTGGTACATGCCCACATTTTGCTCAGTAGCTATTATTCCGTACGTGACAAGTTGCAAGCCAATCGCCGCTTATAAGTATACTAACATATGACACACCTTTGAATTTTTGGTTCTAGGGTATGCCGGTTTCTTCACGATGTTTTCCTTCACCGTTTAAGAACTCAAAATACTCAAAGTGATCATAAAAAAATGAGCCAAAACTTACTTGCTCAACTCAACATGGCGTCTATGACAATCTTTCATTCGTTTCATGGCTACTTCTTCAGTCACCGGCGTCTCCACAGTTCCAAAGATGTTCCCTGCATCAATTCTTAGCAACTCCAATTCTTCTTTGAAAAACACCATTATAACCATAGCATTTGTGTCAAACGATGTAATCCAACCACCGCCGTATATAGCAGCGTAACTTTGATAAATCGAAGATGCTAAATATCCAAATCCTGTGCTTTTATCAAAAGGTACCCAAGAACTTACTACCTCTAGATATACTTCTGTACCATTTTTCACATTTTCTCTATACGTTGACGAGCAAAAGTATTTGATTATCGGTTGAAACATTACAATAACGACGGTAGTATACATCAAAGACCAGTATAAATAAGTGATTCTCCTACAATAATTTGTGAAGTTTTTTATCTTTTCGTTCTTACTTTCGTCTTCAGTAATGCGCAGATACAGATCGGCTCTAGTGACATATTCGATGATATCTTTCCAATGTTTCTGCCAGTACAGAAATGAGGAGACTTTAAACACGCTGACTGTAGCGAGCATTGTTATTTTAAGATTGTTTAGAAGCAAATTCATGTTGGATTTCACGAACCAAACGTCAACGTATTCTGTCGCTGTGAAAACTGTTACAGCGAAATGCATGAATAGGTAAAAATATTTAAGTAAAATATTGTCCGGTAAAAGCAAGCCCCAGAATTGTAAGGCCTTAACGTTTGGACCTAGTAAAGGTCGTCTCGGGTTTTCTAGCTTAGAACAAATTTTTTTCAACATTTTGATTGAAACGTGTGAAATCTGAACGTATATTGAAACGTATACGTGCAAGTTATGAAAGCGTGGAACGCCTTTGAAATGATTTAATTACTGAAATAGTGTTGGGATAATGAGAACGTGAAAAAAATATCGATAATACTACTAATATTACAAACGCGAAAGTTTGTAAGAATTAATGGATGTATGGATGTATGTTTGTTACTCGTTTTTATCCATTTTTTCTTATTATTTTTTATTTATTTTAAATAAATCGTATCACTAACTAATCAACAAACCATTTTTTTTATTTGTGTTGTTGTTATAAACTTTTAAAGCGACAAAACTATTATAACATAAGAAATACGACTAATGGTCATAGCACACATATCAACTCGTAAACGGAACGTAACCGTATCAACTCAAGCAATTCAGTATTCTTTGTATGAAACTCCCTACTAAAACGCACACTAATCGGAATCGTAACGTAATCGCCTCGGGACAAGCTCACGAACCGCGGAACGGTGCGTGGTCGACTTGCCGTTCCCGCGCTTACGTCTCACCGTACGCTATCTTACGACTCTCCGTACCCTAGCTTACGTTTCTCCGTCTAGCCCCTTTGACGAACGTGCTGTCATTCACAAGGCACCCTGCCTAGCCGTCACCCAGCGGCCGGCGAGCCGTAAACGCAGCGTCGCCTAGCCGTAGCCGAGTCACTCGGAGCTACTGATCGCTTGGTAACGCGCTTACGTCAGGTTGACGCCTGGTTGACGGCGAGGCGATACAGTTACGTTCCGTTTGCGGGTTGATATGTGTGCTATGACCATAAACCGGACTGCTGATACATAATAGTAGATTAGTAGACAAGGGCTGTAAGGCGTCAATTGCAGCCCGAGATATTTAGGCGCCCGAGCGCAGGCGAGGGCGCCTATAGTTGGAGGGTGCAATTGATGCTTACACCCGAGCTAACTACTCTGCTTTACATCTCGATTGTGAGGTAAGTAGAAAAAAACCGGCATTACAAGAATAAAACATTTTAAAGTAAAAGTTTTCTATTCCCGCTATTTTTTTTTCAAGAACGAAATTGAGCTTCGCCTTCCGATATTTAAAATTGATGACTATTATATTCATACGAAGACAAGGTTGAATAGCGAAGCGACCTCTTTTGTCATTCGGCTGAATGCGTGATGTCTATTGCCAGTCTATTTTTTAATTACTTACCGCCCTAGGGCTTTTCACCTACAAGCCCCATTTGGGGGCAATAAGGACCTACTTACCGAATATAAGAGATGTAAAAGTCTTATAGTTCGGGCAACGGGACTAATAACCGAACTACTGATACTAGGCCTAAAAGTTTTTTCCCATCCCTATTCTTGAAATTAAAATAATACTGTAGTAATAATTACGAAATAATCACAGCCAAGGTGTCACAATGACGACTTACTTCTGTTAATTACATACAATTTTGTATATTAATTGTTCCAAGCAAATAATATACCTACAGATTCAGAAATTTCTTCAGACCTTAATATCTTCAAATATTAATACTATCAAAAAATCCTACTAATATTATCAACGCGAAAGTTTGTAAGGATGTATGAATGTATGTTTGTTACTCTTTCACGCTAAAACGGATGAACGGATCTGGATGAAATTTGGCAGAGATATAGATTATAGTCTGGAATAGCACCTAAGCTTCTTTTTATCCTGGAAAAATGTACGGTTCCTGTGGATAGACTTGTTTTTGTTTTTCAAGGTACCACGTGGGCGTAGCCGCTGGCGAAAGCTAGTGTATAACTAGTAGTTCGCCCCGAACTGAGATCTCGCGCGCGATGTCCACAATCCATATTTGTATTCATGCCCTAAATTTTTTGGATAAGTACGCTTTATATAGGTACTATGCCACGTAACCTAATCACAAACAAATATTTGATTATCCTACCTAAGAAAGGAAAACTATCTCCCTACTGCTATTTATCTAACAAAGAAAAGAAATTGTTAAGTATAAAGATAATATTATGTATGTAATTATAGTGGACTGCTATAGGCTGATGATGATGATGATGATGATGTAATTATATTACAAATTAGTCCCTACCAATACTATTTACATTGAATTAATTAAAAATTAAACTGAGGCTAATAGAAATTAAAGAGTTTAGATATAAAATACAGATAAACGGTTGAGGACTATGCTATTCAGAGTCCAGGAGTGTCTTGCAGGAGCATCTAGGATAGCTGTTGCTTCAAGGTCTCACGCTACTGGACCACAGAATATGAGCGGAGTGAAGAACCCCGGGGTAGATAATTTCACTCGCGAGAGTCCCTTATGATTCTGCATGACTCTGTTGGTCGCGCTGGTAGAAACTAGCCCAATTTACAGTGATTCGTTTCTCATGGAGGGAACACACGTTGGCCCTGGCCTGCCGGGCGAGGCCCAATCATGGCCAACGCCCAGCGTGTAATGAGGTGGTTGGCGTAGGGTCGCCGACGCCTGTACAGGCCTGTACAGGCCTGTACAGGCTGGCCGCCGATCCCGTCGAGTGTCGGTTTTTGGGCCAAGATCAAAGAGAGTTGGCCGCGCGGCCCGCCTGCCGTTTACACGTTGGCTTGCTATTCAGTCTCTTGCAAGCTAGCGCACGGGACGGACGTGCGTGTCTACTCGCCGAATGCACTAAGATACGTGTCGCAAAATGAGCGACAGGTCCAATGAACGTATTTGATGTTTATTGAGCTACTTTTTTATTTATTTATTTAGGTATGATCAATAAATGTATGTAACTAGGTAGGTTTCATAGGTACAGCGCTGGTTTCCATAACATCGCATAATGTAGGTGGTAGTCATAAAATATAATAAGTATAAAATAAGTACTTAGACTTATTTTATACATAAATAATGCATTCAGGAATAGGTAGAAAAGGTAGGTAGCCATTTTTACCTAATCTACCTACATTACCTACTAGGTATATAAGTACCTACTGTAAGTATGTGATATTATGGTAATAAAATAAGTACCTAGACTTATTTTATTCTATGTAATGCATTCAGGAATAGGTATATAGGCTGCATATTTCATTCCATCCATGACCTCATTTTTTTTTAAAAAAATATCGATCGTAAATCGCCGGCGCGCCGAGTCGAAATCGACGTGCACCTTGCCTGCCTGATCGGAGCGCACTGAGGCGAGGGCCAACGTGTGAATGGTACGCCGGGCCTCGCCCGGTGTTATCGCCATCCTTGTCTAAATTTTTTGTCCTTGTCACACTGACCAATCATAGCCAACATGTAAAAGGGCTATTAAGCTTTCCAAGCTTCGTCCTCAGGGTCTCACCAGGCTTTGTTCAAGATATTGGTTCCAGGATTAGTTATGCTTTATAGTATTACAGTAGGTATCTGAAATTAGACGGGGTTAGCACTGGACTGGTCAAGGTTTTAAAATATTTTCCAGGACTTGAGTTGTTGAGATAAAGAAATCCTCGGAAGACATTTTTCAGCGATTCCTCGTAGGATGGTTTCTTCACTCAGACCTTGAGATCAGACCAGCGTCCGATTTTTTATATGTTTATCTTCCATTTTTTTCATCGATGTAAATATTATACTTTTTCTGCTCATTCCTTCAAATATGACGTTTTTTCATTTGCTTTTTAGTTCGAGATAACAGTAAAAAGGTTTTATTATAATAAGTTTTTATTTATAAATATAAATAAATAGTAATACTACTCCGATTAAGCTCATATGCTTCCCAGTAAATTTGATTAGCAGTATCTCTAAACCCTCCAAGTTTCATGCAGATTGGATGTACGGTTCTCAAGTTATGCTGCTCTAACAAACATACACGCAAACATACAACGCCAAATCGCATAGCTGCCACTGAGATCTTCGCTCGCTTCGCTCGCTCGATCAATAATTATCTTTTTCTATGTATCGTGTTATTAGTTTATTCAATCAGTGTGTGGTTCCTTTCATCATCATCATCATCATCTTCTTGCCCTTTTCCCATATTATGTGGTTGGCACAACATTTGTGATCTTATTCCATTTCCCTCTATCATTCGTCATCTCAGTACTCACTCACAAACCATCATGATTCAGAAACGTTAAAGTTTCAAGCTTGAAGTAACACTATTTCCATACAATTTATAATGTGTCATCATGGTACGAAATATTAAAGTTATATTACTTTGATATTGCCCGAAGAACTTGTGGTAAAGCTCCTGGAATTTGGAAATTAGGTTTCTTTCTGGGTCTTGAGATAAAGGGAGACATTCATTTTGGGCCCAAAATGGCAAAGTACCGGCCAACAAATATTTTTTTAATAAAATGTATGGTAATTAGAATTTTAAAACTTAAAAAATGAACTTAAGGAATGGTTGTAGAGACTTGGTGCGCTAATGAAAAATACTCAGACTGACGTGGCCACGCCAATTTTTTTGGTGGCCATTTTGGGCCCAACCATGTATGAAATGACCTCCCTTGAGTTTGTATGAAAAAATTACGCGAATGAAATCAGGGGTATTAGCAATCTGCTTACGTGGGTTCAAATCTTAATAACACAATAGATTTTTAAGTCCAGCGCTTTTAAACGGTGATGGTAAACACCAAGAAGTAATAGTCATGTTTCAAAACTATTATGATGAGGCTGTACATTGAGTGTCAGACAGTCAATCACGTATCGTTCTTATATATAGTTAATATTACGGACAGTTACCATCGACTACAAAGAATAGCTGGTGTACTTTTTTTCTGTATTAATCTCATTGTAAAAAGTTATTTGACATTTTTATTTTCATTATTGGACAATGTTTAAGACGTCTCTTAATAACACATTTTTGATGTTTTTTTGGGATTTCGATATTGGCTTTTTTTAATTTATTAAGTTATGCAACACTCGTGAGCAAATGAATCGACTCAACCCTCACACTCGCATTCAAAAGTCTCTGCCGCAAAACCACAAACTCATATTTCATTTGTATTTGCAGTATCTAAAAGTTTATGGTCTTAGTTTTAAAGCGAAAATAAATTATATTAATTTTTTTATGGACTTATTCTTACAAACTTACTTTTTAAAGTATGTTTCTGTTAAAATTGTATATTTAGGTTAATTGTATGTTGTGTCTGTGGTATCAAATATTTTTTAATCTATCTATATTATGTTATCATGATAAAAACACAATTTAACACAATTGTATTAATATGCTATAACAATATGTACTCATGTGTAGAACTAGCACGAGTCATCATTAATTTATAATTAATTATAAATAAATATACATTGCATACACAGAATTACTTTTTATACTTTCTTAATTCCTATACTACACAAGCGACAAATATTTTTCGAACAAAAATGTGTAGGTAGTGAAATAAATGTTTTGTGTTTTCTACTAAAGTGAATCAGCTGTTCCTTCTATAAGCTGTGGACTTTGATTGTGACTATTCCACCGTGAAAATATTCACGATTGAATACTTTGACAGTTTCATGAATAAATACTTACTTTGATGTTAAAACAATGATAACTGAATTTCAGTATTATTCAATTATTATTTTCAAAGAATAATGTGTTAAATATATTGTGCCAAATGTTTAGATTTGCCTTCAAAGATCTAAGAAACTAGAGATTTGAGATATATTTAGGGATGGATTACAGTCGTGATTATATTTCTTTTGTATATTATTGTCTTGTGAAGACATAATAATAATAATAAATAATAAATAATGCTGGACACTAGCACACAGCATCATGTAGCCCCAAACTAAGCAGAGCTTGTATTATTTATTTTATTTATTTATTATTTTTATTTATTGAATTAATTAACACGGATAATACCAATTACATTAATTAACAATTTTTTAATTACAATATAAAATTCATGTAAGTAGGTAAAATAAATTTGACAAAACATTAATAGTCACAAACATAAAAAAAATAATAATAATAATAATCCAATGCAAAAAAAAGATAATGCATATAATAAATAATAATTAGTAAACAAAATTCAAAGTCGTTCCTTATCAATATACGCGTCACAAAAGCGTTTTTTGTAAATACATACATATTATACATAGAAAACACCCAGACCTGAGACAAATATCTGCAAATAATGCAAACATTAGTCCCGCGGCAGGGATCGAACCCGCAACCTTCTGCGTAAGAAGAATAAGATCGAGTTACCTATTTATAGATCGTTTGTTGCGGTCTGTAGATAGCTCAACTATTTCACCATAATTATGTTTCATATTTATTTAGAGTTTATATGGGATTCTTAGTATTTTTAACGGGAAAAAATTAAGTATTTGAGTAACTAGAATGGAGTTGTATCCAAGTAGTTTACTTTATTGTTATTAGGCCACCCTAGGCCTCTTTCATAACATAAAATCTGTTTCAAATAGTGGGGCCTTTTAGTTTTGGTTCTGGCAGTACATCGGAGTTTATCATAATCATAGTACCTACTTTATTATTTATTATCACTTTTTGTGTTTTAATCTACTTATTTGACATAAATATGAACTAGACAGCCTATAGTCTAAATGCTAAAACGGTAATAAAGCCAAAAAAATACAAAGAATTTCGGACCTTAATGGTAGATTTTAAGGTATGTATTACTTTGAAACTATTACAGGGTTGCCATACTTGAATTGTGGTTTGTTGGATGTATGCCAGCGCCTAAATCTGAAACTAAGCAACAATTTAGTCTAAATCATTTGCGCCTTGAATAATTTTAATAAAGTTTATGTCATGGAAAGTTGCCATATAAAGGAGCAAAATGTTGATGCTACAAAATGTTTAGCCTCCCTGATTTAAGGTCGCGATACACCAAAACTGTCAAACAAATCCTGTAAATTTACTACTTTAGTATTGCAAAATATTAAAAAACCCGACTGAAAGTAATTGAAAATGGCCATATTCTATTTTTTGACATTTCGTATAGCTAATGTCACTCTTGTGATCCAGACAAATCCCACGACACTTCATTTGTCAAAATCAATCTCCCGTTTTTTTTTTAAATTATTATATTGAAGAAAAATTACAACCAACAACTTTTGAGAACTGTTCTTTTAATGCCAGTTGCATAAAGCATTTAATTTCGTTTGTGCAGCATGACCACTTGATTCATTACTGTATTTCACAAAATGTTTTTGGCCCCTGTTTAAAACTAGCATTGTATTTTACAAAATGTTGTTAACCTCTGTTTCTGACCGTATTCATAGACAAAGCAAATGGGGGTAAATTAATTTAGTCCGTACGTGCGAGAGTTGAATGTTTTCAGTTGTTTCAATAATCGATAATGTCAAAGTCAAAGAAAAGTCAGATTTTTATACACAATGTAGGTTGTATAGGTTGTCAAAATCTGTCTAGCCGTTTTGCTCCAGCAGCAGTCAAAAGAACTAGCAAAAAAAAACAAAAATGATCACGACTGTAATCCCCAAGCTCGGTAGACATCTCCTCAGATCTCTAGCGACTTAGATCTTTGAGGATATCTAAAGGGTAGTCAGAGGCACGACCGAATATGACATTTGGCACATGCCCAAATTTTGCACAGTAGTTAGTATCCTATACGTGACAGGTTGCAAGCCCATCGCCGCTAATAACATACTAACCTATTACCTTATTTTAATAATAGTTCTTCGGAGTAGATTGAGATTATCTTTTTTGAACAAAAGAATGGAGTATTTTGGAATTAAGCCTGACACACACCTTCAAATGTTTGATTATACGGTACGCGTAAATATTAATACAAAAAATGGGGTAAAAACTGTATAAAAAACGAGTGAATCTTTCCATCTTGCGTAGTAACTCTCAGCGAGTCGTCCTGTCTCGCGATTTTTTCCTTAATTTTCGCGCAAAATGAAGAAAAATAATTATCTGTCTGATGTCAGTTTCAATTAACATCTTTCTCTCTCCGGCGTGACTAATGTCTGACAAGTTTGTTTATAAAGCGTTCTTTAATTTGAGAGAATTCTTATTTTTATTTCGGGAATTAAACGTGATTTTTAGTTATAAATCGCTTGTGACGACAATTAAGTATAGCAATGCTAACCCGCTGTACTAGGTGAGCGACGGACAGACAGACGGATGGACGGACAGCAAAGGCTTGGTAAGAGGGTTCCGTTGGTTAACCTTCAGGTACGGAACCCTAAAAAGAACTCTCCCATAATATATAACTCACTTTCAAAATTAGCTCCCGTGAAAAGTCGTAAAACAGGCTGAGAAACACCAAAACCGATAAATAAAGGAAATGATTGCCTACCCGCATTTTATCTTGCGCAATTTTTACCGAAAATAATTCTGTGGAGTAGAGGTTTCGATTTAGAGGTAGCGAAAACAATTTGTTGTATCGAGCAGCTGTCAGTGGTCAGAGTTTACGGGTGTCGCAGGGGGGTATTGAGGGGGCGCTATAGGTTATAAGTATAAAATAATATACAAAGAAGCAAAATGTTGATGCTACGAAATGTTTAGCCCACCTGCTTTTAGGTCGCAACACACCAAAACTGTCAAACGAACCATTTAAATGACTTTATAAATTGAAAAATATAAAAAATCCCGAATGACAGTGTAGTAAATAGCCTTTTACAGCGGCCATATTGGATTTTTTTGACATTTTGTATATCCTATGTCACTTTTGTAATACAATCGAATCTAATGGGACCTAATTTGTTAAAATTGTGCCGTTTGGGCTCCGGTGACAGAAAAAGGAACTTGCAAACATACATACATACATACTTTCAGGCATATTTCAATCATTAAAAAAAGAGCGCTTGTGGTGTAGTGGTAGCACCCCTGCCTCACGATCCGAAGGTCGTGGGTTCAAACCTAGTCGTGCACCAATGAGTTTTTCTATTCGAAAAATTTATGTTCGCAATGCCAGTGCTCTTAAACGGTGAAGGAAAACATCGTAAGGAAACCGGCATACCCTAGAACAAAAAATTCGAAGGTATGAGTCATAAGTTAGTATTCTTATAAGCGGCGATGGGCTTGCAACCTGTCACGAACGGAATACTAACTACTGTGCAAAATGTGGGCATGTACCAAATGTCATGTTTGGACTTACCTCTGATAACCCTCTTTAGATAATTATCCTCAAAGATCTAAGTAACAAAAGATCTGAGGAGATATCTACCGAGTCTGGGGATTACAGTCGTGATCATATTTATTTTATTTATTTATTTAAAAAAAAAACGAACATCATCGATCTCACGATGTTTTCTGTGCAAATATTTTTTTCTAATAGAAAAATGAAGCAAATGGCAAAAGCAAAGAGTGGCCTATGCCCAGCAGTAGAATGAGAAGAGCTGATGATAAAAAAAAATGTATCTAAACGTAAAATAATGCAAGCAAGTCCTTCGCACGGCCCTGCTAACAAACTTCCCTAAAAACCAGGCAGCGGAAATTGGTTAAGAGAATAATCTGACCATTCTGACGCCTTTTTGCAGAAAAATTGCGAAATTGGACAGATAATAAGAAAAAAATTCAACCTTTTATAGACATTTCAGAGAGAATTCCCAAAGGGAAAAGGAAAGAAAGTATTTCTAGCTTTACCTTATCGAATTAAACTAATTTTATTATTAAAAAGTATCGGTGGCTTGTTTGTCGAAATTTTACAAAAAAGATCATCAAACTTTTTTTAAGCCAACCAAATAAAGTATCGTTACCTATTCTAATTTACGTCATTTCATTTTACGGAAGATAAAACTCTGAACATGGTGAATCACAAATCAACTTTAACGGACGATTAAAAGGCTAACAAGCTGTTAGATTGATTAACAAAGCATGGTGGAACTAGCCCTAAACCAAAACTTTTATCGTAAAAATAATAATTAGGAACTATTTCTATAATTAAGTATCTTCCAAGCAAAGTCATGGATTTACTAGTCTCAAAATAAGACCTAGATATCAAGATTTGATGTTGGCTTACTCAGTTCTGCCGGATTTATTCCAAACTTTAACACTAATCGTTTAAAAAATAAAAATATGTAATTCCTACAAACAATTGTAGGGTCGAATTAATGGCTCTATTAAGTCAACTGAGGTCGCTGTTAAAAAAGATACTTATACAAAAAATTTCTAGTGACATGAATATCTTCTTCTTTTTCATAAGTTCCCAACCCAACATAAAAATATTCTTTTGATAAAAAAAATCCCGTATAGATGTTTGAATTCGTAAAACCTTTACTAAATTTTGAATTATATTTATCCGAAAAATGAAAGTTAACATCATAGATTCTAAATTAGGTACATTACAAAATAAATCGACAGAGATACAGATATTTTTATAAACAAAAATCAAACTAGAAATACAAGCAATGAAAATAAATATCTGAGTCCCAAAAAAGTATCAGGATACCGTCTATCTAAAACGACTTAAGAATATGTCCCAAAAAACGTTCATAAAATCTCTTCTAAATATCTCAGAACGATAGTCTGAATACTGACAAAATTTGAGCTGCTACGCAAAAAGCGACTCTGAACTTTTGGAATAAGGACCATGAAAGACTGGGTGGTTGGCGTTTTCTTTGTATCTACATAATATAAGATGTAATCTGAAATCGATAAAGACGCTTCATTGACAACAGACAGAAGAATACCGATTTGACATCCCTAATTGGAACGTAATGGATTTAGTTAATGGAATTAGTCTTAATGAAGGACTTTGATAGTTTGCCGACTTCCTTTTACAGATGCCTAAGTGGTCTTCGTAAGGCAAGTGTCTGCTAAAGCGGAGATAAAAGAAGAAAAAATAAAAACATGCCAACAACCTAATCCCAAAGCTCGGTCGATATTTCCTCAGATCTCCAGTCACTTAGAACTTTGAGGATATCTAAAGAGGGAAGTCCATGATATTTGGCACATGCCCAAATTTTGCACAGTCGTTATATTCCGTACGTGACAGGTTGCAAGGCCATCGCCGCCTATAAGAACACACCTTTGAATTTTTGGTTCTAGGGTATGTCGGTTTCCTCAAGATGTTTTCTTTAATCGTTTCAGAGCACTGGCATTGCGCACATATATTTTTCGAATGGAAAAACTCATTGGTGCACGACCAGGTTTGAACTCACTACTTTCGGATCATAAGGCAGAGATACCACCACTACACCACCAGTGCTGTAAGACCAGTCGTCAATTAATTTTAGTATTACAATCGTTAATAAGGAAAAATCTTTAAAATATTTTTATAAGGCATTTCGTTAAACTTTTATATTGTAAGAGAGTTTATGGCTTCGCAATATTAACTTTACGCTAATAATGGTGGAAAATCTTGCATAAATTAGTTTACAGAAGATAATAATTTGTATTTACGCTTAAAATAAATTGGATTGATTTTAATTTTGATTAAAAAAACGCTTTTTGTAAAGGAAAATGGACCTTATTCAAAATCCAATTAGTAGCAATCAACTATCCAATCCAAAAAAAAATAGACACGAATAATTTAAGTTCAATATTGTGGTGGCACCCTAATTCTATCTATAAGTTTATTTAGTAGTTTCTTTCAATCATCACTGGCCTCTCTGGGGCCTTACAATCTCTTCGGGCAATAACAAAGTAATAATAACTTTGATATTTTGTACCATGAACTATAAAAATTGTATTGAAGTAGTGACTTCAATAAAATGTTGAAAGCTTGAAATGTGACGTTTCTGAAACAAGATAGTTTGTAAGCCCCAGGTTGTGGGTTCAAATCCCACCCAGGACAAATTTTGTACCATATGTTTGTTATGTGTATGGGTGTATTTTATTTTATAGCTTCCGCCCACGGCTTCGCCCGCGTGGTACCTTGAAAAACAAAAACAAATCTATCTCAAAGGAACCATACATTTTTCCGGGATAAAAAGTAGTCTATAATCTATCTCTGTGCCAAATTTCATCCACATCCAGATCGGCGTGAAAGAGTAACAAACATCCGTACATACAAACTTTTACGTTTATAATTATTAGTAGGATTGGATATATATTATTTTGAGTGTCAAAAATAGAATGTTTTTATTTTTTATTTTGCATATTTTTCAAGCATTTTTGTGTATAATTTTTTAGACATCAAAAGATTTAAAAGCGGGAGGAATCAGCATTAAATATTTAAGAAAAAAAACTCTCTGGATGGTTTAATAAGATTGACACTACGGACCCCTAAAGTAAATGGAACCCTAAAGGAACCTTACAAGTTTTCAAGATAACTCTCATCTCACGGTGAGTATCGACCGGCTGGTATTTACGCAATAGCGTTTTACGTTATCCACCAAATTTATTAGAACCACGTCCCGAAAGATAAAATTAATTGAAAAGTTACCAACTGCGTGATACAAACGTGTTTTTATAAAACAGTGAACGCAAAATGCCGGCCGTTATACGCAATCAAACTCAAACTCATTAGACTTCTACTATAACGCATTGGATAACAATCTGTTATGTTATTTTGAGTATAATAAACTAAATTTGAATTTGAATTTGAGACTTGCGATCGACTTGGTTTATATAAGCGATGCTGGAATAAACTCTGATACTAACAACACATTGAAACTAACAGCTTTTATATCACCCAAAGTATTGATATCTATTTATATTGAAACTGCGTCTCGCTAGCTAAAATAAATGATATAATTACGTAAATTTTGATACCAACAAAACATTGATACTAAAAGCTTTTATAGCACCCAAAATATTAGTAAACTATTTATATGACGACCTCAGTGGCGTAACGGGCGAGAGTCCGCCTGCGACGCAAGAGGTTGCGGGTTCGATTCCCGCCGCGGAACAAATTTGTGTACGATCTGCAGAAATTTGTTCCGTTGGTCTGGGTGTTTTCTATGTATAATAAAATAATATCTATCTATGCATATAATGTATTAAATATATCAGTTATCTAGTACCCATAACACAAGCTTTGAGTAGCTTATTTTGGGGCTAGATGATGCTGTGTGGACTGTCCAGCATTATTTATTATTATTATTATTTATTTATTGAAACTGCGTTTCACTAGCTAAAATGACGAACAACACAAAGCAGTTGCCGCATTTTTAGAAATAATCGCTTTGTTTAGTGTGGTTTTCTTAATGACTATGTTTTATGTTAGTTAGTAACACATTTTTAAAAAAATTTTACGATCAAAAAAAGCGCTTTTAGCATAACATTATTTTAAAATTTTTAAATATTATAGTTCGCAAGTATATATTCTAGAGGTGTTCTTATGTTATCTATATTTGATTCCTGAGGAATTGAACTTAATTAACATATTATATTATACACGCGTGAAGAACTCGGGCTTTATTCGAAAAATAACCACCAAAATTACACAAAAAAAACTCTAAATAACATGAAAAAAAATATAAAAACTAGAGCAATAAAGTTGACAGTTGAATGCATCGAAGAAAATCCCTTTTTGGTTTTTGAAACGTAGTTATTTTTATTATAAGGTTCATACAAGCGAGACGAGGTACTTGCTCGTTATTTGTTGACTTTGATTGGGCTGGAACTGGTTTTTAAATTCACTTAGCAAGGAAGAAGAAGGAAGAAAGGAGTGAATATAGAGATGACGAATGATAGAGAGAAATGAAAGAAGATGACGTTGTGACGACCACACATAACGTGGGAAAAGGACAGGAAGATGATGATATCGTATTAAAAATGTTTGTAATATAGTTAAGAATGTTAATAGGTATGTCAAATCGGTTGAATGTTTGTTACATTAAAGCTTGTATGTATAAAAATATACTAGTTTTTGTTGTTGTCAAAAATACCTATGAGTTTTGATTTTACAGGCATTTAAACTTCGATAATATCAAGTCACGTGACCGCATGTGACGTCAATTTGCAACGCTCCGCTTAGAAGTTGTGTTGTGCGATGACGTTACACCTTTACACGCATCGTACGAGTCCGCATCGCACGTTTACTTCTATAAATCGGAAACTAATTGACGTATCGAACTAATTCTTTCACTTTTAAACTTACGCGATCTGAACACATTATTATTAGTATTAGACGGGAACGAAACCTGTCGAAACGTCGGGAAAATATAAGGTAATTTAAACGCGATAAATACCCGTCTAATACTAATAATAATAATTCTTTCACTTGTATTTTTTTTAGCTTGAATATGGAGAGCTAATATTCATGAGTTATCATTCTTCATTGAGTCTTGAAGTAAACTTCCGCGCATCAAATAATAGTGGCCGTTGTATTTCCTTCGTGCAAAATAACTTGATTTTCCCCACAGTTACGGAGAAGGCCTAAGTTGTGTTTACTTAAGCAAGTACAAGAACTGAATGCGTGAGCGAGGTGGAAACATTTCTGTTATCTTGCCGAGTTCAGAACTTTACTGAAGGCTCGTTTACTCGCTACTGTCTGTTTAGTAGCTAACCGCTGGCAATGTTCTAATGAGGGTTATAGACCGTTTAAAAACTCGAGTGTACATTACGTTCTACAAACGTTGTATCTACGGAAAGTTTTTTTTATGTATAAAATGCTTATAATGAGAAACATCTTACGTAATACGAGTATTAGTCAATAACAATTTTGACATAGTGTTGTAAGTCTTTGGTCTTTGTTTACAAAAATATACAAATAATACTATCTTCCAAATAAGTTTAAAAACGATGTACATTACAGATATAAGTAAAACTTCGCATTTATTTAAATCTTTACTCTTTTGTCGGCTCCATCATCAACCCGGAACGGCGTTTGTACCGAACTTGCCTCCTTTCAGATTTTTGTTTTTGTTGGGATAAAGCATACAATGAATCAAATTGGCTAGGTATATGACAATAGTAACGATAAAATATTTAATATATTAAATACAGTACCTTATAGGTTCACAATACTCATACAATATGTTTTTTGCATTAAAATAAATTGCAAATTTTTATTTTTGAAAAATAAACTGGAGTTTTTTACATATTCTGTGGATTACAGAAACTGAAACGCGGGAGGCCATGTTTGAGCATCGTGTGACGTGAGTGACGTAACTAGTTAAAAAATAAAACGTCAAGTTGGAGCGTATTAGCTTTACTTAGTTTATTGTTTATTGACCCGTGACGTCACAGTCAGAAATGTCAAGTGATCGGCTGTTTTCGCGCGAATTTCAAATCACTGGAGGAAAATATTTATTTTTTTCTGATAAATAACGCTTTTTTTGAGGAAAAGATAATTGTAAGAGGTTTAAAATAAACTTACGTATATTTATAAGTATCTTTCTGAAAACTGTCAAATAGCCAATTGAGCTTTAAGAACCGTTACCAACGATTTATAGTTACCTCAACTGATCACAGTTGGACTCGCTTCAAACACAATAACGCCTCAAATTGATGCTAAGGTAACTAATGTTATAGTTTACTTAGTTGTTTGGTGCACTGGGAGATGATTAGTACCGTGCAACGCGATCGCGAGCTCAAAACTATTTAGTATAATTTAAACTGCAAATAGTTTAGCTTTTAGTTCTAGTTAAATTTCGAGCAGTTTTGTTCGTTTGTCGTCTCATTACTAAAACCTAATGCTTTGTTTATTTATTCAGCTCTCTTTCTAGTTCTAAACTAAAATTTTACTTGTCAACTTGTGGCGTGGTGATGTAGGTACAGCTGAAATGTGATAGTCCCTAGTTTGATTCCAGCGTCGTTCAAGTCTGAGTGTTAGGGTGTGAACCAGGGTTTTTGTTGTTTCTGATACACAGGGAATTTATTATCGCATACCATTAATTTTCTATACCTTGTTAAGTATTTATAAAAATATCGTTAATTATACGTGTGACTAGTTAGAGCTTACGGGAAATAGACACCCTCCATAAATTTCCTCATTAAAATCGTTCGCATATTTGTTTTTATTTTTTATTTTTACCAGTAATGGTTATTGCATGAAACATCACGCTCGTGCAAGTCAGCTGACTAGCTCTACTAGGCTCGTGTAAACGGCCCTTAGCTCTCATCCTGCATACTTATGTTACTTCCAAGTTACAGCCCGCCTAAGATAAGCCAAGTTGTATTAATGTGAGCCGTTCGAGTTGCTGCTTGTTTTCATTTTAAGCTTGGTTTTTTTCCGCCTTTAAATTGGTGTTTAAAGTCATCAAATGACTGAAGACTGGTGGCCTTTTGAACCTATGGCCGTGAAAACCTGGACAACACACAAATGATATTTTGTCAAAAATTTACTTTTACGACAATTCCAACATTGACTGAGCGTCATTATTTAAATATCTATGAATGCAGTTTATATTGTTTTTAAATTTCTTTCAGTAAAATGTTCCATGTTCAATATTCAAGGTACTTTCCCTTCATGTGGCATAGCCGTGAGACGCCCTGTATATATACATACATACAGTAGCGAAATATTATTAATTTATTTATATAGGGTGCCCCAAAAAGTAGTGTCAAGCGAAAGTCCAGAGATAGAAAACCCCTTGGGGTACCCGAATCACCCCCTTGTATGTTCCGCGATTTTCTATAGTTTTCGAGTTATGAATTCACCGAATGTAATTGTTTGACTTTAAACCAACATTTTCATAGTTTTCATCAAAGTCACGTAGCTGATTATTTATGCATAAAAGAACAACTCATAACAAATCAGTAGCAAAATAAAACTCAAAAATGTTTTCCACTTTTTTTAAAGAACTTTTTAAGTTGTTCAAGTCGTACATTTTCAAAAATTCGAAAAAAAATTCATAACTCGAAAACTATAAAAAATCGCGGAACATACATGGGGGTGATTCGGGTACCCCAAGGGGCGTTCTATCTCTGGACTTTCGCTTGACACTACTTTTTGGGACACCCTGTATATGAAGACTTTAGATATATTTAATGATATTACTGTCTTGGTATTTTGTCATTACTCGAAACCGTAATTACATAGATCAATGACAGGTACGGAGCTCTCGGTAATGAGGCGGTCATTAGGGGTACGTGACTGGACCCCTGATGGCGGCCGACTCCCTATTACGCAGTTTTAAGTCTCCTGAGATCGATAAAGACAAGAGCCTTACAGCTGTAAGAGGTAATAAGGCTTTTTTACCCGACTGCGAAGGAAAGTAATGTTTGTAATGCGAGATCTTTTAGCTGTCACTGTAGGGTAAAAAGCTGGACGGGTTTTGAGAAATAAAATTGTGTTAGATTCGTCTGGATTACAAATGTCTAATGTCTCTTTAAATAACTAGCTTCTGCTCGCGGCTGTACTCGTGAGGTACCAACATGAAATATAACCTATATTACTCGGGGATAATGTAGCATTCTAATGGTAAAAGAATTTTTGAAATCGGACCAGCAGTTTTTGTGTTTATTCGTTACAAACAAAAATACAAAACTTTCCTCTTTATAATTTTAATATTGATGACAAATGTTATATAGCGGCTGTTAGAAATCATTTTAAGTAAGATTTTTGGTTTTGAAATAAATACTAGTTTGCAAGTAAAACTTTGGGGATGTATTATAAAAAGGTCAGGCCAAGAGTACCCTAAACCGACGTGCTTGTATGAAGAATGTAATGAGAGTGAATGAAACAAAAGAGGTGTGTCAGGATCGTACAAAGTGGAGATCCGTGATCTCTTCCTACCCTGTCGGGAAACAGGCATGACTATATAATTTGTTGTATTATGGGTATATTATGTATGTATACACATAATACAAAAAAATATAAGTTATTACACATTTAATTATCATGCAAACAATCTATAGATAGCTCAACTGATCTAGATCACTGATAGAGGAAAATGTCTCTAAATCGCTAGTGATACCACGTTGAATAGAAATGCTGATAATGTTGAGTCAAATGAATTAGATCTTGGGTCGCTTTTCCCAGAATAAGGTATTTGTACATAGGTATTCTTGTAAAAAAATGTACAAATACATGAATGGAATCCGCACTTCTCGCGCCTCAGCCGAAAACTCACCCACTCCGCCAACAAAGTCGTCAAATTATTGGAATTAGATCCTAATGAACGAAGGTGAGGCGGGAATTAAATTGAGAGCTCGACGGCTTTGATTAATTAATCCTTGTTTGTGAAGTCTTCTGGGATTAAATACTAGACATATTTTTTTGCTTACAATATATAAAAGATTATGATTTATTTTCGCAACTAGGTTAATTATCCTTCTTGTTTTTCAGGTTAAATAGTAATTCATCATCATCATCTTCCTGCCCTTTTCCCACGTTAGTGTGGTCGGCACAACATGTGATCTTCTTCCATTTCCCTCTGTCATTCGTCATCTCAGTACTCACTCCTTTCTTACCCATGTCATCTTTCACACAGTCCATCCATCTTTTCTTTGGCCTACCTCTACCCCTGTATCCATCCACATTCATACCAAACACTCTCCTCGTCACCTGACATTCATCCCTCCTCATAAAACGCCCATACCACGCTAATCTATTATGAGAGTACTTTTCATGTTTTCTGTCACCGGTGCCACTTTATGACTTCCACTTATATACTCTAAAAGTACATTATATTATGTATTAATCTAAATTTTATATTCTTCCTAACTATTAAAGTTTAAATACCTATTTTAAAAAGAGAAATGAGGTTTCTCAAAATATGGCATTTAAAAAAAAAAATATTTTTTACATGCCCACGAGATACCTACCTACTTAAAATATACCATAGTTAGTCTTTTTCAGACTGAAACTTCATTCTAAATATTGGTGAAATAATTATTCAAATCAGATGAATACTTCCGGAGATTAGCTCTAACAAACAAACAAACAAACTTTATCTCTTAATAATATTAGTGTATATAAAATTTATAAATTTCCAAACCATACCCCTCCTTAGTAAAGATTATCCACAATTTGTGAACTCAAAAGGTAGAGTATCATCTCTCGATATTCAATTTTCCCGGATTTGTCCAATATTCCAGGATTATCCGAAATTCATACACAAAATATGGAAACTGGGAAGAAAGGCGTAATTTGAAACAGTTTATTGAACGATTATATGACTTGGGAACAAATAAGAGACTTGTAAAAAATAATGGGGAACAATGGAATGGAAGAGATGTTTAAGTTGGGATAGGCTGTATAAAGCCTGGGATACACTGGGGGGCAAATGAAGAAACATGTTGCGGAACATGTCCCTCAACAACTACGTGAAGTGTCATGGAACATTTTGCCGGCTACACTTGTCAGTGTTTATAGAAATGTCGCCCGAGGAGGATGTGGCTATTAAGCCTGGGATACACTAGGGGGCAAATGCAGAAACATGTTGCGGAACATGTCCCTCAACAACTACGTGAAGTGTCCCGTGACAATTGTCATGGAACATTTTGCCGGCTACACTAGTCATTGTTTATAGAAATGTCGCCCGAGGAGGATGTGGCTATTAGCCATCATCATCATCATCATCATCAGCCTATAGCAGTCCACTGCTGGACATAGGCCTCCCCTAATGAGCGCCATTGCGCCCTGTCTTCAGCTCGACGCATCCAGCCTCCGCCAGCAGCCTTTCGCAGATCGTCACTCCACCTAGCCGGAGGGCGTCCTACACTACGTTTGCCGAGCCGCGGTCTCCACTCGAGAACTCGTTTACCCCAACGGTTATCGGTTCTTCGACAGATATGGCCAGCCCACTGCCACTTCAGCTTGCTAATTCTCTGAGCTATGTCGACAACCTTAGTTCTGTGTCGGATAGTCTCATTACGGATTCTATCCTTCAGAGAAACTCCGAGCATAGCTCGTTCCATAGCTCGCTGAGCGACTTTAAACTGGTGGACTAGCCGTACCGTGAGTGTCCACGTTTCGGCTCCGTATGTCATGACAGGTAGGACGCACTGGTTGAAAACTTTCGTTTTCAGACATTGTGGTATGGGTGACGAGAAGACTCGACGTAACTTTCCAAAGGCTGCCCAACCCAGCTGAATCCTCCTCTTAGCCTCCTTCTCAAAGTTGTCTCTACCTAACTGTAAAATCTGTCCGAGGTATGTGTACTGCGAAACAACTTCAAGAAGGTTGCCATTAACAGCGACAGGTCTCGGGTCAATTCGGTTATTAACCATGACTTTGGTCTTATCCAAATTCATGCCAAGACCCATCATCCGCGAGGCTGATGCTAGGTCGTCCAGCATCTGTTGCAGCTCTTCCAGCGACTCCGCCAGTAAGACTATGTCATCTGCGAATCGTAAGTGTGAGATGTGCTCGCCATTTATGCTTATGCCCATGCCTTTCCAGTCCAAAGTCTTAAACATATCCTCCAGCGCGCTTGTGAACAGTTTCGGAGATATCACATCTCCCTGTCTCACTCCTCTGCGCAGCTGGATGGGCTTAGACTGCTGGTCCTGTACTCGGACACTCATGGTGGCGGCTTCGTACAGACATCTCAACACTTCGATATAACGATAGTCTACTTGGCATCGCTGTAAGGATTCCAGAACAGCCCAGGTTTCGACAGAGTCAAAGGCCTTCTCATAGTCCACAAAAGCCAGACACAGGGGCTGATTATACTCTTCTGACTTCTGTATAATCTGCCTCACTGTGTGAATGTGGTCTATGGTGCCATATCCTCCGCGAAACCCGGCCTGCTCCGGTGGCTGGTATTCGTCGAGTCTTCTGGCGAGACGATTCGTGACAACCCGAGAGAATAGCTTATAAACGTGGCTCAAGAGCGAGATGGGTCTGTAATTTTTAAGAAGAGTCTTATCTCCCTTCTTAAAAAACAAAACCACCAAGCTCTCGTTCCACGCCTTTGGAGTTCTCCCACAGAGAAGGACGGAGTTAAAGAGGTTCTGCAGCTCCTGCACAACAGGAGCTTCTCCTGCCTTCAGAAGCTCTGAGGTCACTCCGTCTTCACCGGAGGCTTTTCCATTTTTAAGCTGTCTCAGGGCCAACACGATCTCGTCTTTGCTGATTTCCGGCAGGTCGTCGGTGTAGTGGCGGGTGAGGGTGGCTCTGGAATCGTGGCTGTTACGCTGGGGGCAAGGAGCATGTGCCGCATATAGCCGGCCATAGAAGTCCTCGATCTCTGACAATATCTCCGGCTTTGACAATACGGTTCGGCCATCGCGTGTTGTTAACTTCGTCAGATGGCTCCTGCCAAGCTGCTGAGTGAATACTTTGGACCCTCGGTTTCGCTCTATTGCCTCTTCAATGAGACGTGTGTTGGAGCTCCGAAGGTCACGCCGTACCATCTTCGCAATTCGCTTGTTCAGGTCTGGCCTCTCTGACGAAGTGGCCTGAGTGGTTTCCCGTCTTTTTGTCATTAGCCGAAGAGTCTCATCCGACAGTTTGGACTTCTTGCCTTTAGGCTGCATTTGGCAGAATTTGATGCCCTCGTCCCTTAGTGCTCCAACCACGTTTCGTAGGGCCTCATCAACGTCCTCGGTGGGTTCCGCAGCAACGAATCTATCACCAAGAAGCTTCTGAAACTTTTCGGTGCCCGCCATGATCTGGAGCAGATTGGGTCGGAGCGTGGACTTCATCAGACGGTTTCTTTCAAGCTTAAGATTGATATTCAGAGTGCCTCGGACAAGTCTGTGATCAGATCCGGTATTAAACCTGTTGATCACGGAGACATCTCTGAATATGTGCCTTTTATCCGTCGTAATGAAGTCAATCTCGTTTTTTGTCACATTGTCGGGGCTTCGCCACGTCCACTTCCTGTGGGGCTTCTTCTTAAAGAACGAGTTCATCAAGAAGAGCCCCTCCTTCTCTAGAAAGTTGACGAGCATTTGCCCCCTGTGATTTCTGCTTCCATATCCATGCGGGCCCACTCTGGATTCGTCACCAACTCGGACTCCCACTTTGCCGTTAAAGTCCCCCATAACAACGTTGAAGTGAGCCTTCGTGGTGTTATGCAAGGCTTTGGATATGTCCTCGTACAAATCCTCCACCTCATCATCCAGATGTGCCGAGGTCGGTGCGTATGCCTGAATGATCTTCAAACTATACCGCTTGGATAGTCGAAGGATCAGGTACGCTACCCTGTTCGACACACTGGAGATTTGTAGAACGTTGTTACAGAGGGCCTTATTGACGAGAAACCCAACGCCACCTTGTGATTTTTGGTCACCCTCACGGAAGTACAGAAGATGGCCCGAGTCTAGGGTAATCGTGTCCTCTCCCTCTCTACGGACTTCACACAACCCCAGGACATGCCACCTTATGTTCTCCAGCTCCACTTCCAACTGCGCTAGATGTTCGTCGAGCCTCAGAGTTCGTCCATTGTACGTTGCCAGGGTCAGTTGTTTGCGGTAGCCTTCGGTAGCCCGGTGATTTTTAGCACCCCCTGTCACGCCGTTACCATGGCCGCTACCATGGCCAGGAATAGCATGACGGCCGGGAACTGGGGGCCATTTCCTAGTTGTACCTATCATAAGGGGGTTTATGCCCATAATCCCCACGCTGGGCAAGCGGGTTGGGGATCGCAGGACACAGCTTATCGCACCGCCAACGCTGCTGCCCGTCGACGGCCAGAGTGTTTAGCTGTGCCGATGTAGGCTGTGCTATGCCGCCATCAGCCGGCTGCCAGAGCCTCGTTTGTTATTTAGCAGGGTGCACCACGTGCAGGTGAGGTTGGCTTGGGTACCGAAGATGGTGGATGTTGGAACCCCGTACACCCCTATTGTATTAGCCATAGCCCACACTAAAGCCATGTTTAAGAGGCACGTTGCGTACGCGACTACACTTGGTGACAAATGGCGCGACACTGACGCGAGACACGTGAGCTCGCTCTCGAGGCGGGAGCAAGCAACATGCCCCGCGACACGTACAATGTTGCGGGGCATGTTGCGGGACAATATGCAACGTTGCAGCGTCACGTAAATTAAGTGTTGCGCGTCATGTTGCGGGACAAAATGTTCCCTAGTGTATCCCAGGCTTAAGCATTTATGGTCCATTTTCTCTCGAAATAAGGTAATGTTTACCATTGGCAGATCTCTCCATGACGTTATATTTAAGTAAACTAGGTGTCCCGCTCGTGACTTCGTTCACTACTCATAAGAAAATCCTATACTAGACACCCTATTTTAATCTTCATAGAGGGTTATTTTAAAATATCTAAAAATACGCACTAAATCCATTTATTTTGCATTGTATGAAGGTTTGTCTTTATTTTAGCAGGGTATTGATTTGTACTTCTATAAGCATAGATGGGCTTGCAACCTGTCATAAACGGTTACTGTGTGACATGAAATAAATACATTCTTATTTCTCCTAAGTACGAATAAGTAAAAAAGCGAGTGAAATCATTTTGTTCCATTATACAAATGGGATCGCAAGATTCTACGCATACCCACAGCTGCGTATTAAATAGCTGCATCACTCCATTAACATGCGTTTAGTTTTCTTGACAAAAGTAGGTACTGTCTTTAGACTTTTTTTACTAAGCCATGTTATTTTTCAGTATCGGATGAGCTTGTACCTGTCACGCTTTCAGCCAGTGTGGTGAAAGAATTGAGGTGTACTAACTACTTTCCAAATTGAAATTGAAATTGAAATTGAAATTGAAAAATATTTATTCAGTACAATCACAAGGATCACTTTGAAACGTCTTACATGCTAGGTGAATCTATGTGCCAATTCCAACCTAACCCAAGTACGAGAAGAACAGGCAAGAAACTCGTCTCGGTCCTAGCGCTTTTTTGTTTGATCCTTCTTACAAAAAAATGTAATCAAGATTCTTTTAATAATAACATAAAAACAAAAGACAAAACAGAACATAAATACACAAAACAAAAGGACAGCGTTTACATTGCAAATTGGTTAGCTGTCGGAGGGCGGAGCGACATCGGGCCATGAGTTCCTATCATCAATATATTCATTTATATTATATTATGCTTTGCAAAACATGGACTTGCACCATCATTTTGATATTGTAAGGTTTTGTTGATTTTTATAAAGCAAGTGGTAATTTTTAATGAATCTTGAGCTGGCCACACTGACGGCGAGTGGGGGAACGTGCATTGGACGCGGTGCGGGCAGAGCTCGGGCGGGATGGCACTTGATCCGGGTCGACGATCGCGAGCGGACATTTTGGAGAACGGCTAACTTGATTGATTGTTATATTGTACGTTACATTAGAGATTAAAAGTTTAGACCTGAAATCAGTGTTGTTACTTCTGAGATAACGTCCTACATCTCAGAAGTGGGATCGATAAATCCGTAAGTACACGTCCACTTAATATAAACCTTTTTCTTTTTTTTGAGGGTACTTCAACATTCTGATTTTCACTCGTGACTTATAATTATAAGCTGATTACTCTGAGTTATTCCATCGTGCATTTTGTATGATTAAATACTTGAAAGCGAGCACTGCTTAAACAAACTGATAGATTACGGGATTTCGATTTGGTGTTCTGCCGGGTAGGGCAAAACAAGTGAATAAGTTTTGAGGGTTATCGGAGTTGATCAGAATAATCATGTCGTTTTTTTTTAAGTGATTCTACCATTTTATTTTGCTAAAACAGTGTTGTTAACATGGAGATTTTCTGGGTTGAGTTTTAGAATATGGAAGGGGGCGGAACCCCTAGATCCCTTGATACTCCTCGGAGGGATTGCTCGCTATCTAAGCGAAGCTGCAGCAGGCGGCCTGACGCTGCGACGCGCCGCGATGGGCGCGGCCGCGGCGGGCGGCTTGACGTCGCGACGCGCCGCGAGGGGCGCAGCCTCAGCAGGCGGCCTGACGTCGCGACGCGCCACGAGCGACGCAGCCGCAGCAGGCAGCCTGATGTCGCGGTGCGCCGCGAGGGGCGCAACCACAGCGGGAGGCCTAACGTCGCGACGCGTCGCGAGGGGTACAGCTACAGCAGGCAGCCTGACGCTACGACGCGCCGCGATGGGCGCAGCCGCAGCGGGCGGCCTGACGTTGCGACGCGCCGCGAGGGGCGCAGCCACAGCAGGCGGCCTGACGACGCGACGCGCCGCGAGCGACGCAGCCACGGCAGGCGGCCTGACGCTACGACGCGCCGCGATGGGCGCAGCCGCAGCGGACGGCCTGACGGTGCGACGCGCCGCGAGGGGCGCAGCCGCAGCAGGCGGCCTGACGACGCGACGCGCCGCGAGCGACGCAGCCGCAGCGTGCGACCTGACGTCGCGACGCGCCGCGAGGGGCGCAGCCACAGCAGGCGGCCTGACGACGCGACGCGCCGCGAGCGACGCAGCCACGGCAGGCGGCCTGACGCTACGACGCGCCGCGATGGGCGCAGCCGCAGCGGACGGCCTGACGTTGCGACGCGCCGCGAGGGGCGCAGCCGCAGCAGGCGGCCTGACGACGCGACGCGCCGCGAGCGACGCAGCCGCAGCGTGCGACCTGACGTCGCGACGCGCCGCGAGGGGCGCAGCCACAGCAGGCGGCCTGACGACGCGACGCGCCGCGAGCGACGCAGCCGCAGCGGGCGGCCTAACGTCACGACGCGCCGCGAGGGGCGCAGCTGCAGCAGGCGGCCTGACGCTACGACGCGCCGCAATGGGCGCAGCCGCAGCAGGCTGCCGGACATAGCAACGCGCCGCGAGGAGCGTAGCTACAGCAGACAGTCTGATGCAGCAATACTACGCGGAAGGACAGATCGAGCTCCTACGAGCACCAATCACCATACTAAAAGGTCATGTAGCCCTACTTTTAATTGTAAAGATATTATAAATATAATACAGTCAATTAAGGACGTCTTCCCATCGCAGCCTCCGACCCAAAATACGATTCCAAATAATAGAGGTTTAAATCACAAGAATATTATACCTGAATTCAATCCTTCTGACAAGAACCAACGTACAGACATCTGGATCAAAAAGGTCAATGAATGTGCAGAAGTCTACGGCTGGGATGAGAAGACTGTAATACATTTTGCTATGCAAAAATTAACAGGGTTAGCTAAGACATGGTACGAAAGCCTTCATTCAATTTTGTTTAGTTGGGAGGAGTGGCAAATAAAATTAATGAATGCTTTCCCTTTCGAACAAAACTATGGTCAAATTTTAGAGGACATGTTGAAACGTAAAAGCAAACCTAATGAACTAATTGAAATCTATTATTACGAAAAATTAGCCTTGGTAAACCAGTGTGAACTAACGAGTAGGCGAGCTGTCGACTGTATCATTCATGGCATTAGTGATAGGACTATGAGATCAAGCGCGTTGGCGTTGCGTTGCGAAGAACCAGACCAGCTTTTGAAATTCTTATTGAGTAACAACAAAGAGCTTTCTTCACAGTTACCGACGATTAAGGATAGGAATGTCGGAATAGTAGATGACAAACAAAATAATAAGACTAGCACAAGAGGGAATCAAAACTTATATTGCTATAATTGTAAGGAAAAAGGACACCCCTTTTCCAGGTGCCCCAAGCCTCTGATTAAGTGTAGCCATTGCAGCAAAGTAGGTCACAAACTAGATTCCTGCAAACTCAAACAAGACGCAGGGACAACAAAGTCTAACACACCATCAAAAACCATGCGTATTTCTAACTCTAATTTAAATAATATATTTATAAAGGAGATAAGCGTTAATGGCGTTTGCCTAGAAGCATTTGTTGACCTTGGAAGCGAAGTGACTCTGATAAGACAATCTAATTTTGCAAAACTTGGACTTAGCCATGATCACATTCCGTCTACCATGAAGGGTTTTGGTAATAGCCTAGTAAATTCCGTTGGCTCTGCTGAGCTGACGTTAGAAATTGATGGCGTACTTGCTAACGTTTCTTGTAGAGTGGTAGATGATCTTTTGCTAGAAAAGCCTATCCTGGTTGGTCAAACTTACTCGGAACAACCACATATAGTCGTTTATAAAGATGTTAATAAACTCCAATTCTTACATATCGACACTGAGTTACCTAAATTGAACGAAGGAACGGAACGGTTAGAAAGAATAAGGGTGAAGGCTCATACTAAAATTTATGGAGCCGCGAGTGTCAGAGCTGCAACTGGGTCGGAGTTTACAGGTAGTGTGTTATTAGACACCAAAATAGTAGGAAAACTGACCGAACAATACTTGGTATGTGGTAGTGTTTATGGGGTTAAGCAAGGCTCACTCTTTGTAACATTAGTGCCCTTTTCTGTACCATGCCAATTGTTAGAGAATTTTGTTTTCGCCAGAGCTGAAAGGGTGCAAAATGTTTACCGCCTTACGGATTTAGCTTCTACAGCCTTGGAACAACAAACTATGAATCCTACCGCCGTGGAGCTTGACGAGAGTAAAATACAGTTAGGTAGTGCAGTATCAGAAAGCGATAAGAGCAAGCTCATAGAACTTCTTCAACGTCAAAAGGAATTTTTTGCTTATGATTTGGCAGGTCTAGGTTGCACGAATGCTACAGAGATGAAAATTGAGTTGAGTAGTCTACGTCCTGTAGTATATAGACCGTATCGACTCTCATACCATGAACGTGAAAAGGTTCGAAGTATGATAGATGAGATGTTGCAGGCAGGTATTATAAGAGAATCAATATCGAACTATGCCAGTCCAATTATACTCGTCCGTAAAAAGGACGGTGGTGTTCGTTTGTGCGTAGACTACAGACAACTTAATTCAATAACCGTAAAGGAAAGGTACCCAATACCAATAATTGAGGACGAGATAGCTAGATTATCCGGACAAGCATGGTTCATCACGCTTGACTTGATGTCTGGGTATTACCAAGTACCAATCTCTGAAGAAAGCAAGCACCTGACAGCTTTTGTTACGCCGGATGGCCAGTACGAGTACAATCGTATGCCGTTCGGCCTGGCAAACGCACCTGCTGTATTTCAACGAATGATGAACCATGTTTTGGGTCCTGCTAGGTTCGATAAAGCCACCGTCTACATTGATGACTTGCTTATTTATGGTCAGAGTCCAAAGGAGTGCATAGATCGCCTCGAAGAGGTTCTTATTCTAATACAAAAGGCTAATTTGAAGCTAAACCTCTCGAAATGCAGCTTTTTGCAAAACACCATAAACTACTTAGGGTATGAGATAAGTTCAGCTGGCATGAGACCGGGAGAAGCGAAAATTCAAAGTGTGATTGATTTTCCGCGTCCAGAAAATGTACATGCTCTTCGCCAATTTTTAGGTCTTGTGAGCTATTTCAGAAAGTTCATATATCTGTTTGCACAAATTGCTCACCCTATCACTAATTTACTAAAAAAAAATGCCGTGTGGAATTGGACGGACGATCAAGAACAGTCATTCAAAACTTTAAAAGCCAGGCTTGTTGATCGACCCGTACTTGCTATATACGATCCCACGGCAGAAACCGAACTTCACACGGACGCAAGTAAGATTGGTGTCGGTGGAATTCTGTTGCAACGACCTCGTGGAAGTGAAGGTTCTTTCCATCCCGTTGTGTACTACAGTCGCCAAACGTCACCCGAGGAGAAAAACTTTCATTCCTACGAGTTGGAAACGTTGGCCGTAATTTGCGCTCTTAAAAAGCTAAGAGTATATCTCTTAGGAATGTCTTTCAAAATAGTCACAGATTGTAGTGCGTTACGTTCCACTTTCGAAAAGCGGGATCTTATTCCTAGAATTGCACGATGGTGGTTGGCAATACAGGAATACGATTGCTCTGTGGAGTACCGGGCGGGTACAAAAATGGGACACGTTGACGCGCTGTCGAGAAATCCAATTAATGATGTAGATACTCTCAATCCTGAGCAATATCCTTCCGTAATGGCGATAAACGACGACGATTGGCTACTGACCCTTCAATTAGGAGATCAAGAACTGCGTAGGATTCGTGACATTGTCAGTAGCGATTTGGACCCAAAGGGCGTGGAGTATCTCAAGGACAATTACGTCCTGAAAGATAATAAATTGTTTAGATATGTAGGGGGTGACAAAGAATGCATGAGGTGGGTAGTCCCAAAGGGCGCAAGGTGGCAGTTATGCAAGATGAACCATGATGACATAGGGCATGTCGGTTTCGAAAAAACTTTAGAGCGTATTAAAAGAAATTATTGGTTCACAAAAATGAACCGTTTTGTAAAAAAATACGTAGGGGCTTGTATAGACTGTGCATACGCAAAACGAGCTACAAACTCTCGCGAAGGACTATTACACCCTATAGAAAAGATCGCAAAACCTTTTCACACCTTGCACATCGATCATCTTGGGCCCTTCGTAAAATCTAAGAAAGGACATACTCACATATTATCCGTAGTAGATTCCTTCACAAAGTTTTTGTTTATAAAATCAGTCAGGAATACAAATACGCAAAATGTTATCAAAGCCTTGCAGGACATATTTGATACGTTTCGGGCACCCGATCGATTAGTGAGCGATAGAGGTTCTTGTTTTACTTCGCACGCCTTTAAAAGGTTCTGTCTTGATCGAGGAATAAAACATGTTTTGAATGCGGTAGCGAGTCCCAGGTCCAACGGTCAAGTCGAGCGGTATAACAGAACAATACTCGAATCGTTAACCGCACAGAACCTCAGAGAAGATGAAAGGGATTGGGATAGCAAGTTAGGTAGAATTCAATGGGGCCTTAATAACACTATGCAAAAGACTATAGGTAGGTCACCGGCAGAAGTAATGTTTGGGACCGAAATGAATAGCGAATTTAACCCAGCTTTGAATGAGATAACAGAGAAAGCCCAAAAGGTACCTTCGTTAACAACAATCCGCAGCGAGGTAAAATCTAAAATTGACAAAGCTCAAGAGGCACAAAAACGATACTATGACAAGGGAAGGCGATCTGCGCGTATCTATAATAACGGTGATTTAGTTAAAATCACTAAGGTTGCTTTCCAAAATAATGGTAAGAGCTCCAAACTCTTACCCTCTTATGAAGGTCCTTTTAGAGTCATTAAGGTCTTAGGTAATGATCGATACAAAGTGGCTCCGATTACGGGATTTGAAGGGATGAAAAACAAACGTAGAACGACCATTGCCTCTGACCGAATGCAACCATGGATTCACATAGCCTCCTTAGAAATAGATGACGATTCTGACACTAATTCTGAGAATGAGATAAATGATGAGAATAATAATATGTCTGAATAATAAAATGATATAAATAACGTTATTCTGTTTACGTAAGTAGGAACATAGTCGATAACTTAATTTACATGATTGTTTATGTTGTTCCAGGTCAAGCACGCAAGAAAACATGGAGAACTGTGACTTGACCTGGGACTGATTTCATCATGGATTAAAATCCAATAAATGTTATGACAAGTTTGGTTTGATAATAAGTTTGGTTGATAAAAATAAGTTTGGTTTAGTAATAAAGTTTAGTTGACTAGTACACGTTTGGTCAAATAATATAAGTTTGGTTGATCAAAATAAGTTTGGATTATTTAAATAAGTTTGGTTGACGAATATAAGTTTGTTGTAAAATTATAATATAGCCAAGTGTAAGGTTCCACCGGGTGCGTGTATGAGGGCATACACGTCGTCAGGATGGTCGAGTGTAAGGTTTTGTTGATTTTTATAAAGCAAGTGGTAATTTTTAATGAATCTTGAGCTGGCCACACTGACGGCGAGTGGGGGAACGTGCATTGGACGCGGTGCGGGCAGAGCTCGGGCGGGATGGCACTTGATCCGGGTCGACGATCGCGAGCGGACATTTTGGAGAACGGCTAACTTGATTGATTGTTATATTGTACGTTACATTAGAGATTAAAAGTTTAGACCTGAAATCAGTGTTGTTACTTCTGAGATAACGTCCTACAATATAAGTATATTCGTATTATCTTTTTGACTAATTAAGTAACTCGAGATCTCAGAAGATTAACTACCACAACTAAGGTCTTAATCTAAGTAATTTATTCTAATAATTTTATTTTTTGTAACAAAATTTATCTAATTAATCGTATTTATTATTTTATTTACATGAAATCCCCAATTTAATAAATTTTGGTATGTGTGATATATATTATTAATATCTGAAATACCTAAATGACTAAAATACAATTACACAGTCGTGATCATGTTTTATTCGTGCATATTTTTTGTTTATATATATATATATATATATATATATATATATATATATATATATATGTTTATATTTTATATATATATATGTTTATATATGTTTATATTTTTTTTTGTTTCACGACTGAACACTCAATCACGCCAGGTTAAGTGAACCAGCTGTACAAAACAGCTGTGTCAAACTCTTTTGGAAGCAAACAAACTTTAAATTGATTCAAAGTAAAGTCATGATAAGAAATGATTTAAGCCTAGAACTCGATTTATTTTATTTAACGTCGATATTGGAGTAACGAATCAATTTGATACTGAAATCTGAAATCTTTGAAGCGAAAATTTCTTAATAGCGATACCACTGTAATAAGCAAACAAACATGATCACGACTCTATGTAATCTGTTATAGAGGTGTTTATGTAACGACAAAAAGCGTACCCGTATGTACCCGTTACCATAACAATGAGTATTCGTTACTATTGTATCGGTACGTTACTTGTTACTTCTGATTCTTGTTCTTCTGCTAGGTGTTCCTAACAACGTTAACAAAGTTCATAATACAAAAAAAGCGCTAGGGCCCAGCGAGTTTCTTTTCAGTTCTTCTCGTACTGGGGATAGGACTAAAATTGGCACCTAGACTCACCTAGTATGTAAGACGATTCAAAATGATCCTTGTGATATTACTGAATAAAGATTATTGACTATTGACTATTGACTATTGATACCTCATACATAACACGCTGTTATGTTAGAGCACCGAATCGAGTCGTATTGCGTACGCGTACAGTATGACGTCGCAGCGTCGCAATATTCGTAATTTGTAGAAAAAATACCAAACTGCGTAATTTTTTCTCTTTTCCGTATTTGGGTGCTTTTATTCGGACTGGACTAATGTTTTGTCTGACAACTTGTGACATTAGGTTCCAATACTACCAAAGATGCGAGTAACGAGATATATTCGGGTGTAAAGACTCGTTACTCGGTTCGAGATGGCGGCGTACCCGTTACTCAATACCGAATACATACGGTTTGCTGCAGCTTTATTAATCTGTATATTTGCTTGGTTTAGTCCCAGCCAAGGCGACGGATTGGTAACTGAGATTAGGTTTTGCACGATTATTGTGCCGATATATCGTTGATTGTTTTGTGTAGTAGGCGCCCAGGGTGCCTACTACACAAGACGACAACGATATAATCGGAACGAAATGTTCGTGGAATTCAGTCGAATTAACCGTTATTTTGTTGACAAATTATCGTATCATCGGTCTGTTTGGTCTCACAACTCAGTTGGTAGTAGCTCTGCCTTATGCGCTGTAGGTCGTAGGTTCGATCCCCACACAGGACCAACGTTTGTGTGATGAACACAAATGTTTGTTCTGTGTTTGGGTGTTATTATCTATTCTATGTATGTATGTATTTACTAAAAACAGTATATAATTAATTTGGTTCCCATAGTAAATACAAGCTTTACTTAGTTTTGGGCTAGATGGCGTGGTGTGAATTATCCAACAATATTTATTTATTTAGTTATCGGTTATTGATGTTAAAGTTTTACAAGATCGATTGTCAAAAGTCAAATGATACTCAAAACTATGTAACTTAGAGTATATTTTGCACGATTGTTGTGCCGATATTTCGTTGATCGATTTGCAGAACAAACTGAGCTTTACGCTTGGTCGTCAAAGTAAAACTTTTTCAAGATTACCACACCACTGTTATGTATTCTGCGAGACGAGTGGCAAGGGGTCGCTTTATTCCGCCACTATGGCGAAACTTTTAATTGCATTTACAGAAGGCTTAGGTTATTTCACCAAACTTTTGTTAAAAAACCTGATTGGGCATCAAAATTAACAAGAGTTAAAGTATCATTATCAATTTTAAGTCATTCATTTTACGGAAGATAATTTTTTGTTAGAATTGACAGTTGGAATATGACAACAGAACAAAATCATATTTTGACTGAATATGACGAAAGTTTCGTTCTGATATTTTGATGTCGTTTTGCAGAGTAGACATCCAGGGCCTTACCTCAACCTCTTTGGGCAATATCAAAGTAATATAACTTTGATATTTCATACCGACTTATAAAAACTTAGTGAAGTATTACTTTGAGCTTGAAGTGAAACGTTTTTTGACGTTTGATGAACGAAATGATGGTTTGTAAGAGCTTGTGGTAAGGTTAAGAGGCATCTAAGCAAAGCTGTGAAGTGAAGATAGTAAGTATAAAGACTCACTTAAAACTTTCTCTATCCTGAACCAACTTCCAAGAACTCTTGATAAAAACTATTTGGCATACGAATTTCAGCTTCTGAAAATCGAATTGGATTGGTCTTTCTACGCTTCGCTTCTCTAAGAAACGGCGACCGTCACATAACAGGGGTAATTATGTTCTTTTTTTTACATTTTTTTCTTCCAACTTCCGGAGAGTCGCCATCGTAAATCGGCGCTGCATCAGCCACCATCGTTTGTGTGCTGCTGCAGCTCATGCTGAATGGTTGCCTGTTTTATTATCACCATAGCAACGCTTTATAATTAAACCTAAGTTATCTGTCACGTGACGTAAAATAAATGATTTCTATACTATTCTATAGCCTTTCGAGGTCTTCCACCATTTTTTATACCTAAAAAGAAGGAAGTAAGAAAAATGATCACGACTGTAATCCCCAGGCTCGGTAGATATCTCCTCAGATCTCACGAGAGACAGATATACAGGGTTATAGGTATCTAATCAATAACCTCTTAAAGGCGACTTGGGTAAATCAAGACTAACAACTTTTGTTCTATGACTTTTGCCAAAACATAATAGATCTCAAGTTTTAATTTTTTTTAGTTTTTGTGAGAATTTCTACCAATTGTTAGCTCTATGTCTCGTAAATACCTACCTATGTTTCATTTATTCGGTTCTGACATATGCGCAGTCAGTGAGTCACGCTGAGTGCTACGACTTTTACGCAATCGCTCGGCCGAGTGTGCTACACACACAGCATGTACCGTTTTGTCTTAATCTGTGACCGCCTAGAAAGAGCTAAGAAGATTAGAACTGGAAATTTGCCTATTTATTTTTTTGTATGGGAAAAAAAATCTTTTTTTTTTAATTGATTTTTCATTGAATTAGAAAAAATCGTAGAACAAAAGTTGTTAGTCTTGATTTACCCAAGTCGCCTTTTCAAGGTTATTGATTAGATACCTATAACCCTGTATATATATCACTCAGAAGCACGTCCAAAAATAATAAGACGTGGGCAAATGTAGGCATGTACCAAAGAACATGCCCACATTTTGCACAGTAAATAGTATTCCGTACGTGACAGGTTGCAAGCCCATCGCTCCTTATAAGAATCTATGACACACACCTTCTATTTTTGGATCTAGAGTATGTTGGTTTCTTCACGATGTTTTTTTCCTCGCTGGCTTTGCTGACAATTTTTTTTCGAATGAAAAACTCATTGGTGCACGATCAGGTTTGAATCCACTAGCTTTGGATCGTGAGAGGTGCTACCACTACACCACCAGCGCTCTTACCAGTGATTTTATGTACATCTTTGTATTTACGAGAGCAAATAACGGAATATTACGAATTTTTTTCCACGTTCATTATTTTTATGTAACTTAGTTGAACAAAACGGCCGTTTTATAACCATCGTCGTTTTTTAAAAGTAGTCTTTCCTGTTATCGCTTGAAAGTTCTTTCAAAAGATTTGGGTCCAGCTTTCGATCTAACTTAATATAGAAGCAGTGGAGCAAGGTCACTTCAGTTTTACTTCAGCTGAAAATGGACAAACTGAAAAATATTTACCACGAAAAAGAGGAATTATTCCCATCTGTCCCCTTGGAGGGATTATTATCTATACTATATACTATATTACTATATCTATATTAATATTATAAAGAGAAAAGTTTTGTATTTTTGTTTGTAACGAATAAACTCAAAAACTACTGGTCCGATTTCAAAAATTCTTTCACCGTTAGAATGCTCTGTAATCCCTGAGTAACTAGGCTATTTTATGTATGTAGGTACCTCGCGAGCAAAGCCGCGAACGGAAGCTAGTTAGTATTAAACGGGTATTTAACGCGTTCTAATTACCTATTTATTTTCCCGACGATTCGACAGTTTTACACGCTGTCGTCACGGGTAGACTGTTAGACAGGTAGACCCTTGAAAGGACATTTTCCCATTTGGACATATTTCTACCTGCCCCTCTGCTCTTGAAAATTGGGGAACAGATCGAACTGTTTTTATTCCCAAATGTTCCTCAAACAGGTGTGAATATTTTTTTTTTTACTAATTCCCATCTTCCAACCTAGCTTTCCACCCTAGGTTGGAAGATGGGAACTTTGATTTTACTATTGCAACATTGAAGTCTGTTTCTTACCCGACTGTGACACAAAGGAGGGGTAATGTGTTTGTTTTTAAATGTCAAAAAAAACAATATGGCGGCTGTAAGTAGCTATTTTCAAAATCTTAGTCGGAATTTTGCATTATATATAGGTAAGGTACTACTTAGTAAGTTTTTGAAAAGTAGATATTTTGTATTAGATATTCCTACCTACTTAGTGGGTTACAAACCCCTGATCCAGTCCGTCCCGTGTCGGAGTCGGATCAACGCGTATCGATTCCGGGATAATCCAAATTCACGTTTTGACACTAACAAGGGTATAAGGTATAGCGCCACAGTGAAAAGGGGTATAGCTGGTGTGTTTGTGTTTAGCAAATCGTCAAATCCTACTAATATTATAAACGTGAAAGTTTATGTATGGATGTTTGTTACTCTTTCACGCTGAAACGGCTGAAAGCATCTAGATAAAAATACAGATGAAGAAGAAAACGCATTAATTAATTAGAAGGTTGATGAATAAATAGCTTCTGCCCGCGGCTTCGCCCGCGTGGTACCTTGATAAACAAAAACAAATTTATCCCATGAGAACAGTACCTTTTTCCGGGATTAAAAGTAGACTGTGCTGTTCTAGACTATAATCTATCTCTGTGCCAAATTTCATCCAGATTCGTTCAACCGTTTCAACGTGAAAGAGTAACAAACATTCATACATCCATCCATACAAACTTTCACGTTTTTTAATAATAATAATAATAATAACTTTATTTCAGGCAACATTAGTCTAAGTGTACAAGATGGAAAATACTTAAAAACTACGGCCCATATAAAATATATACCTTACAGTCTAACATACATAATATAATAAACTAATTATTGGGAGCTGGAAGTGGGGGGAGAAGGGTGTCACCAAGCCTTCCACGGAATCAATATTAGTAGTAAATATTAGTAGGAAAATAATTAATATAATAAATAGAATATAATTGAAGTGTAAAAATTGAGATTGTACAAAGATCTCAAACACACAACTATACCAGCTATTTCAGTAAGCTGTGACAGAAACTGGAGACCGAACGATTAATTGAAGGGTGAGTCTATCTATATTTCAAGCTTTTGTGAGAAAAAGGATGTCTTTTTAAGGTTGTTGCCGCAAAAATGGTTGCCGGAAGGTTTAACTTGATACGTTGAGCTGGAGCCTTACCATAAGTTCTTCAGGCAATATCAAAGTAATATAACTTTGATAGTTTGTACGAGCTTGTGCTTTTGACATTTTGCTTAACCTTTGTCACTATAATAATTCGAATCCAAAGATACCTACTTTGTCAAAATCTGTTAATTGGGCTACAGGACAGCCAAAGGAACTAGCATACATACAAACATACAAAATCTATACCTACCTTGTATATTATGTTCTGAATCTCGAAAACGGCTTCAACGATTTTCATAAAACTTAATAAGCAAAGAGTTTCAAGGGCGGTAAATCGATCTAGCTAGGTTTCATTTTTAGAAAATGTCGTTTTATTTGTGTTTTCAGGCAATGAAAAACAACAAATGTTTTACTACTTTACCGACATAGCAACACTAAAGCTACTTGACAATAGATGGCGTTGTTAAGCAAACGTCGTAAAAAAAACTACATACATATTGCCCCAAACACATTATCCTCTTTTTTGCTTCGCAGTCAGGAAAAATAACCAGTTTTACGTTTTATTTGAACCATAATGAAGCGATTTTCCAAGGTTTTCAACTGAAATTGACTGTAATTTGTGCGGTTATTGAATAAGTGGCTATCCTTTATAAGCATTTGCAATCCATTCTAGAAACATATTAAGTATACTTGGCATTCATATTCTACGAAAGTATTAATAACAGTAGTCTGTAGGATTCCCTATATTACGAGTATAAACTTTTTTTGTATCGTCCCGCTGTCCCCGTGAAGGGGACAGGGCGTACGGAGACAACGGGAATACACGGTATAGGATGTACAATTATTACCAATTTTCGTATTTTTTTTCAGTTAATTTCCCATTTAAGGCCCAGAATACTCGTCACACTATTCCTTACGTAAAAGTTACAAAAAAAGTGACATAGGTCCGTATAGCAACGCGGATCTCCGCGGAATCAGACATAGCAAGAAGCGAAATACCCAAATGACAAGTAAGTAGAGTGCGGCATGATAATATGGCTGCTCTGAATTACATAACGAAAGCGACAATTTATAAAAAACATAAATATGTTCAAGTAAATAGCTTATTTCAAAAAAAGGGCTGGGTTGATTTGTTTCAAATTAACTAATTTACATTCCTGTGAAATAGAAATTCAAAATACCTTACTGTTCTGGATAAATTAGGGAATTTCTGAATTTTCAGAGGTGTTTTTGACATGATTTATAACCAAGGTTTTCTAACTAATTCGTGTTTTAGCTCCGGTTGATTTTTCACTTATATCCTTGAGTATCGTGTAGTTCAATTTCAATGTAATCTATTAAGCGGTAATAGAATGATTAGGGTTGCAATACTTGCAATTTTCAAAATGCTGGGCCTTAAACTAAATTGTGGAGGCCACGAACGTTAATTGGACGATTAGTGTTCCAAGTTTACCTACGCTAGCCGGAACCCTGAAATAGACACAGAAATAATAAATGCCTTTGCTAGATTATGCCTTTGTATTCAAATTGGAGTCTACTAATACACATAATGGGTAAATTTGTCTGAAAAGTCTAAATCTTCTTTGTTTATGGCATCTGTTTCTTAAGGGATGAATTTTGCCCGTCTCAAGTGCTTAAATTAACAAAAAAAAAAACAATCTTCTCAGATTTCTAGATACTTAGATCTTAGGATATCTAAAAAGGGATGCCAGAGGCACGTCCTAACATGGTATTTGGCACATACCCACATTTTGCACAGTAGTATGTATTCCGTACGTGACAGATTGCAAGCCCATCGCCGTTTATAAGAATACTAACACACACCTTGTGATGAACATAGATGTTTGTTCTGTGTCGCGGTGTTATTAATTATTTTACGATAAAAAAATATATAATATTCGTATATCTATATATATAAAAATGAATTGCTGTTCGTGACCCGGCAGACTTCGTACTTATTTAGAAAACGTTTGTATGGGAAATAGAAAAGGGCTATTTTTAGGATTTTCCCGGCAGTTGCTCGAATTTTTCTTACCTTTTAAACCTTCCCTAGACCTCCACGAACATTTAAAGACAAAGATAAGATAAATCCGTTTAGTCGTTCTCGAGTTTTAGCGAGACTAACGAACAGCAATTCATTTTTATATACATAGATTTTTTATAAAAGCAAGTGAATCAACGTTTGAGCCTAGTCTCACAACTACGTAGTATTATGTTTAGTGAAGTTAATCGATCGATTTTGCGATAATATCAAAAATATTATCTAATCGGCAGACTCAGCAACGATTTTCAAACCAAGTTTTCACGATATCGACTTTATTTTAGTTCCTTAACATTTCCGATGGAGGTAAATGTATGAAAGGATACTATTCGAAAAAAGTTTTCGTAAACTATCAAAAACTCATACTAGGGGTACTGCTAATAACGGTAAGGCAAATACAAAGCTATTTTCATTTTCAGTTCTAAGAAACTATTGTCTTTACTTAGAACATGACCTGATTCTAAGCACTGAAAATGACGGAAGTGAATTTAAAATACCTAGAATACTAGTTAATACCCGCGACTAGGTACGAGTTAAATTATTTTTAAACCAGCTTCCGCCCACGGTTTCGCCCGCGTGGTACCTCGAAAAACAAAAACAAATCTATCCCGCGGGAATCGTACATTTTTCTGGAATAAAAAGTAGCCTATGTGTTATTCCAGACCATAATCTATATCTGTGCCAAATTTCATCCAGATCCGTTCAGCCGTTTCAGCGTGAAAGAGTAACAAACATACATCTATCCATACAAACTTTCGCTTTTATAATATTAGTAGGATATTCTATGACTGGTGCTGTTGGGTTTTTCATCAAATATATTTTTTTATTTGTCAACCGATTTCGATGAAACAAAGTTTTAATCCAAACTTATCTCAATACTTAAGTGAAAATTGCATTCGATTTGGTTCAGCCATTGCGGAGATTAGCGTGTACAAACACAAACAAAAGATTTATGATAATTTAACTTATATCTCCCGCGCGCTGAACGCTATGGGTAAAAGTAATCTAACGCGTACGAAGCATCGAGTATCAGCTCATATATTAATAAAAATAACAACAATGATTAAGGCCCAGCATTTTGAAAATTGCAAGTATTGCAACCCTAATCATTCTATTACCGCTTAATAGATTACATTGAAATGGAACTACACGATACTCAAGGATATAAGTGATAAATCAACCGGAGCTAAAACACGAATTAATTAGAAAACCTTGGTTAAAAATCATGTCAAAAACACCTCTGAAAATTCAGAAATTCCCTAATTTATCCAGAACAGTAAGGTATTTTGAATTTCTATTTCACATGAATATAAATCAGTTAATTTGAAACAAATCAACCCAGCCCTTATTTTGAAATAAGCTATTTACTTGAACATATTTATGTTTTTTATAAATTGTCGTGTTCTATAAAAACATGAGAGGAGGCATTTACCCTGCAGTGAAATTGAAATTGAAATTGAAAAATATTTATTCAGTACAATCACAAGGATCACTTTGAAACGTCTTACATGCTAGGTGAATCTATGTGCCAATTCCAACCTAACCCAAGTACGAGAAGAACAGGCAAGAAACTCGTCTCGGTCCTAGCGCTTTTTTGTATGATCCTTCTTAGAAAAAAATGTAAGCAAGTGGTACAGCAAGTTAGAAAAAACAACAATGATGCGAACAGAAATACCCGTAATCATTCAACCGAATCATTATCAACGGGCCGCAATCGCACGGGTGGCCCGGAAACTATCAATAACGCAAAAAGTATGTAATATGGCTACGGTTACCTGGACAATGAAATAAATATTAATATTTCCGGTAGGGTAAAAGCAGGTAAAAGCAATAAGACGGTTAATGCTTTCAAATGCCCTTTGAAGTATAATCAATAACCCATATGTTGTTGGGACATATTGGGGGCGAAAACGCCCGGTTTAGGAAAAGTTGTTTGTAGAGACTAATATAATTTGCTTTTTATTTTAGTATCACTAGTATTTTCGATCTAATATTTATTTAGCTGCCTGGTAGAACATGGCATAAAAAAAAAATTAAAAAAAAAATATGATCACGACTGTAATCCCCGGGCTCAATAGGTATCTCCTCAGATCTTTAGACACTTAGATCTATGAGGATATCTAAAGGGGGTAGTCAGAGGCAAATCCAAACATGACATTTGGTACATGCCCACATTTTGCACAGTAGTTAGTATTCCGTACGTGACAGGTTGCAAGCCCATCGCCGCTTATAAGAATACTAACCTATGACACACACCTTCGAATTTTTGGTTCTAGGGTATGCCGGTTTCCTCGCGATGTTTTCCTTCACCGTTTAACAACATAGCATAGTATTATAAATATGTTTTTAAACTTATTAGTTACTTATAGGAAAAATATAGAAAGATAGAGATGGTTGGCGTGATTTGGGGGATATAGGTTAGAGAAAAAAAAAAAAAAGTTACTTATTATTAGCTATTTGAAAACCTAATTATTGGTATTAATCGGGTATTAAAATTGGATTTGAATGTGGATGGATACAAGAGTAGAGGTAGACCTAAGAAAAGATGGATGGACTGTGTGAAAGACGATATGTGTAAGAAGGGAGTGACTACTGAGATGACGGATGATAGGGAGAGTGGAGGAAGAGAACCTGTTGTGCCGACCCCACCTAGTGGGATAAGGGCAGGAAGATGATGATGATGATGAATCGGGTATTAAAAAAAATAGGTATTAAAAAGCGATAATATACCCGTTTAATACTTATAATCATAGCATAGTATTTGTAACATGTTCACGACTGTGATCTCGGTAGATATCTCTAAAAGATCTCTAGTTTCTTCAATCTTTGAGGATATCTAAAGAGTGTGGTCAGAGGCACGTCCGATCATGGTATTTGGCACATGCCCACATTTTGCACAATAGTTAGTATTCCGTATGTGTCAGGTTGCAAGCCCATCGCCGCTTATAAGAATACTAATCTATAAAACACACCTTTGAATTTTGGTTCTAAGATATGCCGGTTCTCTCACGATGTTTTTCTTCACCGTTTATGAGCACTGGCATTGCGCACATATTTTTTCGAATGGAAAAACTCATTGGTGCACGACTATGTGTGAACCCACGACCTTCGAATCGTGAGGCAGGGGTGCTACCACTGCACCACCTGTGCTCCTAGTAATATAAATATGGTACAAAATACCATGGTTATATTACTTTGACATTGTCCAAAGAGCTTGTGGTAAGGCCTAAATTTTGTTTAATCGTTATTAATCTTTTCGCTGAGCGAATATAGGATTAGTAAGACTTAGCTTTCTGGTTTCTTGGTGCAAAGCTTTATCTGGGTTATGAAACTCTGAAAAACTTCATTTAAAAACTGTCACATTCACGGAATCTTGTTCAAGCAGTCGCTCGCGCGTCCCGGATTTATTCCTGGGTCATTGCCGGAATCCTGTGCTGTCGAGCACAGTATAGTACCGATATGATACAGAAAACATGCTTTGTGACAATCGTTAAAGTTTCGATTTATGGAAAAAAATAATTTCCACCAAACCAGTTTCAAAGCAAAGAGAAGAGGAGATGATTGTTTAATAAACCAATCAGATTGTGTTTTGCACATCTCTTCTCCGCTTAGTTTCGGTGGAAATGGATCAAGCGGAGAGGAGAGATTTCTCATTTTTCTAAAGAATTTTGTGGCGAGCAAGCGGCGCGGCAGAACGGAGAAGTGTCTAGTAGTTTTTTTTTTAAGAATTACTTGCTAACTAATTTATCAGTCACTTAAAAAATCAGCAAACTTAGAAGCTATGCTACTGAAAGAGTTATTTTTCCTGACCATGACAGTAGCACGTGACTTGAAATTGAAGCCAAGAAAAGACCAGTTTGGTCCGGAATATTGCGGTCTCTCTCGTCCCTTTCTATTCTTTAGAAATTAGAATGAGACGGAGCATCATATTCGAAGACTCGGAAATCATTGTATTATGAATCCTATTTCCTTAATCATAAGGTTATATGAAATAGATGGAAATAAACCGGTTAGTTATAAGGACTTTTAGGAAGTGCTTGAGAAGTCACTTGCTTAGTTTTAGACACATTGGAATATTCAGCGCCGTCACCAATTAGTGGCTGACATTGAATGGGTCTTCTGCATTGTTTCTAGTGAAAATCTCTATAGATTTTGAGCATTTCCTAAAACTTGCAAAGTAAAATCAAATTTTGTAAACTCTTTGGTTTCAATATCTCCATTTTGTATCGATAAATCTTGAGTGCAACCGATAGCTGTACTCACTTAGAAAGCAGGTCGGCGCCGACAATCTACATCTTATATCTTTAAACGAGCAATTCTTGTATATATATATATATATATATATATATAATTGGAATCTCGGAAACGGCACTAGCGATTTTCATGAAATTTAGTATGCAGAGGGTTTCGGGGGCGATAAATCGATCTAGCTAGGTTTCATTTTTAGAAAACGTCGTTTACCAATAAAAAAAACCGAGCAAAGCTCGGTCACCCAGGTACTTTACTTATTATACAAAATAACCTTTGACTACCCTCTTAAGATATCCTTATGGAATAAAAACCATTTCTGCCTAGTGGAATAGTAGACATCAGAAATGGTTTATTGCGACAATTTTTTTTTACTTTTGAGCAATACTAATTTATAAACGTGAAAGTTTGTAAGAATGTATGAATGTATGGGTGTAGGTATATTTGTTACTCTTACACGCTGAAACGGCTCAACGGATTTAGATGAAATTTGGCACAGATATGGTGACCTGTTTCCTGTACAAATGCACCCTGAGCACACCCGATGACACATTAACGTAACGGGCGTGAACTAAACACGTAAATCTCTTGAAAACTGAAAGATAACAACAACTTGGAAACTGCGGGCATTTGCATCGGTAGTGCGTGGCCACGAACACAGCGGGTTGATTAATAAGTACGATTTAAAAAATATACGATAAAATTATAATTTACATACATACATACATACATAAAATCACGCCTGTTTCCCGACGGGGTAGGCAGAGACCACGGATCTCCACTCTCATTACATTCTTCATACATGCGCGTCGGTTTAGGGTACTCTGGACCTGGCCTTTCTCTAAGACGTCCCCAATGTGCTCGAGGTACGTACGCCGAGGTCTTCCCCTTCCAACTGTCCCATTCACACTCTCAATTTAATTAAACATTCACAATTATAATTTAATTATAACGTATTTCTTCGTTCTTTCAACTATCGTTCTTTAAACGCAATCTTCTTTTCTTTCAAAACCTTTTGCACATTCTCATTCCACCACCATGTATCCTTATCAATATTACCTTTGCCTTTCGTCTCACCAAAAACATCATTCGCCACACTCCATATAAATGCAGCCATTTTATTCCAGCAATCATTCACCGTTTTTTCTTCAATTCTGTTATCCATCTCAATAATTTTATCCACAACTGTCTTTCGAAATTCTTTCGCACAATTTTCATTTCCTAACATATACCATCTAACTTTCGGGGGCTTGGCTGTTCGATTTTGAGACGCAATTGGTTCACCCGGTATGACTTTACAGTCCTTTACTGCGCAAACATTACTTCTTCGTGTTAGAAAGTAATCGATTCACTTTTGTTCGCTATAGGATGTTGGTCTCGGTTTTTGAAGTAAATGTTGGCGATTGTCAAAATAATCAAAAGCAGTGGCAGCCTACAGTAATGCCTCGCTTTCTGGGTTCCGATTCTCAAAGCCCCACCCTCCGTGTACACTCTCATACCCTCCGTTCATTCGCCCTACATGTCCATTAAAATCTCCTCCAGTAAAGATACTTTCCCTTAGTAAGATAGGAACAAATTAATCTAGGTTTAAATTAAACTACGTAAGTAATTGAAAAACGTAATGCCTGCTAGTTTTATGGCCTCAATCACCCAAACTGATAATGTCACGTGCTCGTAGCGTTTTGCATTTCACAACAGTCCTTTAGCGGTACTTTCAGTGTTTGTCTACTCTGCACGAACGGGGAAATGTTCGCAAAGAAATCACGTGGTAACACGTCACTTTTAATTCTTCTATCAAAGAGGTTTTTCATTTTTGGCCCAAAAGCCAAAGTGCTGCCATTAGATCTATTCAGTCGTGACTTTAGTTTTGATTAAGAAGATTAAATATTAAAAAGCTGCATTGCGTATATAATTTTTTTCAAATTGGTATTTAAATAAAGTGGTAGCACGCCTGCCGCACGATCCGAAGGTCGTGGGTTCAAACGTAGTCATGCACTAATGAGTTTTTCCATTCGAAAAAATTATGTGCGCAATGTCAGTGCTCATAATACGGTGAAGGAAAACATCGTGTGGCAACCGGCATACCCTAGAACCAAAAAATCTAAGCTGTATGTATTCCTATATAAGCGGCGATGGGCTTGCAACCTGTCCGTACGGAACACTAACTACTGTGAAAAATGTGGTCTTATGTCAAATATCATGTTTAGACGTGCCTCTTTAGATATCGTCAAGTAACTAAAGATCTGAGGAAGATATCTACCGAGCCCGGGGATTACAGTCGTGATCATAATTTTTTATATATACAGAAATGATATAGATGAATGAAAGTGCATTTTTTATTGCTGTCAAACGTCATTACGGTCCCCAATTCTTAGAAAACGTACCTACATAAAAGTCTGTCTTAAAAGAATTTCATTCAAAGCGTCTCAGATTCCAGCAGTGAATAGAGTGAAGTTAATTTTGAATACAAACACAGATGGCCTATAGTGCAAGAGCTTAAAAAATGTTTTTAAAATACTTAAACCTTTTGCAGTTTTCACGAAAAAATAATTAATTTCTGAAAGTCAACGTTTAAGGGTAAAGTTTTATCTTATCTTATACCTTTAAACGAGCAATTCTTGTATATATATACATATATATATATATATTTGGAATCTCGGAAACGGCTCCAGTGATTTTCATGAAATTTAGTATGCAGAGGGTTTCTAGGGCGATAAATCGATCTAGCTAGGTTTCATTTTTAGAAAACGTCGTTTACTAATAAAAAAAACCGAGCAAAGCTCAGTCACCCAGGTACTTTACCTTTAAACGAGCAATTTTTGTATATAATTAAATATATTTAGTTCGCTCAACGAATCGAGGCATTCGTGAAGTTAGCCGCAAGAGCTGCGCAGTATCGTTTTTCGGGAGCAATTGGAGGTATAAGGAGGGGGAGGAGGAACTGTATGCGCAAACTCGCACCTGTGGCTAATTTCACGAATGCCTAGATCCGTTGGATGACCTATACGAGTAATCTGAATTTCGGAAACGGCTCCAATTTCCATGAAATTTAGTATGCAAGGGGTTTCGGGGCAATAAATCGATCTAGCTATCGATCTAGCGATTATAACTAAATCGTTTATCTTTGCGTTTATATGACGAAATAAATTCCAGACGTTTAATTAGTAGGTAATTTTACTTTTATGACGTTCAGTTATGCTAGATTGTCCTTCTGATACGGACCGGTGCACGCTTATCTCCGCAACGGCTAAACCGAATCGAATGCAGTTTTCACGAATGTATGGAAAGCTTGGATGAATAAGCTTGGATTAAAACTTAGGTTTTGTTTCATCGAGATCGGTTTACAAATAATAAAAATATGATAATTTTACTTTTTTTCCGCGGACGCTATGCGTAGGTAAAAGTAATCTATAAAAAAAAAATATATATGATCACGACTGTAATCCCCAGGCTCGGTAGATATCTCCTCAGATCTTTAGTTACTTAGATCTTTGAGGATAATTATCTAAAGAAGTTAGTCAGAGGCAGGTCCGAACATGACATTTGGTACATGCCCACATTTTGCACAATAGTTAGTATTCCGTACGTGACAGGTTGTAAGCCCATCGCCGCTTATAAGAATACTAACCTATGACACATACCTTCGAATTTTTGGTTCTAGGGCATGCCGGTTTCCTGACGATGTTTTCCTTCACCGTTTAAGAGCACTGACATTGCGCACATAAATTTTTCGAATGGAAAAACCCATTGGTGCACGACCAGGTTTGAACCCACGACTTTCGGATCGTGAGGCAGGGGTGCCACCACTACACCACCAGCGCTCTAAAAAAAAGTAATCTACCGCGTACAAAGTCGCGAGTAACAGCTTGTTAATTAATAAACATCAAAACTAAGAGGTCACAAGCTCTCTGACCCCACAAAGTAAAGGTACCTACCCACTGTTGCATTGTGATGAAAACAAGTTTCTTAAGAAGGCTTTCAGAAGTTGCTCTTTTGTTGAACTTTGCAGGCTTTTTATCGGGTTTTTATAAGTTTTATTTCGACATTGCTTCATTTGGGTGTTGAGCAGCCGGTTTTACCCAACTGCGAAGGAGGGGTATCGTGTTTGGGGTGTATAACTAGCTTACGCCCACGGCTTCGCCCGCGTGGTTACTTGAAAAACCAAAACAAATGTATCCCACGGGAACCGTACATTTTTTCGGGATAAAAATGTGTTATTCCAGACTATAATCTATATCTGTGCCAAATTTTATCCAAATCCGTTTAGCCGTTTCAGTGTGAAAGAGTAACAAACATACATCCAGACGTATATATATATGTATGTTCCTATAACTAGATTAATCTAATACTAATATTTTTCCCGACGTTTCGTTTTGACAGTGCGTAAACCTGTCAAAACGTCGGGAAAAATAGGTAAATAAAACGCGATAAATACCCGTTCAATACTTATAATGTGTTCAAATCGAGTAAGTTTAAAAATATTTATAAAAATAACTCGGTTCCATCACAAAAAATAACGTCACAAAGGTAACTCAAAAATATGATCGTCAAAGGAACAAGGTCTGCAAGGGTCCAATGAAATAGTGATACCTTGTGAGAAATACTTGCAATTTTGCAAAGGACGGCCAAATTGCTTCGCTATATCACTGGACTGGGCTGGTTTGAGCATCATCATCATCATCTTCCTACCATTTTCCCACGTTATGTGGGGTCAGCACAACATGTGATCTTCTTCCATTTCCTTCTGTCATTCGTCATCTCAGTACTCACTCCTATCTTACCCATGTCATCTTTCACACAGTCCATCCATCTTTTCTTTGGCTTTCCTCTACCCCTGTATCCATCCACATTCATATCTAACCGTCTCCTTGTCACATGACATGCATCTCTTTTCATAACATGCTCGTATAGCTAGGAGGGTTGTGAGCTAGTTTTCTAGTTTACAAGTATAAGTCAGATGGGTTGTGAGCTAGTTTCTAGTTTACGAGTATAAATCAGATGGATTGTGAGCTAGTTTCTAGTTTACGAGTATAAATCAGATGGATTGTGAGCTAGTATTCTAGTAAACGAGTATGAATCAGAAGGGTTATGAGGTAACTATTACAGATGAGGTAGTTTCTAGTTTATGAGTATAAATCAGGTGGGTTGTGAGCTAGTTTACGAGTATAAGTCAAATGGGTTGTAAGCTAGTTTGCCGGTTATATAAAAGACAAATCAAACCTTATCTTCAGGAACAAATGTCACAATATCGACCGCACGGTGTTATTTTTCACTTCGTCAACCCGAACGTGCTCGGGTGGAAAATGAAACGCCATTTTGAAAGTAACGCAAATAAAGACACGGCAAGTGCTAGTAGGGTTTTGTCTACGGGATCTACAGGATTCATTTTCTTTTTGAATTTCGATTTACACAAAAAAAATCCTTTTATAGTTAGCTCAGCTGTTTCACATTAAAATCTATATATATAAAAATGAATTGCTGTTCGTTAGTCTCGCTAAAACTCGAGAACGGCTAAACGGATTTATCTTATCTTGGTCTTGAAATGTTTGTGGAGGTCTAGGGAAGGTTTAAAAGGTAATAAAAGTTCGAATAACTACCGGGAAAACCCTAATAATAGCCCTTTTCTATTTCCCATACAAACGTTTTCTAAATAAGTACGAAGTCTGCTAGGTCAGCTAGTAAATAAATAAATATTGGTGGACATTTCATACAGCGCCATCTATTCCCAAACTAAGCAAAGCTAGTACTATGGCACACAGATAATTATTAATGTCTAGGTCATCATTATAATAATAATTATGATGATATAACATTATAATTATTTCCCGCGAAGTACCTACATAATATATAGCCTATGTTAATCGTAAAAATTCATTCTACACATTGGTGAAAGATTTTTTCAAAACGGTCCAGTAATTTCGGAGCCTATTCAATGCAAACAAACAATCAAATCGTTCCTCTTTATAATTATTAGTACCGATAGACGTATGAGTATAGCCAAACTTTTAAATCTTTCCTTCCAGTCAAAACAATCAAACAGCAGAGCGTTTTAGAGGGGTTCCGTTTTGTCATTTCCAGGAGCGGAACCCTAAAAACCGTTTATTTAACTGGCTAGGTAGTATCCTGGTCGTAGCGTCTGCCAGACTGCGTGGAAAAATTCTTATAACGATGAATGGTATCCACAGACTATAAAGAAAATAGAAAATCTTCTTCTTCTTATCATCGTTGCCATAGATCAAAATGTGCCTTAACGGCTTTTTTCGAACACCATGTATTTGCATTTTTTAGATTCTCTTAGAGCCTGCGCAAACAGGCAGCGGTCAGGAGTTCCGAGTTGTGAGTTCCGCGTTCGGCGTTCATTAGAATATACTGAGTCTATAACAACGACGCACACAGCGGGCGGTCTGACCGCGGCGGTCAAAGCGGAACGTCGCGTTCCAAGAGTTCTTTTCCCGCCAAGACAGAGAACGCCGGAACGCCGCGATGTCTGATGAGTTTACTATGTATTTTCTTATCTAAACTAATATTATAAAGAGGAAAACTTTGATTGTTTGTTTGTTTGTTTGTTTGTTTGTTTGAAATGAATAGGCTCCGAAACTACTGAACCGATTTGAAAAATTCTTTCACTGTTGGGAAGCTACACTATCAGCGGGTGACATAGGCTATATTATATTTTCAAAAAAATTAGGGATCCTCACTAAAACTTCAATAATGTAAGCCAAGGTGTAAAAAAAATACCTAAAATATTCTTTATATCGCGTGCGCTGCGAAAACTATTGACGATAGAATGAAATAATGTACTACGACTTTGTAGAACACATCATTATTTACAAAAAGTGTCGCAATAGCATATGTCCAACTATTATAGTTATGCCACAATAAGAGTTCTTTTATTTTAAAATTTTAATTGAAAGGCTACTCTTAGAAAAATGCTCTTTATTTGTATCTTAGTATTAATCCTTATCAAAATAAATCACATCATATTCTAGACTGCTTCAATACCTTTATATAGTTTTTTGAATTACTCAATTCGGACATTCCATTCAAAAGATACCATCAAATTAAAAATGTAAGCAATAGAAAAAAGTTGCGTGAGAGCCGCGCTAGCTTATGCACTGTAGGCGTCACTGGGTGTACAAGATGTGTACAGGATGGAGTCAATATGAAAAAATAAATAAAAAATATAAACAAAAAAATACATTATAATAAAAAAAAAGTTCATTAAAATAATAATACTAAAACTTTCTATACTTACAATTTTCTTTTTTTAGTAACCTGACGCAGGGTACCTATGGTTAGACGTGTGTGTATTATAAATATTGAATTTTGAAATTTTTGTTAAATTTGAGAGCACTGGTGGTGTAGTGATAGCACCCCTGCCTCACGATCTGAAGGTCATGGGTTCAAACCTGGTCATGCACCAATGTGTTTTTCTATTCGAACAATTTATGTGCGCAATGCCTGTGTTCTTAAACGGTGAAGGAAAACAGCGTGAAGAAACCGGCATACCCTAGAACCAAAAGTTCGAGGTGTGTGTCATAGGTTAGTATTCTTATAAGCGGCGATGGGCTTGCATCCTGTCATGTACGAGTACCTACTCAAAGATCAAAGTAACTAGAAATCTGGGAGATATCTACCGAGCCTGGGAATTACAGTCGTGACCATTTATAGGTATATATAAATACCCGTGCGAAGCCGGGGCGGACTACTAGTCCCTAATAAATAAATACATACCTTAAAAATATAGCCAGCCTTTCTTTTGATGAAATAAATTTCCTCCAGTTAGTATTTTGTTTTTCGATATCTGGTTTTATGATGTTATACAATTCATTGAAACTATTAATCGACATTCGAAAATAAATATAGAATCGTTTTTCATCTTTAAGTAAATCCTGAAAAATATTACTGAATTCGCCTTGTTCTTCTCGCGTTTGTGTTAATTGGGTGCACCCAATACTTCCTTTTCTTCTTAGAAGCTGCTGAGCTCCACAAGAGCAATAAATCTTCATCGGATGACGAACTTTCTAGTGACATGTTGCATGTGCAAAGACCCAAACGAAACTAGAACGCGAGAATTTGCACGCCGCTTGTGTGCGTTGGAACTCTTGGGCGGTCAACGGTCACTAGAACGCAGAACTCTGACCGCTCTCTGTGTGCGCGGGCTCTTAGTTGTAGACTTACGTATTTTCGCTAAATTATATATTCACGACTGTAACCCCCAGGCTCAGTAGATATCTCCTCAGATCTCTAGCTACTTAGATCCTTTGAGGATATCTAAAGACAGTCAGAGACACAATGCAAACATGAAATTTGGTACATGCCCACATTTTGCACAGTCCTAAGTATTCCACACGTAACAGGTTGCAAGCCATCGCCGCTTATAAGAATACTAAGCTATGACACACACCTTCGAATTTTTGGTTCTAGGGTATGCCGGTTACCTCACGATGTTTTCCTTCACCGTTTAAGAGCACTGGCATTGCGCACATATTTTTTTCAAATGGAAAAACTCATTAGTGCACGACCAGGTTTGAACCCACGACTTTCGAATCGTAACGCGAAGGAGCTACCACTACCACCAGCGCTCTAAATAACTGTCGTTAAAAACTACCGCTTTTTCGAAAACTCTTGTTCTAACAAATTTGAAATCGAAGACAGAGCCTTTTTAGAGATCCGTACCGAAAATTAGAGCCTTTTGAGGCTTAATGAAACGAGGTCGGTGAAATTAATTAATTTGGGGTTTGTACACTTCAACTGTTGATTGGACTTCAAAAAGTGGTAAGTTTCTACAAAAGATTTATACAGGGTGTTACCAGAGTACTTCCGTAAACTTCAGGGGGTTAAAAACCCATCAATATAAACAACTTTTTCTAAGAAACTAACACTGTGAGCGCGAAAAAAGCATGTGGCGAGTCTAAACGCCACAAATCGCTTTCCGCTCCGCTTGTGAAATTGTGAGCTTGGGCCAGCTCCTATGCGTACCGGTGTGTATCGGTGTGTCCCGCGCCGGCCGCCGTTGACTTGCGCCCGCGACGATACGAGGAGCGACACACACTCACACAGGTAACTTTGTATTCTTTTCGCAAACTTACCTTTCTACTGTAACTAGTGCTATTTCTACTTTTCTATTTCTCATTATATCTTTATACTAACTAAACAATCATTCTTCATTTCTCTTCCGCTTCTAAATTTCATCCTGAGCTTCACTCGTAGCTATTGCATACCTAAGTACCTACTTGTAACTGCTAGGTTCTAATCTTGTGTTAGTGAGAGGAGTAGTGCCTATCTAATATCTTGCTATAAGCATCTGTTCCATGCAAAAGTTCAATACCTACTTGACTAAAATGTATGAAACAACTGTTTTTTTTTCGCTCTCTCAGTGTTGGTTTCTTGGAAAAAGTTGTACCTATATATTGATGGATTTAACCCCCTGAGTTTTCGGAAGTATTCTGGTAACACCCTGTATAATATAAATTTACCCTGTTAAAACAATAACATTTACAGTTATTAAGATTTTTTACGGGTTCAGTAGTTAAAGAAGAATCAAAATTGATTAACAATTAAGGGCATTTTGAGTAACATATTAAGGTGAATTTGAACAATATCTGGAATAACTATTATCAGAATAATGTAATTTCAAATGCAAGTAAAATGTCAGTTTACTCTTCGATTTCAGCCACTGTATAGATCAGTGATAGGCAAACTAAGGCCCGCGGGCCATCTTCGGCCCGCAAACCGTTTTAATTCAGCCCGCGCCGACAACTGTACTAAATCCGCACTCGTAAACCTAAATAGGCACTATTTTAGTACGGTACTCATCAAAGGTACATGCATTTCTCCTTTTTTTTAATTTTAATGTTCTATCCAACATTACGATAAGGTGTTTTCTCGTAAAAAAAACAATAAATAAATACAACGAAAATAAAATTTAACTTCGGCAAACACAGGCTTTTTCATCCCAAAAACCTATAATTGGTGCAAGACGGTTTGAGCCCACGACCTTCGGATCGCGAGGCGGGGTGCTACCACTACACCACCAGTACTCCCAGTATAGATCATAGTGGAAGTGACGTAGCGAGTTGATTCCCCAGTAAAATGTAAAGCCCCCGCTGAAAGCGAGTGAGATTAATTCATGAAATCGACCAACCAACTCAAATATTGAGTAACTTAATTCAAAATTTGGCGAGTGTTTCTCAAAAGTTAAATTAAATAATGGAGGTCATTCACGTTTCATACATGGTTGGGCTCAAAATGCCAAAGTGCTAGCCACTAAAAAAAATGACCACGTTTGAAAAATATATTTATAGATTTAAATAGTCAGTCTCGATAATACGGTGGTTTCTTTACCATGTAATTATTCTATTGAGAACAGAAAGTCAGTCGAAGTATCTTTCATTAGGGCATAAAGTTTACAATAATTCCTTCAGTTAACTATTGTATAAGGTTGAAAAATCTGATATTCATATTATTGTTGAAAAAATATTAAAAAAAAATCAACTGTATTAGAGATTTGGTGCGCTAGGAGGTGCGCAAATGAAAAATACTCAGGCTTCTCAAGCGTTGTCATAACTTTTTTGTTGTTTTCCGGCACCTAAGAAATTTGGAAAATGAATGACCTTCTTTATTTTTCATCGTAGATCTGAACTCTAAGCTAATATTATCTGCGCAAAGTTGTATTGCAGTGTGTGTGTTTATTATTTAATTTTATACCTCTATAGCTTTGAACTGCTGAACAGATTTGGATGAATTTTAGTGTCAATGTAGATTACAGTCTGCATTAACACAATGTTTGATTTTTATACCGGAAAAACGCGGGGTGAGGCCCCGCGAACAACGCGGGGCCTCACCACAAGCTCTTTGGGCAATATCGAAGTAATATAACTTTGTTATTTCGTACCACGAACTATAAAAAATGTATTAAGTACCTAGTAGTTACTTCGAGAGTGAAACTTTGACGCTTCTGGAACATGATGGTTTTTAAGGGCTTAAGGTAAAGGACTCCTATTAATACATAAATATTTTTTTTAAATAACAAGCAAATAACGTACAGTCAAACAATTATTTTGACATTCTTTCACATAGTTCAATATTTAAATATTTATTTCGACATTTCTTGCTGCGACGTACATATAGAATTCAAACTCTTCGAACTTACAACGAACCAAAACAAAACTAGTTAAACTAAAGAAATTAAAAACTTCACCGAAAATGATTTTACAATAAATGAAGACAATATCGCGATAACATCAGTCCCAGTTTGAGAACCGCAGCGGATAAGCGGCGTCCAAACAATGAGATTATGGCGAAACTTCAAGTAATTTGGGATCTTTATGATTTTCGTCCACGCCCGGATATATTGCAAAACACCGAAAAACTTTCCTGTCCCTTATTCTAAAAGAGAACATTAAAGTGAGATGGAAAGAGAAAAGTGGAAGGAAAGAGAGAAAGAGTAAAGTAATTTGGGATCTTTATGATTTTCGTCCACGCCCGGATATATTGCAAAACACCGAAAAACTTTCCTATCCCTTATTCTAAAAGAGAACATTAAAGTGAGATGGAAAGAGAAAAGTGGAAGGAAAGAGAGAAAGAGTAAAGTAATTTGGGATCTTTATGATTTTCGTCCACGCCCGGATATATTGCAAAACAACGAAAAACTTTCCTGTCCCTTATTCTAAAAGAGAACATTAAAGTGAGATGGAAAGAAAAAAGTGGAAGGAAAGAGAGAAAGAGTAAAGTAATTTGGGATCTTTATGATTTTCGTCCACGCCCGGATATATTGCAAAACACCGAAAAACTTTCCTATCCCTTATTCTAAAAGAGAACATTAAAGTGAGATGGAAAGAGAAAAGTGGAAGGAAAGAGAGAAAGAGTAAAGTAATTTGGGATCTTTATGATTTTCGTCCACGCCCGGATATATTGCAAAACACCGAAAAACTTTCCTGTCCCTTATTCTAAAAGAGAACATTAAAATGAGATGGAAAGAGAAAAGTGGAAGGAAAGAGAGAAAGAGGTCCTCCCGTCCGAGGAGAAATCATCCCGTCAGTCATCCCGAGACCACGACAGTATGTAAAAATGTTAAAACGTCGGGAAAATAGGTAAATAAAACGCGATAAATACCCGTTTTCATTTTTTTTTATTCGCTGTGTTCAAAATGTGACATGTAATGTGTCTTGTTTGGACGTGCCTCTGACTACCCTCTTTAGATATTCTCATAGATCTAAGTAACTAAAGATCTGAGGAAGATATCTACCGAGCCTGGGGATTACAGTCGTGATCATATAATTTTTTTTTTTTAAATCTTTACGCTTTGTTTATGATGGCCGAAAAAAAGAGCAATCTAAAGTTATGACCACATTCGAGACATAACACTATGTGACCGTAATCGTGCACCAATTAATTTTCTGTTCGAAAAATTTATATGCGCTGTACCAGTACTCTCAAACGGTGAAGGAAAACACCGTTGAGAAACCGGTATGTCGTAAAACCTAAAAAGTTCGAAGACCATGCGCCAAGTGCCTCGAAGCCGCACTTTATTCCTTTCACCACACTAGTTCGAAAGAAATAGTGACACATAAGAAGAAGAAGGAACAATTGAGGCGTGGCTTCTTTATGAATAAGGGGTTGGATTAATAATTTTGGAAGCGCTCGGACCGGCCAAGTTCTTGTTTGTATTCTGAATGTTCTGTTGTAGTTCCGACGGTCAGACATGGTTTTTGTATATATATAATAATACAATATCTGTCCGAAAACAGGGCATGTGCCAAATATGGACGTGCTTCTAACTACCATAATTAAAAAGTGTCTTTTCTGAATAGTGATTCAGTGGTAGCACCCCGGCCTCACGATCCGAAGGTCGTGGGTTCAAACCTGGGGCCTTACCACGATGTCTTCCAGAACGATTCCGTTAGAAAAGTCACATTTGAAGCTTGAAGTCAATACAATTTGCATAGGTCATGGTACGAAATAACAATGTAATATTATTTCGGTAATGTATTATGAACTCGTGATGAGGCCCCTGGTCATACACCAATGGGTTTTTCTGTTCGAAATGTTTTTGCTTTATGCCAGTACCTACTCTTAAATGGTGAAGGAAAACATCGTAAGGAAAGAATGTCGAAGCTAAAAAGTTTGATTTGTCAAATGCACTATGACTGGCAAATGATTTGAAAGACAGTAATATGAAAGCTAATACTTAGGTATCCCATTTTATCCTTGCAAAAAACCTACAATCCTCGAACCATATAAACATAGAATCACTAATCCCCGCCCGTCTGTCTGTCTGTCAATAAAGACTAAAATTGACGGCCCGATGAAAATTCCAGAAATGGGTAATATTGACAGATGGAATTGGAGAAAAAGTTGCAAATCGAAAACAAGAGAATTACGAGTGCTATGGTCTGTTTACATTGAGTTAGTTACTGGAGTCAGTGCTGGCGTCGTAAATTGTGTGTAAACTGGTATAGAAGAAATATTTAGGCAGTGATATACGTCACCCATTCGCGTGGTAGGCTGGTGAACAAATGAAAGCTATTAAATAAATTTAAAAAAGTGTTTTATTAAGTTTTGCTACTTTTTTAATATTCTAGTATAACTCCCAAAAACTACGTTATTCTTATCAGGTTACGGGCCCAAAACGCTTCCACTAAGTCGAAGTGACTGACTAGAGGACTGACATCAGTTACTGGCATGCACTGCTTATACACAGTCAATACTAACGAACTGACTTGAAATCCATTTATACAATGGCAGTATCGAATCAGCACTGACGCTAGTTACTGGCATGAAGTGTGTACATAGTAGAATAGTCAATAGTTGTTGTGTTGATTATTATATATTTATGAATTTAATCAAAAATCGATATGTTTTGTTAGAAAAGACTTAAATAATGACGTTAGTAGGTACCTCATCCATTATCGTTTATCAATGTTATAAGGGAATTTGTATTGATTTTTCAAATCCTTAAAAAATTAGAGCGCTGGTGGTGTAGTGGTAGCACCCCTGCCTCACGATCTGAAGGTTGTGGGTTCAAACCTGGTCGTGCACCAATGAGTTTTTCCATTCGAAAAAATTATGTGCGCAATGCCAGTGCTCTTAAACGGTGAAGGAAAACATCGTGAGGAAACCAAAAATTCGAAGGTATGTGTCATAAGTTAGTATTCTTATAAGCGGCGATGGGCTTGCAACCTGTCACGTACGGAATACTAATTACTGTGCAAAATGTGGGCATGTACCAAATGTCATGTTTGGACTTGCCTCTGACTACCCTCTTTAGATATCATCAAGGATCTAAGTAACTAAAGATCTGAGGAGATATCTACCGAGCCTGGGGATAACAGTCGTGATTATATTTTTTTTTTCTTTCAAATCCAAAAACAATAGTAATTCATGGTTTTTAATTTGACAAATTCAAAAATAATGGTAAACCATGGATAGTCTAATTGAAAGCGGTGAGATAGCTCACTGCTTTCACATAAGAGTTTATAAGCAATCTACATGCCTGGCAGTCACTGGCGTCAGTCCACTGTCAAGTCGGTGCTGTATAAATTTTTAAACTTACGCGATCTGAACACATTATCATTAGTATTAAATAATTTGACTGACAATCATCCCGTGACCACGACAGTGTGTAAACCTGTTGAAACGTCGGGAAAAATAGGTACATAAAACGCGATAAATACCCGCTTAATACTAATGTTAATAAGTCAGTGCTGACCCGGTATTGCCAGAACATAGCTTTTAAGTCAACAAAGTGGTTAATTGACTCTGTGTAAACAGAGTACGTTCGCGGTTCGAGCAAGTACTTACGCCAGTAACTGGCTCAATGTTAATCAGCTTTTATGTATTTGAGCACTGAGGTTTTTTCCACCATTTATATTGATACTATACATCTATCCACACTTCCATAGTAACTATGATAAATGGCAAAGTATGCCTTATTGTTGGTTTTTTAGAGTTCCGAGATATTAAAATGTTACCAAGGCTGATAGAACTTAATTTTAGTCTCACTGCATTCACAGATTATTATTAATCTATCAGCTATCCTGGTTCCTATATAGTTCCTATGTAGTCCTATATAGTAGCTCCTACTAGTTTCCGCCGGCGGTTTCGCCCGCATGTTATCTAGAAAAACACATATCTATCTCACGAGAACCATACATTTTTTCGGGATAAAAGGTAGCCTTGTCCTTTCTCAAGCTATACCTTATCTTTGTATCAAATTTCATCAAAATCGGTTCAGTAGTTTACGCGTGATTGCGCAACACACAGACAGACTCCTTTCACGCACTATTTTTTATTTTAACTGTAATTTAATTCACAAAATACGGACAAAAATCAAAAGAATTTCACAAACAATCTTAATTATTATTTACATATAAACATTATACAGCATTCTACGTTGACTTGACTCTTATCACAAGGACATAAGGTCGATAGTGCTGATGAGTCGCTCCAGGCTATTCTGAAACTAGAGACGAATGTTTGTATATTCCACCTTGTGTATTGCTTTGTTGGGAAACTGTTTTACTTCACTGTATGAACACAGCTCTACAATTCTCATACAAAGCTTAACTACCCCAGTTTGGATTAATCCCATCGGCCCCGTATCCGACACGGTACGGGGTTGATGGGAAAATAAGTACCATTGGCACTTCTGACTACCTTTGCTTAGATTATCCTCAAAGATCTAAAGTAACAGGAGATCTGGGGGCTTACTATAAGCTTTTATAGCAATATCAAAGTAATAAATTTAATATTTCGTATGACCTATAAAATTGTTCGACCTACAGTAAAAAAAATAAAAAAAAATATGATCACGACTGTAATCCCCAGGCTTGGAAGATATCTCCTCAGATTTTTTTAGTTACTTCGATCTTTGAGGATATCTAAAGAGGATAGTCAGAGGCAAGTCCAAACATGACATTTGGTACATGCCCACATTTTGCACAGTAGTTAGTATTCCGTACGTGACAAGTTGCAAGCCCATCGCCGCTTATAAGAATACTAACTTATGACACATACCTTCGAATTTTTGGTTTTTAGGGTATGCCGGATCGAATGGAAAAACTCATTGGTGCACGACCAAGTTTGAACCCACGACCTTCGGATCGTGAGGCAGGGGTGCTACCACTGCACCATCAGCGCTCTTTGCCCTACAGTGATAGCCAATATAACTAGCATACATACACCATAAACCATTACCCTCTTTCAAAGTCGGGTAAAGACCTTTTAACAATATTACGATGATTTTTAGATTTGTTCTGTGGTTCAGTAAATTTAAATGTTCGTTCAAAGATTTTTAGAAGCTTTACTCAGCAATTTGGTTCTTGAAGCTAAGCAACTAAAAATCGAGCAAAAAGGCTCGAGTGCCTGAAAAAGTTCATGAAAGCACATTTTATTTCAGTTTCTTTCATTTCATCTCAACTCGAAATTCGCTTAGCGGTAGAAAGTTTTCAAAACGATGTTATGTACGTAAGTATACGTCAGTGGTTTTTTCGCTTTTGCTTATAAAAAGGCGCGGCTTTCAATGCTAAAAAATACTTGGAAAAAGATTTTTTAGAGCTAAAAAAAATTTGTTTAGGCACATTTTGGTTGAAAAATCAGATCTCTTGTTACGTACGAGTATCTGATATGGAAAGGGTAGTCAGAGGCACGTTCAAACATTATAGTTGGCACTTTATTTTCAATCTGATGCCTGAAAAACGTGCATAAATACGCTAAGGTCTAATTTCACCATTTTTTTTAACAAAGCATTATCTGATCGGCCATCAAAATTAACAAGAATTTTAAAGTATTGTTATCTTTTTTACGTCATATCATTTTACGGAAGATAATCCTTTGTCGGGACGGAGTGGAACACAATACAACTTTAACAGGCGATTAGAAGGCTAACAAGCTGTTAGTTCAATTAACAGAGCATGGTAAAACTAGTTCTAAGTCTACGTAAGATGTTGACCCAAAAACGTATACATTAGTGAAATACTCTTGAAGCCTAAGGAAAGGAAAAATGTGTTTGCAAACAAAAGCGCTCAGTTCAGTTGAATGTTGAAAGAAACGATCTTTAGAAACTTTCTTTTTGACTATGGGCACTACGAGTTTTTTTTAAATAAAAAAAAAAAAAAAAATATGATCACGACTCTGTAATCCCCAGGCTCGGTAGATATCTCCTCAGATCTTTAGTTACTTAGATCTTTGAGGATATCTAAAGAGGGTAGTCAGAGGCAAGTCCAAACATGACATTTGGTACATGCCCACATTTTGCACAGTAGTTAGTATTCCGTACGTGACAGGTTGCAAGCCCATCGCCGCTTATAAGAATACTAACCTATGACACATACCTTCGAATTTTTGGTTCTAGGGTATGCCGGTTTCCTCACGATGTTTTCCTTCACCGTTTAAGAGTACTGGCATTGCGCACATAAATTTTTCGAATGGAAAAACTCATTGGTGCACGACCAGGTTTGAACCCACGACCTTCGGATCGTGAGGCAGGGGTGCTACCACTACACCACCAGCACCAGTTTTTTTAAACATCAATAATTATACGACTAAATACCCTGTCTATATACAATTATACAAACTAGCTGTTCGTGGCTTTGCACGCATTATTTTACATAAAAAATTGCCAATAACATTAGTTATTTTATTGCCTATTCCAAATTGCAGGCCACATTATCCAAATACCATCTAAATTTCTGCCGTTTATAAAACCGTCGCATTATAATAATTATATTAATTTATTTTAATCACTTTTTACTCTGCAAAAAATACCTAGATAATTTTAACAATTTTTATAAAATATTATTTGAAAAAAAAAAGTCTGCCTGCGGCATTTTTTCTACAAGTTTTCTGACAAGTTTTTTATAGGTAATTTCTTTTTGACAAACTTTTATTTTCACACAACTTATTTTCAGGTGTAAACAATAAATAAGCGCAGTTTGATACGAGTAGAATACCTGTTTTATACAATAAGTGTAAGCGTGGGGTAAAAGCTTTAAAGCTACGATGACGGGTCAGTGCTATTATTCTGCCAAGACCTATAATCCACTAAACCTTACGGAACGCAGTCATTATTAAGTACTATGTAAAGCACAGGTGGGCAATGCTCGGCCCGCGTGCCGGATGCAGCCCTCTTCAGCTTTTGATTCAGCCCGCAGAACATTTAGAAACCACGCGTGAAAAGTTAATATTTTTACTAAACAAAAAGACCAAACTAATGAAACATAACTTTAACATGTCCATTGGCTTTTTTGTTTCATAATTTTTTCGTATAAAATTGCTTGTACATACGATGAAAAACATGAGAAAGTCATAACTTTATCGCTTTTTCTGATGTAAACTTGGAAAACTCTTTGATATCCAATGTAGCTTTTGTATTTACTTGATTTTATAAATTGAAACAATTTTTTTCCCAACTGAAACCTACGGCCCGCGATTTCGTAACAACTGAAAGTTTCGCCCGCAACTTTCAAAGGTTGACCATACCTGATGTAAAGAGTATAATCTTTCAAGTTTGCGGTAGATTGTAGGTTACCTATTAGGTAAAACCTATTTGTCATTCTGATACCTTATTTTTTTCTCAACTGAAACCTACGGCCCGCGATTTCGTTAACAACCTAAAGTCACAACTTTTCAAAGGTTGACCATACCTGATGTAAAGAGTATAATCTTTCAGGTTTGCGGTAGATTGTAGGTATAAGTTCATACCTATTAGGTCAAACCTATTTGTCATTCTGATACCTTATCGGAAGCTGTGTTACCAAATCCGGCATTATGAATATTAATTGGGTTAGGGTTGACGCCCACACCTGTGTTTTGAAGCACACATCAAAGCTAGATTACTGTTATGTATGCATGAGACTGATTTAATTTAAGATCAGTGTTTCTTCAAAATAGAGCTAAAGCAAAATTTAGTTAGTACTGAGATGACGGATGATAGAAAGAAATGGAGGAAGATAACACATTGTGCCGACCCCACTTAGCATGGAAAAAGAAGAAGAAGAAGAAGTTTATCCAAGATAAAGCTAAGTATAAGTTACTAGCTTCCGCCAACGGCTTCGCCCGCGTTGTACCTTGAAATAAAGAAACAATAGTAAAAACAGAAATAATACGTACCATCAAATCACAAGGATCATTCTGAAACCAGTTTTAGCCTAGACTAAATCCAAGAAACATGACCAAGAAACTCATTTAGGTCATAAAGTGTTTTTTTTTAAATCCTCTTTACAAAAAAAACTCGTAGTCAGCTAGATCTTGAAGAAATATAAAAACTAGAATTTATTGCAACACTTAAAAAAACCGTCTCCGTAACTAATAACAAATTTTTACAGCCACCATAATAGATCTTTTGACATTTAGTATAGCTTATCACTTGTGATTCAGGCGAATCCAACGATGACTCATTTATCAAAATTCGTCAAGCCGTTTGAGCTACAAGCAAAAGCTAAAAGAGCTCACATACATCCAAACATACATACATACCACCCAAAAAACATTACCTTCTTTCTTCGCTTCGCAGTCGGGAAAGAGAAGAAGAAGAAGAAGATTCTAAAGAAAAGAAGAGAGAAAGAAATATTACACGGTGATATTATGCCATTGATATAAGATTCAAAATGCAAAGATTCTCATCTTATTAAACCTGACTTAGAACAATGTAATACATCTCAATATTAAATCAATTATAATAAACCCCCTCGCAATAACTCCTACGTACGAATAATAAAAAGGGCTCCATAAAGTTGCATTTAACGAGGAAATAAAGGAAAAGTATTTTACCCTTCCGTACGCCCCGTTACGATATTCTCCTATAATCATATTTTTATGAAATTGTAAAATATTTTTGAGTATTCGATACGAATCGTTTGCAACAACCCACACTTATTATATATTAGCTTCCGCCCACGGCTTCGCCCGCGTGGTACCTTGAAAAACAAAAACAAATCCATGCCGCAGGAACCGTACATTTTTCCGGGATAAAAAGTAGCCTAAATGTGTTATTCCAGACTAAAATCTATATCTGTGCCAAATTTCATCTAGATCCGTTCAGCCGTTTCAGCTTGTAAGAGTAACAAACATACATATGGATGAATAATATACATAATATAATACATCCATACATTCACGAAAATTTGTAAGAATGTACGGATCTGGATGAAATTTGGCACAGATATAGATTATAGTCTGGAATAGGCTACTTTTCATCCCGGAAAAATGTACGGTTCCCACGGGATAGATTTGTTTTTGTTTTTCAAGAGACCACGCAAGCGAAGCGGTGGACGGAAGCTAGTTGTAAAATATGTTTGAGTATTCGATACGAGTCTTCTACAACGACCCTCACTTATTTTGTTATTTCTGTATTTACCCGATCTGGGAAATAAGATTCGTATTCGAGATTATTTTAACGGGATGGACCTAAGTGTATTGCGTTTCAGTTTGCTTAATCATATTCAGATAGTGTTCAGTTATGTAAAGTTTTCTAGTTACTACACTTTGTTTTCTGTTTTTTCTTTTATTTTTTTATTATTTGTTTTGTTTTTTTGACTTGTTTAGTGTCAGATATTTTTATAATGGCGAGCAGCTTTTTTTGAATATTGGCTTGACAATTTGACGTGACTCTGTGACGTTAACAAAAACTTCAAATTAAAAACTTGACTTTGGCAAAATTTATCTATAAAGAAACAGATGCCATAAACATAAAGAAGAAGAAGTTGCAATTAACTTTGCCAAGTTTGTCACAGAAAATGGTGACAGTTTTCTTCAGATTGTGTTAAAAGACAAGCTTTATTAGCTAAAATTACGTAAAACAAAACAATTTTATATAACTTTTTGCAAATATAACCGAAAAAACTTCCTTAGCAACTTCCATCGAACCAACAAACAGGGCTAAAACAATAAAGTATAACCAAAGCTGTATCTTTTTTTTCCCCAAATTTGTTCACAGTGTACATAAATTTCGAATAATACATTCCTTTTTGTTTTTTTTTCCAGCGGGATGACTTGACCGGTTCAAAAATGCATTAGGTCAACTCATCCCGCGGGATAAGTTGACAGCGGCCTCAGACCCCAATAATACACTTTAATACGTCAATATCAGATGCTAAAGATAAACTTAACAAGGAAACTGGCAACTGGGTGAGGGATTCACACAACGTTTACACACACTTTATACGATGGCCATTGTCGCCTAAGTTGAGGTCACGCTGACCATTTGAATGGACATAAAACATTATAGCTAACAGTGGACTGACAACTTTAATCACATTTCAAAGCTTTCAAACTTTGATTGTGTGTTTGACGGATGAAAACCATGTTACCAACAGAGTTATGAATATGAATGTGGATACGTGCGCAAGTAGAGGAAAGCCGAAGAAGAAGTGGCAGACTACTTAGACCTTTGGCAGTTAAGGCATCACACATTTTAGACCTTTTATATTTTAGGCACAATGGAACTTTAGTCATTTTACATTTTAGGCATTTTACTTCCTAGGCATTTTGGAAATTAGACTTTCTGTTCAGGAGGCGTTTGATTGTGTGAAAGATGAGGAATGTAAGAGTTGATTCAGAGTTGAAGAATGATAAGAGTGAGTTGAAGAGGAAAACATGTTGTGCCGTCCCCACGCGTGGGATAAGGGCAGGAGAACGATGAATTAAAAGTTATTACATAAAAGCTAAATGTTAGCCTTATACATGGTATCGACAACTAATTTGGTTTGTTTGCCCAAAAGGCCTCCTTAACTTTTCCTCATTCCTTCATTAAGTAGCTTTCCTTGTCCAAATATATCTTGCTATTATTTTAATTTGTCAGGCTTTTGTGGCAATTCTGGGGCCTTACCGCAAGCTCTTCGGGCAAGATCAAGGTAATAACTTTGATATTTCGTACCATGATCTATAAAATTGTATTGAAGTCGTGTTATTTCAAGCTTGAAACGTGATGTTTCTGAAACATGATGTCAATAGTCAATAGTCAATAATCTTTATTCAGTAATATCACAAGGATCATTTTGAATCGTCTTACATACTAGGTGAGTCTAGGTGCCAATTCCAGTCCTATCCCCAGTACGAGAAGAACTGGCAAGAAACTCGCTGGGCCCTAGCGCTTTTTTTGTATTATGAACCTTGTTAACATTGTTAGGGACACCTAGCAGAGTTGGAGCTGATTCGTCCCAAGCTTTTTTGTCATCTAAGTACTCTGATGGTTTGTATGAGCTTATGGCCCTCTTGGTGTCGGCAAAATATAGTACTTAAGCATTTATATGCTGACTCAACATTGTTTTGCTACTACAGCATACACACAGACACAATTTTATTGTTATTGCCATCATGCATTGTAATTTTTTCTGTTATCTTTTGTGTATGTATAGGCGACCAAGAAATTGGTTTACCACTTTTGATGACATCTCCCAGTAACATAATTATTCGCTAAGGATTACTATGACAGATTCTGACGTAGCAGTTATTAATCTGTCAAGCGAAAATAGCCCTTGATGTTTTGTACGTGCAAATGATTTTCAGCCTTAAAGTGGTAAACCAATTTCTTGGTCCCCTATACCTACTAAGAAGCAAATAAATGTTTGAGTCTAATTTTATGTACCTACCCATTTTCTAAAATGACTATAATTTTTTTTATATCATAGAATACTAGAACATAGTTTGGCTGGCCTCACAGCTCAGTTGAGTAGGTTGTGGGTTTGATCCCCACCCAGGATAAACATTTGTGTGATGAACGTTCTAATCGATTTCGATAAAATTTACATAATGGAACCACCTCTGAAGTATGCCCTATCAAATAAAAATAATCGTCAAACTTTGGCAAAGTAATCAACAAACAACCAAAGATAAGCGATATCATATCGATGACATGATTTCTAAAAACAGATCTTCGTATGTCTTATACGAGTAGTTTCAGACTTTCCTATACTGACCGATCTAAATGTTACGCCCTGTATATCGATGGAAAAACGTCTACGATGCTCATGGAAAGCTAATGTTACGTGACACTCGTGACAGTAATAGTGATTGGTCAAGCCTCACTTCCCAGTTTGGCGACAGCCCGTAGATCCTCGGATAACAAGCGGAAAGCTTACAGCAAAATCACATCGTGTGAATTCAGCCTAAGCTCGATTTATACCGTACACACGATTAAACTTGTTAATCGCACTGAGCTAGGATTTATCGTGCGGTAATTAGTCGGAATGGACGAACGCGGATAACGTGGACGGTAGATGTACTGCGCGCTTTATAGCCGATACTGGATGTATTGTCTTTGTTCGGTGTTTACCAATAAGAAAATTAATATACATGGTGTTGCCAGACTACTTCCGAAAACTTCAGGGGGTTAAAGTACCCATCAATATAAACAACTTTTTCTAAGAAACAAACACTGTGAGCGCGAAAAAAAATAGCTATTTCATACTTTTTAGCCAAGTAGGTATTGAACTTTTGTATGGAAAAGCTGTTTTATTTTCGCGTTAACGGTTTTGGTTTCTTAGAAAAAGTTGTTTATATTGATGGGTACTTTAACGCCTGAATTTTTCGGAAGTAGTCTGGTAACATCCCTGTATAAAAGATTTCTAATCAATTTACGCGTTCGTGACGATGATTTTATTTAATATTTCTTCTCTCCCCCCCCCCCCCCCCCCCCCCCCCCCCAAGCCACCTTCATAAAATACACCGTGAAATTTTAATGGTTGTTTTCCCACGTCAGAACAACTTGCCATAAGGAGTACTTTCGAAAAATAGAGTAAAAGTAAAAAAAATTAAGATGTTTTTGTTTTAAAATAATTTAAAAATATTCATAAACTCGAAAATGTGAGGAAAAATAGTAACATTACACGTAACTTGTAGGTACTTTTCGAATCGCACGCGCCGCCGGCCGCCTTCGCGTAGGTATCGAGATGAATTACTATTTGTTCGTGGTCGCTTTCGAATTAAATTTTCATTTTTTTTTTCTAATATTAATTTGTTTATACAACAATTGTTACCAAGACCAAACCATTTCGCTGCGGGAAAACAACCATTAAAATTTCACGGTGTATAATCTATGTTCATTCTGAAAATTTATTCTCAACATTAGTGAAATCGAGTTTTTGAAATCGGATGGGTAGTTTCGTATATAACCTCCTACATACAAATAAACGACTTTTTAATTTGAATTTTCATTCATAGATCCGTTGTAGCATCTGTCAGTAATTTTTCTATAAGAAATAGCGCGCACAGGTTACTTTTGTCACCATGTATGGCGATGTCACCCAGTGTCACGTCGTAACATGCGCGCATCTCCATACATAATCACGGACTCGATAAGAGTGACGAAACAGTCACGGCGACAAAAGTAGCCCGTGCGCGCTATCTCTTACAGATATTCGTCGACCTCTGTGGCGCAGCGGGCGAGAGTCCGCCTGCGACGCAAGAGGTTGCGGGTTCGATTCCCGCCACGGAACAAATTTGTGTACGATCTGCAGAAATTTGTTCCGTTGGTCTGGGTGTTTTCTATGTATAATAAAAAAATATCTATCTATGCATATAATGTATTCAATATATCAGTTATCTAGTACCCATAACACAAGCTTTGAGTAGCTTACTTTGGGGCTAGATGATGCTGTGTGGATTGTCCAGCATTATTTATTATTATTATTTATTATTCAAATTAATGTTTAACGGGACACTATTTTCTTGTGATTTATATCATGTTAAACGATTTGTTAACTTGTTACTCACATTGAAAAATATCTCACTTAGCATATTGAAGCCATATAAAAATATGCCAAAAACCTTCTGTTACCAGCTATGCACACCATTCAATAAAATATGCAAGCCAAATGGACGTATATCACGATGTGCGAAAGTTCAAAGTGGTCTAGCCAGATAACAGTTTTATATCATAACTTACGAGTGCATAATTTTTTAATATTTTAAAGCGGTCAGTTTGGTTGGTAGATCGGAAAGTACGAGCATTTATTATCCGACTTCAAAAAAGAAGGGAGACTACCTATTAAATGAAGTCCTCGTTCTTTGTTTTTCGTAAAAATACAATTTGAAGAAAACCAAACCAAATTCTTGGGGTTCCGTATAGAAAAAAAATCTAAAAATTACTCTTTGTCTGTCTGGCTGTCTGTTTTTCAGGACCCTTTTAATAAGCTATCCCGGAATAAATCGTATTTTACTTTGATATTATAACAAACTATTTTTTTTAGTTATAGCAAAAGTTGATCTAATCGCCATTATCAAAACACCCTAATATTATGACAGTTTAAGGTCATAGCACACATATCAACTCTTAAACGGAACGTAACCGTATTGCCTCGCCGTCAACCAGGCGTCATTCAAACGTAAGTGCGTAACCAAGCAATTAGCAGCTCCGAGTCGACTCGGCTACGGCTAGGCGACGCCGCGCTTACGACTCGCCGCTGGTTGACGGCTAGGCAGGGTGCTTTGTGAATGACACACGTTCATCAAAGCAGCGCAGACGAAGAAACGTAAGCTAGGGTACGGAGAGTCGTAAGATAGCGTACGGTAAGACGTAAGCGCGGGAATGGCAAGTCGACCACGGACTGTTCACCGTTCGTGAGCTTGTCCCGAGGCGAGGCGATTACGTTACGATTCCGATTAGTGTGCATCGCAGTAGGGAGTTTCATATAAAGAATACTGAACTGCTATAGTTGATACGGTTACGTACCGTTAACGAGTTGATATGTGTGCTACGACCATTACTCTCAACATTGCAAAACCCTGCGTATATTCTCCACGTATCTCATAGTGGACATGTATTGAAGTGCATTTGGCACCCGCGTTTCAACTACGTGAGGAAATTCCCGAATGCACAATATTCTGAATACTCCACAGATTTCAACAGAATCACGTTTTCAATATGCATTGAAAATATATAAATTGACGAGGCAAGTGATATATACATTAAACAGCTCATGGTACGTTCTGACAGCTGATATCATAATGTCACTGGTATTTTTAGAAACGGTGATCGAAGAGTTGGAGTAATAGGTTAGCGTGGTATGGGCATGTTAAGAGATGAATGTCAGGTGACGAGGAGATTAGGTATGAATGTGGTTGGATACAGGGGTAGAGGTAGGCCAAAGAAAAGATGGATGGACTGTGTGAAAGGTGATAATGAGTAAGAAAGGTGTGAGTACTGAGATGACGGATGATAGAGGGAGATGGAAGAAAAAAATGTTTTTTGCCGACCCGTAGTAGCGTCTATACTGTTCTGTAGAAGGATCATACAAAAAAGCGCTAGGACCGAGACGAGTTTCTTGCCTGTTCTTCTCGTACTTGGGTTAGGTTGGAATTGGCACATAGATTCACCTAGCATGTAAGACGTTTCAAAGTGATCCTTGTGATTGTACTGAATAAATATTTTTCAATTTCAATTTCAATTTCAATTTCTATTCTACTCGTAATACATAGTCAAACAAACGGTGCTGAGAAACTTTTTCAGTAACTTTGAGAAATTTTTGACGATACGATTTTGATTTTTGTCATCCCGTGACCATGACAGTGTGTATCTGTTGGTACCTGTTACCTGAACGTTGGGAAAAATAGGTAAACAAAACGCGATAAATACCCGTTTAATACTAATCATAATTTTTGACATACTAAAATTGTGTATAAAGTAACGTGGACGAATGTGTGTGGACGGTGTTTTTCACAGGTGTAATTTCTCGATTTCAGGATATAAATAATTTTGCGGAGTTGCTGAACCGAAAATGATGACAGACTAACAAAAAAGTACCCAACTGATAAGATTAGAAGGCCCTTGTTCATTAGGACAGTAGGGATGGACAGAGTAATGAAAAAATATCAAGATGTATGAACGTTTTGATAGTATCCGAGTTCCGTAATTGCACTACAGAATTTGGTCAAATCCAGTAACTCCCATTAGTTCTAATAGGACTGTTACGTCAAAGAACTGTTAATTTTTTTTTATCTGTGTAGTTCAATGACTATTGAAACGAAAACTAGCCCATTTGTTCTATAGAACTAATAATACACATGATTAGTGTTCCGTACGTGACAGGTTGCAAGCCCATCGCCACTTATAAGAATACTAATCCATAACACACACCTTTAAATTTTTGGTTCTAGGGTATGCTGGTTTCTTGACGATGTTTCCCTTCACCGTTTAAGAGGACTGGTGTATCTGGTAATTACTTCCATTAGTTCTATAGAACTGTTGGCTACCCTCAGACTCATTTATGAGCAGTCTTTTTTCTCTACTCTCCGATTGCAGCGGCTTATAAGATGACCATACTTGTGGCGGAAACGGGATATTCCGGGCAATTAATTTTAATGAAGTATTGTGTTTAAATAGCAGGGACCCTAAAAAAAGGATTATGAATGGCAGTTAAGATTAATCTGTATTACTAAGTAGGTTACTAATATACATTTATCAAGGACTTTGGGTGTTTGTGAAGTTATTGTACGTATGCGTAACTATTTATAACGATGAACTATGCTATAAACCTGGGGCCTTACCACAAACTTTTTAGGCAATATCAAAGTAAGTACCTGGATGATCGAGCTTTGCTCCGGTTTTTTTTAGTAAACGACGTTTTTTATAAATGATACCTAGCTAGATTGATTTATCGTCATTGAAACCCCATCTGACTACCCTCTATATATATCTTCTCAGATCTCCAGTTACTTAGATCTTAGTGGATATCTATAGAGGGTAGTCAGAGAGTCCGAACAAGACATTTGGCTCATGCCCACATTTTGCACAGGTTAGTATTCCGTACGTGACATGTCCATCGCCGCTTATAAGAATATTACCTTTTTTCAGTTAAGCATGCTAGGTGAATTTCAATTCCAGCTAAGTCTGTGAAGAACAAGCAAGAAACTTGCCTTTAGTAAGTATGGACTTTATATTTAAATCCTCACGTCACTGAGGGATAGACATAACTAATTATTCCCAAATGTTCGCGCGTTTTCGTGGTTCTACTTATTTGTCCTATTATCCTTAGAGCGATGGACAGCTATTTCTAACCAACCTATTATCAATTTGATAGTTGACAGGTGACAGGTTTCAAGATCTCGAAGAATATCCTCAATAATCTTATATTTTGGGGCACTAACAATTGCTCATTAGAAAAGCTTGATATCGAGTTACAGACGGCCCACGTATCGTGGACGTAGTTAGTTATTTTAGCAGTAACTAGAGAATTTTCATGGCGTGAAGAAGGCTTTTATGGCACACTTCACAGCTCAGTTGGTAGTAGCTCCTCTGCCTTCTGCACTGTAGGTTGCGGGTTCGATCCCCACCTAGGACAAACTTTTGTGTGATGAACGCAGATTTTTTCAGATGTTTGTTCTGGGTTTGGGTGTTAATTATATTGTATGTATTTATTTATTTATGAATGGCCTTACAGTTCAGTTGGTAGTAGCTCTGCCTTCTGCGCTGTAGGTTATGAGTTCGATCCCTACCTTGGACTAACATTTGTGTGTTGTTTAATCTATCAGCTATCTGGTTCCCATGGTACAAGCTTTGCTTAATTTGTGGCTAGATGGCGTTGCGTGAACTGTTCAACGATATTTAATTATTTATTTATTGTTATCATATATATAAAAATTAAGAACTAAATCGAATGCAGTTTTCACTAATGTATTTCGATGAAAAATCCTAGTTTCATCGAGATCTGTTGACATGTCATCTTTCGCACAGTTCGTCCATCTTTTCTTTGGCCTACCTCTGTATCTATCAACTAATCATATAACAATCAATCCTGTATCATACAATTAAAGTGTTTTGTACTATGTCTGGTATTAACAACGCACTCGCCAGTAACTCGATGGAGTCAGTAGTAGGTGCCAAAACCCAAGGCCTCTCCAATTCCCATCAACAGAGAAACCCGCAAAAACAAAAGACAGTTAATTCCGTGAATTTCCTGCTATTAAAGCCTTATTTTCTAAAAAGCGCGGCCGTCATTAAACGTGTAATATAGCGGCGGTGTGGGAAATGACAATATTATAATGTATATTTTCTTCCGTCATCATTTTGTTGACGTAATAATTGATCCGCTCGCGACCTTGTCTGCGTTTTGATACGAACATTCTTTGAAATAAATGGATTCATGCTCTACATCAGACTTTTCTATGCATACATAAAAATAGGGCCAAAAATTGATAAATAATATAAGTAGAGGAAGGTCGGAGAAGAAGTGGTTGGATTGTGTGAAAGATGATATGAATGTAAGAGGAGAACATTCAGAGTTGACGACTGATAGGAGTGAGTGGAATAAAACATGTGCCGACCCCACTCGTGGAATAAGGGCAGGAAAATGACATAAAAATAGAAGCAAAATAAAGACTTTTTTGAGTTGGGAGCATAACCTATCCAAGTCACTAAATTGGAGAATTTGTTAGGATGCAGTGAAAGTCCCATCAAAGTTGATATAGTACCTAGTACTCTAACTTTAACAGTTTAGTAATTCTCCAACGTTTAATAACGGTTTCCGTTTTTCGAAAAATCAAAGCTGTAAAGTACTGTATTACGGCAATCTCTTTAGAATTTCGCGTTTCGTATCCTCCTAAGTAGGTGGTAGGTACCTACTGTATAATATACGGCTTTGTCAAGGTTTCTGAACGAAAATATATCTTGCTTTTAATATAATGATATTTGATTTGTTGGTTTGTACAAAACGAACATGATCACGACTGTTATCCCCAGGCTCGCTAGATATCTCTTTAGACCTTTAGTGACTTTGATCTTTGAGGATATTTAGAAAGCGTACCTAGTCAGAAGCACGTCCGATCATGACATTTTGCACAGTAGTAAGTATTTCATCTATTATACATAGTTGTAAGTAGGTATGTATTCTCTTGTAAGTATGTATTCTCGTTATAAATGACTTTCAAGTAAAATTAAACTAAAACTTCTCGCAAAAATTAAAAAACCCGACTGAGCTTAACTGAAAATAGATTTTTACAGCTGCCATATAATATTTTTGATATTTGTATAGCCTATGTTAATCTTGTAATCCAGACAAACCCAACGACACCTTGTTTTTCAAAATTTGTCCAGCCGTTTGGGTTACAGCGACAGCCAAAGAAACTAGCATACATACAAAAATACATAAGTACACCGCGAATACATTACCCTCCTTCTTCGCTTCGCAACCGGATAAAAATAAGTATCGACACATACTCGTAAAATAGCAAGACTGTTTTTTTATTGTTGACATCACTTTTGTTAATTTGTTGCGAGTAAATAAAAAATAATTAGTCCGCCATCTTGGGTGGTCCGCCATATTGGATTATAGAATGACGTCACTTATCTAACCGTGCATTGTCATCGAAACTAATAGTAGTATTGGGTTTCCTACTATAAACGTGTTTGCAACATTTCAGCTCATTCGGTTGTGAAATAACTGTTTTAAAATTCAGTTGCAAGATTTGACCTGAAAAAATATACAAACATTGCAAGTTAAGTAAAAGGTTGTAAATACGTATCTAAACATTTAGTAAGACTGTTTTTTTTATGGTAGACACTACTTACTGTAGTTAACTTCTTTATTGAAAATTATCTTAGGGGTAGTGAGAGGTACATGGTGCATATAATGCATAGAAATACTATTATATTTTTTTTAATACCTTAATTATTCATAAGTACCAATTTATATCTTTAATTAGTGTAAAAATACCTTCAAAACCATAAAATTTAGTAAGTATTCAGACAATTATTTTTTATTACCAAAAACATGAAAACTACAAGTGGGCGGTTAATTCTGCCGGTGAGTGTACCTAGTTTTTCATAGGCCAGTCATAGACCAAATATATTTTTATATAAGTATATTAATATTTAATTGAAATCTTGTTGGCATTAATTTATTCATTGTAATTAGAAATGCTTCATTTTTATAATTTTTTATGTTTCACAAGCATAAACACACTAAATACACGACTAAATAGTTCGTCCTAGTATAATAAAACTTAGCAATTTTCTTGCGTGTTTTCCTTCACCGATTGATAGCAGTTTTAAAAGTACTCGTACCAAATTATTCAGTAATACGATCGATATTAGAACTAAGTAGGACAAGGTACAACTACACAACTGCAGTCAATAATACAGGCTAAGTCAACGGAAACGCCTGTCTATAGACATAATAAAATCGTTGAGAAGACGAGTGTGCAATTTTGATATCAAATAATTTTAGTGCTACATAATAGAAGATACGCCAACATAACAGCTTTTGAAAAAATGTCTGTTTAGCTGTGCTTTTGTGCACGCTAATCTCCACAACGGCTGAACCAAATCGTATGCAGTTTTCACTAATGTATTGCGATAAACTTGGATTTAAACTTAAACCTTGTTTTATCGAGATCAGTTGACAGATAAAAATATTATGATCATTTTATTTATTTCTCTCGCGCGCTGGACGTTACGCTGAAATAGTAGATTAGTAGACAAGGGCTGTAAGGCATCAATTGCAGCCCGAGATATTTATCCGACTATAGTTCGAGGGTGCAATTGATGCTTACACCCGAGCTAACTACTCTGCTTTACATCTCGATTGTGAGGTAAGTAGAAAAAAACCGGCATTACAAGAATAAAACATTTTAAAGTAAAAGTTTTCTATTCCCGCTATTTTTTTTTCAAGAACGAAACTGAGCTTCGCCGTTCGATATTTAAAATTGATGACTATTATATTCATACGAAGACAAGTTTGAATAGCGAAGCGACCTCTTTTGTCATTGGGCTGAATGTATGATGTCTATTGCCAGTATGATGGTTAGATGTAAGTACGCGAAGTTTTTGAAAGAGTGAAGTTTTTTTTTTAATTACTTACCGCCCTAGGGCTTTTCTTGCTACATTAATACCCTAGAACGCTAATTGGTCACCTACAAGCCCCATTTGGGGGTAATAAGGACCTACTTACCGAATATGAGAGATGTAAAGTAATTTACGCATACGAAGTCGCGGGTAATAGCTAGTTCAACAATAAAACTGTTCGTTTCGCACGCCCTTATTGTCCTACATTTGCGAATTAAGGCTGAGTCAACAATATCATAAAAACGAGCCTCCAACCATTGAAGATTTATAACAGACAGGCTATCTTGCATGGAAATATTGGATCATTTCATTTCTAAAGCAAATTAACGTTTAGTGCATTGCATAGTAATAATTATCATCTTATCTTATCTTATCTTATCTTATCTTATCTTATCTTATCTTATCTTATCTTATCTTATCTTATCTTATCTTATCTTATCTTATCTTATCTTATCTTATCTTATCTTATCTTATCTTATCTTATCTTATCTTATCTTATCTTATCTTATCTTATCTTATCTTATCTTATCTTATCTTATCTTATATCTTATAGCATATATATATATAAAAATGAATTGCTGTTCGTTAGTCTCGCTAAAACTCAAGAACGGCTAAACGGATTTATCTCATCTTGGTCTTGAAATGTTTGTGGAGGTCCAGGGAAGGATTAAAAGGTAAGAAAAATTCGAATAACTGCCGGGAAAGCCCTTTTTTATTTCCCATACAAACGTTTTCTAAATAAGTACGAAGTCTGCCGGGTCAGCTAGTCAAATATAAAAATCATTCAAAATTTTCAAACGTAGGTATACCCGCGTCTTTTGCCTGAACCAGCAAACACGTTACCAATTATGCATGATTGGTTTATTATTTTTGTAAAATTTAAATCATTTTCAAATTTGAAAAATCATGACAGTCACAATTAGGTTGGTATAATTTAGTTACTGTATAGATAGGTTAGGTTAAATTCTTTCGTCTAAAACTGCCCTAGACACAAAAGCGTCCCCTAACAGTGAGAGATTAAAATTTCCACTCTGGCATTTTTAGGTTTTAATAATCAAATCACAAATGTTTTTGAATAAGGATAGCTTTAGAAAATTGTATGACATATCTTACTAACGTTATAAATTATGTCATACTAGCTGACCCGGCAGACTTCGTACTTATTTAGAAAACGTTTGTATGGGAAATAGAAAAGGGCTATTTTTAGGGTTTTCCCGGCAGTTATTCGAATTTTTCTTACCTTTTAAACATTCCCTAGACATTTCAAGACCAAGATAAGATAAATCCGTTTAGCCGTTCTCGAGTTTTAGCGAGACTAACGAACAGCAATTCATTTTTATCTATACTAATATTATAAAGAGGAAAGATTTGATTGTTTGTTTGTTTGTTTGTTTGAATTGAATAGGCTCCGAAACTACTGAACCGATTTGAAAAATTCTTTCACCAATGTGTAGAATGAACTTTCAGGATGAACATAGGCTATAATTTATGTAGGTACCTACTTCGCGGGCGACGCCGCGTGCAGAAGCTAGTATATTATATAGATGAATTGCTAAGCTCTCTGAAGGCTGACGCTATCTCATCATAGAAGTGACTCATCTATAACGATGTAACATCACTGTCTCCATCCCTTTATCTCGAACGATAAATCCATCACAACAGCATTTCGCATCGCCTAACTCAGCGGAAGTGGATGAAACGAAAATATTGTGAAAAAATATTACTGATTTGACGCACTCACGCCTAGTACTAACAAACAAGTTTTACTTTTTAGTGTAGTTTTGTAGGTGTTTCGCATGATGTTTGGCTTAGCTGAATGTTTTCGCTGCAAAAACAGTAACTAAATTGTTTTATAAAGTGGGTGCATTATATAAACCAAATGGCATGCGAAAAAATTCAAACACTTCTTTTTTGTATAGGCGACCAAGAAATTGGTTTACCACTTTTGATGACATCTCCAAGTAACATAATTATTCGCTAAGGATTACTATGACAGATTCTGACGTAGCAGTTATTAATCTGTCAAGCGAAAATAGCCCTTGATGTTTCGTACGTGCAAACGATATTCAGCCTTAGAGTGGGCAATCAATTTCTTGGTCGCCTATACATGAATTATTGGCAAACCAAGACGTTTAACCAATGATTTAAATCGTGGATATGCCCGTACGGTACTTAGACCGCGCCGTTTTGTTGCCACACGAAATGAGATAGCTCGCTCATTTGGCACACCAAATATTTTCCATGTCAGGGTACAAAAGGAATAAGTATATTTTTTTACGAAAGATCTTGCAATATAATTGCACAATAAATGGTGAAATAACTGTTTGGTTCATTTTTTACTAATCATTAGTGTGCGTGCATCGGCATTTTGTTAACACACACAAGTAAAAACAGTGCCACAGTTTTTGGCGTCCGGGCATATTTACGATTTAAATCTTTGCTTTTAACGATTAAAATTTATACATTTTAGTAAATATCACAATTAAATGAAAATATAGGTCGATCATAAGTCGAAGGAAAATTGGAACGTCAATTTGACGACAAAAATCTGGAATCAGGCTGTCAGATATTATGAGGACGAGTATGGTTACATAGAAAACAGGTTCAAAAGTCTTACCATGGATTTTGATTTGCTAGTGACCCGAGAAACTCAATACTCAGGCAAATACTCAAGCAGAGAATAAAGATGATAATCGGTTTTGCCATTACTAGGTACAGTAAATATAAGAGCGCTGGTGGTGTAGCGGTAGCACCCCTGCCTCACAATCCGAAGGTCGTGGGCTCAAACCTGGTCGTGCACCAATGAGTTTTTCCATTCGAAAAATTTATAAGCGCAATGCCAGTGCTCTTAAACGGTGAAGGAAAACATCGTGAGGAAACCGGCATACCTTAGAACCGAAAATTCGAAGGTATGTGTCATAGGTTAGTATTCTTATAAGCGGCGATGGGCTTGCAACCTGTCACGTACGGAATACTAACTACCGTGCAAAATGTGGGCATGTACCAAATGTCATGTTTGGACTTGCCTCTGACTACCCTCTTTAGATATCCTCTAAGTTCTAAGTAACTAAAGATCTGAGGAGATATCTACCGAGCCTGGGGATTACAGTCGTGATCATATTTATTATTTTTTTATTTTAGTAATTTATGAAGTTGTCCTAATAACATACACTTTCACAATTAAAAAAAATAACCCGACCAAAGCTTGCTATCTGCTTTTTACATAAATGGGGTCAAAGTCCTTTGCTTCGATCCGTCACATCTGACTGCGTCATGTCATTAGTTTTAAATACACTGTGTCCTTAATTATTGTATGGAGGGATGAAACAGAAAGAATATTTACTTCTATTTTATTTGTAGACTCTTGAACAAATACGTGGGTAGAGTCTGCGCAAAAAGAGAACCGTTGTGGCGGTACGGTTTAAACTAAAAATTAGATTTTTATCTTTACCAAGATAAAATAAGATTTTTATATTATGATTTTTTTTTTATTACCAAGTATCAACCAAGCATCAAACACTTATGCGTACTGGCAATAACGGAGCAACAAAATAAAAGGGCACACAGGCGACCTCCATTCCTACGACGCTTCTCTTTAAATAATAAATGATCCTTAAAAATACAGATTAAAAAATATTATTGTAAAAGTTTTCTTGTACGTAGCGTGATAAAAGTTAATCAATTTTTATATCTGATTTTTTATTGTAACCCAAATAAAAACAAAACTCATAAATGGCATCCCAGTTTTTGACAAAACTCCTATATCCATTCGATCCCGAAAATCTTTAATGTTTTTGTTCGATCCATCAGATTTGACTGAGCAATATCGTGTCCTCAATTAGGGCTGATGAATCGGGGAGCTATATTTTATGGTGTAAATACCTTGTCATTTTCACGCAGTGACGCGCAAGGGTGACTGGATATGTGGAGATAAAAGTGCTTTGACGCTTTCAATGTTTTAATGCTTTTAGTTTTTTTTGTCTTTAAAAGGACGTTGAATGTTATTATCTCAACTCATAGCATGTCGGCTTATTCCCAAAGTACTCCATTCTTTTGTTCAAAAAAGATAAGAATCTCGAACATTAGTTTCCAATCTACTCCAAAGAATTATTATTAAAAAAAGGTAAAATAAAAATAGTGCGTTTAAGTTTTGAGACTACTCCATTCAAAACATCGAAACAAAATAATGTTTCATTCTACTCCATGAGATGAAGGAGTACAGTCTGTCACAGTATTTCTGTAACAAAATTAGGTACCTATGCTGGCAAAAGTTTTCTTCAAATTATTTAGGACGTTTACGTCAGCGGCAAATGGAATAAATTGTAAGTACCTACTTCACTTCAACATCACTTACATACTTTTAACGCATTATTATTCAGAAAAAAACAGTAGCAAAAGAGATAAGTTTTTTTACACCCACGTATGTTAATGTTACAAGCAATTACCAAATTACAAATTATTTAATTTCTGAATATATTTTAAGGGGTTGTTCTTCGTGGCCAAACTATTTCACCTAACTAGTTTGGCTACGAGGAATAACATTTCCTCATAGCCGAACTCGTGTCAAAATAGGAAAAGCAAGTACCTACAGTTATCTAGAAAATGAAAATACCTCTGCAATACTTATGATGTCCTGGTACTTCAAACATTATTATTTATCCATTTGTCATGAAGGATGTATTAATTATGTCTTTTAGATAATTTAGCAAAGCAATTTTTGCAACATTATTTCGAAAACATGATTTGTCCTTCATGACGACAACGGATAAAATGTTTTGAAGTAAGTAGGTACCAGGACATCAAAAGTATCGCAGAAGTATTTTGATTTAAGCAAGAAAAAAAAACCTGTGCAACGTTTCTGATATCCTGGTCTTTTAAAAAAATCCAAATCACAATTCACACATAGTGCAATGCGAAATTCGAGTAAAATGCGAAATAAATCAGTATGCTCAAGACTAATATTAAATGTTTGGAGTAGTTTGAGAACGAATGTATGAGATAATTATTTTTGGACACCAGTAGGGTGGAGTCGAATTTAACTAAAAAAACAATATTTTATTCGTGGAGTAGTTTGAGAATATTTCTTGGAGTACTTTGAAACTAAAACGTGGAGTACTTTGGGAATAAGCCAGCATGTCAAATAGAGTGTATCTAAACACAAATACTGACTTTAGCGTTACTGTTTAATGTGGTTAAAAAACAAAACTGTGTATGGTGGAAAAAAAAATATTTAGAGCTCTGGTGGTGTAGTTGTAGCACCCCTGCTTCACGATCATAAGGTCGTGGGTTCAAGTCCGGTCGTGAACCGATGATTTTTTCATTTGAAAAATGTATGTAAGCAAAGATTAAGTGCTCTTAAACGGTGAAATAAAACATTGTGAGGAAACCGGCGTTCAAGGAACCAAAAGTTTGGTCACGTACGAATATTAACTACTGTGCAAAATGTGGGCATGTGCCACAATTATCATGTTTGGATTGCCTCTGATTACCCTCTTTAGATATTATCTCTAAAATAAAGAAACAAACCTCCAATGACATCTGATTTTCCATAATTTATTAAACTATGCTTCGACTGCCACTCAGCCAGTACATGTTGGTTTTATATTATATCTAGATAATAATAATATAAAATGGAAATGGAAAAGAATAAATTACTGAGGCGGCCACTTTATGGAACTTTGTCTCATTCAAACCAAGTATTATCAAAGTTCGCCATTTAAATTATACCGTAAACTTGCCGTATAAAACAGAGTTCCAAGTGAAATTCTAAAGATGAGAGATATCAGAGATTATTCGGACCGTCACCATCTGACAGATCAGATAGAAACACCAATAGAACTTCCTTGCTAGCAGTTTATTGATAAACTCAAGGATTCATAACATTGACTATGATGGCTATAATGGGTAGAATTTTGAATATTGCAAGTATTGCAACCCAAATTATTCTATTATCGCTTAATAGATTAGGTACATTGAAATAGAATGAAATGATAAAAAAAATAAAAAAAAAACTCAAGGATCTAAGTGACAAATTCATCGAAGGTTAAACACAAATTGATTAGAAAACCTCGGTTAAAAACTATGACAAACTCACCTCTGATTCAGAAACTCCTAATTATAACCAGGAAGGTAAGGTATTTTGAATTTATGTAAATCAGTTAATTTGAAACAAATCCATCGAGCTCTTTTTTCGAATAAGCTATTTACTTGAACATAATTATGTTTAAAAAAAATGTCGCTTGCCTTATTTAATTTTGTTTGATTAACATATAACCTTGAAAAAGTGGTTTGATTGTGTGAAGGATGATATGAATGTATGAAGAGTAGATTCAGAGTTGACGAATGATAAGAGTGAGTGGAAGAAGAAAGTGCTGTGCCGAATAGAAGTATTGTGCCGACCCCACGCGTGGGATAAGGGCAAGAGAATGATGACAATGAAGACCTTGCTTCTGAATTAACTTATGTATGAACGTTAGTGTTCAGGGCTAGAGCCAGCGAGTTTCTTGTCAGTTCTTCTCTGATTGGGGATAAGCCTGGTTGGGAAATTCAAAAATGTAATTTAACAAAAACTGTCTCTTAAAGCTTATTATAGATTATCAGAGTACTAAGATGAAAAAAAAAGCTTGGGACGAATCAGCTCCAAATCTGCTAGGTGTCCCTAACAATGTTAACAAGGATCATAATGCAAAAAAAGCGCTAGGGCCCAGCGAGTTTCTTGTCAGTCCTTCTCGGACTGCAGATAGGACTGGAATTGGCACCTAGACTCACCTAGTATGTAAGACGATTCAAAATGATCCCTGTGATTTTACTGAATAAATGCTTATTGACTATTGGCTATTGTACCTAGACTCGCCTAGTACGTAAGACGAGTCGTTTATTATTTGACGCTTTAGTACTGTCATCATGGCTATTAGGCAACCACTTTTGTCGGTACGTGTACCCCGTCTCGATCATAATATATGAGGAATGCTTTATGGAATCTGAAACATTCTGAAAAGATAAAAGTTACAACGAATTCACGAAGAATGTCCTAAACATTTTGGATTGTTGGTATCTAATTTTAAAATGAAGTTTCCTAAAATGCGCCGGTTTGACTTTTGGTTGTTTGTAATGAAACAAATTACACCGTTATACGAGTATTTCGGTCAGTGGCAGTTTTGTGAAAACCTTTGCTTAAGGGTTTTATTCGGAAAAGTGTGTATTGATTTTTTGAGTGAATATGAATATTTTACATACATACATACATAAAATCACGCCTGTTTCCCGACGGGGTAGGCAGAGATCACGAATCTCCACTTGCTACGATCCTGACAAACTTCTTTTGCTTCATTCACCCTCATTAAATTCTTCATACATGCGCGTCGGTTTAGGGTACTCTGGACCTGGCCTTTCTCTAGAACGTCCCCACTTTGATCGAGGTACCTACGTACGCCGAGGTCTTCCTCTTCCAACTGTCCCATTCACACTCTCCTTATACAACTGTTTCGTCAATCTCCTTTCCTCCATCCTTTCTACATGCCCAAACCATCTTAACCTACATGAATACTTTGGATCAAGAAATTCGTATAAAAATATTAACTATCAATAATAGGTTAAAAATAAAATTAAAGCAATCTATACTATACTAAAACTGTGCATCAAACATTTTCAATTGGGGATTGCATAACATACGATATAATCGTAGAAGACAAAAAAGCACTTTTTAGATTTTTTGTCTGACTGAATCATCATCATCTTCCTGCCCTTATCCCACGTTATGTGGGGTCGGCACAACATGTGATCCTCTTCCATTTCCCTCTGTCACTCGTCATCTCATTACTCACTCCTTTCTTACTCATGTCATCTTTCACACAGTCCATCCATCTTTTCTTTGGCCTACCTCTACCCCTGTATCCACCCACATTCATACCACATTTTTGTCTGACTGAATGTCGTTTTGAAATCGCATACTGTCAAACTACGTGATGGATTTTGATGAAACTACGTCAAGTTTCATCAAATGCTAGCCTTACCTATAGAAATAGGTTATAAGAATAAGTGATGACAATCAACAGTAAGTATTCGATACGTGACAGGTTGCAAGCCCATCACCGCTTATAAGAATCTATGGCACACATCTTCGAATTTTCGGTTCTAGGGCAGCCGACTTCCTCACAATGTTTTCCTTCACCGTTTAAGAGCACTGGCATTGCGCACATAATTTTTTCCAATGGAAAAACTAATTAGTTCACTACCAAGGGCCTTACCACGAAGTCTTCCAGAACGGTTCCATAACGATTCCATTATAGAAACGTCACTTCTTCAATACAATTTGCATAGGTCATTATTATGAATTCGTGGTGAAGCCCCAGGATTGAGCCCAGTAGGTCTACCATGAGTTTTCACAATCTACACTCGCTAGCGACTGTAGTTAAAAAATTGTATGAAAACTTGTACAGCGCCTCTAGCGGATAGCTGGGTACTAAAACGTCACGTAGTTAATTATCCTACGTCACAGCGTACTACAGTGACTGTAGTTTGCGCTTCATTAGTTTGCTTAGAATTTGGTACCATGAGTCACAATTTTGACAGATGTCATAGTAACGTACTATTACTACTGTAGTAACGTCAGCCGATCTAAATGTGACAATTCATGGTAGACGTACAGGACCTTCGGATCGTGAGGCAGGGGTGCTACCACTACACCACCAGTGCTGAAATTCAGTTGTAAAAAATTTGACCGTTATGTCAGTTAAATAAAATATTGTAAAAAAATATCAAACTCCAAACAAAAACTTAATCAGCACTTCTCTAATAAAACGCCACAAATGCAAAAATTATCTCAGTATAAACGTCAAATTTATATTCGCCAAGCTCACGCATGCGTAGAACCATCCCCTCTAGATTCTCATAGTGGGGGTTAGATTTACCCGTGGTGCTTGGAGGGCGGTCGTTTGCACCCCCTAGATTCAAAATCGCGATCGTGAAACAAAATGCAGTGAAATGGTTAATAGTGATGATAAGTGAAGTGAGAGGTGGAATTAATTAAAAAAAAAACTGTGTTGTGGAATGTGTGTCAGATAATTGTTAAGGTAAGTTTTGACATTTTTATTTTAGAAAATATATTTAAAAAAAAATCTAAGACAGAAAACCATTGAGCTGCACCGTTTTTGATAAAATTTAATTTGCTAAAATATTACGCAACAACGCCGCATAACTGTAAGTTTTCTGAAACTATAAACTTATTTAAAGCGTTTCAGTGGATATTAAATTTACTCTTGGACTATAAAAAAATCTTTTTATTTAAAAGGGCTATAAATAAAATATAATAATACCTATGTTATTTTATATTACAACTATTTAAGTACACTGAAAATATATTAAGGTATGTTTTATTGATGACAATAAAAATAAAAATACAAAAAGAATATAAATAAAACATCTCAATACTCTTTCATAAACTAAAAAATATCGTCAAGTGTGTGTGTAGTCTCACTCGCCTAGGGTTTCGTAACGTAACATTATAATTGCTTTGATTACATAATCTATATTATTTATATTTAGAAATCAAAGATTTGTTAGTTACATCTTTTACTAAAATGGCTGGATATTTTCATAATTTTTGATTCATTGGCCCTCCATTTTGATTCATTGGCCCTCCATTGGGGCATCTCCGCCCCAAATACTACTAATAAAAATGCACTACAGACTAATAAAAAATGAATTAAATGCGCACAAAGTCACTGGCTAGAGCCAGTGACATATAAAAACTTCTGGGGCCTTACCACCAGCTCTTCACGCAATATCAAAGTGATATAACTTTGATATTTCATACCATGACCTATAAAATTGTATTGAAGTAGTGTTACTTCAAGCTTGAATGTGACGTTTCCGAAACATTATGGTTTGTAAGAGCTAGTGGTAAGGCTTTAGGAGTTTTTATATGTTACTAGCTGTTACCCGCGACTTTTTCCGCGTTTAATTTTTTAATACTTTATTTTTCCATTCTCTATGATCATAATATAAGATGGATTAACTATGATTGCGAAAAAAGAGGGTTTTGTGTTTATGTATGTATTACTTTGTATGTTAAATCCTTTGGATATTACTGGACCTCTTCTTCTTCTTCTTCTTCAATTATGGCATCTGTCTCTTACAGAACAATTTTGCCAGTGTCAAGTGTATTCATTTATAAGTATTGTCAACGTCACAGAGTCATAGTCAAGTAGTCAAGTCAATTTTAAACAAAAGATGGCTGTTTTGTTGAAAATCTCGGGATTTCCTCCGATGGAATTTGAAGAGAACTATTCACTCTAATTCACATACTTTACACTCGCGTCAAGAACCCGGGCTTTATTGGCAAAATAACCACCAAAATTACGCAATAAAACTCAAAATAACACGAGAAAACATATAAAAAACCAGAGCGACGTAGTTGTCAGGCAAAGCACCGCAGAAAATCCTACTGGACCTCAAATGGCTGGACAGATATTGACAAATGATTTTGTCAGGAACAAAAAGTGACATAGGTTTTTATAAAATGTAAGAAAATATGATATTAATGACTGCAAGAAAGTACTTTGAATTACTATCAGTCGGATATTTTCATCCTACTATTATTATAAACGCGAAAGTTTGTAAGAATGTGTGCATGTCTGAATGTATGTTTGTTACTCTGTCACGCTGAAACGACTGAACGGATCTGGGTGAAATTTGGCACAGATATAGATTATAGTCTGTAATAACACATAGGCTACTTTTTAATCCGAAAAAATATACAGTTCCCGTGGGATTTGTTTTTGTTTTTCAAGATACAACGCGGGCGAAGCCGTAGGTGGAAGCTAGTTAGCTATAAAATTAATATTGCTTATTTTTGAAAATAAATAAATGGTTTATTTTACATTTCCCCGCAGTATTCAAACATCATTACGAGTATTTGTGGATAACAAATTTATCTCTATAATTCGTAGCTACCGAAAATTATTGCTATAATAACGTACTAATATATTATTTTCAAAGCATGTTTACTTTATTCTAGTGTTTATTATTCATATACATAAATATTAGCCTCCGCCCGCGGCTTCGCTCACGTGGTACATTGAAAAACAAAAACAAATCTATCTTACGGAAAACATACATTTTTCCGGGATAAAATGTAGTCTATGTGCTATTCCAGACCATAATCTATATCTGTGCCAAAATTTCGTCCAGATCTGTTCAACCGTTTCAGCGTGAAAGAGTAACAAACATACATGCAGACATCCAGATATCCATACATCCACACATTTTTACATTCTAAGAACTATTTTTGAATTGAATTGAATTTTGAATTGAATTGAATCTGAGGAGATATCTACCGAAACTGGGTATTGCAGTCGTGTGAGTTTTTTTTCATGTTTTACATTAGTTATTGCGTAAATTACAATGAAACCACGCCTCAAAGTCTTCGACTTAACTGTAGGTCTACCATGAGTTTCCACAATCTACACTCGCTAGCGACTGTAGTTAAAAAAATATATGAAAACTTGGACAGCGCCTCTACCGGATAGTTGGGTACTAAAACGTCACGTAGTTAACTATCCTACGTCACAGCGTACTACAGCGACTGTAGTTTGCGCTTCATTCATTTGCTTAGAATTTGGTACCATGAGTAACAATTTTGACAGAGGTCATAGTAACGTACTATTACTACTGTAGTAACGTCAGCCGATCTAAATGTGACAACTCATGGTAGACGTACTGAAACCCTGAAACAGTATTTCAATCTGCGTTCTGACCCCGGCTGTCTAACAGAAGCTTTAATAAATCGTTGCCCTGTAAAAACACGTCGGGCCCTTATCAAAATTTACCCAACTGCGCAAAAAACGGATGCTAAGGATTATAGAAGCAGCACGCTTATCCGACTTCGGGAAGAGAGAGATTTGCATTATCCAGCTTGATACTTGGCGTATTCGAAAACTAGCTTCCGCCCACGGCTTCGCCCGCGTGGTACCTTGAATTATTGTTTTATTATATACTTTTAAACTTACGCGATATGAACACATTATTATTAGTATTAAACGGGTATTTATCGCGTTCTAATTACCTATTTATTTTCCCGACGTTTCGACAGGTTTGCACGCTGTCGTGGTCACGGGTAGATAGGTAATTAGAACGCGATAAATACCCGTTTAATACTAATAATATTGTTTTATTATTATTTAATATAAAAATTACCAAAACATATCTATCCCAAGGGAACTGTTCATTTTTCCGGGATAAAAAGTAGCCTTCGTGCCATTCCAGGCTATAATCTATATCTGTGCCAAATTTCGTCCAGATCCGTTTAGCCATTTCAGCGTGAAAGAGTAAAAAACATACATCCATACATCCACACATCCGTACATTCTTACATACTTTCACGTTTACAATATTAGTTAATCTATATCTGTGCCAAATTTCATCCAGATCTGTTCAGCTGTTTCAGCGTGAAAGAGTAACAAACATACATCCATACATCCAACGTCCACATATTCTTACAAACTTTCGCGTTTATAATATTAGTAGGATTAATTTATTGATCAGTTAGAAGGAATAACGACTAAAAATACCGGTATCCATCTCAAAAACACCTAATTGTAAATGAGAAAACAAACACTTAAATTACCATTAGTGATTGATCACTGGACTGATCATAATAGAAAGTGAATAAAGTAAAGCCAAAGTGTTCAAATACGAGTATATACTCTCGGGACTTAATCGCGTATTGTGAAACATTCTATTTACGATGCGAACAAAAAAATCGTCTAAAATATCGCCGGACATTGTTAGTGTGGTGTGTCGCGACCCTAGTAGTTTGTGATGACTGATTGAGGGTAGTCTCGTCAGTTGAAGATGCGAGCGGACGCCGGCCCTCAGTCTACTCGTGACCACGGTGATTGTAATATCATCGAAACGTCGAGGTAAATAGAATGTTTCACAATACGCGATTAAGTCCCGAGAGTATATATTTAAACATGTTTCCAAGTCGCGATAGTTTAAAAAGTGTTAAAGCCAAAGTGGTTTTCAATCTTGTTTTATAAGCAATAAGAGCTAAAATGTAATGAATTACAATGAAGCGCTATATAATAGGATAATAGGTAGGCACTTTGAATAAACCTGTGGTCGGAAAAAAGGGACATTTCTACCATTCTTCAAAATTCCACTAAAGCGCTACAAACAAACGAAACTCCGACCACGGGTGCACATGACTGGGCAAAGGTGTAGTCAGAGAGACAGCTGTTTATTTTTATCTACAATGAATGAGCTCTTCTGAAATATTGTGGATGTCATTTATCACGACTTAAAAAAGAGCGCTGGTGGTGCAGTGGTAGCATCCCGGCCTCACGATCTGAAGGTCGTGGGTTCAAACCTGGTCGTGCATCAATGAGTTTTTCGATTCGAAAAATTTATGTGCGCAATGCCAGTGCTCTTAAACGGTGAAGGAAAACATCGTGAGGTAACCGGCATACCTTAGAACCAAAAATTCGAAGGTATGTGTCATAGGTTAGTATTCTTATAAGCGGCGATGGGCTTGCAACCTGTCACGTACGGAATACTAACTACTGTGCAAAATGTGGGCATGTACCAAATGTCATGTTTGGACTTGCCTCTGACTACCCCCTTTAGATATCCTCAAAGATCTAAGTAACTAAAGATCTGAGGAGCTACCGAGCCCGGGGATTACAGTCGTGATCATAATTTTTTTATTTTTTTTTTATTTTTAAAAAATTGACAAATTATCTACTAAAACCTTCCAAACCGCTCTATCCATTGGTGAAAACAGCTTGAAAATCGGTGCAATCGTTTTTGAGTTTATCACGAACAGACAGAAAGACAGACAGACGCGGCGAAAGACTTAAGTAGTGATTAAAAAAAAATGTAAAGATAAAGGATAAAGGGCAGGAAAATGATAATAAATCTTTTCCTAAACTATGACAAAAAAAAACCCTGAAACCAAAAAAATGCTTACGTGTGTAACAACCCAAATACATTACTCTTCTTTTCTCCGGTAGTGACAGGTTGCAAGCCCATCGCCGCTTATAAGAATACTAACCTATGACACATACCTTGGAATTTTTGGTTCTAGGGTATGCCGGTTTCCTCACGATGTTTTCCTTCACCGTTTAAGAGCACTTGCGTGCATACATTTTTCGAATGGAAAAAAGATAATTTTGATGATGTAGAAAAAATGCCCTCGATCTCCTGCTCTATATTTTAGATGTAACATTCAAACGAAGACAGCTTCATGAGGGTAGGACAAACACCGCAATAACCTTTGCACGGTCCACGGCACAAAGAGGAATGTGGACATTTCCCTAAATTTCGGGAGATTTTTCAAATGGCAAGAACGCTTTGCTTGGGACAGGAATCTGAGCTACAAAAGAAAGAATACAATAGCGTTTTGCTGCCGAATTTTACAAAAAATCTGTGCTTGTTAGAACTCAAAGTCAGTGGAATTCTAGTCGGGAAAAATCTATATATATAAAAATGAATTGCTGTTCGTTAGTCTCGCTAAAACTCGAGAACGGCTAAACGGATTTATCTTATCTTGGTCTTGAAATGTTCGTGGAGGTCTAGGGAAGGTTTAAAAGGTAAGAAAAATTCGAATAACTGCCGGGAAAACCCTAAAAATAGCCCTTTTCTATTTCCCAAACAAACGTTTTCTGAATAAGTACGAAGTCTGCCGGGTCAGCTAGTCTATATTATATAAAAATGAATTGCTGTTCGTTAGTCTCGCTAAAACTCGAGAACGGCTAAACGGATTTATCTTATCTTGGTCTTGAAATGTTCGTGGAGGTCTAGGGAAGGTTTAAAAGGTAAGAAAAATTCGAATAACTGCCGGGAAAACCCTAAAAATAGCCCTTTTCTATTTCCCAAACAAACGTTTTCTGAATAAGTACGAAGTCTGCCGGGTCAGCTAGTCTATATTATATAAAAATGAATTGCTGTTCGTTAGTCTCGCTAAAACTCGAGAACGGCTAAACGGATTTATCTTATCTTGGTCTTGAAATGTTCGTGGAGGTCTAGGGAAGGTTTAAAAGGTAAGAAAACGTATATTACTTACTTAAAACGCGCAGACGAAGTCACGCGCGGGTCAGCTAGTCTTTTATAGATTTCTGATGTGATATGACTGTGCATCTAACGCTCTAATTTTTATACATTTTCTCATGTTGTTTCGAGTTTAGTTGAATTATTTTAGTGGTTATTTATTCAGCGCTTTAAGAGCACTGGTGGTGTAGTGGTAGCACCCCTGCCTCATGATCCGAAGGTCGTGGGTTCAAACCTGGTCGTGCACCAATGAGTTTTTCCATTCGAAAAATGTATGTGCGCAATGCCAGTGCTCTTAAACGGTGAAGGAAAACATCGTGAGGAAACCGGCATACCCTAGAACCAAAAATTTGAAGGTATGTGTCATAGGTTAGTATTCTTATAAGCGGCGATGGGCTTGCAACCTTCACGTACGGAATACTAAGTACTGTGAAAAATGTGGGCATGTACCAAATGTCATGTTTGGACTTGCCTCTGACTACCCCCCTTTAGATATCCTCGAAGATCTAAGTAACTAAAGATCTGTGGAGATATCTACCGAGCCTGGGGATTAGAGTCGTGATCATAATTTTTTGTTTTTCAGCTTAAGTTCATTCATGGCTTCAGCTTATAGCACGGGTGTGATTTATGAGAATTAAAGTAAATTGTTATTTACTTAGTTCATCCGAAGATTTCTTGAGACTTTTAACTAGACAGTTTTTTTTGTTTAAAATCGAATTGACAATTTAACCGTGACTAATTTGTGAGGTTGACAACACTTAACACAACACTCATAAAAAATATCTAGAGTTAGGATTTTCTTCTTCTTCTTCATTTATGGCATCTGTCTCTTAGAGAACAATTTTGCCAGTGTCAAGTGTATTTATTTATAAGTATTGTCAACGTCACAGAGTCATAGTCAAGTTGTCAAGTCAATTTTAAACAAAAGATGGCTGTTTTGTTGAAAATTTTCGGGATTTCCTCCGATGGAATTTGAAGAGAACTATTCACTCTAATTCACATACTTTACACTCGCGTCAAGAACCCGGGCTTTATTGGCAAAATAACCACCAAAATTACGCAATAAAACTCAAAATAACACGAGAAAACATATAAAAACCAGAGCGACGTAGTTGTCAGGCAAATGCACCGCAGAAAATCCGAGTTAGGATTTTTTGCTATGCATTCGACTGTCAACTTTGTCGCTCTGGTTTTAATATATTTTATCGTGTCATTTTGAGTTTTATTGCGTATTTTTAAGTGAATAGTTCCTTTCTAAGTCGATTAGAGTAAATCCCGAGAATTCAGGACAAAATAGCCTTTTTTTTTTTTTTTTTTGGCGTCGCATTATTTATGCATTTGCCATTTACAAAAATTAGGGAAACAATTATTATTAAAAAAAAAAGCGCGGGATTATGTAGAAACGGGAGAAGGATCAGGAGAGTTAGTAAATATATATCTATTAAGAACTTATATAATATTTACAAAAGTAATTTAATTAAATAAGTATAACAAAATACAATACTTACAAATTTATAATAATATATTATCTATATCTATATAAGAGCTTAACCTGACTGACTGACTGACTGACTGACTGACTGACTGACTGACTGACTGACTGATTTATCATCGCCCAGCCGAAACCGCTGAAGCTAGAAAGCTGAAATTTGGAAGGTGGTTTCCTTTTATGACAAAACCACCCACTAAGGCGGGATTTTTGGAAATTCCACCTCTAAGAGGGTGAAAAAGGGTTAAAACGTTTGTATGAAACTTTTTAACGCGTGGAGCGAATTTCATGAAACTTTGTTTGTGCACTGTAAATAAAAAATGAACAAACACGTGTTTCAGGATTTTTCAATATAACCTTCAAAATGGGGTCAAATGTGGGGTCAACTTTTGTATGGGAACTTTTTAACGGGTGGTGCGATTGGTCTGAAACTTTGTTTGTGTACTGTAAATGCAAAATGAGTGGACACGTGTTTCAGGATTTTTCAATATAACCTTCAAAAAGGGGTCAAATTTGGGGTCAATGTTTATATGAGAACTTTTTAACGGGTGGTGCAATTTGTTTGAAATTCAGTTTATATACATACTTTAAGTGAACAAAGTCGCGAGCGGGACAGCTAGTTAATAGATATGAAAGAAGCTAAGCTGTTATATATACAAGGATCTAATGAAGAAAGAAGAATAACAATATTAGTAGGAAGAGGAATGTGTAAGGATATAAGATCATTTAGAAACTGAAAGCGGTCATGGTTCGGACAAGCAAAGAAAATATGATTTAAATCACCAAAATCATCTCCACAAGCGCAGTACGGGTCAGGTTTAATTTTAATTCGCGCTAAAAAAATAGCCTTTAGTTTTTTAAATTGACTTGACAACTTGACTGACTTTGTGACATTGACAACACTAATAATTTTAACACTTGACACTGGAAAAATTGATTTAAAAAACACAGATGCCATAAACAAAGAAGAAGAAGAAGAGTCAGATACTACTATTAGAGAAGAAGAAATCATAGAAATCATCTTTTATAAAATTCATGATACATTCTCACTTGATAACACTTACCTACCTACACTATTGTAAGGCTATCTTTTTTCGGTAAAAATAAAACCTTTTGTAAGGTAAACATTTTTTACTAAAAACCTGGGTATTTCCAGCTAACAAATGTGTGGACATTTCTACATTACGAGTATGTTCGTTCTGTTGTATAATTCTGTACGCTTAGTAGAAACCGGAAGCACCGGCAATCAACATCAAAGTGACTGAACGCTTCTGTGCTTCGGAAAGCATATTGCCTGTGCGCGAATGTGCCTCTGAGAAGCGTTCTGTTTGATGCTTTTACCACACTGGTTTGGAAATAACCTTTGACAGAACTGAAAATGTTGCTTTGAAAGTCGTACTACTGATCCGAAGAGTATTTTTATTTGTTTGGCATCTGTCTCTTTTGAGATTAATATTGCCAGTGTCAAGTGTTTGAATTTGTAGTATTTTCAATGTAGACAAATTGTCAAGTCTATTTCAAACAAAAATGGCTATTTTGTTCAAAATTCTTGAGATTTCCTCCGATTTATAAAGGAACTAATCACTTTAATTCACATATTTTATACTCGCGTCAAGAATTTGGGCTTTATTGGAAATAACCAACAAAATTATACAATAAAACTCAAATGAATTCAAATGCCAATGCTCTTAAACGGTGAAGGAAAACATCGTGAAGAAACCGGCATACCCTAGAAACAAAGTAAACATTCGAAGGTATGTGTCATGTTAATAATCTTTATAAGCGGCGATGGGCTTGCAACCAGTCACGTACAGAATACAACCACTGTGCAAAATGTGGGCATATGCCAAATATATTTTTTGGAGGTGCCTCTGACTACCCTCTTCAGATATCCTCAAAGATCTAAGTAACTACAGATCTGAGGGGATATCTACCGAGCCTGGGGATTACAGTCGTGATCATGTTTTTTTTAGTTTTTTTTTAGAATACTTCCACGTCGTTTCCGTTCACTGTATGTAGGCTTGAGAAACTAATTTACCCCTTGTGGGGTATTGTCAATAAGGCCCAACTCTAAGGACACTCAGACAGCTGCTAATTGCTTTAATAAAGACAGGGAATGGCATGAATTCGGGTTCGGTTCTCGGGCAGGCGTTTCGGGACGAAAATTGGTTTAACTTTAAGTAAAAGTTAGTGCCCTTAACAGAGGTTGGGATAGTTTGAATGTATTTTGGGGTTGTGTAAGTGTGATTGTCGTATCGGATTAAATCTAGTTAGATTTTTTATTTAAATAGCTTTCTTAAGCCTTGTTTACACTGAAATTTCGAAAAGACAACGTAGCTTGTTTGTTTTTAATAAATATGCTGAATCATTTAGGATTTTTTGCTAGTAGGTAGTTATTAAAACTTTTGTTATTTTGTAAAATAGAAAGTCTGTCACTGAAAATAAGGTAATTTTTTGAAACTCAAACTAGTCAAAGTTCAAAACTTAATAAACAGAAATACAAATAGGTACTTAACAAAAAACAATAAGTAATTGAAAACTTAACCAACTTTATTTAAAATACTAGAAACAAAAATTCGAAGGTGTGCGTCACATAAGTTAGTATTATAAAGCGGCGATGGGCTTTCAACCTGTCATGTACGGAATACTAATTACTTAGCAAAATGTGCCATTGTGTCATGTCATATTTGGAGTGCCTCTGACTACCCTCTTTAGATATTTTCAAAGATCTAAGTCACTGGTCTGATGAGATATCTACCTAGCCTGGGTATAACAGTCATAATAAATGTTTTAGTTATACCTAGGTATCCTACTAATATTATAAATGCGAAAGTTTGTAAGAAGTGGATGTCTGGATGTCTGGATGTATGTTTGTTACTCTTTCACGCTGAAACGGCTTAACGAATCTGGACGAAATTTGGCACAAATATAGATTATGGTCTGGAATAACACATAAGTTACATTTTATTCCGGAAAATGTACGGTTCCAGTGGGACAGATTTGTTTTAGTTTTTCAAGGTATCACGCGGGCGAAGCCGTGGGCAGAAGCTAGTCGGTTATAAAAATAAAATTAGATATTAAAATCTTACAACAATGCCAAATTCAAAAACTCTTTTAAAGTAAATCAGTCTATTTGTTTTGCAAACTTTGCATATTTTAAAATACTAAATTGAATGTTTAATGTAATGACCTTGTCTCAAAGAGTTGTAGGCGAAACGATTCAACTGTTCGTTTGTCTTTGTCTAAATCAGATGCATAAGAAAATTCAATTATAGAGACGCTCATTTGCATAAAAATAAATTTTCTTAATTGCGCCTTCACAGATTCAAGCTAGGAGAAAGTTTATGCAAAATATTTTTATGTTAGAAAACAGTGAATTGTTATAGTTACTTTAAAAAAGATGGATGGACTGTGTGAAAGATGACATGGGTCAGAAAGGAGTGAGTACTGAGATGACGAATGATAGAGGGAAATGGAAGAAGATCACATGTTGTGCCGACCACATAACGTGGGATAAGGGCAGGAAGATGATGATGATGTTATAGTCACTTGAGAAAACAAAAATTTAGCAAACATGCACACGACAAAGGTTGTGTGGAAGAGATTGCTTTTATTAATAAGCCCAATAGTATTATGCATGTTTTTTATGCTTATCTTGTGTTTTATTTTTCTTTTACATTAAAGCTATATTATTTTCGATTCTATTCTATCACGACTGTAATCTCCGTTTGGTAGATATCTCCTCAGATCTTTGCACTGTGACTAATATTCTGTACTTACGTGACAGGTTGCAAGCCAATGCCACTTATATGAATACTAACTTGAGACATACACCTCCGAATTTTTGGTTCTAGGGTATGCCGGTTTCCTCACGATGTTTTTTTTCATTGTGAGGAAACTGACATGCCAAAGAACCTAAAAAGTTTGAAGAATGTCTCAAAGTGCACGAAAAAAGCCTTTCACCACACTGGTTCCAAAAATCTAGTGACAAGATAAAAAGAAAACCACAACCACAAAACCACTCAACAAAGTTATATAAATTAATGGTAAAAAAAACTTTTAAAAACAAGCTTTCCCCATATTTTGGTTCATTTCGGATCAGGAGGTTTTGGAAGCTTAACGTTCTTGGGTGCACATCCACTGTAATATAAAATGCTCTGATAGCAAAACGTCCTCAATTTAAAATGACTGCTAGTTTTCAGAGCACAAATTCTTTATTATTGAATATTCGCAATGTAAAACGTCATGAGAGTTAGTTGTCCTTATTTACTGAACGTATGTATTTTAAAACGTCATGAGTAACTAAAATAAACTAATTCATTTATTTATTTATTTTATTTATTTATTTATTTATTTAATTATTAATTAGAACGGCGAAAACACCAATTACACTAGTTAATTATTTACATGCAAATAACAAAACTTAGACAACTACATTAAATTGAAATTATATAAAAGTAAATTTAAAAAAATGTCACAGGAAAATTATGTCACAGCAAAATTGTGTGTAATAATATAAAATCTGTGGTAATAGTAAAATAAATAAATAATAATAGTAATAGTTATATTAAAAAACTAAGTATTATAGAAGGAAAAGTGGAAGGAAAGAGAGGAAGAGGAAGACCAAGGATAAGCTATATGAACCGAGTGAAAGAGAAGGTAGCTGTCATGTCGTATAAAGAGGTCAAGGCACTGGAAAGAACTAAATGGAGAGAGATTCATCAGTTATGCCGACAAGAGTTAAACTCTTAAATTAAGAAGAAGAGTAACTCTCAAAGGTTCTAATGTGATGTTGTATTAGTTTTCGTGTTCTCAGCAACCCCTTTCATTTGATACCCATACTGTGATAGTGCAGATAAAATAACTAGCCCGCCATCTTGAATGATCCGCCATATTGGAATTAGAATGGCGTATAATTTCAGCTGAATCGGATAAAGATAACAGATTTAAAATTCTCTGGAATCTTCCAACTGAATTTTAAATCGGACATACATACATTACATTGCAAGTTAAATAAAAGCTTGTATAAAAACAAACCAATAGAATCGCACCAGTAAGCACACAGAGATCTTACAAAGTTGACTTTAACGACATCTATTGCTTAAACATGAACCCTATCCTTTACAATGTTTGAATCGAACCAACTTTACGTTCCAAATTTGAATGATCAAATCTGTTCGATTTTCTTACTTTGGCTTCAAACGATGAAGGAAAACATTGCGAGGTAACTACATTACATTGAATTACATTCGAAGATGTGTCATGAAAAAACATGATCACGACTGTAATCCCCAGGCTCGGTAGATATCTCCTCAGATCTCTAGTTACTTAGACCTTTTAGGATATCTAAAGAGGGTAGTCAGAGGCACGTTCAAACAAAGATTTAGAGGTCTGAGGAGATATCTACCGAGCCTGAGGATTACAGTCGTGATCATGTATATTTTTTGTGTATTGTTTAAAATATGTGTGATTTTTTTTCTCTTTCTTTCATTTTCTATTTCACCTAAATTAATAAAGCGGTAAACATACTATAAGCCGCGGCTTATAAGCCGCGACTTATGGACGAGTCCGAGAGGTATCTGGACAATGAAATTTCACTGAGCCTTGCACACTATCGGACGAAGTCGTAAGTCGTGCCGTTCAGACGTCCGACAACAATCTGGAATCGTCCGCGGACGGTGTTGCCAGCAGTGTTGGATTCAGACCCTTGAAAATTTATTGTCTATGGAACTTAAAATAATACTACTCGACACTCACACTTTCACTACTCGACATGTCTCTTCGTCTACACCAGTGCTACTAGCCGAAAGATAGATGAACTTACAGAAATATGAATAATTTAGTAATATTTTCGATTTTTGCTTGGTAATAAAAGTATCCTTCTGGCAACATTGGTCTATGTTTAGTGTAATAGTTGTCTATGGAATGGGCGCCAAAATCGTCCGAACACCCTTGCACACTATAAGCCGCATCCGTCGGACGCGGCTTATGGACGAGTCCGACCGTATGTTTAACGTTTAAACCTCGTGATAGTGATATGGCGGACGCCGTATCAAAGAAACGGTAGCTTAAACCATCGGAAAGTTCTAAAAGAACAAATTGTAGAACTACTTATCTTTAGTCTGGAGTTGTAATGTAATCGGGAAGACGTCCCTAGGGAGCTTACAAAGTCTTTTCGAACCCTAGGGGTCAAGTCACACTAATAGCACGCTTTAGCATCAAACACGCACTTTCAGGAGCACTGGTGGTGTAGAGGTAGCACCCCTACCTCATGATCTGAAGGTCGTAGATTCAAACCATTCATGCCAGTGCTCTTAAACGGTGAAGAAAAACATCGTGAGGAAACCGGCATACACTAGAAATAAAAATGGAAGGTGAAGAAAGAAGGTGTGTGTCATGTTAGTATTTTTAAAAGCCACGATGGGCTTGCAACCTGTCACGTACGGAATATTAACCACTGCGCAAAATGGCATGTGCCAAATATCTACCCTCTCCAGATATCCTCAAAGATCTAAGTAACTAGAGATTTGAGGAGATATCTACCGAGCCCGGGGATTATAGTCGTGATCATTATTGTTTTTTTTTATTTATAGTTATTGCCTAGAGGGGATTATTTAACCAAATCGATACAGAAGTGGGCTAAATAATAATCTAGATATATGACCAAAACAACAAGCGAAGAAATGACGTGCGATCAATCACCACCCGTTGCTGTCCGGAAACAATTGATTTGATTTATAGTCGTTTTCAACCTATTTTCGGTTCTAGAGTTCCGTATTACAGACTAGCTTTCGCCAGCGGCTTTGTCCGCATATAACCTTGAAAAACAAAAACTATCTATCCTACGGAAACCGTACAGTTTTTTGGGATGAAACTGGGCTATGCTTCCGTCCGGCTTTGCCCGCGTGGTACCTTGAAAAACAAAACAAATCTATCCCTTGGTAACCGTAAATTTCTCGGAATAAAAAGTCACCTATGTACTATTCCAGTAATCTATATCTGTGCCTAATTTCATCCAGATCCGTCCAACTGTTTCAGCGTGAAAGAGTAACAAACATACATCCAGGCATCCATACATCCACACAATCATATAAACGCATTTATAATATTACTAGCTTCCGCCCACTGCTTCGCCCGCATGGTAACTTGAAAAACAAAACAAATGTATCCCGCGGGAACCGTACATTTTCCGGGATGTACAGTAGCCTATGTATTATTCCGGTAATCTATATCTGTGCCTAATTTCATCCAGATCCGTTTAACCGTTTCAGCGTGAAAGAGTAACAAACATACATCCAGACATCCTGACATCCATACATCCATATTCTTACAAACGCGTTTATAATATCATAGTAGGATAGAAAAGGATAGGATAGAAATACATGTTTAACTCACGGAACCTATACTGTGCGAGCCAAACTCACACTTGGCCAGTTTATTTTCCCAAACGTATTGTTACGAGTCAATAAAATACTTTTCGACGTTTTTGACGTCAAAGCTATTTGCATAAATGGTTTTAATAATACCGTTTCCAATATACTTAATGGCTATCGACATGCAAGTGATGTATTGAAATGAATAGGCCCAATAAATAACGTAATGAAAGTCTGCTTTATACTTCTGCCCGTGACTTCACTCGCGTGGTACAAAAAAAATTTAAAGTAGGTAATCACGACTGTAATCCTCAAATTTCTAGTTAGTAAGATGTTTGAGGATATCTAATAAGAGTAGTCAGAGGCACGTCCAAACTTGATATTTGACACATGCCTACATTTTGCATGTATTCCTTACGTAACAGGTTGCAAGCTTACTGCCGCTTATAAGAGTTCTAACCTATGACACACACCTTCGAAATTTTGCTTCTAAGTTTTCCTTCGCCGTTTAGGAGCACTTGTATTGCGTACATAAATTTGAAGAACTAGGTGAACCCACGACCTTTGGATCGTTAGGTAGGAGTGCTACCACTACACCACCAGTGCTCATAAAATATAAAATATAACAAAATGTTGCTTGAAGTCCTAGGACCAACAGATTTTGTTCAAAGCACCTCTCTTCCTTCACATACTGTTTTCAATATTATGTTTTCATAAGCCAAAAGCATCATTTTGAGACCCTCAAAGACCCTCATTGATATAATATACGACCCCTCAAAAGGTTTAGAGGTTGAAAGGGCACTTTGTATATTATTTGAGAAAAACCATCCATTACGTAAGTTAACTTTGAAAAAAATATACCTATTTATACGCATTGCCCCAGGCACGGCTTAAACCTTATGCAGGTAGGTACTATAGAAAAATGTTACGGCTGGTATGAATTTTATAACTAATCATTTGTGAATATTTATTTTTAAGAGACAGATGACACAAGTAAAAAAGAAGAAGAAGAAAACAGTTAATTTATTTTCAATTCATAATTTGTTGCATTTTAGATGACAAAAAAGCTTGGGACGAATCAGCTCCAACTCTGCTAGATGTCCCTAGCAAAATTAACAAAGATCATACAAAAAAAGCGCTAGGGCCCAGCGACTATTCAATTTTTATAATGGTTGGGCCCAAAAAGTCAAAATGCCGGCCAACAAAAAATGGTATGACTGAGTTTGGAAAGTCAGTCCGAGTACCTAATTTTTTTTAATCATAACTACTGAACATTTTTTGTAGAGACTTGCGAGGTTAAGAGAGGTGAGAGAGTTAATGTAATAAAAAATACTCATTCCCATACGTAGGCAAACCTTTTTTTTATTGGCCGACACTTTGGCTTTTGGGCCCGAAACGAATGACCTTTACCGAAATTTTTTGCAATTTGATTTGTATCTGAATTTATTTTATACCTCAAATATTTGCAAATACAGGTATTCTAATAAAAACGGGTTTAACCTCATCCACGTGACATAAAAACAGTAATACCTTTCAATTCAAAGGGATCCCTTTTTCATTTGGAATATTGCTGGGACTACAAAAGGTTTGTAGGAGTGTTGTTTAGGAGGGAGTGTTGATTTTACGTTGACTCAGACAATTGCCAGTAAGTAGGTACCTACGAGTTGTGTTTTGTCACAGGAAGTAGCTAAAAGGGCCCATAACCCAGATAAGGTCCGGTTTCCATCTAAGCAGAGAGGTGAGACGAGAGATGTGCTGTAAATCTGGCTGGTTATTGCCACCAAAGCGGAGAGAAGTGTAGCGGAGAGAGATGATTGATTGGAGATGTGAGCTAGCCAAGTGTGAGTGAGCCGCCACACATCTCCGCTCTGCCACACCACTTGCTAGCTCACCACAACATTCTACAAAAAAATTAGACATCTCTTCTTTACGCTTGATCCATTTCCACCGAAAGTAAGTGGAAAAGAGATGTGGAAATAACGAAATCTGATTGGTTTATTCAAACACATTAGATTAAATAAATAAATAAACATCTCTTTCTCGTTTCCTCTTCTCTCTGCTTTGGTAGAACTCGGGCCTAAGGCCGTTTCATTGATTTTTCGTTAGTAAACTTTACAAATTTCAGATTTTTCCCGATTGTTTACGTGTGAATACTTACTTGGTATTTGGTGAAGCGATTGGTTACGGCAATTAAGCCTCAAGTGAGCCCTTTTTGCGTGTAATTGTTTACGTGTGAATACGGTCTTAGAAGTATTACGGCCATTGAAAAAATAATACAAATCGTATTTAACCACGATTGGCTTGTTCAAGTTATTTTTTCTTACCCGTTTGTGAGATATTTCTTTTGGCGTCACTTCTTACGTTTATACGAGCCATTCAAAAATAAAAGTGAAACCTTACCGTTTCGAACTTTTTTTTATATGTTTTATTATTAAATAGGACAGGAAATGATTAATTTGATGAAAACTTTGCTTGCAACTTATTTAACGTTAATACTAACTGCAGTTTTCGATTAGTACCTATTTAATATAACTTGTATACTTACGAATGCAACTTATGACATCCTGTCAGATTTATTTATAGACCTGTATATTATTATTTTTTGGTATATTTTGTCCTGATTTCTCTTTTTTGTCAAAATTTTGTTTCAATGCAGAAAATCCATCCATATTAATAACCCCACTATTCGCTAGCAATTTAGTTCAGAATGTTTTGAATATCCGATGTAACTTCATGTTCGGTAAAAGTATGCTTTGTAACAAGATAAAAGTTGACGTGACAAAGTTGCTGATCGGCTTAAAATGTAGTTAAACTAAAGTGAACTTCGACTCTCCTGGGTGCAACATAGGCGAAAGTTTATAACAAAATAACTCTGCAAAGTAGCAGGTATTTCTGTTAGTTCACAAGTTTTATCATAAGAAAACACATTTTTATTTACAGAACTAGCTTTTACTCGTGACTATGCAAATAAGCGTGAAATAAGATTATTTTTATTTCACCGATTTCTTTAAAACAAACCCTAAGCTTTAATCTAAGCTTATCTTAATACATTAGTGAAAACTGCATTCGTTTCGGTTCAATTGTTAGCGATTAGCGTGAACAAACGCTCAAACTTTTTTTTAAAAACGGCTGTTTTAGGTTATGAAGCGTGTCTTCTTTAGGTAGCACTAATTTTTATTTGAAAATATCAACAGTACCTACAGACACGACTTCCAAACGATTTTATCATACTCGTATGTATGTACGTACTGGCTTCCAATACCGTACATTTTTCCAGGATAAAAAGAAGCCTATGTGTTATTCCAGACTAAATATATCTGTGCCAAATTTCATTCAGATCCGTTCAGCCGTTTATTTTATTTTATTTATTCTTTGTACACATAAAAATTACATTTGAAGCTTAAAACTAATGGCATGCACACAGGCGAGCTTAACCCTAAAAGAGTTATCTTGCAGCAAACCTTGGGATAACCGTTTCAGCGTGAAAGACTAACAAACATACATCCAGACATTCTTACAAACTTTGGCGTTTATAATATAAGTAAAATATATATAGAAGAGCTTCTGTACAGAAGAATATTGAACTCGAATTACCGAATGCAGGTCAATTATTTTATATCCTTTGAATCATAAATTAAATTGATTGCTGCGAGTTATAAAGTTTTTTTTCTTTAAGTATCTATTTAGGGGTTTTTCAAGGATTGTTGAGAGATGTTATACATAGGTACAAAAGGAGTGAATACAGAAACTTCGGTGGATAGAGAGAGTGGAAGAGAAGAAATTGTTGCGGCGAATCGGGTTTGTGAAGTACAGTGAAACTTGGTTCAGTGGGACCTGGATAAGTGAGTAACCTCCATAACTGGAACTCATGCTGAGGTCCCAACACTTTGGCACTGAATTACCTCTGTTATTGGGACGAGGTAAGCCTCTATATCTGGGATTTGTTCTTTCGATTTATCATCATAGTTACCTCTACAACTGAGACAGCGAGTAAATTAAAAAAAAAAAAAAAAAAAAAAAAAAAAAAAATTATCACGACTGTAATCCCCGGGCTCGGTAGATATCTTCCTCCAGATCTTTAGTTACTTAGATCTTTGAGGATATCTAAAGGGGGTAGTCAGAGGCAACATGACATTTGGTACATGCCCACATTTTGCACAGTAGTTAGTATTCCGTACGTGACAGGTTGCAAGCCATCGCCGCTTATAAGAATACTAAACCTATGACACACACCTTCGAATTTTTGGTTCTAGGATATACCGGTTTCCTCACGATGTTTTCCTTCACCGTTTAAGAGCACTGGCATTGCGCACATACATTTTTCGAATGGAAAAACTCATTGGTGCACGACCAGGTTTGAACCCACGACCTTCGGATCGTGAGGCAGGGGTGCTACCACTGCACCACCAGCGCTCGAGTAAATTTTATATGCATTTAAACCTCTGTTACTGAGATAACATTGTTTGTTTACTCATTCTTATTCTACCCACAAATTCCACACGTAATTCCAAGTACGTAAGTAATTTTGAGCTTCAATTACCTTCAGTTTTAGTTTCGCTTTACTATCATACAGAGGTTTATTTGAAAAATGCCAAAACGAAAGCTACAATCGTTATCATTACGTGAAAAACTGAAGTTAATATCCGTTTATGAAAGTGGGAAGACACGCGAAGAAGTTTGTGCCGAATTTAATGTGCCAAAATCTACTCTTTGTAGAATAATTCAGAGTAAACATAAAATTGAATCACAATGATCGCACCTCTATAACTGAAATAACCTGTATTCTCACCTCAATTAATGGAACCCTCTGTAAATGAGACAGATATTTATTTATACCTGTATATCTGAGACACTGGGTAAGTGGAATACCTCTATAAGTGAAACGACATTGCAGGTCCCTTGATGTCTCACTTAACCAGGTTTCACTGTATATATGTACATATATATGATGGCAGTATCTAGCCCTTAAAGATAATAATTGTGTTTTATATAATTAATTTTAAAAATTTTGTTGAAAAACAGAATTAGACTCGTCAACCCCGATGGCTCTCAGCACTGGGTGAATAGGAATGTAAGTGCCATCAGCCCCAATTTAAAATAAAAATTTCTTTGCCAAATATCTCGAAAATTCTCATAATAGAAAATCACTGAAGGCTTTGGTAAATTCTTGCTTTGATATAAATCTGGGCGAAGCCTTTTTCCTTACACACCATTCTTATTGGCGCGATCAGGATGGCGTTATGCGAGAGTGTGAAGGACAACATTTGCAATTTCATCAAAAACTATAAGTATTTACTTAATAAAATGTAATTAATTATCTTCATTATAATGTGATCGTTATGTAAATAAGCTAACAAAAACAAGGGTATGAATTTTCGGTTTCGGTTTAAAGATCTTTATTTATACTCAAAAAGAACAAACTAGTCCACTTAGAATGAGTATACATTGGTATCTAAAGATAAAGTATTACTTAAGCAAAGCTGCGGTAGATCTACGGCGTTAACAGTTAGGTATAGATGAAAGCAGTACCTACCCAAAAAAATAAAAAATAAGTGACCCAACAAAGGAAGGTATTTTGATTTCAAAACCTTTCTTCTGCTTATTACCTCGCCTCGTCTTTTCCGTCACCAGTTCTCAACAGTTTTCTATCTAAAGATTATAGTAAGTAACAAAGATCATAAGTTTATATTATTATTTAGTGACAAGGAGGGATGAAAACTATGTCACCAAAAAAATTTGGGTATGAGTGTATCTGGATACGCAAGTAGAGGAAGGCCGAAGAAAAAGTGGTTTGATTGTGTGAAAGATGATATTAATGTAAGAGGAGTTGATTCAGAGTTGACGATTGATAGGAGTGAGTGGAAGAAGAAAACATGCTGTGCCGACCCCACGCGTGGGATAAGGACAGGAGAATGATGATGGCACAAGTTTATCTTATCTTGTACCTTTAAACGAGTAATTCTTGTATATACCTACATTTATATTTTATAATCTGAATCTCGGAAACGGCTGCCACAATTTTCATGAATTTTAGTATGCAGGGGATTTCGGGGACGATAAATCGATCTAGATAGGTTTCATATTCCAAAAAAACAAAATTTACCAAAAAAAACGAGCAAAGCTCGGTCATCCAGGTACTATTATTAAAAATAAAATAAAAAAAATAGAATAAAAAATTATTAATCCTAACTAATCTAAAAAAATGTCAAGAGACACTTTGTGAGCACAGGTGCAAACGATAACAAAATAAGATTACCAACGCCACCGGAATGCACTACCGAAATTGTATGCAGTAAAGGAGATAAGCTCTGCTTTAGCGAGCTTAAGTTTTGTTCCCACGTGTCGACAGTAATCAAGTTTTTGGCTCGAAGCTTCAGTAGGAAATATTCGCGTATTCGTTTAGTCTGCTTAAGTAGTGCATACGTAATAAGACTACTTAGCGTCGTATTCAGAAAAGACACTTTTTAATATGAAAACACGCGTTATAAGCTTAGATCATCTTCTAACATTTACTGGATTTATTGTTTATGCTGTAGCAACACTACTTTTAAACCAAATAACGTGGGTACAGAAAGACTTTTCCATTCGAAAAACGTATTATGTGCAGTGCTATTTTATCAAAATACAAATTATACAAAAACATTCTGAGGAAACAAGCATTCCAGAGAAATAAAATAAAATTGTATCACTGGATTTAATTGTAACGAGGATAGAAACAATAAAGAATGAGTATAAGAGAGAAAGTTTGAGAGTAAAACCGGTGACAAAAAAGATGAGAAGTAATAAATTAGCGTGGTATGGACATGTTATGAGGGAAGAATGTCAAGTGACGAGGAGAGTGTTAGGTATGAATGTGGATGGATACAGGGGTAGAGGTAGGCCAAAGACAAGATGGATGGACTGCGTGAAAGATGACATGGGTAAGAAAGGAGTGAGTGCTGAGATGACGGATGATAGAGGGAAATGGAAGAAGATCACATGTTGTGCCCATAACGTGGGAAAAGGGAAAGAAGATGATGATGTATTTAATTGTATTCTTAACGATAGGATTATTTTCTTGTTTCACTCCAACGATACACCATCATCCCGAAACAAGTGTATTGATTTATTAAGAGCGGAGTCCCTAAGAAACGCGCGAACAAGCACTTACGGTTTTAGAAATTTCCATAAGAAATCACTTCATAGAAGGACACAAACTAATAATACGAATTCTCAATAGATGAGTCTACACTAACACCGCGTGATTATTCTAAAATAATTCTTAATTTTTGAGAAAAAAAATCGTCAACATTGATTAAAAACATCGAAATCGACCTTTTCTATTATGAGTTTTTACGAAATTATCGTTGTTATTTTTGTAATATTTTTGGACAAATCGTGAGACAAAATGTTAAACAACACAGTCACCAGTAGTTTTTTCTACTAATTCAAACCAAAAAGTATTAATCTGAGCCTAAACATTGTTAATTTTGTGAGCAGAAATTGTTCCCCGCCGCCATACATTTTAGTATGGAGCAAGCGCCTGCCAAAATACGCTTTATAATAGAATAGGCGCGTCAAAAATATTCAGTACCGTCTCAGTCTCCAAGGTGATCGCACGTCCGTTTGTAGTTCCACGCCGAGCTCTTTTGTTTGTTTGGACTAGGCAACGGGTGGGTCGCGAGTGTCGGATACTAATTTGTGACTACTGATTTGTAGGCATACATAGGGATATAGGGACAGGGAAAGCGACTTTGTTTTATACTATGTAGTGATTCTTTAATTTATATTAGCCGCAAGTTACATTTTTTTTAATTTATTGTAAATAGGTACATGGTAAAGGTAGGGAGTAATTTGCAATATATACATAACTAGCTTCCGCCCGCGGCTTCGCCCGCGTGATACCTTGAAAAACAAAAATAAATCTATCCCGCGGGAACCTTATATTTTTCCGGGATAAAAAATAGCCTATGTGCTATTCCAGACTATAATCCATATCTTTGCCAATTTCATACAGATCCGTTCAGCCGTTTCAGCGTGAAAGAGTAACAAACATACATCCACACATACATTCATACAAACTTTCGCTTTTAATAATATTAGTAGGATTTACATAGCAACCTAACTAAGACGGACATTGAACAGTTCAAATTATTAGCACGTATCCACCAATAAGTAAGTAGCTCAATGGTAGATACTTACTGAGTATGTGTACCTAGGTAGGTAGGTACACTTGCTCAATAGAATACTATAGAACTTGTAAAATAAGGTAAGTACCTACCTGACTATAAGTAGGTACCTACCAACCTATCTGACACACTAAACTACACAATAGGTACGTTATTCTATAGGTAGGTTGGTAGGTAGGTACTTGTAAAGTCACTGTCTAGCTATTAAAGTTTCACTTTCAGGAGATTACCATTTTACCACAATCTTAGGAAACGAAAGGCAGATTTTTTTTTTAATTTACCTACCTACTAAGCCTAAGTATATGACCAGTACAGTACGTACATACTACCTAGCTAACGTAGGTAGCTCTAGCTGAGTGTACCTACCTACATATCTAACAACCGTCGACGTTTGCCCCACGTCTGCCCGCATTCGGGTCGCGTACTCAGCGATGAGCGACAGCCGACATCTTCCCCCATCCCGCCCGCAGGCGACTCACTCACCCGCGCCGCCGGACCGCTTAATAATATCGCGCACTCGGTTGTTTATCGTCATAAATATTTTAATACGTATTTGTCCAAATGATGTAGTGTAAAAGACAAAGTTTATCTACTTGAAATACCAGATGCGATAAAAAGTATTTATTTTGATTAGGATCAATTTGTTACTGCCAAAATGTGCATTAGAAATAAATTATAAGATTTTATTGTATTTATGGTTCACTATTTTGACGATAATGGCTTATACATAAAAGATATATATATGCTGTCGCGGACTTTTTTGTAGAACTATTTAAGATAAACATTTCCATTCAACATTATATACGTGTAACTGCAATGGTTTTTGCAGCGCACGCCATAATAGCTCACAGCTTCTACCGCGAAAAACAAAAACATCGCTATCCCACGGGAACCGTACATTTTTTCGAGATAAAATGTAGCCTATGTGTTATTCCAGGCCATAATCTATATCTGTGCCAAATTTCATTCAGATCTGTTCAGCCGTTTTAGCGTGAAAGAGTAACAAACATACATACATACAAACATCCATCCATCCATCCGTCCATCCATACATTCTTACAAACTTTCGCGTTTATAATATTAGTAGGATATCTTTATACTCAACCTTTTCTTTTCTTTGTTAGATAATTATTAGTGGGAAGGTAGTTTTCCCCTCAGGAAGCTAAAACTTAACTTACTGTATACTTGTACATTACAAAATGGTTTTAATTTTTATTCCAGGATGGATAGTTTTTAAATATTATGAAAAAAAAAAACAAGATTTTCTTAGCACGGGCATAAGTACCTACTTAAGTAGGATAATAAAATATTTGTTTGTGATTAGGTTACGTACTCGGAAGCATGGCACCTATGCAGTATGGCAAATATGCACCTATGCCTAGTACATAAAGTGTATCCAAAAACTTCAGGGCGTGAATACACAATGAGGATTGTGGAAATCGCGCGCAAGATCTCAGTTCAGGGCGAAGTACACTAGTACTAATATTATAGGGTAATTCATTATTAGCTGAAAATATTGAAAATATTATAAAAATATATATATAAATATTTAAGTCACGCTTATATTGCGATTGAAAATGGTTTTACGAAATTTTATGTTTTAAATAACTAAATCAATATTATTTATTTTCAATCTTTCGGAGTAAAAAAGTTTAATTAGATTTAATCTGTACATATTTTATTCCATGTTTGTACTAAATATTATTTGATTTTAATAATAGTTTTTTCATCTATAAATTCCACATTTCTCATAACACACAGAACATTGGCTTGACAATTATCTTGAATTTTTCCATAAAAAGAAATACATAGTTTAAAATGAAATCAAAAAGCATACACTCTGACCCAACCCTTTGCCGCCGCCGTGACGAACTGCCCGCGCGCCGGTAACTCGCCGCGGCTCGCGCGCTTCACGATGCTACTAATACATTGCGTATTTTCTATGACATTTATAAACATCCCACAAAGACGAACGCGTAATGGACGCGTAACTTGTTCGAAACATCGAAAGTAGATTTATTCGTTTCCAGGGTGTGTATTCAATACTGAGCGATGCATTTGTGTGAGTAGAAATTATCAATGTAGGTGTTGTGTCAGAAGTTCCCACGCTCGCAGACGGCAGCCTTAAGTGTAAATAAGTATTCCTTTCTCTGCCGCACTTCAGCTTATTAGGTACCTACCACGCAGCCAATGTTAGCTTTAGCAAGGGCCTTTTATGTTAAGCTTGGGCCATTATAGATACACCTGGCTTATTAATTTTTGTATCGCCTCAACACAAAATCATTATCGGTTAGTCAATATCAAAAATTATACTATAAATAAAAAAATGTAATCGCGACTGAAATCCCAGGCTCGGTAGATAATCTCCTCAGATTTTTAGTGACTTAAATCTTTGAGGATATCTAAAGGGAGTAAGAGGCACGTCCAAACATGATATTTGGCACACGACCACATTTTGCACAGTATTATACCGTACGTGACAGGTTGCAAACCCATCGCCGCTTTTAAAATACTAATCCTTACTAAATTACTATAAATGCGAAAGTATCTCTGTCTGTGTGTTACGCAATCACATCTAAACTACTGAACCGATTTAAATAAAATTTAGTACAGAGATAGTCTAGAGCTTGAGAAAGGACATAGGCTACTTTGGCTTATTCCGCTAATTCCCGTTAACAATCCCCGTTATCGAGGATTAGTGAACTAAAATTGTATCCCGTAAAAATGTACGGTTCCCATGGGATAAATTTGTTTATGTTTTTCAAGGTACCACGTGGGTGAAGCCGTGGGCGGAAGCTAGTTACAAATAAATCAATAGATATAAAATATCTTATCATTTATAACAATTATATTTCTATTATCTCGGAAAATTTACAGTTCCTGTGGGATACATAATTTGTTTTTGTTTTTCAAGGTACCACGCACGGGGGCGAAGCGTGGGAAGCTAGTTACAAATAAATCAATAGATAGGTTTATAATATCTTCATAATACATCTTCTAAATATATATAACTCAAAGGACTGACAGGCTGACTGACTGAAGGACTGACTATGTACTTTTAAACTTACGCGATCTGAACACATTATTATTAGTATTAGACGGGTATTTATCGCGTTTAAATTACCGCGTGCAAACCTGTCGAAACGTCGGGAAAATATAAGGTAATTTAAACGCGATAAATACCCGTCTAATACTAATAATAATGACTGACTGACTGACTGACATAGTGATCTAACAACGTACATCCCAAACCACTGGACGGGTCGGGCTGTAATTTGGCATGCAGGTAGATGTTATGACGTAGGCATCCGCTAAGAAAGGATTTTGATTAATTCTACCCCCAAAGGGATAAAATAGGGGATGAAAGTTTGTATGAAAAGTCGCGATAATCGACATTCACGCGGGCGATGCTGCGGGCATCAGCTAGTTTATAATAGTTCTTTTTCTTTTTAAGTTATAAGTTTTTAAAAAAATAGTTCATTGTCAGCGCAAATAACTTTTTTACTGCAGCACTTGAGCATAGCACCGTCCAATAGCCACTGCCAACTTTAGTAGGGCCTTATTATGTTAGGCGTGGGCCGTATTAGATCGATACTGTCCTGAGGGAGCATTGTACGTGCCTCTTCTGATGAAGTTGAAATGCCCGGATTGTATTTGTCTTTGTTATTGGAATGTTTGTGATATAAGTAAACAAGGCATAACGAAGCCATCGGTTATGCAAACGCGCTGTGGCAGATACAAAGATATCGAACCTTATTTTATCTTCCTGCTCTTTTCCCACGTTATGTGGTCGGCACAACATGTGATCTTCTTCCATATTCCTCTATCATCTCAGTACTCACTTCATTCTTACCCATGTCATCTTTCACACAGTCCATCCATCTTTTCTTTGACCTACCTCTACCCCTGTATCCATCCACATTCATACCTAACACTCTCGTCACATGACATTCATCTCTCCTCATAACATGCCCATACTACGCCTAACCTATTTATTACTATTCATATTTTCATCGAACCTTATTCTGATATAATATCTTTTTCGTAAATATAGTTCGCTGTAGCTCAAACGGCTTTACAGTTTTTGACAAATAAAGTGTCATTGGATTTGCCTAGATCACAAAAGATACATAGGCTATACTTAGTGTCAAAAAATTCAATATGGCGGATGAATAAAGCTATTTTCAATAAGTTTAAGTTGGGTTTTATATTATTGCGATAAATATCAATTGTTCACTAAAGAATATAGAAGTGAAATTGCAACCTGGCTAGGGTTCAAGATGGCCAACCGTAAGTCAAAACATAAGGGTCCCGAATCTAACATACCTACTGAATAAAATACTCACCTGTTTTTCGTGAAACCATTTCACACCCTTCACACCTTGATAAATTCAAACCTTTCACTGAATTTTCTGGAAAAATACTTCGCTATTTTCACTCGGAGGTTTCGCATAAATTTCACTTTCTTGTCACTTCACTCTTCACTATAATACTAACAAGATGAAATAAAAATACGTCGAGCCGAGATTGTGTTTCTACCTAGCTGACGTCCGTGTCTTTAAAAGATATGAGTTAACGAGCTGATGCCCGCAGCTTTACCCGCGTGAATGTCCATTATCGCGACTTAAAAACTTGACAAATTATATACTAAATCGACAAAGTTTCACACAAAATTTCCTCCCCTATTTTATCCTCTTGGGGGTAGAATTAAACAAAATCCTTTCTTAGCGGATGCCTACGTCATAACATCTACCTGCATGTCAAATTTCAGCCCGATCCGTCCAGTGGTTTGGGCTGTGCGTTGATAGATCACTATGTCAGTCAGTCAGTCACCTTTGAGTTATATATAATTATATTTAGATGTACACCGTTTAGACCGTAGAGCGTATAGAGGAAGTAGAGGAAGGCCGAAGAAGTGGTTTGACTGTGTGAAAGATGATATGAATGTAAGAGGAGTAGAGTTGACGAATGATAGGAGTGAGTGGAAGAAGCTGACTCCACGCGTGGGATAAGGGCAGGAGATCCGATGACAATTTGTATCTGGCACGAATTCCATTCAAATTCATTTGTATAATGTAATTGAATATCATTAATAGATATACTTATTATAGACAGTAACAAAGCAAAATACAATATTATGTACAATAGTTTTTATTTATATTACTTAAAAATTTAAAAAATATAGGTACACACAGACAAAAGAATTTAAAATATAAGGATGAAAAAATATATGCTGATTATATATTTGAACATTGTATATAACACCAGCATAGATAAGAAAAAAATCTTCAAAAAACTAGAATATAACAGAAATAAATAAATAAAAATACTACAAATAAAGGTATCTACTCGCGCTTTTTCCTTTCACCGCACTGTCTTGATAAAACTAAATTGGATACCAGTTTTTCTTCCAACCCTAGCCCCATCTGTGTTTAGATAATAACATTATCTCGGAGACGTGATAAATATCCGCCACAGCTGTATAGCATGTAATGTACAAACTCCTTTATATAACAACAATATTAAATTCTAGTTTCGTTTTACCCGTCTGCGAAGAGGGAGGGTAAGAAAGGAAATGAAGTGAAGGAAAAAAATAATAAATAAATAAATAATGCTGGACAATCCACACAGCATCATCTAGCCCCAAAGTAAGCTACTCAAAGCTTGTGTTATGGGTACTAGATAACTGATATATTTAATACATTATATTACATAGATAGATATATATTTTTATTATACATAGAAAAACACCCAGACCAACGGAACAAATTTCTGCAGATTGTACACAAATTTGTTCCGAGGCGGGAATCGAACCCGCAACCTCTAGCGTCGCAGGCGGACTCTCGCCCGCTGCGCCACTGAGGTCGTCAAATATGATCACGGTTGTAATCCCCGGGTTCGGTAGATATCTTCCTCAGATCTTTAGTTACTTAGATCTTTGAGGATATCTAAAGAGGGTAGACAGAGGCACGTTCAAACATGACATTTGGTACATGCCTACATTTTTCACAGTAATTAGTAAACCGTACGTGACAGATTGCAAGCCCATTGCCGCTTATAAGAATACTAGCTTACGACACACACCTTCGAATCTTTGGTTCTAGGGTATGCCGGTTTCCTCACGATGTTTTCTTTCACCGTTTAAGAGCACTAGCATAGCGCACATTTTTTTTTTCAAATGGAAAACTCATTGTTGCACGTCCAGGTTTGAACCCACGATCGTGAGGCAGGGGTGCTACCACTACACCACCAGCGCTCTCACACAATAAAACGTGTTAAAATCTCTTATTGCGAAGCGCTTTTCTACGTTATTATAAAAACGTTGAACCGAGTAACGGTCCTCATTGGAAATGTACAACGTTTTACCAACGTCTTATCAGTAGTATTCCCAAAATCCCTGAGTAACAGTCTTGTGTCACAGCCAATAGTTATACAGCTATGTTACTGCCCGTAATCTGTAATTTTATTTGTTACTAGCAAAACGCCCCGGCTTCACACAGGTAGCAAAAGTATCTCTATCTATCTATCTATATATATAAAAATGAATTGCTGTTCGTTAGTCTCGCTAAAACTCGAGAACGGCTAAACGGATTTATCTTATCTTGGTGTTGAAATGTTCGTGGAGGTCTAGGGAAGGTTTAAGAGGTAAGAAAAATTCGAATAACTGCCGGGAAAACCCTAAAAATAGCCCTTTTCTATTTCCCATACAAACGTTTTCTAAATAAGTACGAAGTCTGCCGGGTCAGCTAGTTTTTAATATAAATTATAGTCTACTAGCTTCCACCCACGGCTTCGCCCGCATGGTACCTTGAAAAACAAAAACAATCTATTCCGCGGGAACCATACATTTTTCCGGGATAAAAAGTAGCCTATGTGCTATTCCAGACTATAATCTATATCTGTGCCAAATTCCATTCAGATCCGTGCAGCCGTTTCAGCGTGAAAGAGTAATATACTTACCCTATTAAAATTTAGGTACTAAAAATATTTCATGTACAGATTTAGCTCCGCAGCTTTTTCTACAGTCCATAAAAACATATTATCATTAATATTATATAGTAACTAGCTGACCCGCGCGCGACTTCGTCTGCGCGTTTTAAGTAAGTAATATACGTTTTTTTACCTTTTAAACCTTCCCTAGACCTCCACGAACATTTCAAGACCAAGATAAGATAAATCCGTTTAGCCGTTCTCGAGTTTTAGCGAGACTAACAAACAGCAATTTATTTTTATATAATTATATAGATAAGAGGTTAAATAATTGATTCAGGCGTGACTTTGAAAACTGAAAGAACTGACTCTGAAAAGCACGGAAATGCTGCTCCACCGAGCGAAAGAGACGACTTATCTTCTCTTTTTTTTTACCCTTTTTGACATTACCCTTTTTGAGTGGAAAGCGTAATATTAGTTAAACGGCGTAAAATAAGTTAAGGCGTAATGTAAGTTAAGGCGCGGCAGCTAGCTAGTGGCCAGCGGCATACTGCCCGTTGCATGAAAAGTCTAAGTTTTATCCCTTCGAATTGTAATAATTTGAAATAATAATTTGTGTTAAATTTAAATATGTAGTAAAATGACTACTGAGATGACGGATGATAGGGGAGAGTGGAGGAAGAGAATCTGTTGTGCCGACCCCACCTAGTGGGATAAGGGCAGGAAGATGATGATGTAGTAAAAATGAAACACACATTTTATTTATACTTAAGTAAATTATCTACCCGTTGGTGTAAAAAAAATATGGAAATGACCTCAACTTTAGAAGGAGAAGCAGATTTTGTTTATTTTTTGAGGTTTTTTCGTTTTTCGAGAATTAATACTGAAGTTAGTACGACGTTTAAACAAAATTTCAAACTCAAACTTTAGAGATAAAATATTGATTATTTTCAGTGAACTTTCAGTTATTTTCCACTACCCTTATTTACCGAGGGAAAAGCATCTGAAAAACAGCAAAACTCCGCTATCAGCTGACCACCGCGCCTTAAACGGAGTCCGTACGGAGCCCGCTCCGCTCGCAGTAGAAGGCCAGCATAAGAGGTTACAAACAAGAAGTGAACGTGCTGTTTGAATTTTGAGCTGTGCTCGTTGAGAACCCAAGACGTTATAAATAATACATCAGTTCGGGGTGGACTTCCCATCCGATTGTTAGGTTAGGTAGCTATAATTTAAGTCAAGTTGTTATGTACAGTTTGTAGTTGATAGGTACAGTTAGATAGTTAGGATATAGCGCACTGGTGGTGTAGTGGTAGCACCCTTGAATCACGATCCGTAGGTCGTGAGTTCAAACCTGGTCGTACAGCAATGAGTTTTTCGTTTCCAATAATTTATGTGCGCAATGCCAGTGCTCTTAAACGGTGAAGGAAAACATCGTGAGGAAACCGGCATACCCTAGAACCAAAGATTCGACGGTATTGTCTTGTTAGTATCCCGGAAAAATGTACGATTCCCGCGGGATAGATTTGTTTTTATTTTTCAAGTTACCACGTGTAACCTCCGATTTATTTAATTAGCATTATATAACACGTCGTCAATCAAATCTTTCGAAATTACTCATTATAATAGACTGCTGTAGTCCGGGTCATGTTAAATTCTCCCGCCATTGAATTCAAATCTTCCTTTCATTAAGATAGAATAATTACCTAATCAACCCCGAAGGCCCAGGCTCGCTTTGACGGTCGGCCTGTCACTGTCATTATTGTTTCCTCTCTACTTTAAAATCTATACAACCTAAAATTATTATAAAAATTGCCAACATCTACCTGCCGTCAACATTCCGATTGATATGGCGTTTGGTTAGTAACCCCGCGATTATTGTTACCGAAGCGAATGGTAGAATATAAAGATTTGCGTCACAGATCGATAGATTTTCTGGCGGTTTTTTTTCCCAGAGCAGGCATCACCGAGTAACAGCTGATGAGATTGCGATTTTGAACTTGAACTTGAAATTAATTCGGTTCGTTACAAGGGTTGATTTGCGAATTACAAAGGACATTTACGTTGTTTTACTCTGGAAATAACCCTATATTAAAACACTGCTGAGCTACGCGGCGTGTTCCCTTTCGTGTGTCCGACGGAAGCGAGTTCGTTCGAGGTTGCTCAAAATATCATATATTCCACCCCGGTAAGCACATTGTCGTTTTCTTTCTAAATCCAAGGCCCATATTCTGAAAATACCGGCCCCACACCCGCCGCCTGGACACAGGAGGTGAAGGTGCCGTGATTATTACCTAATTTCTTCTCTGAAGTCTAAATGTCAATACTTGATTATTCAACACCGTAAATATCTCATTTATAGATACGGGGTGTCTCCCAAGACCCAGTTCCACCAGTTAGAGCTAACCTCCGGTCCAGACCCTCTCTCCAGCCGAGGTGTGAGCCCCTACGCGCCATAGAAGACTATCCGTTATAAGGCCCAGTTATTTTATTGATTTGCTAAGGAGAGCGTTCGGAGCAACAGGTCAGTCGTTCAATACTAGGGCGCCCGCGTGAATTTCGGCCGCTTTATACCAAGAGCGAGTCCACCAGACAACGGTGACACTCTGCGTGTCCGTTTGTTCCGGCCCGCATAACGGACGGATGCATTTTACAACTGCCGATATATTCTAAGACTAAGTGAGGGGTATAATTTAAATTCTCATAATAAACCGAGGCTAATCCAAGCACAACGCCGATCCTTTCCTACACATTCCTTTCGTTCTAGAGATAACATAATTACACTAGCATATGCATTAGCTTTTAAGTTAATTTTGTGCGTTACCAGTCTATAACTTTTGATTTAATTGTTACTTTTGTCGTTAATGTTGTGGTTTTGTGAATTAATGGTGAATGATTAAAATAGATAAAGGATAAACAGAAAAGATAGGAAATAAAGTTATATTTGTTCATTTTTTTACTTAGTTGTAAGAATTTCATTTTCCACCTTATCCCCTATCCCCTACTTTCCCCTAGGCAAGGAATACAGTTACAAATGGCGCCCGAACAGGGACGGCGTTGATGCAGCTGAGCTGGTAAGCTAAAAGCTTTTTTTCTGGTCAATTTTAGCTCAGACAAAATTGGATGAGCCTCGGTTAAAAACTTATTTTTCATTTTTTTTTGAGGTTAGTGTGCCTTTTCTATTGTAAGTTTGATTGGCCTCGGTTATACTACTACCCTGCAGCCCCCTGCAATTTTTTGTTTTGCAAAATTTCTCATAATTTTGATAGTTTTTTTTGATAATTTCACTTTACAATTTTAAAATGTTGGAGGAAAGACCTATTGCATTTAACGTCTTAGCTAAAGATGAATTGGAGTACGAGATCAAAATTAGGGGTAATACACCTGCTGGAGAGACCCTCACAGCCCTCAGAACACAGGTTCGATTCCTGAACAAAGAAATCCCTTCAGATGAGATTGTATCTTCCGAGCTTAATGTTTCTACAGAGTTAACCACTATAAAAATAAAACTTGATAGCTTAGCCGATTTAATTACGGGAGCCTCTCTCAAACCTTGCTCTCTCAAGATCCTAAATCGTGTCCAAGCATTAGGACACCATTTATTTCATAGGCTAGGGCGCCTAGCTTTTCCGAGTAATGATGACGAGCTAGGATTGCTATATAATAATTCTCAGGATCGTTTAGACCGACTCCTTAGAAAACTTGATAATATTTTTACTAATTTTAAAAGCAGTCTCTCTTCTCCATTACCACCCCCCGAAACGGTGAATAATAGCGCTGATACTCATGATAAAGCCTCAGGACTAGGTTTAGCATCCAATAATGATAATTTTACACATTCTTATGATAAACATACTGCTGTTCACACCCTGAACCATAAGTTTAATGGGAAGTCATGCGTTAAAGCGTTCCTACAGCGATTGGAGGAACTGTGTTCATCTAGGGGTATAAATCACAACAAACTCTTTGACTCTGCAGCTGAGCTGTTTTCAGAGGAAGCTTTATGCTGGTATCGTGGCGTCCGTTCAGAAGTTAGTAATTGGTCTGAATTAAAAGATTTACTACTAGATGAATATCTACCGTTCGATTATGATCATAGATTGATGCAGGAAATTAGAGCAAGAACTCAGGGACAGGAAGAGAGTATTGTTAACTATCTAAGCGTTATGCAGAACTATTTTACTCGTCTATCCAGACCTATTTCAGAGGCGGAAAGGTTAAGTATAGTTTCCTATAATATTAGACCATTCTATACCACTCAGTTGGCACTGTCACCAGTGGATACTTGGGCAGATTTAAAAAAGAAATGTAGGCTTTTGGAAGGAGCTAAACAACGTTCTGAACTATTTTCTGAACCTACTAAAAGCACAAATTCTTGCCTAGCTCCTGATTTAAGTTATCAAAATTCATCTAACCGTTCCGTATCCAAGGTGGCATCGGTCAAGCCCAGTAAGGATTTCTGTGTCCGTTGTAGGATAGATGGTCACAGTCTAAGCAATTGTAAAGCTCCTTTCATATTAATATGCTACCGATGCGGTGAGAAGGATGTGACCTTCAAAACCTGCCCTAAATGCTCAACAAAAGATAATACAAGTTCTAATTCTGCGGTCCCAAAAAACTAGGTAAAGTGAACCAGAAGGAATGGGAGTCTTGGTTAGAGTTTGTTAAAAATTTTTCCTCTAAAAAGTCTTGTTCTGCACTGGTTCACGAGGCTAAAAGTGATGATAAACGACCGTTCCTTACAATATCTGTTTATGGTCTTGAATTCAGAGGTTTAATGGATTCCGGTTCAGAGATTTCTATTATAGGCAGGGATGCTATACGGCATTTTAGTGATCTAGTCTCTTTACATAAATCTAATGATTTACATAATATTTCTACTGCAAACGGTTCTCTATCACCCGTTACCGGCTACGTATTTTTACCGGTCACGGTAGCTAGTAAAACCGCTATTGTAAAATTCTACGTTGTTCCCGGAGTCTCCACTGAGCTGATTTTTGGTATAAATTTCTGGAAATTATTTAATATAGCACCCGATGTCCTTTCCTTGTTGAAGGACAGCGAGTATTACTCTACAACCGATAAGGTGGATACAATAGTTTCCCCCGATAGATATATACGAGATTTCGGGTCTTTGAGTGAGGAAGAACAGAAGACGGCCGATGAAGTCATACGGCAGTTTGAAGATATTTCCGCAGAAAAGAAAGGTTTAGGGCTGACTCACCTTGTCACACACAAAATCGAGACTGGTGACCACCCGCCGATCAAACAACGCTACTACATGATGTCACCTGAAAAATTAGCCGAGGTAAACAGGCAAGTCGACCAGATGCTGAAAGATGGTGTCATCGAGCCCAGCAACAGCGCGTGGAATAGTCCAGTCACATTAGCTCCGAAATCTGATGGTTCATTCCGCTTCTGCTTGGACAGCAGAAGGCTAAATGAAGTTACAAAGCATGACGCTTATCCGCTACCATATATCCATCACATTCTGGACCAGCTCCGAAATGCCAAATACCTATCTTCTATTGATTTAAAATCTGCTTATCATCAAATCCCGTTGGACCCGGAATCCAGAGAAAAGACAGCTTTTACCGTAGTAGGAAGAGGATTATTCCAGTACACTCGGATGTGCTTCGGGCTCACTTCGGCTGGTAGCACCCAGCAACGCCTAATGGATAGATTGTTTGGTCCGGAGTTTGAAAATAAAGTATTTATTTATTTAGATGATATTATCTTGTTTAATTCCACCTTTGAAGAGCACGTTAAGCTCTTGGCGAGGGTGAAAGACCGGCTGCGAGAAGCAGGTCTTACGATTAACCAAGGCAAATGCCAATTCTTTCGAAAACAGTTAAAGTACCTAGGTCACGTCATAGATGAATATGGCCTGCGCACAGATCCTGATAAAGTCAAAGCTATTGTAGATTTCCCTACACCCGTTTGTCGCAAAGATGTGAAACGCTTTCTGGGCACTGCTTCTTACTACCGACGTTTCATTCATAATTTTAGCCATACGGCGGGCCCTTTAAATTCTCTTACCTCTACGCGTAAGGGTGCCCCTCCGTTCGAGTGGACCCCGGACGCTGATAAAGCATTTAATGACTTAAAATTAGCTCTCACTAGCGCCCCCGTTTTAGCTTGTCCCGATTTCACTCAACCTTTTGCCGTTCATTGCGATGCATCCGATTTTGGTATAGGAGGGACCCTTACACAGACTATAGACGGACAAGAACATCCCATAGCTTATTGCAGTCGTTCATTGTCTCCGGCTGAACGCAATTACTCAGCGACGGAAAGAGAAGCTTTAGCCGTGGTGCACGTAGTCGAACATTTCCGTCCATACATAGAGGGCAGTAAGCCGATTAGCGTTATAACTGACCACGCTAGCCTCAAGTGGTTCTTCAACCTTAAAAACCCTACAGGTCGCTTAGCGCGGTGGGGGTGTAGACTTTCTCCATACAACCTCCGTATTGAACATCGCAAGGGTGCACAAAATGTGGTCCCCGATGCGCTATCTAGAGCCTTCCCAATAGCTTCAATAAATGCAAGTAACACGGCAGATACTTGGTATACTAAAATCATCAAGCGGTGCACGGACCGACCGCGCGCTTGCCCTAATTTTCAACTTATTGATAATAGACTTTATCGTTACACTAAGAGTGGTAACCAGCTCAGTGGTGATTTCCAATGGAAAGAGGTCGTTCCTTTAGAACATAGAATAAGTGTTTTAACTGATTACCATTCTGTACCTACCGCCGCTCACCTAGGGGTGGCCAAAACTTATAAACGTTTAAAACTAAGATATTACTGGCCCGGTATGTACCAGGATACCGTGAATTTTATTAAAACTTGTCATACTTGTAATGCCTACAAACACAGCACACAAGCAACACCAGGTTTCATGGGGGAACCCAAAGTCTGTTCTCGGCCTTTCCAGTGCATCAGCATTGATCTCGTTGGTCCACTGCCGATGTCGAGACAGCAAAATACCTTCCTGTTGGTTGTGGTGTGCTGCTTTACCAAATACTGCCTTATTTTCCCTTTACGTAGAGCCACTGGGAAAGTGATAGCCCAGCGTCTCGAGGACCATGTCTTTTTGGTCCATGGTATACCACAAACCGTTCTTTCGGATAATGGGTCCCAATTTGTGGGTCATGAGGTTCAGGCATTGTTTGCCAAATACAATATCCCTCAGGTACACTTAGGTCCTGTTTATTGCCCTCAGGTGAACACTGTTGAGCGTTATAATCGTACTATAATGACAGCCTTATCCTCTTTTGTCGAAAACGACCACAGAACATGGGACGTGAACGTGCATAAAGTCCAATTTGCTATCAATACCTCAGTGAATGATTCGACTTTATTCACCCCGTTTATGTTGGTCCACGGTAGAGAGGCAGTCGTTGATGGTAGTATTTATAAAGATTTCAAAGATATCGATGAACTAATTTTCAAGTCACGGGGCGACTACGTTACCAGTTTAGGGCCGTTAAAAGATATATTCAGTCACGTTAGGGATTCTCTCAAAAAGGCTCACGAAAAGAACGCTAAATACTATAATAAAAAACGGCGAGATGTTTCATATGATGTAGGCGATTTTGTCTGGAAACGAACTTATAAACAGAGCGCCGCACATAAATATTTCGCAGCGAAGCTCGCTCCAAAATATGAGCGTTGCAAGGTCATCCGCAAACTCTCTCGATTAGTATATGAGTTAGAAGATGAATCTGGTAAATTTATCGGTAAGTGGCACATAAAGGACCTAAAAAACGTTGATTCCCATCTAAATTAGGTAAATCTTATTTTCCCCGTGGTAGCCCGGGTTCAGAATAGGTTACCCGCCATCTCTCATCCAGGCGTGTCGTAAGAGGCGACATAGGACTAATAGGTAGGAAATGTGTTGGTTTTCAGCTCTCGTGTAGGTATACGTTTTACTCCATAATCGATTACGTAAAAAACGAATTTTCTGTCACAATTTATAAGTAATTTTTATATTTTATTTTCGGTTGAGTATCGATTATCGTTATTGGCTAATCAGGGCAACACATAATTATACTCTATGCCCGGTTTTCGACTTGCAACATCATCGTGTTGCCACCTACCAACCAATAAGCGCGTAATCTAACAATATTTTTTGGGGTAAAATAAATTAAAAAAAAAAAAAACTCTCTAATATTACGAATGTATTACGGTATTACGGCTGACGTTTTTTTTTTTATTGCCACCTTCTGGCTTAGTATATCCAGGGCATATACTTCGTCGATCTGAAGGGATTTGCGATTACGTTGCTTACTCAACTACACGAAACTGATACCATAACTTGAATCATAAACATCTCTATTTAACTCATATTTTTTTACTAAATTCATTCATTTTTTTTTCAATATCTATTCCTATCTACGTTGTAGGAACGTTCTTATTGTAAGGACGAGGGCGTCCAACGAATTCCCTACGTGAATTCTTACCCGGGGAAGGGAGTGCTGTAACCTCCGATTTATTTAATTAGCATTATATAACACGTCGTCAATCAAATCTTTCGAAATTACTCATTATAATAGACTGCTGTAGTCCGGGTCATGTTAAATTCTCCCGCCATTGAATTCAAATCTTCCTTTCATTAAGATAGAATAATTACCTAATCAACCCCGAAGGCCCAGGCTCGCTTTGACGGTCGGCCTGTCACTGTCATTATTGTTTCCTCTCTACTTTAAAATCTATACAACCTAAAATTATTATAAAAATTGCCAACATCTACCTGCCGTCAACATTCCGATTGATATGGCGTTTGGTTAGTAACCCCGCGATTATTGTTACCGAAGCGAATGGTAGAATATAAAGATTTGCGTCACAGATCGATAGATTTTCTGGCGGTTTTTTTTCCCAGAGCAGGCATCACCGAGTAACAGCTGATGAGATTGCGATTTTGAACTTGAACTTGAAATTAATTCGGTTCGTTACAAGGGTTGATTTGCGAATTACAAAGGACATTTACGTTGTTTTACTCTGGAAATAACCCTATATTAAAACACTGCTGAGCTACGCGGCGTGTTCCCTTTCGTGTGTCCGACGGAAGCGAGTTCGTTCGAGGTTGCTCAAAATATCATATATTCCACCCCGGTAAGCACATTGTCGTTTTCTTTCTAAATCCAAGGCCCATATTCTGAAAATACCGGCCCCACACCCGCCGCCTGGACACAGGAGGTGAAGGTGCCGTGATTATTACCTAATTTCTTCTCTGAAGTCTAAATGTCAATACTTGATTATTCAACACCGTAAATATCTCATTTATAGATACGGGGTGTCTCCCAAGACCCAGTTCCACCAGTTAGAGCTAACCTCCGGTCCAGACCCTCTCTCCAGCCGAGGTGTGAGCCCCTACGCGCCATAGAAGACTATCCGTTATAAGGCCCAGTTATTTTATTGATTTGCTAAGGAGAGCGTTCGGAGCAACAGGTCAGTCGTTCAATACTAGGGCGCCCGCGTGAATTTCGGCCGCTTTATACCAAGAGCGAGTCCACCAGACAACGGTGACACTCTGCGTGTCCGTTTGTTCCGGCCCGCATAACGGACGGATGCATTTTACAACTGCCGATATATTCTAAGACTAAGTGAGGGGTATAATTTAAATTCTCATAATAAACCGAGGCTAATCCAAGCACAACGCCGATCCTTTCCTACACATTCCTTTCGTTCTAGAGATAACATAATTACACTAGCATATGCATTAGCTTTTAAGTTAATTTTGTGCGTTACCAGTCTATAACTTTTGATTTAATTGTTACTTTTGTCGTTAATGTTGTGGTTTTGTGAATTAATGGTGAATGATTAAAATAGATAAAGGATAAACAGAAAAGATAGGAAATAAAGTTATATTTGTTCATTTTTTTACTTAGTTGTAAGAATTTCATTTTCCACCTTATCCCCTATCCCCTACTTTCCCCTAGGCAAGGAATACAGTTACACACGCGGGCGAAGCTGTGGGCGGAAGCTAGTATATTATATAATATGAATCTCAGACACGGCTCCAACGATTTTCATGAAATTTAGTATGAGGGGGGTTTCGGGGCGATAAATCGATCTAGCTAGGTTTCATTTTTAGAAAATGTCGTTTACCAAAAAACTGAGCAATGCTCGGTCACCCAGGTACTAATAGTAATAAGAGACTACTTTGGTCGAATCCACCTTACGCGGAACTTAGTTTTAGACATTCTATCACATGGTATAATGTCCAGAATATATAATATAATAACGGAATACTAACTACTGTGCAAAATGTGGGCATTGGACTACCCCTTTTAGATATCCTCAAAAGATCTAAGTTACTAAAGATCTGAAGAGATATCTACCGAGCCCGGGGATTACAGTCGTGATCATATATTATTATTATTTTTTTACATTCTATCACATGGTATAATGTCCGGAATATATAACATAATAACGGAATACTAACTACTGTGCAAAATGTGGGCATGTACCAAATGTCATGTTTGGACTTGCCTCTGACTACCCCCTTTAGATATCCTCAAAAGATCTAAGTTACTAAAGATCTGAGGAGATATCTACCGAGCCTGGGGATTACAGTCGTGATCCTGATCATATATATATATATTATTTTTTTAATGTCCGCGCAAACGTTTTAATTAATGCTAGAACTTGTCTCAAAGTCTTGCTTGAGTATTGCCTTTCCCGTCTCAACATGAAACATCTAACAGCAAATACAATACCTGCAAAAGACTCCTTTGATCATTAAAGCAAGCGTTCACTTTCCTTATAACAGTGCTTAGCGAAACAGTCACAAAATGGCGGCGGATACGGTTTTAAAACGACTTTGCAGGTTCTCTTCGTCTGTAGGTTTTCATTTTTTTTTCTATATTTTAAGCAACTGCTAAAAGCTATTTTCAATTGATTTGAGACGGGTTTTTAATTTTTTTGTAAAAAAATCTTGTTTTAGCTGTTTTGGGCTGTCTTGTTCTATGTATTTATGTATCCTTTGATTTTTGAATTTTTGACTCAAAAAGGTAAGGTTTTTTTTTTTTCAAATTTCAAAACTTCACTTACATGATAACTTACTGTAATTGCTTTCATGCGCTAAAGAGATTTTTTTACAATTACAGTAAATTTTCAATGTTTTGAAATTTGAACAAATACGTCAGTTTTTTTGAGTATAATCAGTGCTCGCTACCAATATTTGAAGCAGTAAAAAACATTTTTATTTCCATTATTTATATCTAAGGTTAGCTACCAACTTTTTAGTCCACTCTAAAATGGCCGACTGCCAAAGAATTGCCACTAACTTTAATTGTACGGAAAATTAACTAAGGTACTTTATTTTAAGTACAACGGGTAACATTAACCTATTTTTTGTTTTTTAACGATAATTAAGAAAAATTGATTGTGTTGCCATCTATCACGGCTTAGAATAATGGCCGAAAGTTGGGAAATTCCCTGAGACTAGTATTACCCATTAAGAAAAGTCATTATTTTATTTTGGGCGTGAGCAATTTTGGTGTAATTAAATTGGTTTAGTATTAGGTAAAAATAGATACACTGAAAATTATCTGAAAACCAGCGCTACTTTTTAACCCCCGACGAAAAAAGAGGGGTGTTACAAGTTTAACGTGTGTATGTGTATCTTTGTATCTGTCTGTGCCATCGTAGCTCCCAAGCGGATGAACCTACTTTCGTTTTATTTATTTTGTGTCAGATAATTTTATTCCGAGTGTTCTTAGCCATGTTTCATGAAAATCTGTTCAGCCGTTTGAAGATCATCAGCTCTTTTCTAGTTGATAAGGAAATGTAACTTCCTTTATGTCCGGGTTTTTTTTAAATTTTTAATATTGTTTTCTTCTTCTTCTTCAATTATGGCATCTGTCTCTTAAAGAACAATTTTGCCAGTGTCAAGTGTATTTATATATAAGTATTGTCAACGTCACAGAGTCATAGTCAAGTTGTCAAGTCAATTTTAAACAAAAGATGGCTGTTTTGTTCAAAATTCTCGGGATTTCCTCCGATGGAAGTTGAAGGGAACTATTCACTTTAATTCACATATTTTACACTCGCGTCAAGAACGGCTTTATTGGCAAAATAACCACCAAAATTACGCAATAAAACACAAAATAACACGAGTAAAAATATAAAAACCAGAGCGACGTAGTTATTGTCAGTCAAATGCACCGCAGAAAATCCTAAATATTGTTTTATTTTTAATATTAATTATGCATGATCCTTTTCAGACAGTGTGTCAGTTGAGAGGAGTAAACAAAGTCTTCGGCGACAGAATGACGTATTCCAGTAATGATATAGACAGACACATAAAATTTTACGACAACTCATCCCAAATGTATTTATGTATTCTGTACCCACTCAAAATATTTGTTATCTAGCGCGCAGACATCTTTTGTGAGATTACGTAGAAGTTAGTCTTCTTTGTTTAGGAAAACATCTTAGAGAAACGCGGCTTAGTCACAATGTATTTCTTGTGGATACGGCTGACTAAGCTTAGAATAATTCCAGGTACTACAGATTCATCATTCTCCTGCCCTTATTCCACGCGTGGGCTCGGCATAACATCTTTTCTTCTTCCACTCACTCCTATCATCAACTCTAGGTGGGTTTAAACCTGGTCGTGCACCAATGAGATTTTCCATTCGAAAAATTTATGTGCGCAATGCCAGTGCTCTTAAACGGTAAAGGAAAACATCGTGAGGGAACCGGTACACCCTAGAACCAAAATTCGAAGGTGTGTGTCATAGATTAGTATTCTTATAAGTGGCAATGGGCTTGCAGCCTGTCACGTACGGAATACTGCATAATGTGGTCATTTGCCAAATATCATGTTAGGACGTGCCTCTGACTACCCCTTTTAGAAATCTTCAAAGATCTAAGTAACTAGAATACCTGAGGAGGTATTTACCGAGCCTTTGGGGATTAAAGTCGTGATCATGTTTTTTTTATTTGGTTAATTTTTCAGTCAAGAAGTGTAAATTTTTGCTTATTGTAAATTTTTTGACACAATGTTAATCTAAGCTCAATTTACAAGTGTGCGTTTATATTCGAGAGACTCATTTTCCTTAGAATTAATTACATTGTTACACAGCCTTGTAAAAGTATTTGCGTATCAGAAAAATATAATGAGGCAACATCGCTTATTTCCGTCAGGAATTGAATTCCGAAAATATAAAATTAAAACAAAATGAAGTAGACAGTAATATCCTGTTTTGCGCTCGCGAAATGAGTTTGTAATTTCGTTTGTGACGTCATGACTTAATAAGCCTACGTCGTAAAAAAGTCTTATCTCAGATAATGACGTGTTTCCGGTAGTGAAATTATATAATTCCCAAGGTTTAGTACCAGTTGATAAAAGATAAATAATATCAAAATATTTAAAACTCGCGTTATGAGAGGAGGAGAGATGAATGTCATGTGATGAGGAGATTAGGTATGAATGTGGATGGATACAGGGGTAGAGGTTGGCCAAAGAAAAGATGGATGGACTGTGTGAAAGATGATATGAGTAAGAAAGATGCGAGTACTGAGATGACGGATGACAGAGGGAGATGGAAAATATGATGATATGATGTGCCGACCACACACAACGTGGGAAAAAGGCAGGAAGATGATGATAATTGATCAACAGATTTGAAATTTGAGGTTTCTTCTTTTGGAGATTCTTTTCGAGGTAAAAAGGTTCACTAAGAATGAACTAAATAGACGCACAGTTGAAATTTGTATGAAAAAATATTACGCGAATGGAGTCGGGGAGGTCTATTAGTTTTAATAGTCAATAGTCAATAACTCTTTATTCGTCAAATCACAGGGATCATTTTGAATCATCTTACATACTAGGTGAGTCTAGGTGCCAATTCCAGTCCTATCCCCAGTGCGAGGAGAACTGACAAGAAACTCGCTAGGCCCTAGCGCTTTTTTGTATTATTATTAAATAAATCTCATCTGTAGGTGAAATTAATTATTGGATATAGAGGTGCAACATTAAGGAATTCCTAAAATTTAACCTCTCAGAGATGCAGCGGGAGGTTGAAGTTTGTATGAAAGTAACTTAACCAAAATTCGCTCATAAATCAATGTTGCCAACTAAAACCACAAAGCTTAGACAAATGTCTAACTTTCGAATTCGATTACCGCTAATAACTATTACAATCAATTGCACGCTGCGAAAGCAGATTTCGGTTTGAGTTTTCAATTTGAATTGTTTGAAACTGAAACTTTGTTAAACTCTTCTCGCTGACGTTTACTTTAGGGCAAAGTATTGTTATTAAACAGTAACTCGTGGTTATGCAATTTCTAATTTTACCCCCTTTTCGTCCATTCGAGGTTTATTAGGGGTAAAAAATTACCTAGATAAAGGGTAATCTAGAGCAACAAATTTTACTCCAACCCGTTCAGTCGTTACGTAGATAAAGAGTGACACATTCACACCCTTTCTCACCCCCGCACCCTTTTATCCTAACTTTTGCTTATTAGTAGGATAGATTAGGTCTTAAATTAATTTTGAACCCTTCTGGTATATAGGCAATAGTACTTCAAAACAGAGTGTTGCCAACTTCACCGCTCAAAGAACAATGTTACCCGATCGTTAATACAACAAAAGCACGTATATCCCTTCCAAACTTAGTACTTGACAAGTATCGTGACTTAAGATCTAGACTTTCATTGTCCAAATTTCTAACAAAGCTATTTAGAGAATGCGGTTGTATTAACAAAAGCGATAATTTATTGCTCAAATGTTATTGAGTTAAAAAGTTATTTTAATTTTATAATGACATACATAAAACCACGACTGTTAGGGGTAGGCAGAGACCACGGATCTCCACTTGCTACGATCCTGACATATGTAGGTACCTCTCTTGCTTCATTCACTCTCATTACATTCTTCACATTGCGCGTCGGTTTAGTAAGGCAGGCCGCACATCAAGCATACACTTGTCTTGTATCTTGATAATTGTGGCACCACATTTGAAACGCGTAAATGTGCGATGCGTGTAGCATGTGGCGCTGGTGTGCGGCCAGCCTTAGGGCGTTTGTCCACCGCCGCCGTCACCGTCACGTCACCGAGAACGAGATGACGGCGCCGAAGCAGCGGTACATACATTTACATTACATTACTTAGCCGCGTGTCCACCGCACATCCGTCACCCGAGCGCCGTCATCCCGGCCGCCATATAAAACTCGGCTTGAAATAATCTCAATCTCGGTGACGTGACGGTGACCGCGGCTATGGACAAACGCCCTTAGGGCTTAGCTTTACAATTATATTTTAATGTTTTTTGTATATTTTTGTAATTTAGAATCGATTTTAGTATTGCTACTAAATATATTATGACCTGGATTGATATAGTTAAAGGAACATAGAAACAATTTCTTAGGGAATCAAAATATATAAATAACAATATTTATGTAAGTATATTTATTAAGTCAATATTTTTTTTTATTATAATTTTATTAACTGATATTTTGCAAACAATGAATTTCCACCCGCCCGCCATCACTAATTAGATCGTGCGCGGAAACTTTGAAAAAGAAAACAAAATGGCGGCTGGTTTATATGCCACAAAGGTTCTATGCATTTTATTCTGTTAAGTAACACCGATTATAACTACGTAAATGGTGAATTTAGCTTTTTATCATAGTATTCACTACTAGCTGTCCCGCCCGCGACTTCGTTCACTTAAAGTATCTAAACTGAGTTTCTGAAGGTTATATTGAAAAATCCTGAAACGCGAAACAAAGTTTCAGACCAATCGCACCAACCGTTAAAAAGTTCCCGTACAAACATTGACCCCTATTTGACCCCTTTTGAAGGTTATTTTGAAAAATCCTGAAATACGTGTCTATTCATTTTGCATTTACAGTACACAAACAAAGTTTCAAACCAATCGCACCACCCGTTAAAAAGTTCCCATACAAAGATTGACCCCACATTTGACCCCTTTTTGAAGATTTTTTTGAAAAATCCTGAAACAGGTGTCCATTCATTTTGCATTTACAGTACACAAACAAAGTTTCAGGCCAATCGCACCACCCGTTAAAAAGTTCCCATACAAACATTGACCCAACATTTGACCCTTTTTTGATGGTTATATTGAAAAATCCTGAAACACGGGTCCATTTATTTTGCATTTACAGTGCACAAACAAAGTTTCATGAAAATCGCTCCACGCGTTAAAAAGTTTCATACTAACGTTTTCACCCTTTTTCACCCCCTTGAAATGAAATGAAATGAAATGAAATATATTTATTTCTTGCAAACCACAACAAAACCAAACATAAAATAGAAATAAGTTGCTTAAAAATATTAACAAATGAGGTAGGTATAGAAGTTATCCTATCTTATATAAATCTTCAGTAATACCTAATATATTGTTGTGGCAGAGAAATGGCCCATAGCTCAGCTTGATGCTCCAGCATGTCTCCATGCTGTAGCGCTGGTATTCTGCTAGGGGCTGCATTTAGGTCACGGACACCTTGATACTACCCATAAACATAGTACTTATTATTAAAAATTTATATTATTAAAAATGACTAAGCTAAACACAACACACTATGTACCTACACCAAAAAAAAAAATAATCGAAATTAGAATATGAATATAAAATACTTACAATCCAAAGGAAGGTGCACTATAACACTAAACTACTTGCCATATCATACGCCTGTGATATTGAGCCGTCAATTAAAAGACCTAAAAAACTTATTGAGAAATAGAAATTCACTATGCCAGCCAAGGCTGGTGAATTTGTAAATTTAAGAGATGTTTTTTAAAGTTTATCCTGAAAGTGTTAACATTAAACAAGTTTTTAAGCGGTGGTGGAATATTATTCCAACTCTTGGTGGCGGCATAGCGAAAGCTACCTCTGAAGGCTGCGGTTCTATGTTCAGGAATTGCCAGCGAGGACGAAGAAGCTGCTCTGGTTTTATACGTATCGTTATAGTCACAAAACCATCTTAGCTTTTTAAATAGGTAATCTGGCTTACGGCTCTTCATAACACCAAAAAGAAGAACGGATAGATGTAACAGCCTTCTGCCATTCATTTTAAGAAGTTTAGAAGCATTTAAGAATGGTGTGACATGTGCTCTTGGTGGAATAAAAAAACTAAACCTGGCGCAGGCATTATGAACACGCTGAATGAGTTTTTGTGTTCGTGCAAGCAATCTGGGGCCATATACGGTATCAGCGTAATTCAATTTAGAGAGTACAAGTGATTCGCATAAGTTGATACGTATATCCTCGCTAAGACAGTCACGAATCCGATACAGTACTTTTTAGTACCCTTAGAGGTGGAATTTCCAAAAACCCCGCCTTAGTGGGTGGTTTTGTTATAAAAGGAAGCCACCTTTTAAATTTCAGCTTTCTATCTTCAGCGGTTTCGGCTCGGCGATGATCAATCAGTCAGTCAGTCAGTCAGGTTAAGCTCTTATATAGATATATAAGAATATAGATTTACCCAGTTTCTTGGTAATCTCAAGGCATATTGACTCACCAAAAATCACTTTAAGTGTAATTTCTAAAGTAGCTTTCAACTAACAGATTAAAAGTAATTTTTTCAATAGTTAAAGTTTTAGAAATATTAATGAGTTTTTAACAGATGAATAATTTTAAAATTGATGGGTAACTAAACCATTTTGTTTAGTTTAAAATTGAAATAGAAAATTGATTGTTTAACTTGGCAATTTAAATAACTCCTAATATTAGAATAAATTTTAAATTATAACATTTTAATCAAACATTATTATAAATTATCTGGTATAACTATTCTCAGAATAGTAAGGTCTAATTCAAGTAAAATGTTTAATTATTTTTAGATAACTACGATTTATTTTGAGGATAATGCTTTAACTATAGTTTGATCGAATCCGCTATAAGAAAGTTTATTAAAAAATATATGAAAATCTCTTAAAATTTTGAATATATTTAAAATTAGTCAAATAGATTTTGATCAGTAAGTCAAATAGTTCAGTCAAATACCATTTTTAATGGTGGGGCAAAAAAAGAGGGGGTTATTTAGGAAATCAAGTGCTCGAAAGAAAAAGCAGAAACTCCAGAAGTACTAAAAAACCTGATTTTATTATATACTTACTTATGTTTACATTATAATGTTCTAATTACAACTATTGTTATATACAAATCCCCTATCAACTTCATTTCTAAGGGTGAGCCTCGTAAGGCTCTACTTGTGACAGCTAATTGATTTAATGGGCTGTTAATTTAATCCGCTTAGACTAATGATCTACGGGCGGGTAGCATTGAGATGACTTAAGATCTGCCCGAACATCTATCTCTCAATACAATCAAAGTTCTTGGTATAAATAGAAAGTACCTGGATGACCGAGCTTTGCTTGGATTTTTTTGTTTCTAATAATGAAACCTAGCTAGATCAATTGATTGCCTCCGAAACCTCATGAAATTTTATGAAAATCGTTGGAGCCGTTACCGAGATTCAAATTATATAAATAATATAACATCCTACTAATTTATAAACGCGAAAGATTGTAAAAATGTCTGAATGTATGTTTGTTACTATTTCACGCTGAAACGGCTAACGGATCTGGATGAAATTGGCATTACCCATGTCATCTTTCACACAGTTCATCCATCTTTTCTTCGACCTACCTCTATCCCTGTATCCGTCCATATTAATATCTAACACTCTCATTGTCACATGACATTCATCTCTTCACATAACGTTTATTACGTAGATATAACAAAAAAATATGATAAATCCAAAGTTTTAGCTTTATTCAACACAACCTTGATAACTTTACAGATAAAGGTAGTTTACTTCTTATTTGCGACATTAAAATTATTTATTTCATCGATAAGCAAATAGGTAAGAGCAGTTTGCAAGGTCAGTCTGATGAAATAAGGTAAAAAACCTTTCCAAAAGAATGCAACGCCTTTAGTTTTGACTATATCATCAAACACTTCTCGTTGGGTCATTGAGGTCACTCCAGCTACTGTGTATTGGTATCTAAAAGAAACATTTCTATAGAAACATCATTTTCAAGAAAGTTTACGACTGTGCGGAATATAAAGGCAAACATGATCCATTAAAACAAATAGTGCGCTATTTGAATTATGGCTCGGGCGCCATTTTTGTAGCGGCCATTTTGTTACGTCATACGGCAATACCGTGGTGACGTATGCAAAAGCGAGAAAGAAACTAACATTATATTATTAGCTAGGATGTATGAAATAACATTATGTGAGCAAAGTCGCGGGAGTCCCACTAGTATTATCTTAAGGGTGGATTCGACCAATCTAGTTCGAGCGCTATCAGAATAAATAATAGCTATTGAAGAGTGAACTGACATTACATCTGAGCTGTAATGTCAAATGTCTATTTATTCTGAGAATAGTGCTTAAAATAGTTTGAAAATTGATGATAGATTAGGGGTAGAGGCAGACAGAAAAAAAGATGGATTGATTGTGAGAAAGAGGATATGAGAAGTAAAGAAAGTAAGAAACGAGTGAATGTGAAAATGACGGGTGATAGAAAAGAATGAAAAAAAAAATAACATGCTGAAATACTACATGAAATGAGAAAAGGACAGAGAGTTCTAAGTTTAAGAAAGCAAGCTAAGAGTAATAATCATGTATACCTCGTTTTGACCAAGTCCACTGGAAGAGTCATAGCGGCTGTGAAAAAGCTCGATATAATAGAAGTGTAGATATGCAGAACAGTACCTTCTGCTAACTTGCGTTGTGCCAACACTTCTCTAGCCTAAAAAATGGGTAAAAATTACAATCCGTCTCTATAAAAACGCTATCTGCCAAATAGCAAACATTTTACTTCCTGATGCCTAACTTATCCTACCTGGTAGACACTAAGCTTTATAGACCGTCACGCTTTGGTGGATACTAGGACGTATGCTCCGCAAAACAAAGATATAATCGGAATCGAATGTCTGTTGAATTCCGACAAATTCGTTGTGCAATTCAAATTAACCTATGTCCGTAAGTGATATTATGTCATAAGTAATGTCGGTCGTTCCATTGTTCTAAATTAATGCCTTGGTCACACGTACCGAACGGGCGAGACAATAAAATGTTTCTCGGCCGAGGCAGTCTGTCCACACATGTTTTGAAACACAGTCAGTTCAGGATCTTTGAGGCTACAATTTGGAAACACAGTGACTTGACGACAATCGTGTGGCCGAGTGAGCGAGCAGTGGACGTTCAGACCTGCAGAGTGAGGGAGACAATGTGGGGAAGCGGGAGGGTTGACACTCGGTCTAGTACGTAGTACGGGAGCCGAGCTACTGTTTATCTGCTTCGTTCAACCGAGCACTCGGTGCTATGTTTATACGTGCCGATTACTCGGCCGAGAGCACTGTCTCGCCTGTTTGCTCGGTACGTGTGATCAAGGCATAAACGTAAGGCCAAACGATGACTTATTCCCATCTTCCAACCTAGCTTTCCTCCCTAGGTTGGATGTTGGGAACTTTTTATGTTATCTTCTAACCTCTGCTAGGTTGGATATTGGGAAAACATAATCATCATTATTTTTGCTTCCAACTTCCAAATTGTCAATAATGCGGTACATTCATCGACATCAGGTTTACAAATTGAATAGTTCTCTTCTAAATGAATAATACTCATGTATATTTTGCCAGCCACTGTACATCAATAACAGTTTGTAATTTGGGAACATAATAAAATAAAGATGAGTATTCCTATTATCCAACCTGGCAGAGGTTGGAAGATGTCACACAAAGTTCGCAACATCCAACCTAGATTGGAAAGCTAGGTTGGAAAATAGAAATAAGTCCAAACGATGTAATAGTAACTAAGTAGGTTTTGCCGATATATTGTTGATCGTTTTGCAGAGTAGACCTGTTTATATGTATAACCTGTGTGTAGGCGCCTATTTGTGAGATGCTGACAAACACTGAACGTGACAATGTCAGAGTATTGCCGCGCCAGAACGCTCTCGGCCCTTCAATGTTGTAAATTCTGAAACAAAAATGGATATAAATTGTGTCTTCTTTACTAGTTCTAGTTACTTTTGAACCAAGTGTGGTGAAAGTATTAAAAAACACCTCAGAGAGTCTTTTTGGTCTTTGTTTAAATGTTGTTTATAACATATTAAGAAGATTAAAAACTAAATTAAATAAAAAAGCGATGGCATTTTGGTCCCCTTGTGCAACATTAATATTTTTTTGGAAATGTTGTAGATACTACGAAAAACTAGGCTTGTACGTTTTTATTTTAAAGAAATATTGCTTAACATAAGGAAAACTTCGCGAGAAAACCCACAAACTAAGTCAAATTTGGCGCAAATTTCGTCAGATCTTTAAGGCCAATCTTTAAGTAGTTTGCTGCGATTACGTAATTCTGATACTTACTATAAAAAACATGGTTACTAACCAGTTTCTAGTTACTAGCGGTGAATTTTATTATGGAAAGTTTATTGCCATAAAGCTATTATAATTGTATTATTTGTTTATTGGCTTTACCTATATTGTTTGTAAATATCAGAATTACGTGCCTGATTGCTGATGGACATTCATTGTAATTGATTGTAACCAGAGCTCAGCAACTCAGATAACCCCATCAGCAGAGTTTAGCCTCTGACTTTCCTTCACACACCGCACAGCAACTTACTTGTGGATAGCGTCAAAGAGACCTCTAAACCGCGGTTTCAGAACCTCAGGTAGGCAAGGGTCCCGCTTGCCGCCCGCCATCATTCTGATCGTCAGAACTTCCGAAGGATTACCAGCAACCGCCCCGGCCAGTGCGGCGTACGCGCCGATCGTCATTTTGTCAGTCAAACTAGGAATGTTCTCGTGTTTTCTGGAATACAAGTTGATAAACTGATGCCATCAAACCAGTCTATCCTGAGGATACGGATGCCTGATGTAAAAGTAGACTGGGTACAGGGTAAGGCATATTAATCTAAAACTGTCACAGGCAATTGAAATTGAAATTGAACTTGAAAACCATTTTATTCAGTAAAATCACAAGGATCACTTTAAAATGTCTTACATGCTAGGTGAATCTATGTGCTAATTCCAACCTAACCCAAGTACGAGAAGAATCAGCATACAGCGTTTTATCTTGTTCATTTAATTCTTCATTAGTTCTTTCTGGTTCCTAAGGATTAAAGTGTTCTTACCCATGTCATCTTTCACACAGTTCATCCATATTTTCTTTGGCCTACCTCTACCCCTGTATCCATCCACATTCATACCTAACACTCTCCTCATCACATGACATTCATCTCTCCTCATAACATGCCCATACCACGCTAACTTATGTAATATCCACAGGAAACAAAACAAATAATAATCATTTACTGTCTATACTCTTCATAAAGCCAGTAGAATACTCCAAGGCGCGTGGTGGTGTAGGTTGCCTGGCGTAGTATTCCAGCACTAAGACCGACGAATAAGGCCGGCATCCCCTCGCAACGGATGATGAGTTTCGCCATTTCTATTGGAGACTTCGCGGAGGGGTAGACCTGCATGCGGACTTTCACCAGCTCAAATGGATGCACGATTACAGTCACCAGCATACTAGAAAAGTAGATCAAAATTAGCAGCCACGGTCTTCTAGAAAAGAAAATATGGACTGTGTGAAAAATGATATGAGTAAGAATGAAGTGAGTACTGAGATGGCGGATGATAGAGGGAAATGGTGGAAGAAAATATGTTGTGCCGCGATAACAGTCACCAGCATACTGGAAAAGTAGATAAAAATTAGCAGCCACGGTCTTCTGGAAAAGAAAAGATGGATGGACTGTGTGAAAGATGATATGAGTAAGAAAGAAGTGAGTACTGAGATGACGGATGATAGAGGGAAATGTAGGAAGAAAACATGTTGTGCCGACCCTACTAAAAGTGGGAAAAGGACAAGAAGAAGAAGGTCTTCAACAGGACATCGATGAGGCTAGCAGCAGACCGTGGACAATGACATATGCAAAGAGTGGCCTATATCTAGTGGGTGAAGTCTGGCTGCGGATTATGACGATGATGATGATAGTCTCCAGTTGCATTTTTTTTCTAGACCTGGAAATGGCACCAAAATTTAACTAAACATTTGGAATATTTTTTCATCTAAACCCTTTACAACCGAAATCTCCCGTGTTATCTTATACCTTTAAACTAGCAATTCTTAATATATAATTGGAATCTCGGAAACGGCACCAGCGATTTTCATGAAATTTAGTGTGCAGGGGGTTTCGGGGGCGATAAATCGATCTAGCTAGGTTTTATTTTTAGAAAACGTCGTTTACCAAAAAAAACCCGAGCAAAGCTCGGTCACCCAGGTACTTATTAGTAATTATTATAATTACGACCTTCGCATCGTGAGGCAGGGGTGCTACCACTATACCATAACTTTCAATATTAGGTTCAACTTGAAACTTGCTACTTAATACAACTAAATACTTCTTCCATCATAGGAATTATTTAGTTGTATTTAAAAGGATTGTCAAAGTTTGTATGGTCTTTTTGCTGAGTGGTGTGATTAGTTTTAAAATCGGTTTAGATAAAGACACAAATATTTCATGGTTTCCCAGAATTCTTCTCACAAAGGGAAAAAGGGCTGTCAAAGTTACCTATAGGACTTTTTGACGAGAGGCGTTGATTGTTTGAAACACCACTTAGATACATGAATTGCAAAATATATGGACGCTTATTTTTTGAAATACACTTCATACGAAATACATACAAAAAGACGTGTTTGTTCGAATAATTATAATTCCAGAACGGGCTGAACCTATTTTCATGGTTTTTAATTTGTTGTATTTGTATTAAAACAAAACCATTTAAAAATGAATGAAACGTGGAAGAAGTCGCGGGCTACCACCTAGTATTTAATAATCACACAGACAAAGTCGCGAGCGGTCAGCCAGATGCTATACAAGAATCAAAGAAAAATAACTTTTAATAATATAAAATTAATAATAATGAACGCCGGACACGTCAGCCGCATGACGAGCGACTTGTGGGCGAACACCACTACCGAGTGGAGCCCACCCAACGAGAGATGGCGACGTGGCAGACCCAGGAGGAGATGGCGAGACGAGCTCGACGCGTATTTACCATCTTGGCCTACAGCAGCGTTAAATCGCGAGGAGTGGAAAGAAGGAAGGGAGGCCTTTGCCCTGCAGTGGGACAAAAATGGCTGAAAAATAAATAATAAATAAATAATAATATGGGAGATGGACAAAGGCGATAACGACTCCGTTATCGCCTTTGTCCATCTCCCATGGTGGCCGAGGAGTGCTCAAAGGCCAAGAGGCAGACCACCCGCCCGATGGTCCACCGACATCGTCAGCGTAGTCGGCAACCACTGGACGAGACTTGCTGGGGACCGGAAAGAGTGGCGTAATAAAGAGGAGGCCTATACTCAACAGTGGGTGCAACCGGGCTGAATGATGATGATGATGAAATAATAATAATAATAAGTTTACTTTGGACTTACCCGCAAAGCCCGCCGAACAGTGCATTAGCCACAATCGAAATTTTTTGTGCGGCCACTTGTGTTTCATCTATAACCATTGTTTAAACTAACATGTTTTATTTATTGTATTTATTTATTTATTGAAGCAAGTAACTACAGGGTGATAAACGGAAATGGTTTCGGTGAACTGGCATTTTGTTTAATACAAAATTTCCGGTGTGAATATTCTGCGATGGTGGAAATATTTTGATTTATTGAAATCATATTGAAATCATGTTTATTGTTTGAGAAATGACAGTATTGGCATGACATACTTAGCTTCTTCTTCTTTTTGATTTGACTTGTTTTATAAAAAGATCAATTTTGACAGTAACTAAGTAGAAAAGTAAAAGACAAACCACAGAATAAAAATATTCATTCAGCAAATTAATTTATATTGAACGTAAACTTTCTAAATAACGCGTTTGGATATTTTAGACCGTTTTGTAAAACATAAATACCTTCCTTTTTTATTTTATATTATTTTATGCTGAATTGTTATTAAAAAAAACATAAAAAAAGTATTGACTTTCTTTCTGGTTTGACTGAAAAACTCCTGACAGAATAATATGATTGCTAAAATAATACTACTGCCAAAGAGTGAATGAAAATTTCGTGCTTCATTCTAAATATTATTGCCAAACGTTGCCAAATATTTAACGCAACAAAAGAATGTTAATACATCCACAATTGAAAGCGTGTATCAATTTAGAGATGAATGAGTTTCACTGCGATTCAAACTCGCTGAAAAGAGAGCTATTAAGCTTTGGTCTGCAAATATCTAAGGCCGTTAGATGTCGACCGTCTTACTAAACATTTCCGTGCTTTGTTAAAAAACCAATGTTGAAAACATTAAAAAATAACGATCTCTTTCACATAGACAAATCAGATATTTTTAATAGTAACTGCCTATTTGCGATCAGAAAAGTACTAACCTAAGTTTTTTTTTATTCTAACTCTTTCGTCCCACTGCTGGGAAAAGGTCTCCTCCAAATCACGCCATCCTTTCTCGAATGTACTATAATAACTTATAATGTAATAAATATCTTGTTGTAACTATTCATACTTTTAATGCGAATTGTATTAATAGTATAATAAATAAATGAAAATCTGGCTGTTACGCTATTACGCTTAAACCGCTAAACCGAATTTGATGAAATTTTGTAAAAAGATAGACAAGAGCTTGAAAAAGGACATAGACTATATTATATGTAGGTACCTTTTGGGCGAAGCCGCGGGAGGAAGCCAATATATAATAAAAAGTATGACATTCAAGGAAATCTAATTTAAAATTACATAAATATTCAACAAGATTATATTCGTGCTATTTCCAGCCTAACGCAAGTTAGAAAAGGATTTTACAAGCACCAACACCCACACATACACCTACACACACCTATAAATAGGCACTTGTGTCTTACAGAAAGAGGTACAATGTCAAATTAATTAAGAGATTTTCACATTCATATTATTTGTAATAGAATTTTACGTAGGGTTTTCTTGAATGGGACATTGGGTGGTAATTCTCTTGTTTCGAAGACCTAACTTAAAAAAAACTACACACGACCTTATTTAGTAACTCCAAAGACTAAATTAGCGTAAACGTTTTAAATGACAGTACTTAATTTGACTAAACTGACGTGTGATCAGCGTGGTTTAGCTTAATAAAAGCCATGTTAATTGTTGTTGATTAACAGATTTTGGATAAGTATTTGACATTATTTATATAGGATTAATGACAAAATCCAAAAACCGCAAACAGATAGAATATAAAACCAGCCTTAAAACGTCACTTTAGTTTAAACCTTTAAAACTTATATTTGACGACCTTCATTTAACTGCCGCCGTTTTTTAGAAAAGAGGGTAGCAAACAATTAATCTCTTCCGCATTGTTGCGTTAGTAAAATGCGGGTGTTCGTAAATCTCTTTTTTATGAGAGGATTTGTGAATAAAGGTACATTTTGCTGTTTGAATAAGTATTTAAATAACTAGTTTAAATTGCAAAAAGAAGTATTTATTGCAAAAAAATAAAAAATAACTCTACTGAAAGTAATTGAAAATAGCTTTTTACAGCGGCCATATTGGGTTTTTTGACATTTTGTATAACCTATGTCACTCTTGTGATCCAAACGAATCCAATAAAACTTTATTTATCAAAATCTGTCCCGCCGTTTTGGCTCCAGCGACAGCCAAAGGAACTCAAATACACACAAACATACATATCTACACTCCAAACATATTGAGTCGTTCGTCAACTCACACCATAAATCTTGTCCCAACAGGTGTGAGTTGACGAATTGTAAAATAAATATTATTTTCGTTATGCAACTCACACCACCTTTTGTTTCCATTGAATTTATGCATCGAGGACAGTCACCGAAAAAAGTGAACTCTAGGATGAGGATCAAATAATTATTATTGCTCTATTACCGGCATTGTCTATAAACTTCGTTGTCAGACTATGTACTACCGCATGTCGGACGTCGGAAGATTTATAACCCTTAACTGATAAGATAAGGTCTTGGTTAAAATTTTACAATAGATGTGGCGTTAAAAAGGTAGGTAACAACATACTTTAAAAAAAGTAAAGGCGTCAGGTAATCCTTTGAAGTTTCAAAGGATTACCTGACGCCTTTTCTTTTATCTAATCTATTTTGGACATATTTTTACGACTCTTAAAACAATGGGAATGGAACAGGTAGGTTATATTAGCAATTCCAGTAGGTACCTATCCAGAACGATATTTCTATTAGCTCTAAGTTTAATTTTAATCTGTTGTAGTGTTTAGACTGATTTTATAGTAAATATTTTTTTATTATTCTTTGTATTATAGTGATTACCCACACTTACTGAAAATATTTTATTATTTTTTAATAAAATATTTTCAGTAAGTGTGGGTAATCATAGTGATTACCCACACTTACTGAAAATATTTTATTTTATATAATAAAGATTTTATTGTGTTAACCTTGAAATAATTATGTTGAATACGATCTGTTGATTTTTAAAAGAACGCTGATTTTGCGTAGCATTTGACTGATTAAGTATAGGTAGGTACTTAGTTTAACATGTTCTATAATTATGTTACGTTATGAATCTGGTTTTATTGTAAAAGCTTTTTTATTTTATTCTTGTCTTTAAAGTAATTATGTGTATTGTTGATTATGTCATTTTGTTGTGGAGTTATTTTGTATATTTTTCCTGCCAAGTGTTGTTTTAATCAATAGCCAAATAAAAGTGTATGATAAGCATGCCTTTTGTGTATTATTTTAACACTTTTTTAGTTGACTGTACTAAAATTAATTCAAAGTAAAAGTGGTATGAGTTGCAGAACGAAGAGTACCTATTATAGCTGTTTTAAGATTCGTCAACTCACACCAGTTGGGACAAGATCCATGGTGTGAGTTGACGAACGACTCAAATTATTACCCTCCTTCGCCTTAGCACGACTTACATAATGTCCAATAATGAAAAATACTTACAATGCCAGTACTCTTAGACCTAAACTGTGCCTAAACGGTGAAGGAAAACATCGTGAGGAAACCGGCATACCCTAGAACCAAAACATTCGAAGGTATGTGACATAGGTGAGTATTCTTATAAGTGGCGATGGGCTTGCAGCCTGTCACGTACGGAATACTAACTCATCATCATCATCATCATCATCTTCCTGCCCTTATCCCACGTTATGTGGGGTCGGCACAATATGTGATCTTCCATTTCCCTCTGTCACTCGTCATCTCATTACTCACTCCTTTCTTACCCATGTCATCTTTCACACAGTCCATCCATCTTTTCTTTGGCCTACCTCTACCCCTGTATCCATCCACATTCATACCTAACACTAACGTACGGAATACTAACTACTATGCAAAATGTGGGCATGTGCCAAATGTCATGTTCAGACGTGTCTCTGACTCTCTTTGGATATGCTCGACAGATCTAAGTGACTAGAGGTCTGAGGAGATATCTACCGAGCCTGGGGATTAGTCGTGATCATGACGTAGGTATACAAGGTGTTACCAGACTACTTCCGAAAACTTCAGGGGGTTAAAGTAACCATCAATATAAACCACAAGCGCGAAAAAAAACATCTGCTTCATACAAATGTTGGCTACCTACTTGGCTAAAATGTATGGAACTGCTGAAAAGGACGGAAATATTTTGTACTTTCCCGCTAAACTATTATCTGATGAAAAAGTCTCTTGAAAGTTTCTTCTCTTTCGGCGCTCGGTGGAGCAACACCAGTGCGAGCGAGTCAATGGTCCTGAGGATGCTTCGTGGAGAAGCGAAACACGTGTCGAATTGCTATTTGAGTTTGTGTTGTTAATCTCATTAGATAATAGTTTAGCGGGAAAGTACTAGATATTTCCGTCCTTTTCAGTATTTGTGATGGATTTCTGCAAAGGATTACGCAGACAGTCGTCAAATACTTGTTTGTCCATATCCTTAACAAGTCATAAGCTTAATTTGTTAATAATCAATCATTTATGTACGAAACTGCTATTTTTTTCGCGCTTACAGTGTTGGTTTCTTAGAAGAAGTTGCTTATATTGATAGATACTTTCACCCCTTGAAGTTTTCGGAAGTATTCTGGTAACACCCTGTATTATACATACTAGTGCATAGTCTGTACTAACACGGTGTCATAGGTTCGTAAGTGAGGCGGTAAATAGAGGCTGTAATAGGCTTTACTTGTCAATTACACTAACGCGAAGGCTGTTGAGCTCAGACAGGATGAGTTATTCCAAATTAGGTAACTGTAATACTGAATAGAACCAATTATACTGTCATTTAGGGATGTTAATTTGAATGTCACACATGAATTTTCAAATTATATCAAACAAAGAAAAATAACAAACAATTACGACTGTAATCCCTAGGCTCTCACATCTCTTTGGTCTAAGATCTTTTGATTTGATTTGATCCATCGTCTTTGAGGATATCTAAAGAGGATAGTCAGAGGCACGTCCAGACAACAATACCAGTGCTGCAGCAGCACGAAGCTGAGTGGTAGCCATTTCTTCACACTAACTGTACCCCTAGTATGAGTTTTTGATTTACGAAAACTTTTTTCGAATAGTATCCTTTCATACATTTACCTCCATCGGAAATGTTAAGGAACTAAAATAAGGTCGATAATATCGAAAATATTATCTAATCGGCAGTCCCAGCAATGATTTCCAAACCAAGTTTTCACGATATCGACTTTATTTTAGTTCCTTAACATACTTATGGCACAGTAGTATTCCGTACGTTCAGGTTGCAAGTGCGTTGCCGCTTATATGAATACTAACCTTCGAATAAAACACACACCTTTGAATTTGTAAATTTTACCCACGTAAGTAACTTACGTAATTAACTTACGATACATTTGCAAAAGTAAACACTCTTTGTAAATCACTTATCGTAATTTCTTGCTATTTGCGAATGTAGTCGTAAGTTACAAAAAATTTACGAAAGCAACTTACAAGTCTAACTGACCTTAATAACTTACGATAAATTTGCAAATATAAACACTCTTTGTAAGTCGCTTATCATGATTTCATACTTCTTGCAAATGCAGCCGAAAGTTTTACGAAAGCAACTTACAAATGTGAAGAGAATACCTACACTTGAAAATTTTCCTGACGTAACTTACGTTATTAACGTATTACAAATTTTCAAATATAAACACTCTTTATTAGTCGCTTGTCACAATTTCTTAGTACTTGCGAATGCAGCTGTAAGTTACATAAATTTTACGAAAACACTTTACAAATGTAAAGAGGATACACTTGTAAATTTTACCGACATTAGTAACTTACGTAAATAACTTACATAAATTTTACGAAAGCAACTTACAAGTGCAAAGGTTATGATAAAGTGTTTTTTTTGGTTTCAGGAGGTTGCAGCGATGAGTGTGGAGGGCCGGCGGTGCCTGTGTCTGGTGGTGCTACTCATACACACCGTCATTGGCGCTGGAGAAGGTGAGAAAAAACATTTTTCTCCGACTGGCTTCAAAGCTAAGTTGGTAGTAACTCTACCTTCTGCGGTAGTTGTTGATTCAATTCTCACAGAAGATAAACATTTGTGGAATGAACGCAGATTTTTGTTCCATGTTTGGGTGTTAATAATGTACTTATTATAGTATGTGCTTACAAAAATAAAAGTACCTATACAGGGTGTCCCAAAAAGTAGTGTCAAACGAAAGTCCAGAGATGGAACACCCCTTGGGGTACCCGAATCACCCCCATGTATGTTCCGCGATTTTTTATAGTTTTCGAGTTATGAATTTTTTTCCGAATTTTCGAAAATTTACGACTTGAACAAATTAAAAAGTTATTTAAAAAAAAGTAGAAATCTTTTTTGAGATTTTTTTTTGCTACTGAATTGTTGTGAGTTGTTTTTTTATGCATAAAGTAATCAGCTACGTGACTTTGATGAAAACTATGAAAATGTTGGTGTAAAGTCAAATAATTACATTCGGTGAATTATGACTAAAATTTTCAACTTCAAATTAAAAATCTTTAAAAGTGATTTCATGGTTACTAAATAAGTCTAAAGAATTCTCCAGACTCTCAGCTTTTATAATCATTAAAAAAAAGTAGTACTTAATAGGCTACTTTGGCTAAAATCGGCCTTCAAAGAAGGTGAGGTGGAAAATTCCTACCTGATTAACAAATAGATTTTGGCCATTTTATCATTCCTTAGCTTAATTCGTTTGATAACTAACCAAAAATGACTACAAAGAATTAGTTTATGCCAAAGAAATCAGCAATATGGCCGAATTAGGATACATGTATATACAATATATTTAGGAACCATGAAATCACTTTTAAAGATTTTTAATTTGAAGTTGAAAATTTTAGTCAATATTCACCGAATGTCTTTCTTTGAATTTGACTTTACACCAACATTTTCATAGTTTTCATCAAAGTCACGTAGCTGATTATTTTATGCATAAAATAACTACTCATTTAAATTCAGTAGCAAAAAAAAAATCTCAAGAAAGATTTCTACTTTTTTTGTAAGAAATTTTAAAGTTGTTCAAGTCGTAAATTTTGAAAAATTCGGAAAAAAATTAATAACTCGAAAACTATAGAAAATCGCGGAACATACATGGGGGTGATTCGGGTAACCCAAGGGGTGTTCTATCTCTGGACTTTCGCTTGACACTACTTTTTGGGACACCCTGTATAATTAATCTATCAGCTATCTGGTTCCCATAGTACAGCTTTGCTTAGTTTGGGGCTAGTTCGCGTTGTGGGAAATGTCCACTTGTTCTTTAGTATACTTTAAATTCCCTGTGCCTCATGTTCATTGGAATTGATTGAGAAAAGTTTCTGCTTAATCAGCTGTTTCAATTTCACAGTCGATGGAACAACATTTTCTACGGAAAAGAGCCTAAAACAAACTTTGAAAAAACAGCTCTAATTAAATTCTTTGTTCAATTTCAGATCACGTTGTTTAACCGTAGACATTATCTTAAAATCTCAATAATAATATTTCAGAGGTTAGTTAATATTATTAATACCTTTAAACGAGAAAGAAGTATATAATATAATCTAAATCTCGGAAACGGCTTCAACGATTTTCATGAAATTTAGTATGCAGGGGTTTTCGGGGGCGATAAATCGATCTAGCTAGGTTTCATTTTCCAAAGAATACGATTTACCTCAAAGAAACCGAACAAAGCTCGGTCATAATTAATTAGAACTTAAATAGAAATGTTAATAAAAACTCTTCTTCTTTATGTATAGCATCTGTCTAGTCTAAGAACCATTTTGACAGATTCATGTTTTTAAATTTAATGGTTTTTTCAACGTCACCGAGTCACTGTGACCTTTCATTTTAATTCACATATTTTATACCCGTGTGTCAGGAACTCGGGCTATTTTGGAAAAATAACCACGTTCACCACATACTTACGTCTCAAAAACTTTGTTATCTATATCTATAAAAGAGCTTAACCTGACTGACTGACTGACTGACTGACTGATTTATCATCGCCCAGCCGAAACCGCTGAAGCTAGAAAGCTGAAATTTGTAAGGTGGTTTCCTTTTATAACAAAACCACCCACTAAGGCGGGATTTTTGGAAATTCCACCTCTAAGGGGGTGAAAAAGGGTGAAAACGTTTGTATGAAACTTTTTAACGCGTGGAGCGATTTTCATGAAACTTTGTTTGTGCACTGTAAATAAAAAATGAACGAACACGTGTTTCAGGATTTTTCAATATAACCTTCAAAAAGGGGTCAAATGTGGGGTCAATGTTTGTATGAGAACTTTTTAACGGGTGGTGCGATTTGTTTGAAATTCGGTTTATATACATACTTTAAGTGAACAAAGTCGCGAGCGGGACAGCTAGTTTGACATAATTTTACAATCAAAAATGTTACCACTACGCCGTAAGAGTCCTTGCACTGCCATAACAAACACTTTATTACACAGTTACTGCGGCTAAACAGAGCAGAAATAAAGTACAAACATTTTTCGAAACAAAACTTTGGAATTGAGCATTTAAAAGTACTGTCCGCACAATTTGTACAGCGAGCAAAAAGTACGGTTGACCACAAAAAGTTGGAACTCCGCTTCGAAAGATAAATAAACCATTTTTGGATATAAAGGATTTTAAGCTGTGTTCATTTTGAAAAACAGACAAAACTGAACTCAAACAAGTTTCATTTTGACTTCATTCAGTAGTTTCAGCGTGATGCTCAGCCCAGATACAAACAGACAGACAAAAATTAAAATAAATACAGTTTTCGTTTTATTATCGATTACAGAGTGCCCTCCAAACAAATTTTCAAAATATCTTCTATGTACAGAATTTGACTCGTTACAATTTTATTATAAGTATAAGTGTAGATAATCCACCATTTAACACTCTAATAAATAATTAATCTTAATCTCTAATAAATAAAAATATACAATATTATTTAGACAGAAAAGATGAGGAGTAATAGGTTAGCGTGGTATGGGCATGTTATGAGAAGAGATGAATGCCATGTGACAAGGAGAGTGTTAGGTATGAATGTAGATGGATACAGGGGTAGAGGTAGGCCAAAGAAAAGATGGATGGACTGTGTGAAAGATGACATGGGTAAGAAAGGAGTGAGTAATGAGATGACGAGTGACAGAGGGAAATGGAAGAGGATCACATGTTGTGCCGACCCCACATAACGTGGGATAAGGGCAGGAAGATGATGATGATGATGATGATGATGATACAATATTATTTAGATAAATTAGATTCAATAATTAAATTGAGCTTCCGACTTACATTTTAAACGATAATATCACTTTGAATTATATTCTGAGCATTTGTTAATGACGGCCTTTAATTAATACCTTTTAATTAGTTAATGCTGGTATTATAAGATGTTTCTTATTAATTATTTTTCGTTCCCCATCCTCTCAAACTCCAAACGGTGAAGAAAACATCGTGAGGGAAACCGCGCATTTAGGGCTTGTACACAAAACTGCGAAGCGAACGTCGCATCGCAAAAATCTGCGATCTAGCCCTATCTTTTGTCACAAGAAATCAAATCGCGTCGCACCGATTCGCAGTTTTGTGTACAAGCCCTTAGTGAGTTCAAATCATCTCAAACGTCAATCTCATCAAAAACGTCAGAGCATAAATACAATGAGGATATGGAAATCGCGCGCGAAATCTCAATTCTGGGTGAACTTCTTACGAGTATAATAGTCTTGAAGCACAGGAAGGAAGGAGTTTAACAAGATACCAGCTAAAGCCGTGGGCGGAAGCTAGTATTTTATACAATACGTAAAAGTGCAATCTGGAATATGACAAATGGTCGGTCGTAACAGCATGGGTGTGGCTGCAGAGAGCCGTGTGATAAATGCCTTCTCTAAAAGCAGTATATCTTACTGACAGCCGGATATGCTTAAAGTAGGAGAGGTTTTGGTGTAGTTTTAACCCCCAACGAAAAAGAGGGGTGTTAAGTTTAATGTGTCTGTGTGTCTGTATCTGTGTCTGTGGCATCGTAGCTCCCAAACGGATGAACCGATTTTCATTTAGTTTTTATTGTGTCATAGATAATTTTATCCCCAGTGTTCTTAGTAATTTTTCATGGATCTGTTCAGCCGTTTGAAGATCATCAGCTCTTTTCTAGTTGATGAGGGGATCTGACTAACTTCCTATATGATCGATTTGAAATTTGGTACCTTCAATGATATTGAAAGTTTATGGTAAGGTAACCATGACCTGATCAGCCGTTTGAAGATCATCAGCTGTTTAATAGTTGATGACTACCTTCCATTGTCTTATTGATTCTAAATTTGGTACCGTGTTACTTCAATGATATTGAAAGAACATGGTAAGGTAACCATGACTTTAATTATGACATGTTAGGGTAAGGTTTTTAGATGTCGGGGGGTTTTTAATTATTACTGAAGATTTATATAAGACTAGCTTCTGCACGCGGCGTCGCCCGCGAAGTACCTACATAAAATATAGCCTATGTTCATCCTGAAAGTTCATTCTACACATTGGTGAAAGAATTTTTCAAATCGGTTCAGTAGTTTCGGAGCCTATTCATTTCAAACAAACAAACAAACAATCAAAGTTTTCCTCTTTATAATATTAGTATGATAGGATAACTAATATAGGTACATATGTACTTCATTTGTAAAGTACGTAATATTTTTAGCAACTTATTTATATTTTACTAGCTTCCGCTTGCGGCTTCGCCCGCGTGATATCTTGAAAAACAAAAATAAATCTATCCCGCGGGAGCCTTAGGCATATTTTTCCGGGATATAAAGTAGCCTATGTGTTATACCAGACCATAATCTATATCTGTGCCAAATTTCATTCAGATCCGTTCAGCCGTTTTAGCGTGAAAGAGTAACAGACATACATCCATCCATCCATCCGTACATTCTTACAAACTTTCGCGTTTATAATATTAGTAGGATTAGTAAGATGTTTGGCTTTGTTGTGGTTTGTGAGAAATAAATATATATCATTTCATTCCATTTTTTTAATTTTGTTTTATATTGTTGTGAAATCACTGGTGATTTAGTGGTAGCGCTCTGCCTTACAATAATAAAAAGTAGATAATTTTTCCGACATTAGCCTTTGTTATAGTTCAGACTATAATCTATCTCTACGCCAAATTTCGTTTAGATCCGTTCAGCCGTTTCAGCGTGAAAGAGTAACAAACATCCATACATACAAACTTTCTCGTTTATTAGTGAAGTAGGATAAAATAAATGAATTGAATATATCTATGCGGTGATTTTCAGACAGTCAAACACAACAGTTTTATTAGTTAGTTCTAAAAGTCTGGGAACTATTCGTAAGAGCTTCCATTTCATCCCCTTACGGTAAATTTAGCGAGAGGAAACGAGATGGAGGTGTATTAGATAGAATGGATGGCATTTGTTTTTATTTACCCGGAAAAACCTTCTTCAGTTTATTGTGAGTATATAAAGCTATAGTCACACTGAATCCAGGATAAAACATAAAAATACATGAGCATTACTGTAATCCCCTATATAAACATCTTAGAGTGGAAAGTATTACGGCTTGTGGCAATCAATTACAATAAATTTCTATCAGTAATAGTGCTGCGATATAGTTCTGATACTAACAAGCAATATAGAAAAAAATAACATTATTACTACTGTAATCCCCAGGCTCGGTAGATCTTCTCAGATATCTAGTTACTGAGGTCTTTGTTACTTTAGTAATATATCTATATCGATGTTTGAGGATATTTATAGAAGTCAGAGGCACGTTGAGTTATGATATTTGACACATGCCCACAGTTTGTGAAAAGTTAATATTCCATACATGATAGGATGCAAGCACATCTCTAAGGATCTAAATAAGTTCTGAGAAATACCATGTTTGTTTCTTGTTTATACAAATTATGAGCCTGCAAATAAAAAATCAAATAGTTTCATCACTGGTGTCATGTCAAGTAAGACCAGGGAACGGAAAAAACATGGAAATATTCAAAGGAAATATCCACAAAAATTGACATCAAATTTCACACATCGAAACCCCTTGGATTTGCCAAAAATTGATTTATGCCGACTTTAATCCTTCGGCGTTTGTGTTTTAAATTATCGTGTAACTTGTAGATAGCTTATGTGCTGCTTATGTGAATTTTCGATTTAATTTTTTGGCATAATTGACAAGCCCCGCCTACTACAGCACATTTTTTTATGATATCTTTTAGCTCAAAGAATGCTCGCCATGTTTTTTCCGTTAGCTGTGTCATCATCTTCCTGCCCTTATCCCACTAGGTGGGATTGGCACAACAGGATCTCTTCTTCTTCTTCTTCAATTATGGCATCTGTCTCTTAGAGAACAATTTTGCCAGTGCCAAGTGTATTTATTTATAAGTATTGTCAACGTCACAGAGTCATAGTCAAGTAGTCAAGTCAATTTTAAACAAAAGATGGCTGTTTTGTTGAAAATTTTCGGGATTTCCTTCGATGGAATTTCAAGAGAACTATTCACTCTAATTCACATACTTTACACTCGCGTCAAGAACCCGGGCTTTATTGGCAAAATAACCACCAAAATTACGCAATAAAACTCAAAATAACACGAGAAAACATATAAAAACCAGAGCGACGTAGTTGTCAGGCAAATACACCGCAGAAAATCTAACAGGATCTCTTCCGCCTCTCTCCCCTATCATCTGTCATCTCAGAAGTCACTCCCTTCTTACAATATCGTCTTTCACACAGTTCAAGCGTCTTTTCTTAGGTCTACTACTACCCTTATATTTACCCTTACATTCAAATTCATCTCCTTTCTTGTAACATGGCTTCCGTTAACTGAGTAAGACCATTTTTATAAACATGCGTTGGTACAGTGTAGATGTGGCTTTACCATGAGATTCAAGGGTAGAAATGAGGCAGACTTTCGAAGGATTTATCACGGCTCCCGAAAATTGCGAGATAGTTTTGATGAAACATTTAAGGCGAACGCTAGAGTGGGCATTGACTCTAATGACGTTAGTCTATTGTACTTTTAGCTGGCATTCTCTTCGCCTGTTTCATTTCTTACATATTTTTGGACGAACTCTTTTTCTTGTTCTTTTTTATTTATGGCGTCTGTCTCTTTAAATATAATTTTTGCCAGTGTCAAGTTTTTTCATGATATGGTATAGTCAACGTATTGACGAATGATAGAGGGAAATGGAAGAAGATCACATGTTGTGCCGACCCCACATAGCGTGGGAAGAGGGCAGGAAGATGATGGTATTGTCAACGTCACAGAGACTTCTTCTTCTTCTTTATTTTTTTACCTTTCTTTTAAACATCAATCTTACCTGTGTCAACGTAACAGACTCACAGTCAAATTGTCAAGTAAATTTTCAAAATAAACAAAACTAAAGATGGCTGTTTAGTTCCAAATTCTCAGGATTTTTTCGATGGATTTCGAAAGAAACTATTCTCTTTAATTCACATATTTCACACTCGCGTCAAGAACTCGGGCTGTATTGGAAAAATAAACAAAATTACACAATAAAACTCAAAATTGGCTTTAAAAAAGCTTTACTATATAGCCAACAGTCACACACAGCTCTGATCCCACACTTCTTCCGTGTCACTCGGGAAGCGAACCCGCTGCGCCATCAAGACAGTCAAGGCCACTGACAAACGTAATTATTTCAAGGCCACAGACGTAATTTTTTTAGAGCTTCTGAGGTCTTACCACTTTCTTTTTCTTCCAGGTCCTTCATCACCCACTCCATCATCAGCGCCAACAGTGAAGTCGGAACACAACGAGTTGACTGTCACCTTTCCACCGCTGGATGATATCTTCAGCACTCCTGAGAAGCACTTCCAGACTGAGAACAACACACTGGTGACCTCTCAGATCGGGTCCACGGCTCTCATACCCTGTGTGATCAGGAATATCGGTGATGGCATTGTAAGTCAAAAATAAATACTCACACGACTGTAATCCCCAGGCTCGGTAGATATTTCCTCAGATCTTTAGTTACTTAGATCTTTGAGGATATCTAAAGAGGGTAGTCAGAGGCAAGTTCAAACATGACATTTGGTACATGCCCACATTTTGCAGTAGTTAGTATTCCGTACGTGACAGGTTGCAAGCCCATCGCCGCTTATAAGAATACTAACCTATGACACATATCTTCGAATTTTTGGTTCTAGTGTATGCCGATTTCTTCACGATGTTTTTCTTCACCGTTAAAAAGCACTGGCATTGCGCACATAAATTTTTCGAATGGAAAAACTTATTGGTGCACGACCAGGTTTGAACCTTCGGATCGTGACGCAGGGGTGCTACCACTACACCACCAGCGCGTGTAAGTTGAATTAATGAAAATATAAATCTTCTCTTTCTTTGCTCGGTGGAGCAACACCAGTGCGAGCGAGTCAATGGTCCTGAGGATGCTTCGTGGAGAAGCGAAACACGTGTCGAATTTCTACTTGAGTTTGTGTTGTTAAGCTCATTATATAATAGGTTAGCGGGAAAGTGCTATATTTCCGTTCTTTTCAGTATATGAAAATACTGGCTTCGCCCGCGTGGTAGGTACCTTGAAAAAAATGGAATCTATCCCACGGGAACCGTACATTTTTCCGGGATAAAAAGTAGCTTATGTGCTATTCCAGTCTTTAATCTATTTATCTAACCCTATTACAAAGACTCCACTGTCCTAGAACCAAAATTCAAAGGATTAATAGGTATTCTTATAAGCGGCAATGGGCTTGCAACATTTCACGTACGGAATATTTGAAAAATGTGGGTATGGGCGGGCATATCATGTTTGGACGTGCCTCTGACTCTTTAGATATCTTTAAAGATCTAAATAACTAGAGATCTGAAGAGATATCTACCGAGCCTGGGGATTACAGCCGTGATATTTTTTTTCTATTCACTTTAATTTACACATTTTATACCCATGTCTTAATAATTTCAAGGGCCGCACATCTCTACTATTTGACAACCACCAAACGGTCGTCGTTTCAAAATAAGCTAACATTGGAGGAGATAGAGATATAACAATAAAATACAACCTCTTTTTCCATCAAGTCGGCAAATAAAGAAAGTCAACTACCTTTGTTGAAATTACCCCCATCTTATCCGGGAGATATCAGGCCGGTTGGCACTATTCGGACTTCACAGGGTCACAGCTTTACATGGGCCTTATTAGCAAGACCGATAATTTTTCTACCTATGAATTACTTTATCCAGTGAACGGAAAATACATTGAAGCATTCGTTGAGCTAAAAAACGACCCCAAAAAAATTTGCTCTGCTAGGCGGGGCGTGTTAATTATGCCTTGATTAACATCATCATATCATAATAATTATCATCCCAGGTAGCGAGGGGGCATAAGCTATCTACAAATTTCGCGGGTATTTCCCTTGAATTAATGCTTCCATGTTTGTTTCCGTTCACTGATTCTATCAAATCTCATATCCATACTACGAGTTATATAATAAATCCGAAAGTAACCCTGTTTTTTTGTAACCTTCTCACGTCTAAACGGCTGAACGGATCGTTATGAAATTTGGAAAAATTTAGCAAATTTTTATTGCTCTAGTCTTTATATTTTCCTCTTGATTATGTGTAAGTGAGTTTTATTATGTAACTTTGGTGAAATAAAGTGAAAATTCCTTTCTAAATCCATCAGAAAATCCAAGAATTTTGAACAAAATAGCCATCTTTGTTTAAAATTGACTTGACTATGACTATAATATTGACAACACTTTATATAAAAATACACTTGACACTGGCAAAAGTTTTCATAAATAAAGAAGAAGAAGAACCGACTCGTTTAGTTTCGTAAAACCAGTGCTAAGGGTACCGAGAAAAGCTTGTATAAGTAAACAAATTGAAGAGACACTACAAAAGTTGGTCATCTCAACTCGAGACCGCGCGTCTTGAAAATGTTTTTGAGATAAATTATAATCACAGTCTTGTTCGTTATTCTTAATTAAAAAAACTATGTAAGTATTATTAAGCGAAAAAGGAGGGTAGTGGGTTTATAATATAAACTGTATGTATGCGAGTTCCTTTGGCTGTCTTCTTCTTCCTCTTTGTTTATGTCATCTATGTACCTAAACATGTTTAAATTTGCCCCTGATTACCCTCTTTAGATATCCTCAAAGATCTAATTAACTAGAGATCTGAGGAGATTTCTACCGAGCCTGGGAATTACAGTTGTTGATAATCTTAGTTTTTGTTTTTAACCCTCGACGCATAAACAAGGGGTGTTATTAGTTTGACGTATCAAGGTGTGAGGGTGTGAGGTTTGTCTGTGGCATCGTAGCTCCCGAACGCATGAACCGATTTTGATTATGTTTTTTTGTCTGAAAGGTGAATTAGTCGGGAATGTTTTTAGCGATGTCTGATGGAAATTTGTCCAAGATAGCCGCCACAAAATGGCGGACAAAATTTGCGTTGCTCTCAATTTTTTAATTGTTTTAGATTTTTTCAAATTTGATGTAAATCTCTGAGGTTATCAAACTAAAACTTTACCTAAAATATATGACTATACACATCACATAAGACAGTATCAACTAAATAATTACTATGTGAAAGATGACATGGTTAAGAAAGGAGTGAGTACTGAGATGACGAATGATAGAGAGAAATGGAAGAAGATCACATGTTGTGCCGACCACATAACGTGGGATAAGGGCAGGAAGATGATGATGATGAGTAGTCTAAAGTGGTCGCCGAATAAATAATTGATCATTCTGCAATCCTAAATTTACCTCCGCTTACGTAACGGTGAGTTTCGTAACTTATTAACATGTTGGCTGAAGTTATCCGGTGAAAGTTAATATAGACCTTTTTCTGCCTAATTAAGAGTACTTATAACATTGAGAGGGTTAATTGTGTAGCTAAACGGATTTACTGTAATCTCTGCAGATAATTACTTGTATTATCGTTATTTTTGGAGATTTTAGGCGCATATCAGATAGAGGCGCGGTGCGTAGCGGATGTGTGTGGCACACTTCGGGCACGGCGTGCATATCACTTTTGTAGTTATACTGTAAACAAATTGTTAGTAGGTAGTTATACACTGTAATCATACAAAGCGCTAAGACCGAGACGAGTTTCTTGCCTGTTCTTCTCGTACTTGGGTTAGGTTGGAATTGGCACATAGATTCACCGCATGTAAAACGTTTCAAAGTGATCCGAGTGATTTTATTGAATAAATTATTTTTGAATTAGATTTTTTTTTAGGTTGAGTAACCAAAGCGATGGATTAAAGAAGAATGCATGCGAAATGACGAGGATGGATAAGCTAACTATGAATGAGTGTATTAGTTAGAGGAAGTTCGAAAGTAGAGCCAGTGATAGAAAAGATGAGAAGTAATAGATTACCGTGGTATGTAGGTACCTACATGTTATGAGGAGGGATTAATTGTCATGTGACGAGAAGGGTGATAGATATGAAATTGGATGGAGTAAAAATATGAGTAATAAGTGTGGGTATTGAGATGACGGCTGATAGAGAGAGATAGAAGGAGACATGTACCGACCCTACATAAAGTGGTATGAGGGAGATGATGAAATACCCTTGAGGTACAAGGGTATTTCATCATATTGATGACTTTTCAATACTTGCTCACAAGATGTATGAGACACACGCGACGCGAAACAGAAAAGGTGTGCCCTGCGCCTTTTGTATCTAGCTTGCGCCTTTAGTTTAGTCTGCTTAGAAAGATTCATGAATGATTTTGATTTTGAAATTTCAGTGATTTTGAATGATATTCATATTTTTATCATCCCTTTCTTATCTTGGATTTGTTAATTGAAAAATTTGTTTCACAGCGCGGTGTGAATATATTGTATCTATCGACTTTATGATTTTGAGATATGGTAAGAGATAGGTACGTGATCGGATGGTCCCTTCTATCTGATGATAATATAACTAAGATAACGAATGTAGGTATTGATAATCTAAACTAATATTATAAAGAGGAAAACTTTGATTGTTTGTTTGTTTGTTTGTTTGTTTGTTTGTTTGAAATGAATAGGCTCCGAAACTACTGAACCGATTTGAAAAATTCTTTCACTGTTGGGAAGCTACACTATCAGCGGGTGACATAGGCTATATTATATTTTCAAAAAAATTAGGGATCCTTACTAAAACTTCAATAATGTAAGCCAAGGTGTAAAAAAATTACCTAAAATATTCTTTATATCGCGTGCGCTGTGAAAACTATTGACGATAGAATAAAATAATGTACTACGACTTTGTAGAACACATCATTATTTACAAAAAGTGTCACGATAGCATATGTCCAACTATTATAGTTATGCCACAATAAGAGTTCTTTTATTTTAAAATTTTAATTGAAAGGCTACTCTTAGAATAATGCTCTTTATTTGTATCTTAGTATTAATCCTTATCAAAATAAATCACATCATATTCTAGACTGCTTCAATACCTTTATATAGTTTTTTGAGTTACTCAATTCGGATATTCCATTCAAAAGATACCATTAAATTAAAAATGTAAGCAATAGAAAAAAGTTGCGTGAGAGCCGCGCTAGCTTATGCACTGTAGGCGTCACTGGGTGTACAGGATGTGTACAGGATGGAGTCAATGTGAAAAAATAAATAAAAAATATAAACAAAAAAATACGTTATAATAAATAAAAACTTCATTAAAATAATAATACTAAAACTTTCTATACTTACAATTTTCTTTTTTAGTAACCTGACGCAGGGTATGGTTAGACGTGTGTGTATTATAAATATTGAATTTTGAAATTTTTGTTAAATTTGAGAGCACTGGTTGTGTAGTGGTAGCACCCCTGCCTCACGATCTGAAGGTCATGGGTTCAAACCTGGTCATGCACCAATGTGTTTTTCTATTCGAACAATTTATGTGCGCAATGCCTGTGTTCTTAAACGGTGAAGGAAAACAGCGTGAAGAAACCGGCATACCCTAGAACCAAAAGTTCGAAGGTGTGTGTCATAGGTTAGTATTCTTATAAGCGGCGATGGGCTTGCATCCTGTCATGTACGAGTACCTACTTTTGAGTAGGTACTCGTACATGACAGGATGCAATCCCATCAAAGTAACTAGAAATCTGGGAGATATCTACCGAGCCTGGGAATTACAGTCGTGACCATTTATAGGTATATAAATACCCGTGCGAAGCCGGGGCGGACTACTAGTTGTTTATAAAACGGTCTCAATTAAGATCTAATTATCTATTTATGATGTTGTTGGTGAAGAATTAAGATTTTTTTTTAATTTGCCAAGATGTATACAACTTAGTTGAAGTCGAAAGTACTGCGAAAGATAAATTTCAGAATCAAGATAAGGATTATCATTCAGAATCATTGCAATTTGTACCTTATGTTACTGGCATGAAAAATCACCAGACTCTAGAAAAAAACATAAACGATGTGTAAAATAATTTATCAGCAGTTCGCCTTCCCTAAAGGATGTTAAGCCTAAGCCTTATTTACGACTTATTTTCAGGCACATTATTTTTCAATGTAGTTATTCAGTATTTCCAGTTATATTTTTATTACTCCTTAAATTTTCAAGGTCCCTTATATCTTGAACGGCAGAAAAACAACTGTTTTATTAGGGTACAAAGTTTATTTTATGAATTTCAGATAGGCTCCATTACGGCAAGGCTCGTAAAATCTTATACCTCCTGGCTTTAGATACCTTGTCTATAGATAGATATTCAATGAACCATTTTCTTTAAGGTAAAGAAAATACAGGTGTCTCTGTCTATTAGAAGGTGATAGCATAATTCAAATTTTGTCATTCGTCCGAAATCTCCCAAATGATTCTTTAGGCTGTCTCCTTCTTTTCTTGCTGTCTCTAGTTCTTTTTAACTAGTGTGGTGAAAGGGTTAAAGTGTGCGTCAGAGGCTTTTTTATGCCATAGTTTGGTTTAGGCTGTACTTTTTCTATAATCTATACACGACACTAAAACGTCAAGGAATGCACGATTTTTTGTGTTATCCGCATTTATAAATTCCATTCATTTATATTTCCGATATCTTCAAAAAATCTAAGTATCTAACTAGAGATCTGAGGAGATAATATCTATCAAGCCTGGGCATTACAGTCGTGATCATTGTATGCAGGAGTCGTGATTAGTGTGTGCACAATTATGCAAAAATTTTGTACATTTTTTTAGTCTTTCTCACATCCTGGCAAACTACTTCTGAATATCGTGATGTCACTTACAGATTTATTGTTTGAGTTGACACGTCTTCCTTCGCTTTGATAACCTAACGATAGGGATCAATTTTCATGAAAAACACGAACAATACAAGTTTTCCATTCTACCCCCTTAGGGGTATAACCAATGTACAAAAAACATCGTCAACAATATTTCCAATCGTCGAACTCTGACACAGATAAGACATATTTCGTTTCGATAGTTTCACTTCTAGGGGTAAGGGGTAAGATATTATTGCTTTTGGAAAATAGACTGTTACTGTATTGTCTTAAGTGTTAATGTCAACAAGCATTCTTGGTATGCGATAATTACAAAACGTCTGAAAGAGTCTTATACATGTTTTGTTTTGTACATGTACTTATACAATATATTTTGCATCAAAATAATTTTGATGAGTTTCACTAGTAAGAGTTATTATAAATATTTACGTAAAATAAATAAAAAACATAAATCTGTTTTAGCCACTTTATTTAGAAAATTTTACAGATCTGTCTTATTATACACACTATATTATTTTAAATACCTAGATACCTACAAACAATTGAGCTATCTAAAGATCGCTAGTTTTATATCTCCGAATACTAACATACTAGTATTTACTGTAAAAACCCAATTGAAAGCAACCTTTTTTTAACATTTTATATTACGTATGTCACTTTTGTAATCTGGATGGTATCACATTTGTCTACATTTTTCCAGCCTTCTGGGTTCCAGCGATAGCCAAAGAAACTCGCATACGTACATAATATACATACATACACCCCAAACACATTACCCTCCTTCTTCGCTTCGCAGTCGGGTAAAAATAATCTCAACTGAGTGGAACAGCTCAGAACAAGGAAAATAACAATAAAAAAGTCACATGTTTTTATCACACGCTTGGTTATCACATTTATTTTGGACTTTCTTAGTTTCTCAAAAAAATGGCTGTTATTTTGACGATTTGTTGCAGGTTTCTTGGATCAGAAGGAAAGACTACCACCTGCTGACCGTCGGTCTGACCACGTACAGTTCAGACCAGAGGTTCCAGGCGATACACTTGCAGCATTCAGAGGTATTTTATTTTAAATTCATAATTAGTAGTTCCATCCCCATCCTCACATACGGTGCCCAAACTTGGTCTTTGACGGCTCAGCAAAAGTCAAAACTCGAGGTTTGTCAACGGGCTATGGAACGCAGCATACTAGGTGTTCGGTTAACAGACCGAATACGGAACACAGTACTGCGTTCCCAGACAAAGATTTGCGACGTCAGCAAAAAATCTGCCCAGCTCAAATGGGATTGGGCCGGCCATGTCTGTCGCATGTCGGACGACTTGTGGGCAAAGACCACAACCGAATGGGTGCCCAACGCGAGACGACCGCGCGGTAGACCACCGCGGAGATGGCGGGACGAGCTAGATGTGCATCTTCCAGACTGGCCCACTGCAGCCAAGGATAGAGAAAGCTGGAATAAAGAGAGGGAGGCCTTTGCCCTGCAGTGGGACAACAAAGGCTAAAATAATAATAATAATAATAATAATAATAATAATAATAATAAGTAGTTCGCCCCGAACTAATATTTCACGCGCGATGTCAAAAACCCTCATTTGATAACTTAATTTTCCATAGTGCAAAGAAAAGATGGATAGACTGTGTGAAAGATGACATGGGTGAGAAAGAAGTGAGTACTGACATGAAGAATGGCAGAGGGAAATGGGAGAAGATCACTTATTGTGCCGTCCACATAACGTGGGAAAAAGGCAGGAAGATGAGTGCAAGCTTTGCTTAGTTTAGGGCTAGATGGCGTTGTGTGAATTGTCCATCAATATTTATTTATTTATTTACTAGCTTCCGCCCACGGCTTCGCCCGCGTGGTACCTTGAACAACAAAAACAAATCTATCACACAGGAACCGTACATTTTTCCGGGATAAAAAGTAGCCTATGTATTATTCCAGACCATAATCTATATCTGAGTCAAATTTCATCCAGATCCGTTCAGCCGTTTCAGCGTGAAAGAGTAACAAACATACATCCAGACATCCAGACATCCATACATTCTTACGAACTTTCGCGTTTATAATATTAGTAGGATTCATAATTAGGAGTTCGCCCCGAACTAATATTTCGCGCGCGATGATCCTCATTTGATAACTTAATTTTTCATACTGCAAGCTTAGCTTAAGAGTAGAGGTAGACCAAAAAAAGATGGATGGAATCTGTGAAAGATGACATGGGTAAGAAAGGAGTGCGTACTGAGATGACGGATGACAGAGGGAAATGGAAGAAGATCACATGTTGTGCCGACCACATAACGTGGGAAAAGGGCAGGAAGATGATAATATCAATAATAATAATGCTGGACAATCCACACAGCATCATCTAGCCCCAAAGTAAGCTACTCAAAGCTTGTGTTATGGGTACTAGATAACTGATATATTTAATACATTATATACCTACATAGATAGATTTTTTTAGTATACATAGAAACCACCCAGACCAACGGAACAAATTTCTGCAGATCGTACACAAATTTGTGATGAGTGCAAGCTTGCTTAGTTTAGGGCTAGATGGCGTTGTGTGAATTGTCCACCAATATTTATTTATTTATCTATGGTTTTGTTGTAGGACTGGACGCTGAAAGTGAGATTCGTCCAGAAAAGGGACGCTGGTGTATACGAGTGTCAGGTGTCGTCACACCCCCCCACATCCATCTTCCTCCGTCTGGACGTAGTCGGTAAGTTAAGGTTTCAGAAAGACATGAGCACTACTGTAATCCTCAGAGATGGAGCGTTTCACGCGCGTAAGTTCTCGCGTGTAGGCACTCGTGCGTTTTCAGGCTTCTACATAATACTACCTACTACCCAGGTAGATACCTACATAAATAATTTTCTGTCCCTCCCGAACACAGCGCGCGTAGGAACGCACGAGAAACGCGGCATCTGAACGCAATGTAAATTGCTACGCGCGAGTGCTCGGTAGATATCTCTTCAGTACCCCTAGTATGAGTTTTTAATTTACGAAAACTTTTTTCGAATAGTATCCTTTCATACATTTACCTCCATCGGAAATGTTAAGGAACTAAAATAAGGTCGATAATATCGAAAATATTATGTAATCGGCAGTCCCAGCAATGATTTTTAAATCAAGTTTTCACGATATCGACTATAATTTAGTTCCTTGAAATTTCCGATGGAGGTAAATGTATGAAAGGATACTATTCGAAAAAGTTTTCGTAAACTATCAAAAACTCATACTAGGGGTACTGATCTCTAGTTACTTACATCTTTGAGGATATCTAAGGAGTCAGAGACACGTTTAAACATGATATTTGGCACATGCCCACATTTTTCCACAGTAGTTCGTAATCCGTACGTGACAGGTTGCAAGCCCATCGCCATGTAAGAATACTAAGATAAAAACACACCTTCGAGTTTTTACTTTTAGGACATGCCAGTTTCCTCGCGATGTTTTCCTTCACCGTTTAAAAGCATGGCATTGCGCATATTATTATACATTTTTCGAATGGGAAAACTGATTGGTGCACGATCAGGTTTGAACCCACAACTTTAGGATCGTTGTGGGTTCGATTCCCACCCAGGACTAACATTTTTGTGATGAACGCAGATGTTTGTTCTGTGTATGGTATTATTGTAATTTATGTATTTATTTACGACTAGCTTCCGTTCGCGGCTTTGCTCGCAAGGTACTTACATAAAATATAGCCTATGTTACTCAGGGATAACGTAGCATTCTAACGGTGAAAGAATTTTTGAAATTGGACCTTTAGTTTTTGAGTTTATTCGTTACCTTGACGTTTTTTATCTGATCGTTTTTTACGTTTTGATAATAAATTTTAACTGATATATTGATAGAAAAACTTATGATAATGATGAAATGATAATGAGACGCGCGGTTTGATTGATTACCGAACGCGAACTGATTCGCGGATTCTAATGACTGGCGTAAAGTGCAAATTAAGTGTTTAGATGGCACTATTAAGTAGAACAGTGTACGTGCTCGTACATATTCCCGGGCCAGAAATTAGGGATGATAGGATGATAGATGCATAAGTGAATGACGTGAGTTACAAGGTGATAAAACAATAGTTTTTTTTTCCTTAAAATAGGTGATTGTCCTTGATTGTCACTCTGTGATCTGAAGTAATTGTTTACTGATAATTATAACGTGCGATCGAAATGATTAGGGAAAAATACGGGAGAGCTAGCTTTATTCGAGAAACGCGCACTAAGCGATTTTTGTTTGACCTCATTAAGAACACAGCACTGATTCACTGCACTCTCACTGACACATTTAACCGTCGAAGGTTCGAAGCTCGTTGCTCGAAGTTCTATCTCTGGTCCCGCTGTACACGCTGGTGCAGTCGGCGGCGCCGCGGCGGGCGCGCCCGACTGCGCTGCTCGCGCCCGCCGGCGGCGCCACACCAGGATCGCGATCCCGACGACAGCCGCAAACAACACCAAGTAGATGACGACATAATGATGGACGTCATGATATGAAACGCGCTCTGTCAGTACTCCATCTGACGCGCTATCCTTCAGTTCCTTTAACTGTCTGTCGATTTTCTCAAAATACTGTTGATTTTCTGAGTATGCTGATTGATTTTCGACCGAAGAAGTAGGTATTGATATATTTATGATATTATTGATAGGAGGGATTTTAATCTGGATAACATCGGCTTCCCTTCGTAAAGTGTTTGATTGCTTTTTGTGTGCATAGATAGTAAAAGTATTACTTTTGATAATGCATTCTTCGCTAATTGATATGATTCCGTTCTTATGTAATTGCTCTGCGGTAATTTGATTCTCGCATATGATACGTACAGAGCATTGACCGCAACATACATATAAGTAAGTATTTATGTTATTCAACTCAATCCAGGAATCTTTACAAGTAGTTGTCTTTATTTGACATTGTTTGTCAAGCTGGTTTTGGACACACAAATTCTCTTCTGATCTCATCTGATAAATTGGCTGTTTTAAAGGACATAAGTGAGAGTCATCATCAGACTCGATACAATCATGTACTTCTCTTTCTGTGATGCGTACATAAGAGTCCTTTTGCATGTTTATAGCTACGTAATCGGCTATTGGTACTAAGCTGATCATTCCGTTTTCCTTTTGCTGTGGGATAGGTATGAGCTTAAATAGTTCGAAGTTATCTCGGCTCACTAAAGGAATCTTTATTTCAAAAATGATAAATTTATTCGATGCTCTTGCCTTCACGGAAAGAAGGTGGTACATCTTTGATACATCCGATTGCAGATTGTTCAAGGGCAATGTCAGATCTTTTGATAATAATCCAGTGATAATATTCATCTCGTTTCGTAACTGCTCAGGGGTAAGGAGATGGAAGTTGAATTTTCCAGCGTAGACGTTTGTTAAGGAATCGATGATCGTCTCTTGAATGCTCCGTAGATTCACTAGTATACCTTGTGCGATAACCGATGATAAAGTGAAGTCACATGAGGTTGATACTACTTGTAGATCATCTTTCTGTCTATTCAGCGATTTTTCAAGTTTGTTAAGATGCTGGTTGAAAATCTTTCGTTGCTTGTCGATAGACGCTTCCACTCTTTTAATTAGATTAAATTCTCCTTCGACGACAGAAGTCTGATTTTTCCAAAGTAAAGATAGATGTTTCTCATTCTCTCTGATAGACTCAATGTCGCGCTCGTACTGCTCTGCGAATTCTTGATCGAGTACGCCGAACAGTTTGTTTGCAATGAACCCGACACCGTTGATAAGACCGCGCGGTACTCGCGAGCGCGCGCTCCGTGGGAACTGCTTACCGAGCAAAATAGAGTTGTAATGCTCGAGTTCGTTGAGCCCATGATGTAATTGAAGAAGGATGACGTCACATTGTGCTATCTTTTTATTAGTTTGATCGTTACAAATGCCGTCTAAATGACTGATATATTGCCCAAGTAGTTCAGTGCTTTGCCAATAGGGATTCATGTCGTAGTAAATTACTAGATTCCATTGATCTCGTTCCAGGTGAATGTTTGTAATACGATCGAAGTAAAATCCTTGGCTGATATTTAGGCTTGATATTTGATATTTGCTGTACACGGGCGTCGCCATCATAAAAAGAAACATGAATAGCATGTAGATAAAGTTGCATAGGCTTGTTTTCTTTAAACGATTGCTAGTAGCGGAGTCCGTAGTGGGAATTGTTTCTTGTTTCTGTTGAAACTTAGAGTCTTGTTCGACTTTCTTGTTCTCCTTTACAGGTAACTTTGATATTTTCGTGATAGGTCTCTTGATCTCACCGTTCCTGGTTTTTAGGCTGACTACGCGAACACAGTCATCTTTGCCAGGATGTAAGGCTATGATTCTGCCTAGGGCCCACTTTCCCGGAGGCAGATTTGCGTCGTGAATGATGACGACGTCATTAATATTTAGATTTTCTTTAGTTTGACGCCATTTGCTGCGCGTCGATAATTGGCTTAGATACTCCAATTGCCACTTTTTCCATACATCTTCGAATATTTTTTGAGTGAGTTGCCATCTTGTTCGCAGGTCTCTCTCGGTTTCTATGATAGTTAAGGTGGGACCACTAGCCAAGAAGTGTGCTGGAGTCAGATATTCCAGGTCCTCCGGATCTTCAGTTAGCGGACATAGCGGCCTTGCATTTAAGCACGCTTCTAACTGAGTTAGCAAAGTGGTGTATTCCTCGAAAGTCAACTTCTGTTCGCCGATGACTCTCTTTAAATGATATTTGAGGCTCTTCACTGCAGCCTCCCAGAGACCTCCTGCACTAGGCCATCCTGGAGCATTGAAGTGCCACTGGATTTTCATATCCGTGATGGATGTATAGAAATTTTCGTCCAGTGTTGCTTGGAGATCTAGATATTCTCTGTTGAGAATCTTGTGAGCGCCTACGAAGTTTGTGCCATTGTCACTATAGATATGACTTGGAGCTCCTCTCCGAGCGGCCATTCTTCGTAGAGCGGCTAAAAAGGCTGATGAGGTAAGATCGGACACAAGTTCGAGATGCACAGCCTTGGTGACCATGCACACGAACACTGATATATATCCCTTGGTTGATTTGATACCGCGGCCCTTGCTTGACTTGACATCTACGAACCCAGTAAAATCGACGCCAGTATGATAAAAGGGCCTTGTAGGTTTTGTTCGAGCAGCTGGTAAGTCACCCATTATTTGTTCATGTTTGATAGGGTCGTGGCGTCTGCATTTGACGCATTCACGTAGCTGTTTCTTCGCTATTTTATTGCCTCCTACGAGCCAATACTTCCTTCTTAGAAATGCTGATGTTAGTCTAGCCCCGCCGTGATATGAGGCTTTATGAGCTTCATTGATTAGAAGCTCTGCTAGGCGACTAGATCCTGACAGGATGATCGGATGTTTCATTTCGTGATGAAGATTTGCATTTCTTAGCCGTCCTCCAACTCGTAGGATTCCATTTTCATCGAGAAAAGGATTCAGCTGTGATATATGGCTCTTGGGTTGCACCTGACCGCTCTCATTAATGGCTTTTATTTCCTTTGAAAATTCAAACTGCTGGGTTTGTTTAATGATGAGGTTTTCTGATTGATTGATTTCTGATAATGATAGGTATGCTTGTTTGGTGTCCCGTTTTTTGATAAATCTGAACATCCAAGATACGATTCGAATAACTCTGCTGATAGTGCTGTGATTCGATAGCAGTTTATAAATGATATTGTTGTCCAAATCTTGTTCAGTGACAACGTTGACTTGACGAACTTTCTTTACCTCTTGATCGGTAAAAAATTCTGGCTGTTTGCCTTGTCCATCAAAGTCCGGTAGCCAGGACGGTCCCTGCCACCACAAACTATGCTTTGATAACTGTGAGGCTGTTAATCCACGGCTGGCACAGTCCGCCGGGTTTTCCTCTGATTTAACATAACGCCAACATGCTGCTGGCATTGTACTCGTGATATCTCGCACTCTATTTGCGACGAAGGTCTTCCACCTAGTTGGGTCTCCGCTAAGGCATCCTAGGACAATCATAGAGTCGGACCATCCAAATAACTTGATATCGTATGTACTCAAGCACTGTTGCACTTTGAGCACTAGTTTTGATGGAAGATGAGCGGCGCTTAATTCCAACCGTGGGAGAGTAATGTTTTTTCCACATGGTACTATCCTCGCTTTGGCGACCAATAGTGTGATAATAGGTTGTTCACCTCGTTTGATTTTACAATAAATAACGCAAGCGTAAGCTTTTGCCGACGCGTCACAAAAGCCGTGTAACTCGATGACGTCGCGTTCGTTTGTTGATAGCCACCTTGGTACTTGCAGTTTATTTATGTTTTCTATGTCATTTTTTATAATGACCCATTCTGATAAAATATCTTCGGGTAGTGGGTCATCCCATTTGATGGCGGACAACCATACCTTCTGAAAAATGATTTTTAGTTTGGTTGATATCGGTGCAAGCCAGCCGAGCGGGTCAAATAACTTTGATATGTCTGATAAAAGTGATCTTTTTGTTTCTTGCTCGGTGGTAAACACAATTTTTGATTCGAAAATAAACATGTCCTGCTGGTGATTCCAGCTAAGTCCCAGTGTTTTGGATGTTTCCAATTGCTTGAAATTGAAGCTTTCTTGCTTACTGCTTTCTTTGATAGCGTCTGATAGTTCCGGGACGTTTGATTTCCACTTTCTTAAGTTGAAACCACCTGATTTCAGTGGAATGATAATATCTTCGCGCAATTGTTTTGCGTCTTGTAGTTTATGTGCCCCATGGACAAGGTCATCCATGTAAAATGAACTCTCAAGGACATCAGCTGCTGGGCTACTTTGATAATTTGATCTTTCATCTGATGCCAACTGTTTAAGAGTCATCATTGCTAAGAAAGGAGCCGCTTTGGTGCCGTATGTCACGGTCGTCAGCTCCCATTCTTTGATAATTTCATGCTCAGAGTCTCGCCAGATGATTTTTTGAAGCTTTCTGTCGAGATTATTGATAAAAATCTGTCTGAACATCATTTCAATATCTGCAGTATAAGCGAATTGATACTGTCGCCACTTTATGATAAGAGACTGCAGGTCCTGTTGAAGATTGGGTCCACATTTCATGACGTCATTTAAGCTGTAGCCTGACGATGTTTTAGCCGATCCGTTGAATACGACCCTAAACTTAGTGGTTGTTGATTCTGACCGTTCTACCCCGTGATGAGTGAGATAAAATTCAGGTTTGATGCTACTTGTAGCGGAAGTCATGTGGCCCATGGATTGATATTCTTTCATAAATGATTTATAGCTTTGCTCCATTTGCTGATTCTTTATGAATTTTCGTTCTAATGATTTGAACTGTGCAACTGCTCTATTTTTAGACAGACCCAAATTGTTTCCGAAATCTGATTTTAGGGGTAATCTTACTTCATATCGATCGTCCTCTCGCCGAGTGGTAGTGCTTTTGTAGTACTGAACGCACTCCTGATCTTCCAATGATAAATTTGATTCTTCTGCAATGTCCTCGATTTCCCAAAATCTTTGTATTTCGTCTAAATTGTTGATAATTACGTTACATTGCAATGTCCTTGCGCACCCACTCAATATCCACCCTAAACGCGTGTTTTGCGCAATGGGAGAATTATTATGCTCGCCTCTACAAATTCCTTCTAAAATGATCAAAGAATAAATATCGGCTCCGAAGAGAATGTCGACTGGACGGCTGATATTGTATTCGGGGTCTGCTAGAGTGATATGATCCAAGTATGACCAATCCGGCGTCTTGAAAGAATGACTTGGTAGATTTTTGATAAGATTTTTCATGATAAGTACATCAGTGCGAAACTCAAAATTCTGGTTTGTAGATACACATTTGATATTGATTGCTCCTTTGCAATTCGCTTGCTTTGCGCCTATTCCAGTGATCACGCCCTGACATCTTTGGCGAGGTAGACCCAAAAGCTGTGCTGCATTTTCAGTGATAAGGGATGTTTGGGAACCCTGGTCTAGGAGTGCGCGCATGTTAATAAAGGAACCGTTTGAAGTTTCTACTCTGATCACAGCTGTTGCTAAGAGTATCTCCGGTATTTCAGTTTGCAATGACACGTGCGAGCTTCGAATTGCTGATTTTTGCCCTTGTTTAGGTGTGCTGACGTTCGCATTGCTCGAAGTCGACGTCGCGGCCTCGTTGTCATGCTGCGCAAACGCTTCGTGTAAAAGTGTGTTATGTGCTTGTTTGCACTCACGGCAGCGCTTTTCTGAAATACACTCATTGCCATAGTGACAATAAAGACAGTTTTCGCATAATTTCAGCTTCTCAGTTGTTTTGCGTTTTATTGCCGGGGTCATTTCTCGAAATTTATTACAGCTAAAAATTCCGTGGAAATTAGTTTTGCAAATTGCACATTTATAATATTTTGTCGTATAGACATTTTTGCTGTTGACCGCTTGCGCAATGCTACGTTCGGTCGATGATTGCTTCATGTTAGACTTATTGTTATGAGTTTTATGATTTTGATGTGATTTTGGTTCAGCTTTTCTTTGAGAAGTTTCTAGAGTTGTGAAAGTCTTCTCTAAAAATGATAAGAACTCTTCAAGTTTCGGTACCTCCTTAGGTTCCTTTACCGAAGAGAGATAATCGGTGAGGGTCTCCGTGTCCAGTTTTTGGCACATGAGATGAATGATAAGAGGATCCCACGAATCTACATCTACTCCTAAATTCTTGATAGCATTGAGGCTTTCTAGGGTAACATCGTGGATTTTCTTGATATGATTACGTGATAATTGCTGGACCGCTGGTATGTTGAGCATTAAGTCGAAATGCGAACTCAAAATTAGCCGTTTGTTGTTATACCTATGATTAAGTAGATCCCAGCTAACAGGATAATTGTCAGATGATATTGATAAATGTTGAATCAATCTTTCAGCTTCACCCTTCACCTTGGTTTTCAAAAATTGCATTTTCTGAGCGTTAGATAAGGTCGGATTCGCATGTATAGTTTCCGTAAAAAGATCTTTGAAACTGGACCATTGATGATAGTTGCCAGAAAATGTTGGAATTTCCATTTTAGGTGTGGAATGCTCCCTGTGCGAGACAGAACACATCTTCTTGTTTATGGCTTTGATTATTTCATTGAACTTTTTCTCAGCTTTGAAAAAATGCGATTCATACTCTGAGCTGTAGTGACCTGATTCACTATCCAGCTCCCAATGAAGAGTGTCGATTGTAGTCCAACGAGATTGAATGGAACGCAACAAATGATCGAATTCCCATTTTTCTGTTATGAAATCTAAATTGATGTTCGAAATCGTATGCTCAAATGCCTTGAAATTACTGCTTTGCTTCCGCAGCATCTCATCGGTCTTGCTATTGTTACCCCGAGCTTGAAGCGAGAAATCCTGCATGGGAGTCCCCGGCACTGCCATTGGGGTGGCTGGTTTGATAAGTGGAGTCGAAGGTCTGGTATCATCCTTCGGCCTCGTATAGTTTAGAATAGCTGCCCTGATATTAGTATATTTTTCTCCAGTTTTCTCAAATTGATTAGTTGTAAAGTAAGAATCAGACTTAGTACCAAATCCGCACAGCTTAATATGATTTGACTGATATTCGTTCCAGCACTGATCTAGTGTGTCTAACCTTCGCTTAACATAATCTGGAGTTTTCCTATCCGACCCGTCTTTCTTAAAGTTCGAATAGAGTTGTTCAATCGCATTTGATATTTGCTCTTGAACTACTAGTAAGTCTTCCATGCTCGACATACTGATGAGTTTGATGACAAGAGAAGCAAAAATGGAAAGATCTTACTTGATATCTTGATACTTGATGAACGGTGATCGCGAGCTGATCTGCTGCGTACCCGTCCTGTGGTATCTGTTGATACCCTGCTTTGGTGATCGCGAACCGGCCTGGCCCACGTCTCCTGGTTGGCAACTGTTGCTGCCCGTTGATACGATAGGGTGAGCAGTTTGCTCACAGCCCTGGTTGGTAGCTGTTGCTACCCGTTGATATTATGATAATGTGAACTGTTGCCCACTATGATAATTGATAGTCTACTCGCTGGTGTTTCTCCTCACTTGCTTTAGAGTCACTTTTGCGTAGCACACTATTCACTGAGTCATATCAGTTTTAAAATTTAAAAAAAAGGATGTACGGTCCGTACACCCTGGCGAAGTGATAGTTAATATCAGTAAAACTCAGAGATAAATTTTAACTGATATATTGATAGAAAAACTTATGATAATGATGAAATGATAATGAGACGCGCGGTTTGATTGATTACCGAACGCGAACTGATTCGCGGATTCTAATGACTGGCGTAAAGTGCAAATTAAGTGTTTAGATGGCACTATTAAGTAGAACAGTGTACGTGCTCGTACACTATAGTCATTTTCGTAGTTAATACAAATATAATGTAGGTACTTACTTAATTTTTTTATTTAATTCGAGATTTTGTTTCATGTTTTCTTCTTAATTTTTTGGAGTTAATAAAATATATTGATAACACTAGGTGCAGTAGAACATTAATAAGTGCCCCTATAAAAATAGTGCACCTACTTTTATATATTTTTTTTTTCAAAATCCGTCTTCCGTTTGGGCTAAAGCAACCGCCAAAAAAACTCACGTACTTACCTACACATACATTACACTCCAACCACAAACTAATATTTATTTCAAAAAACAAAAAACCCGACGAAAAGTTATTGAACATTTTTACATCCGCCATATTGGAATGTTTGACATTTTGTGGTCTTTGTCAAAATAGCTCATTACCTATCTACAAACACTCCAAAGATAAAAAAAACTAGTAATATATTGACCGGTTAATGATAGAAGTAAAAAGTACCTACATAAGGTTAGGATAATTAAAATAGCATACGTTCTTGGACATCTGTATAAAAAGCTTTGGGCAAAAAACGGTTTAACCCGAAATTATAATGAAATTCCTTTTAAATAATGGCAGGCATCACGGCCTTCCCATTATTTTCAAAAAAGATTTTTACTGTTATTTTATGAATATTCAAATAAACGATCGTTTGGTATGCGTGGTGGCCAAGGTTCTGCCATTAAAGGTTTTAATATATTTTTTGCAATTAAAGCTTATTTGGTAAATCATTTACAATTACTTACTTTGACTGTATTTAGATGTATTTAGATTTAATTGTATCACCATAACCTTTTATTGATACGAGTTTATCTGTAAATAAAATGTAAGTAGGTACCAATAACTTATTATAATGTTCTGTTCAGATTCTAAAAAAAATAATAATAATAAACATGATCACGACTGTAATCCCCAGGCTCGGTAGATATCTCCTCAGATATTTAGTTACTTAGATCTTTTAGGATATCTAAAGGGGGTAGTCAGAGGCAAGTCCAAACATGACATTTGGTACATGCCCACATTTTGCACAGTAGTTAGTATTCCTTATGTGACAGGTTGCAAGCCCATCACCGCTTATAAGAATACTAACCTATGACACATACCTTCGAATGTTTGGTTCTAGGGTATGCCGGTTTCCTCACGATGTTTTCCTTCACCGTTTTTAAGAGCACTGGCATTGCGCACATAATTTTTTCGAATAGAAAAACTCATTGGTGCACGACCAGGTTTGAACCCACGACCTTCGGATCGTGAGGCAGGAGTGCTACCACTACACCACCAGCGCTCTTTTCAGATTTCTCTGTTCAGATTCTGAAGGGCAAAAATATGGGGTTAGTCAGAGGCACGTTTGTTTTCTATTTAAATAATACCTACCTGGGTGACTGAGCTTTGTTCGATTTTTTTTGGTAAACGTTTTAAGATGAAACCTAACTAGATGGATCTATCGCCCCCAAAATCCCTCGCATACTATATTTCATGAAAATCGTTTGAGCCGTTTCCTAGATTCAAATTATATACAAGTGATTATTAGAAATGCGAAGGTTTGGTTTAGTGGATGGATGGATGTTTGATACTCAATCACGCTGAAATGGTTGAACGGATTTGGATGAAACTTGGAATACGCGTAGTTAATGACCTGCAATAACTCATAGGCTACTTTTTATCTGGGTAGGTACCACGTAAGCGGAGCAGCGCGCGTTAGCTTGTAGCTCATAATTGCATTTTTCATCAGCTTCATGAAACAAGAGTTAAAGCTATGGTGTTTGGCCCCGGCTTTGCTTACAGAGGTAATTTTGTAGAAACAACTTTCCATTAAGCTCTCGTAAAAGTTTGCTGGCAATTTATAAGGAATTTATTAATTAACGGTGTTGCTAAGCTTAAACGGATTTCCGTGTTGCCAACAAAGAAAAATGCAGAAGAGTTTGTTTTATAAAATTGTCATTATCAAAAGAGGTTGCAAGCGAAATATTTTAAAAGAAAAGAGCGCGGGGAATAATGTTTGCTTATTATTTTTATTGTGTTCTGGGAAAAATGTTTGCATAGTATTTGAAAGTTTTAAAAAAATAAACAGACTAGCTTCCGCCCGCGGCTTCTAAGTAAAGTTATAGCCAGTGATGATTATTCCAGACTTTAATAAAATCCAGTAATTGATTCGCTTTTAAATCTTACTTAAATCAATGGTGTTTTCAGCCCTTAGGAAATAGAGACACGATTTTCTGTTGACGTTCACGGCAGCGGAAAGATCAAATTGTTGGTTTATAGGGCAATGTGTACGCTTCTATAATAAGATCCCAAGCGACATGCTTGATCTATCGATTGCGAAATTCAAAAATGTAATTAAACAAAACCTGTCTCGTAAAGCTTATTATAGAATATCAGAGTACTTAGATGACAAAAAAGCTTGGGACGAATCAGCTCCAACTCTGCTAGGTGTCCCTAACAATGTTAACAAGGTTCATAATACAAAAAAAGCGCTAGGGCCCAGCGAGTTTCTTGCCAGTTCTTCTCGTACTGGGGATAGGACTGGAATTGGCACCTAGACTCACCTAGTATGTAAGACGATTCAAAATGATCCTTGTGATATTACTGAATAAAGATTATTGACTATTGACTATTGACTATTGGTACCTACAGGAATGTAATTCGTTCGTGAGATGACCTGTGACTTTTTAATATCATTTCCACATATTTCGATCTATATCTGGCGTGAACGCCAACAAAAAATGGATCCTGTCTATATCCCAGTATTTTAGAAAAATGAAATCTACCACAAAATCTGGTTGTTCTTTTCAAAAAATAAAATAAAAAATATACTAGTGGTTGCCGGCGACTTCGTCATTACACATTAAATTCGTTGTCTGATGTTTTAATGTATTCTGCTATTCGGGACGGAGACAAATACAACAAATCAAAAATCATGAAAATCGGTCCACCCGTTTTAGAGTTATAAGTGTTTGAACATATCCGTCTTTGTTTTACGCATTTTTTTTTGTTTGCTGTTTGGTTGAGAACTGAAGCAAGCAAGCTATTAGGTAACCATGGTATTTTAGTATGCAAATAGTGCATTTACCTTACACGACAGGAGGGTGACCAGAATAGAAATTAACCTGAAATTGTCCTGAAACGTTTACCATAATGGCGGCGTAAATTCATAATTTCCAGGTACCTGAAAATTATTCCTTTCCCTATCAATGTAGAGCTCGTGAATTAAATTCTTTACAATGTTTTCCATCACCGTATAATTCAATAATGCACTATATTTTTCGTTTTTAACTACATTCACGCCATACTGTTCTCACAGCTCAGTTGGTAGAGCTACCAACCAGCCTTCTGCGGTGTAGGTTGTGGGTTCGATTCCCCACCCAGGATAAACATTTGTGTGATGAACACAGATGTTTATTCTGTGTCTGGGTGTAACTATGTATTCTATGTATGTATTCACAAATATAGAGTATCTAGGTTATACCTATGATTAATCTATCTTTGCTTAGTTTGGGTCTAGATGACGTCGTGTGAACTATCCACCAATATTTATTTAATTTACATTTAGGTACCTATATTACTTAGGAAATGAAGGATTTATTAAAAATTGCAAATTATTTAAATTTCTCGCCCGAATGAGATGATTTTTATGCACTTTTATTTTAAAAATTATCTTTAATGATCTTTTTTTTTCACAGAAGCGCGAGCGCAGATCTCCGGACCGACAGAGAAGTATTTGAAGCCGGGGTCTACTCTGAAACTGCAGTGTTCAGTGGTACAGACCACGGAGGCACCCGCTTTTGTATTCTGGTAAGTTATTTTATGATTTCTTTCTTATCAGTTCTTCTCGGACTGGAGATAGAACTGGAGTCAAAGATTTAAATCGCAGATATGCCCGGACGCCAAAAACTGTGGCACTGTTTTTACTTGTGCGTGTTAACAAAATGCCGATGCACACACACTAATGATCAGTCAAAAATGAACCAGTTATTTCACCATTATTGTGCAATTATATTGCACGATCTTTCGTAAAAAATAAACTTATTCCCTTTGTAGGTACCCTGAAATTGAAAATATTTGGTGTGCCAAATGAGCGAGCTATCTAATGTCGTGTGGCAACAAAACGGCGCTGTCTCAGTACCGTACGGGCATATTTGGCACTGGAATTGGCACCTAGACTCACCTAAGTAGTATGTAAGACGATTCAAAATGATCCCTGTGATTTTACTGAATAAATCATTATTAACTATTGACTATTATTCAATAATAATAAGAACCAAATTAGTCATTTTCAAGTGAGGTCGTTATTATCTTCCTGCCATTTTCCCACGTTACGTGTGGTCGGCATAACATGTAATCTTCTTACATTTCCCTCTGTCATTCATCGTCTCAGTACTCACTCCTTTCCTACCCTTTCACACAGTCCATCCATTTTTCTTAGTCCTACCTTTACCCCTGTATCCATCCATTCGTTCATATCTAACACTCTCCTTGTCACATGACATTCATCCCTCATAACATGCAAATACCACGCTAACCTATACTCCTCATCTTTCCACCGGCGCCACTTTCAAACTTTCTCTAATATAAAAATTAAAACTTATATTTTACTTGCACACGACATTTTTTTTACCTAAAGCTGATATTATGTGTTGAAGGTAAACATGTAGGTACATACTTACGAGTATATTTGTAAATTGCGGCGCCAAAACCGGGTATCACCAATATATTGTAGATACTACATTCGATCCCGTGAAACCGCCAAACCACAGATGAAAAATCAAAAGCCCGCAGAGTAACATTGTATTTTCACACAGATTATAAATAAACCCTTCACGCCACAGACCGAAAATCTCGACAATATAAAACATCGAGTTCGGATTGAGCACACTTTGTACCTAAATTAATTTAAAACCTTTGAAAAATAAGTAATATTATTTAAAAAAAAAATGTTATTTGGATTCGCCCAGTACCTTATGACAGATAGATAACGGCAAAATAAAACATGATCCCGACTAATCCCCAGACTCGGTACATATTTCCTCAGATCTTAAAGATATCTAAAGAGATTATATAAATATAAGGTAATTTAAACGCGATAAATACCCGTCTAATACTAATAATAATGTGTTCAGATCGCGTAAGTTTAAAAGTACATATATCTAAAGAGGGTATTCAGAGGCACTTCCAAACATGACAATGGGTACGTGTATAGTTAGTATTCCATACGTAAAGGTTATGGTATGAAATATCAAAGTTTTATTACTTTGTTATTGTCTGAAGAGCTTGTAAGTCCTCTGGACGAATCAATTAAAACCATTAAATTTTCACGCAAACCGCACACAATTTCACACCTTGAACTGAAAGCTTCTCAATTTGTGTTGAAATGAGAAATTAATTGATCTGAAAAAATTGACGAGGGAAATGTTGGTCATACCTTTTTAACTGTTAGGTACCTAGTTTGTTGCGTAAATCAGGCAATCGAAATTTACCTGCAAATTAATTAATTAGTGATAATTCGACAACCTCAGTGGCGCAGCGGGCGAGAGTCCACCTGCGACGCAAGAGGTTGCGGGTTCGATTTCCGTCTCGGAAAAAAATTGTGTATGATCTGCAGAAATTTGTTCCGTTGGTCTGGGTGTTTTTTATGTTTATTAATAATAATATCTATGTATGTATATAATGTATTAAATATATCAGTTATCTAGTACCCATAACACAAGCTTTGAGTAGCTTACTTTGGGGCTAGATAATGCTGTGTGGATTATCTAGCATTATTTATTTATTTTATTTATTTAATATATAAAATGATACCTACCACTTTTGTTATATTACTCGTATCTACTACACTTAATTATCATTGTATAAATAAGGGCGAGATGCCTTTAGATTACAATATTATAAAGCTGAATAGTTTTGAGGATATTTAATTTAAAGGTAGGAGGGTAGGTCTTAAAGGTCAGAGGCACGTCCAAACATGACATTTAGTACATGCCCACATTTTGCATGGTAGTTAGTATTCCGTACGTGACATGTTGCAAGCCCATCACCGCTTACAAGAATACTAACCTACCTATGACACATACCTTCGAATTTTTGGTTCTAGGGTATTGTATTCTATGTATGTATTTACAAAAAAAGTATTTAATAATCTATCAGCTATCTGGTTCCCATAGTACAAGATTTGCTTAGTTTGAGGCTAGATAGCGTTGTGAGAACTGTCCACCAATATATATATCTATCTATTTATAATATCTGATTACTTTTCTTTAGATATCCTCAAAGATCTAAGTAACTACTAACTACTAACCTATGACACACACCTTCGAATTTTTGGTTCTAAGGTATGCCGGTTTTCTCTCGATGTTTTCAGCGCACCTGTTGTGAGCACGGGAAAAAATAATAATAATAATAATAATAATAATAATAATATATGATCACGACTGTAATCCCCAGGATCGGTAGATATCTCCTCAGATCTTTAGTTACTTAGATCTTTGAGGATATCTAAAGAGGGTAGTCAGAGGCAAGTCCAAACATGACATTTGGTACATGCCCACATTTTGCACAGTAGTTAGTATTCCGTACGTGACAGGTTGCAAGCCCATCGCCGCTTATAAGAATACTAACCTAGGACACATACCTTCGAATTTTTGGTTCTAGGGTATGCCGGTTTCCTCACGATGTTTTTCTTCACCATTTAAGAGCACTGGCATTGCGCACATAAATTTTTCGAGTGGAAAAACTCATAGGTGCACGACCAGGTTTGAACCCACGACCTTCGGATCGTGAGGCAGGGGTGCTACGGAAAAAATATATTTTTTAAAACGCGCAAAGTTACGAGAGACTACACACTACAGAGTTACAGTTGTTGTTTTTCGTAACTTTTATTAATGATCTGGTTGATAGACTCAGGAATCCCTGCTTGTTATACGCCGATGATTTAAAAGTGTACTCTACCATATCCTGCATTGATGACTCTGTGGTCCTTCAGACTGATCTGGATGCCATCAATGAATGGTGTAACATTAATCTGATGTTCTTAAATGTTAATAAATGCTTCGTAGTTTCTTTTACAAACAAGAAACAAAAAATTTTTGCAAGCTACAAGCTGAAGGACCATGTTCTCGAAAGGAAATCTGCGATTAGGGATCTCGGAGTTATTTTCGATGAAAAACTTAGTTTCCATGCCCACTACGACTATGTCTCGGCCAGATGCTCCAAGCTTCTCGGCTTCATAACTAGGTCCACAAGAGACTTCAAGGACCCACGGAGTCTCATCTGTCTATACCACTCACTTGTTCGCAGTATTATGGATTACAATGCAGTAGTTTGGTCTCCTTTCTATAAGGTTCACATCGAGCGCCTCGAGAAAATTCAGAAAATATTTCTTAGAATTTTGGGGTATAGATACGGCATAAATCGAACTCTAACAACTTATGATGAAAAACTAAGTTACTTCAAATTCATGTCTCTTGAAACCCGTCGTCAGTACCTCGACATGATCACTTTTTTCAAAATAATTCACTCTACAATCGATTCTCCTGTGTTACTATCTTCTATTAGTATTAATACCAGGCTGAGATCTCGACAACCTTTTCAATATACTTTTGCCCTACAGATTCATACTAATAATACTTCTTATTACAACCCTATGGTCAGAATGTGTCGTCAGTATAATGATCTTTTAATTAACAATAGTGATAATATTGATATTTTTAATAATAGAATATTTAAATTTAAAAAAGACATTGAAACCATTCTCATTAAGGAGAGTGGTCTAAATTTTTTGTAACTGTTATTATCTACTTTTTTCTCTTTCTTACTTTTTCTTTTTATTGTAAAAATATTATCGTACATTAATTTTACTCGTGCTTTAAACATGTTTAATGTTCGTCTACAATATTTGGATACACAGATCTGCTCTGTATAAATCATGCTATGTACACATACTTAGGGATACAATCTAGATCATAATATTGTGTCTTTCTATTTTTAATGCTTTGATTGTGTTCTGTTTTGTGTGCTTAATAATAAATAAATAAATAAATAAAGAGAGTCAGCCAGTCTTTTCATAATTAGGATACAAGGAACTCAATTGACGCAAACGCTTAACTTTTTGGATTTAAACCGAATGGGTTGGCTGGTAAAAAATGCCCCTAGGCATTAAGCCCTCCTTTTGTAACACATTTTTTGTAATTTGTGTACAATAAAGTATCTTATACCTTTAAACGAGCAATTCTTGTATTCCAATTATATATATATACATATATATAATTGGAATCTCGGAAACGGCTCCAGCGATTTTCATGAAATTTAGTATGCAGAGGGTTTCAGGGGCGATAAATCGATCTAGCTAGGTTTTATTTTTAGAAAACGTCGTTTACCAATAAAAAGAACCGAGCAAAGCTCGGTCACCCAGGTACTATATAAATAAATAAATAAACGTTAAAGTCAATCTTCTTTCTTCAATCTTCTTTCGTTTACCTAATCTTTAAATTATCTATCTGTGTACTTATGGTCCATTTTGGCGTACCACATTACATTCATAACTATCCAACGTTCGTAGATAACGACCCATTTTGCACCGAAATGACTCACGACACTTATGAGACAGTAAACCTTTGTAATACGTACTTAATGGTAGCCTGAAGGGCAGACAGTGATATAACCTTTGGTCGACGTAAGGCCCTTCTTACATTACGACGCTTACAGACGAAACTTACGACGCTTACAGACGACTAATATCCTACGCGAGTGTTGAAAATGAGTCGCCAAAGAACAGCTAATATTATCTTAATATCCTACGCAAGTGTTGAAAATGAGTCGCCAAAGAACAGCTAATATTATCCTACTAATAAATAAATAAATAAATAAATAAATAAATAATGCTGGACAATCCACACAGCATCATCTAGCCCCAAAGTAAGCTACCCAAAGCTTGTGTTATGGGTACTAGATAACTGATATATTTAATACATTATATACATCGACAGATATTTTCTATTATACATAGAAAACACCCAGACCAACGGAACAAATTTCTGCAGATATAGATTACTGTCTGGAATAGCACATAGGCTACTTTTAATCTCGGAAAAATGTACCTACCGTTCCCGTGGGATAGATTTGTTTTTTTTCAAGGTGCCATGCGGGCGAAGCTGTGGGTAGAAGCTAGTTACCTATAAACGCGATAGTTTGTAAAAATGTATGGATGTACCGTTCCCGTGGGATAGATTTGTTTTGTTTTTCAAGGTACAACGCGGGCGAAACCGTGGGCGGAAGCAGTATGTACCCAACATTTAAAATTAACTAATATTTTACGAGATAACTGAAACTTTTTGCGAACAACGAATAGTAAGAAAAATGTTAAAACTGTAGAGCAGAATCGTCCGGCTGTGAGAAGCTTTTTTCAATTAGGTACTTTCGGTCAGGTTTTCTGATTTTTGAAAACAATATTAGTTATTTCCATTAACTGAGCAAGTAACTTTAAATGCACGAATGGCATTCTCGCATCACAGACAGGCAAGAGCCCTTAACCACTTCTGTCTGCGACTGTCCGCCCGATTCAATTATGACTATAACATTTCTGCTTGCAATTGTCCGCAAGATTCAATTTAAAGGTTATACTCGATGTGAATGTAAATTTGCAGTTTCTAAAGAACTTTTCAATTATCGTTTCTGTTTTTTTGTTGCTTTTTCTACTTGAAAGGGTTGTATTCTAGGAAAAGAGATTGTTATTTACGAAATAAGTCTTAACTAGTATCTTAGCTTAATTACATGGAAATCCGTTTAGCTGTTTCAGAGTTGATTGTTATATAAGTACCTACTAAGTCTTTAATTGTAAATAATCACGACTGTAATATACTTATAACGGGCTCGGTAGATATTTCTTCAGAGCTCTAGTTACTTAGATCTTTGAGGATAACTAAAGGGGGTAGTCAGTCGTTTCTTGTAACTAAGCTTATTCAATTTCATGGAAATCCGTTCAGCTGTTACAAAGTTAAATAGGAAAACCACACACACATAATCTTCAGACACAACTCTTTGCTAACTTTGAATAGGAATATGGGATATACACTACACCTATATATTCACTTATTCACACAACCGCTCATTCACTCATCCACTCATTCACTGCTTTCACTCATTCACCCATTTACTCATTCAATCAATCAGTCATTCGCTTTTTCGAGATATACCTAGCTACAAATTTATTAAAATACTTAACTTTATTTACTTAAGTACCTACAGAAATATAAAAATTTATCTTACTACTTAAAATACGAGTAGGTAGGTACCTACATGCGAAAGAGTTGAGCTATCTAAAGATTACAAACGATCTATAGACAGCTCTCAACTGATCTAGATCAATGCCAGGGAAGCGTCCAATTTTTTGTACATCCAACAACTTTATTTAGATTTTATTATAGAGAACTTCGATTATTCTAAACGTAGGTAGCTTGCAAATAGTCCTGGTCTGGAATCAATGGCGGTAAAAAATTCATAAGTCCAAATGTGGACGCGCACTGATAATGAAAAATCGATCGACTAAGTGCTTCAATGATAGGTTACGAATAATTTATACCAGACCGTGACGGATCCGAGCCGGACTCTGTTTGCACTGGGAATTTGAACTTTATTTGTATGATAGTAAAGCATAGAGTAAAGTAGCACACTTGCATGCTTAAAGTCGTCATTAAAACCTTGTTCCTATTACTGTGCAAAACGTCGGCACGTGCCAAATAGAATATTTGTTTGTTCCTCTGACTACCCCTCTAAATAATATCAACAGATCTCAAAACCGACGAAAGAAGTTGATATGAGAATTTTTTTATGAAACTACAGCTTAGTAAAACTTTTTCTTCCATCTTTTTCATGAAATAGGTAGAATAAACTTTATACTCGTAATCATTGACCTAAGATAGAGAATGCACACGGGCGAATTGAGAATGCAATGATTAACGCATATAGAATGGTTTAAAATGTTATCTATACTAATAATAATATTATAAAGAGGAAAACTTTGATTGTTTGTTTGTTTGTTTGAAATGAATAGGCTCCGAAACTACTGAACCGATTTGAAAAATTCTTTCACCAATGTGTAGAATGAACTTTCAGGATGAACATAGGCTATATTTTATGTAAGTACTTCGCGGGCGACGCCGCGTGCAGAAGCTAGTCTTTTTATAATTGTCATTTTCAATTTTCAAATACCGGCGATGGGCTTACAATCTGTCACATACAAATTACTAATTGCTTTTGGACGTGCGTCCGACTAACCCTGTTTAGACATCCTCGAAATCTGCGTAATACATAGGTACCTATAGGCCTGAAAATTATACCAAGCCTGGGGATTTCAATCGTGAGCGTGTTTTGTTTTCATTTGTCAAAATGTCAACTAATTGTTTTCAAAAACTCAAGTAAAGGTTTTTAAGGTTTTTTGAGCTTTTTAGTGTGTAATTTTGATGGTTATTTTTCCAATAAAGCCCGAGTTCTTGTTGCGAGTAAAATATGTGAATTAAAGTGAATAGTTCCTTTTTGAATCCATCGGAGGAAATCCCGTGAACTTTGAACAAAACATCTTTTGTTTAAAATTGACTTGACAATTTCACTGACTTTGTGACATTGACAACTAGATACTAATTTAAACAATTGACACTGACAAAATTGATCTCAAAAGAAACAGATGCCATAAACAAGGAAGAAGAGAGTTTGCTTCAAACCTCTCAACCTTTTGCCTAATTAAATCTCTTTCAGTTGAAAAAGCAATCACTTAAAGTATCATTGAGGATGATTGGCGACCCTTTAAATGTCACTTCGTAAAAACGTCGTTTCGCGGTATTGTAGCAAAACGAAGAAATTGCTACGTAATGTAACACAGATTATAAAATCGATTCTTTACACGCCGACTGATTGATTGAGTGTTGCCGTAAACCTAAAACGTTTAAAGAGATAGGAAGGTATTTTGCGTTTTTACTGCAAAGAATGGATGAAGTTTCGTTCGATTTGTTTGGATCACAAAGCTAAAAAAATATCAAAAAATAGCCCTCAAAAAAGCTATTTTTATTTACCTGTAAATAGTTTTTGACGCTCTATAAAGCCTATGTCTCTTTTCCTGTTCTTAGCCGTGTTCTTGTAGGGAAATTATTTATTTATTTTACTAAATAATATGATAATATTATGTCAAAATTCGTCTAGCGATACCTTATTTTTTAAAATGTTCTCCTTCGCAGTCGAGTCAAAAGGCAAGTCAAATTGTCATCTATACTTATCTACTAATATTATAAAGCTGAAGAGTTGGTTTGGTTGAACGCGCTAATCTCAGAAACTAATGGTTTGAATTACCTACACAAATCGTTTTTTGTTGAATAGTTCTCACGGTGCGACCAATAGGAGCGAAGCATTAACGCAAAATGTTGCAAAAACGAGAAAAATCTATATCTATATAAGAGCTTAACCTGACTGACTGATTGACTGATTGATCATCGCTGAGCCGAAACCGCTGAAGCTAGAAAGCTGAAATTTGGAAGGTGGTTTCCTTTTATAACAAAACCACCCACTAGGGCGGGGTTTTTGGAAATTCCACCTTTAAGGGGGTGAAAAAGGGTGAAAACGTTTGTATGAAACTTTTTAACGCGTGGAGCGATTTTCATGAAACATTGATTGTACACTGTAAATGCAAAATGAACGGACACTTGTTTCAAGATTTTTCAATATAACCTTCAAAAAGGGGTCAAATGTGGGGTCAATGTTTGTATGGGAACTTTTTAACGGGTGGTGCGATTAGTTTGAAACTTGGTTTGTGTACTGTAAATGCAAAATGAATAGACACGTATTTCAGGATTTTTCAATATAATCTTCAAAAAGAGGTCAAATGTGGGGTCAATGTTTGTATGGAAACTTTTTAACGGGTCGTTCGATTGGTATGAAACTTTGTTTGTGTACTCTTAATGCAAAACAAATGGACACGTGTTTCAGGATTTTTCAATATAACCTTCATAAAGGGGTCAAATGGGGTGTCAAAGTTAGTATGGGATTTTTATGAGTTGTGTGATGTGTTTGAAACTCAGTTTAGATACCTACTTTAAGTGAACGAAGTCGCTGGCGGGACAGCTAGTTAAGTATATCATGAAAAGTAGCGCGCTGTTCAGATAGTCCCATTAATGTTATAAACGCGAAAGTTTGTAAGAATGTATGAGTGTGTGGATGTACTTGGATGTCTTTCACGCTGAAACGGCTGAACGGATCTGGATAAAATTTGGCACAGATATAAGTAGATTATAGTCTGGAATAACACAGAGGCTACATTTTATGCCGGAAAAATGTATGGTTCCAGTGGGATAGATACGGAAGTGACTTATAAAATGACATTGTCCACAGGTACCACAACAGTAGAATGATAAACTATGATGCAGAGAGAGGGATCAATGTCACCACAGACCCAGCGATGCGACTCTCCGATCTCCTCATTCCAGCAGCCAGTGTGTCCCACGCCGGGAACTACACGTGTGTGCCGAATAACGCGGTGCCTGCTAGTATATACGTGCATATATTCAATGGTATGTATGTATTAGCTCACGCGATCTGTACGTATACCATGAGTTTGTCACATTTAGATCTGTAGGTCTACCATGAGTTTTCACAATCTACAAACGCTAGCGACTGTAGTTAAAAAAATTTATGAAAACTGGCCTACAGCGCCTCTTGCGGATAGTTGGGTACTAAAACGTCACGTAGCTAACTATCCTACGTCACAGCGTACTACAGCGACTGTAGTTTGCGCTCATAATTTGCTTACAATTTGGTACCATGAGTAACAGTTTTGACAGATGTCATAGTAACGTACTATTACTACTGTAGTAACGTCAGCTAATCTAAATGTGACAACTCATGGTAGACCTACTACAGTAGTAATAGTAAGTTACTTTGACATCTGTCGAAATTGTTACTCATTGTTCCAAATTGTTTCAAAAGAGCGCTGGTAGTGCAGTGGTAGCACCCCGACTTCACGATCCGAAGGTCGTGAGTTCAAACCTGGTCGTGCACCAATGAGTTTTTCCATTCGAAAAATTTATGTGCGCAATGCCGGTGCTCTTAAACGGTGAAGGAAAACATCGTGAGGAAACCAGCATACCCTAGAACCAAAAATTCGAAGGTGTGTGTCATAGGTTAGTATTCTTATAAGCGGCGATGGGCTTGCAACCTGTCACGTACGGAATACTAACTACTTTGCAAAATGTAGGCATGTACCAAATGTCATGTTTGGACGTGTCACGGGAAGACTGGAGTACAGGAGTTACCACGACAGTGTGTAAACCTGTGTGTAAAGACAAAGGCATTTAGAAAATTTTGGGAAAAGTTAATTTTGGGATTTGTACCAAACGAGATTTTTACTATGAATTTCAGTTCAAACAGACCGCATAAGTTTCTTTTCATCGGTAGGTAATTTTTTCGAGAATTTCAACAAAACAGCCTTTTTTTTTGCTTTCAAATTGACATGACAAGTTGACTGTGACTCTGTGACGTACAAAATTTAATCTTAAAATACACTTGAAACTGTCAAAATTGATCCCAAAAGACACATCTATCTATATGTATAAAAATGAATTGCTGCTCGTTAGTCTCGCTAAAACTCGAGAACGGCTAAACGGATTTATCTTATCTTGGTCTTGAAATGTTTGTGGAGGTCTAGGGAAGGTTTAAAAGGTAAGAAAAATTCGAATAACTGCCGGGAAAACCCTAAAAATAGCCCTTTTCTATTTCCCATACAAACGTTTTCTTAATATGTACGAAGTCTGCCGGGTCAGCTAGTAACTAGTCAGCTAGAACTGTTTCAAATAAATAAATATCTCCAGTAAGTTATCCGTCCTTCCGCTCGATAGATATCAGAGATAGGATTACCTATCTTTTAGATAAATGACATGACCTAAAGTGCAAAAGCATTTTAGGAATTGAATTTGACCTAGTACTAGTCTACTTTGAAAGCACCAATTCGTAAGACCTAGAACGTGTAGGGTTGAACGGACATCCAGTTAGGTAACCTGGGGAAACAACGTCTAGGTACCCAGCACTAGTAGTCTAGTGGTAGAGGTCTTTTGTCTTCCGGTCCTAAGATAGTAGGTTAGATGTCGTGAGTTTTCTTTAAAAAATGATGTGGTGTCGTGGGACACCAGGTAGGAACGAAGTTCGAAAGAAAGAGGGAGAAAGAGAAAGGTATTATACACTACTCGCTTGTGTATGCGACTGTCGCGCCTGCGCACGTCTCATTTAACGGTTTTATTCCACGCACTTTTTCTTACGGTTTTACTATCACATTTTTTTCAGTTCGGTCGCGCAGCAAAATCCCTATCCCCTCCAAGCCTGCCGTAAGGAACTTCGTTCCAAAAATATAATACTTTCTAACAGTAGGTACTAAAGAAGAAATAAGCAACTTTATCTACAGACATATGTACATATAAAATACATAATGAAACAGTTGAAGAAAAGAGCGCTGGTGGTGTGGTGGTAGCACCCCTGCCTCACGATCCGAAGGTCGTGGGTTCAAACCTGGTCGTGCACTAATGAGTTTTTCCATTCGAAAAAATTATGTGCGCTATGCCAGTGCTCCTAAACGGTGAAGGAAAACATCGAGAGGTAACCGGCATACCCTAGAACCAAAAATTCAAAGGTGTGTGTCATAGGTTAGTATTCTTATAAGCGGCGATGGGCTTGCAACCTGTCACGTACGAAATAATAACCACTGAAAAATGTAGGCATGTGCCAAATGTCATGTTCGGACGTACCTCTGACTACCCTTTTTTGATATCCTCGAGGATCTAAGTAACTAGAGATTAAGGAGATACCTATCTACCAAGCCTGGGTTTTACAGTCGTGGTCATGTTTTTTTTATAAGTAGTTCCATGTAGGTAGGTAGGTACTTAATTTTTTTTTAATTTTAAAAGTATACTGTACCTACATATTACTGAAAAGTGGCAGCCCTATGAAACTGAAGAGGTACATAGATATTGTCGAGACCACTGCAAAGTTTCAAAGATGTTGACTCAGAGTTTCATTTTCTCTAGTTTGTAAGTTTATTTTTGGTTTGAAACAACTCTGAGTGGAGTTTGTTTCGATCTGGTATTGAAACAAGCTGGTATTAATAAATAATAATGAAATATAACAAACCTCGAGGGTTTGGAAACTTTATAAGTGCCTATAAATTTGTAGTTGTGTGCGCAATAGGTTTATTAAAGACGAGTTGTTTGTTACCCGCGACTGTCTACGCGTTAGATCGTCCAACGCGCGAGGAATAAGTAAAATTATCATATCTTTTTTATTTGTTAACCGATCTCGATGAAACAAAGCCTAGGTTTTAATCTAAGCTTATCTTAATACATTAGTGAAAATTGCATTCGATTTGGTTCAGCCGTTGCGGAGATTAGCGTGCACAAAGCCACAGACAAACAGACATTTTTTTCAAAAACGGTTGTTTTGGGCTAAGTATCGAGTCTTCTTTATTAGGCAGCACTAAGTAATATAAGAGGAGTAATATGTTAGCGTGGTATGGGCATGTTATGAGAAGAGATGAATGTCATGTGACAAGGAGAGTGTTAGGTATGAATATGGATGGATACAGGGGTAGAGGTAGGCCAAAGAAAAGATGGATGGACTGTGTGAAAGATGACATGGGTAAGAAAGGAGTGAGTAATGAGATGACGAGTGACAGAGGGAAATGGAAGAAGATCACATGTTGTGCCGACCCCACATAGCGTGGGATAAGGGCAGGAAGATGATGATGATGACTAAGTAGTATTTATTTGAAAATAAGTATCAATAGTAGGTACCTACAGACACGACATAGAAACGTTTTTATTATTATGTATAGATAGGGCATCTTCTAGAAGTAACAGCGTGATTAGGTATCTACTTCTCAAGTAATTGTTGACTTATGATTCGTTTATCTAACTTTGTCTTGACTTCTAAAGAAAAACTAATACTTTATTGTAACTTTAATCTGATATAGCCTACCTAATCCTATTATAAGACTGTCTGGTTGAGATAAATTAATTAATTATTAGTGCATGCTGCAGGACGTTTCAACTCAATTCGATATTTTACCGTTATTTTAAAATCTTTTAAGATGATAGCATGAGTTGGAGCCATTAAAGATTGGTTGGTAATAATAAGTTATTTCACGAAGGGTAGGTACATGCGAAATTACGAGATAAACAAAACCTCAATAAAATGTTTTCCGGCTAAAAAGTCCTGGTCATCAACGAAAAACTGGCTCATTGCAGAAGAAAACAGCTCATGGCTCAAATGAATGATATTGAGTGGCTCAACTCAACTAAATCGGGTCAATCAAGCGCCTATTCAGTTAGGAATATTTTAAAGAAACAGGCGTAGGCACTGGGCATAAATAACGCCCGTTAACGCGAGCATAATATTAGAGCGGTTACGCACTGCGTCAGATCCGAACCCGATCCGAACCATTGAAAATATGGTCCGGAGTAGTTGTAGAACTATTTCTATGGTAACTTACGCACTACATCCGATTTCTTTACTATGTCTATTATTCTTATGCCTACTATACAGGGTGTCCCAAAGAGTAGTGTCAAGCGAAATTCCAGAGATAGAACACCCCTTGGGGTACCCGAATCACCCCCATGTATGTTCCGCGATTTTCTATAGTTTTCGAGTTATTAATTTTTTTCCGAATTTTTGAAAATTTACGACTTAAACAACTTAAAACATTCTTACAAAAAAAGTAGAAAACTTTCTTGAGATTTTTTTTTTGCTACTGAATTGTTATGAGTTGTTCTTTTATGCATAAAATAATCAGTTATGTGACTTTGATGAAAACTATGAAAATGTTGGTGTGAAGTCAAATAATTACATTCGGTGAATTATGACTAAAATTTTCAACTTCAAATTAAAAATCTTAACAGGTGATTTCATGGTTCCTAAATAAGTCTCAAAAATTCTTTAGACTCTCAGCTTTCATCATCATTAAAAAAAAGTAGTACTTAATAGGCTACTTTGGCTGAAATCGGCCTTCAAAGACGGTGATGTGGTAAATTCTTAAAATTAGCTACCTGATTAAAAAATAGATTTTGGCCATTTTATCATTCCTAAGCTTAATTAGTTTGTTAACTAACCAAAAATGACTGCAGAAAAGTAAGATTTCATTAATATTTGAAGGTTTTATTTATTTAGTTTAGCTTAATTTATGAAATAAAACAACAAGTAAAATTTATTAATTTTTTACAAAAAGTTTTCAAAATGTCAACCTTCTAGGTCGATACAAATCCTACATCGTCTTAAAAGGTTTCCTTAAATCGTATGAAAGCTATTTTAAGGGCCTGTCTCAATTTTGTTCTTAATTCGGCCATATTGCTGATTTCTTTGGCATAAACTAATTCTTTGTAGTCGTTTTTGGTTAGTTAACAAACAAATTAAGCTTAGGAATGATAAAATGGCCAAAAGCTATTTTTGAATCAGGTAGCTAATTTAAAGAATTTTCCACCTCACCGTCTTTGAAGGCCGATTTTAGCCAAAGTAGCCTATTAAGTACTACTTTTTTTTAATGATTATGAAAGCTGAGAGTCTGGAGAATTCTTTAGACTTATTTAGGAACCATGAAGTCACTTTCTAAGATTTTTAATTTGAAGTTGAAAATTTTAGTCATAATTCACCGAATGTAATTATTTGACTTTACACCAACATTTTCATAGTTTTTATCGGGGGCGATAAATCGATCTAGCTAGGTTTCATTTTTAGAAAACGTGGTTTACCCCAAAAAAACGAGCAAAGCTCCGTCATCCAGGTACTTATATTAATTAAAGCACATGGTTGACCGAGCTTGTCTCGGTTTTTTTGAGAAATCTTGTTTTTTGGAAAATGAAATCTAGCCAATGTGTCCCTAATACACATTTAATTATGTGTACCTACCTAATAAAGAAAATGCATTATATTTTAAACTCACAGACAGCAAACTAGGTAAGAGTAAAAGAAATGATTTGCTAAAGAAAGCAACATAGATAAACCTTGTTCGCACCTATTTACATTCAAATTAGTAAAGATACTGATTTTATTACTCACACAGACAGCTGGTAATACTCGTATAATAATATTTTAGGAGATATCTGTAAAGATTACAATTACCTAAGTACTCGTACCTATTTGTAAAGATTTTTTTGCAATATTGTAAAAACCACAGTACCTAAGCAAAAATATAATTGGCTATTAATACGCATCAATGAGTTCTGCCTAAATAGTATTTTACTTGTATCTATATTGATTGCTCGTTATTTTCAGAATAACTTATAAAAGTTTTTTAGGCTTTACCCGAATTCAACTGATATATTCAAATTGAACTTTGTAACACTTGAACTTGTTAGCTTTTTCCGAATTCAGATAAATATTATTCACAATCAGTAATTGGGCTGTTACTTTTCCCCGAATTTATTATAATACCTTGCGTATCAAACGTTTATTTTCAGTTATTTTGGTGATGTTTGTCAGTTATATATTTTTAAATTTACGCGATCAGAACACATTATTATTAGTATTAAACGGGTATTTATCGTCGAAACATCAGAAAGAGAAGGATAAAAAAACGCGATATGTAAACTGCAGCCACGTAGGTAGGCGAGTGGGTTTTGTTTATTATACACTAGCTTCTGCACGCGGCGTCGCCCGCGAAGTACCTACATAAAATATAGCCTATGTTCATCCTGAAAGTTCATTCTACACATTGGTAAAAGAATTTTTCAAATCGGTTCAGTATTTTCGGAGCCTATTCATTTCAAACAAACAAACAAACAATCAAAGTTTTCCTCTTTATAATATTAGTTTAGACAAACAGTAGGTAATGCACGGCTAGCCATTTAGTTAGAAAAAAGTCGTCATACACACCGGAGTAAGCGCGCGTGACAAACAATCAAACAAAAAACATTATAGAGTGATTATAATTGAATAACGGGTATTTATCACGTACCTATTTTGTTTTTATTCCCGACGTTTCGAACACATTACAGCGTTCGTGGTCGCGGGCAGACAGTTTGCCCGCGACCACGAACGCTGTAATGTGTTCGAAACGTCGGGAATAAAAACAAAATAGGTACGTGATAAATACCCGTTATTCAATTATAATTATGTCATCAAATCACGGAAGTTTAAAAAGCATTATAGAGTGATTTACACACATAACGCGCGTTTCAGACGCCCAGTGCGTATTGCCTTTTTTCATAATATTCCGATTTAGCGCCAAAAGGGTCCTTTCTTATCGGGTTAGGCCTTTATTATGTCAATCTACATCGCTTTTCAATGGTGACGACGCCGGCGGGCAAAATATTTTCAACGAAAGCCTTGAATGTATTTTGCTGTCAAAATATAGGGTTTTTGGATAGCTTTAAGCGAGATTTAAGCGTGGATAATGCAATTTTGATGGGTTTATTGCTCTTGTACCTAAGTGTTCACTGATTGATCACTCGTCCAAATGAAGCGCTTGGCATCTTGCATAGTCATTCTTAAGGGTTGCGTTCATTGACCGATGTATTATATTACAGGGCGTATTATTTTACTTATTCGTATGAAGGCAACACACGCCCCGATACATCACGATCAGGGGCTTTACCACAAGTTCTTTGGGCAATGTTAAAGTAATATAATAAGGAACTTTGATATTTCGTACCTACCATGACAAATAAAAATTGTATTGAAGTAGTTTTGCTTCAAGCTTGAAACTTTGACGTTTCCATGATGGTTTGTAAAAGCTTGTGTGCACCGTTCCTCGTAGTACCTACCTACTTACGCTCCATAATATATAAGTACCTATATTTTATATGGGCCGTAGTTTTTAAGTATTTTCCATCTTGTACACTTAGAGTAAATGTTGCCTGAAATAAAGTTATTATTATTATTATTATAATTACAGTGTAGGTAGATACTCTTCCATCCGCCATTTTGTTTTTTACTGAAAGCTCTGGGCACGATGAAGTAGGTACCTACCTACCTACTTATTTAGTTTAAGGTGTAGCTAAAGGACACTCTCATAAAAACAAAACTTGTTAAGTGATAAGTTACATAATATCACGAAATGTTTATGGCTAAAAATCGCGTATGAAAACAATTTAAGTTATTGCAAGGGCAGTCATTACGTGTGTACCTACCTATACCTAATAGTTTTCAGGTTGTTTTTGCCATTTACTAGAAGAAAGCTTAAATATAGGCACCTACACGAAAAAGGTGCACAAATAAATAAAAGTATTTTTTTTACGGAAACTATGAAAAAAAATCAAAATGGCGGCGGGTCGATACGCCAAAAAGGTTCTATCACTTTATCTAGTCAGACAAAACAACAGAATGTTTGTCAAAATGGATATATAATAGTTTTCAGGTTGTTTTTGCCATTTACTAGAAGAAAGCTTAAATATAGGCACCTACACGAAAAAGGTGCAAAAATAAGTAGAAGTATTTTTTTTTACGGAAACTATGAAAAATAAATCAAAATGGCGGCGGGTCGATACGCCAAAAAGGTTCTATCACTTTATCTAGTCAAACAAAACAACAGATTTTTTGTCAAAATGGATATTCCTAATTAAGTAATTATAATCTATTCATTGTATTGACCATCTATTGACCCAGGACAAGATGGCGAGACGAGCTCGACGCGTATTTACCATCTTGGCCTACAGCAGCGTTAAATCGCGAGGAGTGGAAGGAAAGGAGGCCTTTGCCCTGCAGTGGGACAATAATAAATAAATAAATAAAATATAAATAAATAAATAATGCTGGACAATCCACACAGCATCATCTAGCCCCAAAGTAAGCTACTCAAAGCTTGTGTTATGGGTACTAGATAACTGATATATTTAATACATGATATAGGTACATAGATAGATATTTTTTATTATACATACACACCCAGACCAACGGAACAAATTTCTGCAGATCGTACACAAATTTGTTCCAAGGCGGGAATCGAACCCGCAACCTCTTGCGTCGCAGGCGGACTCTTGCCCGCTGCGCCACAGAGGTCGTCAAATGGCTGAAAAATAAAAATAAAAATAAATCTATTCATTAATGGCCTTTAAATGACCTAAGCTTTGTCGGGTTTGTCGATTGCGTCAACTTATTGTTTAATATTCAAGTCAGAACAGTTGATCACAGTTATATTAAAGGCTTACCCATTAGCACTATTTCATTAAGGTCGCCCCTCAACTTTCAAGCCAATTAATTTTACATGTACCTACCTACCTAACCTAACCAATTACAGAGACAAGGCAGTAATTGCTAATTAGTTATCTTGTCATAATTTTCGCAAACTACTGGTACCTATTTCGTTTGGTTTATTCCGATCTGGACCCTTGCTCTGTCTTCGTAGTGTTGGCAACCTTGGAGAAGCGGGTGACGTAAGCAGGCAGTGACGCGGGAAAAAGAAGAAGCTCTTCCCGCGACAACCGAACTGTACGGTCGACAATTTTTGTACTAGGCTAATGATTATAAGAATAAATACAGTTTGATTTGCACAATTGATTTTACTTGTTTATAGTAGGTTATACCTACCCTGAAAAAACCCCAAAAAGGGGTTAAAGTTTCAAATTCCATTGCCACAGAGCGCGCTTGTCCTTTTTTTCGTCTTCTTAACTGACTTTGGAGGGTAGGTGTCTAAAATTAAACCTCTATGGGCTTGAAGTTTGTTTATAGACTAGCTTCCGCCCACGGCTTCGCCCGCGTGGTACCTTGAAAAACAAAATCAAACTTTCATCCCCTATTTTATCCCCTTGGGGGTAGAATTAATCAAAATCCTTTCTCAGCGGATGCCTACGTCATAACATCTACCTGCATGCCAAATTTCAGCCCGATCCGTCCAGTGGTTTGGGCTGTGCGTTGATAGATCACTATGTCAGTCAGTCAGTCACCTTTGAGTTATAGGTATAAGTATAGTACCTGGGTGACCGAGCTTTGCTCGTTTTTTAGGGTAAACGATGTTTTCTAAAAATGAAATCTAGCTAGATCGATTTATCACCCCCGAAACCCCCTGCATACTAAATTTCATGAAAATCGCTTGAGCCGTTTCCGAGATTCCGATTATATACATATATATACAAGAATTGCTCGTTTAAAGGTATAAGATATTTAGATGTAAGATATTTATTACGCATACGAAGTACAGGGTAGTTGCGCTAGTTTATATCAGTTTATACCCACTAATAAAACTATGTAATTTCTCTTTGTCAACAGGCGAAAATCCAGCAGCAATGCAATCATCTTCACCGAGCTACAGTTTTAGCGTGAGAACCTTCTTATTAACATCCATTACATGCCACCACCTACTACGGTGACAGTCGTTTCATTAACTACCCTATTTCTTACCGCCACCGCAAAATGTACCCTACCCCTAAGTTTTACTGTTGGTTCTCGCGTGGCGCGGCTTGCCATGATTGAGCACTTAATAGGGTAAGTGTACCAGTTGACACTCGGATTATTATTTTAAGTACGTTCTGTATGTCGTTTATTTTGTGTGAAAATTGTTTTAATGTTCACGCTTCGTTCATTTTAAATGTAGTTAGTGAATTAAGTTTAATTGAAATCTCACGCGCATAATAAAGGTATTTTTTTATTAGACTGTTTCTTTGTTTTGCAATTGTTTATCCATACCCCTTTACACCCCATGATTACACAACTACAGGAGTGTTATCGAGAATTGCTAGGCCCAATGTCACCCCTATAGGGGTGCGATATACTACAGCACCAGTAGATACATTCTTATAACCTACGTTTATTTTTAAACCTATATTGTTTAGCAATTTTTTCACTAAAATGTAACTTTGTCATATTTTATCTCTCGTGTGAATATTTTTTGCCTTTTCTATGTTAGTACTTACCTATACCTTCTCAGTTCTCTTTTCACTCTTTTTTTGTCCCACTGTTGGACAAAACGCACGCTTAATAATAAACCGGAGTAACTCAAAAACTCGGTATTTTGAGATTTTATCATAAACAGCATTATCTCAACACAATGCGTAGGATAGCTTTGACAGCCAAACCAAAACGAGCAATAGAAAGAAAATAAAAGGTCGGTCATCTCTTTTCCATTAAATGCGAAGCTCAAGTCGATTCTGTTAAAGTGCAATATTCAGTGTTGTGCCCTCAGTCATGGACTAAAATCGTATTTTGTGCGGGAATAAAACTAAATAAATCTGTACAGTATTAAAAACAAGTACTTATTTTGCATATAAATTAATCTTAAAATGATACAGTCTGTTTTATTTCTCTTTTTGATTTAAATGATGGCAATATTTGCATCATCATTAAGATTTATTTCCTTTTATTATTAAAAACGAAATTGACTACTAGTAACTTTTTTATTTGTTTCCTTTCATTTTTAAAAGCTTTCATCCATTTGAGAAGTAGTACGATATAGTTCCTTTTTTTAGTAAATCTAGTTCTAGAATCAGGGGCAAAATTAAAATTTAATTCTTCTTACAATTAATTTGTTACTTTAATATTTTAAATTACTTCTATAGATGGAGTAAAAAGCTTGTTATGCTGGTAAATGTACATGGAGGTAAGTTACCACCTGCCTAAATATTAAGATTAGCTTTAAAGAATTAGCTTTACTTTTTCCTTTAAATCTGTTTTTACTTAGCGATGAAAGTTGTGACGAGTATGTTAAGATGATTTAGGTATATACCTATAAAGGATGGATGAAAGGGAACCGACGAAACAGGCGAAAAACAACGAGTAAGGCGAGTATGAATGGGACAGTTGGAACGGGTAGACCTCGGCGTCCGTACCTCGATAGAATCGGGGACGTTTTAGAGAAAGGCCAGGTCAAGAGTAACCTAAACCGATGCACATAATATCTGAATAATGAAATTATCATGAAGAAGCAAAAGAGGTATGTTAGGATCATAGTAAGTGGAGATTTTTGGTTTTACAAACATGCAAATTATAGAATTGGAAGATGAGTTTATAGAGAATTAATCCTACAAATGAATTTAAGATCAAAACAAAGTGATTTTATAAGCCAAGCTAATAAAACTCTTCCTAATTATGCCTACGAAAGTAATTTTGATGATGATGTGGCAGACTCTTGCTAAGTGCAGAAAAATAATCAAATGCTGCTGCTAGACTAAGAAACCTTAATCCTTCAAGTTCAGATTCTTCTGACCATGAACTAGAGACAGAGTAAAAAAGACGCAAGAGAGAGTTCTCTTGCGTCTTTTTTACTCTAAAACATGAAGAATTGGTAACAAAGCGAAGCGTTTTAGAAATCTTCGTGAAGAAGTTTCACGTACTTCGTGAAGAAGCGAAACACTCGTGTTGACTCTATTTTTTTTTTGAGGTTGCGTGTGAGGATTGTGTGTGAGGCTCATGATCATAGTCATAGTCATAATCTAATAAATCCTAACCAATAAGTGCTTTGCACGCTTTGCACTTTTTATATACGGGTGGGCGGGTGATGCAGGAGTCTGCATATAATAGTTAACGGGAAAATACTAGATATTCATCACCTTAATCAATTAAAAAAGAATTTGCTAGTGTTTTTAAAAGCATTTTGGACGACTGATAAAATGATACCTATTTAAATAATAAATTAAATAAATCACACCGGAATGACGGTTAATGACAAGCGTGGAAATCATGGGAATAAAAAAATGAGTACTCAATGATAAAAAAACACATTGAATCATCTTGAGACGAGATAATTATATAGATGAAGAAAACAATAATAACGAACTTTATAACGGTGACTTTAAGCAAAAACAGATAGAAAACAACAGATCCAACTACATAGCGTATTATAATTTTATTAACTATACTAGGTATATTTTTTTGCGACATCATTATTATAACAAAGGAATGTATTAAAAATAAAAGGAAGAAGATGATCAAATATTATAGAAATGGAAATGAAGGTCCAAGAGGTTGGTTCCATACTACTAAGAAAATTTTTATAAATACATTATTTAAGAAAACAGAGATGTTGATCTTTATCTAGTGTATATTGATGCATTGTTTTTTGTAATATCATAAGCCAGTTCAGTACTACCTAATTATTTTTAGATGTATGGTAGCGAAAGATGGGTATGACAGACGCATCAAAGTAGAATAAATGCAGTAGAAATGAGAGCTTCCAGAAGTATGTGTGGTTTAACTTTGAATGATAGAGTGAAGAACAGTGTGGTATGAGAACGTTGTGGACTGAAAGAAGACGTGGTGATGAAAATTGAAAAGGGTATCATAGGATAGTTTGAGTAATTTGAAAGAATAGATGAAAGGAGATTAACAAAACAGGTGCATAAAGAGACTGTGAATGGAAAATTTGGAAGGGAAAGACTTTGACGTACGTACCTCGATCAAATTGGGGAGGTTTTAGTCAAAAGCCAAGTCAAAAGTAAGATAAACCGACGAGCATGTATGAAGAATGTAATGAGATTGAATGAAGCAAAAGAGGTATGTCAGGATTGTAGAAAGTGGAGATCTTGCCTCTGCCTACTCCGTCGGGAACAAGTGTGATTTTATGTATGTAATTAAATTACTTTTTAATCATGATTTACTGATAAAATTTTTAAGAAAATATTTCTAATTAAAATAGTCCAAAGATTTTACCATTCTTTCTTTGTATTTAATTACATTATTCATTTATAATTTATAGTATTTCATTTTATTAGTAAACCATAATTCCAGTGTGATCTACACAGTTCAATGTAAAACTGAAATATTATGACATACAAGAATCTAACCATTTATTCATTAATTATAAAAGGAAGTATATCGTAGTATTTTTAGAGATTAAAATATATTTTAAAAGAAAACAGCATTATTAATACATATAACTGTTAAGATTTTGAATAAAATTCCAGGTATTAATCGAAAAAAGAAGTAAGTCAGCAATATTTTTTTTAAAGCCTTGTTAATAAAAAACTGTTAATAATATTGATGATTTTCTATAGTGATATTAAAGATTTATCTATTGACCATGCCATGGTTAATAAAATAATGAAATATCCACACAAATAAAATCAATAATCGTGATTGAATACAAATACTCCAAGTCACAAAACTTTAAACGCGATTTCCCAACATTTTGGTTTTTTGAGTTACTCCGGTTTATTTTTAAGCGTGCGAAAAGTCTCCCCCAAATACTTAGGTATAATCTAGTTACCTATAATTTGTTTATAACTAACGTCTAGATACTTAATAACTTTATATCAGTCGCGCCACGCAAAAACTGTTTAAAGAAAATTTTAAATTGATATAAATTTGTTTTGTAAGATTATACCTACTTAAATTAATTGTAAAACTGTATAGAAGTATAAAATATAGATAGATACATTTTTATATAAGTACTTGTACTTACAAACATGTCGCACTAAGCCTACTTACTTTTAGTTCTAGACTTACCTATGTAGGTATCTACACTTGTTTTTCTAGTATTTAGTATTTATTTATACGTATATTTTCTAGAATTTATTATTATAATAATAACTACAAAGGGCTAGTTTCACCATGCTCTGTTAATTAAACTAACAGCTCGTTAGCCTTTTAATCGCCGGTCAAAGTTGTTGAGATCCACCATGTCTTGACAAAAGATTCTTTCGTAAAATGAAATGACGTAAAATACGTAGATACTTTAACATTCTCGTTAATTTTGATGCCCGATCTGGTAATGGTTGTTAACAATAGTTTGGTGAAATTGGACCTAAGTCATTTACTTTTGTTGATATAAATATAATATGAAAGTATACAGATAAATTTGTGTTGTTTGGACTTGCCTATTGGATATGGACTACTCTTTCTCTTGGAAGTCTGAGCTTAAATATTTATTTACCTACAGTCGCGCGAGCAGACAAAGTGTTTTTTTTAATTAAGGTAGTTTCACCTGTCTACCTACCTTTGTAAAAGTCATATCGTTTATTGATTAATATTTTAAATAAAATATTTGTTATTATAATTAAAATTGTTTACAGTGGATTATTTTCACTATAAAAGTCATTGTAAATAATATAATCATTAGAATTATTGTGATATACCTAAGTAAGTACCTAACGCTCATGTACCTAGGTACCTAATAATTGTTGGTTTTGTATATAATGTAGGTACATAACATAATTAGTAATTAAGTCATATTACGTAAATAAACTATTGTTCATTTTTAATTGTTTTATTTTGTACTAGCTTCCGCCCGCGGCTTCGCACGCGTGATACCTTGAAAAACAAAAACAAATCCATCCCGCGGGAACCTTCATTTTTCCGGGATAAAATATAGCCTATGGTGTTATTCCAGACCATAATCTATATTTGTGCCAAATTTCATTCAGATCCGTTCAGCCGTTTTAGCGTGAAAGAGAAACAAACATACATCCATACATCTTTACATCCATCCATCCATACATTCTAGATGATGCTGTGTGGACTGTCCAACATTATTTATTTATTTATTTATTTATTCTTACAAACTTTCGCGTTTATAATATTAGGTCTAGCTTCCGCCCACGGCTTCGTCCGAAAACAAAAACAAACTTATCTCACGGGAACCGTACATTTTTGCGGGATAAAAAGTAGCCTATGTGTTATTCCAGACTATACCTAATCTATATCTGTGCCAAATTTCATCCAAATCCGTTCAGCCGTTTCAGCGTCAATGAGTAACAAGCATACATGCAGACATCCAGACATCCACACATTCTTACATAGGTACTTTTTCGTTCTTATAAGTCTAGTCTAGATCTAGGCACGACTAGGTAGGTTGGTACTTAGGTCCCACGCGGGCAAAAGACGCGGGCGGACTACAGGTAGGTACCTACCTAGGTAGGGTTATTGTCATAATCCCCACTAAGCTATCCCCACCAGTGGGGATTATGACAAAGTTATTCAATAAAATCACAAAGACCATTTTTGTAACGACACGAGCTTGGTACTCTCCATGTAAACGAGTCATAAAGCTAAGCTAGCTAGATAGGTAGGTAGTAGGTAGCTACTGTTAGCTTTGGCAGCTTTAGTAGGTACCTACCCATCAGAGCTTTCAGCTTAATGAACTATTTTACAACTAGAGTGGGCGAGTTTGCCGTTCGATTAAAAATAAAAGTAGATAGCTAACTACCTATCTAACTAGCTAACATCCTACTAAGTAATATTAGGTAGGTACCTAGGCAGGTACCTATAAACGCGAAAGTTTGTAAGAATGTATGGACTTGTGTGGATAAATAGATGTAGGTACCTACTAGCTTCCGCCCACGGCTTCGCCCGCGGGTAAGTAGGTACCTTGAAAAACAAAAACAAATCTATCCAGCGGCAACCGTAAATTTTTCCGGGATAAAAAGTAGTTTTGTTACTATGTACGTACCTACCTATGGGTGTAAGTAGGTACCTACCTACCTATGTTTGTTACTCTTTCACGCTGAAACGGCTGAACGGATCTGGATGAAATGATGACTAACCTAACTTCTTACCCTTGTATGTACCTTCCTTTTTTTTTTTTTTTTGACGAGGAGGAATCTGCAACCAGATTTCCGCTCGCATTGAGGGTGCAAGCGGAATATGTGAGATTGTCCGTCTAACGACGGAGCACTCACTAAACCTCCCCGGTGACCAGCCTCGATGCATGCCAAAGGGATCCGGGATCTCCATACGGAACGCACCGGTTCCCTTCTCGCAAAGTGCTGCAGGCCGCAGCCCTTCACCGGAGTGGCAAGCCACTCCAGCACCCTCCCGGTGCGTACCTACGGCAGAACACGTCACTCATGTTAACTGCCGCCCTCCCTGGGTTCGTTGCACGGGTAGCCGGGAGCCCTCACTCCGACTACCCACGAAACCCAGTGCGCCGCTCAGTCCCACAAGAGTCTCCCCGACTCTGCGAATACCTTGCGGCGAGACGCCGGCACTGAGATCCCATCTCTAATGCCTGCTTGGGTGCGTGCAGTGGATTACACTCGCGGAATCCACCTTCCCTTTCGGACACACACACACCAAACACGTCCCCGCTTCAACCACTGCACCCTCAATGAAGAGACTCGTGGAAGAAGCCCCCATACCCTCCTCCACTCGGTCCCACAAAGGTCTCCCCGACCCAGCGAATACCGAGCGGGCGGACGTTTTGCAAGGAGGGATAAAATCCCTTCTTGCCTGCTGGATGCATACGACGGCCCCCCCTCGCAAGAGGTCGCCGCCCCTCCTGACATCCAGTGACGAAACAGACGTGGGCCAATCTGCTCGCCAAGGACCCCAGGATCATTCGGCCCCACACGAGGGTCTCCCCGACCCTGCTAAAGTGGTACCGAACGGTCGAAAGCTGGCGCGGGAACGAGGCGAGTGTCCTTTGCCAGCCAACGACAGGGAAATGCACACCAAGCACGTCCCCGCCTCGTCTACTGCGCCTTCTGCTACACCAGAAGGACGCGCAGAGAAGCAACCACCACAACGCCCCCCGCGTTGCCCCCCCCCTGGTGTTTGGTCCGCGCCGGTATACCGGTAGCCCCCATATCTGGAGGCCGTTCCCCTTATCCGCCACCTGAGGACGCGCCACGTCGGGATTCACCTCCCCGCCCATTAGGACAACCTGGACAACCTAGCAGGTCCGTGGTGTACCTATGTACCTACCTACCTCTACCTCAGTACCTACCAAATCATGTTTTTCCCCGAAAAAGAACAAAGATGGCTTAACTTAGCTTTAAAACAAGTAAGGGAAGTCGGGTAGTAATCGTACAGTCAGTGCCAGTGTGAGCACATTATCGATCGGAATTTATCTGACAAACACGTCACGTTAGAAAACGCTAGCCTTGCTCGGACACAGTGCGGGATCGTCAGAAGATCAAAACAGGAGGATACTAAACAGCAAAATTGTTAATAGATTAGGTATAGGTTTGTACAGGGGTGTCACCAGACTACTTCGAAAACTTCAAGGGGTTAAATTACCTACCCATCAATATAGACAACTTTTTCTAAGAAACCAACACTGAGCGCGAAAAAAACAGCTGTTTCACACATTTCAGCCAAGTAGGTATTGAACTTTTGTATAAATAGAGTGGATTCCATCCAACGTAAGACGGCGACATGGTAGACCCAGGAGGAGATTCCCAGACGCGTTTCTCGTGTAGCTAACTAAGTAGGTACCTAACTACTGAATCACATCTTGGGCTACAGCAGCTTTAAATCGCGAGGAGTGGAAGTAGAGGCCTTTGCCCTGCAGTGGGACAATAATGGCTGAAAAATAAATAAATAATATTAATAAATAAAAAATAACCTTTAGGGGAGAGTAGGGCAACAGGATTCAGCGGAAAAACGGTACAGACGTCCATGAACTAGTTCGGAACTATAGGCCAATTACTGACGACTGTCCTAATCCACACTATATTATCTAAACGGTGAAGGAAAGAATCGTGAAGAAACCGGCAAATTGTAAAACGTAAAATTATTATAGTAAAAATGTTAAAAGTATCTCTAGTTTAGTATAAAAGGCGCCTTTAAAGCACATTTTAACCCTTTCACAACCCTGTTTTGAAAGACACAGGGACACAATGAGGAAAAGAAGACGTTGAAATACTGAGTTCACATAACTGTGTCAACGTCGCGTAGAATCATTATATTTAACGATAATCTTCATGGGGTCCAATAGCAAGACGCCTGTCATTATCCTCATCCTATTCACCACCTTCAACCCTCCTCCAATAGAGTTTAAAGTCCCGTACATTTCAACGAGATGATTATACCCCGGTGTTCGAGAAGTTAGCTTAATTTTAATATATTTCATTACAGAAAACTTTGCCTTGAAAAATAATTGGAGCCCTTTATGGTGCCTTGTCTATTGGATTATTAAAGGGTTGACTCTTAAGTTTAATGGGATACTAGCTGTTTAGGGCTTCGTTTGGCTATTACTTAGTACAATGAGTGTCAAATGTTTTTGAGTGTCAATTTAAAAAAAAAAAATGTCATGACTGTAATCCCCGGGCTCGGTAGCTCCTCAGATCTTTAGTTACTTAGATCTTTGACGATATCTAAAGGGATAATCTTCATGGGGTCCAATAGCAAGACGCCTGTCATTATCCTCATCCTATTCACCACCTTCAACCCTCCTCCAATAGAGTTTAAAGTCCCGTACATTTCAACGAGATGATTATACCCCGGTGTTCGAGAAGTTAGCTTAATTTTAATATATTTCATTACAGAAAACTTTGCCTTGAAAAATAATTGGAGCCCTTTATGGTGCCTTGTCTATTGGATTATTAAAGGGTTGACTCTTAAGTTTAATGGGATACTAGCTGTTTAGGGCTTCGTTTGGCTATTACTTAGTACAATGAGTGTCAAATGTTTTTGAGTGTCAATTTAAAAAAAAAAAATGTCATGACTGTAATCCCCGGGCTCGGTAGCTCCTCAGATCTTTAGTTACTTAGATCTTTGACGATATCTAAAGGGGGTAGTCAGAGGCTAGTCCGAACATGACATTTGGTACATGCCCACATTTTGCACAGTAGTTAGTATTCCGTACGTAACAGGTTGCAAGCCCATCGCCGCTTATAAGAATACTAACCTATGACACATACCTTCGAATTTTTGGTTCTAGGGGTATGCCGGTTTCCTCACGATGTTTTCTTCACCGTTTAAGAGCACTGGCATTGCGCACATAAATTATTAGGTACCGTACCTACCTACATTTTTTTGAGATGAAAAGTAGCCTATGCGCTTAGATCACAAAGCCTATGTGCTATTCCAGACTATAATACATCTCTGTGCCAAAATTCAGCCGTTTCAGCGTGAAAGAGTAACAAACATCCATAAATACAATCTTTCACGTTATTATATTAGTAGGATACAATTGGCATTAGGTATACTGCCTTATTAGTATTAGTATGAGTAGGTACCTACCTACGTATGAAACAGTGGCTAACAGCTGAATCTGATGACAGATAGGTAATTTAATGTGTATGATCCCTCCAAAGTGTATGATACCGCTTACCTTTACCTTACGCTTACCGCTAACCTATGATATCGCTTACCTTTTCCTCTATTATGTACATATGACTGTGGAAAACATCATCAACCTACGTCACAAGCACTTCTACCAAGTAGGTACCTACCTAAGTATCTTTAGTTACCTAAATTTTCAAACAATCACAAGCCGAAAGTCCAAGTAAACATACCTTTAAACTAAGCTAACTAACTTGGCCAAGTAATAATTTAAACTCGAGTTAATTAGTGAACTCGAACTGACCCCAACTTCCGTTTCCGGCGCTCGGTCTTCGGTATTTCCGGTCCGGCCATTTTTTCCCCTCAAAAAGCATCATTTCACTTTCAACAGATTTTGAATGAGACTGTGAATTATGAATCTGAGGAAAAGAACAACATTAAATTGGGGCTTTTAGATTGCTTTTTGCAATATTTTTGTAAGGGCTTTCAGGTAAAGACGAGTTCAGAGTCCAACCCGTAGAATGTTAGGTATTTCAATTTGATGTTGACTAAACTAGACTAAATAGGGACTACCTACACACACTTAGTTAGCGATAGTGCTTACTAGAGTTCCATTTCATCTTTGCCTAGAGAAAACAACACTCGCCACCACTGAGTAGTAAATTAATTTACTAGGGTCCCGTATATCCGTTGGCCTTTGGAGCCAACATACTGTTTACACATTCTCTATCTTCTATTACGTATGTAAAGGCAGAATAGTGTGTCTGTTTGTTACTGTTACACTTTTTATAACCTAAAAATGTCACATGATGGACCGAGGCCATTGTGTTGAGCCTAGTTCTAACAGTTTTCCTACCTTACAATAACAAAAATCAAGTATCACAAGATTTTTGTACAACAATTAGAAGATTAATTAGGCCTTACCACAAGCTTTTACAAATCATCATGTTTCAGAAACGTCACATTTCAAGCTTGATGTAACATTACTTCAATACAAATTTTATAGGTCATGATAAGAAATATCAAAGTTATTATTATTTTCGTATTTCCCGAAGACCTTGTGGTAAGGCCCCAGAGCTATTCAAACTACTTATTAAAGTAATCACTGCGTGTCGTGACTAAGCAAGCGGAGCTGCGGGCTTAAGTTAGTCTCCTATGACTAGCTAGGTTAAGTAGGCTAAACGGAGATGTTTGTCTCGCAAATATATGGGACACAGACAAACAGGCAAGTTAGATATTGAAATTGAGCTTGTACCCATATCTAAGTACTTACCCACTTATACTTTAGGAACATACCTATTTACATGGCATGAATTATGTTATTAGGGGTAGAGCTAGGCCAAAGAAAAGATGGATGGACCGTGTGAAAGATGACATGAGTAAGAAAGAAGCGAGTACTGAGCTGGCGGATGATAGAGAGAAATGGAAGAAGAAAACGTGTTGTGCCGACTCCACAGAAAAGGGCAGGAAGAAGAAAGATTTTTGTTATTCTTGGAGACTATTAATTGTATCAAAGAGAAAGTGTTTTTAGAAGGCACAAAACTAACTACTTAGAATCTAATAGAATTAGGAAGGTAAATGGTGAGTAAAGTAAGTTATTATGTCTTTTAACCGAGTTAATAATAAACTATGAGAGTTTCCCGTTAATAGAGTTCTTTCACTGCCACAGCGAAGATACTATTCATAGCTATTCCATTTTTCTTGTGCTTATAATATATGTAGGTAGCTAAGCAAAGTATAGCTTAATAGGGAAGTAGCTACCTAGAGTACCTACCTACTAAGGAGTTCGTGGTTGTAATAAAACTTTTTAATTCCATTTTGAAGCTGATGATACGAAACTGCCCCAGGGCATGTTGAAAACTACTCAGCTGGGGCTTTGAACATTTTCCGGCTGTCACAAAAGTTAAAACTCCCGTGTTCCAGTGTATTTTGATACCGCAATTTAATTTGTTGTTGAATTTTCTATTGTTTCGAGAACTTATTTGTACACTAGTTAATAAATAAGTTTCTATTTATAAACTGGTCGAACTCTCTACTACTTCGCTGTTTTTTTCATACAAACTGCAACCTTAAAACCTGTTATAGGTAACCTAGTTCAGGCTAAATTATTATATTTAGCTATGTTTATTCGTTTAGTGCACTTGTATACCAACTGTCTATTTAAGTAGGTACGCATATTTTGAATAAATTTTAATATTAAGTATTATTATTATAAAAATATAGTACCTGGGTGACCGAGTTTTGCTCGGTTTTTTTTATTAGTAAACGACGTTTTCTAAAAATGAAACCTAGCTAGATCGTTTTATTGCCCCCGAAACCCTCTGCATACTAAATTTCATGAAAATCGCTGGAGCCATTTCCGAGATTCCAATTATATATATATATATACATATATATATACAAGAATTGCTCGTTTAAAGGTATAAGATTATAGGTACTTATGTATCGTGCATGGCATACTGAATATAATAATAAATGATTCTATTTCTTATCTACTTTTATAATGATAAACCATTCATATCAGTTATCTAGTACCCATAACACAAGCTTTGAGTAGCTTACTTTGAGGCTAGATGATGCTGTGTGGATTGTCCAGCATTATTTATTTATTTATTTATTCCTAATTATAACATCAGCATTATTCGATGGAAATAAAAAAAGTATTCCAAACTGCCCAACACTCCCCTACCTAGTCGGTAAAAGCGGGTATTTAATTTACTTACAATTACCACCAAGGTAGTTATTCATCGAATGAGCCGAACAAAAACCAATAGTAAGAGCCTCTAAGCGTCGAACCGGTAAAAACGGTAATTCCTCAGACGAAAAGCGGTAATTCCACCTCCACATTAACGGACCCACCTTCAAACCTATCAGGGGATGAATACAAAAAATCTGGCAGGGTTCGGGGTCTTAAATAATTTCCTTTTGAGCATCTGGTTGTTTGAGCGTGGTTCAAGAAGCAAGGTGGCGCGATCTCCAGCGAGATATTGGTAAATAGGTCATAGCAGGTAATGCGTTAGTGAATAAGTAGTTAGGCACTAACCTTCTTTAGTGATTTAGGATTTTTAGCCTGTTTACCCACTTATGGGTATAGACCTCCTCCATTTGTGCCATATAGGTACCTAGGTTTTGATACGGCAGATAGCATCCAGGACTTTCACTCTATCCTCTTGTTATCCTATGTTATCGACACATCAGGTGAAACAGTTTGGAGCTATAGGAATAAATAAATTAGTGACTAATAGCTTAGTCATTATTATGAATGTTAAGCTAGGTTTCATTTTTAGAAACCGGAGAGGGAGGCGCGCCTTACCATCTGGTGCGCCCATCGTGGAGGGCTTTCGGGCTTCCGGGATGGAGCCGCTGATGTGTGCGAGAGCGTTCCCGTGGCCCCGTCACTAGGCGGCGCGGCGGAAGACGGGGGGTTTTTAGTGGGTATACCGTGGGTCTCATCTATACCTATATAAGAGCTTAACCTGACTGACTGACTGACTGACTGACTGACTGATTTATCATCGCCGAGCCGAAACCGCTGAAGCTAGAAAGCTGAAATTTGGAAGGTGGTTTCCTTTTATAACAAAACCACCCACTAAGGCGGGATTTTTGGAAATTCCACCTCTAAGGGGGTGAAAAAGGGTGAAAACGTTAGTATGAAACTTTTTAACGCGTGGAGCGATTTTCATGAAATTTTGTTTGTGCACTGTAAATGCAAAATGAATGAACACGTGTTTCAGGATTTTTCAATATAACCTTCAAAAAGGGGTCAAATGTGGGGTCAATGTTTGTATGGGAACTTTTTAACGGGTGGTGCGATTGGTTTGAAACTTTGTTTGTGTACTGTAAATGCAAAATAAATAGACACGTATTTCAGGATTTTTCAATTTAACCTTCAAAAAGGGGTCAAATGTGGGGTCAATATTTGTATGGGAACTTTTTAACGGGTCGTGCGATTGGTCTGAAACTTTGTACTGTAAATGCAAAACGAATGGATACTTGTTTCAGGATTTTTCAATATAACCTTCATAAAGGGGTCAAATGGGGTGTCAAAGTTAGTATGGGATTTTTATGAGTTGTGTGATGTGTTTGAAACTCAGTTTAGATACTTTAAGTGAACGAAGTCGCTGGCGGGACAGCTAGTTAGCCTATACGGGAGTCCCACATAACTACTAGAGTGCCCCCTGCGCCCGGGTGGTATGCGTAATGCATTTCACCGCAAAAAAAAAGGTTTCATTTTTAGAAAACGTCGGTTACTTAAAAAAACGAGCAAAGCTCCGTCATCTAGTTACTTTACTATTAAACACAGGTAACTTGATTAGAACGCCACACATGAAATACAAAAGCTTGTCACTTATACCATCCTATCTTTCCAAGTCCCATGGGCCGTCTCGAAAGCTCAAAGGTTAGAGTAGGTAAATACTTATTTACTCGTACATAGGTCAACTACCTAACCTACCTTTACATTACCACATAGCATGGTCTGGTGACAACAAGGTTTACAAAGTTATTTATCTAGATAGGTACGTACGGGGGTCCAGGATTATAAAAAATCTAAAATAATATATCTAACTACAACAGCAAAAAATAATAGTAAAAAATCACTATTTTAGATTTTCCAGACACGCATGTAAAAAATGTTCAAAGGTGCCCCCTTCTCCCCTAAGTTTTTAATTTTTTGTATTGTAAATATTCAATAGGATTACAGATTTAGGCTACTGTAATGTTAATTCTCTTTTTTTTTATATAGATAACTAAATGAAAGCGTGTCTTATCAGGACCTAATGGTCCTGATAAGACACAAAAATAAAATAAAAAATAAATATGATCACAACTGTAATCCCCAGGCTCGGTAGATATCTCCTCAGATCTTTAGTTACTTAGATCTTTGAGGATATCTAAAGGGGGTAGTCAGAGGCAAGTCCAAACATGACATTTGGTACATGCTTACATTTTGCACAGTAGTTAGTATTCCGTACGTGACAGGTTGCAAGCCCATCGCCGCTTATAAGAATACTAACCTATGACACATACCTTCGAATTTTTGGTTCTAGGGTATGCCGGTTTCCTCACGATGTTTTCCTTCACCGTTTAAGAGCACTGGCATTGCGCACATAAATTTTTCGAATGGAAAAACTCATTGGTGCACGACCAGGTTTGAACCCACGACCTTCGGATCGTGAGGCAGGGGTGCTACCACTACACCACCAGCGCTCATAATTAAGTTTATTTCTTATAATTAAGAAAAGCAAAAAAAAATCGAGTCTGTGGGTAGGTACCTAGGTAATGTTCTCTTTTTTCTAAATAATTAAATAACATCATGTCTTGGCAAGACCATTATACTCGTAAGGTAAATATCCAAAGCAAAATTTTGCCTGGGACCAAAGCTCCTCACTTAACCCTAAACTCCCATTGGGATGCGTTTTACCTGCGTTGAACCGTAAGTAAGTACTACGATTGTTTTTACTAATGTGTGTCAATTCGGGTTTGGGTCTCGATCCTTAGGGAATGCGGTTTCAAAGCTGTTTAGGATAGGTCAAATGTTTTGTAAGACCCGTTGAAAACAGGGATATTTGCAAGCAGGTACCTACCTACCTACGATATTCTGTCGCCTCCTTGAAGATTTTACCCTACTAATATTATAAACGTGAAAGGTGTACTTACGGATGTTTGTAACTCTTGAAACGGCTGAACGAATCTTGATGAAATTTGACACAGAGATATAATTATCATAGTCTAGAATAGCACATAGGCTATTTTTATCCCGGAAAAATGTACAGTTCCCGCGGGAGAGGTTTGTTTTGTTTCAGTTTTCTACTATGTGGGCGAAAGCTAGTTTTTAAATTACTAGCTGTCGCCCGCGACTTCGTCTGCATTCAATTTATTTTAAAATGTGTTAATAGTTATTCTTCTATTTAGGGCGAAGACAAATCCAACAAATCAAAAATCAATCATGAAATCGGTCCAGCCATTTTCGAATTATACCTACCTACATAAGTGTTCAAATAACACCGAATTTTTTTTATAGATTAAGATTAAATACTAACTTATTAGGATTATTATCTTGATTGATTCCTTCAATTAACTAAGTAGCAGACAACCGCCATTTTGTTTATTTCGAATCAAAGTAAATTCTGATTAACTTGAAATTACTGAATAAATTGAATCAATGAATTCACTGTATGGCATATTATAAGCATAAATAACTTATTCTGTGAATGTGACCTTCATTGACTGAGTTGAAAGCTATAATAGATATGTATTTAGATACTTACTTCGAAATTAGTTCTTAGTAATGAAAATACTAGACTTTGGACAAATACATAATTTATTAAAACAAGTGTAGCAGAAAGCTATTAAACATAAATAGTTTTACCTAATAATAAAGATAACTAGAATTAATACTTAAATACCTAAACTAACATTAATATGCTAAGAATGCTAAGTTTTGCACCAAAACATTACATAACCAACAATTCATTATCTTTAGTAATTTTATACCTAAATTAGCTGTCATCATAAAAAAAGGTATAGCATTGGTCAACATACATGAGAAAAGTTAAACTTCATACCTGTTCTACTGTTCCATATTCAAACATAGGAAGCACCATGGAAACCTAAAAATGTGTCATCACTCTTATTTTGCATCATATGCGGAATGTTTGTATCTTTAGTGATACGGGTAATCTTGCCCTGCTTCTCCCTAGGAATGCCATGCTTAGCCAACATATGTTTACGTACAGTTTTATTTGAGGCATAAGAAGCGTTGCAAACACTGCATAGAAATAAGAACGTCCTCACATGAGCCGAATTGATGTGCCAAGTTAGTTCACTTTGTCGGTGAAATTTCTTCTGGCAAATACTACAAGGGATATTCTTTTCTTTGTGCTGAATCAAATGGTTTCTCCAGATAGCTCGACGGCGGAAGGTCAAACCACACTTCTCACATGTAAACGGGCGTTCACCGGTGTGGATACGGATGTGTTCGTTCAAATCAAACGTTCTGGAACATTTGAATGGACAGCTTTTGCATTGGAGGTATGGTCCGGTGTCATGGTTTTTGACCAAATGCCTGTGCAATGGCACTTTACCGGGGAAACCTTTGCCACACTGATCACATATGAAAAGGTATTTTGTGTGACGTTGCATGTGATAATTATAGGAGAATCGGTTTGATAAAGTTCTGTTGCAAATGTCACAATGGAAGTTCTTTGGAGGACGTTGAGGCGGTTGTTTCGGCTTTGATTTACGATTGCTGTACCTTATCCGAGCATGGACCACTTCTTCGATAGAATCTAACAACGAATCGATATTAGTTGGTGAACTTTGTACCGACGTGTTATTAACTTGAGTTTTTATTGTTTTTTCAATTGAATCTAAGAACTGGTCTATGTTTTTCGTCTCGTTGCCCGGATCGATTTGCTCTTCATCAAATGGAATGTTGTAAGTATAATCATTATCGCTTTCTTCACCATTCGATTCTGATTTTAGGTGCTCTACTGGTGGTTCCTCTAACTTTGTCTTGATTTCCGTTTCGTCCGAGACAGTGACCTTGGCTGGAGTAGCAGGAGGATAATACGGGTTCCTGCCGCTCTCCTTAGGGAAATACTGACAAAATAATGCATACTCAGACACCATTTCCATATACTTATCGGTGTCATTATCGGCGATTTTGGCAAACTTTCGCAGTTTTCTGTCGTTGTTTTTGCATATTAATTTAAAGGCATTGATGTTCTGGATCATTTGTTTGCAACTTTGGCATATTTTCGTTGGGAAAATGTCGTCGTAATCTATTGAAATCTTAGCGAATCTCATTAGAACTTTGCCATAGGTAATGAGACTTCTCCTGCCTGGTTTTTCTTGAAGGGACACCATACTCTCGGCTCTATTTTGTTTTAAACACACGCGGCAAATGGAATTGTAAGTTTTGCTGAACTTGTCCATGTTTTTAGAAACTGTCTTTTTTGCTTTTTGTTTTCCCTTTTGCTTATGTATTTGTACGATTTCCATCACATAAATTTTATGAAGATTAATTTAAGGAAGAAAAAACAAAGAATGTTTTGTTTGTTGGTTTGGTTTCGATTCAGTCAGTCAGTTTGATTGACTAGAGCAAGCAAGCAAGCAAGCTAAACATCTTGCTTTGCCAAAACTGTCAGTCTCGATGTCAATGTGACAGTGACATTTCACCTAATCTGCTCCTTCAAACAAGACTATAGAAGGAATAAAAGAAAGTAGGTAGAAAGAAAAGAAAGAAACCATTTATTCAAATTCAAATTCAGTTTACTCACAATAACTTATCAGATACAATTTACCGAACGTAAATAAACAAAACATTGTGAAAATTTAACAAATATCATGGAAACGTGCAAAAAAACTTTGATTATATTTGCCGTGCGTGCCTAAAACAAAGCAAATTCGAAGGGTAGTAATAATTCGCTCACAGCAAAAGTCTATACCTAAGTACTTAATTTAAAAATGAACCCTATTTCTCCGGTCACGCTAGGTAGGTAGGTACCTAGGTAAGTACTTATTAAAAACTGATGAAGCTACATTCACACAATTATAAGTAGGTAGGTACCTACCTACTTAGACTTAGTTATGTAGGTACACACAAAATTATTAAAGTAGGTACTTAATATTAAGTAGGTAGGTACTTACCTAATCAAAATAGATAGATACCTACTAATAAGAACTTTAATTAGGTAAGTACCTAGGTACCTAGGTAGGTAGAGATGATGAATGTCTAAAAATGCACGCCCCTCCACAGATAAATACCTACATTGGAGGGGCGTGCATTTTTAAACTGAATCATCTCTTCCTACATAATTTACCTATTCTATTCTTCACAGACCAGTAAAAACTCTTTGCGATATTTTATCCGGACGCTATCTACTACTACAACAGTGGTTTTTTTTAAATCTTTACTAAGCGTGGCTAAAGCCAAATCCGCAAAAGCGCCCATTATCCGCCGACCTTGGACCGAATCCGGGCGAGCCTTGAGCGCTCACAATGTACGTGTACAGTCACCAACAAAAGTCAATGGCCTGTTCGCCGTTTGCCCCCCCTTTCTGATTTGTCTTCGGCCGCCTACGAAACCAGAGCTTACATAACCAGTAGGTAGGTACATCTACCATGAGTTGTCACATTTAGGTTGGCTGACGTTACTACAGTGGTAATACTACGTTACTATGACATCTGTCAAAATTGCTACTCATCATGGTACCGAATTCTAAGCAAATGAATGAAGCGCAAACTACAGTCGCTGTAGTACGCTGTGACGTAGGATAGTTAACTACGTGACGTTTTAGTACCCAACTATCCGCTAGAGGCGCCGTACAAGTTTTCATAAAAAAAATAATACAGTCTCTATCGAGCGTAGATTGTGAAAACTCAGTAGACCTAAAGTTCGCCGCTTGCCCCCCTTTGTACTTAATAACTGGCTATAGAGTACTCAACAAAATAAGTAAAAAGTACACTACACGCGATTCTACCACAAGGAAATCTATTCTAGATCACGTCTGCACAAACTTGAAGAATAACGATTTCCATATGGCTATTATCAATTCATCCATGACCGATCACAAACAAATATATTTTGAAATGAAAAAATTTAAACCAACTCCAAAGATCAAAACCATTTATGAAGCAATCGATTATGCCAAACTAATCAACTCAATCCAAGCAGCCAAACTGAACCCCAACAACAAGGATTATACCCTTTTGGAAGAAACAATAAAACATCACGTTACTAATTGCAAAGTAAAAAAGACTAAAATCCTCAATCTACCCCAAAAAGAGTGGATACACAATGAAATCATATCTGAAATCAATAAGAGGAATCAGCTATGGACAAATCTACAACAACATCCAGATAATGAAGCCCTAGAGATAGAATACAAAGATAAAAGAGATCGCACAGCAAAACTTATTCAAACTACGAAGAATATCTATTACTATAATGAATTTACAAAATGTTCTAAAAAACCTAAAAGAATGTGGAACCTAATTAACAATTTAGCAAATAATAAAATAAAACAAAGCTGTGCTCTTCCTAAACTAATAATTGATTCTAAAGAAATAACTGATGCAAAAAGAGTTTGTGACGAATTTAACTATTATTTCTCTACTATTGGTCCCACTCTAGCTACTCAAATACCTAAAACATTTCACGAAAACTATGTTTCTGCCCTACCACTATCCTCCTCTACTGAAATTACTGACTTTGAACCGTGTACAACTGAAGAAATTGACAAAATTATTACTAATCTTGATTCAAATGCTAGTGCAGGTGTAGACGGTTTGACTACGAAAATCATTAAAACCATAAAAAAGTTAATACTAGTAAACTTAACTAACTGCTTGAATAAACTATTAAAACATGGTGAATTTCCTAGTTCACTAAAAATAGCAAAAGTAACACCTGTATACAAATCTGGACCAAAAACTGACCCAGGCAATTATCGTCCAATCTCAGTACTACCGATTATCTCAAAAATCATTGAAAAAATTTTACAAAACAGACTTGACAAATACCTAACTTTTATAAACCTAATTTATGCCCATCAATATGGATTTAGACCTAAAAGCAACACCTTAGGAGCTACAATTGACCTAGTCACCGCAATCAAACGCAATATAGATAAGAAAAACGTAGTCCTAGGTATATTCATCGATTTAAAAAAGGCCTTTGATACCGTTAGCCACAAATTGTTATTAATAAAACTTGAACGTATTGGTATCAAAGACACTGCCCTGAAAATGTTTCAATCATACCTATCAAATAGATCACAAGTAGTTAAAATTAATAATATCCAAAGCAAATCTGCACCAGTATCCTGTGGAGTCCCGCAAGGGTCAATTTTAGGCCCGTTGCTGTTCTTAATTTATATTAATAACATGCACCAGCTAGATCTACATGCACATATCACGCTATATGCGGATGATACATGTTTGTTCTACTTTGGTCCCTCCATTCACGACATTATATCGCACGCTCAAGAAGACTTGAACACCCTTTTCTCTTGGTTCCAACATAATCTTTTAACCATCAACATCTCCAAAACATGCTATACCATCTTTAAAGCTAGAAACAAACGTATGGGAGGTATACGAGCCCCTTAAAATAAACAATATAGTTTTGCAAGAGAAAAACACTGAAAAATACCTAGGTTTACATTTAGATAGTCATTTGACTTGGAACATACACATAGAACATATTAAAACCAAACTATCATCGCGAATCGGATCCTTACGTAAACTTGCTCGGTGTATTCCGCATCAATTACGATACACTATCTATAATTCCCTTGTTAAACCGCACCTATTATACCTGATAGAAATCTGGGGCAGCGCATCCAAAACCAAACTAAGCGAACTACAGATTCTTCAAAACAAAATTATCAAATTAATTTTTAACTATCCATATCTAACATCTACTACTAAAATCTACAAAGAAACTAAACTTATGACCATTAAACAATTATTTATTTACAATACATGCATACTCGTCCGAAAAATCCTTAAAAGGTCGATCCATACTAACCTTACGTTCACGAAAATAAATGAACTGACAAAGCGTAGTACGCGCCGCGCTACCTTCATTGTTTTACCTAAATGTCGGACGAACTATGGCAAAAAAACAATAGCTTACGAAGGCGCACAGCTTTATAATAAACTACCCGCAAATGTAAAAGATGCAAACTCATTTAACGCATTCAAAACAAAACTTGCTAAGTATATTATGACTGTTTATGACAAATAGTGTCTATTAATTTATTACCTACCTACTTACCTCTAAAAATTGCGATATATCTGCGTTAACTGAGTAGGTACCTACCTTAATTTGAACGGCTACTTATACATTTTTGTAAATATTCTATGATTCTCATGTAAGCGATATTTATATCTTTTTGAGAATAAATGATTATTAAACTGAGCTACTAATAGGACTTTTTCCTTACACAAAGTTAAAGTGATCCTTGTGATTTTATTGAAGAAATATTAAGTAAGTAGGTAGGTACCTACTTACCTACATATTTTACTGCTGTAGGTAGGTACCTACTTGAGATTTAAGGATAGAAATTATGGAGATTTTATGTGTCCATTGACTTTAGTTGGTGACTGTACCTAGGTACAAATCCGGATAAGACACCCGGATGGTAATCTGAAGTTTATCTTAACAAAGTAATGAACTAGTAATTATTTCAATAATCAAAAAACCCTTCTGAAATAGTATACCTACCTACCTACTTAGATAGGTACTAATAGGTTCTTAGAGCCGCCATCTTGTTTTTTTTAAGCTTAATGTCACTCGCGATCCACAATGCATTTGTCTAAAACCGTTCAGCCGTTTAGAGTAGGTAGGTACCCACTGCGACAATCATTTAATACCTACCTACTTAGGTACTCTCCAAAACATTAGGTACCCGACTAGAAAAAAGTGGTGAAAAAATATTTCACAGCGCCATCTAGATAAAAAATAAGCAAAGCTTTGACTGAAAGACAAAAGAATGAACATGGCGATGAAAATCGATCTAAGAAGGTTCTTACTATAGGTACCTACCTACTTACCTAACTATGTGATCCAAGAATGCACATTGCACATTAAAATTGGCCTGATAACTAACTGGCCAACCATCAATAAATTCGCTTGATGGCACTTATGAGCTAAGTCCTGTCTGTGGGAATGGCCATTTTCTGTTACATAAGAAACCCCCCCCTTTCCCCACCTTAGCACGGGAAGTTAACCTTTTCATATACCGAGGTGACCTAAGTTGTGGTTCATAAAACATGCAATTTTCTAAAAATAAGGTGGAGTTTTCATTCAAAAGGGTACTTAACGAAATAGGTAAATTGGGTAGAATTTTATACCTAAACCTTAACATTATTAATCTAGGTAGGTACCTACCTATAGGTACCTACCAAGATACCTACTAATATTTGATAGAGGATAGTTTTGTATTTTTGTTTAACGAATAAACTCAAAATATTCTATCCGATTTCAAAAAATATTTTACCATTAGAACGGTATATTATCATTCAGTAACATAGGCTTCTTATATTTTAAGTACCTACCTAGGTATCTCGCGAGCAAAGCCGCGAGCGGAAGCTAGTTTATAATAAAATAACTCGCAAAACTGTTACCATCTTATACAAAAGAAACCATTGATAATACAGAAAGAATAAACAGTATTATATACCTACTTACCTATTTACTTAGGTACCTACCTACCTATCTAGTAATTTTACAAATTAGGACCTTGTTTATAAATTTTATTATCTAGACTGGATATATAAACTTGGAATAATAATAAGGTACATTCCTAACTACCTATCTACTTAAATAGCATTTTGCAGTGTTCTATTAAAACCTAATTAGGTAGTAGGTATCATCATTATTAATATTATTATTATTAACATTCCACCATCGACAAGCTAGATGAAAAAAAACTTAGCAGTAGGTAGGTAGGTACCTAGACATAGGTAGGTACTACAAAACAAGATAGCTATCTGATAACGAAAGGTTTCATTTAAAAAGTAATTTTCATTTTCAAACGCTCAGAGCCACTGAAGAGTTGTCTTCAAAACGTAGAGGTACTTGCCTCGAAAGTTCTCGAAACTTTCGAGCTCAGGAAGCTTAAACTACCTGACACACTTTCGAGCTTACAAGAAATCTTATTCTGTAAGTTAAAATTAATTTATCATTTGCGACAAATACCTAGATTTTGGGTTGAAACGGATATTATATTTTATTCAATTTGTAGTGGGTTGAATGGCACTGACTGATGGATGACAAAACCGGCATACCTACCCTAGAACCAAAAATTCGCAATGTGTCCTAAATAAGTCATTCTTATAAGTGGCGATGGGCTTGCAACCTGTCACATAAGGAATACTAAACACTGTGCAAAATATGGCCAAGTGACCATGTTTTTATTTTTCCTTGGTAAGTACCTATAGCAAGTGCGCAATGCCCATAGATTACGGTATCTATTTACCATCGTGTGGGCCGTCCGCTTGTGTAGGTTGTAAATTGGTGCAGAAATTCAACATGGTTTGAAACAGTTGAAATAGCGTTCATTGTTGTCTATAAAACAGGGCTATTGTTCAAACCGACCGATATTCGATTTATACGCCAGAGTAATCCACTGATCCTGGTTTTCATTATTATTTGATAAGTAATAGCCTTCGTCCGTGCCTTTGTTCGCATAGAACCGTAGCATTGAACATTATTGATATTTTGTGCTAAGTCTTTGAAAGGAAGATCAGTCTAAAAATGCACGCCCCTCCAATGTATTTCCAATGTATTTACCTCTACATGCGGTACAAGTACCTACAAGTGGAGGGGCGCGCATTTCTAGACTGAATCATCTCTACTAGGTAGGATAGGTATTTTTTGCTCCCAATATAATGGTCTTTCCAACTTATACCTACACGAAAATAAGTTAGTAGTTTTGGAGAAATTGGGCATCTGCTAAATATCATGTTTGGACGTGCGTCTGACTACCCCCTCTTTAGATATCCTCAAAGATACATACTGCCGTGCTAAGGGGGACAGCCGTAAGCAACATTTTTTCTGAAATTGAGTTAGTACCATATTCGGAATCCTCGTGTCGAGATCTATAACTTTCTCTTTGACAGTTTTTTAAAATAAAGTCTCTAAAGGCTTTTTTCAGTTGTGCTAAGCGTCGTAGCTACAATTTATTTTTTGGATTTCTTAAAATTACAGCCGTAAACGAACATTATCACTATCCTGCCCTAAACTTCTATAGATAAAACCACCGAACTGGTGGATAAAACTCATAGAGTGCTTACATTAATCGCATTAAATACATAGATGCATTACACTAAGAATGCGAATTTCAATCTTTAAGTATTTTTCTTACGTTAAGCGTGGTAACTATACATTACGGCGGTAAATTAAGTAACAATCACAGCCTTTAGCCCTTTTTATTCCTTTACATGACAGCCGTAAGTTGTACAGTTACGGCGATTATGCTTTTAATAAAAGATTTCAATCACTATGTTTCTCTATCAAAAGCGCTTTAAAGAGTGTCCCTTACCTAAAGCGCGGTATGTGTGTTGCTTACGACGCTCATTGTAAGTATTCGTCTATAAAATAAAGCAGGCTTCTATAGCATAACGAGTATTTTGATGTTTTAATATAGTAATAATTGTAATCGGAGTTTAATTTTCCAACGTATAAAAACTACATTATTTTCTTTATAAAACATATTTTTCAGATTTAAAAAAAAGTTAATTCTGTAGTCGCAATTGACAAAAACATTTTGAAAACTTTAAGCGCCTTTTTCTCGAAACTAGTAGACATGCAATTACGGCTGTCACCCTTAGCACGGCAGCATAGGTACCTAAATTTTTTTGACACTTTAGCCACCCTCTTTATTTTGAAACGACTTCAGAACAGAAGGAAGTTCTCTATTCGCGATAATTCGCCCGCGTGGTACCTTGAAAAACAAATACCTACAAAGCTACCCTCGGGAACCATAGGTACATTTTTTCGGGATAAAAAGTAGCCTATGTGCTAATCCAGACCATTATCTATTTCTGTGCCAATTTCATGCGGATCTGTTTATATTTTAGCGGGAAAGAGTAACAAACCCTATCTACATCCATACATCCATACATTCTTACAAACTTTCGCGTTTGTAATATTATTAGAATAGATAGATTTATGTACCTGCCTCCAGGCATTACTATTGTATTCAGGAACCGACTCCTGGAAGGAAGTGGATATTTGATGTTATTGCGTAATATCCGGATCGAATCCGGATTGTTCAGAGCGGTCGTTAACCCATTAATTTAATTGCCGGATACTATTACCTATAATACCTTACTTAATTAAATAAGAGCGCTGGTGGTGTAGTGGTAGCACCCCTGCTTCACGATCCGAAGGTAAGTTCAAACCTGGTCGCAACAATAATAACGAATGAGTCAGTGGATTTTTTGCGATGCATTCGACTGTCAACTTTGTCGCTCTAGTTTTATATTTTTTCTCGTGTTAATTTGAGTTTTATTTGTTTAATTTTGGTGGTTACTTTTCCAATAAAGCCCGAGTTCTGTGAGTGAAAAATATGTGAATTAATTGTCTAAATCTATCGGAGGAAATCCTGAGAATTTTGAACTAAGCAGCCATCTTTTGTCTAAAATTTACATGACAATTTTAAACAAAAGATGGCTGACAATTTGACTATGACTTTGTGACATTGACTATTAGGTAGGTACTGCTAATTTAAAGACTTGACACTGGCAAAACTGATCTCAAAAGAGACAGATACCTACCTTAAATAAAGAAGAAGACAAAACACAAATTAGTCTTTTTGCCATCTCTTCCGTAGAGAAAAATGTTGTCTATGCTCATGCCAGTGTTGCCAGATACACTGTACACTGTAATACTAAAGAAAATTACAGTGTAGGTATGGGAACACTGTAATTTTTCAACATGCATTTATTGTAATTTTGTATCAAACACTCTAATTTTGACCACTTTTGAGCCAAACACTGTAATTTTGACTACTTCTGAGCACCAAACACTAATATAATTTGTCTCATCTGGCAACACTGGCTCATGCTGAGGGCTGTAATAAAGCAGTGCTCTGCGCTGACCACTTGAACAGGGCTGCAGTCAGTCATGTATAACCGTTACAACTAACGCTTTCCCTTGCTACAAATTCGAATCACGTAAAGTCCTTTGAAGGCGGTGGCGTCGGAAGCAGAATAGCAAATAGCTTGTGTAACTGAAGTTTTGTTTACATGTCGAAATTGGAATAAAACAAAAGAGCCGTCTAGGGGTCAAATACGAGTTGAGATAATCTGGGAGTTATAATATCATCATCATCTTCCTATCTCTTTTCTACTTTATGTGGCGTCGGCAAAGTGATCTTCTTTCTCTGTTACTCGTCATTTCAGCAGGTAATCACATTTAACCGTGTTGGAAAAATACGAGTGGAGATAAATCTGGGAAAAATATCTAGGTAATCATAATCTTCCTACCCTTTTCCTACAGTATGTGGGGTCGGCACACTAATCTTTTTTCTCTGTTACTCGTCATCTCAGTAGGTACAATCACTTCTTTAACCGTGTAGGAAAAATACGAGTGAAGATAAATCTGAGAGGAATATCTCATCATCATCTTCCTACCCTTTTCCTACAGTATGTGGGATCGGCATAGTAATCTTCTTTCTCTGTTACTCGTCATCTCAGTAATCACTTCTTTTTACCCATGTCATCTTTCACATCCATCTTCTCTTTCTCTCCTTCGGACACCCGCGATACAGGCTTAAAGGCGATAAGCCTAGTGCGGGGTTCATTTTATATTATTTAACCTTTGAAATTGTTAGTCTAGTGTTTTAGTGTTTCAATGTTTTATAGATATAAATGATCTATTTATCTTACCTACCTTTCTCTACCCCGCCCATAAGAGAAACACTAATTTCTGGGCCATAGGTAGGTACCTACCTGCTTAAAAATAATTAATAATGTATACCTATACATTAGGTAGTAGGTAATTGTAAATGCCTGCACTGCAATATAATAACGTCAGTGGAAAGGAAAAAATGCTAAAGCGCCAAAATGGCCAAAATGAGTTATTATGGACAGGTTGCAAGCCCATCGCCGCTTATAAGAATACTAACCTATGACACATACCTTCGAATTTTTGGTTCTAGGGTATGCCGGTTTCCTCACGATGTTTTCCTTCACCGTTTAAGAGCACTGGCATTGCGCACATAAATTTTTCGAATGGAAAAACTCATTGGTGCACGACCAGGTTTGAACCCACGACCTTCGGATCGTGAGGCAGGGGTGCTACCACTACACCACCAGCGCTCCTATTAGCTTAGAGATGTGTATTTTAGCCAATTTTATGTATTCTACTATGAAACGTAGCGGGTCTTTTTGTTACGGCATATCACCTCATTTAGTATGATGTTAGCAATTTTTCTCTAAAATTTTAATAATTTAAAGTATTACGTTTCTTGTATAAATTTGAATTCCATATATTAGCATTTTTAAATTATTGACTTTCTTATATTTTCGGTAGATAAGCAGTTTTTTCCTGACTAACTTTTAGTATACTTTTGCTTAAGCGACAGTTATTTCATGAAATAGAAGAGCTATACAAATGAAAATATTTCATAAAAATAGATACATATTTCAAATTAATATTACAATTTAACAAACCAACTAAAATAAAAAAACAAAAGAGTTATGATTTTTTTTCTAAAAATAAAAACATTAAACTTGATTTCCCACAAGTAGCATTTTGGCGCTTTAGCATTTCTTTCTTTCCACTGACGATAAGGTATTAAACAAGACTCGAACCTAATGTCGGAAGGCAAAGACACTCCGAATTCAAGATACTTGGAATCAAACTTACCAAAGTTCCTCTATAAAATTAAGCCCTCCCAAAGGGAAGACACAACCTCAATTTCACACAATCAGTTTTGAATGACAAACAAATCAGCCAGTTTGAATACCGCACTACTATTTACAAACTTACTGAATTTAGCGACGGTTCCATGGCCACAGCACGAAGAGATCAGCTGGGTTAATGCAAAACAAATTCCAAATTATGTTTATTGTGGCTGGCCTCACAGCTCAGCCGGTAGGAGCTCTGCCTTCTGCGCTGTAGGTTGTGGATTTGATCTCCACTAAAGACAGAATTTGTGTGTCGAACACAGATGTTTGTTCTGTATCCGGATTTTATTAATATTCTATGTACCTAATTATATATTTACAAAAAAAAATTGTTTTTAATCTATCAGCTATCTGGTTCCCACAGTAAAAGCTTTGCTTAGTTTGGGGCTAGATAGCGTTGTGTGAACATCTGTTTTCATCATTAAAATATTTGTCCTGGGTGGGGAGCGGATCCACATTCTACAGCGCAGAAGGCAGAGCTACTACCAACTGAGCTGTGAGGTCAGTCTACAGTATTTTATTGTTTTACAAACGTAGGTACAAACGCACACATAAACAATATTTTTTTCAAAAATGGTTGTTTTCAGCTAAGTAGCGTGTCTTCTTTAGGTAGCACAATTTTTTTTAAATATCATTTGTGCAAACTTGGCATCTCAACGATTTTATTATACATTATGTATAGAAGATATAGATAACGGTAGATAGTAGATAAGTCGTGATCATGTTCAGTGGCTTATTTTGCTAAACTGAACCAGTTATTTAATTTCGTCTATAGTTTGTAATAGTTAAATAAGTAGGTAGGCTAGGTTTGGCTTCGCTACGCAAGCCAACCTCGCTGATTGTACCTTAGGGACCTTAAAGTTTGGGACCTGATTAAATATTCAAACGCAGAACTGTTAGTAACCACCATAGTAACTCCAGAGTTACGAATGCCTACGCATATTTTGATAAAGTTTTGCTATAGTTGAACAAGAGTTTCGGGATACCTATACCTGGAGGAATTATTTTAAGCACTACCTACCTATTTTATTCTAAAATAAAATTGAAAAATTGCATAATTAATACAGGGTGTTACCAGGCTACTTCCGAAAACTTTAGGGGGTTAAAGTACCCATCAATATAAACAACTTGTTCTAAGAAACCAACACTGTGAGCGCGAAAAAAACATCAAACTTAGCTAAAAACACTCCCACTCACTAGTTCACCTTTTAAACAAAAAAAAAACAAAATCGTCAGGCTGATTACGATACTCGCGACAGGTTTGCAACAGGCGTAAATCTCGCAATTATCGCTATCGAACGTCAATTTTGTATTAGCTAACAGGCAACAGCAACCGAACACTGTCTCCCTCTGCCAGACAATCGGTGAACAATATTTATTTCCACCAGTTGCTGTCCTGTCGCTAGTGGCGCTAGTGTTCAAAGGCAATGAGCATTCAGCAACAACTTAGCGATAGGCGGGGGACTGCCTTCCGTGATACCGTTTATGGTAACAACTTGCAACCGATCGCGTAGCGGTCGCTGTCGCTTTGCTGCTGCTGTCGCTACTGCAAAGTTTAACATAATAAATAACCCGCAATTCATGCGTTCTGGAGCTAGGATGCCGCAGACAGACACACACACACGACAAACTTATAACACCACAAGTTATAGAACCACTAACGTTTTTCTCAACCATGTCACTTGGCATTAAATTAGTCTGTGTGTAGGTATCTCCGAAGGTTTTTGGGGTAAGTAGTAATACCTTCCTACTACCTATTCCAATAAACTTAGATCTAAGTAAGCAAGTATATTAATTAACCGTACCTACTGTTTGCTAAATAATCTTCAAATAAATACAAGTTTGATTAATTAGGAGGATATCGAGTGAGGGGTATTTGACAGCGCGCACTAATTAATTTAAAGCGTAGGTAAGCTTTTAAAGGCGTTCGCGGACTATGCTGACTGGATAAACCTGTATAAAACCATGAAATATGCATAATGCATACTAATATTATTTGGGTCCATACTAATACTTAGTCCTTTTTAAAGGACCAGTGGGGAAAAGGAATGTCGGTCGACAATTAAGACGGTGGGCTGATGATATAACACACATCGCAGGAAATGACTGGATAAAGTTAGGCAAAGACAGGGAGCCATGGAAAAGGATGGAGGAGGCCTTTACCCAAACAGGGGTCCAAATCTTATAAATAATACTAACATTAATTTTAAGTAAACCTTCGTAAATTTAAGCAAAACTTACTAACAAACATTGTGATATATATTGGAGATTTGGAATAAACGGCTTTATTATTATTATTATAATACTTAGTACTTCCAAGTGTCAACAATCATCCATCCTACGAATATTATACTCGTAATCCTACTAATATTTTAGTTTGTGAGCATTATGGATGTATGGATAAATTGATGTAAGTACCTACGTTTGTTACTCTCTCACGCTGAAACGATTAAACTGATCTGGATGAAATTTGGCACAAAGGTAGATTATAGTCTGGAATAGTACCTAGGCTTTTTATCCCGGAAAAATGTACCTACGGTTCCCGTGGGATAGATACGTTTTACCTTTTCAAGTTACCGTGCGGGCGAAGCCGCGGGCGGAAGTTAGTATAAAATATAGTTATTTATATGCTATATTATTATCTATGTCTCTACAGTTGTGCTTCAAAAAAACAAAGATCATTTTGAATCGTCTTACAATAGGTGAATGTGCCAATTCCAGTTTGAGAAGTAGTGAGAAACAAGAGTTTTTTCATGATCCTTGTTATTTTATGTGAAAGATTTTTATCATCTACAAAATGGTTTTACATTATACCTTTTAAGGTATTGTTTAATTACTTATAATACCTTATTAATCCTAATTTTACTAATCCAGCACTGGATATCATACTGAATTCAGCCTCTTCTTTTCCGGTCATTAATTCTTACATACGAGTGTGGTAAAAGGATTAAAAAACGCACCTAGAGTATTTTCTAGCTAAATGACTGAATAATCCAACTCTCCAGTGACTATGTAACTTGGGCATGACCCCGTCTCTTGTCCTAAGTACTGGTGCGCGAACACTTTAACTGGTGATGATAGTGAAGCCTTGTGATACCTTAAGGATACAAATATTTGAATAGGCTTACGTCGTCGTTGAAAGCGCTCTATCAGTTAAATTGGTAAACCCCAATTTAACCGAAAGCTCAGGTTAACACATCAAAGAAAAGATAAGTAGGTAGATACGTAGGCAGATAAGTACCTACTTGGTACCTAAGTACGTTTGTTTTAATTCTTAGGAAAACAAACAGCACTTAAGACTTAATACAATAAATAAATTAATTTGAGCGCTGGTGGTGTGGTGGCAGCAACACTGCCTCACGGTCTGAAGGTCGTGGGTTCAAACCTGGTCGTGCACCAATGAGTTTTTCCATTCGAAATATTTATGTGCGCAATGCCAGTGCTCTTAAACGGCGAAGGAAAACATCGTGAGGAACCAAAAATTCGAAGGTGTGTCATAGGTTAGTATTCTTATAAGCAGCGATGGGCTTGCAACCTGTCACGTACGGAATACTAACTACTGTGCAAAATGTGGGCATGTACCAAATGTCATGTTTGGACGTGCCTCTGACTCTTTAGATATCCTCAGAATCTAAGTAACTAAAGATCTGAGGAAGTATCTACCGAGCCTGGGGATTACAGTTGTAATCATGTGTTTTTTAGATAGAGGTGGGTAGATTGACAATAATAACGTAAAGCTACCTCCTTCGTAACTTAGAATTTCCCAAACGAGGGTAGTTCAACCATAAACCGAGTCCGTCTTAATATTCATTGCCATTTAATCAAAATTCCTTTGGGTCCGACGACATGCAATATTTAGCCTACCTATACTACCTTTTGTATTAAGCGCTACAGTACCTAATGAAATTCCAGGGAACCTTTTGACAATGGCGTCATAAACTGGAGAATTTTCTCAATTTTCCTTGGATTTTTTTGGAATATTATAATGCGGATGGACGATTTGGCGGTGGGCGGTGGAAATTTAGCTGGTTTTTGGGGTTCCGTTCCTTATTAAAGAACTTCAGAATATTGCAGAAATTAAAAAAAAACCTTGAAGCCGCCATATTTATTTTTATGTCATATATGAATAAAACATAAATATTTTATTTTGTAGCTCACACACAGATCACTAAAGATGAAAGAAGATGTGATTTAAAGTGAATAAATCGTTCTTTTCTAAATCTATCGGAGGAAATCCCAGGACCTTGACTAGAACAGCCTTTTGTTTAATATTGACTTGACAGTTTGACTGACTCTGGTAGGTACATTGACGGATTTTTCTGCGGTGTATTTGCCTGACAACTAAGTCGCTCTGGTTTTTATATGTTTTCTCGTATTATTTTGAGTTTTATTGCGTAATTTTGGTGGTTATTTTGCCAATAAAGCCCGGGTTTTTGACGCGAGTGTAAAGTATGTGAATTAGAGTGAATAGTTCTCTTCAAATTCCATCGGAGGAAATCCCGAAAATTTTCAACAAAACAGCCATCTTTTGTTTAAAATTGACTTGACTACTTGACTATGACTCTGTGACTTTGACAATACTTATAAATAAATACACTTGACACTGGCAAAATTGTTCTCTAAGAAAATGATGCCATAATTGAAGAAGAAGAAGGTACATTGACAATATTATACTACTACTACACTTGACACTAGTAAAATTAATCTCATAAAAGACAGATGCCATAAAAAGAAGAAGAAGAAGAAATTGTAAGTGAAATCTGAAACCGAAAATTCGCAAAATCCGAACAATCACAAAAAAAATATTTGGTTTTTCATGTTTTACTTATACTTAGATAAATCAATTTGTTACCGAATCTGAACCGCGATATACTAACGATCTATAACGTGTCACTTACCACCAACCACTACACTCTATAAGGTTTTGTTATCAAAGTTTTTATTAAATTTGCAATTTGATTTATACTATTTTGAAAATTTTAACTGAGCATGTATCACAATAACATCTAGGTACTTGTTTCTTTTCGGACTGGACAAATACTCTGTCTGAAAACCTTTGATACTAGGGCGAGTAACAAGATGCATTCGTGTGTAAAGTCTCGTTACTCGGTACTAGATGGCGTACCGTTAATTACTCAGTACCGAACACATACGGTTTGCTACAGCTTTAGTTTTTATATTTCCGCAATTATAAAACAGACGACGCACAACATGAATACAAGACAACGTAAAATAAAGTTGGAAATAAAATTTACTCCAGTTCAAACAGCGGAGTCGGCGGAATGTAGTTTCCACTAACATGAAGCTACGCTCGTAGTAATTACTGGGAGCAAGAACAGGGAATTACGTGGAGTAGGCTATAATTATGCACTAAAAAGTTTATAAAAAAAATTATCCTATTCCCCCTCTAAAAAACTTCACTGAAAACAGTGATTAAAAAGCACTTTTACTCACTTTTTGGTGTTTGAATTTTTTTTTTTATATCTTTATTAATCTCTTCGCAGAGCGAATATGGGATTAGGTGTTTGAATTTGAACACATCAATGATATACAACCTTTTTGCGCAAAAAAAACTCGATAACAACTTTTTATACAAAAAATACTCGACATAACAAACTCTTTAATCTTCTTCTTCTTCTTCAATTATGGCATCTGTCTCTTAGAGAACAATTATGCCAGTGTCAAGTGTATTTATTTATAAGTATTGTCAACGTCACAGAGTCATAGTCAAGTAGTCAAGTCAATTTTAAACAAAAGATGGCTGTTTTGTTGAAAATTTTCGGGATTTCCTCCGATGGAATTTGAAAAGAACTATTCACTCTAATTCACATACTTTACACTCGCGTCAAGAACCCGGGCTTTATTGGCAAAATAACCACCAAAATTACGCAATAAAACTCAAAATAACACGAGAAAACATATAAAAACCAGAGCGACGTAGTTGTCAGGCAAATACACCGCAGAAAATCTCAACTCTTTAATCAAATAGCTCTTTGAGCTTTGATTGGTTGACATTTTCGACAAGGAGTTTAGCATTTGAACAAAATTTCTTTTTCTCGGAGTCATAATACTTATACAAAACGGATTTATATCGAGGGCCATGAAATGAATCACTCGCATTGCTCAGGATTCTAACACTTAAATCACTTGCTACGGTCGTGATTCAGTCATTAAAATCCTTCACATGCTTGTGACTCATTTTTTAAATTAGGAGGGTAGGGTTTGGTTAAAGAAAGTGCACTAAACATAAACTTCACAAACTTACCCTTTACCCCATAATAGCGGGAGAACAAAATTTGCATGATTAATATTCATATTGATTAACTTAACCTAAACTACCCCACCCCCAAGGCATCCTCAAACTTAAGTAAGTACTTACCTAATTAGAGATTTGAAGTAATATCTACCGAAAAGGGGTTAGTTTTTAAAAATATATACCTAAAAAAAACTTACAACTATAAAACACTTGATATAAATAACAAACTTTCCACAAACGTGGTCTTTAAGACCGAGTCCTTTGAAAATGAAGTCTCCAGCGGTTAAAAATAAAAGAGTAGGGGCACATAGAGTTTCTTTTGCCAGTAAAAAATACAACTTTGGGAAGTTTCATCGTAATTTGCCGATCTCTGCAAAATGGCAACTACTTGATTTAAGCGCAAATGATGCGTGATAGCAGCCCAGAATGTTATGGTGACATCTTAAAATGCTAATCATTTTATTCATTTAAATATTATAGGGAAAAGGTTATATTTAATATTTAACACAGGACAACGTCTGGGTTAGTTAGTGAAATATAACATTTATAATATAATATATACAAGTATACTTACTTACCTCGTTTGTAGTAGATAATATTCTCAGATTTTTAGTTATAATGAGAAAAAAAGGGGTTGTCAGAAAGACATTTCTAACATTGTATTTGCCACATGCCCACATTTTTCACAGTAGCTAGTGTTCTGTACGTGATAGGTTGCAAGCCCATCGCCGCTTGTAGATTAAACCTACTATACTTATAAATAATCCCCAAGGAGATAAAAAGGGGTGTTAAATTTAAAACTGCATATTCGGGGTCCCCCTATTTTTATTACAAGAGCTTATTGTTTATCCCGAAAAAAAACATGGGGATATAAAATAGGGTTAAATTTAAATAAAACTATTTATTTCGAAAAAACCCCCTGAGGGTAAAAACTGTAATAATAATAATAACTGTATAATTTTAATACTATTATTTAATTCCGAAAAAAATGGGGTATAAAAAGTGGGGTAACGATAAGGTGCCTTTTTGTAAGCCTTGAGTATTTTGTATCCCTCCAGTGGATGCGCGACTACTAATTTTATTTCCACTCGTTCCCCTCTGATTTATATTGAGGCCTTAATCACCTCACTTCCGAGTTTATTGGTTTATTTACGGGGCGTTCTATTGCGAGAATTAGTATTGGTAATTTTTACTGTTATTTTATTGTTTCGCTAGTATTTATAATGGTTACAAAAGTTGCAACAAGCTTGCTGTTTGTAGCTTGGACAGCTGGCGGGTTTAATTTTGTTCTAAGGTTCATTTATATTATACAGACATTAAGCGTGGCAGGCACGTAGCGTGACAGACATTGACAGACACATCTATACTAATATTATAAAGAGGAAAACTTTGATTGTTTGTTTGTTTGTTTGAAATGAATAGGCTCCAAAACTACTGAACCGATTTGAAAAATTCTTTCACCAATGTGTAGAATGAACTTTCAGGATGAACATAGGCTATATTTTATGTAGGTACTTCGCGGGCGACGCCGCGAGCAGAAGCTAGTGTAATTACGCGGCGTCGCCCGCGAAGTACCTACATAAAATATAGCCTATGTTCATCCTGAAAGTTCATTCTACACATTGGTGAAAGAATTTTTCAAATCGGTTCAGTAGTTTCGGAGCCTATTCATTTCAAACAAACAAACAATCAAATCTTTCCTCTTTATAATATTAGTATAGATAAACATTCATTACATTCTGCATTCACCTAGAATGTAAGACGTTTCAAAGTGATCCTTGTGATTTTATCGAATAAAATATTTTTCAACTTCAATTTCAATTTTAAGCGACGACACAATACATTTTATTTAAATCTGCGGACATTGAGCGTGGCAGACAGTGACAGACACATTTTATTTACATCTGCAGACATTGAGCATGGCAGACAGCGACAGACACATTTTATTTACATCTGCAGACATTGAGCATGGCAGACAGCGACAGACACAATATTTTATTTACATCTGCAGACATTGAGCGTGGCAGACAGTGACAGACACATTTTATTTACATCTGCAGACATTAGGCGTGCCAAATATTGACAGACATCAGAAAAGGAAAAAGATGTTTGCACGGTTCCGATGCTTTATTCCCACCGAGACACGTACCATGAAACGTACAGACAAAATATTTTTTCCGCAAATACTAGCCGGGCACGGCCCGTTTGTCTGCGCGACCGTGTTACGATACATATAAATACGTTCATACATATTGTTTTATAGAACACTAGCTGTCCCGCTCGCGACTTCGTTCACTTAAATTATCTATACTTACTGAGTTTTAAACAAATCACACTATTAAAAAAATTCCATACATAACTTTGACTTTTACCCTTTTTAGAGGGTTATTTTGAAATATCCAGAACTACGTGTCTATTCATATTGCATTTATAGTACACAAACAAAGTTTCACACCAATCGCACCACCCGTCAAAAAGTTCCCATACAAACATTGACCCCACATTTGACCCCATTTTGAAGGTTATATTGAAAAATCCTGAAATACGTATACATTTATTTTGCATTTACAGTGCACAAACAAAGTTTCATGAAAATCGCTCCACGCGTTAAAAAGTTTCATACTAACGTTTTCACCCTTTTTCACCCCCTTAGAGGTAGAATTTCCAAAAATCCCGCCTTAGTGGGTGGTTTTGTAATAAAAGAAAACCACCTTCCAAATTTCAGCTTTCTAGCTTCAGCGGTTTTGGCTCGGCGATGATCAATCAGTCAGTCAGGTCAAGCTCTTATATAGATATAGATTATTTTGTCTGCCACGCTCAATGTCTGTATAAGTAAATGAAGCATTAGTGGGTGTGTCTCGCTCTTGCTTGTCCGATTTTATTATACACCGTGAAATTTTAATGGTGGTTTTCCCGCAGCGAAATGGCTTTGTCTTGGTAATACAATCGTTGTATAAACAAATTAAATATTACAAACAAAAAATACAGATATACCATTGTGAAAATTTAATTCGAAATCGACCACGAACCAATAGTAATTCATCCCGATACCTACGCGAAGGCGGCCGGCGGCGCGTGCGATTCGAATAGTACCTACAAGTTACGTCTAATGTTACTATTGTTCCTCACGTTTTCGAGTTGATGATTATTTTTTTAATTATTTAAAAACAAAAAAAAAAATATTTTTTTACTTTTACTGTATGTTTCGAAAGTACTTCTAATGGCAAGTTGTTCTGCCGCCGCGGGAAAACAACCATTAAAATTTCACGGTGTATAGATAGAATAGAAATTATCCTTTGTTATGTATGTATGTATGTATGATCACGACTGTAATCCCCAGGCTCAGTAGATATCTCCTCAGATGTTTAGTTACTTAGATCTTTGAGGATATCTAAAAAGGGTAGTCAGAGGCAAGTCCAAACATGACATTTGGTACATGCCCACATTTTGCACAATAGTAAATATACCGTACGTGACAGGTTGCAAGCCCATCGCCGCTTATAAGAATACTAACCTATGACACATACCTTCGAATTTTTGGTTCTAGGGTATGCCGGTTTCCTCACGATGTTTTCCTTCACCGTTCCGTTCCTTTGTTATAACTAAATATATAACGTATTACGCAGACACATAACGACTGTTCAATATTTACATGAAATATTAAATCATTCAACAGATTTACATAAAGTTCCCCCATTGGGGATGTTTGTTTAGGCTTAGTTTACCCATAGTTACTTGTATTAAGGGTGTTTGCGGGAAAAATTTTGGTCTTGATTGGTACCAATTAAGTTATAGTAGTGATGGGGTAAAGTAAAGTAAAGTAAAGTAAAGTAAAGTAAGGTTTATTGCATCAAATACATGTAAATAAGGTACATAGGTGGTATATGCTTAAATATGACACAATGTATTTCTACAAGTATGGCGTGCAAAATTAAGGTACAGTCAATGTCAATCAAGAAATAAAATAAAATTCGTGAAATTCGGTGAAATCGTAAAACAAGAAGAATCATGGTATTTTAATAACGTATTTACCAATACCAAAACATTCTATAACTTTATTCTTATTCTGAGAATAATTATACTAGAAGTTGGTCAAATCCACCCTAAGTAATATTATTGAATACAGTGAGGATAAATTTTTTTTTTTCACTACTTTCTTTGGCCCTACCGCTTGGCTCTACTAGTAGAGTGAAGGGAAATTTTACTTTCCCGTGACACTATCATTATTTTTTACCTATATTGTCCCACTGCTGGGATTTGAAATTTATTAATGAAAAAAATATTAAATTAAAATTAATTACTTTTATTTCCCCGATTTGAGCTCTTTCTGATCCCTATTTTATTTATTTTTTCACATAGATTTTTGTTGATTGAACTTGTTCAGTCAGTCTTCTCTCTCAGTTAATTGTCCCCGCACTAAACCCAAAATCTCAAATAGTCTTTATTGGTCCGGCTCCAATAAATCAACTGCCATGGTCTGGAGGGCTACTCCGAAATCTGCACAGAGATTAAGGCATTGTCGGTGTATAATTGGAATAAATTAAACAGTGATTTATTGGGAGCGGACGGGCTGGCGTAAAAACGGGTTAGCTAATTGTTTTTGGAGCGGCTTTTTCAGAGTGGATCTCAGAGCGGTTTCGCACTATGTCCGCTGCGAATGTGATCCGAAACCATGAAAATATCGATCTAGAAAACTCGGATATTGTTGGGACGAATCAGCTCTAACTCTGCTAGGTGTTCCTAACAAAATTAACAAGGGTCATAATACAAAAAAAGCGCTAGGGCCCAGTGAGTTTCTTGTCAGTTCTTCTCGTACTGGGGATAGGACTGGAATTGGCACCTAGACTCACCTAGTATGTAAGACGATTCAAAATGATCCGTGTGATTTAGCTGAATAAATAATTATTGACTATTGACTATTGACCTACGCACTAGTCCGATCTCTTATACAAATCCAAGCAACAGAAGCCACCTTTTGGCATACGTCATTTTACGTGACGGAAAGGACGAATGACGGAAAGAAATCGAATGACAGAAAATTTTTTGAAATTGAAATTGAAAAATATTTATTCAGTACAATCACAAGGATCACTTTGAAACGTCTTACATGCTAGGTGAATCTATGTGCCAATTCCAACCTAACCCAAGTACGAGAAGAACAGGCAAGAAACTCGTCTCGGTCCTAGCGCTTTTTTGTATGATCCTTCTTACAAAAAAAAGTAATCAAGATTATCTCATAATAATAACATAAAAACAAAAGACAAAACAGAACATAAATACATAAAACAAAAGGACAGCGTTTACATTGCAAATTGGTTAGCTGTCGGAGGGCGGAGCGACATCGGGCCATGAGTTCCTATCATCAATATATTCATTTATATTATAATATGCTTTCTTTAAGAGATTATTTTTAATGAAGGCTTTGAATTTTCTAACAGGAAGTTTAGTTGCATTTATAGGAAGTTTATTATAGAAACGTATTACGTTCCCCATAAATGACCCGTTCACTTTTTGTAACCGAAACTTAATTTTTTAAGTTAATTTTGTAATTAATAATTTATGTTTGTTCCTAGTATTGATTCCATGTACATCGCAGTTTTTCTGAAGTCTATCCCTATTCTTATGAGCGTACAGTAAATTTTCGTATATATATTGTGCCGTTACTGTGAGAATATTAATTTCTTTAAATTTTTCTTTTAAAGAGTCCCTCGGTTTCATTTTGTAAATGGCACGAATTGCCCTTTTTTGTAATACGAATACTGATTATATATCCGCTGCTTTTCCCCAGAGAATTATACCATATGACATAACACTATGGAAGTAGCTAAAATAAACTAATCTAGCTGTAGCTTCATCCGTAAGCCACCGTATCGTACGAACTGCATATGCAGCGGAACTAAGCCTACCAGAAAGTTTATCGATTTGTGGTCCCCATTGCAGTTTGGCATCAATATTGATACCAAGGAAAACCGTAGAATCAACAAGATTCATTGCTTCCCCATTAATTTTAATATTAGTTGGCCTATGCACTACGTTGGGCAAAGTGAATTTAATACATTTTGTTTTGTTAGCATTCAGCAGAAGATTATTTACAGTGAACCAGTTCAGAACCAATGATAGTGACTCATTTACGTAGTCACAACTAGAATTGGTTCTGTCAACTTTAAAAACTAATGAAGTATCGTCAGCAAATAAAACTATGTCACAAATATCTTTTACAACAAATGGGAGATCATTAACGTACACTAGAAATAAAAAAGGACCCAGTATCGATCCCTGCGGTACCCCTATCTCAATAGTTGAACCTGAAGACCTTTCACCGCCAACGTCTACTTTTTGGACTCTATTCGATAGATACGACTGTATAAGGTCTAAGGCCTTGGTTTGGTCTAAGGTGGTTTTGGACGCCGTAATACTTTAACTTTGAAATTAAGTTTGCATGACTCACGCAGTTGAAGGCTTTAGACAGATCACAGAATACACCGATTGCATCCTGCGACTTCTCCCACGCATCAAATATATGTTTCATTAAAGCTATACCTGCATCTGTTGTTGATCGACCTTTGGTAAATCCGTACTGATTACTATGAAGTAGTTCGTTAACGTTGAAGTGAGATAATAGCTGATTAAGAATTATTTTTTCAACGATTTTACTTAGCGCGGGCAATATCGATATTGGTCTATAATTAGCGGGATCTCTTTCGCTTCCAGATTTGAACAAAGGAATGAGTTTACTATGTTTCATAAGGTCGGGAAAAACTCCTTCGTCAACGCACCTATTAAAAATATAAGCTAAACAAGGAGCAACATCTAAAATTATAGTACTTAACACCTTTGTAGACATTCCCGATAGATCTTCCGTATTTTTTATATTAAGTAATTTGAATGGTTTTACAATACTAGCTGCGTTTATATATGTAAAGTTAAACGCACGTTCACATTTAGCAACATTAGATTCTAATAAAGTAAACGCATTAGAGACTGAAGAGTTTAACGATTGTGTCACAACTTTAGGTATATTCGAGAAAAAATTATCGAAAGCGTCTGCAACTTCCTGTTCTTTTGTTATAATTGTATCATTTATTTTTAAACTTATTTGGTTATTGCGAGATTTCGATTTACCTGTTTCATTCAAAATGGATCTAGTGCGTAAGTTACCATAGAAATAGCTTTTAGATGTCTTAAAATAAATTCGTCGCTATACTATACCTTCGCGTCGCTTGCTCTATCGCACTAACGGCAGCGGAACTACACGGCGCGACACGGCGCGACACGGCGCGTCAGAGTTGATGAGTTGGTCATCTTTGACTCGCAGTGACGCGGTGCGTAGTGCGTTATAAGTCATACAATATCTTACAAAGAATATTTTATCGGTACGTGTCGCGTCCGTGTATTCCCTTTGTCCCCGTACGCCCTGTCCCCTTCACGGGGACAGCGGGACGTGACAAAATTTCTTTCCCGTTGTCCCCGTAACGTAGATTCGGGACGGGGACAACGGGAAGTCAAAAATTCACGTGTCGTTGTCCCCTTACATCTGAATTCCTGTTAAAAGCTTGGTTTTTGGCGTGGGAAAAAGAAAAGTGAGATAAAACAAAATTTATTGATTGTATTACAATTTTAATTTAATAAAATAATTACAAAAAATAATCAACATGATATTCTGATTTCCTTTCGAAATTACTTAGGTACTTCAATCTTTATTGTACCAGGACTCGCGCCGCCGCTGCCGTGAAGTGTCGCTTAGTGCGGTCTAGCCTTTATACCTACAGTTACAGTGGTTAACTCTACAAATATGTTTGATCTACACTAATATTTGGCCTCACAGCTCAGTTGGTAGTAGCTCTGCCTTCTGCGCTGCAGGTTGTGGGTTCGATCCCCACTCAGGGTAAACATTTGTGTGATGAATATTTGTTCGCTGTCTGGATGTTACTATGTATTCTATGTACTTATGTATTTAGCAAATATTTATAATATACCTATACATACATAATTGGTCTATCAGTTATCTGGTTCCCATAGTATCTAAGCACAAGCTTTTTCTTAGTTTGGGGCTAGATGGCGTTGTGTGAAATATCCAATAATACTTACTTTTATTAATGTTTATTAATATTGTATATGGAAAAATTTGTTTGTTTAATTGAATTGACTCCGAAACTAATGAACCGATTGGAAAAATTCTTTCACCAATGTTTAGATAGAACTTTCAGGATGAACATAAGCGTGCGGAAGCTCAGTACTCAATAACAATATGTTTTTTACGTATGTACATATGTATTTAAAAAAACACATGTTCACGACTATAATCCCTAAGCTCAATAGATATCTCCCCAGATCTCTAGTTTCTTAGATCTTTTAGGATATCTAAAGAGAGTCAGAGGCACGTCCAAACATGATACCCACATTTTTCATTGTGTACTAAGTATATAAAATGATGTATGTTTTTTGCAATTAAGTTACCACCAATTTTAAACGATAATTTAGGGTTTAGTGTGGACAAATTACGATCGTTCGCATTTAACGTTACATAACAACTGAATCACACCATTATCTTAATTATCATCAATGGCTTCCAATTTGGAGCTAAACCGTAGGCCTAACGTATTCCGTCACGCTGTGATAACAAAAACCGCAACGGTTCGATTCCCGACCACAACCCATTTGGAGATTAATAAGTAGGTACCTGATTGCGCTGTAGTGTTCCTGTTAGAAGGTTTTGAAAGGTCATTCAGGTTTAATACATAGTACCTGGATGACCGAGCTTTGCTCGGCTTATTTTGTTGGTAAAATGTGTTTTTTGGAAAATGAAACCTAGCTAGATCGATTTATCGCCCCCGAAAGCCCGTGCTTACTAAATTTCATGTAAATCGCTGGAGCCGTTTCCAAGATTCCGATTATATATATATATACAAGAATTGCTCGTTTAAAGGTATAAGATTTGGGCCCATAATATCCTTGTAATTGTAGATTTTATTTGAATTTGATAGGGCTAAAAATAGCACGCCGCTCCAGAATAAAGGTTTAATTTTGTGTGAATCAATTTTATGATTTTACCCTCACTTCGTTCTCGACAATAGGGATGTCCATCTGTACACTCGGACGACACACAACACTAACAGTATCCGCGACGCGCTGAATAACCGGTCTACGACGAGTAGGTACACTTAGCTAGCACTGGATTCCATGAGGCAGAAAGTCTAATACTAATAATAATGTGTTCAGATCGCGTAAGTTTAAAAGTACATAATTTTCAGTTGCATCGATTCGTTCCACACACACAGTTTATGTACATTACCTATAATGGTACAGCAGCATTTGAGGTAGCATTGAGTTATTCTACTACTACAATTATCATGTAGTTGAGTGTATTAATACTTAAAGGAGGTCATTCGTTTTGGGCTCAAAATGCCAAAGTGCCGATCAACCAAAAAAAGTGTGGCCATGTTTGGAAAAAGTGTTTGGGAAATCAGATTGAATATATTTCATAAGCGCACCAAGACTGCAACATTTGCTTTGGTTGATTTTTTAATATTAAAATTCTGGGTTCCCTCGTCATAGATTTGTTTTTGTTATTCAAGGTACCACGCGGGTGTAGCCGTGGGCGTAAGCTAGTACTTCATAAGTTGTACTAACAGTTTTAAAAGTACTGAATCTTTTATTAAATCACCTAAAATGTTTTCATAATCAGCTGAAATTTACAAAATAAAGCTACCTTTTGGAATTATGGAGAAACATCTGTCTTTGTACCATAATTTATTGAAGTTGAAAGCATTTCCTGAAACTGGCTTTCCATTGCCATATCGAAACAAAGAACCAACGGCTTTACCCGACCGAACGAAGAGACAAATCCACAATTTCAATAAAAGCACAATGATTGGAATAATTACACATCAATGTTTTGAGATCATTCTACTCAAATGGTTTCGTCATTATTCTCACTATTCGTCATTATTAGCAACAAACAATTCTGGTTATCTTGTTAAATATTAGTTAATTTGAATTGTACCCTTCAGCGCGAAAGAGTAACAAACATACATCCTTACAACATTTCATGTTTTTTTTTTAAGCAACTTATTTCTATTTTATGTTTGGCTTTGTTGTGGTTTGTGAGAAATAAATAAATTTCATTTCATCTTATACCTTTAAACGAGCAATTCTTGTATATATGTATATATATATATATATTTATAATCTGAATCTCGGAAACGGCTCCAACGATTTTCATGAAATTTAGTATGCAGGGGGTTTCGGGGGCGATAAATCGATCTAGGTTTCATTTCTAGAAAAACTCGTTTACCCCAAAAAAAAACGAGCAAAGCTCGGTCATCCAGGTACTGTTAATAATATTAGTAGAATTAGAGATAGCACACACGGGTTACTTTTATCGCCGTCACTGTTTCGTCACTCTTATCAAGGCCGTGGCTATGTATGGAGATGTCACCCAGTTGTCACGTCGTAACATGCGCGCATCTCCATACATAACCACGGAAGTGTAAATAAAAAAAAAATAAAAAAATATGATCACGACTGTAATCCCCAGGCTCGGTAGATATCTCCTCAGATCTTTAGTTACTTAGATCTTTGAGGATATCTAAAGAGGGTAGTCAGAGGCAAGTCCAAACATGACATTTGGTACATGCCCTCATTTTGCACAATAGTTAGTATTCCGTACGTGACAGGTTGCAAGCCCATCGCCGCTTATAAGAATAGTAACCTATGACACAACCTTCGAATTTTTGGTTCTAGGGCATACCGGTTTCCTCACGATGTTTTCCTTCACCGTTTAAGAGAACTGGCATTGCGCACATAAATTTTTCGAACAGAAAAACTCATTGGTGCACGACCAGGTTTGAACCCACGACCTTCGGATCGTGAGGCAGGGGTGCTACCACTATACCACCAGCGCTCCTAAATTGTTAAGAGTGACGAAACAGTCACGGCGACAAAAGTAACCCGTGCGCGCTATCACTTACTGTAACAGTTGTACAAGTAGTGACATTAACGCCACAACAGACCCTTAACGGAATAAGCAATTAACTGAGCGGACGGGCGACAAATAAAACAAATAAATCCGTCAACGAGCGATCGGAGCGGACACTTTTCAATGAATAAAATTTGTAATCGCCTGATAGTTCAGCATCCACTGAGAGAGAATTATAAAGGCTCAAAACGTAGGTATTAAAAGGTACGAGACAGCGTAGCATCGCATCATAAAAACTATCAAATCAAAATATATTTACCATGGCGTGTACCAAATGTCATGTTTGGACGTGCCTCTGACTACCCTCTTTAGATATCCTCAAAGATCTAAGTTACTTAAGATCTGAGGAGATATCTACCGAGCCTGGGGATTACAGTCGTGATCATATTTTAAAGAGATTGTGGTAAGGCCCATGAACTGGCGATTGAAAGAGATTTTGAAAAGTATGTTTTTAGCAAATATAAGGTTTTAGCAAAATAAAAAATGTCTGTATCCATTCTGCGAGGCGACACTGAGAAATAGAGAAAAATCTTATCTACATACTTGTACCTGACATGCTACAAATGAGACGGGGCATGTGAGCCCGCATACTTTAAGTATTTGTGATAATAGTGATGGGACAAATTAATAATGATGATCGAATTATCGATAAAATAACAAAAAACTTTTACCAGATAATTTCAGCCAAAATGTTGATATGTTACGAAACTCACTGTTACGCAAGCAAAGATAAATTTAGAATTTCAGAATGATCAATTATTTATACGACGACTACTTAATTTAAACTACTACCTGAGTACGTTAGTGTGATCTGATGAGTGATGTGTATAGTCACATTTTAAGCAAAGTGTTAGTTTGTTAACTTCAGAGATTTTACATCAAAATCGAAATGATCTATAAAAACTAAAACAAATACGATCACGACTATAATCCTGGTAGATAAATAATATCTCTTCAGATCTCTGGTTACTTAGATCTTTTTCGAGGATATCTAAAAGTCAGTAGCACGTCTAAACACGATAAAATCATATCTAAGAAAAAAAAAATATTACGCACTCGCTACAATGAAATTTTCTTCTTATAAGAGTACTCTTGAGTTAAAATATGTTTTATACATCCATAATCGACTTTCGTACAAACAGTCTATATTATATTATTTATGTTTCATTAGATTAGTATTGAAATACTATCAGTATGGTGAAAGAACTTAAGTGACCCTTAGAGACTCCTGTGGTCTACAAAGAAGTATTAATGGTAGGTCTACGCGTAGGCATAGCAATGTTGCTACGGCGTAGCAAAGCTACGATTGCATTTTCAACATTCAAAAGACATGAAAGTATTTGTAAATAACCTATACTAAAATCAAAATCTATCGATATATTTTTATCGACGAATTCCCAACACTATCTAACACCTGCCTTGCGCGTATCGTTTACATTACTGCCTTTTTGTTTCTTTCCACAAAAAGGAGATTAATCTTTCGAGATATCGAAAATAAGCCTCTGTTTGTTTTTGTATTTTTCTCACGTAAAGTCCAAATTTTGTTTACTACTGGTACTCCCCGACTTTGTATGTATAATGTTGAATTGGGCTTTAAGGTATAATATTTTCTAAATGCGTTTCTTATACCTAAATATCCGTCCGAAGCCGGGGCGGACCGTTAGTAGCCTTGTGAAAGTTTTGTAACACCTACAACTAAATAGATTTTCAATTTGTATCTTTAATCCAAGCATGCAAACAGTTAAACGTGATTTTAAATTTTGCCACCATTTTCTTTACAATTTAGCATTAAGAGTTTTTACATAATAGAATAACAGGTTGTTTTATAATAAAAACCCGTCGACTTAAGGCTTTACACTTTAATAACAGTAACAAAGTCGTTTTAAAAAGGTGCCAGGCGACACTTAACCACAGTTTATAGAACGTAGCTAGTACACTCTCAAGCTTTACGATTTTATTCAATCTTACCAATATAAAACAAGATTCATTTTCCGATGTAAGAATCAAAGAAATAAAAAATCAAGAAGCTACAAAAACAAAATGTTTGAAGTTGCAATACAGAAAATCGTTGAAATTATCAAATGATATAAAGTTAGAAAAATATTCAAAAATATGATATAATACACATTTTTGACATAGCTAGATTTCTAGATTTCATCAACTTAATTTTTGTACCTTTTTCTAAAAGCTTTTTTCAAACAAGTCCCATTTTTTTATTCAATTATTTTCTTTAAGTACAGTGTAGATATTAAAGTATGTTTTCAACCTATTTTTTTTTACTATTTCTTTTGATAAATTCATAGATTTTTTTACAGTAGGTAATTTGAAGGACTATACTTTAGCAGTTTGTCAAACAAATAACAAAAAAATACCCTGATATTGGGGTTACTTGCTTGCTTTCTTCGGACACTTTGAACAAATTACAATTATTGTTTTTAACAAAAAATTACAATTTAAACTTCCATACATTGATTCTCGATTCGTACACTCGTTCATTATTTCATATTTTGATGTTTGCAGAAAATGGTAACAATTTGAATTCATTTTTACTATTCCCACGAACGGTACATAATGTATTTTTGAAATTGTGCAGTAATGGAAATAAAAAATTTGCAATAAAAAGTGTGCAGAAGAAATTTGTGCCGTCCGTTCGCCAAATTTGACCACTATGATTGAAAAAAACATTAACACTTAATGTTTTTTTAGATGAAAAAAAGTTATAGAATGACAACTTCAGTGTTGCAGTATTGCAGGTGCTGTCAAGATAAGCTGTGTCGCAACATTTGAGGACCTTAATAGGGTTTAAAAAATAAGCACAATTATTATGAAGGGTCTACTCTTAATTTTGCACTTCGTCTGGCGTGTTTATTAAGGTAATTAAAAACTGCGATTTCTGAGTTATTATGACTGTTTCATGGCGGGGTTAATTTTATTAACACTTTTTTTAATTTTTAGGGTTCCCTACCTCGACGGAAAAAAACAGAACCTTTATCATCATTTTCAGGTTGTGTCTACCACTGTTGGGTAAACCTTCTCCATTTTAAAGTTTTCCTAAAAGTGCTCTCAATAGCAGGGCTAGGAACCGGTTAATAATTTACCAGAAAAAAAGGTATTAACCGGTATTTCGATAATAGCGTTCAGAGCGCAATCTCTTTAAAAACCTTAACTCGAACTTAGATTAACCGGTTAAAGCGAGCTTCGTTTGTCGTAAGAGCGGGCGCGTCGCGGAACTCACTAATATGGAAAAGAACGAAATCATTTCGTTCATTCTTTTGGATTATCGTTCTTGACTAACCATTTTAATAGAGGTTACGGTAGAACGTAACCGAAAAGATATGGTTGTGGGTATTTAGAGCGATGCCGGTTTGATTTTTTTTTCCGGTTTCCAAGCCCCGGGGCCTCGTATTTCGTACCTATGCAAATTGTATTAAAGTAGTGTTATTTCAAGCTTCAAATGTGACGTTTCTAAAAGAAAGATGAACCTAGCGTTCTGGAAGACTTCGTGGTAAGGCCCCGGTCAAAAAACACTCGCTTTGGTAACACCTTGAAATGAAGTGCGGGTATTAGTCATAACTAGATATATGTACATATTTGTGGAGTGTGGTATTTTATTACAGAACGTGGTTTTCAGTAAATTGGACGGAATGGGAGGGCCTAGGCCATAAATCATGTCGGGTGAGATAAGACGGTGTGGTACAAGGAGCGAGCGGAAGCGGGTTAACGGTGAACGCGCATCTGTGCGAACCGACCGCGCAGTGATTTTGGTATCCGAATTCTTACCTAATTACATAAAATGAACATTAGTGGACATTTTAAGAAATGCCATTTAACTAAGCAATGTTTAGGAGATCCAGATTATTTATTAATTATATACTTTTTTTGTCAAATTGTGTAACACCCAGACACAGAACAAATATCTGCGTTTATCACACAAATGCTTACTCTGGATGGGAATCAAACCCACAACCAGCAGCATAAAAGGCATAGCTATTATAAACAAGCCAGCAAGCCGGTCAAATAGTATAATTTATTGTTTAAAATTAAAAATAACTGAAAGATTTGAAAATAGCTTCTTAAAGTTGCCATATTGGTTTTTTTTACATTTTGTATACTTTATGTCACTTGTAGACGAATAAAGTGACACCTCAATATTGTTAAAATCTATCTAGCCATTCGAGTTCCAGCGAAGGCCAAATAAACTACTTAGGTATACATAATCATACATACACCCCAAACACATTACTCACCATATTCGCTTCGCAGTCGGGTAAAAAAACTCGCAATCTATACTTCTATACTAATATTATAAAGAGGAAAGTTTTGTATTTTTGTTTGTAACAAATAAACTTAAAAACTAATGGTCCGATTTCAAAAATTCTTTCATTATTAGAAAGCTACATTATCCCTGAGTAACATAGGTTATATTTTATGTAGGTACCTTGCGAGCAAAGCCGCGAGCGGAAGCTAGTGTCTCATAACTTGGACCTCATATTAACAAGCGCAGAGCTCTGGGACAAAGTTAGGCGATATGATACCCCGTTTTAGATTTCACGGGGTTTGGTGTTAGATTATATTTTTAGATCATTTTGAAAGAACGCTGGTGGTGTAGTGGTAACCCCTGCCTCACGATCCGAAGGTCGTGAGTTTAAACCTGGTCGTGCACCAATAAGTTTTTCCGTATGAAAAATTTATGTGTGCAATGCCAATGCTCTTAAACGGTGAAGGAAAACATCGTGAAGAAACCGGCATACCCCAGAACCAAAAATTTGAAGGTGTGTGTCATAGGTTATTATTCTTATAAGCGGCGAAGGGCTTGCAACCTGTCACGTACGGAATACTAACTACTGTGCAAAATGTGGGCTGTTCTAAATGTCATGTTTGGACGTGCCTCTGACTACCCCCTTTAGAAATCCTCAACGATCTAAGTAACTAAAATAAGAGAATAGATTATAGTCTAGAATAGCAAATAGGCTTCTTTTTATTCCAGAAAAGTTAACGTTCCCGTGGGACATTTTTTTTCAAGGTACCACGCGGGCGGATTCGCGGGTGGAAGCTAGTTGATAGGATAGGATTAATTATAAGTAGGATTTGCTTATACATTGTCACGTGGTTTGCAATCGGACAAATTTTTCCCGCATAGTATATCAATATTTGTTTAGTGAACGAAATGAGTGCTTTAACCCTTTCACAACACTTGAAGTGAAAATATAAGAAAAATAATCACAATACTATACAAAATACTCTGTCGTGACTGACTGATCTATTCACAGATAACATAAAGCCTAAACCACTGGTCCTGGTGGAGTAGTGGACTGTATTTGAGAAATTAAACTGTAACTTTGAATAAGTACCTACTTAGAACGATCTTGTTGTGCGGGAAAGGCTAACGAAACTGCTGCAGTTGGAAAAACACAGGAATATAGTACAGCAGCTTACAGGAAAGGAGCATGCACATACCTTGAAGTCCAGAGCGTGGGTTCCCAAGGGTTGGCGCCAACGAAGAGTGGTCTGGGTTGTGGCACCATGCCACGATGCAGCAGGGGTTAGGCACACTTGAATTTTACTTATTTCTAACTTATTTATTGTCACATGTATTATTTCTTTTGCTGTTCTAACGGCGGTTAATTTTAACTTAGGTATTTTCACACACACGTTATTTTTAATGCGGTTATAATGGCGGCTAGCGGGCAACAGGACGATCGCGTGATCACGCGCTTTCACGGCTCGCGCTTCGGCGCGAGCGAGGCGGTTTCGGCCGTCCAGAGCAGGACGGCAATAAGGTGCGTGTGCATGCGGGAAGGAGTAAGGGATAGGAAAGATCGTTTTAAGTATGTAGTTCATAAAATAAACTAATCCGATTGGATCTAGATCCACCATCTTCCCCCCCTTGAAGGATTCCCTTCAAAGGTATAAATAATATTAAATTAGCGGAGCGGAAAATTAATAATGGCGCAAATAATTATTTATAGTTATTAAGAATTATAATTAAATTTTTATACAAAGTGAGATTGGATAAAAATATCCGAAAGAAATGAGCGGTATGGTCACCCTACTCTAAAGGAAGAGGCGACAACTTTGTCGCCGGTCTGACGTAGGAGCTACCACCGCTTTCCACTCTCGCACATCGAACTATCCCATCCTTACCAGGGAAAACTTCGGATATTTTCCCAAGTTTCCACGACAAAGGAGGTGCGTTTTCGTTGTTGAGAAGAACTATAGTGCCTACTGTGAGTGGATTACTAGTGGTGTTCCACTTTTCACGCATTTGCAAATTATGGAGGTATTCATTCTTGAATCGTTTCCAAAACGTTTGGACTAGCGAGTCCATTAAAAAATGACGTGACAAAAGGTTTGCCCGTTCCCCGCTGACGTCAGCCGCGGGTAAAAAGGCGAGGGGTTTAGTTGAGAGAAAATGCGATGGAGTTAAAGCGGTCGGCTCCGAGGGGTCGGAACTCAGAACATACAGAGGTCTGCTGTTCAGTACAGCTTCGACTTGATTGAGTACCGTAAGCATCTCCTCGTAAGTGAGGATTTGTTTTCCTATCACGCGGAAGAGAAGTGATTTTATACTTTTTATATTTGCTTCCCAAATCCCACCAAAATGGCTACCTAAGGGAGGTGATCTCTTCCAGACGATCTTGTGTTTAGCGAGTTCGTTGCTGAAACTTTCGTAATATTTGTCAGACTTTAAAAATTCAAATAATTCCTTTAAAAAGGATTGCGAAGAGACGAAGTTAGTACCATTGTCGCTGTAAATAAAACTGCAAGGGCCGCGCCTAGATAAGAAACGTTTGAAGGCGTTCATGAACGTAGCGGAGCTGAGATCAGAAGCTAGTTCTACATGAACGGCTTTGGTGACAAGACACACAAAGACACAGAGATAAGCCTTTTGACTACGTACACCCCGTTTCCTAGACGTCGTGATGTATAGCGGACCGGCGTAATCGACACCTGTATGTGTAAAAGCCTTACAAGGTTCTACGCGACAGCTGGGTAGATCTGACATAGCGGGAAAGGTAGGTTTAGGATTCAGCTTAAAACAACGAACGCATTTGTAAATACGGTTGCGAACTAAACGCCTAGCGGATAAAAACCAATATTTTTGACGTAATATTGACATAAGTAACTGTGGACCAGCGTGACTATTTTCACGGTGGTACCAGTCAACAATAAGGTTAGCGATGTGTCCATCTTTGGGCATAAGAGCGGGGTGTTTCTGATTATACTCCAGACTGGAGTATGAGAGTCGCCCTCCGACTCGTACAATTTCGTCAGAAATGAATGGGGATAACTTCCGTAAAGCGGTGGAACAAGATTTGTTCTTTTTAATATTTTGTATATCACTAGCGAAACAACTGTGCTGAACAGCTTGTATGATTTTGTTCTCAGCTGCAATTAGATCCTCAGCAGTGATGACGTCATTGCGCGGAAGCAACTTCAAAAAGCGAAGCACTATTACTGTGGACCGGACAAACCTATGCCAAGAAGAAAACTTGGAACCTAAAGCTATGAGGACATTCTCTTCTGTTGCCACTGTAACAAAAGATATGTTTTTCTCTTCTGGCAGTTGATTTTGAGCGGAAGTGAAAACTTCAACTGGCCACTCTGCCAGCGGCGACGACATCCAAGGAGGCCCATGGAACCACAAGTCATTATTTAAAATCTGCGAAGGTAATAAACCGCGAGAAACAAAGTCAGCAGGGTTTTCCACTCCTGCGACGTGATATACGTTTTGCGATGGCGAGGTAGACTGAAAGTCTGAGATGCGATTTGCGACATAAGTATGAAACTTGTGCGGGGAGGAAGTTACCCAGCATAGGGCGACTGTCGAATCAGAAAATATAGATACGTTGTCAATGTGACAACGCGCGGATAGCGAATCATAAACAGTGCGTAGCAACTTAGCGAGAAGCACTAAGCCGTTCAACTCAAGCCGGGCCAACGTAATTGTTGGTTTGGCTGATGCGACGCGGGACTTGGAACACAGAAGCGATATCAAAGGTGGCTGATCACCATTAGACACGTGCAGGTATATCACACAGCCGTAGGCCTTTTCACTTGCGTCCGAAAAAGCGATTAGCGAGATTTTAGAATCATTTTCCTCAACCCCCACATGGCGAGGAAATTTGAGGTGCGAGATTAGCGGTAGCTCAGATAGATATCTTTGCCATAAACTAGCGATATCACAGGGCAGCTTGTCATCCCAGTTGATATGTAAAAGCCACAGTTCCCTGATTATCAGTTTTGCGTATAGAATCACGGGTCCGACTAGACCTAGAACATCATACAAGCGCGCGGTCATTGACAAAATAGAGCGTTTAGTAACAGCGGAAGGCGGAACCGAAGTCAGGAACGTGAAATTGTCAGATGCTGGGAGCCAGCGTAGCCCCAGGATCTTGAATGTGTCATCGTCATCGAATGAAATTGATTCAGACTGTCGATGTGATACGGGTATGTGGCTCAGCATTTCAGGTGAATTGCTAGTCCACTTTACTAAATCAAACCCACCAGCTTTGAACATCTGAATCAACTCATGCGCTGTCTGAACGGCTTGGTCTACAGATGAAGCAGACGATGCCAAATCGTCCATATAGACATCTCGTTCAATGACCTCAGCAGCAATAGGCCACCTTTGTTTTTCGTCTTGCGCCAACTGGCGTAAAGTGCGCAGAGCCAACATCGGAGAAGATCGAAGACCAAAAGTTACACGATCAAACTGAAAGGTTTCCAGAGCATCATGCGGAGAGAACCGATATAAGATCCGTTGATAACATCGGTGAGCGGGGTATGTATAAATACATAAATACATCTGCCTAACATCAGCGAAAAAGGCGATACGATGCATGCGAACATTTAATAAAATGTTGAATATATCAGCTTGCAAGTTGCAGCCTTTATACAAAATATCGTTTAGAGACAGGCCGGAGTCAGTCGCGGCGCTGCCGTCCAAGACGATGCGAACCTTAGTCGTGGACTTGTCTTCACGAACTACGGGGTGATGCGGGAGGTAATAACCTGGCGAAGTGCAGTCGTTTGGAGAAACGCGCGTCAAAATACCCTTGTCGAGATAGTCAGTAATTATCTCATTATATTTTTTATGTAAGTCCGGTGATCGCAAAAACTTCCGTTCAAGGCATGAAAACCTTTTCTTCGCGGTTATATAGGAGTTACCTAGCTTAAGCGGGTCTTCCTTAAATGGAAGCTGAACTACGTAACTGCCATCTTTATTTCGCGTAGTAGTTGAGGTATAAATTTCCTCACATCGTTGATCATCAGGACTTAAGAACAACTGGGACGGTGGTTCCTCAGTGGACCAGAACCTTTCCACGAGTTGGTGTAGCGGATCAGCGGTGAATGCACAAAAGGTGTGCGATGAGCGCGGCGATATGACGGGTGCGTTTCCCATAACGATGTAACCTAAAGTCGTTTCTAAGGCAGCGGGTAAATTATTATCAGCGGTAATTTTGTTAAACAAGAGAATCTGACAGTACAAGTTTACTCCCAGAAGGAGGTCGATTGAACCGGGCTCAGAATAGTCATCATCAGCCATGGGTAGATTACGTATGTGGCCAAGAGCACTGACGTCGATGCGCGCGTCAGGTAGCTGCGACGTGATACTATCCACAACCATGGGCTGAATATGATATTCATGTCCGTCGTCAAAGCGAGAAGTGAAGGTGAGTGAGGTCACTCCCAAAATCTTTTGAGAGGCCCCTCCTATGCCTTGGACTTTAGAAAAGCGGCTTTGCGTTGATATAGGAAGCGATAGGCGCTTGCTACATGAAGCGGATATGTACTCACTTTGAGAGCCGGGGTCAATCAGGCATCTCAAAAAGTGGGGGCGGCGAAAGTTATCTAAAACCTTTATTTTAGCGGTTGCCAATAACGCAGTAGTTACTGTGTATGAATCATGATCATATGAAACGGTACAAACCGATGTTTCACTGTTTTGATCAGTTGCGGGCAGCGAAGAAACGACCTTATGTTCATGGGGAGAAGGTTTTTTAGCGGGCGCACGAATATTAGACTCGGAAAATGTTGCATGCTCGGGCGCAGTATGGCGTGAGTCATGAGCGGTAGCGGACGAGTTAGCGGGTGAACCCGAAGATGTCGGTTTTGTCTCAACATTATTGCGGTTATTAGCGGGCGGGTTAAAATGGATTAGCGAGTGGTGTTTACCCGAGCAATGGGAACAAGTGCGCTTGGATTCACAATCCATTGTTTTATGTTTTACACTTAAACAGTTGTTACAAAACGGCTTGCCTTTGATGAATTTAAACCTATCAGTAGGCGTTAACTTCATAAAAGCTGAGCAGCGGTATAAATGATCATGTTTTTCACGTTGACACAAAGCACACTTATTATCACTACTTGCACCACATACCTGATCAGTGTTTACAAAAGACTTTGTTTGACCTTGCCTACTAGGGGTAGGTACTTGAGCGGTGCGAGCTTTGTGCTGCGCTTGCGGGTTTACGAGCGGGCCAGCTGATCTTGATAAGATTTTACTCTGTTCCTTTACAAATTCAATTAAATTCGAGTAGGTAGGAATTTTATCTTTACGGTACGTTATCTCGAACAACTTGACAGTCTCGGAATCGAGCCTCTGGAGAGCGAGGTGCAACAGCATGAAGTCGGTTGAATCACCGACTTTCAGTTGCCTGAAGGCTTCTACAGACGTGTCAAAATTATTTAAAAACGACTCAAGACCAGAGGCACTATTAGCGGAAAGCGGTTTGAAACTTAACAACTGATTTAGGTATGAACTAGCGAGTAACCTAGGGTCATCGAACTTTTGCACCAGTGCGTCCCATATAATGGGGTAGTTCTCCGCGGTCGGAGGTAACCGGGCGCAAACGGACGCAGCGGGTCCAGACAGTTTGCCAACCAAATAATACACCTTGTCACTATCGGACAATGATGTATTTTCGTGAACAATGTTTTTAAATTGTTGGTAAAATAGCGGCCATGACCTCACATCACCATTGAAGGACAATAATTCTATCTGTGGGAGTCTAGGTTTTGACTTTTCTAACTGCGGGGGCGATTCATACTTTTTCGACGACGAATGAGTCTCAATGATCTGCTTGACCAAGCAGTACATGATATCAAAGTTCGCCCACTCTTGGTACCTAATAGTGTGTTTAGGGTCTATTTTAAGTGAAATAGCGTTGTATGAATCTAATACCCTTCCGAAATCCTTATGCAATTGATCGATATTAAACGCAGTGTCAAGCAATGCCTTTAACTTCGTAGCATCGGCTTCCACCTTTTTAGCGATGTCATAAATACCTTGCATACGAGCAAATAGAATTTCGCGTTTAGATTCGAGAATAGCTTGCTGACCCTTCTCCTCATCATACTTTTCTTTACACTCAGAAGACGAATTAATATCTTTCTTACTCATTTTGAATCAATTTAGCGAATAAATGCAAAACAGAAAGAAAAAAAAAACTCCAACTCTGGCGGAACAACGAATCAAAGGAACACACAACCTATCTTCTAGCGGAGCGCAGTAGGGTAAGTTATAAAATCAATCACCACAGAATAGCAGCGAGCGTGAATAGTTACTATGAATAACAAGTTGAGACTGCGGTACAAACTATTACCTATTCTGCATTGACCATTACAGATTAGCAAATAGTACGCTTGGATTCTACGTTTCCATACAAATGCCGCCGGCCGTGCGCAGCGAGTGGCGGGTCGCCTAGCGACAGCGGATAGAGCGAGCGAGTGATGGAAAGTTCGAGACGAATCGTCGAGCTAGACAGCAGCTATATTATTATGACTGACTGACTAAGCGAGCGGGGAGCGGGGAGCGGGGAATACATAAAACGAAATAGCGCGGGTAGATGGGTGAATCAAGCGAACGAATACCTCTGATTTGATTCAAATTATAAAGTAAATAAGTAGTGCTAAGACGAATTATGTACGTATGAGCGGTGCGGAGCGGTAATTGATATTAGTGTAAGTAGGTATAGAAACGACGTGCGATAGCGGGGTAGCGGCGGCGGTAGGTATTCTGTTGGTAACCTAAACTTGCGGAGATTCTATACTGATTTTAGCGGGGTAATAATAGCGTACCTATCTACCTAGACAAGAAGTTCGTGCGGGTGCGAAATAACAAAAGAATTTGAACAACTTTCCAGAGTAGGTATAATTTAACAGTAAGATTTATGCAAGTTTTATAGGTATTTACCTACCTACCTTTATTATAGGTATAACCTAGGTTAATATAAGTGAAAATAAAATCAAAAATAAGCAGACAAGTATTGTTTACGGACTGAGATGAAGCTCACAAGTCCGGCGGTAATTAAGTAGGTACAAATATCTCACTGAAATGAGATTAATTAAGCTAGAATATCCGGCTCGAAGGACCATATGGTGGAGTAGTGGACTGTATTTGAGAAATTAAACTGTAACTTTGAATAAGTACCTACTTAGAACGATCTTGTTGTGCGGGAAAGGCTAACGAAACTGCTGCAGTTGGAAAAACACAGGAATATAGTACAGCAGCTTACAGGAAAGGAGCATGCACATACCTTGAAGTCCAGAGCGTGGGTTCCCAAGGGTTGGCGCCAACGAAGAGTGGTCTGGGTTGTGGCACCATGCCACGATGCAGCAGGGGTTAGGCACACTTGAATTTTACTTATTTCTAACTTATTTATTGTCACATGTATTATTTCTTTTGCTGTTCTAACGGCGGTTAATTTTAACTTAGGTATTTTCACACACACGTTATTTTTAATGCGGTTATAATGGCGGCTAGCGGGCAACAGGACGATCGCGTGATCACGCGCTTTCACGGCTCGCGCTTCGGCGCGAGCGAGGCGGTTTCGGCCGTCCAGAGCAGGACGGCAATAAGGTGCGTGTGCATGCGGGAAGGAGTAAGGGATAGGAAAGATCGTTTTAAGTATGTAGTTCATAAAATAAACTAATCCGATTGGATCTAGATCCACCAGGTCCTATAGACTTAAAATTCGGAGAGTGAATTCTGTATAGTAGGCGTAGACTAAGAAAAGAAATCTCGAAATGAAATTATTAAGCGGAGAATTCAAAATTCAAAATTCAAACCTATACTTACCTTTAAGCGAGCAATTCTTGTATATTTGTAATCTGAATCTCGGAAACGGCTCCAACGATTTTCATGAAATTTATAATGCAGAGGGTTTCGGGGGCGATAAATCAATAAATATATAAATAAATAAATATTGGTGGACAGTTTACACAACGCCATCTAGCCCCAAACTAAGCAAAGCTTGTACTGATTTATGCCATATTCGTCCCTAATGTTCGGCCCTCTCCATTAAAAAGTCTTTGTTTGTCCCTCAAGATAATATTTGTCCACATTCGTCCCTCATACCAAAATTATTGAAAGTACAATGAACGTCATAAGTGTAATTACCACAACAAAAACTGTGGTCATCAATATACTATGGGAACCAGATAGCTGATAGATTAATTAAATCTAGCTAGCATTCATTTTTAGAAATCGTTGTTTATCAAAAAAAGCCGAGCAATGCTCGATCACCCAGCTACTAATCTTTATTCAATAAAATCACAGGGATAATTTTGAATCGTCTTACATACTAGGTGAGTCTAGGTGCCAATTCCAGTCCTATCCCCAGTCCGAGACGAACTGACAAGAAACTCGCTGGCCCTAGCGCTTTTTTTGTATGATCCTTGTTAATGAGCAGGGGAAGGTCGAACTATGAAAATACATGCGAACTAAGTCGCGGGAGTTCCACTAGTTTATGTAAGATCACAGTAAATACTTAAAGCGCACTTGACCCTCACTTAAGCACACTTGTCCTCTTCCATCACGGTTCTAAGTAGGCAGGAGTAAGCGAGACGGGACGAGTCCTTCACGACTGCCATGTTTTTATGTTTACCTCACGGTCTGCGGCGAATGTGTGAAAAATAACACTAGAAATACTTATTTTTTCTTATTGTATTTTTATCAGTTCTGTGAAAAAAAACAAACTTACCAAAAAAAAACTTATATTTTCTTATTGTAATATTTGTCCGTTCTGTGAAAAAAACTGAATCATTTAACTAATCTAATGATAAAAATATAACAAAAAACGTAAAATTTATCATAACGAAACAACAAATGTGAAAAAGGGGCCAAGTACGGTATAAACGGCATTCGGGGTTGACGGTTGACGTCATCCATAAGAGAGTAAAAGTTCTATTAGCAGTTTTTTAAATCATTGCTAATAATAATATTTCTTATACACTTGCGTGCAAAAAAATCAACCTACCCCGCATAGTAATTAAAGCCTGGAGTGGACTGATTTTTTTGTTCGTAAGTATATTTAGAAGCTAAATCTAGAACAATGATAGAGTAGTCAAAAATAATCATCAATTTTGATTTTTATAGATAAGTACATGTTCTGATCAATGCCCTTAGGATTGCTTTGGATTTTTCAAAACGCGCTGGCCGTTACATGACGGGCGTGATTCGAGAGGTTCATTCTCGTTGGATCCAATTCTTAGATCAAATAGGTTTTATGGGGAATTTCAAATAGGGAGTGATAAAATGTCCACTAAATGTACTACTATCATTTTAAATTTTTGCATAATACCTACTTACCAAATTTTCCAAAGTAAGTCTTAATTTTCTAATGTATTGAATCGAGTAAGTATAATTTTCATTTAATCAGACAGTTAAATTATTATTTTTTTCTTCTTCTTCTTCTTCAATTATGGCATCTGTCTCTTAGAGAACAATTTTGCCAGTGTCAAGTGTATTTATAAGTATTGTCAACGTCACAGAGTCATAGTCAAGTTGTCAAGTCAATTTTAAACAAAAGATGGCTGTTTTGTTGAAAATTTTCGGGATTTCCTCCGATGGAATTTGAAGAGAACTATTCACTCTAATTCACATACTTTACACTCGCATCAAGAACCCGGGCTTTATTAGCAAAATAACCACCAAAATTACGCAATAAAACTCAAAATAACACGAGAAAACATATAAAAACCAGAGCGACGTAGTTGTCAGGCAAATACACCGCAGAAAATCCCTATTATTTTATTTTTTTGTTTCTTTCTTACAAATAATTGACAAAACAGAGACAAATGACAGAACATCGCAATGTTATTAAAAACTTCAAAAACAAAAATGACATTTCAAATCGCTAAGTCACGTGATCCATTCAGATCCGTTCAGCCGTTTCAGCGTGAAAGAGAAACAAACATACATCCATACATCCATACAATCTTACAAACTTTCGCGTTTATTATATTAGTAGGATTACACGTTGCTCTTTCGCCATTACCACCGTTATTTTGAGCTTGAAGTATAACTGTGAATCTTCAAGATTTCTGATTTAGGTCCATCTATTGAGATTACTTTATAATGGATGTTAGAGAATACTTTTTCGATAACTTCGCAACACTGTCTACAATCTTTTTGTTTTGAAAGACTACGCTAAGTTATTAAAAGTTTAGATATATTATACTTAGCGGTGAAATAGTACTCAAGTACTTAAATCTTAATCTTACTTATTATTATCTAGATTCCAGTCCATTATTGAGGTATGAAATAAAATTGTTAATATTACAAATCGAATGAACATTAATACTGTTACAATAGCTTCATAGCATGATTGACTCGCCCATGATAATTGACTCGCCCTTGTCCAGTTTCAATTGAAACACTTTCGCTCGATTAAAAGTAAAACGGACTGTTAAATCTCCGTTTACTATTTCAAATATTTTTAGCGTAAAAAAACCGATGGTAAAAGTTTTAATTACTCCTCAAATTAATGCCCAACTGCGAAGGAAACATACGGGAGAATATTGCGAGGCTTTGAAGTTTGAACCTAGTTTGGTTCATGTGAAATTAATGTTTGTCTTTTAACCCAACTTCTTCTTTCTAACTAGTATGGTGAAATGATTATCTAGGTACTTTATTATTTAATGAAGAAAGATATTCTTATCTTAACTGGCTTCACAGCTCGGTTGGTATGGTAGTAGCTCTGCCTTCTGCGCTGTAGGTTGTTGGTTCAATCCCTACTATAGATAAACATTTTGTGTGATGAACGCAGATGTTTGTTCTGTGGCTGGGTGTTATTATTTATTCTATGTACCTATGTGTTTACAAAATAAAAAGTAAGTATGTACTTTTAAACTTAAGCAATCTGAACACTTATTATTAGTATTAGACGGGAGTTTGAACTCGATAAATAAAAGTAAGTATATAATTACCTAATCTATAAGCTATCTGGTTTTCATAGTATAAGCTTTGTTGGGGCTAGATGGCGTTCTGTGAAATGTTCACTAATATTTATTTATTTAATGATTTGTAGAGGATGGTGCCTACGCTGGTTAAAGCTTATGGTAATACGAATACGGGCTAATTTTGTGTAGATTCTAAACGAATTCGTCGGTCGTTTTCGCCCGCATCACGCGCGCGTGTATCGCCGCGGGTCTAGCACTCAGTTGACATTTTATTTATAACTCCGCTCAGCTTATCCCCGTTTTTAGATTAGAGCCATAATTCTGGACAGAAGCTGCGGAATTTATTCGCGGATCTTAGGCTTTGAAAACTAATGGAGAGAATAGAAAGTTTATAAATTGTTAGGATTTATTGAGCACTAGTGAAATCCCACAACTTTGTTTGTGTAATAATAATAATATGATTGATACTATTAGCTGTCCCGCTCGCGACTCCGTTTAATAATATGATTGATACTATTAGCTGTCCCGCTCGCGACTCCGTTTAATAATATGATTGATACTATTAGCTGTCCCGCTCGCGACTCCGTTTAATAATATGATTGATACTATTAGCTGTCCCGCTCGCGACTCCGTTTAATAATATGATTGATACTATTAGCTGTCCCGCTCGCGACTCCGTTTAATAATATGATTGATACTATTAGCTGTCCCGCTCGCGACTCCGTTTAATAATATGATTGATACTATTAGCTGTCCCGCTCGCGACTCCGTTTAATAATATGATTGATACTATTAGCTGTCCCGCTCGCGACTCCGTTTAATAATATGATTGATACTATTAGCTGTCCCGCTCGCGACTCCGTTTACTTGAAGTATCTAAACAGAATTTCAAACAAATCACACAACTCATAAAAAAATCCCTTACTAACTTTGACACCCCATTTTACCCTTTTTAGAGGGTTATTTTGAAATATACAGAAATACGTACCCATTGGTATTGCATTTAAAGTATCCAAATCAAAATTCAGAGCACTCGCACCATCCGTTAAAAAGTTCTCAATACAAACATTGACACCCCATTTTACCCCCTTTTGCACTTTAAGGTTATAATGAAAAATCCTAAAACACTTGTCAATTCATTTTGAATTTACAGTACACAAACAAAGACACGCGTTAAAAAGTTTCAAACTAACGTTTTCACCCTTTTTCACGCCCTTATGGGTGGAATTTCCAATCTCGCCTCAGTGGGTGGTTTTGCTATAATGTTATTTTATCAATCCTTGTCACTCCACACATACATCTCAACATTCGCATCTTACATACATCCATACATAATAATAATTTTATATACATAAACTAGCTTTATATGTGTGCCAAATTTCATCCAGATCCGTTCTGCCCTTTTAGCGTGAATGAGTAACAAACATACATCCATCCATCCAAACATCCACACATTCTTACAAACTTTCGCGTTTATTAGTAGGATACTTGATTGCAACATGATATCCATAATGGCCACTTCATGATCCAATTGAAAGATCCAATAGGGAGAAAGGTTCAGTTTTCAACTCTTTCAACCTGAATAATCTGAAGAGATTATAACCCTTACAAAAACTCAACATGAAGTTGTTGGAACCTACATCCGTGGGTAATGAAGCGCACGTGTTAAGGGTTAGTTACGTGCTAAATTAAGTGGCTTTTCAGGGGAATTTCGACCTTAGAGATCAAAGGTTTTCTGAACGGCATTATGCTCGAAACGTGAGTTTTTGGCCGCAGCTCAGTTGGTAGTAGCTCTGGTTTCTGCGCTGTAGGTTGTGGGTTCGATCCTCACAAAGAATAAACATTTGTGTGAAAACGCAGACGTTTGTGTTGTGTGGCTTGATTTTATGATAAATATTCTATGTATGTACTTAACAAATAAATGTATTTAATTAATTTAATATTATATACATACACTCACACAACTATAGTCCCCAGGCTCGGTAGATACCTCCTCAGATCTCTATTTACTTAGATCTTTGAGGATATCTAAAGAGAGTCAGAGGTGCTCCAAACATATTATTTGGCACATGCCCACATTTTTGCAGTTATTAGTATTCCGTACGTGATAAGTTACAAGCCCATCGCCCCTTATAAGAATACTTAGGTATACTTATGACACACACCTTCGAATGTTTGGTTCTAGGGTATGCCGGTTTCCTCACATTTTCCTTCACCGTTTTAGAGTAATTGCGCACATAAATTTTTCAAAAAGATAAACTCATTTGTGCACGATCAGGTTTGAACACACGACCTTAAGATCGAACTACAGACCAACAGTACTCTCACTCATCGATATATATAGTTACAATGCTCTCACTACGCCAATATTCTAGCGGAATTTAATTCCATCTTGCGTGGACTGTCACGTAGGTACATAAAAGTTAGAAAAATGCCGCTTAGTCGATTTCTAAGGTCATCCAGCCCTTAATAAAACTGACCCGTATTCGGTCACGTACTAGAATTTATGACGATTGATAAAAACTGATAATTATCAAACCCTTTTTATCCTGGATTAAGGATAAATGATTGGGCTGACTTACGAAAAGTTGGGAGAAAGGGAAAGGTTGAAAAGGGGTTGCTAAGAATCACCGGAATTGAGCCAGTTACCAATCCTCACGACAATTAGCCCTGGTAATATAACAACACTAGCTTCCGTTCGCGGCTTTGCTCGCGAGGTACCTACATAAAATATAGCCTATATTACTCAGGGATAACGAAGCATTCTGACGGTGAAAGAATTTTTGAAATCGGACCAGTAGTTTTTGAGTTTATTTGTTACAAACAAAAATACAAAACTTTCCTCTTTATAATATTAAGCACTATCTTTCACACATGGCTTCGCCCGTGTGGTACCTTGAAAAACAAAAACAAACCTATCCCAAAGGAACCGTACTTTTTAGCCTATGTGTTATTCCAGACTATAATCTATATCTCTGCCGAATTTCATCAAGATCCGTTCAGCCGTTTTAGCGTGAAAGAGTAACAAACATCCAGACATCCTCAAAAACTTTCGCGTTTATAATATTAGTAGGATATAAGTATATGTAGATGATCAGTGTGTGTGACCAGTGATGATAATTATCTGGGAGCCGTTGGGTGCAGGCCGTGCAAAGTCGATCACTCTGGAAATCTATGGGAAGAAGGGAGTGAGATGGCGGATGATAGAGGGAAATGTAAGAATAAAACGTGTTGTGCCTACCCCACGTAGCGTGGAAAAGGGGCAAGAAGAAGAAGTTGCGGTGCCTATTCAATTCAAACAAACAAATCTTTTCCGTTTAATATAATATTATATATATATTATGATCACGACTGTAATCCACAGGCTCGGTAGATATCTCCTCAGATCTTTTAGTTACTTAGATCTTTGAGGATATTAAAGAGGGTAGTCAGAGGCAAGTCCAAACATGACATTTGGTACATGCCCACATTTTGCACAGTAGTTAGTATTCCGTACGTGACAGGTTGTAAGCCATCGCCGCTTATAAGAATACTAACCTATGACACATACCTTCGAATTTTTGGTTCTAGGGTATGCCGATTTCCTCACGATGTTTTCCTTCACCGTTTAAGAGCACTGGCATTGCGCACATAAATTTTTCGAATGGAAAAACTCATTGGTGCACGACCAGGTTTTGAACCCACGACCTTTGGATCGTGAGGCAGGGGTGCTACCACTACACCACGAGCGCTAATATTAGACAATCAATGAAACATATTAATTCTGAAATTATTTCTATGGAGAGCAAAAATAGGCGGTCACCCATCTAGAAACTGGCAGCGTCCAGCGTTGCTTAACCATGCGCTCACCATACAAACCTTCAACCATTCAGTCAGTAACAATTTATTGATTGTTTTTTGATACAAAAGATAGCCGTTGTCTTATAGCCTAATACTAGTTGATTTTCTATTCATGATCTGTCGTCGTCAGTCCTTGAAGTACCTAAAGCCGAATCGACCGGTCCTTAATCCCGGTAGTAGGTAACATGGGAGTTATCAAGGTTCTAGATAATGAAATGATTTATTCTAATTCCTTTGGGATTTAAGGTACTTACTTGTAACTACTATCTTCCTCCTTAGCAGTTACAATAATTATTCTATAGGTGTATGTCTGTAATCCCCAGGCTCGGTAGAAATCTCCTCAGTTCTCTTGTTACTTAGATCTTTGAGGATATTTATACGGAAGGGGCACGTTCAACCCTCATATGGGACTCACAAAATTTTCCCGCATTTTGCACTGTGGATAGTACTCCGTACGTGACAGGTTGCAAGCCCATGAAACACACCTTTGAATGTTTGCGGAGTGCAGTGCGGAGATTAGCCTGTACAAACGCATAGATAAACAGACAAATAGTCGAAGACATTTTATTCAAAAACGGTTGCTTTGAGCTATAGTCTGTCTTTTTTAGGTAGCACTAATTTTTATTTGAAAATATTAATATTATAGACACGACTTTCTTCGAGACATCTCAATGATTTTATTAAAAAATATGTAAAAAAAAATGGGGTGCAAGGGGTCCCAAACAACATCTTCGGGACCCAAGTCAACCTTACCTGCAAGCGGTACACCCTGCTGATCAACGAACAAGGCTCTGACGCTCCACCCACCAACCCGCACTGGACCAGCGTGGTGGGTTATGGTCCAAACCCCTTCCCTTATGATGTACACTCAAAGAAACAGGCCCGGCGTCTCTGGAGGGATTACCACCGATGACAGTAGGCTGGTAACCTCTGGAGCATGGGGTGCATACAATCCCCGGGTGAGGTCCAACTGTCAAACAACCACGGCTCGTCAAACGGACTCTGAAAAACTTAATATCATCACATTTAATGCAAGGACACTTCGTACCGAAGAACGTCTGATCGAAATGGAAAACGCTTTACAACATCTTAAGTGGGATGTGATTGGACTCTCAGAAGTCAGAAGAGATGGAGAAGAAATTCTGGAAAGAAGCAATAGCACCTTCTGCTACATTGGAGAAGGCAGTCGGAACGTAGTAGATTTTTAGTCTCCAATAATTGGAAAAACAATATAGATGAATTTATACCATTTTCAGACAGGTTAGCGTTGCTAAAATTCCGAATAACAGACAAAAAGTCACTGACCATCATTCAGGTATATGCACCAACCTCTACGCATCCAGATGAGGAAGTTGAAACCTCTACGACCTTCTCAATAAAGTATGCGATGAGCACAGAGGCACCTGGACGTTGGTCATTGGGGATTTTAATGCCAAATTAGGAACTAGACTAGATACTGATAACACAATATTCTCGGACCTCATGGATTAGGAATCAGAAATGAGCGCGGCACTCGACTCTTACAGTTTGCTTTCGGTCAAACTTTGAGCGTCAGTAACAGCTACTTCTACAAGAAACCTCAGCGCCGCTGGACCTGGTACTCTTGCGACAAAACCACTAAAAACGAGATAGATTTTTGTCTTTCCTCCGATAAACGCATTATAACCAACGTGGATGTTATAAATAACTTTAAATTTAGCTCTGACCACCGTCCCTTGCGTATTTCACTTCAATTCAACCTCAAAATAAATCGACTTAAAATCATAAAAAGTTCCATCAAACGTATAGATAAACTTAGCCTACTTAGTAACAGTGATGACTTTGTTCTCGAACTAAAAAATAGTTTTACTCCTCTCCTATCACAAGAAATAGATAACGTTTAAACTCAGTACAATAATATTCATGATAGCATCAAAAAGGCAAGCCAGAAAATTCGAAAACCTAAAAATAAAACAAGTAAACTCAGTGACCAGACCAAATGTCTTATCGATGAGAGACAGAAGCTGGCTTTGTATTCTCCTGAGTACTCAGCTAAAGACAAATTAGTGAAGAGAAGTATACGCAAGGATATTCGAAAATATAATGTCAATTTGGTGCAAACCGCTTTAGAAAGTAACCGCAACCTTAAAACAGCTATAAGAGGTACTGAAAGAGGAAAGACATCAATGGGAAACCTAAAAGATAGTGATGGTGTGAAACAAGGAGATAGGACGAAAATATTAAACATTTGCACTGAATTTTATAAGAACCTGTACCTACTCAGACAGCACGGGAGGGTTAATTCGCCAGTTGCCTACAGTCGCTTACTCATGTTCAGAAAGTGTAGAAACGATCACTGATTTGGAAGTACATCGAGCGCTTCTAAAAATGAAGTACAGCAAAAGTCCCGGCCACGATGGCATTACAAGCGACGCCCTAAAAGTTGGTGAACCAGCCCTTCTTCCCCATTTAACAAACCTACTTAACTTAATATTAAAGACTGGAATATTTCCAAAAGACTTCTGCCATTCCAATATAATTTTACTTCATAAGAAAGGAGACAAATCAGACATAGGCAATTATAGACCTATCAGCCTTGTCTCACACCTTCACACTTTCATTAAGGTGTTAGAAGGCTGGATCTCGGGTCAGTTAGATTTACACCAGCCAGCAGAACAGGCTGGTTTCAGACGAGGATTAAGCACAACTGATCACCTCCAATCACTGAACCAGATCATTGAAAAACACACTGAATTTAATATACCATTGTACATCGCCTTCATCGACTACTCCAAAGCTTTCGACAGTCTTTACCATAACTCAATATTTCAAGCCTTAGAAAACCAGAACATAGAACCAACTTACATTCACCTTTTACGCAACATTTACGTTAACAGTACCGCCGCTATAAAACTGCACACTACAGGGCCATCCTTTTACATACAGCGAGGAGTCAAACAGGGAGACCCGCTATCTCCTAAACTTTTCACGGCCACACTGGAACAGGTGTTTAAGAACGTGGCGACCGTTTGGGTAGAAAGGGGAATTGTCATTGGCGATAATAGGTTAACGAACCTCCGTTACGCCGATGACATCGTTATATTCTCCTCCTCAGCGTCTGAACTCAGCCAGATGATCAACGAACTCAACGACGCGAGCCTCGAGGTGGGACTGAAGATGAATATGTCAAAGACTAAGCTTATGACGAATAGCACGAAGCGCAGGGTAGATGTGGAAGGTGTGAGAATAGAGTACGTCCAAGAGTATCTTTATCTTGGCCAAATAGTCTCTTTCCAGGCGAGAACAGAAAAAGACGTTGCTAGACGCACAGAGAACGTCTGGAAGAGCTTTTGGTCAATGAAAGAACTCATGAAGGGCAAACTACCGCTCGCCCTTAAAAAGAAGCTCATGGACGTGCGCATTCTCCCCATCCTTACCTACGGTGCTCAGACTTGGTCTTTGACAAAGCGTCAGAAGTCCGCCCTCGGGGTTTGCCAAAGGGCCATGGAGCGTAGTATCTTAGGTATAAAACTGTCAGACCGCGTGCGGAACAGTATACTACGCTCCAAAACCCGCATCGTTGATGTTGGTCAAAAAGCCGCCAGCCTGAAGTGGAACTGGGCCGGACACGTGTGCCGCATGTCAGACGACTTGTGGGCGAAGAGGACCACACAGTGGAGCCCACGCAACGTGACGCGGCCACGTGGAAGACCCAGGATGAGATGGCGGGACGAGCTGGACTCTCACCTGAGCACCTGGCCTGTCACTGCGTTAAGTCGCGAAGAGTGGAAGAAGGGAAGGGAGGCCTTTGCCCAGCAGTGGGACGATAACGGCTAAATAATAATAATAATAAAAAAAAAATGAAATTTCTACATCTTATTATTTCTAACTAGCTTCCGCCCACGGCTTCGCCCACGTGGTACCTTGAAAAACAAAAACAAATCTATCCCGCGGGAACCGTAGGTACATTTTTCCGGGAGTAATTGTAGCCTATGTGATAACACATAATCTATATCTGTGCCAAATTTCATCCAGATCCGTTCAGCCGTTTCAGCGTGAAAGAGTAACAAACATACATCCAGACATTCTGACATCCATCCATACATTCTTACAAACTTTCGCGTTTATAATATTAGTAGGATGTATAGATGTATGTATAAGTTAATAATAATGAATATTATAAAGGCCAGCCTACCCTTAACATGCAAAGCTGATTTTGTAATTTTGCTCCCGAGGTAGGTACCTACTGACACCCTTGGAATGATGGATTAAACTTGATGAAACTCATTAGCGCTGACTGGCGAATGTTTGTCTTTTATCAAAACGAGGTGTTTTTACCTAATGATTAAGAAAATTAAGTATTTATTAAATAGCTTCCGCCCACGGCTTCGCCCGCGTGGTACCTTAAAAAGTAAAAAGAATTCCATCCCGCGGGAATCGTACGTTTTTTCGGGATAAAAATTAGCCTATGTGCTACTAAATGTTATAATCTATATCTGTGCCAATTTTCATCCAAATCCGTTTAGCCGTTTTAGCGTGAAAGAGTAACAAACATACATCCAAACATCCATACATTATTACAAACTTTCACGTTTATAATATTAGTAGGATTAGTAGGATTGCGCAAAAGGGTTTTGCAAGAAAAGTGGCCGAAATATACCAAAAATAAAAAAATCGGCAAATAAAATGGCTTAAATTCCCAAAAAAATAACAATACCCTAATTTTCAAGAATAATGGCTAAAATTCCCAAAAAAACCCCTAATTTACAAGGAAAAAATGGCTGAAATACTCAAAAATTAAAAATACCCCTAATCGGCAAGGAAAAAAACAAATGTTACATATTGCGGATAAAGTTGCTGAAAGTTTCAGTAGTTTCCTACTAAAGTTAAAACGCAACTCGATACGGCATTCAATTTCCGACAATCTAGATTCTATACTATACAATGGGACTCCCGCGGTTTCGATCGTGCAATTTTTTTAAATTTATTTGTGTGATATTCTAAAATATCAAATACACTGTATCATCTGTATCTGTAAAAGATCTTTTTTTTAATTCATTAGGTTAAGTATACAAACTTAAAATTTTCTTCTAAGTATCACAGAAATATCCATTATAATTTATGTAATAATCAATTCTGATCCAAGAAACTTTTTATGTTTCAAAAACATGAAAATCGGTCCAGCCGTTCTGGAGTTGTGTGTTTGTTTTATGTAATAAGATCACAGTTATAAATTACACTTATTGTGCACAGATCAGTCAGTCAGTCAGTCAGTCAGTCAGTCAGTCAGCAATGTAGCTATATATATTTAGATACACGTGCCATTAAAAAGTTTTTCGCATCTAGTTATTTCCCGAGGGAGAAATAAATAAGCGGATACCGAACGATAATCAATATTTTATATAAAAACTAGCTTCCACTCGCGGCTTTGCTCGCAAGGTACATAAAATACAGCCAATGTTACTCAGGGATAATGTAGCATTCTAATGGTAAAATTATATTTGAAATCGGACCAATAGTTTTTGAGTTTAAGAGCGCTGGTGGTGTAGTGGTAGCACCTTTGCCTCACGATCTGAAGGTCGTGGGTTCAAACCTGGTCGCAATGCCAGTGCTCTTAAACGGTGAAGGAAAACATCGTGAGGAAACCGGCATACTCTAAAACCAAAAATTCGAAGGTATGTGTCATAGGTTAGTATTTTTATAAGCGGCGATGGGCTTGCAACCTGTCACGTACGGAATACTAACTACTGCGCAAAATGTGGGCATGTACCAAATGTCATGTTTGGACGTGCCTCTGACTTTAGATATCCTCAAAGACCTAAGTAACTAAAGATCTCAGGAAGATATCTACCGAGCCCGGGGATTACAGTCGTGGTCATATTTTTTTTTTTAGTTTTTGAGTTTTTTCGTTAAAAACAAAGAGAGAAAAATACAAAACTTTCCTCTATATAATATTAGTATAGATGTAAGCTTAACGCATAGCCTAAATCGCTGGTCGTAAGTTTGATAATATTGTTTTTAAGTGACTACGAAGAAGGAAGGCATGTTTGTATACATGTATGTATGTGATTTTCAATGGCTATCGCTAGAGCCCAAACGGCTGAACAGATTTTGATAAATGAGTTGTCATCGGATTTGTCTAGATTACAAGAGTGACAAGGTATTCGAATCAACTCCAACTCTGCTAAGTGTCCCTAACAACATTAACAAGGATCATACAAAAAAGCGCTAGGGCCAGCGAGTTTCTTGTCAGTTCTTCTCGGACTGGAGACAGGACTGGAATTGGCTCCTAGACTCACCTAGTATGTAAGACGATTCAAAATGATCCCTGTGATTTCAATGACATAAAATATATTTGACTATCGACTATTTAAAATGACAAAAAAACCAGTATGGTGGCTGTAAGAAATTATTTTCAGCCACTTTCAGTCGGGACCGGATGCTTTATAATAAAATCACAGGAAGTTTTATCTCGCCGCAACGCGAAAACACGAAATAAACAAGAAACTTTGAAATTCGAGCACTTCCGCGCAAACTGTAGTAACTCAGAAAGTGAGTTTTTCCACTACACCTTGCCTCAACTCGGAGTCAAGATCCGGAAATGTACTAAATGGACCTCTTTAGACCCTTAAAGGGGGTTCTGACTAGGGATACCCCCACTTTTCTGTTAAGTCAAATTAGGTATTTATTGGCAGTGGGCTGGCCATATCTGTCGAAGAACCGATAACCGTTGGGGTAAACGAGTTCTCGAGTGGAGACCGCGGCTCGGCAAACGTAGTGTAGGACGCCCTCCGGCTAGGTGGAGTGACGATCTGCGAAAGGCTGCTGGTGGAGGCTGGATGCGTCGAGCTGAAGACAGGGCGCAATGGCGCTCATTAGGGGAGGCCTATGTCCAGCAGTGGACTGCTATGGGCTGATGATGAGGTATTTATTGGTTCTAACTGTTCGTCTGTTCTATGTTATTCCTGTGCATACCGGCTGACTAAAGTTTGTAAGAATGTATGGATGTGCGGATGTGTGTTTGTTACTCTTTCACGCTGAAACGGCTGACCGGATCTGGATGAAATTTGCCACAGAGATAAGTTATAGTCTGGAATAGCACATTCTTCTTCTTCTTAATTTAAGAGTTTCGATTCTTGTCGGCATAATTGATAGTTATAATAATTATAGTTATATTAAGACCTGGAATAACACATTACTGTTATCCGGGTAGGTACCTCACGAGTGGAGACGCGCGCAGTTGCTAGTACTTATATAGAATACTAACTGACGTATTAACAGATAACGTAGAGCTTAATACATTATTATTTTCGTAATTTTTTGCTCTACCTTTTTAAATGATGACCCCTGAGATAGCATTCACCTAACTTTATAAAAACTACAAAAGCCCTTTTTGCATTTAAAATTTGAACCAATGTTAATATTATTATTTCAAAATGAATCAATCACAGCAAGCATCAGCAAGCAATCTGTAGCAAAATTTTCGAAAAATTCGAATATAATGTCGCATTCGCAAGTATACCCCTAACCTGAACCCATCTTACCCTTTATACCCCTACGTGGGGCATGAAAAATAGCAGCAATTTATATTTTTACCTACTCAAGTGTTTGTCCTTGTATTATTTAGACTGAGTTCAGCGAATGGAAAAAATTTGATACCCTTATCAGGGGTAAGCTTTAAAAATGCTCGATTTTTTCAGGTGAAGTCAGCACTGGTGGTTTAGTGATAGTGACCCTTGTTTCCTAGTTGCAGGTTCGAATCCAGTCGTAGTAATTTTTTTGGGAAAAAAACATGATCACGCTTGTAATCCCCAGGCTCGGTAGATATCTCCTCAGATCTCTAGTTACTTAGATCTCTGAGGATATCTAAAGAGGGTAGTCAGTATAATCTGAATCTCGGAAAAGGCACCAACGATTTTCATGAAAAGTATGCAGGGGTTTTCGGGGGTGATAAATCGATCTAGCTAGGTTTCATTTTTAAAAAACGTCGTTTATCAAAAAAAACTGAGCAAAGCTCGGTCACCCAGGTACTAATTATTAAGTAAGTAACTAATTATCGAAAAATTAAAACGATTGAAAAAAAGAGCGCTGGTGGTGTAGTGGTAGCACCCCTGCCTCACGATCCGAAGGTCGTGGGTTCAAACCTGGTCGTGCACCAATGAGTTTTTCCATTCGAAAAATTTATGTTTGCAATGCCAGTGCTCTTAAACGGTGAAGGAAAACATCGTGAGGAAACCGGCATACCCTAGAACCAAAAATTCGAAAATATGTGTCATAGGTTAGTATTGGTTATAGCTAACGAGCCTGGGGATTACAGTCGTGATCATATATTTTTTTTTAATTTCTAGAAAAAGGATCAAAAAATACAATAAAAGTACTTTGAAATAGTAGGTCTACTGTGAATATTCGACGCATAAACGTAGCCACACAAACTAGAAGTATAAACTCCTTTAAAAGTTAGGCAAACTTTGACCAGAGGTGAAAGTAGTAGCTATCTGTTTTATATTCTATGCCAATAAGTCCCAGTTTCAGTTCCGGAAGTAAATCCGGTTCAAGTAGCGGGATAAACGCGTCCACACTAGTGACAAAATGCCGTGACCATGTCTCTGTAATGTAACAAACGTACGTGACAATCTAATTATGACTTATTGAGTTATTGACAATCTCTGACAATCTTAAAGAAAGATTTTCACTGGATTTTTAAACCATAAATAATAATAAATCTAATAAAAATAAAATAATAATAATTTTTAGACACGTACAAAACTCGTGACAAATATGGGCGGATATATTTTTAAACTTACACGATATGAACACATAATAATTATAAGTAGGTATTAGACGGGTATTTTAAGCGTTTTATTTACCAAATTTACCATATTTTTTTTTGTCGAAACGTCGGGAAAAGTAGGTAAATAATGCGATAAATACCCGTACTACCATCTTTTATCGGACTTTTATGAAAAAATAGTTTTTATAATAATAACTTTTATTTTAATACCAATAAATATGGGCGTCTTTCGGACACACTCACGGTGGAATGTCACAAGTGTGGATCCACGCTTAAAGGAAATTCGTGAATATATCCCGAGGTCGCTCCGTTATTGTAACAAGTACCATTGGTTTCCGAAAAACCTTTATAAGGGTACCAAATGTATCCATTCGATTCTTTGTATCCTGTTTTGTATAGTTTGGAATGGAAATGAGAAAAACCGGTCAAGTGCGAGTTGGAGTCGCACATGAAAGGTGCATTTAGATATTACTACATAGGTATTTAGGTATTTTTCACGCAACTGTGGCGCAATTGTGGCACGACTGTGGCACAACTGTGGCAAGACTATTGCGCAACTGTGGCAAGACTGTTGCGTAACTGTGACGCAACTGTGGTACCTACAACTGTGGCACAACTGTGGCGCAACTGTGGCAAGACTATTGCGCAACTGTGGCAAGACTGTTGCGTAACCGTGACGCAACTGTGGTACCTACAACTGTGACACAACCGTGGCGCAATTGTGGCACGACTGTGGCACAACTGTGGCAAGACTATTGCGCAACTGTGGCACGACTGTGGCACAACTGTGGCGTAACTGTGGCAAGACTATTGCGCAACTGTGGTAAGACTGTTGCGTAACTGTGACGCAACTGTGGTACCTACAACTGTGGCACAACTCTGGCACAACTGTGGCGTAATTGTAGCAAGACTGTTGCGTAACCTTGACGCAACTGTGGTACCTACAACTGTGGCACAACTGTGACGCAATTGTGGTACCTACAACTGTGGCACAACTGTGGCGCAACTGTGGCAAGACTGTTGACTCTCAAAATCATGTTACCAGTCTTTCTCTGAATGATTTCATATCATCAAAAAACCAGCTTTGTTTTATAAGAAGGTCTCTATACGAATGAGGTTGTATTTCCTGAAATCTATTTGCTAACGATCATTAAAATAATGAAAAGTTTCCGCGAATATTAATATATTTATTCCAAAGGTTTATTTCAAGACAACTTCAACTTTTATTTCGAGAGAATAAACACAGAAAACACTCTCCATTAGCACGTATTAAATATTAAAATCGTAGAGGCGTCAAAAGCAAGCTATAGCCAGGAAATTATGAATGTACGAACCGTAAGCATTATCTAAATACTAGCTTCCGCCCGCGGCTTTGCCCGCTTGGTACCTTGAAAACAATATATCCCCCGCGGGAAGCGTACATTTTTCCGGAATAAAAAGTAGCCTATGTGATATTCTAGACTATAATCTAAATCTGTGCCAAATTTCATCTAGATCCGTTCAGCCGTTTCAGCGTGAAATAATAACAAACATACATCCATCCATACATTCTTACAAACTTTCGCGTTTATTATATTAGTAGGATATACAATTCTTACAGCTCACAGCTCAGTTGGTAGTAGCTCTGCCTTCTGCGCTGTAGGTTGTGGGTTCGATCCCTACCCAGGGCAAACATTTGTGTGAACGCAGATGTTTGTTCTGTGTCTGGGTGTTATTATGTATTCTATGTATGAATTTAAAAAAAACATAGGTAAATAATTAATCTATCAGCGTCACGCTAACAAAGCCGCGTGACTTTTATTTTTGGATTTTTTAATATGTACATATTTTGGTTCGACCTAAGCGAAATTTTCGAAACAGTTTTGTCCTAATTTTATACGTCTCGTGCTATAGCTATGTTATATTACTCCGAGACTTTCTTTTGCGCTTTTAAGTGACTCATTACATATTAATAAACTAAAAATGCTAATTTACTCGCTTCTGACCTACAAAGGAGGTTATATTTTATGACATCGGGTACTTTGTTTCATACAGTTGCAACGCGGGTCAGCATAATTTTATTTACTATTGCATATATTTTTTTAGGTTGAAAAATATGCATACGGCCCACCTGTAAGGTAACAGTAACCTAATTATATGTAACTAGCTGTTGCCCGCGGCTTTGTCCACATTTGATTCGTTTTAAAATGTTTTAATAGTTATTCTGCTATTCAGGACGGTTAATCACTACATATTATAAAACCAAGTCCTCCGCCGAGTCTGTCTGTTTGCGATAATCTCAAAAACTACTGCTCCGATTTTCATGCTGTTTTCACCAATGGATAAAGTGATTTTTGCGGAAGGTTTTGGTATATAATTTGTCAAGTTTTTATGTCGCGATAACCGACATCCACGCGGGTGAAGCCGCGGCATCAGCTAGTCGATGTAATAAGAAGAATACTAAGATGTCTTCTGGCAGAGTAGTAAAATATTACCTCTCACTTTGGCCAAAAAAATGGCGTCCAAAAAACACTGAGCCGTTCTAATGAATTAAATTGCGATAAAACGAAGAGATTTGAGACAAAAAATCAGTTTCGTACTTGCTCTAGGTCATTTATCATTTAGACAAGTGACGCGATTGTGATAGTGAGGGCTGGGAGTTGTACGGATTGTCGGATATACGGATAAATACGGATAGTGAGGCGAAGGATTTACTGAAACTTATTTATAGAAGATGAATAACTATTCATCTTCTATAAATAAGTTTCAGTAAATCCTGAAGATTATTTATAGAAGATGAATAACTATTCATCTTCTATAAATAAGTTTCCGTAAAATAATACTTTTAGTTTTAAAAAACTTTAGGCTTTTTTTTGTATTCGTAGGTAGGTACTGCTATATAGTATTGTCCAATTTCAAATCATAAAATTGTAAGTATTGCTCGCTGTGTATTTTATCATTTGTTACATAGTTATGTTGTTATAGTAGGATTTTTAGTTAATATGATAGTTTATCTTTTTGTTAATTTATATGTATTATAGTATGCGTCCGAAGCTGGCGTTACCGATGAGTTCAATGTGGCTGTAGGCTTGCACCAGGGATCGGCTTTAAGCCCTTATCTGTTCCTCCTGGTAATGGATGCTCTGACATCGGACATACAGGAGGAGGCACCCTGGTGTATGCTGTTCGCCGACGACATTGTTCTTGTCGGAGAAAACGCAATTGAGGTCCATAACAGGCTGGGAAAATGGCAAGGTAAACTAGAGAGTGTCAGATTGAAGATCAGCAGAACAAAAACCGAGCAATTGTTCTGCGACTTCGGTGGTCCCTCTAGTTTTACACCTATTGCCTTAGATGGTGTATTCCTACCAGCCTGTTCCGATTTTCGGTTCTTCGGTTCAGTAGTACAGAATGATGGTGAGATTGATCGGGATGTAAGGAATAGAATAAATGCGGGATGGATGAAATGGCGACAGGTCACAGGAACCACGTGTGATCCGAGAATGCCCCTTAAACTTAAGGGGCAAATCTACAAAACGATCATTAGGCCTGTCGTATTGTATGGGTCTGAATGTTGGGCCACCAAGGGAACGGACGAAAAAAGAGTGCATGCGGCGGAGATGCGAATGCTGAGATGGATGTGTGGAGTGACAAGGATGGATAAAATAAGGAATGAGTATATCAGAAGAAGTCTGAAAGTGGCACCGGTGACAGAAAAGATGAGGAGTAATAGGTTAGCGTGGTATGGACATGTTATGAGAAGAGATGAATGCCATGTGACAAGGAGAGTGTTAGGTATGAATGTAGATGGATACAGGGGTAGAGGTAGGCCAAAGAAAAGATGGATGGACTGTGTGAAAGAAGACATGGGTAAGAAAGGAGTGAGTAATGAGATGACGAGTGACAGAGGGAAATGGAAGAAGATCACATGTTGTGCCGACCCCACATAACGTGGGATAAGGGCAGGAAGATGATGATAGTTTATCTTTTTGTTAATTTATATGTATTATAGTATCGCGTACGTGACGCAACGCAATGGTTTCGACGGAAGATCAGCGTTGTGTTAGCTATAACCTATAGCTATCACAACATATGCTGAGTCGAACGCCATTTTGTAGCTTTAAGGTAGGCTTTAAGTGGATTATTTAGTTTATAATGGTGTTGGTAATTTATTAGGTTAGTAAGTCAGGTTTTTTTATATTAATGCCTACTACTTTAGCTACAAATAAAGTATATCTTTATCTTTATCTTTAGGCAGAATTTTTATTTGAAGGATTCTTATTATTAGTATTAAACGGGTGTTTATCGCGTTTTATTTACCTATTTTTCCCGACGTTTTGACAGATTTACACATTGTGGTCACGGGATGACTCTTTTTCGAAGGATTCTTATATTTATTCTATTTTTTGAAGGATTCTTATATTGCACTTAACTTTCATCCTTTATTTCAACCCGTTTAAGCATTTTTTCGCAATAAAAGGTAGCCTATGTCCTTGCTCAAATTCTCATCTATTTTTGTGCCAAATTTCACCAAAATCAGTACTGCAGTTAAAGCATGAAAACAATAGACAAAGTAACTTTCGCTTTTATAATAGTACTAGCTGTCCCGCCCGCGACTTCGTTCACTTAAAGTAGGTATCTAACTAAACTGACTTTTTGAAGGTTATATTGAAAAATCCTGAAACACGGGTCCATTCATTTTGTATTTACAGTACACAAAGTTTCAGACCAATCGCACCACCCGTTAAAAAAATCCCATACAAACATTGACCCCTATTTTAGAGTTACCTATATTGAAAAATTTTGAAACAGGAAACAAAGTTTAAGGCCAATCGCACCACCCGTTAACAAACATTGACCCCCCTCCATTTGATCCCCTTTTTTAGAGTTACATTGAAAAATCCTAAAACACGAAATAAAGTTTCAGACCAATCGCACCACCCGTTGAAAAGTTCCCATACAAACATTGACCCCCCATTTGACCCTTTTTTTTAAAGGTTTTATTGAAAAATCCTGATACACGAAACAAAGTTTCAGACCAATCGCACCAGGTTAAAAAGATCCCATACAAACATTGACCCCACATTTGACCCCCTTTTACATTTTTTGAATATTTTTATAATACATATTTTTGAAATATCCTGAAACACGTGTCCGTTCATTTTGTATTTACAGTACACAAACAAAGTTTCAGACCAACGCACCACCCGTTCAAAAGTTCACGTACAAACATTGACCACACATTTGACCCCTTTTTGAAGGTTATTTTAAAAAATCCTGAAACACGTGTCCATTCATTTTGCATTTACATTACACAAACAAAGTTTCAAGGCAATCGCACCACCCGTTAAAAAGTTCCCATACAAACATTGACCCCACATTTGACCCCTTATTGAAAGTTATATTGAAAAATCCTGAAACACATGTCCATTCATTTTGCATTTACAGTACACAAACAAAGTTTCAAGGCAATCGCACCACCCGTTAAAAAGTTCCCATACAAACATTGACCCCACATTTGACCCCTTTTTGAAGGTTATATTGAAAAATCCTGAAACACGTGTTCATTTATTTTGCATATACAGTACACAAACAAATTTTCAAGCTAATCGCACCACCCGTTTAAAAGTTCCCATACAAAAATTGACCCCTCATTTGACCCCTTTTTGATGGTTATATTGAAAAATCCTGAAACACGTGTCCATTCATTTTGCATTTACAATGCACAAACAAAGTTTCATGAAAATCTCTCCACGCGTTAAAAAGTTTCATACTAACGTTTTCACCCTTTTTCAACCCCTTAGAGGTGGAATTTCCAAAAATCCCGCCTTAGTGGGTAGTTTTGTTATAAAAGAAAACCGCCTTCCAAATTTCAGCTTTCTAGCTTCAGCGGTTTCGGCTGGGCGATGATAAATCAGTCAGTCAGTCAGTCAGTCAGTCAGTCAGTCAGTCAGTCAGTCAGGTTAAGCTCTTATATAGATATAGATTATTATTTTTTTGCAGCCATTATTGTCCCACTGCAGGGCAAAGGCCTCCCTTCCTTCCTTCCACTCCTCGCGATTTAACGATTTATCCGTATATACGGATACGGAAATCATGCGCATCACTATTGAAGAAATCCTTTCAGCGCGTTGATACGTAAAGTGAAACTTTTTTCCGCTAAGCGTTTGTTTGGCTCTGATTAACATCGAGTCTGTAAAATAAACCTCAAAGACACGCAACCAACCTTTTAGGGTTCCGTAAACTAACAAGGAACCCTTTATTTTATTTATTATGAGGAACCATTGAGGAATTAAAAATACCCCGCCTTCGTATGTGGTGGTTTTCATACAAACTGCAAAATTAGGGTTGAGTTTTAGGAGTTTATCTAGACCCAGGAAGTCATGAATCCTAGAAATTTCAGCTCTCGATGGCTTATGGTTTAAGATGGGTCAAAAAAGATAAACAAGTATTTATTGAAAAATATAAAAAAACCCGACTGAACGTAACTAGAAATAGATTATTCCAGCCGCCATATTGGATTTTTTGACATTTTGCATAGCCTATGTCACTTTTGTGATCCATACAAATCCAACGATACCTCATTTATCAAAATCAGTCCAGCCGTTTTAACTACAGTGACAGCTGGATAAACATACACACATAGACACCAAACACCTTTTTCGCTTCGCAGTAAAAATACAGGTATTTTAGGAACTCGCACTAAATAAGACTCTTTAGATAGGTCTAATTGCGAGTTTAATTAGACAGAGTTCCAATTACTCGTCTTATCTACAGGTCTTCACGTAATTTAAGTTTCACCTGGGGACAGATAGGAACTTGTCTCATTACGCGAGTAAACCCTGCTGCAATTGTGCAGTTGCCTATTTAATCAAGAGTTGTTTAATCAAGGTAAGGTACACAGAATGTTGCGCGAACGCAAGACGTGATAATGCGTCGCGCGATCTAATTATTTTTCAAAATGGCGGTCGCACGTTTGTGACTACAGCTTAAGGCCCAGAATTTTGAAATTGCAAGTATTGCAACCCTAATCATTCTATTACTGCTTAATAGATTACATTGAGATTGAACTACACGATACTCAAGGATATAAGTGATAAATGAACCGGAGCTAAAACACGAATTAGTTAGAAAACCTTGGTTAAAAATCATGTCAAAAACACCTCTGAAAATTCAGAAATTTCCTTATTTATCCAGAACAGTAAGGTATCTTGAATTTCTATTTCGCATAATGTAAATCAGTTAATTTGAAACAAATCAACCTATCCCTTTTTTTGAAATAAGCTGTTTACTTGAACATATTAATTATTTTTTTATAAATTGTCGCTTTTGTTATATAATTCAGAGCAGCCATATTATCATGCCGCACTCTACTTACTTGTCATTTGGGTATTTCGCTTCGTGCTATGTCAATGTCTGATTCCGCGGAGATCCGCGTTGCTATACGGACCTATGTCACTTTTTTTTGTAACTTTTACGTAAGGAATAGTGTGACGCCCTGGCCTTAAAAGCGGGTCACACTTGCGACTTTGCCTCACCACAAGTCTCGTAGTCTCGGTCGCGAGTCGCGTCCTTAAATTCTAAGTGTACCTACTATCTATTTCAATATTTGAGTCGAGTAACTACCCAAGGGTTCTGCCAGTGGTCTTAATAATATCATTATGGAATGTTCTCGCGTTACTTATTTAAATGGAGTCACTTTTGTAGATTGGATGTCGTTAAGTGATGAGAGTTTTGTTTTGGAAAAAGTTTTTTAGCGTATTAAACATTATGTTGAAGATTTAATTAAATAATTTAAAAATTTTTGAATTCAAATTTGAATTCAAGTTTGTTAATGTAAGGAGAAGGTTTGTATTAGTATAGAAGTTAAGGCAGGACAACGTCTGTCGGGTCAGCTAGTTTTTAATAATTATTTTTTTTTCATTTTATTTCAAAAATACATAAATTAAGTAATTATTTTTTTAGCCGGCAAAGCGACATTTCAACCGATTCGGCCCAAATGACATTAGTGGTAATTCGGTTGTTTTGCAGACTAACTTAAAAAATGCTACCATAAGTACGATCTTATTTGGCTTACTATAATGACCAAATTAGCGTAACATTTTTGAATGACAGTTTTTAAAAGATCTAAAATCATTCTAATTTAATTAATTTTCCACCATTTTCACGTAGCTTTAGTCAACACCAATTTACATGGCTTCTAAAATAAGCTAAAACACGTCAATCATACGTCAGTTTAGTCAAATTTAGAATTGTAATTTATAATGTTTACGCTAATTTAGTATTTGATGTGAACAAAATAAAGTCGCGTATATTTCAGCATTTTTTTAGTTAGTTTTAGTTAGTCCGCGGAACAAAAGAATCACTACCATTATGTATCGGTTTTGTGTGTCCTTACAACAAATAGCCGTACAAACTAACAAACTTCGCAAATAGTTTGAAGAGTGTTCGTTGGATATGTAATATATATGCAAAATTATGTGTTTGTGTTTATATTAAGCGACAGACACGAGTGCAGTTATTAGATGCTTCGCCCCAGTTCTTGGTTCTTGAGCGGTTCTATTCATAGCTTGCTTTTTACCCAACTGCTAAGCGGAGAGGGTATAGTGTTAAGGATTTATGTATGTAAGAGAGTTCAAAAATAAATAAAAAATCTAAATATAAATAAAAATGGAAACGAAAATACCCACCACTTATAAATAAATAAACAAATATTTGTGAACAATCCACAATACCATCTAGCCTCAAACTAGCAAAGCTTGTATTATGGGAACCAGATAGCTGATAGATTAGTTATTTATACTTTTTTTTTGTAAATACATTATATAGTGCTCTGGCAAACTAGTCTTGCCAGAGCACACGCTGAGTTGAGACTGGCCTCACAGCTCAGTTGGTAGTAGCTCTGACTTCTGCGTTGTAGGTAGTGGGTTCGATCCCCGCCCAGGATAAACATTTGTGTGATGAACACAGATGTTTGTTCTGTGTCTGGGTGTTAATATGTTTGTATTTTTTAAAATAAAATTATACAATGACTAGCTGTCCCGCTCGCGACTTCGTTCACATAAAATATCTAAGTCTAATATAAAGTTTCAGACCAATCGCACCACCCGTTAAAAAAGTCCCATACAAACATTGACCCCCCATTTGACCCCTTTTTAAGAGTTATATTGAAAAATCCTGAAACAGGTGTCCATTCATTTTGCATTTACTGTACACGAACAAAGTTTCAGACCAATCGCGCCACCCATTAAAAAGTTCCCATACAAACATTGACCCCACATTTGACCCCTTTTTGAAGATTATATTGAAAAATCCTGAAATACGTGTTCATTCATTTTGCATTTACGGTGCACAAACAAAGTTTTATGAAAATCGCTCCACGCGTTAAAAAGTTTCATACTAACGTTTTTTTTTTCATTTTCATTTCATTTTATATGACCATTCATGTTATCTATACAGATGACAATCTTAGTTGACGTTTCCATCCTTTTTCATCCCCTTAGAGGTGGAATTTCCAAAAATCCCGCTTAAGTGGGTGGTTTTGTTATAAAAGGAAGCCACCTTCCATATTTCAGCTTTCTATCTTCAGCGGTTTCGGCTCGGCGATGATCAATCAGTCAGTCAGTCAGTCAGTCAGTCAGGTTAAGCTCTTATATAGATATAGATTCTATCAACTATCTGGTTCTCATAGTTCAAGCATTGCTTAGTTTGAGTCTAGATGGCGTTATGTGAAATGTCCACCAATATTTATTTATTATTTATTTATCTATATCTATATAAGAGCTTAACCTGACTGATTGATCATCGCCGAGCCGAAACCTCTGAAGATAGAAAGCTGAAATTTGGAAGGTGGCTTCCTTTTATAACAAAACCACCCACTAAGGCGGGGTTTTTGGAAATTCCACCTTTAAGGGGTTGAAAAAGGGTGAAAACATTTGTATGAACCTTTTTAACGCGTGGAGCGATTTTCATGAAACTTTGATTGTATACTGTAAATGCAAAATGAACGGACACGTGTTTCAGGATTTTTCAATATAACCTTCAAAAAGGGGTCAAATGTGGGGTAAATGTTTGTATGGGAACTTTTTAACGGGTCGTGCGATTGGTCTGAAACTTTGTTTGTGCACTGTAAATGTAAAACGAATGGACACTTGTTTCAGGATTTTTCAATATAACCTTCATAAAGGGGTCAAATGGGGTGTCAAAGTTTGTATGGGATTTTTATGAGTTGTGTGATGTGTTTGAAACTCAGTTTAGAGACCTCCTTTAAGTGAACGAAGTCGCTGGCGGGACAGCTAGTTTATAATATTTGTACTCCTGACGTCAGACTACAGATACGGCCCACATAGTTATGCAAGGAATCCCAGAAAGTGGGACGGAGCATTTTTCATCGCGCGCTAACTTGAACCAAATGAAATTTTCCCTTTGGCCGGCGTTTGGCATTTATTGTATTATTTACATTTTGTTTAACGGAGAAATTTATATAAATACTATTTTTAAATTATATAAAAAAAATATGATCACGACTGTAATCCCCCGGGCTCGGTAAATATCTCCTCAGATCTTTAGGGATATCCAAAGATCAGGCACGTCCGAACATGATATTTGGCACATGCCCACATTTTGCACAGTAGTTAGTATTCCGTACGTGACAGGTTGCAATCCCATCGCCGCTTATAAGAATACTAACCTATGACACACACCTTCAAACTTTTGGTTCTTGGGTATGCCGGTTTCCTCACGATGTTTTCCCTTACCGTTTAAGAGCACTGGCAATGCACACATACATTTTTAGAATGGGAAAATTCATTGGTGCACGACCAGGTTTGAGCCCACGACCTTCGGATCGTGAGGCCGGGGTACTAACACTACACCACCAGTACTATCCCTTTGAAAAAAGCCATTTACTTGTATTTTATCCTTTAACTTTTTATTCATCGGTCAGGTATTATTTTTTTGAGCATTGTTGAAGAAGATCACATTTGTGCCGACCCCACATAACGTGGGACAAGGAAGGATGGCAGAAAGATGATGTTGATGATGATGACTGCTGGTGTAGTGGTAGCTCTAGCTAAAAAACTTTTTTAAATTTATTGAGTGGTTTATGAAAAGAAAGGACTTTAATAAAATTGGACATTCCAAATGGTTTCATTTTTATTCTAGAATGAATCGTTTTTGAAATGTATAGACAATAGTATAATTAAGAAAACCGCTGACGTCATAGCACAAGTATAAGAAACTACCTAGGTAGGATAATCTAAATACCTATGTAGGTAGTACATAAAGTGTACAAAAACTTCAGGGCATGAATACAAAATTAAATGAGGATTGTAGAAATCGCGCGCAAAATCTCTATATCTCTACGCGTACTAATTATGGAAAAAAAATGTTTACCTTTGAAGGTGCACAGCTTTACAATGACATACCCTCTAACATAAAAAATGTAAGCTCATTCAATGCATTTAAAACAAAACTAGTGCAATTTATTTCTGAAAATTACTTCTAAATGCATCGAATGGGTAACTACCTACCTGTCTGTTTTACCTGTTTATAATTAACACTACTTAGATATACGAAAACGACCTACCGAATCTTTTTACTAACAGATGTTTCTCATGTAAGTGACATATTGTGTCTTTTTGAGAATAAATTTCTTTAAACCGAAATCTCAGGTTCGGGGCGAACTACTAGTACTAGTCTTATCTTATCTTAATCTTAATCTTCTAAATATACATAAAAAACGTGTCACGTTGTTTGTCCGCGATGGACTCCTAAACTACTTAACCGATTTTACATTAAATTTGCACACCGTGTGCAGTTTGATCCAACTTGAGAGATAGGATAGCTTACATCTTAATTTATCGCCGCAAAATTATTAGGAGAACATCAGTCACGGGGACCAACATGCTTTTTTACATAGATGGCATTTGTAAAAAAATATGTTGACCTCCATGACAGATGTAATATAACAAAAACCTTAGCCACGGCAACGCGTGACCGGGTCTGCTAGCATTATATAACTAATTGTATGTACTTAGCCAACCAGAACCTTCACAGGGTTAGGTATTCCAATAAAAGCTCACGTCTATCGGTCAACCTTTTCAGCTAAATTCAAATAATTTCCCCAGCCTTAGGGCATTTACAAAGCTGAATACGGCCTTCGGGAAAAACATCGTATTACTTTTGTTCGAAAGATTTCTCCTGTCAAATCTCTAATAGTAAATTCTTGGATTTGCAGACAAGCAACTTTACGACGATTACTGAAATTGCGTGATAAATACTCACAGCTTTTGTAGGTTCAGTTTTAGAAGAAAATTTTAGTGTTATTAATATAGATTTTGTGCAATGTAGTGTGTATATTTAGAAAAAAGTATTAATGAATAAAATTGCTTAGTTTGGGGCTAGATGGCGTTGTGTGAATTGTCCACAAATATTTATTTATCTATATCCATACCCATTATTATGAGTATAAAGAGGAAAGTTTTGTATTTTTATTTTTTGTTTGTAACGATAAAACTCAAAAACTACTGGACTGATTTCAAAAATTCTTTCTCCATTAGAATGCTACATTATTCCTGAGTAACATAGGCCATATCCTACTAATATTATAAACGTGAAAGTTTGTAAGAATGTATGGATGGATGTATTTTTTTTGTATTGGTTACTCTTTCACGCTCAAACGGCTGAACGGATCTGAATGAAATTTGGCACAGATATAGATTATGGTCTAGAATAACACATAGGCTACTTTTTATCCCGAAAAAATGAATGGTTCCCGTGGGATATGTGTTTTTGTTTTTCAAGGTATAAAGCGGGCGAAGCCGCGGGCGGAAGCTAGTTTTATATAAAAAAAATGGAGATACTTTTGCTACCCGTGTCAAGCCGTGTTACTAGTTTCTTTATATATTTTTTTGTCCTTGAAACAAAAAACATGGTTCTGAAGAGATTAGTTGAGCGCGATACTCGTCAATTAATAATATCGCAAGTCCACTTTTCGTACAATCAAGTAAAGCGAACTCATCAAATTTCTCCGTTGAAATGGCCGAAGTTAAAGCTACTTCAATTTAGCTAACCGAATCAATTATGATGAAAATCTAATCAATTCTATGAATTATAAGGTAGGCTTCACCTTATTGTAACTTTACTCTGTAGTAGTTGAGAGCTTTGTTAGTCTAGTGGTAGTGGACCCGCCTGATCCTTAGGTCGTGAGCTCGAATCCTGTGGTACACAAATGGACCAAAATTTCGAACCATGCAAAAACATCATTAGAAAATTTACCACGTTTAACTTTGAAAAACAAAAACAAATCTATCCCACAGGAACCGTATTTTTTCCGGGATAAAAAGTAGCCTATGATGAAAAAAATGTGCTATTTCAGACTATAATTATCTCTATGCCAAATTTCATCTAGATCCGTTCAGCCGTTTCAGCGTGAAAGAGTAACAAACATACTACATCCATACATTCTTACAAACTTTCGCGTTTACGAGTATAACATTAATAAGATACTTTAATGTGCCCTTATTGTTATCTTATGCTTTTTCTACGTCCAAACGACATTTGGCTCATACTCGTACCCAAATATTCACAGTATTTCGTACGTGACAGGTTGCAACCCTTTCGCCGCTTCTTGCAATTGTAAGAATACCAAGATTATTTGATGATTTTAAATTTATTTTATTTAGTTCTAGGGTATGCCGGTTTCCTCACGATGTTTTCATTCACCGTTCAAGAGCACTGGCATTGCGCACATAAAAGTTTCAAATGGAAAAACTCATTGGCGCTCGACCAAGGGCCTTACCACGAATTCATAATACATTACCGAATTAGTATTTCATTGTTGTTTCGTACCATGACCTTTGCATATTGTATGAAAGTAGTGACGTTTCTATAATGGAATCGTTACGGAATCGTTGTGTAAGACTTCGTGGTAAGGGCCCAGGTTTGCACCCACGACCTTCGGATCGTAAAGCAGGTAGCTACCACTACACCATCAGTGACGTTATAAAATGCAATTTTATAAAATACCCTGAATTTTATTTTAAATTCAGTCAAAACGAAAGAAAAGTTGAGGCTGAAACGTTGCTTGAAATCCCTTTGACCATTAATGCTGAATGTCCAACCCCGCATCAAAGGATTTGAATCGGGTTAAGAAATAACCAAATTACCCTCCGATGCTTGGTGGTCTGAGAATCAAAGGTATACCTTTGGTAGGGCTTGAAAACCGGAAAAAAATTAAAACCGGTCATCATCATTCTCCTGCCTTTATCCCACGCTAAGTGGGGTCGGCACAACATGTTTTCTTCTTCCACTCACTCCTATCATTCATCAACTCTGAACCAGCTTCTCTTACATTCAATCATCTTTCACACAATTTCAAAAATTTCAAACCGGTATCGCTCTAAATACCCAAAAACGTGACTGGCCACATAGCTCAGTTGGTAGTATCTTTGCCTTCTGCGCTGTAGGTTATGGGTTCGATCCCCACCCAGGACAAACATTTGTGTGAACGCAGATGTTTGTTGTGTCTGGTTGTTATTATCTTATACCTTCTTATTATTTATATTTCTTATTTATATTCTTTATATTTCTATTAATTCTTGTATATATGTATATACATATATAATATGAATCTCGGAAACGGCTCCAACGATTTTCATGAAATTCAGTATGCAGAGGGTTTCGGGGGTGATAAAGCGATCTAGCTAGGTTTCATTTTTAGAAAACGTTGTTTACCCCAAAAAAACGAGCAAAGCTCGGTCACCCAGGTACTGTATTTTATGTACATAAATTTACAAAAATAAATTACGTATTTAGTTAATCTTTCAACTATCTAGTTCCCATAGTACAAGCTTTGTTTAGTTTGGGGCTAGATGGCGTTGTGTGAACTGTTCAGCAATATTTATTTATTTTATTAGTACTATTATTATTACAACCTTTTCTTTTAAATTACGTTCTACCATAACCTATATTAAAACGGTTAGTCAAGAACGATAAATCCAAAAAGGTTTCGCTCAATTAACCGGTTAGAACGAAATTATTTCCATATTAGTGAGCTCCGCGACGTGCCCGCTCTTACGACGACAAACGAAGCTCACTTTAACCGGTTAATTTATGTTCGAGTTAAAGTTTTGAAAAAGGTTGCGCTCCGAACGCTATTATAAAAATACCGGTTAATAACGGTTTATTCCCGGTAAATTATTAACCGGTTCCAAGCCCCACTTTATGGTCGTGCAAAGGTTTCTCAATCAAATTTTTGAATCAAAAGCATGAATGATTCAGTAAACATGTCTCTAATGGTAATGGGTTAACATAATTTTGTTGATGTGCCTTTCTGTAAAATGTTTTAACATAATTATGTAGTTATATTGACCTGTTTAAATTTTTTACACTTCCAAGGCTTAGAAAATTCTGGTGTTATTAACTGTTACTCGTGTTTACAGTTTTAAGGAAATTCCTACAAAATCTCTTTTTCTGAGCCTAGAATCTTCTTATTTTATCACTAGATTTGTAGAACTAGTGTGGTGAAAGAATTACAGTGCACTTAGGCTTCTATTATGCTAAGATTAAGACATAAAGGCAAGTGCTGAACGATTTTGAACCAACATAAACTTAAAACGTAGGTTTTCAAGTTGACGCGTATATAAATTTATTTTTCGACAGCAAAACCTGAATTTCAAAGCTACGAGAAAAACAGGTTTAGTAAACTGAACAAAAATACCGAGTTAGAGAAATAAATAGATTTTCTGTATATTCAGCAAGCAATAGAAATGTTTGACGTAAAACTGCATTTTATCGTATCTATTAAAGGATTCCAACATGTTTTCGGTTGGTTTCATAAGGGATGGGAAAGTGTCGATAAAAAAATATTGAACAAAAATTATACACTATCGTCCCTGTAGTAGGAAAGCTAAATAACTAACACTTTTTGCCAAATCGACTTTATTGCATTTTCATAAAGTCCAATTCAAGCTGCATCTTTCTGTGTCACGAAAGTTTTGACATCAATTTATAATTATGATTGATTCAGGCGTGACTCTGCGGATACAAATTACAAATACTGAAAAGGACGGAAATATCTATTACTTTCCCGCTAAACTATTATCTAATGAACAACACAAACTCAAATAGAGATTCGACACGTGTTTCGCTTCTCCACGAAGCATCCTCAGGACCATTGACTCGCTCGCACTGGTGTCGCTCCACCGAGCAAAGAAAGAGAAGATCTTTACTTCTCTTAAGCTCATTAGATAATAGTTTAGCGGAAAAGTACTACATATTTTCGTCCTTTTCAGTATTTAAATTAAAAGCAAAAACTGTCCATGAACCCTGAAAATATTAATTACTAGCTTCTGCACGCGGCGTCGCCCGCGAAGTACCTACATAAAATATAGCCTATGTTCATCCTGAAAGTTCATTCTACACATTGGTGAAAGAATTTTTCAAATCGGTTCAGTAGTTTCGGAGCCTATTCATTTCAAACAAACAAACAAACAAACAATCAAAGTTTTCCTCTTTATAATATTTATATTTATTAATTATTAACTTTGTTTCAGACTTGAACAGTATAAGAATAATAATTTGCTATTCTATTATAAATTGTTTGATGTGACGATAATCTTAGGCATTTTTATACTCTTGAGGCCTTACCATAAGCTCTTAGGGCAATATCAAAGTAATATTTAACTGATATTTTGTACATGACCTATGAAATGCTTGAAGTAATGTTACAACAAGCTTAAAACTGACGTTTCTGAAACATGATGGTTTAAGAGGTTGTGGTAGGGTGAAATGGTTTTATGGCAAAAGTTAACCTAGCGTATAAAACAATAAAAAAGATGTAATTAAAGAAGAAAAATCTTTTGACGTTGACGTGTAAGCCGATCTTTTGACTTGAACAATGTTATCGGTTCTTTTTCATCCTTGTAAGACTATCGATAAATTGTATACTAATGCGTCCGTGTCCCCTCCCTAGACACGGCCATGCATAGAGTCCGTTCGAGCGTATGATCGACAGAGGTCCACCTCACGCTTATGCCGTCTCGGTCGGTCCCGGGTCTGGGGTGTTTGATTTATTATGTGTCGAGCGCCATCTAGGTCATAGTACTAGCATAATGTGAACTCAGTTATACGTAAATTATGTGGATAATAGCAGCGCTACGTAGGTCTACCAAGAGTTTTCACAATCTACACTCACTAGCGACTGTAGTTAAAAAAATGTATGAAAACTTGTACAGCGCCTCTAGCGGATAGTTGGGTACTAAAACGTCACGTAGTTAACTATCCTACGTCACAGTACTACAGCGACTGTAGTTTGCGCTTCATTGATTTGCTTTGAATTTGGTAGCATGAGTAACAATTTTGACAGATGTCATAGTAACGTACTATTACTACTGTAGTTACGTCAGCCGATCTAACTGTGACAACTCATGGTAGACGTACTGTGGTTTTACAGTTTTGACATTTCACCCTTTTTTTTTTTTGTGATTTTTCCACTCCGCTCCCCCTTTTTTTCTTCCAAGATATTAAGATATTAAGATTATTTTGTATGTCTGGTGGGAGGTGGTGAGTGACTGGAAGTATTGGAAGGAATTGGGGGAGACCTTTTGCCCAGCAGTGGGACATTTAAATAAAAATAAAATAAATAAATATGATAATATGGGACATTTAAAGGTTATAAAATGTGGGAGCACCCCTGTCTCACGATCCGAGAGTTGTGCGTTCAAACCTGGCACCAATACATTCACATATCTCTTAATAATTACTATACTGTCCGGAAAAAGCACAGATGTTTTGCCGTGATACTGGCCTCACAGCTCAGTTGGTAGTAGCTCTGCCTTCTGCGCTGTAGGCTGTGGGTTCGATCCCCACCACATTTGTGTGATGAACGCAAATGTTTGTTCTGTGTCTGGGTGTTATTATGTATTCTATGTTCTTATATATTTACAAAGAAAATGTATGAAATATAATTAATTTATGAACTATCTGGTTCCTATAGTACCTACATACAAGTTTTGCTTAGTTTGGGGCTAGATGCGTTGTGTGAACTGTCCACCAACATTTATTTATATATACGTAGGTACTTATTTACAACAAAAAACTGTATTATTTGTACAATTTTTATCAACGCGATATTGTACGTATCGTGGCAAAATATCTGTGCTTTTTTGTCACGATTTTCAACTGACAATTGTGACAAACCGTGTGATTGTCACGCGTTAAACAAAGCTACGGTAGCGGCGTAATATCACAAGTGTGGACTATTTTTTTTACTCACTACTTAAAACTTGCGTACAGTCGTCTCCAATCGCTTCCGACTGCAAAAATCGAATTAGACCACGGTACCCTAAAGAGACTGAAATGAAGGAAAATACAAAGATCTTACGTGACCAAAATTCAATACTCGACTCCGTAAACACGTGAGGCGGGTTTTTGATGCTTCTATACAATTATACTAGCAGTTACCTGCGACTTGGTCTGCGTAAATATCAGTTATCGCGGAACCCATAAATATTTTGTATGGGAAAATCAAGGGAAATGTTTTTTTCTTTTATATTATTATTCGTCTATTTTTCAATATTCTTAATAGTTCTGCTATTCGGGGAGAAATATCCTCAAAAAGATCTGAGGAGATGCGAATGATGGGTGAATCAAATAAGCGAAAAATCACAAGGTATTTGCATTAGATATTATAACTAATCGTTCAATATTTTGTAATTAATTTCAGTAAAGACACGCCTGAAGCAATTAAAAATGTCTGAGAAGTTAATTAATTCTGTCCAGATAATATTTTAATAAAGACTTTCTCATAAAAACTAATTTAAACTTATAATATAGGTACATCTTAAGTCCAACACCAATAAAACAAGATTCAAACACAAGTTCTCGTAAGATCTTGCAAGTAAACAGATCGTCCAACTCATCCATGGCTAAACTAACTTCTGGACACCATTCAGACAACAATATACATTATTATCATAAATATTAAAATCAAAAACAAAAATATAAAGATATCTAACCCTTATATCCATCCACATTCAAATCCATCACTCATCTTTTAACATGGCTTTCTTCCCACCGCATAACATGCCTATATTATGCCAACTTAATTATTCTTCAACTTTTCTGTCACTTTACTTTCAAACTTCCTCTAATATGCTCATTCCTTATCCTAACAATTCTCGTCACTCTACACATCCATCTCAACATTCGCATCTCTCGCATCGGTAAAGCAATTATGCCATTAATGCACTTTTGCGCTCAATTGTTTGACAGGCACTGCTCTGGGCATTTATCTTATATCGATATCTTTAATTCCTTGATAGGTACAGGATATAGGTTTGAAAGTTTTGAAGGAAGCAATTCGGAAGCAATTAATGGTAAGTATTTATAGATTTCAGCGATTAAGTGAAAGACGATATGTGTAAAAAGGGAGTGACTACTGAGATGACGGATGCTAGGGGAAAGTGGAGGAAGAGAACCTGTTGTGCCGACCTCACCTAGTGGCATAAAGGCAGGAAGATGATAATGATGATCATAGATTTCAGCAATTCTACTCCGCTCATGGTCTACGCCGCAGTGTGACCGGCCATCCTGACGTCAGAATGAACAGTCACCTTTAAATTTTCTTCTAAAATATAGAGGAAGCAAATCTCATTGATGGAAGCAAATAGAAGCAATTGGGAAGCAATTTTTGGACAGCATTTCAACGTTAAATACGACAGGTGACTAATCATCCTGACTGTAACACTTTTCTTTGCGTTGTCTAACATTCGGGGCCTCACCGCGAATATACGTTCTCATAATACGTTACCAAATTAATATTACCTACATTGTTATTTCGTACCATGACCTATGCAAATTGTGTTACTTTAAGCTTCAAATGTGACTTTTCTAAAACGGAATCGTTCTGGAAGACTTCGTGGAAAGGCCCCAGATCCATAACTGGGTGACGTCACGTAAAGTCTAGAATCAGTTACTCTCCGACATAAGCCCGTATTCCACAATGGCGTAAGCTTATTGCAAACAATCGGACAAAAGATTCAGTAAGCTGTGTGTATTGAGCGTAGTTGTCGATATTGTTGGTCTTGTGGACTATCGATTGGCCCAGACTTTGCTTACTACTTTAGTACTATAGATATTTTTTATGTAAAACAAAAAAAACGAACATCACGACTGTAATTCCAAGGCTCGGTAGACATCTCTACAGATCTCTAGTTACTTAGATCTCTGAGGATATCTACAAAATAGATATACAAAATATACAGGGTTATAGGTATCTAATCAATAAACTCTTAAAGGCGACTTGGTTAAATCAAGACTAACAACTTTTGTTCTATGACTTTTGCCAAAACGTAATAGATCTCAAGTTTTTTTTTTTTAGTTTTTGTGAGAATTTCTATCAATTGTTAGCTCTATGTCTCGTAAATACCTACCTATGTTTCATTTATTCGATTCTGACGAATGCGCAGTCAGCTGAGTCACGCTGAGTGCTACGACTTTTACGCAATCGCTCGGCCGAGTGTGCTACACACACAGCATGTACCGACTTGTCTTAATATGTGACCGCCTAGAAAGAGCTAAGAAGATTAGAACTGGAAATTTGCCTATTTATTTTTTGTATGGGAAAAAAAATCATTGAATTAGAAAACAATCGTAGAACAAAAGTTGTTAGTCTTGATTTACCCAAGTCGCCTTTTCAAGGTTATTGATTAGATACCTATAACCCTGTATAAAAGATTTTTTAAACTAGTATGCATTGCAAAAATTAAAAAACTTGACTGAATGTAACTGAAAATAGATTTTTTTTTTTGGAATTTCGTTTAGCGTCTTGTTATCCCAACGAATCTAACAACAACTAATGTTGTCAATATCCGTTTAAGAAGCTTATTAAAAACTTAACGAAGTAATTATAGATAGCAATTAGAAAGGATTTTTATATAAAATTTCAACTTTTTAATTTAGTATGCAGGGTATTTCGGGGGCGATAAACGATCTAGCTAGGTTTCATTTTCTAAAACCGGATTTACCAAAAAAAAGCTCGATCACCCTTATACTAGTCTTTGTTAAACAAATAATGAGCGATGAAAGTTAGTCTGTGTTACCAGCAGTGTCGAATAACTAGCGGATTCGACACTGCACCACAATAGTGGCAACACCAGTAAATTGACAATTCAGCTGCGTCGGCTCGGTGGTCTCCTGATTACATAACCCTGGCTTGTGCAGTAGACTGCAGCGGTTTAACTCCGGCTTAGCAGAGTTTAGCACCTTGTTTCAACAAGATAGTATAGTCTGTTTCAATATATATTGTTCGCTTATACCGTCACCTTACAAAGGTACGAGTTGGCAGCGGGCGACGTGAGGCAGCGGCGGACGACGTGACGCGGCGACACTATTCGTTTCAATGTTTTTATGAAATTCCCTCCGTAGTTGCTACACGAAGCTAGCGACGCATTTCATAGAAATACATTGAAACCCGTGGTGTCGCCGCGATACGTCGTCCGCCGCTACCTCGTGTCGCCCGCTGCCAACTCGTACCCTTATACAATCTGTTAGGTACGTCTACCATGAATTGTCACATTTAGATCGGCTGACGTTACTACAGTAGTAATAGTACGTTACTATGACATCTGTCAAAATTGTTGCTCAAATTCTAAGCAAATAAATGAAGCGCAAACTGCAGTCGCTGTAGTACGCTGTGACGTAGGATAGTTAAAAACTACGTGACATTTTAGTACCCAACTATCCGCTAGAGGCGCTGTACAAGTTTTCATAAATTTTTTTAACTAGGTACAGTCGTTAGCGAGTACCTATATCTATAGATCCTTGTTTGCACCTTGTTTCAACAAAATAGTATAGTCAAAGATTTAAAACGGAGCGGTCTCAGTACCGTACGGGCATGTCTACGATTTAAATCTTTGAGTTTAGTCCGTTTTAGTATTCATTCACCTATACCGTCACCATAATACAATCTGTACCCCTAGTATGAGTTTTTGATAGTTTACGAAAACCTTTTTCGAATAGTATCTTTTCATACATTTACCTCCATCGAAAATGTTAAGGAACTAAAATAAGGTCGATATCGTGAAAACTTGGTTTGAAAATCATTGCTGGGACTGGCGATTATGTATTTTCGATATTATCGTATTAAACGTAGGTATATAAATAATATTGTAATGAAAGCAGTGTTTCTTCTGTGTCTGGGTGTTACTATGTAGTCTATGTCTAAAAAAGTACCTTTATATTATAATCATCTATCAACTATCCGGGTTCTCATCGACAAGCTTAAATACTAAAGTAAAACCCAGTGTTTTTGTAAACTGAAGAAAAGTAATAGAAAAGGTTAAGAGGTGACTAAAGAAGAGTAAGACAAATCAGCGATTTTTTTAATTCTGCTGTTTTATTTGCGCACATCTCCAAAAATTATGATTGTATTTTCATGTAGTTTTCATAATATGGATAGATTATAATTGGGTAAGATATGGTTTTTTATGACAAAAGTTATTGTCACGCGGGTAAAGTCGCTAGCAACAGCTAGTTGACTACAAGTAGGTATAATCTTGGTACGTATACATAAGGGGTTAAGGCTTGTTATAATGGAACGCAAGTAGACCCCAGAGGTCTGGGTCTACTTGCGTTCTACGCATCCGAAATTTCGGTATCGAATGAAGTACCTACGATCTCAAAATGCAACGTGTAGCTAGCTACTTTGGTTCGGCATGGCCGCTTCAATGCCTATACGCGCGAGTTTCAATTATCAATTATTATAGACTCCGAAATTTTGGTATTGGTTACCAATCTATCGAAAAAAATAATATTATAAAATATTTCGGTATACTAGAATAGTCCCCCAGGTGCTGCAGATATTTAAAAGAGTAGTCATGGCATGTCCAAACATTTAAATATTATACTTTTCAATGAGTTGTTTGTAAATATTTTCCTGTGTAAAGAAAATTAAAACATGATCACGACTATAATCTCAAGATTCAGTAGATATCTCCTCAGACCTCTAGTGACTTAGATCTTTGAGGATATGTAAAGAGGGTACTCAGAGGCACGTCCACGGCATTTGGCAACATGCCCACGTTTTGCACAGTAGTTAGTATTCCGTACGTGACAGATTGCAACATAGCAGCTTTTATGAATACCTATAAATAAATAAATAAATAAATATACCTACCTACACCTATAAAATAAAGAATTACAAGAAAAAAAAACTTGAGAAGTGTCGAACGAAGTTCCTTTCCTTGCTTTCTATGAGAGAGAGAGAGAGACAGACAGAGAAACACGCGCCCGCCTCACGGCTTACAACTATAGCGAAAAGTGTCGTTACAACTTTTGGTCTTATTTTTTTCCGTCTAGCCCCCTTTCCGTAATAAGGAACTTCGTTTCAAAAGTTTTTCCGAAATATTCCCAAAATGTTCAGCCGCAATCTCTTATGACTTGAGTCGACTCGTTAGCAGCCTAACACAAACTAATCCTGGAGGAAAAAGCTGTGCCGTCTGAATATCGTCTTACCAATTGGACCCACTCGGGCCCCCTCGGACCCACTTCGGCCCACTTCATTAATATGAGGGCACTTGGCCGAATGTTACTTGTATTTAGGTAATATTTTGGGAATTGGATTCTGGGATTTTATATATAAGTCGATGTTCTGGGGAACTGTATAATTTGTTTTCAATTAATAGTTTTCAAAAATAAACATGATCAATCTTTTGTTTAAAATTAACTTAAGTAATTGTCTGACATTGTGACATTGAAAAACTCTGGAAAAACTACTAAGTAGTTAAAAAAATTGTTTTCTATGAGACAGATGCCATAAATTTGTGGAATAGAAGTTAAAGACAATATTGAAGACGTGAGCACTACTGGTGTAGTGGTAGCACCCTTGCGCACAATCCGAAGGTCGTGGGTTGAAACCTGGTAGTGCGTGAATGCATGAGTTTTTCCATTCGAAAAAACTAAGTGCGCATGCCAGTGCTCTTAATCGGTGAAGGAAAACATCGTGAGGAAACCGTCATACCCTAGAACCAAAAAAGGTGTGTCATAAGTAAGTATTCTTATGAGCGGCGATGGGCTTGCAACCTGTCACGTACGGAATACTATCCACTGTGCAAAATGTGGGCATGTGCCAAATGTCATGTTCGGACGTGCCTCTGACTACCCTCTATGTAACTGGAGATCTGAGAAGATATCTACCGAGCCTCGGGATTGCAGTCGTGATCATGTTTTTTTATTTTGGAAAAATTGATTAAGTACTTATAGGATTTGTTAAAAACGAGATTAAATACCTAGTAAGTACTATATGAATTTCAGTCCTAAGAGGCCGGAAAGAAAGTTTAGATATTTTCGCCGTTATGTAAAGTACCACGGGAACTCGTATCAAAAATCACAACCCTAAAAATTGCATTCGTTTGCTCTCTCGCAAAGAATGGGTTGGTTGTGCTCGAGTGATCGTTAGCCACTGCGATTGTGAGAGTACCTACTCCGCTACACCGCAGTTACTACTGGAACTCGAAGTAATAATCATAATTATAGTTTTTTAACATAAAATTGAAAGTTAACTTCAAAAACTTTCGCAATTATCACACGCTGACTCTCCCGCAACTTTAACTTCTTTAAACTACGTGCATTTTAAGTAATATAATTTCTTTCCGTTTTTTAACATTTTTGATTGATGCTCCGCTCCTATTGGTCGTATTGTGATGTTATAAGCCTTTCTCGATAAATAGACCATACAACACAAAAATATTTTTTCAATTCAAACCAGTAGTTTCTGAGATAAGTGCGTTCAACCAAACTAATTTAAACAAACGAGTCTACCCGTGACCACGACAGCGTGCAAACATGACATGTCAAAACGTCGGGAAAATAAATATTATTCCTTTAAACGAGCAATTCTTGTATATATATATACCTATATATATATATATATATAATTGGAATCTCGGAAACGGCTCCAGCGATTTTCATGAAATTTAGTATGCAGAGGGTTTCGGGGGCGATAAATCGATCTAGCTAGGTTTCATTTTTAGAAAACGTCGTTTACCAATAAAAAAACCGAGCAAAGCTCGGTCACCCAGGTACTAGGTAATTAGAACGCGATAAATACCCGTTTAATACTAATAATAAACGAATGTCATGTTCGGACTTGCCTCTGACGCCCATTTTATATATCCTCAAAGATCTAAGTTACTAAAAGATCTGAGGAGATAATATCTACCGAGCCTGAGGATTACAGTCGTGATCATATTTATTTTATTTTTAATAAATGAATTCGAACGAAACTCATAAAATTAAATAAAGAGATTAATTCGACTTTAACCAGTGGTAGCGGCATCCAGCCCTGAAACCATATCTCGTTACGAAACCAAGAAAATGGAAGCCGTTTGAAGTATTCTTGTTTTCTACGTATTATTGCGGCTTTGAACATCTGAGGATCTCTAGTTTGCATTGAAACTTTCTATAACAATCTACATTACACGGATATTATAGATTTATTCTTGGAAGTTCTGTACACGGAACAAATTCGAAGTGAAACTATATTTATCTTCTATATATAGGTACATACCTACTACATCTATCTATGTATAGTACCTGGATGACCTGGTTTTTTTAGTAAACAACTTTTTCTAAAAATGAAACCTAACTAGATCGATTTATCACCCTCGAAACCCCATATTCTTGCATACCAAATTTCATGAAACTCTTTGGAGTCATTTCCGAGATTCCGATTATAATAATATGTATACTAGGTACATAATATACAAAAATTGCTTGCTTAAAGGTTTATGATAATACAATCGGTGAGAAGCGTGTCTGTACGTTGGATACTTTCAAATAAAACTTAGTGATACCTAAAGAAGATACGCTACTGAGCCTAAAACAACCGTTTTTGAAAAAAAAAATCTGTTTGTCTATGTATTTGTTTATCTGTGCGTTTGTTCGCGCTAATCTCCACAACGGCTGAACCAAATTGAATACAGTTTTCATTATTGTATTGAGATATTCATGGATTAAAACCTAGACTTTGTTTCATCGAGATCGGTTGACAAATGAAAAAGATATGATACATTTTACTTATACATCAATTTTAGCACTACCTAATCGGGCATCAAAATAACAAGAATGTTAAAGCATCGTTATCCGTAATATAACGTCATTTAATTTTACGGAAGATAAAACCACTTTAACAGGCAGTCAAAAGGCTAACAAGCTGTAAGTTAAATTAACAGAGCATGGTGATTTAATTAACTTAGTTACTAAATCATTCTTGGCTTACTAACGCGCAAACACCTTTTCGCTACACTTAAATTTCCAAAGTCGGTATTGAACATGCGCCATGTTTTTAAAGTCAATGAAATCGGGCCAAGAATTTGCATATAGATGGAAAAACTTGAGATTCGCTCACTTACCTTCAAAGGTTTCACTTCTTATCGAGTGACCATAGGTTATATGGTAGTTCAGAAATACCGCTTCAGGTAAGTAAAAATAAAGAACGGCCATTTTGAAAATAAGTAAATATTTAAGTACGTAATATTTAAGTACGTATAAATACGTAAGTAAATATTTTGAATGAACCATGCAAAAAATTTCCAAATATTTGTCTATGCCTAACGGTGAAGGAAAACATCTTCTGGAAACCGGCATAACTACTCTAGAACCCAAAATTTGAAGATGTGTCATAGGTTAGTTCTTATAAGCGGGGCGATGGGCTTGCAACCTTTCACATATGGAATACTAACTACTGTGAAAAATGTGGATTTTTACCAAGTTTCATGTTCGGACGTGCCTCTAAGATAGAAGACAAGACTAGATATCCTCAAAGATGTAAGTAACTAGAGATCTGAGGAAATATCTACCGAGCCTGGGGATTACAGTCGTGATCATAATATTGCTGTTTGGTTTGTATTCTCAAAAATTCTAATATCTATCAAAGCTTGCGGGATGACATTTTGTAATCATATATTTTGTTTTTTTTTAATACGAATACAAAAACGCGGCAACGCGCGTCACGTTCGCTGCCTAAGGTCCGATTTACTTTATTTATTTTAAATAAACGTACATTTTCAAGTTTGGTCAACGAAATACGTTATATCTCAATTCTCCGAAAAAAGTTATTTCATTCGATTTTTTTTATATATTTAATGTACAGCAGCAATAATAACTAAAACTGCATTTCAAATACCTTGCTACGTGATTTTTAGGCATTTTTCTAAAACCATTTTACCATAAAAAGTCGAATTGACAGTCGGAAAATTGATAGAAGCTACAGTCACTAGAATTGACGTTGAAAAAACTACGCTAATGCACTTGGAATACGGTCCTAAATCTTCAACAGCAATTCGCGAACGCAGTTGACATAAGATTGAATGACGCTGCACAGTCTGTTAGAAATTCGAAAGCCATGTCGATCTTGCTATGATGTTCGGAATTTAAAATTGCAGTTGGTATCTGTGGATTTGACACGTGACTTTGATGTTTGAAAAAGTTCAATTATGTTATGGTGTTGCCAATTTTGATAAAAAATGTCTTTTGTTCTCCAAAAACGATTTAATTACTTATTTTATTTATTTTGTGTTGTACCTAACTAACAAATAATTGGTGACAAAAGGTTTAATGCCTAGAGGGAATTTTCTACCAGCCAACATAGTCTTAGAGCTAGATCGGCGCACAACGCACAATAAGAATTAAAAAACAATGATGGCGTCAATACCATAAATTATCAAGGTTATCTAATGGGAGGGTAGTCAGTGGCACGTCCATACATAACCATTGGAACATGCTCGCTTTTTCAGTCGACAAAAACAAAAAAAAAACTTTACATAGGTAAACAAAAACGACGTTATACAAGTATATTATTTTATATGGCAAGCATAAAATAAGTAAAACAAGAAAAGAAACTGACACCAAACTTTTCCAATATGCGAATCCATATTCAGAGTATCTGTCTAAACAAAGCCTTATTTCTCTATCTTACTTTGTTTTGAATTTCTTATGCGCAAAATTGGAAAAAAATCTGCGGATTTTGTGATAATTATTATATTGAAACAAATATTGTTTTAACTGTGTTTCAACCAACATCAAATTTTTGTGGGTTAGGTTAGGTTAAGGATTTATATTCCCAACACGTCACACAGATTTTTTTACAGATATAGGTATTCCCAACCAGTCACATTAGCACGTTAGTTGAGTTACTTGTTTAGGTACCTATAACTCGTTGACATAATAAGATTTGATGACATTTTCCGAATTCCAAAATTATCTAGCACAAGAAGTTTGTAGGTGTATCTATCTAATCTTGAATTTTCAACACATAGGAGGATTTTTATTATTTTTATGTATTTAAATGTTAATATTAATAATATGTACTTTTTTGGGCTTTTGCCCATATAAAAAAAATATCTTATTTTAAATTATAGTTGAAGAAAATATGAAACTAACTCCACCATTTTCTTGAACGCATCTCATCTTCTGTCAGTCTTTCCCGGGCTTTTCCCCGCTTGTGTCAACCTGACATTGACAGATGCATGACATTGACAGATTACTAGAAAATTGAGCACTTGAGACGGAGAATCGTATCAGCTATCTAGCTAGAACGAGATCAACCGAGTACCCTAGTAACTAGCAACTAAACAATCGATTAATTTTCATCGCCGCCGCGCCTGTGTAATTTGATTAACTGTCACCGGCCACTCTATTAGGGTTAATAATTTAATCGAATCAGGATTGGAATTGGGGTTTTCGCGGTTAATATTTTAACGGTCAGAGGTTCACCGCAAACGGATTAAATGCAAAATCCCTTTTTTTCCCGACTGAAAAGAAGGAGGGTAAGTGTTCGGGTGTATGTATGTACCTATGTGAGTTCTTTTGGCTTTAGCCCAAACGGCTGGACGAATTTTAACAAATGATTAGTTTTTAAATTCGTCTAGCACTGGTGGTGTAGTGGTAGCACCCCTGTCTCACGATCCGAAGGTCGTGGGTTCAAACCTGGACGTGCACCAATGAGTTTTTCCATTCGAAAAATTTAATTGCGCAATGCCAGTGCTCTTAAACGGTGAACGAAAACATCGTGAGGAAACTGGCATACCCTAGAACCAAAAAGTCGAAGGAGTGAGTCATAAGTTAGTAAGTACCTATTCTTATAAGCGGCGATGGGCTTGCAACCTATCACGTACGAAATACTAACCACTATGCAAAATGTGGGCATGTACCAAATGTCATGTTTGGACGTGCCTCTGAATACCTATGATACCTATGACACACATCTTCTAATTTTTGGTTCTACTCATTGGTGCACGACCAGGTTTGAACCCACGACCTTCGGATCGTGAGACTGGGGTGCTACCACCACACCACCAGCGCTCTTGAATAGAACAATTGAGGAAAATAACAGTTACTCACCAAAATAGATGCATTCACTTCAATAAAGACAATGGATCAATGAAAACAATGAATTTTGATTCTGGATATTTTGTCGAAACCCAAACAATGGCCAAATCCTGTAGTTAAATTTAGATCTGTAAAGACCGTCCATTTCAACTAACAATAGATATCAATTTGTCAATACCAGTTGTAGTTTAACCGACTTCAAAAAAGGAGCGCTGGTGGTGTAGTGGTAGCACCCCTGCCTCACGATCCGGAGGTCGTGGGTTCAAAACCTGGTCGTGCACCAATGAGTTTTTCCATTCGAAAAATTTATGTGCGCAATGCCAGTGCTTTTAAACGGTGAAGGAAAACATCGTGAGGAAAGCGGCATACCCTAGAACCAAAAATTCGAAGGTATGTGTCATAGGTTAGTATTCTTATAAGCGGCGATGGGCTTGCAACCTGTCACGTACGGAATATTAGCTACTGTGCAATATGTGGGCATGTACCAAATGTCATGTTTGGATTTGCCTCTGACTACCCTCTTTAATATCCTCAAAGATCTAAGTAACTAAAGATCTGAGGAGATATCTACCGAGCCTGGGGATTACAGTCGTGATCATTTATATATAATTTTTATATCAAAAAAGGAAGGGGCTATCAATTCACGCGTGTTTTTTTTATCATTTTGTGTGTATCGCACTCGATATATCCCCCAATCACAAAAAAACAAGCAGACAAACTCTACACGTATAGAATTCCAGGCTCGATAGATATCTCTAGTTACTAAGATCTTTGAGGATATTTAAAGAGGGTAGTCAGAGGCAACATGATATTTGGCTTAATGCCCAGATTTTGCATAGTATCCCGTACGTAACAGGTTGCAAGCCAATCACCGCTTAATTAATACCAACCACACCTTCAAATTTTTGGTTCTAAGGTATGCCGGTTTCCTCACGATGTTTTCCTTCACCGTCTAAGAGCACTGGCATTGAGCACATAAATTTTTCGAATGGAAAATCTCATTGGTCCACAAAATTGGTGTCAACTCGCTGTACTGACAACTAACAAGGATCATACAAAAAAGCGCTAGGGCCAGCGAGTTTCTTGTCAGTTCTTCTCGCACTGGGGATAGGACTGGAATTGGCACCTAGACTCACCTAGTATGTAACGATTCAAAATGATCCCTGTAATTTTAATGAATAAAATAAATATATTAACTACTAGCTTTCGCTCACGGCTTTGCCCGCGTGGTATCTTGAAAAACAAAAACCGTATCCCACGGGAACTGTACATTTTTCCGGGACAAAAAGTAGCCTATTAGCTATTCTGTGCTAAATTTCTTCCAGATCCGTTCAGTAGTTTCAGTGTGAAAGAGTAACAAAATACATCCAGACATCTATACATTCATACATCCATACATTCTTACAAACTTTCGCGCTTATAATATTAGTAGGATTGACTAATGACCGAATATTTGACTAGTCTTGCTCACAAAGCGAATATATCTGCCAATCGCCACCTTAACAACTCGTGTTGGTAACAGTAGGCTTAGTGGATTACAGTCCACATCGCGCATAAATATAACATCTAAATAAACAAAAGGGCCCGGGTGTGCATTCAAATGTAAATGAACCAAAAGTGAGGCTGCGAGCGAAGCGAACGCGTTTGCACCGACTTGCTATTTTCTATTTGGTGGAAAATAAGGTTGGATTTGATCCTCTTCTGGTATAACTATTCTCTGGAAGGGTAATATGTTTAGGGTGTATGGTGTATGTAGGTACCTACGTGATTTTCATTGGTTGTCGTCTGTAGTTTCAAAATTTTATAAAATCGGATACGCGTTGATAGAGCTAAAGATACATTTTGACTTTCATCCCGCCTCCTAAAAAAACCGTGCTGAATTTCGGCATAAAAAGTATCCTATGTCCTACCTCGTAGTATGAACTCAAACCGTGCAAAGTTTCATTTGATTTCATTCAGTAGTTTCAGCATGTTTTTTAAATTATAGCCTATGTGCTATTCCAGACTATAATCTATCTCTGTGCCATATTTCATTCAGATCCGTTCAGAAATTTCAGCGTAATTTACAAACTTTTGCATTTATGATATTAGTAGAATAGATAAATGTTGACTGCGAATGTTGAGATGGATTGTGTGGAGTGACTAGGATGAATAAAATAAGGAATGTCAGAAAAGATGAGGAGTAATAGGTTAGCGTCGTATGGCCATGTTATGAGAAGAGATGAATGTCATGTGACAAAGAGAGTGTTAGGTATGAATGTGGATGGATACAGGGGTAGAGGTAAGCCAAAGAAAAGATGGACGGACTGTGTGAAAGATGACATGGGTAAGAAAGAAGTGAGTACTAAGATGATGAATGACAGAGGGAAATGGAAGATCACATGTTGTGCCGACCACACGTGGGAAGATGATGATGAGATAAATTCGGTACGCATTGGTGTGACTGTGGTTGTAACAAAAGCGACCGGACAAAACAACAGCATCGGGCCACTCAAGATAAGTCCAGATCCACTGAATGGACGTCCACAAAGAGAACAGTCCAAATTGGATTAAAGCTACCTTACGTATTGAAAGAATATAACAGAAATGTTTTAATTCCTCTGAGACTTAAGACCAGTGTCCACGAAAGCGGGGATACATAATCTGACATTTTAGTTGAAAAAGAAAAACATCTATCCCACGGGAACCGTACATTTTTTCGGGATAAAAGATAACCTAGTTCCTTTCTCAAGCTCTAGTCTATCTTTGTACAAAATTTCATTAAAATCGGTTCAGTAGCTTAGGCGAATTGCGAAACACACAGACATACCGAGTTATTTTCGCATTTATAATATAAGTAATGATTAAGTACGGATGGATGGATTTCTGCGAACAAAATCGCAGGTAACAACTTGTATTATAAAATATTTATAAGTATGAAATAATATTATATTGTTCTTTGAAGTATCGTTCTACGCGATGTCTCCATAAATGGAAGTTTAAATTTCATAACGCCACTTAGTATAACGTTCGATTAAGAAAATTACCCCTTTTCCTTGAAACTCCACCCCTAATTGTATTTGGGGAATTCCCGGTTATAATACGATTTGAAAGACTTCCTATTTCAACATGCACCTGACTACCGATTTTGAAAAAAACGTTGTTGTAATTTAGGCTAAGCATTTTACTATAAAAATGAATGAAAAATGAATTTACAAGTTACAAGAAGGGTGATGGATTTGAATGTAGAAGGATATAGGGGTAGAGGTAGACCTAAGAAGAGATGGATGTACTGTGTGAAAGACGATATTATGTGTAAGAAAGGAGTGAGTACTGAGATGACGGATGATAAGGGAAAGTGGAGGAAGAAAACCTGTTGTGCCGACCCCACCTAGTGGGATAAGGGCAGGAAAATGATGAGTCTACAAAAGCCATGTGTATGTGAAAAGGCTTTGCTTTTCTTCTCGTCAAGCTTCGATAACCTTTGAAGGATTTGTTGTAATTTTGTTTACATTAAGCCAGCTAGGCTTTTAAAAGGCGACCCGTTACACAAATTTAGATTTATTCCGCATTCGCCCCAAATGTTCGTCCCACATTCCAAAAAATTCCGCTTTCGCCCTATGTCAAAAATCGTTCCGGTTTCGCCTCACATTACAATCGAAGCGTCATCTTATCGATATCACTCCTAGGTAGTCATGCTCGCCTGGTACTCAAGTTCAATAAAATCTATGAATCACAATATCTGACCTTTGACCTATGACCTTTGACCGTGACCTTTTTACAGAGAACGCAGACCCTAAACCGCAGGTCGTAGAGACTTGTAATCGGAGGGTGTATTAAATACGAAGACGTACACAAAGAAAATAATTTTGGAAATTTTACCCCTAAAGGAGCAGTAAGAGAGGGTAAGGGTGTCATTTTGATTCTTTTTGATTATTGGAACGAAGTTTTGGAACAAAGTTCCTTATCGCGCGTTGTGAAAGGGGGCTAGACGGAAAAAAATCTCACGAAAAGTTGTAACGACACTTTTTGCTATAGTTGTAAGCCGTGTGGCGTGCGCGTGTTTCTCTGTCTGTCTCTCTCTCTCACACATCAATCGAAAAGAACTTCGTTCAAGTCAAGTCAAGTCAAGTCAAAATATGTTTATTTTCAATAGAATCACAGGGATCACTTTGAAACGTCTTACATACTAGGTGAGTCTGGTCAGTCTCTTCCATCCGGGTGTCCCTTGACACCTCTCAAGTTTTTGTACTTTTTTATAATTTGATTATTGAGTTTAGTAATTATTTAGTCGATTTTATGTAACGTAAACTAAAATAATTGATTATATAAAAAAAATGTTACTTAGGTATCTCTTTATGCTATATATTTTGTATATTTATTTTCTTATTTTTTTATTATTTCTTATTTTTTTTTGTATAATTATTATAATTATATTTATTTTCCAATGAGTTTTTCCATTCGAAAAATTTATGTGCGCAATACCAGTGCTCTTAAACGGTGAAGGAAAACATCGTGAGGAAACCGGCATACCTTAGAACCAAAAAATCGAAGGTATGTGTCATAGGTTAGTATTCTTATAAGCGGCGATGGGCTTGCAACCTATCACGTACGGAATACTAACTACTGTGCAAAATGTGGGCATGTACCAAATGTCATGTTTGGACTTGCCTCTGACTACCCCCTTTAGATATCCTCAAAGATCTAAGTAACTAAAGATCTGAGGAGATATCTACCGAGCCTGGGGATTACAGTCGTGATCATATTATAATAGTGATAATATTGATATTTTTAATAATAGAATATTTAAATTTAAAAAAGACATTGAAACCATTCTCATTAAGGAGAGTGGTCTAAATTTTTTGTAACTGTTATTATCTACTTTTTTCTCTTTCTTACTTTTTCTTTTTATTGTAAAAATATTATCGTACATTAATTTTACTCGTGCTTTAAACATGTTTAATGTTCGTCTCCAATATTTGGATACACAGATCTGCTCTGTATAAATCATGCTATGTACACATACTTAGGGATACAATCTAGATCATAATATTGTGTCTTTCTATTTTTAATGCTTTGATTGTGTTCTGTTTTGTGTGCTTAATAATAAATAAATAAATAAATAAATAAATATTTATTTTTTTATTTTCTTTATTATAATAAACATACGAAGTAAGTAGCTATTATGTTTCTTTTTCACTCTTTTATGACTGTTTTTATTTATACTACTTTAAGATGGTACTTAATAGCTATAGCGCATATCCCAGTGGAATAAGGCCCTAAGACACTCGTTAGGCCTAACTCCACACGATTAATATACGATTAGTTAATCCCTGTGCTGAACGAGCGAGGATGTGACCTTTGAAGGTTGTCCTTGAGCTAATGGAGTAGGTACCAACATAAGTATAACACAATACAAGCTTTGTTTATCTAAGCTAGATGGCGCTGTGTGAAATGTCGACTAATATTTATAAATTTTGAGGGCTAAAAATACCATGTCCTTGACAATTAACCTCTCGTGTGTTTAAGCACGGATCCTGGTTACTACCGTCGTCTGCTTAGACACGGATCCGCGACAAATGACGTTTGTTGGTTTTTACTGAATATTAAACTGTATAACTACGTTTTAGGGTTTCTTTTAATTTTGGCACATCTTACTGAACGAATGAACAATATACAATGATTTCTCAATAAATCCATTCGAAAAAATCACTTCTAGACAGATTTGAAGTTTCGATTTGAAAAAAAAAATCGGGCAGACGTGGGGGTCGCTACTTTCGCTGCTTAAAACACATCAGAGGTTAAACAATCTATCTTGTGCCCAAATTTAATTAAAAGCTGGTACACATTAGGCGTTTTGAAGCGCGCGCTTTGGTAACGCGCGTTTTGAGAACCAGTAGTTCTTATCTAGGGGTACACATGCAAGCGCGCGTTTCTGAACGAACGCCGTGCTAAGCGCGCTGTATGTACGCTACCAACGCGCGCCTAAAGGTGCGTATAAATTAAGCGCGGCAGCCGCGCGAGCCAATGTTCGACCAGAGTTGACGTTCATTTGCGGCGCGAGCCAATATGTAGATACAAATTTAGTTGGACGTGACAGCCGCGCGCGGCAGGCGATCGCTCTACGAACAGACCGCGGCGAATAGTCAGACCAGGGGCCTTACCACGAAGTTTTCCAGAACGATTCCATTATAGAAACGTCACTACTTCCATACAATTCGCATAGGTCATGGTACGAAATAACAATGTAATACTAATTCGGTAATGTATTATGAATTCGTGGTGAGGCCCCAGTTCACTTTTGTGATTTTCATACTGATTGCTACCCACGCATCATACCTCAGCGATTTATTGTGGTATTGGGAGAATTTGCTGTTCCACAAAAATTCTTTAGTGCTATACAACTGTATTATATAAGTAAACGGCACTTTTCGTTGTCCATTTCTACGTATTCGCCGCGCGAGCCAAATCATTAAAACTACAACCGTCCCAACTGCGCGCGAGCGAACGGCTGAAGCTCCTTTGATGCGGTCTCAAAAACCGACAGTGAGCGGATCGCGGCACGATCGAGCGCGGCAATGTTCGCGTCGCCGCGCGCGGCGATCCCGTCTACATAGAGCGCGGCCGGCGCGCGCGCCAATGATCGAACATTGCCGCGCTTAATTTATACGCGGCTTAACGCAACGCCAAGCGCCTAATGTGGACGTGGTCTTAGATTCATTCATCCGTTTAGTCATGAAAAATCAACAAAGTCAACTAACACTGAGTTATATAAGTATGGATCATTTAAAATTGGGCAAAATTAAAATATTTGTAAACAAAATCACGCAACGGAACGTTAACTTGTACACGAAATGAACAAGCATCAGACCTTAACTGCCCTTACCCCGTTTTCCTAAGCAACCGTCACCGTTTTATAACGTTCGTAATTAATTTAAAATCCTACATTATAAACGCGAAAGTTTGTAAGAATGTATGGATGTATGTTTGTTACTCTTTCACGCTGAAAGGGCTGATCGGATCTGGATGAAATTTGGCACGGATATAGATTTTAATCTTGAATAGCACGTAGGAAAAATGTACGATTCCCGTGGGACAGATTTGTTTTTGTTTTTCAAGATACCACGCGGGCGAAGCCATGGGCGAAAGCTAGTTCACAATAATAATCTTTATTCAATAAAATCACAGGGATCATTGAATCGCCTTACATACTAGGTGAACCTAGGTCCCATTTCCAGTCCTATCACCAGTCCGAAAAAAACTGACAAGAAACTCGCTGGGCCCTAGCGCTTGTATGAAAAACTGACAAGAAACTCGCTGGGCCCTAGCGCTTGTATGAAAGAAAACATGATCACGACTGTAATCCCCGGGCTCGGTAGATATCTCCTCAGATCTTTAGTTACTTAAATCTTTGAGGATATCTAAAAAGTTTAGTCAGAAGCACGTCCAAACATGATAATTAGAACATACCCACATATTGAACAGTATTAGTACAGTTAGTATTCCGTACATGACAGGTTGCAAGCCCATCGCGCTTCTATGATCCTTGTTGAAATACTGTCGTAACGTAAGTATTTTTTACCGGACAAAAAATTAACTAGCTTTTTATAGAAGACATTTTATCACGGTACATTTTAGTACGTCATAAAGCGGTCTCCGCTTTCTAGGGACCGCAAGTTCTGTGAACAAAGGTACCGAGACCTTAATAAAAGGGCCGGGGTCATTAATTCGCTTTTGTTTGTTGCATTAATACAAGTGACTTCACGCCATGGTTCAAAGTAAGTAGAGTAGCTTAGTACGGGTTTTTATTGTTTATGAAACTGTATTTCGTCTCGTTTCAATTCATATTTAAAACAGTAGGTCTAAAAGTCTTTAAGACTGTAGTTAAAAATGTATGAAAGAAAACTTGTACAGCGCCTCTAGCGGATAGTTGGGTACTAAAACGTCACGTAGTTAACTATCCTACGTCACAGCGTACTACAGCGACTGTAGTTTGCGCTTCATTCATTTGCTTAGAATTCGGTACCATGAGTAACAATTTCGACAGATGTCATAGTAACGTACTATTACTCATGGTAGACGGAACAAAAAAACAGAAGCATTTCTTCAAAGGAAATAAATATCCGCGAAACATGACACCAAATTTCACACATCGAAACTCCTTTGTGGATTTGCCAAAAATTGATGAATGTTGACTTTATTCTCACGACGTTTAGATTTAAATTACCGTGTAACGTGTTATAAAATTCTGTAAATGTTTGATATAATTCTTTGGCAAAACAGACAAGCCACGTCTACCAGGGCTCTAGTTTTGTGAGGTAATTTTTCAGCTCAAGGAATATTTCTATGTATTGTCCGTTCACTGACGGTGGAAGGTGGTGTAGTGGTAGAACCCCTGCCTCACGATCCGAAGGTCGTGGGTTCGAACCTGTTCGTGCACCAATGAGTTTTTTCGAAAAATTTATGTGCGCAATGCCAGTGCTCTTAAACGGCGAAGGAAAATATGGTGAGAAAACCGGCATACCCTAGAACCAAAAATTCGAAGTGTGTGTCATAGGTTAGTGTTCTTATCGCGATGGGCTTGCAACCTGTCACGTACGGAATACTAACTACAGTGCAAAATGTGGGTTTGTGTTAAATATCATATTTGGGATCCTCTGACGACCATATTTAGATATCCTTAAAAAGACCCGAGATTCAAATAGTTAGATCAAATCCCCATTAAGTTTTAAGTCTAAAAATTAACCTGGCCCACTATTTTCCGTCAGTAATTTGTTTGATAAAGAAAACTCTGATATTTCAAAGCTTTGAGGTTTCCGAAACTGGACGAAATGCTACTAAAAATTCAAGATAAGTCCGAAATACGAATTTACTTTCAAAATTTGAAAATAGGACCCCAGTTCAACACAAAATCTTCAAAGGGATAATTTGACACAGACCAATAAGGTCAAAAGCAAATTTTTAATTTTTTTAAATTTAATTTTGTAATTTTCTATTACATAATAAATAAAATAAATAAATAAATAATGCTGGACAATCCACACAGCATCATCTAGCCCCAAAGTAAGCTACTCAAAGCTTGTGTTATGGGTACTAGATAACTGACATATTTAATACATTATATACATAGATAGATATTTTTTATTATACATAGAAAACACCCAGACCAACGGAACAAATTTCTGCAGATCATACACAAACTTGTTCCAAGGCGTGAATCGAACCCGCAACCTCTTGCGTCGCAGGTGGACTCTCGCCCGCTGCGCCACAGAGGTCGTCACATAGGTAAACCGTTGTTGCTTACATGTATATTAAATAATTTTACTGCAATAATAATTATAAAAACAATAAAACAGATTATTTAAAAAAAATAATAAAATAAATTTAATGCACCTCAAAAAAAGTATTACAAAGTTACCTACCATGTAAGTACAGATAATTTATTATTACCACTTTACTGGTATTTATTACAATAATTAAAAAACCCAACTGAAATAAATATATTAATAATGGTGGACAGTTCACACAACGCCATCTAGCCCCAAACTAAGCAAAGCTAACTATGGGAACTAGACAGCTGATATTAATAATAAGAAAGTAATTGTATAATATGTATAATAAAAAATATCTATCTATGTATCTAATCACTAATGTATTAAATATATCAGTTATCTAGTACCCATAACACAAGCTTTGAGTAGCTTACTTTGGGGCTAGATGATGCTGTGTGGATTGTCCAGCATTATTTATTTATTTAATTTTAAATAGCTCCTTATAGCCGCCCTATTGGATTTTTTAACATTTTGTATAACCTGTCATTCTTGAAATCCAGAAAAATCCAGGGACACTTTTTTGTTGAAAAAAGGTCCCATCCTGTACTGGTCCCTATTTAATAAACATTACAAATTGTAAAATACAATTAATTGCAAGCGATTACAATTCTACAAATTTCTGTTTAGTAAAAAATTACAATTCACTGGAGGAAAATTTACAAAATTGTAAAACTTTCTTACATTTTTACATATTTGTAGGTGTTGTCCACCACTTGTCATAAAATTCGACAATATTGTCACTTTTTTTACAAATTTGTAGACTTGTAATGTTTATTGAATAGGGGCCTGGATTTACAAAGAAGAAGAAGAAGGCTAAAAACCCCCACTGGATCCTGAAGCCTAATTTCGAAATTCCTGGCACGTATTTGTCTCCATCTGTAATTTTGTCCGTTTTTAGGACATCAAAGGAATCTTATTCTGATTGTAGGACTTTTGGGAATACAGACAGAATGCTAAATAACTTTGATTAGGTAGGTACCTACGTCATTTACCCCCCCTCCCCCCTACTATGAATACAGTTTGACATTTGTCTGTACAGAAGAGAAGACAAAGTGACTTTCATACCAAAGGAGATCATTTATTTTGGGCTCAAATCGCCTAAGTGCCAAAAAAATATAAAGTAAAATTTAATATAATTTAATTCGTTTATTAGTTCGGACAACACAAATCCATCCATAGATCAAAATTTAAATGTCATACTGTTTCAGAAAGTCATTCACAAAAAATTAGCTAACTTAAATCCTACTAAGTAATATCGGGCAAAGCCGTGGGCGGAAGCTAGTCTAAACTAATATTATAAAGAGGAAAACTTTGATTGTTTGTTTGTTTGTTTGAAATGAATAGGCTCCGAAACTACTGAACCGATTTGAAAAATTCTTTCACCAATGTGTAGAATGAACTTTCAGGATGAACATAGGCTATATTTTATGTAGGTACTTCGCGGGCGACGCCGCGTGCAGAAGCTAGTAGGTAATAAATTGGTTGGACACAAGTGTTGATGGCTTGACATCCAGTGCTTTTGCAGATTACTGCAATGTTAAACAAAACATGACTTTTTTGCTCAATATTCTCAGGATTTCCTGCAATGGATATATTTACACTTGCGTCACAATCACAATAAAAGTAGTATAATAAAAAGTTAACAGTCGAATGCATCATAGAAAATCCCTTGACAAGTTACTTGCGACAAACATTATAAATGAAAATTTCGCTCAATTTCGCAATATTATTCTGTTTTCATTACCTTTTTGTTTTTCAGGAAAACAACAACAAAGAGAATTTGTTTCAATATCGACAAAAAATCGAAGGAGCAAAGAATGAAAACACAAGGCTGTCAAAACACGAATGAAAATGTTTTCAACCAAATGTCACTCAAGGAAATGATAAGATCGTTGCACACTGAAAGATATTATAGCGTAGCGTTTGATAACAACGGGGTTTTCGGCAAAATATGTAAAAAAGACCTTTCTAAATCCACCGGAGAATTTGAAATAAAAAAGCCTATGAAACTCATCCGTTAACGTTACGCTATGTACAATATGTAGCGTCAAAGTTTCTAGACAAAGTTTTTAGCACCAACTAAATAAATTCAGTGTTTGAAAACATTCTAATCGGAGCGAGTAAAATTATAGACGCTGTCAAAAAATAGCGCGAAATCTACATAACGTAACGTTTAAGAATGTAAATTGTCGTTATTAAATACATCAAAAATTACAGCGATTGCCTCGAAGGTTAATAAAAATAGTTGTCTAACGTTTTTCGGATCTTTAGTAACTTAGATCTATGAGGATATCTAAAAGGCGTAGTCAGCACGTGCGAACATTATTTAGGAGATGCTCACGTTTTGAATAGCATTAAGTATTCCGTACGTGACTAAATGCCCGTATCGCCGCTCGCGTAATTTCTCAAGTAGTAATATATATTACAGTTATATCTTGTCATTATATCCTAGCTTGCAGTACCAAACAAGGTTTACTCCACTCAGCAAAGCATGTCTGCGAACGACGTTTGCTCATTACGAAAACAATCTACTTGCAAACAACACATAATGACGTAGAGAATAATAATCATGGCGGTTTCGTTGTAAATGATTATTTTACTATCACTCTAAAGGACAATGACCTTTAACGTATGCCATGACGTCACGCTCTTTCTCGTTCAAATAAAAGAGTTTTGGACAAAATTTTCTCGTGGTTGCTATGTTAGCCTGGCTGAAACTTTATAGATTGTGGTAATAATAAATAAGACAGCGTTTCTGGCGTAGTGGTAAAACCTGCCAATCTTAAGGTCGTAGGCTCGAATACGGTCGTGTATCAATGGATTTTTAGTAGAAATGTATACGCGCAATGCTCTTAAACGGTGAAGGAAAACATTGTGAGGGAAAAGGGATATCTTTGTACCAAGTATCCGAAGGTTTGTATCGTTAGAAGAGCGGGTCATCGTTCATACTACTTATGTACTTATTTTACTAATTGAATACAATTATAAAAAAATATATAAAATAAGCTTTTATGGAACAAGGGAACGGACGAGAAAAGAGTGCGGCGGAGATGAGAATGTTGAGATGGATGTGTGGAGTGACAAGGATGGATAAAATAAGGAATGAGTATATCAGAGGAAGTCTGAAAGTGGCACCGGTTACAGAAAAGATGAGGAGTAATAGGTTAGCGTAGTATGGACATGTTATGAGAAGCGTTGAATGTCATGTGACGAGAGTGTTAGGTATGAATGTGGATGGATACAGGGGTAGAGGTAGGCCAAAGAAAAGATGGATGGACTGTGTGAAAGATGACATGAGTAAGAAAGGAGTAATGAGATGACGGATGACAGAGAGAAATGGAGGAAGTTCACTGTAGTGCCGACCCCACAACGTGGGAAAAGGGCATAGCCCTTAATCCTACTAATATTATAAACGCGAAAGCTTGTAAGAATGTATGGATGTCTGGATGTATGTTTGTTACTCTTTCACGCTGAAACGGCTGAACGGATTTTGATAAAATTTGGCACAGATGTAGATTATGGTATGTAATAACACATAAACTACATTTTATCCCGGAAAAATGTACGGTCCCTGCGGGATTGATTTTTTTGTTTGCCACGCGGGCGAAGCCTTGGGCGGAAGTTAGTCAATCATATTTCAAGTTAAAGTACTGTAGCCAAGTTATATTACTCTGAGCGTAACGAAGTGAAAAATGAAAATGGAAAATTGGACAAACTTTCTTTGACTGAACAAGAATTTCATGAGTTTCAGAAGAGGGTTATTATTTAGCTGTTATTGTATCAAAAACGTTTTCATTCAGGCTGTTTATTTGTTGGAATTGAAAGGAACTGAAACCAACAATGAGTTCTTGGGAAGTATAGGTACTGATGCCAAATGTTTACACCGTGTTTACACCGTGACATTTGAATCTCTGTATTTCAAAAACAAATGATTTTAGTATGGTCTAACTACTCCTTTATAACTACGGCTTCGCCCGCGTGGTACTTTAAAAAACAAAAAAAAATCTATACCACAGGAGTACGGCTCCTGATTTTTCTGTCTCTGGAGATTTTTTTTTGTTTTTTAAGTTTTTGTACACTTTTCCGATATAAAAAGTAGCCTATGTGCGATTCCAGACTATAATCTATATCTGTGCCAAATTTCATCCAGATCCGTTCGGCTGTTTTAGCGTGAAAGCGTAACAAACATACGTACATCGACGAGACTACTAAGTATACAAATTTCATCCCTTATTTCAACCCCTTCAATCATTTCTGCACAGTATGAAGTAGCCTACGCCCATTCTCAAACTCGTCTATATTTTTACCAAATTTACTCAAAATCGGTTCAACTGTTTAAAACACATGATCACAACTGTACCTAATCCCCAGGCTCGGTAGATATTTCTTTAGTTTTCTAGTTACTTAGATCTTTGAGGATATCTAATGAGGTATGTCCATACGTGATATTTGTCACAGAACATTTTTGCACAGTAGTTATAATATTTCGTGATAGGATGCAAGCCCATAGCCGCTTAAAAGAATACTAATCTATGACAGATGCTTTTGAATTTTTGGTTCCCAGGTACCTATGCTGATTTCCTTCCGATGTTTTCCTTCACCGTTTAAGAGCACTGCTATTGCGCACATAAACTTTTCACACCATTAAAACCTCAAAGTAATCCAAAACTAAGTCCTTTCAAACTAAATCCTTTTTGAAACGTGGTCAATAAAGACGCAGTAGCCTAAGGCGAGGACACACTGGTCTTAGGGGAAACTCACTTACCACCAACTGCCTGTGTCACTCACTTTATCCTGAGAAGATAGATATAAATAAATAAATAATGACGGACAGTCCACACAGCATCATCTAGTCCCAAAGTAAGCTACTCAAAGCTTGTGTTATAGGTACTAGATAACTGATATATTTAATACATTATATACATAGATAGATATATTTTATTATACATTGAAAACACCCAGACCAACAGAACAAATTTCTACAGATCGTACACAAATTTGTTCTGCGGCGGGAATCGAACCCGCAACCTCTTGCAAGATAACTCGAAAAGTATTTAAATCATAAAGCAAACTAGTTTTATTTCAAAAATTAAAAAAAATCTGACTGAAAATAATTGAAAAAAGCTTCAAAAAACTATTTAAATGACGAAGAAAACTAGATTTTGCCTCTGACTACCCCCTTTAGATATTTATTTTATTTTACTTTATTTGGCACACAAAACACATTACAACACAAGCAAAACTTAAATAATAAAAATATACTGTTCTGTACTGAGTTGCAACATAAACACATGTGTGCACAGCTAAGCAAGTAAATGTACATTTTAAGCAGACAAAGGTGACGAAAGAAAATAATAATCTTATACCTTTAAACGAGCAATTCTTGTATATAAACTGCCGTATGTATACACTGCCGGCCAAAAGTTTGAGACCACCTAAATCAAAGTAGAAAAATGAAATAAAACTCAAAATACAAAACAAGAGGTTTAATTATTGTTTAATTATTAGTTAAAATGCTTAATTACTAATACACATATGTACGTTAAAAAGAAAACAAAAAATCAAAGAAAATCTATAAAGTATATGTATATATATATATAATCGGAATCTCGGAAACGGCTCCAGCGATTTTCATGAAATTTAGTATGCAGGGGGTTTCGGGGGCGACAAATCGATCTAGCTAGGTTTCATTTTCCAAAAAACAAGATTTACCAAAAAAAAAACCGAGCAAAGCTCGGTCAACCAGGTACTAATATTTAAACTAGGTGCTAATTAACTAAGCATGCAGATACAAAAATAGATAAACATTTGAAAGTTGAGTTACTTAAAGTTAAATTAAAAGTTAAAAATTTATTATTAAAGTGTTAGTTAAATTATCCTCAAAGATCTAAGTAACTAGAGATTTCAGGAGATATCTACCGATCCTTGGCATTGCAGTCGTGATCGTGTTTTTTTTTGGTAAGAAGGGTGAGCTCATCTAATTTCGTGACAAAGGCATTTGAGAAATAAAATACTAATAAATTATTGAATTACTTTATTTCAGACTTAGCATGAGTTTTAATCAGTCTTTTATGAGGAATATAGAAACAATAAATCACATTTTTTTCTAGAAACTAAAGAGTTATTACCAAATTTACTAAAGCAAGTCAACTTGCCTAATTACGTGGTGACCTCTTTAAGTCCGTGATAGCTACTTCTTTAATTCCGATATAACGGAATTAGGCAAGTTATCTTTATTTAAGTTGTACAAAAGCTCTGTAAACTGTCATTGTTGAACTTAAAACGTTTTCAATGGCGGATTTTAAATCGAACTCAGAGTAGGTACTTTCTGTGCTTCTTGTCATCCATGATATCTGAAAATAAACAAGAAAATTATAATAATAAATACATACCTGCTTAGATTTTAGCGTCGTATAAATTTATAAAACAAATAATCCGAAGTTTGGTAATAAAACTACTATCACTTAATTACATGACAAGTCCAAAAAAAAGTGTCACTCCTTTCCGTGATAACAAAATTATATAATATTGGCTCAAAGTCGTCATTTTAACTAAGATAAAATAAAACTAATAAAATGACATCAACCTTGTCTACTAAACTCAAAATAAGTCAATACTTTCAGTTAAAACCACAAATAATTGTACGTAACTACTTTAATTCTGTGATAGCACAGAAACCACTGAACCGCTAAAACGCTAATATTTTTGACGAACAAAATAAGCTCTAACACTAAAACAACGCAGAACTATGACGAATTTTTTACTGCCACAACAAGGAAATATCAATAAAAATTCACTTTATTAGAGAGAAGCTAAGAAATCGGTTAAATACTTACATAAATACAGCAAAGTTCGCCACCAATTCACAAACACTGCCGAAACCGGCGAGAATTGCACGCGAACTGACAAAACCGTTAGTTGTTCCTATCTCGCTCACTCGAGCGTCCCCAAACTTTACAGACGAATTTGATATTTATTACAGAGTCATAAGGTTGTATTTCAATTCATTGATTTCACTCTTACAGTCCTATAATAGCGTTCAAACCAAATGTCACCGAATTAAGCGAGTCACAGAATTAGATGAGTTCACCCTACCTACTAAAGTGTTAAGTAAAAATTTTGAAATATATTACTTCCGAAAGAGTGAATCTCTGTTGACGCGTTAGCAGTATTGTTTATTCCACACCGGAAGAGCTTCGTGCCCGTGTCACTTCCTGTGATTAACGATCCTAACCCAATTTCCTGTAAACTTGGAAAATATTGGCGGCGGCGCGAATCAGAGACAGACGCCGTGAATTTAAATGTAAGCTTTTTAATTCAAAGCCTTAAGAGCAGTTACTGGCAAAAGTGTGAAAAAAACCTGTCAAAAAGTTAAGCCGTTTATGAGTTTTGCAAAAGTTATGCACATTAATTGGTTTTTATTATCATTCCCTGATTTTTTTGTACATTAATATAAAATAAATAATAAATAATAAATAATAAATAATAAATAATAAATAATAAATAATAAATAATAAATAATAAATAATAAATAATAAATAATAAATAATAAATAATAAATAATAAATAATAAATAATAAATAATAAATAATAAATAATAAATAATAAATAATAAATAATAAATAATAAATAATAAATAATAAATAATAAATAATAAATAATAAATAATAAATAATAAATAATAAATAATAAATAATAAATAATAAATAATAAATAATAAATAATAAATAATAAATAATAAATAATAAATAATAAATAATAAATAATAAATAATAAATAATAAATAATAAATAATAAATAATAAATAATAAATAATAAATAATAAATAATAAATAATAAATAATAAATAATAAATAATAAATAATAAATAATAAATAAAAAATAATAAATAATAAATAATAAATAATAATAAATAAATAATGCTGGACAATCCACACAGCATCATCTAGCCCCAAAGTAAGCTACTCAAAGCTTGTGTTATGGGTACTAGATAACTGATATATTTAATACATGATGTAGGTACATAGATAGATATTTTTTATTATATATACACACCCAGACCAACGGAACAAATTTCTGCAGATCGTACACAAATTTGTTCCGAGGCGGGAATCGAACCCGCAACCTCTTGCGTCGCAGGCGGACTCTTGCCCGCTGCGCCACTGAGGTCGTCATATAGGGATTCATTTGGTAGATACATTACATAGATGTTATAATTGTTAACACTGACAAAAATAATATAGTTTACCTCTTTTAACATTCTGACGGCAACTGTACCTTTTTAATTCAAATCCCGAGGTATACCCTATTCTATGTCAAAGCGGACGGCTCTCAGGTGGCCGAATTTGTCGGCCTTTGAAGTGTTTTTTGGGTTTTTATGAATAACTCGAGCCCAGCAGAGATTGGGTACGAATTGTGTTATCCAATTTGAATACCAATCAGCAAATGGGTTATCATAGCGGTATTTGCGAATCGGTGAATACATCAGTGATATGTTGTTTGTTTGTTGGGAAGCGAGATTTTGGGTTCGATTATTGATATTTAAAAAAAAACCGACTTCAAAAAAGGAGGTTTTTAATATGTATTTTTTTTTCATAATAAGACCTGGGGCCTTACCACAAAATCTTTCAGAAAGATTCCGTAACGATTCCATTATAGAAACGTCACTACTTCCATAAAATTTGCATAGGAGATGGTACGAAATAAAAAATAAAATAAATATGATCACGACTGTAATCCCCAGGCTCGGTAGATATCTCCTCAGATCTCCAGTTACTTAGATCTTTGAGGATATCTAAAGAGTCAGAGGCACGTCCAAACATAATAATTAGGCATGTCCACATTTTGCAAGGTAGAAGAAAAATACGGAAAACCATGAAAAGTTAAAAATGTTTTTTTCTGTCATTTAAATCAACTTTATCCTCTCGTATATTCGTATATATTAAGAACTTTTTTCCATTGGGAGTTGATGGTAATTTTTTTCATCAGCTTCAAAAATAATGTTTTTCCCCACCAAATAACTAATGGCGGTAAGTGAACAGGAATGTAACTCGAAATAAAACTAAAAGAGACACAAAATAAAAATCCCACGGTTGAAATTATACGCAGGATTTGCCTTTACCATTTTTTACCTTTAGTTTCTATAATACTGTAAACGTAAAAAAGCGGGGCTGACGTACTTACGACTAAGACAAAAAAATCAATAATTAATAAAAAATATCATGACTGTAATCCCCAGGCTCGGTAGATATCTCCTCAGATCTCTAGTTACTTAGATCTTTGAGGATATCTGAATAGGGTAGTTAGCACGTTCAAACATGATATTTGGCACATGCTTACATTTTTCACAGTAGTTATTAGTATAATATATAACAAAAGACTAACCAAAATAAAAAAATAGGATAATTATAATATTATATAATATTATGGTGATGAATATATGTAATATACATATGTATATTGCTCAGAATGGCTACTTGATTCCATGCATAATAAATGACATCACATTTATTTTTACTCAGCTGATTATATAATTAACTAGCTTCCGCCTGCGGCTTTGCCCACGAGGTACCTACATAAAATATACCCTATGTTCATTCTGAAAATTCATTCTTCATATTAGTGAAAGAATTTTCAATTCGGTCCATTAGTTTCGGAGCCTATTCAATTCAAACAAACAAATCTTTCTTCTACATTATAATAATGTTTGATGTTTAATTTGAGAGCCGCTTTCTAGCGGTCACCGCTTCCTAAGAACCTAGGTTTCAGTGGGAGAAGTCGCACATTTTAATTATACCCGTGGTAAATATTACTTACAGGGAAATAACTCTGTAATTATACATTGCGATTACTTAGGGATGGGAAAATGAGATTTATATTAATTTCAGAGTTGCGAACGGTTAAGGAAAACATCGTGAGGAAACCGGCATAGGTAGATACTCTATAACTGATAACACAAAATTAAAAATTTTAAAAACCCCCCGATACCTAAACCTTACCCTAACATGTCATATTTAAAGTCATGGTTACCTTACCATGTTCTTTCAATATCATTGAAGTAGCACGGTACCAAATTTCGAATCGATCGGACATAAGGAAGTTAGTCAGATCCCCTCATCAACTAGAAAAGACCTGATGATCAAACGGCTGAACAGATTTTCATGAAACATGGCTAAGAACACTCGGGATAAAATTATCTATGACACAAAAAAAACAAAACGAAAATCGGTTTATTGGTTTGGGAGCTACGATGCCACAGACAGACACACAGACACACAGATACATTGGTGGTAATTCGGTTGTTTTGCAGACTAACTTAAAAAATGCTACCATAGGTACGATCTTATTTGGCTTACTCTATAGACCAAATTAGCTTAACATTTTTGAATGACAGTTTTAAAAAGATCTAAAATTGACATAATCATTCTAATTTAATTAATTTTCCACTATTTTCACGTAGCTTTAGTCAACACCAATTTACATGGCTTCTAAAATAAGCTAAAACACGTCAATCATACGTCAGTTTAGTCAAATTTAGAATTGTAATTTAAAATGTTTACGCTAATTTAGTATTTGATGTGAACAAAATAAGGTCGCGTATATTTCAGCATTTTTTTAGTTAGTCTTAAAAATTGCTGAAATATACGCGACCTTATCAGTTTAGTTAGTCCGCGGAACAACAAAATCACCCCCAATGTCAGACACGTTAAACTTATAACACCCCTCTTTTTCGTAAGGGGTTAAAAATTCGATTGTAGCTAGTGAGAAAGACCAGTAATGAACTTCACTTGGTAATAACAGGTAACATAACTTCAGGTGGTAAAGACTATTTAACTTGTATGCTTAAAAACCTAACCTACCGCAAATTTGCGTAGACAAACTGCTTGGAATGTTTTTTAACCTTTTTTTTTTTTTTTTTTTGTAAACTGTCTTTATAGTACTTATAATTTTATAGTAAGTTCCTACCATGAAATAGTTTTAAGTATACATTGTTTTTTATTACGAGGTCTGAAAATAAATATTCTAAAATATAAATATTCTATAACCCGAGTAGGTAACATTTTGGCGCTAATTTAAGAGTTATAAGAGATGCATAGAAGAGCCGTTAAAATCTCTAGGCTATAGACAAGTTCTAAGGTCTATAGTTTAAATAAATAAATAAATAAAATCATTTATTTCAGACCACAATTTTTGATCCATAGATTAATATTAATACACAATACACAGTAAGATGAAACAAAATAAAATTAAATTAAATTAAATAAAACCTAGCCAGATCATTGAGCCACCATGGAAGATACCGGTTTCAGCATCATTAGCCAGTAGCCCATGATCGTGGAACGGAGGTCCTGCGCCACAGCGGCCAGCAGGCTGTTGGAGCTGCGGCGCATGCGGCCCACCAGGGATGCGACCCGCTTGCGCATGATTGCGTGGAAACCATCCACGCGCTTGTCCGCGAACATCCCTGATGCGCTACAGTACCGCGGCAGCCCCAACAACATCCTGAAACCGTTATTATACTGGACACGTAAGGCGTTGTAGGCTTTTTGTGTATATCTGGCCCACAGACTGCACGTGTAGAAAGAAGTTCAAGTTGTTAAAGCTTCGACTGTCAACAGCATGCAAACGCGAGTCGTAAAGTCACTTCACTTTTTATTGTACCGCAAAATCGGGTTAAGATTTTATTGGAAAAGATATTGCGGTGAGTATTTTTGAACAAAAATCGCTTTCTGCATCGAGACAGATAACGTTTTATGGTTATGGATCAAAAGGTTGGCCGGACTGGTCCAATGGGACACTTTTATTGGACAACTTGGATATATGTTTTTTCTGGGAGGTATCAATTTAAGATTGGACTGGCGGGTTTTAAGATAAATACGGATTTCTTACTTTTTTCCTCATTTTTAAAAAAGCTGAGTGAGCAGAGCGCTGGTGGTGTAGTGGTAGCACCTCCGCCTCACGATCCGAAGGTCGTGGGTTCAAAACTGGTCGTGCACCAATGAGTTTTCCATTCGAAAAATTGATGTGCGCAATGCCCATCGTTAGGAAACCGGCATACCCTAGAACCAAAAATTCGAAGGTGTGTGTCATAGGTTAGTATTCTTATAAGTGGCGATGGGCTTGCAACCTGTCACGTACGGAATACTAACTACTGTGCAAAATGTGGGCATGTACCTAATGTCATATTATATGAACCTCTGACCTTTTTAGATATAATTTATTTACTAAAGTAATTAGTAACTAAAGATCTGAGGAGATATCTACCGAGCCTGGGGATTACAGTCGTGATCATGTATTTTTTTTTTTTTTTTTCTTCTTAACATGTGGTAAAAGGACGAAAGTTCACTGCCGAGGCTCTTTTTGTGTATTATTATAAATCGAATACCTATATACGAGCAATTCTTGTAAATACTATCTGAATCTCGGAAACGGATCCAACGATTTTCATGAAATTTAGTATGCAGGGGGTTTTAGGGGCGATAAATCTATCTAGCTAGGTTTCATTATTAGAAAACGTCGTTTACCTCAAAAAAAAGAGCAGAGCTCGGTCATCCAGGTACTATTATTTAAATAAACAATTATTGTAGGTGGCAATGCGTGTGTATAAAATACCTCATCCGAGTAAAGTTTAAAGTGTACCAAAAGCACTAAATTACATGTGGCACATCCGGCACAGAGACGTATTCCAGGGTTTGGTTTCAGGGGTTCTGGATCCATCCATACTAATTTTATAAATAACTACGACTAAAATTTTCACGACAATACAGCTGAACGGATCTAAAGGTGCTGCCACACTGCTGTTTAAAAATGTTTACAAACGTTAGTGAACATTAAAATTTGTTAAGAAACATACGATCACATTTTTATTAAATGTTTTCATGTTAGATAATGTCATTAAATATTTCTAAACTAGTTTACAAATTGTAACTTCTAATGCGATCTCCAACAAGGTTGCGTTAAACGTTGAACGCTACCACGGAGAGGGTATGAAAGAGACAGAGCGAGAGTGAATGCGTGCACTCGAACGCATGCGCGTAGTATACCTGTTACGCACGCACGCACTATTTTTCTGTTTGTAAATATTTTCCATCAGTGTACTTTAAACATTTAACAATTCAAGAATGTAACAATTATATATATTTATTTATTATTATTATCCTAAGGAAGGACATGGGCTATCTTTTGTTTCAAAAAGTAATCTCAAAGGGGCTGAAACAGGGGTTGAAAGTTTCTATGGATAGATGTGATGCGGCCAAGGTGTCAACGGATAAACTACTGTGGTGGTAAACCTATACTCTTGCTAAGTCTTGCCCCTGGCTAGACCCCCTAATCCATTCCTGAGTCCGACCTAACGTGAGTATCCGGCGTTTAGTCGCCACCATAAATCCGCCTTTCCAGCGAACAGTACTGCGGTTTTTGTGTTTTGCAAAATTATAATATGTATTCTGTTATAAAAAAATAAATAAATAAATAAATAAATATGATCACGACTGTAATCCCCGGGCTCGGTAGATATCTCCTCAGATCTTTGGTTACTTAAATCTTTTTGAGGATATCTAAAGGGGGTAGTCAGAGGCAAGTCCAAACATGACATTTGGTACATGCCCACATTTTGCACAGTAGTTAGTATTCCGTACGTGACAGGTTGCAAGCCCATCGCCGCTTATAAGAATACTAACCTATGACGCACACCTTCGAATTTTTGGTTCTAGGGTATGCCGGTTTCCTCACGATGTTTTCCTTCACCGTTTAAGAGCACTGGCATTGCGCACATAAATTTTTCGAATGGAAAAACTCATTGGTGCACGACCAGGTTTGAACCCACGACCTTCGGATCGTGAAGCCGGGGTGCTACCACTACACCACCAGCGCTCTCTGTTATTGTTACGCTAAACTCGCGTATTCTGTTATTGTTACGCTAAACAGTTTGTAAGCTATCGGCGTTGTTTTCCTTCACCGTTCGAGAATACTTCGGATTTTCTGCGATGCATTCGACTGTCAATTTTGTTGCTCCAGTTTTTTTATTTATTTATTATTTTCATTTATTCTTTGTACCTAGATAATTACTTTTAAAGCTTAAAACTAATGGCATGTACACAGGCGAGCTTAACCCTATTCGTTTTTAGATTTTTTCTCGTGTTATTTTGATATCTGTGTAAATTTGATGGGTATTTTTCCAATGAACTACATAATCCCTGAGTAACATAGACTATTATTATGCTAAATTGTATTTTTACGGACAAAGTCGCAAGTAATAGCTAGTGATTAATATAAATAGTCTTTTAATTGAGGTGTTTTTCCACTCTGAAGTCTAGAGGCTTTGAAATTTAACTTATGAACCCAAATCCTCACCAATTAAGCAACTCGGATGTTTCTAGGGCTCCCATAACACTTAACGTTCACTCATGCGTTCGTTCATTCGTTCACTCGTACGTTTGTAGAATATTTTTTTTATGATTTGCGTAGTTTTTAACCCGACTGCGAAGCAATGTAGGGTGTATGTAAGCAAGTTCATTTGGCTGTCGCTGTATCCAAAACGGCTGAACGGATTTTGACAAATGAGGTGTCGCTGGATTTGTCTAGATCATAAAAGTGACATAAGTTATACAAAATGTAAAAAAATCAAATATGGCGGCTGTAAAAATATATTTTCAGTTACATTCAGTCGAGTTTTGAAATTTTTGCAATAAATATTTACAGAAACAGTAGAAATAGTAGTTTGCAACAACATTTTAAACATTCAAACCAAGTTTCGACCCGTTAAGCTAACTGGTACACTCTACCTAAGCTTCTTTCAACGCTAGCATTCGCCAGCTAAGCTAGGCAGTCATATTTTTCACCAATAAGTACCTTAAATTATTAAACAAAATTATTTTCACACTGAAAAACGAGACACCTATAGGATCCTACACGGTATATACAATAAATAATAACACATAGAAACGCAACTGCGACTCAGGATATTAAAGTTGAAGATTTTTGGACGTCCCACACTCCACATCCCTACCGGTAGAAATAGATCTACACAAATGTACACTTATCCCTACCAGTAGGGATAACCGAGTATGAATAAGAAATTTTCTGTGCGCCTATCCCTACCGGTAGAAATAGATCTGCACAAATGTACACTTATCCCTACCAGTAGGGATAACCGAGTATGGATAAGAAATTTTCTGTGCGCCTATCCCTACCGGTAGAAATAGAACTACACAAACGTGCACTTATCCCTACCAGTAGGGATAGCTTGGTAGGGATAAGTGTACCAGCCGGCTTTCAGTAGCTTTTTACGACGTACTTATGTACATAATAAAAACCAGTCAAAATGAATGAATTAACATCAGAAAACTTTCGTGCGTGATATTGCTATTAACTAACGGTGTTTGTCAGTTTTTGTTTTTGTGTTAAAATTTTATTAGTTCTTATTTTTATAGAAAAAATAAAAATATTTTGTAAAAAACTACAGATATTATTTCATACTAGCTTCTGCACGCGGCGTCGCCCGCGAAGTACCTACATAAAATATAGCCTATGTTCATCCTGAAAGTTCATTCTACACATTAGTGAAAGAATTTTTCAAATCGGTTCAGTAGTTTCGGAGCCTATTCAATTCAAACAAACAAACAAACAATCAAAGTTTTCCTCTTTATAATATTAGTATAGATATTACAATGTGTAACAGTTAAATGTAAGAATATGGCTATAAAAACTTTAATGGACATGGACTTTTTGTACCTTTCTGGCAATGAAAACTGTCACGCATATAAATAATATAAATGATAATTATCTAATTTATGAATCTCGAAAGCGGCTTCAACGATTTTCATGAAGTTTAGTATGCAGGGGTTTGCGGGGGCGATAAATCTTTCAGGCTAGGTTTCATTTTTAGAAAACGTCATTGTTTTACCAAAAAACCGAGTAAAGCTCGGTCATTCAGGTACTATATTATTATTATGCATATAATATAAATCAATCTAATATTGTGACACGTTTCACATCGTAATGACGAATGTCGTAATAAGTTTATGTGAATTTATTTTTTGCCTGTTTTTTAAATCAGCTTTTTTACTAGTTTCGATTCTATAAAATATTACGCTCTGCATTAGCAAGGTGTGAAATATAAAATACATTTTAAAAATAGCCTCTCTTGTCTGGAAATATTCGTTTGTAAGGCTTCCATACTTCTGCAAAAAGGTAGGATATCACGTTTCTAATTATTATTTAATGTGAAAATTCTGTTTCATAGAATCTAAGTATCTAAAAATCTTTCTTTGTCTCTGCTCTCAACGTTGTTAAAGAAAATTAGCCTCCTTAGCAGAATGCATTCTTCTTCTTCTTACTTAAACTACTACTTATTATAAATGTGAAAGTACCTCTGTTTGTTTGTTACCTTTTCAGAAATAAACGGCTGAAGGGATCGTAATGAAACTTTTTTGAAATTTAGCTAGGTTTCATTTTTAGAAAACGTCATTTACCAAAAAAAAAAAAACAAGCAAAGCTCGGTCACCCAGGTAGGTACTATAACTAAACCACGAATAACACAAAATATATTTTTGAATTGTATGTACTTTTAAACTTACGCGATCTGAACACATTATTATTGTCTACCCGTGACCACGACAGCGTGCAAACCTGTCGAAACGTCGGGTAAATATAAGGTAATTTAAACGCGATAAATACCCGTCTAATACTAATAATTTTTGAATTTTGCAGAAATGGGAATAAAAATTGTGCAGAAGAAATAGTGCCGTTCGTGGTACCAGCCTGTACCCCTAGTATGAGTTTTTGATAGTTTACGAAAACTTTTTTCGAATAGTATCCTTTCATACATTTACCTCCATCAGAAATGTTACGGAACTAAAATAAAGTCGATATCGTGAAAATTCGGTTTGAAAATCATTGCTGGGACTGCCGATTAGATAATATTTTCGATATTATCGATCTTATTTTGGTTCCTTAACATTTCCGATGGAGGTAAATCTATGAAAGGATACTATTCGAAAAAAGTTTTCGTAAATCAAAAACTCATACTAGGGGTACTGTAATATTGACGGATTTTTGCGGATGAAGTCGCGAGAAAAAGCTAGCTAAACATATTTTAAAATAGTATCAGCTGGTCACCGCACGAACGCGCCATAAAACCGGGGATCTGCTAAAGCGACGCAGGTTTGTAACTTTGCACATTTTTGTACAATCTTTTGTTCTGAAAATTCTAAAAATTTTCCATAACCAGAGATAGAAATAGATATAGGAACTAATATTTGGACCTTATTCAATTTGATATTTTATAGTTATTTAAAAAAACTTTATTATCATTTATTTATTCTTTGTACACAGATTAATACATGTAAGTACACAGATTAATACATTTTAAGGCTTAAAACTAATGTTATGTACACAGGCGAGCTTAACCCTAAAAAAGTTCTCTTCCAGCAAACCTTGGGATTGGGGATCTATGGAGATTTTTAACTATTGGTGGTATCATGTCCGCCGGTTTCCTCACGATGTTTTCCTTCACCGTTTAAGAGCACTGGCGTTACGCACATAAATTTTTGAGTACAGAAACTCATTGGTGCACGACCTGGTTTGTACCCACGACCTTCGGATCGTGAGGCAGGAGCTACCACTACACCACCAGTGTTCTTCGCCAGAGTCGCCGAATTTTGGGAGAAAAAGATTTTGCTGTTGACTCGAAAGAAGAACACATTACCTTCTTCACTTCGCAGTCGGGTAACAAAGGTTGAAAGTACACCTCTAGGGTCGTTTATTTACAAAACTCACCTCACCGTTACGAGACTAAACACCCCTCTTACGGTATACTACGTCACCTGTTAAACCTTCGATAATTCACGGAAAACACCGTTTAAGCCACACGTAACGCATTCACACCGTTCCGTAACACTTTATTTTTAACCCCCGACGAAAAAAGAGGGATGTTATAAGTCTAACGAGGGTGTGTTTGTATCTGTGTATCTGTCTGTGGTAACGCATCTCCCAAACGGATGAACCGATTTTCGTTTAGTGTTTTTTGTGTCTTAGATAATTATATCCCGAGTGTTCTTAGAGCGCTGGTGGTGTAGTGGTAGCACCCCTACCTCACGATCCGAAGGTCGTGGGTTCAAACCTGGTCGTGCACCAATGAGTTTTTCCATTCGAAAAATTTATGTGCGCAATGCCAGTGCTCTTAAACGGTGAAGGAAAACATCGTGAGGAAACCGATACCCTAGAACCAAAAATTCGAAGGTATGTGTCATAGGTTAGTATTCTTATAAGCGGCGATGGGCTTGCAACCTGTCACGTACGGAATACTAACTACTGTGCAAAAAGTGGGCATGTACCAAATGTCATGTTTGGACGTGCCTCTGACTACCCTCTTTAGATATCCTCAAAGATCTAAATAACTAGAGATCTGAGGAGATATCTCCTGAGCCTGGGGATTACAGTCGTGATCATATATATATATTTTTAGGAACCAAGTAATGATTCAAATAAAAAAAATACAGACGGACGGCGGATTAACTTTAATCCTTTACAATTTGATAAAAATTAAACATAAAGAAAACCAAAAGGAATCAAATCAAACTTACAACAAACCACAGTTAAATTTAACATGAACTCAGAGTAACTTACTCGTAATCTAACCACATAGGTAAGTAGGTAGGTAGCTCACAATTACCGACAATCGTAACTACTTAGATGTTCACTCGTCGAAGGCTCGTGCGCAACTGGGCTGCTGCTTGCTTTGCGCCCGCTTTTATAGGCGCGCTGTCCCCTATGACTCATCGTCGGACGATATTGCTAACACGGCCTCTCCTGACGACGGGTCGTCCTCGGCCCGCAAGCATGGTAGCAATAGGCAGGACTGGTGCCAGGAGCTGTTGAAGGTCCGGCTTCAGGATCAGCCAGCATCTAGCAGGGGCGTAGACCGCTGAACCCTTGCTGCGGAGTCTGATGAGCTATCCTAGGACTCATCAGATTCACCTTCTGTGAAAGAACGACATGTATAAATACGTGCGCAGTTTCTTAAAACTGCCACTTCATTATTCATTCTCAGTTCATAATCTCTTTCACTTAATTAATACATCGCACATCAACCGTCATCTCGTAACTCGAGTCTCACAGGAGTCACCTCAGAGACGTCTCAAATAATAATAAAGAAAAAAATAGGGCCCCTGATACTTTTCCCCATCATGTCTCGACGCAGCATCGGGTCTTCCACAGACCGTTCTGCATCACCTCACGTCGTGGAGGTCAGCGCACGTGCGTCACACGCGCACAAGCGTCTATCTAAGAGTCTGTCGATGTAAAACACGGGTTAAGTAATAACATCAAAAGCAATTGCCTATTCTTTCATTCATCATCTGGCAAGGCCCTCTTTCAACGAAACACACTTAGCTAGGTACCTAGTCCTTCACTAACATTCTTCGTATCAACATACGTCTTCTGACAAGTGTCACACATTCTCTTACTTTGTACGTACAAATCTACTAAAACCCCCCACACGTGTCTGCCGGACATGAGTCCATACGTATTGAAAAATACGTCTGCCAGGACAACACCTGTACGCGTTAGACGCGTCTGCCAGACCGGAGTCTGTACGCATTGAGAAATGCGTCTGCCAGGACAGCGCCTGTACGTGTTAGACACGTCTGCCAGACCGGAGTCTGTACGCATTGAGAAATGCGTCTGCCAGGACAGCGCCTGTACGTGTTAGACACGTCTGCCAGACCGGAGTCTGTACGCATTGAGAAATGCGTCTGCCAGGACAGCGCCTGTACGCGTTAGACGCGTCTGCCAGACCGGAGTCTGTACGCATTGAGAAATGCGTCTGCCAGGACAGCGCCTGTACGTGTTAGACACGTCTGCCAGACCGGAGTCTGTACGCATTGAGAAATGCGTCTGCCAGGACAGCGCCTGTACGCGTTAGACGCGTCTGCCAGACCGGAGTCTGTACGCATCTCTGGACACCGATCGCCTCGCCACAGCGCCATACTGCACTGCAACCTGGGTCTGCCCACAGCTATCGCTCGACAGCGCAGCGTCAGCTCACACCGACCGCTCGGCAGAACGTTGACCACCTCGTAAAGGCCACGTACTCCCAGATTCAGTTTTCCTGTCATACAGAAAGCACAAGTATATTTTCAGTTTTCCTGTCATACAGAAAGCACAAGCATATTTTCAAGCAACTGCCTCTAAATAAGCTGCAGATTGCAAGTTGTTTCACCAATGAAGGAGTTCCGGACCTCGATCATTACCAAAACAACTGCAAAGCCACCGGGTAACTATTATCGAAATAAAAAGGTAGCCAAAAATGTCGAAGCTACGAATAGCAAACTGCTAAATGTCGGATCAAATAGCCATTATGTCGGGGCTGCTGGTATAACTCACTACTACAGAAAAATATTTCATACTTCACCAGGGTCAACTTGCCACACCACTGAACCATAATGTTCTGCGGCAGTCAGAGTCTTCTTTCCGTACAAACAGCCAATAGCTCGAGCTCGTATCGGTGATACGGCAACGATCACACGACCTCATAGGGACTGCGCAGTGCGCATCCTGGAGTTCAGCTTCGCTAGGACACGTGTGATCCTATTAAATGACTGCACTGCAGGCTGGGTCTGCCCACAGCTACCGCTCGATAGCGCAGCGTAAGCGCACAGAACGTTGACCACCTCGTAGGGGCCACGCACTCTCAGATCTAACTTCCCTGTGAACAGGAAAGGTTAAGCACGAACACAAAGTCATCACATCACATCAAGTGCAAACCGTCTATTCCGTTTGGAATACTCGTCTTGGTAGACTTGGTTCTACTCGAGAAGGTGTCGAGTCCGACATCTCAATATTTTACGCAAGGCTTTACAATTTGGCCTACATTTTTCAGTTGTAACCTCTAACCTGTAGTTCACTCTACCAGTTATTAGTCTACCAGTATTAGTCTCTGTTAATTTAACTTTAATTTGGAAACGGCTAACCATTGTTTCACAATAAAACCAAACAGTGAATTACCATGAAGTATACACGAAATAATGAGACTAACTGCAAACTGCACCGATAGCAAACTTACTAGACACGCTCACTGTGCGGTGTCTCACATCTAATTTACCCAATAACGCCAGCGCGGCGGTATTTATAAAAACAATAGGAACACTTAGCTTACCAACATACCGATGATTACATCGTCTACCTGTTCTAGTGTTACACTCTAGCCACTGGTCTGCCAGACATGAGTTCATACGCACTGATAAATGCGTCTGCTTGGATTACACCTGTACTCGTTCAGAAACACGTCTGCAGGGCCAGAAGTCCAAGGGAAGCATCGCGCGCAGTAAGTAGAAAGTTCGCGTCGCATGCTCGTCCCACCACGCGAAGCGAAACGCCTCACGTATGCCATCATACACACCGCTAGGATATGTGTGATCCAAATAAGTGACTGCAACATAAAACATTCAGATTAACACACACTTAAAATGCAGCAAACCTCTTGGGATACCATTCTCTTTTCAAAGGAGTACTGTACTGAGCTGCGGCTTGGGTAGTTTTACCCCGCGCACCACTCAGTAGTTTAAGTTCATAACGGTCACTTGGCAAACCCTTGATAACACTGTACGAGTAGCGACAGCAGAGCGACGGAAGCAGCAAAGCGACAGCGACCGCCTCGCGATCGGCCTGCCGTACTCCACTCTTCAAACGCTCGGCTTCACCTGACCTTGTCTAATACCTCTGAAATCTCACAAACAACGGTTATACGATTGTCAACATGTTTACTTTGATCACCAGTAGTGCGTAAGGCTTACAATGCCTTCAGAGTGTTGAGTTGTCTCGTTAGACGCGAAATCAGCTGGTGTCAAGTCAGTTAAGTCAGTAGGTATACGTTATATAAGCGGGAGAAGAAAGGTCATTTCGACTCGAGGGTAGTCGAAATACAGCACGGCTCATCGGAACGGGCATACACGATGATTACCGTTCTCAGATACGCTCGCGACACCTTTCCCGACTAGGAGTAAGAGAGCGGCGATATCGCAAACTAGCTTCAAGATAACAACTGCCATAGATCACGTCATATGAACGATCAGCGTCACGCATCGTTCGGGAGTATGTAAGACGTCTGTTGTCGTTTCGAGAATGAGACTGAAACCCACTCCTACTCCGTGGAGCCCTATATGTGCGCCACGGCGTTCGACGATGTGACACATCGGGAACGGGATCGTTATCTAATTAATAGGACGAGAACTGCCTCGATATGCGAGACATGTGACATCTGTGATGTTAACGAGGACTACGTGTACGGTTATGTGAGCTACCTCGTAAACAATGTCTAAAACTTACACAAGTTCTCAATTCATCAATTTAAACAACAAAACACAAAAATTACTAACTGTGGGTAGTTGTATATTTGCTTCCTTTCTGGTTTATAGGCCTTTGTCTGGTTGTTTATCAGTGCAAAGGTAACGTTTTATCGAGCAAAGAAAGAGAAAGCTGTATGTGGACACAGACCTATCCCACTTCTGATTTTAGGAACCAAGTAATGATTCAAATAAAAAAAATACAGACGGACGGCGGATTAACTTTAATCCTTTACAATTTGATAAAAATTAAACATAAAGAAAACCAAAAGGAATCAAATCAAACTTACAACAAACCACAGTTAAATTTAACATGAACTCAGAGTAACTTACTCGTAATCTAACCACATAGGTAAGTAGGTAGGTAGCTCACAATTACCGACAATCGTAACTACTTAGATGTTCACTCGTCGAAGGCTCGTGCGCAACTGGGCTGCTGCTTGCTTTGCGCCCGCTTTTATAGGCGCGCTGTCCCCTATGACTCATCGTCGGACGATATTGCTAACAATATATATATATATATATGTTCTTAGCCATGTTTCATGAAAATTTGTTCAGCTGATTGAAGATCATCAGCTCTTTTCTAGTTGATAAGGGGATCTGACAAACTTTCTTATGATCGGTTCGAAATTTGGTACTCTATTTGTTCAATGATATTGAAAGAACATGGTAAGGTGACCATGACTTTAGATATGACATGTGGATGGATACAGGGGTAGAGGTAGGCCAAAGAAAAGATGGATGGACTGTGTGAAAGATGACATGGGTAAGAAAGGAGTGAGTACTGAGATGACGAGTGACAGAGGGAAATGGAAGAGGATCACATGTTGTGCCGACCCCACATAGCGTGGGATAAGGGCAGGAAGATGATGATGATGATGTTAGGGTAAGATTTGATGTCGGGGTGTTTTTATACTTTTTAATTTTGTATTTATTATTTACTAGTAGTCCGCCCCGGCTTCGCACGGGTATTTATATATACCTATAAATGGTCACGACTGTAATTCCCAGGCTCGGTAGATATCTCCCAGATTTCTAGTTACTTTGATCTTTGAGTAGGTACTCGTACATGACAGGATGCAAGCCCATCGCCGCTTATAAGAATACTAACCTATGACACACACCTCGAACTTTTGGTTCTAGGGTATGCCGGTTTCTTCACGCTGTTTTCCTTCACCGTTTAAGAACACAGGCATTGCGCACATAAATTGTTCGAATAGAAAAACACATTGGTGCATGACCAGGTTTGAACCCATGACCTTCAGATCGTGAGGCAGTGGTGCTACCACTACACCACCAGTGCTCTCAAATTTAACAAAAATTTCAAAATTCAATATTTATAATACACGCACGTCTAACCATACCCTGCGTCAGGTTACTAAAAAAAGAAAATTGTAGGTATAGAAAGTTTTAGTATTATTATTTTAATGAACTTTTTTTTTATTATAATGTATTTTTTTGTTTATATTTTTTATTTATTTTTTCATATTGACTCCATCTTGTACACATCCTGTACACCCAGTGACGCCTACAGTGCATAAGCTAGCGCGGCTCTCACGCAACTTTTTTCTATTGCTTACATTTTTAATTTAATGGTATCTTTTGAATGGAATGTCCGAATTGAGTAATTCAAAAAACTATATAAAGGTATTGAAGCAGTCTAGAATATGATGTGATTTATTTTGATAAGGATTAATACTAAGATACAAATAAAGAGCATTTTTCTAAGAGTAGCCTTTCAATTAAAATTTTAAAATAAAAGAACTCTTATTGTGGCATAACTATAATAGTTGGACATAATTATGCTATCGCGACACTTTTTGTAAATAATGATGTGTTCTACAAAGTCGTAGTACATTATTTCAATCTATCGTCAATAGTATTCGCAGCGCACGCGATATAAAGAACTAGCTGTCCCGCCCGCGACTTCGTTCACTTAAAGTAGGTATCTAACTAAACTGAGTTTCAAACAAATCACACTAATAAAAAAATCCCATAATAACTTTGACACCAAATTTTACCCTTTTTAGAAGGTTATTTTGAAATATCCAGGAATACGTTTCTATTTATTTTGCATTTAAAGTATCCAAACCAAAATTAAGATCAATCGCACCACCCTTTAAAAAGTACCCATAGAAACATTGACCCCACATTTGACCTCTTTTTGAAGGTTATTGGAAAATTAAAAAAAAGGTTATGAAAAAGGTTTTGAAGGTCTTATTGAAAAATCCTGAAACATGTGTCCATTCATTTTGTATTTACAGTACACAAAGTTTCAGACCAATCGCACCACCCGTTAAAAAAATCCCATACAAACATTGACCCCTTTTTTAGAGTTACCTATATTTAAAAATTCTAAAACAGAAAACTAAGTTTAAGGCCAATCGCACCACCCGTTAACAAACATTGACCCCCTATTTGATCCCCTTTTTAGAGATATATTGAAAAATCCTAAAACACAAATTAAGTTTCAGACCAATCGCACCACCCGTTGAAAAGTTCCCATACAAACATTGACCCCCCATTTGACCCCTTTTTTAAAAGGTTATTGAAAAATCCTGAAACACGAAACAAAGTTTCAGACAAATCGCACCAGGTTAAAAAGATCCCATACAAACATTGACCCCACATTTGACCCCTTTTTCAAGGTTATATTGAGAAATCCTGAAACACGTGTCCATTTATTTTGCATTTACAGTACACAAATAAAGTTTCAAGGCAATCGCACCACCCGTTAAAAAGTTCCCATACAAAAATTGACCCCACATTTGACCCTTTTTTGATGGTTATATTGAAAAATCCTGAAACACGTGTTTATTCATTTTGCATTTACAGTGCATACACAAAGTTTCATGAAAATCACTCCACGCGTTAAAAAGTTTCATACTAACGTTTTCACCCTTTTTCACCCCCTTAGAGGTGGAATTTCCAAAAATCCCGCCTTAGTGGGTGGTTTTGTTATAAAAGGAAACCACCTTCCAAATTTCAGCTTTCTAGCTTTAGCGGTTTCGGCTGGGCGATGATAAATCAGTCAGTCAGTCAGTCAGTCAGTCAGTCAGGTTAAGCTCTTATATAGATATAGATATTTAAGGTATTTTTTTTACACCTTGGCTTACATTATTGAAGTTTTAGTAAGGATCCCTAATTTTTTTGAAAATATAATATAGCCTATGTCACCCGCTGATAGTGTAGCTTCCCAACAGTGAAAGAATTTTTCAAATCGGTTCAGTAGTTTCGGAGCCTATTCATTTTAAACAAACAAACAAACAAACAATCAAAGTTTTCCTCTTTATAATATTAGTTTAGATAATCTAGAACTAATTAATTACTATCTTATATCTGACCTTATTTTTGTTCCTTATCATTTCCGATGGAGGTAAATGTATGAAAAGATACTATTCGAAAAAAAATTACGTAACCTATCAAAAAATCATACTACTGTAATTCTAAATTTATTACAGTGTAACAGTTTCCAAGTAGTTTCACAGGTCGTAACTCCGCGGGCGATATATCGGCGTAGGGCACAATAAGAGCCATTTTATTACCTGCTAATGCGGCCCTCATTACTTACTCATTCTCTAATTAGAATAGAATAGAATTAGAATATGTTCACGCACAAATATAAACGTTCAAAATCTACTACAAATAAATTACCAATTATCAAAGCGCACGCGCATCAGGCAATATTAAAATTGAATTCAGTGCTGCTAATGGCTATGACGAATGTTCCCTTTCCTCTATCCTAGAACTTTGTAACCGCTAATTACTTACTTCAATATATACGAGCAACGTGCATCAAGCTGAAACAGTTTTTTAATTCCTAAAATATCATATTCTAAGCTAGATAGCATCCAGTAATAGGTTTTACAGTCAATTTCATCGCCTAATAGTCACAATTAGGCACAAATAGAATACAATATTTGACGACCTCAGTGGCGCAGCGAGCGAGAGTCCGCCTGTGACGCAAGAGGTTGCGGGTTCGATTCCCGCCGCGGAATAAGTTTGTGTATGATCTGCAGAAATTTGTTCCGGTTGTCTGGGTGTTTTCTATGTATAATAAAAAATATCTATCTATGTATACAATGTATTAAATATGTCAGTTATCTAGTACCCATAACACAAGCTTTGAGTAGCTTACTTTGGGGCTGGATGATGCTGTGTGGATTGTCCAGCATTATTTATTTATTTATTTATTTAATAGAATTTTACTCAAACACACGGACACTGTGTGTAAGAATAAGAATAAAATAACTTTATTTGTTTGATTAGACTAACATACGAAAACAAAAAAAACTTATAAAAACAACATAAAAAGTCTAAAGAAACAAAATGGCGTCTGCCTCAGCATGGGTTGGTTGCTAGCGAGCTAGCAGCCAACGCTGCTCTTCCGTCAGAGCCCTTTTTCTTTTTGTGTACCATTTCATATATTTTTATAAATCTGTGTTTGCTTTAGAGAGTACCTACTGGTGGTGTAGTGGTACTACCTCACGATGCGAAGGTCGTGGGTTCAAACCTGGTCGTGCACCAATGAGTTTTTCCATTCGAAAAAATTATGTACGCAATGCCAGCACTGGCACTCTTAAACGGTGAAGGAAAACATCGTGAGGAAACCGGCATACCCTAGAACTAAAAATTCGAAGGTGTGTGTCATAGGTTAGTATTCTTATAAGCAGCGATGGGCTTGCAACCTGTCACGTACGGAATCCTACTAATATTATAAACGCGAAAGTTTGTAAGAATGAATAGATATATGTAAGGATGTAGTATGTTTGTTACTCTTTCCCGCTGAAACGGCTGAACGGATCTGGATAAAATTTGGCACAGAGATAGATTATACTCTGGACTGGCACATAGGCTACTTTTTATCCCGGAAAAAACTACGATTCCCGTGGGATAGATTTGTTATCGTTTTTCAAGGTACCACGCGGGCGAAATCGTGGGCGGAAGCGAGAAAATGAGATTAGTTCTATATGAATTTCAGTCCGGAAAGGTACATAACACTTTTACATATAAGAAAGAGTAATTATACTCGTAGCAGGACTTGAGTCAAACTAGAACATATGAACCGCATAATACAGTCCACCACACGAAAACAAACCTTAACCGTACGAGATACAGCCTATTCGAACTGTACGAAACTTAGCTCATCTAACATTTCATCACTAGGTACAACAAGTAAAAAACTGTGCTGGGTAAAGGAAAATGAGTGTTAAGACAAGGTGGCAAGGTCGAAGATGAGTGTATGGGTAAGTTGGTAGCTCTGTACAAAGGAGAGGAGAGGTGTAATGAAAGTTCTCAAAGACGAATACGTCTTTTCTTAAAAGTTTATGATAATTTTTGTTTTAGAGTTCGACGATTAAACTTTTTTGTTGAATTGTACACACTTTTTTTATTACTTTTCAATTTGATATTTTTTTAATCTATTATAATAATATACAACAAAAACATATGAAAAAAAATTTATTGGTAAACATTACCAATTTCAAAGTATTATTATGATAAAATTGTCCCGTTTTCTTCATTATTTCTTAAAAAATCATCTAAAATATCTTCAGCCTAAACAAAACATTTAATTTTATAAATGTAAGTAAGTATAATTAATCATAACTCGACATAAGCTGAACCAAAACGAATGCAGTTTTCACAAATGTATTTAGATAAGCTTGGTTTAAAATTTAGGCTTCGTTTCATCGAAATCAGTTGACAAAATAAAAATATATGCTTACTTGCTGCCACCCGCGGCTTCGCCCGCGTGGTACCTCGAAAAACAAAAACAAATTGACCCCGCGAGAACCGTACATTTTCCGGGATAAAATGTAGCCTATGTGTTCTTCCAGACTATATTCCATATCTGTGCTAAATTTCATCTAGATCCAATCAGCCGTTTCAGCGTGAAAGAGTAACAAACATACATCTACACATTCTTACAAACATTCGCGTTTATATATATAGGATTTTACATTATTCTTCGCGCGCACTGGATGCTACGCGTAAAAGTAATCTAACGTACGAAGTCGCGGTTAACCATTAGTTTATTAATAAGAAGAATAAATGTTATCATAGGTTTATATTATTGTTATCTGTACGTCGATTTTGTAAAATTCAAACATCAACTCGCATCTCACATCGCTATTCACTCGCGAGCGTCGAAGTGACTTGGGAATTACCGTATAGAATGCCACTTCTTACGTCATCTCATACTTTATCTGTCAAAATCTCCCTACAATTTAGTTCAACTCGCTGACACACTCGCGAGAGTGGCGCTAGTGTGAATTCGAATTATCAACCGAGTTTTTAGAATGCCAATCAAGAAACTCACAGCGGATTCAGATTCGAAGTTTAGAATGTCTTACAGAATCACACAGCTGTAGGTACATGTAACATTAAAAGACAAATTACACTCACACAACGCATTTCCAAACACTGGCTTGTACATATTTGAATTAAGGACACAGCCACCGTTTCTATTAATATTTTGTTATTTATGTTCCCCTTACATGGATGGGGTTGCTAGCTTTATTAAATTCTCTACGGGGTAACATTATTGTTGTATATTACGAGGACGTAGTATATCAAACATCAATATTGCAAACTACATGGCAAAATATAACCAGGTTTAGTTAGAATACTTGAGAAAGTTATATTTATTGCCAAAATTTAAAATACTTTGGTATAGTGTTTTAATGTGTAAAGTGTTTAATGTGTGTGATAAAACTAATTTTAAGTGTCAATAAACAGATTTTTTTATTGACAGTTTCCTGAAGCCTCACCACGAATTAAATATATAATTAATAAATAAATAATGCTGGACAGTCCACACAGCATCATCTAGCCCCAAAGTAAGCTACTCAAAGCTTGTGTTATGTGTACTAGATAACTGATATATTTAATACATTATATACATAGATAGATATTTTTTTACTATACATAGAAAACACCCAGACCAACGGAACAAATTTCTGCAAATCTTACACAAATTTGTTCCGCGGCGGGAATCGAACCCGCAACCTCTTGCGTCGCAGGCGGACTCTCGCCCGCTGCGCCACTGAGGTCGTCAATTCATAACACATTACTGAATTAGTATTACCTACATTGTTATTTCGTACCATGACCTATGCAAATTGTATTGAAGTTACTTCATGATGTTTCTATAACGGAATCGTTCTGGAAGACTTCGTGGTAAGGCCCCTGACTATAATTTCCTAGTATCTCTATAAGCATCTTTACAGATTTTATATGCTCTACAATACAAACAATAAATGTTAGTGTACATTCACACACCGCCATCTAGCTCCAAATTAAGCTTGTACTATAGGAACCAGATAGCTGATAGATTAATTAAAAACTTTTTTTGTAGAATAAATAAAAACACCCAGCAACAGAACAAACATCTGCGTTCATCACACAAATGTTTGCCTGGGGATCGAACCCACAACCTACAGCGCAGAAGGCAGAGCTACTACCAACTGAGCTGTGAGGTCAGTCAAGTCTAAGCCTCTTCTTCTTCTTCTTCAATTATGGCATCTGTCTCTTAGAGAACAATTTTGCCAGTGTCAAGTGTACTTATTTATAAGTATTGTCAACGTCACAGAGTCATAGTCAAGTAGTCAAGTCAATTTTAAACAAAAGATGGCTGTTTTGTTGAAAATTTTCGGGATTTCCTCCGATGGAATTTGACGAGAACTATTCACTCTAATTCACATACTTTACACTCGCGTCAAGAACCCGGGCTTTATTGGCAAAATAACCACCAAAATTACGCAATAAAACTCAAAATAACACGAGAAAACATATAAAAACCAGAGCGACGTAGTTGTCAGGCAAATACACCGCAGAAAATCCAGTCTAAGCCTCTATCGATGTGGAAGCACTAGCGTATCTTTCTGTATGATAGATCAAGCCATTTGTCTAGATCAGGCTTTGAAGTTTCGGTATATCATCTCTTGCATTTGATGCATACTGTACCGTTATCTGTGGACCTCTGAGAGGAAAGGGTATTTCTGTGGCGTAGATTTGATCGAGTGAGCGAAGCGAGGGAAGATCTCAGTGGCAGTTATGGAGAATTTTCATTGTATGTTTGGGTATAAGTTTGTTTGTACAAAATAGTTTTAATTTTTATTCTAGGATGATTAGTTTTTGATAAATAACGAAAAAAAAGAATATTAAGTAATTTTATAAAAACCTTATCCATTCGTAGGTACAGCCCCAGTCACAGAGTAAGTATATAAAGTAATCTAATGCATAGTCGCGGGTATCAACTATTTATTAGGATGAAACGGGTATTTATCACGTTTTATTTACCTATTTTTCCCGATATGCGAAGTTAACTTATACTTGACGACCTTAGTGGCGCAGCGGGCGAGAGTCCGCCTGCGACGTAGAGGTTGCGGGTTCGATTCCCGCCGCGGAACAAATTTGTGTACGATCTGCAGAAATTTGTTCCGTTGGTCTGGGTGTGTATGTATGATAAAAAATATCTATCTATGTACCTATATAATGTATGAAATATATCAGTTATCTAGTACCCATAACACAAGCTTTGAGTAGCTTAATTTGGGGCTAGATGATGCTGTGTGGATTGTCCAGCATTATTTATTTATTTATTTATTTATTTAACTCTGTCTGTTTTTTGTTAGCTTTTCACAACTAAACAGCTGAACCGATGAAATTTGGCCAGGAGATAGACATCACGGGGAAATAGGCTACATTTTATCTAATAATAAAGCATTAAAAACACAGAAACATTGAAAATATTCACAGAAATCTAATTTTATTGTTTACTTCTATTATTTACAAATTATCAATTCCAGCCTTTATTCCCAACGTTATAAAGTTTACATTTTAACTGCCGTATTTTTAACTGTGCAAAATTACACGCATAGTAATTTGAATTTTATGTACTGAGTTTTAAGATATATAATGGCTTGAACAGATTCGGTGGGGGATTGTATATTTCAAAGTTTCAATTGACGGGTCAGCGTTTTGAAATTCAAATAGGTTTTAGTTTTAGAGTTACAAAAGTTCCGACAATACCGTCAATAAAAAAATAAATAAATAAATATGATCACGACTGTAATCCCCAGGCTCGGTAGATATCTCCTCAGATCTTTAGTTTCTTAGATCTTTGAGGATATCTAAAGAGGGTAGTCAGAGGCAAGTCCAAACATGACATTTGGTACATGCCCACATTTTGCACAATAGTTAGTATTCCGTACGTGACAGGTTGCAAGCCCATCGCCGCTTATAAGAATACTAACCAATGACACATACCTTCGAATTTTTAGTTCTAGGGTATGCCGGTTTCCTCACGATGTTTTCCTTCACCGTTTAAGAGCACTGGCATTGCGCACATAAATTTTTCGAATGGAAAAACTCATTGGTGCACGACCAGGTTTGAACTCTCGACCTTCGGATCGTGAGGCAGGGGTGCTACCACTACACCACCAGCGCTCAGATAAAACTGGAAATAAATTTAAAAAAAACATGTATATTAAACTAGTACTTACCTATTTATTTCAAAAATCGAAAAAGCCACCTGAAAATAATTGAAAATAACTTCTTACGTTATTATTAGTAATAAACAGGTATTTATCGCGTTTTATTTACCTATTTTTTTGAGCGCTGGTGGTGTAGTGGTAGCAAACCTGGTCGTGCACCAATGAGTTTTTCCATTCGAAAAAATTATGTGCGCAATGCCAGTGCTCTTAAACGGTGAAGGAAAACATCGCGAGGAAACCGGCATACCCTAGAACCAAAAATTCCAAGGTATGTGTCATAGGTTAGTATTCTTACAAGCAGCGATGGGCTTGCAACCTGTCGCGTACGGAATACTAACTAATGTGCAAAATGTGGGCATGTACCAAATGTCATGTTTGGACTTGCCTCTGACTACCCCCTTTAGATATCCTCAAAGATCTAAGTAACTAAAGACCTGAGGAGATATCTACCGATATTTACACACTGTCGTGGTCACGGGTAGCTTCTTACGGCCGACATATTGGATTTTTTGACATATTAACTATACTTAGCATAAAACACTCTTGTAATCCAAACAAATCCAATAACACCAAACAGCCATCTTTTGTTTTAAATTGCCTTGACAATTTGACAGATTTTGAGAAATTAACAATCAAATCAAATCAAATCAAAATATGTTTATTTTCAATAGAATCACAGGGATCACTTTGAAACGTCTTACTGGGGTCTTACATACTAGGTGAGTCTAAGTGCCAGTTCCAGTCCTATCCCCAGTGCGAGAAGAACTGACAAGAAACTCGCTGGGCCCTAGCGCTTTTTTTGTATGATCCTTGTTAATTTTGTAAGGAATACCTAGCAGAGTTGGAGCTGATTCATCCCAAGCTTTTTTATCATCTAAGTACTCTGATATTTTATAGTAAGCTTTTCTAGACAGTTTCTGTTTAATTAAATTTTTGAATTTTCCAATTGATAAATCAAGCATGTCACTTGGGATCTTGTTATAGAAGCGTACACATTGCCCTTTAAATACCTAGGTAATGCTAAGGGTCGGCTAACATCTGACCGAAGATACGTCGCGTTTTATCGGTCGCGTAACGTCAAAACAAACAAAATAATAATAAAACATGCAATCTTTCACACTCAACCGTGAGCGTTAGTAAGATCGTTGATACGCTCGACGCATCTTTCATCAGATCTGAACCGACCCTAATTTAAACACTTGATACTGGCAAACTTGATCTTAAAAGAGACAGATGCCAAAGAAAAAGATTACCTTACCTCTTTTGTCTTTTGTTTTAAACTGTCCAACTGTTTGGGCTACAACGATAGCCAAAGAAACTCGCATACATACATTCATCATACATACCTACATAAGTACACTTACATTGCCCTCCTTCTTTGCGCAGTCGGACAAAAAGTAAATTCAACTCGCCTTTGAATATTTTTGAGGAATGTTTATTCATTCGAGAACTGCAAATGTGAGAGGGTCGGCTCTGGACCAAATGTTCACTTAACGCTGGAGTCGTTAGTGATGTGCCACATATCGATAAAAAACATCGATAAATTGCTACCACCGACTGTTGTTTATCATCCTCCTGCTTTAAATCCACGCGTGGGGTCGGCACAACACGTTTTTTAAAGTGAAACTTCTAATGCGACTTCCAACAAGGTTGCGTTAAACGCTACCATGGAGAGGGTATGAAAGAGACAGAGCGAGAGTGAATGCGTGCACTCGAACGCATGCGCGTAGTATACCTGTTACAGGCCAGCGCGAGCCTTAGCTACAAGAAGTTTCACTTCTTCCGCGCGGAGGGACTCCACGCACTATTTTTTTTTCTTCCATTTCCTTCAATAATCCGTCATCTTAATACTTACTTCTTTCTCACCCATATCATCTTTAACACAGTCCATCCATCTTTTCTTTGGTCTACCTCTACCCCTGTATCCATCCACATTCATACCGAACACTCTCTTCGTCACATGACATTCATCTCTCCTCTTAACATACCCATACCACGCTCATATTTTCCGTAAGTGACGGTTGGATATTTTTATTTATGATTTTACTATGATACTTTCGATTCACAATTTAATCGATAACTTTTTATATATTAATAATATACTATCGATATTAAAATCATCGATAAGTATCCCAGCACTGGGAATCACCGGAGCGCGTGATCAGGTGACTGTGCGTCCGAATAACGAACGAGTAGAATTGTTCCTCTCCCGTGTAGTCTGGATGTGGGCGTGGGCGTGGGCTCAGTGAGGTGTGGTCCGACTAGCAGCTTACAGCGTGTCTGTAACGCTCATAAATTATAAAACAGCTCAGTTGATGGTTTCGTCTCGCTCTTTCTCGTGATGACATATAATGTACAAACTAAGCGTCGATAATATTTTATCACGGCTTGCACGTTAGCCCGACTGATAAGATTAAAGTCAAAATACTAATTCCTCAATAAAATCAAAAGATCTGTTTATGCACCTTAAATTCATATATTATTAGTTATCTTTATCAATTGCTTCGTTGGATTTTGGATTTTTGGATTCTGGATAGGTATTTGACATTAGGTAGTCTTATAGAAGTAGTTTTCGGGAGCAATTGGAGGTATGAGGAGGGGGGAAGGAACTGTACATGAGCAAACTCGCAACTGTGGCTAACTTCACGAATGCCTAGATCCGTTGGAAGAACTGTATTCAAATACCTATCCAAAATCCAAATACCTACCGCACCGTTTTTTCATAAGTTCAGCTTGCAGTCTCACCACACCCGTCCCTTCCTCACCGCGTTTTTCCGGCACGGTCCGCCGCGCGCCGGCAGATGGCGACCCAATCGCACCATCCGTCTTAATAACTACTTACCGGAAATGCAAAAGTTTGTAGGTTTGTTAATTTAAGTGGAACCGATGTAAAAAAAAAATATTTTTATCAATAACATTTTGATCTGGTAGGTATCTAAAGTTAGATATGAATGTGGATGTACATATGGGTAGAGGGACCAAAGAATAGATGGATGGACTGTGAAAGATGATAATATGAGTAAGAAAGGTGAGTCAAAGTCAAAAATATTTTATTCAATAAAATCACAGGGATCATTTTGAATCGTTACATACTAGGTGAGTCTAGGTGCCAATTCCAGTCCTATCCCCAGTGCGAGAAGAACTGACAAGAAACTCGCTGGGCCCTAGCGCTTTTTTTGTATGATCCTTGTTAATGTTGTTACGGACTCCTAGCAGAGTTGGAGCTGATTTGTCTCAAGCTTTTTTGTCATCTATGAGTACTGAGATGACGGATGATAAGTAGAGGGAAATGGAAGAAGAAAATATTGTTGACGGGTATTTATCGCGTTCTGATTACCTATTTATTTTCCCGGAATCTATCGCGTAAGTTTAAAAGTATAAAACACTAGCTTCCTCTCGCGGCTTTGCTCGCGTGGTACCTAAAATATAGCCTGTGTTACTCAGGAATAACTTAGCATTCTAACGGTGAAAGAATTTTTGAAATCGGACCAGTAGTTTTTGAGTTTATTCGTTACAAACAAAAATACAAAACTTTCTTCTTTATAATATTAGTATAGAAGTATAGATAAGTATTGTGTCGACCATGGCGTGGGAAAAGGGCAGAAAGAAGTGGTAGGTATCTAAATATTTACCTTAGACTATTGATCATAGTTTTGAAGTAAGTTCTTTAGTGCTTCACGCAAGTTCACAAGTTTACTTGAAACTATTAGCATAACATTCGCTATAACTATACAGGGTGGTGTAACTTTGCAGGAGTTCGTTTTGGTGGTAAGATGGTAGGTACATCCGGTGTCAGGTAAAGCGCTTCACACACAGCAGCTATAATGTATATTAATGTACATTACATCCCATAGATATTATGCCATACATTATAGCTGTCGTGTGTGGTCTCGTGACGATTTCTATGGAAAGATGTAATGAGTATCGTGCTATAATGTACATCTTTACATTATAGCTGCTGTGTGTGAAGCCCTTAATGCTTCTTCTTCTTCTTCTTCTTCTTAGTATGGTGATAGTTCACTGGAGAGGCTTCTTTGCTTTTTTTACCTGCAAAGGGATGAAAAGGGGAAATGTGTTTGGGGTGTAAGGGTGTATGTATGTATGTAGGTATGTGGGTTCTTTTGGCTGTTGTAGCCCAAACGGCTGGACAGATGTTGACAAAAGAGGTGTCATTGGATTTGTCTGGTTCACAAGAGTTCTGGTTGACGTAAAGTAATACAAAATGTCAAAAATCTAATATGTCGGCTGTGAATTTTCACATTTTTTTTAATTTTTGCACTAAGTTAATTTTTCTTATTTTTTTTTTCTTTTTTCGTTTTGTAAAAACTTTTTAACCTCGATTTTAGAGCTCGTCTTTCAAGCTGATAGCATGAAGGTGGAGCAATAAAAGATTGGTTGATAATAAGTTATTTTACGAAGGGTAGACCTACCCTTTGTATGTACCTATATATTATTTTAAATTTACCTGTACATGTACATTTAAAATTAACTAATATTTTACGAGATTAACAAAATTTTTTGCTGTGCACAAGACGAAAGTGAGAACAATAACGAAACCGTTGAGTAGAAAGGCCTGACCAAGACATTATTTTAAGTTTTTTGAATGAAACTGGCGATCTGCTAACAAAATCTATGAACCTCGCCCAATAAAACAGATCTACGATATTTTCTATTTATTTGTAAACTCGTAAGTAGCCATTATTTTCTCGGGGCAATAGTCGTAAATAAAGCGCGATGGCTATTTTCCTGTTTAAAGTTACGGCAGCCCCATAAAACGGGCCTTATTTCATAGTGGGCCTTATTTCATAACGGCCGTGTTTCTCTATGAGTTTGCGGTGAAATGTGAACCGGGTTTTATTACTAGTTTTTGATAGTTGAGCCCATTTGAGCCGCCATGTTTTTTAAAATTGCTTTTACATTTAAAAGTCGTTAAAAATAATCTGGGTAACGATAATCTTTATCTATACATATTTCTATACTAATATTATAAAAAAAAGATTAGATTGTTTGTTTGAATTGAATAGGCTCCGAAACTACTACACTGATTTGTAAAATTCTTTCACTAATGTGAAGAATGAACTTTCAGGATGAACATAGGCTATGTAGATACTTCGCGGGCGACGCCGCGAGCGGAAGCTAGTATACTAATATAAATGCAAAAGTAACTCTATCGGTGTGTTACGCAATCACGCTTAAAATACTGAACCAATTCAAATGAAATTTGGTACAGAGATAGTCTAGAGCTTGAGAAAGGTCATAGGCTACTTTTTGATGCGAAAATGGGCTGCAAAGGGTTAAAATAGGGATGAAAGATTGTAAGGAAATTATGTCATTTTCAAAACAAAAAGTTTGTGAAACTTTTACCCTAAAAGAAGTAAAAATAGGGGATGAAAGTTTTTGATGATGACATTGGCAAAAACTATTCCACGTGGACAAAGTCGCGCACACAGCTAGTCTTATATTTTACAAAGCTTTGTAAACCAATTTCAAATAATTGATTGAGCGAGCGAATCGAGCGAAAAAATGTTTACGCTAATTTTGTCTTTGAAGTGCACAAAATAAGATAATGCATAACTATTTCAGCTTTGTTTCAGTTATTCCGCAGTGTAACAGAATTACCACCAATATTATTATCTTACTAATATTATAAACGTGAATGTTTGTATGTACATATTATGTATGGATGTACCTATATTAATTGTTACTTACTCGTGAGGAAACCGGCATACCCTAGAACCAAAAATTCGAAGGTATGTGTCATAGGTTAGTATTCTTATAAGCGGCGATGGGCTTGCAACCTGTCACGTACGGAATACTAACTACTGTGCAAAATGTGGGCATGTACCAAATGTCATGTTTGGACTTGCCTCTGACTACCCTCTTAAGATATCCTCAAAGATCTAAGTAACTAAAGATCTGAGGAGATATCTACCGAGCCTGGGGATTACAGTCGTGATCATATTTTTTTTTTTTTTTTACTTACTCTTTCACGCTGAACAGCTTAACGGATCTAAATGAAATTTGGCACAGAGATAAATTATAGTCTGGAATAGCACATAGGCTACTTTTTATCCCGGAAAAATGTACGTTCCCGTGGGAGTACATTTGTTTTCGTTTTACAAGGTAACAGGGTGAAAGTTAAAAGGTGAAAGTTATTTATAACTTGCTAAAGCTCTAACAATACACGGTGTGTTTGTAATACCTTTCAGTACAATCGTGCTAAAAGATCTGTTGTGGAGTATGAATAGTCTATTTTAGAATAGCACAGTATATTTCCGATGTGTGGCCTCGGCTTTACAGAGGTTCTCTTATCTGTGGACACGTCAGTGCCCAATGTCCAATGGTACCCTCTAACTTAAGTCTATCATGTGATGAATGTCCATTGACCATTACATATACAATATGAACAGTAGGTCTACCATGAGTTTTCACAATCTACACTCGCTAGCGAATGTAGTTAAAAAAATGTATGAAAACTTGTACAGCGCCTCTAGCGGATAGTTGGGTACTAAAACGTCACGTAGCTAACTATCCTACGTCACGGTACTACAGCGACTGTAGCTTGCGCTTCATTCATTTGCTTAGAATTCGGTACGATGAGTAACAATTTTGACAGATGTCATAGTAGCGTACTATTACTACTGTAGTAACGTCAGCCGATCTCAATGTGACAACTCATGGAAGACGTACAGGGTGTAATTTTACCTTGTTTACTTGTAGAAGACCATTCAAAATTGTTTTTGAGATATTAATAAAGAGGTGGTTAGACCACTGGCGGTGTAGTGGTAACACCCCTGCCTTACGATCGATATAAGTTTGAACCAAAGACCATCGGGTCTTTGGTTCAAACTTGGTCGTGCGCCAATGAGCTTTTTTGCGAAAAAATTATGTGCGCAATGCCAGTACTCTTAAACGCGAAGGAAAACATCATGAGAAAACCAGCATACCCTAGAACTAAAAATTTGAAGGTTTGTCATAGGTTATTATTCTTATAAGCGGCGATGGGCTTGCAACCTGTCACGTACGGAACAATAATAGCTTGGTAAAATGTGATCATGTGCCAAATATTATGTTTGGACGTTCCTCTGACTACCCCTTTTAGATATCCTCAAAGATCTAAGTAACTAGAGATCTGAGGAGATTATCTAACAAGCCCGGGAATTACAGTCGTGATAGACTAAGAGAACTAAGAGTATATGATAAACAAAGAAAAAAAATAAAAAAAAAATTAAAAAAAAAATGATCACGACTGTAATCCCCAGGCTCGGTAGCTATCTCCTCAGATCTTTAGTTACTTAGATCTTTGAGAATATCTAAAGAGGGTAGTTAGAGGCAAGTCCAAACATGACATTTGGTACATGGCCACATTTTGCACAATAGTTAGTATTCCGTACGTGACAGGTTGCAAGCCGATCGCCGCTTATAAGAATACTAACCTATGACACATACCTTCGAATTTTTGGTTCTAGGGTATGCCCGGTTTCCTCACGATGTTTTCCTTCACCGTTTAAGAGCACTGGCATTGCGCACATAAATTTTTCGAGTGGAAAAACTCTTTGGTGCACGACCAGGTTTGAACCCACGACCTTCGGATCGTGAGGCATGGGTGCTACCACTACACCACCAGCGCTCTTTAGAATGTTTATATTATTCAAATACATAGATTAGAAACTAATTACATAATGTGCGAAAAGGGCAGGAAGTTGATGATTATAATGATATATTAGAAAAAGAAAATTTGTCTTACATTGACTACCGAAAACTGTAGTAAAATTCAACGCCCACTTGCCCGCGTAGTAGGTATGTCACGTCACGCGAATATTGCAATCTTAAAACCGGGCGATATTGGAATTCTATACAGTTTGGATGCATGCGGTTATTTGCCGCATCGCACCAGTGGGCGTCGAGCTGATTATTAAAATTTACTTAAATCTGCAGCACTTAGGAACCACAGAACAAGACATAGCGGGTTACCCGAAGTCTACAGAGGCTATAATTCTGTTACACGGACTAGCTAAAATTTTCTGAACAAACAAACAAAAATTTATTAGTCTAAAAACCTTACAAGAAGCATCAGTCTATTATATTGTGAGGCTATTGCTTGGTTTTGAAATTTTTGCACAATGAAAAAAAAAAAAAAAACATAGGTACCTATTATAACAATTTTTCTACATATTTTAGAAAAACAAAAACATATCTATCCCACGGCAACCGAACATTTTTTCGAAATAAAAGGTAGCCTATGTAATTTCTCAAGCTTTAATCTATCTTTGTACCAAATTTCATAAAAATCGGTTCAGTAGTTTAGGCGTGATTGCGTAACACACAGAGTTTCTATCGCATTTATAATATTAGTAAGGATTATTGTCGGTGAAAAATAAGAAACTGCGGAAAATTAATGCAAGAAGAGAACAAAATGTCATGTTTAGCTTATTCAGACTGCGAAGAATAAAATATGTATATTGTATCTTAGAAAATCTTAGCTATTCCGAAGAATAAACAGAATTGCCACCAATGGCAATTTAAGTTCCGAACCGCCTGCAGTTAAAAAACAAACAAAGAAAATGATTTAAGAACGTTTGGCGCTAAATGCAATATGGCGAACTAAAATAGCACTAAAAAGGAACTATTTGAAAACTTCCTTTTAAAATGGGTTCGATTAAGACTATCCTGAACACTGTTGGAGTAGTGGTAGCACTCTTACCTCTATTTCTATGTTCCCTGATTCAAATCCGTTCGTTTACCAACAAAAAAATATCTACGCAGAACCACAAGTGTTCAAAAATGGTGAAGAAAAACATCGAAACAAGAAAAACTCTAAGTAAAAATGCGAAGGTGTCTATCATTGATTAGTAAATATATAAGTGGCAAGGAGCATGCACCCTGTCACGTAATACTAGGCGTAACACAACGTGAGCATGCACCCTGTCACGTAATACTAGGCGTAACACAACGTGAGCATGCACCCTGTCACGTAATACTAGGCGTAACACAACGTGAGCATACATTTTTGAAAAGAAAAACTCAGATGCACGACAGTTTCAAACAAATTCATGTCAGTTCTTTCGAACCAGTGTGGTGAAAGGATCAAAGTGTAACTTAGAGGCTCATTTAATGCACTGGCATTATATAATAAACAAATGGTAGTGAACATTTCACACAACGCCATCTAGTCCCAAACCAAGCAAACTAATTTAACATAATAAAAAAAAAGTTTAAAATAGGTAAGTACATGTACCTATGTACTTACCTATCTTCAAAATTTAAATGTATAAATGTCTTGGTATATAAAACAAATTCTGGTTTGTTCGAACGCATAAAACACTAAAACGGCCGGACAGATTTTCATGATTTTTGAGTTGTTCGAATTGCCTCCGCCCCAAATAGCAGAATAATTATTAAACATTTTAAAACCAATTAAATGCGAACGAAGTCACGGGTAACAGCTAGTAGAAAATATAATAACAACTAGAAAAAAACACGGAATAAACATCTGTACATCATAATACATTCATTCATCTCTCTGTCATTCAACTTTCCAGTATATTCCAGTGTGAAATCTTTGAAAACTTTTCTTCAAATCCTTTTAAAAATACGAGCAACATTTGTACAATGCTCTTTATACTTTATAGCGATAAAAATGGCGGCGCTAGCCACTTGATATATCCCCCACTTTATATCTGTTTTGTAGACTAATGTGTGACATGTTTCTACTTGTAGAAAAATATACGTACAATATAGTTTTGCAATAGTTTTCACCAAACTTTTATTACCTACTTAACCAAGTATTACCTGACCGTGCATTAAATAATGAATATAAAAAAATATGATCACGACTTGATCCCCGGGCCCGGTAGATATTTTCCTCAGATCTTTAGTTACTTAGATTTTTGAGGATATCTAAAGAGGCTAGTCAGAGCCACGTACAAACATGACATTTGGTACATGCCTACATTTTTCACAGTAGGCAGTATTCCGTACGTGACAGGTTGCTAGCGCATCGCCGCTTATAGATATACTAACCTATGACACCTCCCTACTTATATACGATATACGATGATCACGACTGTAATCCCCAGGCTCAGGAGATATCTCCTCAGATCTCTAGTTATTTAGATCTTTGAGGATATCTAAAGAGGGTAGTCAGAGGCACGTCCAAACATGACATTTGGTACATGCCCACATTTTGCACAGTAGTTAGTATTCCGTACGTGACAGGTTGCAAGCCCATCGCCGCTTATAAGAATACTAACCTATGACACATACCTTCGAATTTTTGGTTCTAGGGTATGCCGGTTTCCTCACGATGTTTTCCTTCACCGTTTAAGAGCACTGGCATTGCGCACATAAATTTTTCGAATGGAAAAACTCATTGGTGCACGACCAGGTTTGAACCCACGACCTTCGGATCGTGAGGCAGGGGTGCTACCACTACACCACCAGCGCTCTTTGGCGTATAAGCACCGTTTAAGTACTATTTTTTGTCCCAATAGAATAGACCAACTTCGAACCCACAACCTTCAGATCGTAAGGCAGGGGTAGCACTACACCACCAGTGCCAAAATATGCATTCAATCAGACACCGTAATATATTAATACGGAATGTCATTCCACAACTGTGGACCTTGTGTGAGAGAGTACGCAATAAAATCTTCCCTTTCACGTGATTATGTAAATCTTAGATATTGCAAAGGGTAGGTATTGGCCATCTGCCATAGCATCACTCACAATGGGAAACCCAGGAAAACCTTTAGGGCAGTGAGTTATGCACACGATGGCCGAGTTTGACGGCCCATGTTAGGTCATGGTGGCATTAATATTACCTTCATTTTCCTGCCCTTTTCTCACGCTATGTGGAGTCGGCAGAACACGTTTTCTTCCATCATTTCTTTCTAGTTTTCATCATCTCAGTGCTCACAACTTTATTACTACTAGCTGTTACCCGTGACTTCATCAACAAAAAATCATTAATAATTACACCTCGGGTTACATTATTGAAGTTTTAGTAGAAATTCCTATATAACCTATGTTACTCAACGATAATGTAGCATTTTAATGAAGAAAGAATTTTTAAAATCGGTTCAGTAGTTTTTGTTACAAACAAAAATACAAAATTTTCCTCTCTATAATATTAGTAGGTACCTATTAGGTAGATGTTATCATCTTTCACGGAGTCCATCCATTTTTTCTTTGGTCTAATTAATAGGTTGTTTGTCGTTCGTGTGGACGCGTATTTACCCTTTCGCATTTAGGTAAAAAATGTTTAAAAGAACTTAATTTTTCCCACCGGTTCCGATGAAAAATATCCCATCGTATATTAACATGAATTCTGACCGGGCACCACTGAAGTGGTACACCGGAAATGCGCATTTAAATCAACCACCCGCACAGGAAACGGAAGTCAGGCTAATAAATATGGCGGCAATTGAACCGCGTGCTCTTCGTAAATATTACGAGGTTATCTGCTTTGGTTAGTTCCACTTGGTACCGCCCATTTTGAGTTAAGGCTTATAGATAAAAATAAAAATAAAAAATATGATCACGACTGTAATCCCCGGGCTCAATAGGTATCTCCTCAGATCTTTAGACACTTAGATCTATGAGGATATCTAAAGGGGGTAGTCAGAGGCAAGTCCAAACATGACATTTGGTACATGCCCACATTTTGCACAGTAGTTAGTATTCCGTACGTGACAGGTTGCAAGCCCATCGCCGCTTATAAGAATACTAACCTACGACACACACCTTCGAATTTTTGGTTCTAGGGTATGCCGGTTTCCTCACGATGTTTTCCTTCACCGTTTAAGAGCACTGGCATTGCGCACATAAATTTTTCGAATGGAAAAACTCATTGGTGCACGACCAGGTTTGAACCCACGACCTACGGATCGTGAGGCAGGGGTGCTACCACTACACCACCAGCGCTCTAGATCCTAGGCTTATAGATCCTACTAATGTATGGATGTATGGATGGATGTTTGTTACTCTTTCAAAGGCACAGATTTAGATTATAGTTTTGAATAGTATAGGCGACCAAGAAATTGGCTTACCACTCTAAGGCTGAATATCATTTGCACGTACAAAACATCAAGGGCTATTTTCGCTTGACAGATTAATAACTGCTACGTCAGAATCTGTCATAGTAATCCTTAGCGAATAATTATGTCATCAAAAGTGGTAAACCAATTTCTTGGTCGCCTATACATAAGCTACTTTTAACTTGAAAAAATGTACGGTTCACGCGGGATTGTTTCTTTTTTGTTTTTGAACGTACCACGCGGGCGAAGTCGGTGGTGGAAGCTAGTTGTCTTTATTTGTAAAATACTTACTAGCTGTTATTCGTGACATTCTCTTCAAAAATCCAGCAATCCCTTCAATATTATAAACGTGAAACTTTATGAGGATGTATGGATATTTGTTACTTTTTCACACTGAAGCGGCTGAACAGATTTGTATGAAATATGGCATAAGCGTAGTTTATGATCTGGGACAACACAGGCTACTTTTTATCAGGGAAGTTACCACACAAGCGGAGTCGCACGCAGTTGGTAACATAATATATGTTACTGAAGGATAATGTAGCATTCTAATGGTGAAAGAATTTTTGAAATCGGTCCAGTATTTTTGAGTTTATTCGTATCAAACATACAAAAATACAAATCTTTCCTCTTTATAACATTAGTGGAGATAACGGATCTTAATACTATGTAGGTATTAAACCAGTACCTTCGAATGGTGAAGGAAAACATCGTGAGGAAACCGATATCATAGAACGTAAAAGTAGGTAAGAAGACGAATTTCATTTGCATCTACGATAAGAAGAAGAAAAAGAAGTGCATTCTAGTGATATGATGATGAATAAATAAATACATAAATAAATATATAAATAATGCTGGCCAGTCCACACAGCATCATCTAGCCACAAAGTAAGCTATTCAAAGCTTGTGTTATGGGTACTAGATAACTGATTTATTAAATACATTATATACATAGATAGATATATTTTTACTATACTAGAAAACACCCAGACCAACGGAAAAAAATTCTGCAGATCGTACACAAATTTGTTCCGAGGCGGGAATCGAACCCGCAACCTCTAGCGTCGCAGGCGGACTCTCGCCCGCTGCGCCACTGAAGTCGTCATGATGATGATGATAAGCTAAAAAATGTGTATAAACATTGAAACGAACGCGTGGTGTCGGGCGCGTTAGACCGTGAAACGACTGCTGGCACTCTTTTTGCATGAATTTGTTTTTGAATTTAGTCTCGAAAATGTTTGGAAGTTTAAAAATACTCATTTTCCTAACAGTTTAGCAAAATTGATAGCCAAAAAACTAAAACGAACTGATCAGGACTGTAATCCCAAGGCTCTTTAAATATCTCCTCAGGATCTCTAGTTACTTAGATCTTTGAGGATATTTAAAGAAATAGTAAAATTAATTACAGACACCGTGTTTCGTAGTAACATTTACTGACCTACACAATCGATAAGTACCTATCTAAATAGAAATAGTGTTAGTTTTATTTCTCAAAAAGTCCGGGTTCGATTCCCGAGCTGAGTACGAGTTTTTCTTAAATGTATTAATGCAGTTTTCCTTGTTACTAAATTGATGACACCATGTCATCCGATGACACCATGTCATCGATTTAGTAAGAACAGATCTTTTATAGTTTCAGACTTTTCTATACTGACCGATCTAAATGTTACACCCTGTATACAAAATTTGCTCGTATATAGGTATTTAGCAAATAAACGTTCTGATTCGAGTAAAATAGGATAATAAATAAGTAATAAATAAATAATGCTGGACAATCCACACAGCATCATCTAGCCCCAAAGTAAGCTACTCAAAGCTTGTGTTATGGGTACTAGATAACTGATATATTTAATACATTATATACATAGATAGATATTTTTTATTATACATAGAAAACACCCAGACCAACGGAACAAATTTCTGCAGATCGTACACAAATTTGTTCCGCGGCGGGAATCGAACCCGCAACCTCTACGTCGCAGGCGGACTCTCGCCCGCTGCGCCACTAAGGTCGTCAAAGGATAATAATCGTAAGGATAATAAAGAACTAAAAGGAATGAACCTACTATGAGGTTTGATTCGGAACGAGACTTACTTATATAATGCAGTCAAAGCTTAGAATACTGAGCAGCTTATAGCGTACTGTGTCTGCAACTTTATTTTATACTAGCTTCCGCTGGCTGCTTTGCTCGCGAGGTACCTACATAAAATATAGCCTATGTTACTCAGGGATAATGTAGCATTCTAATGGTGAAAGAATTTTTGAAATCGACCACTAGTTTTTGAGTTTATTCGTTTTTGAGCGCTGGTGGTGTAGTGGTAGCACCCCTGCCTCACGATCCGAAGGTCGTGGGTTCAAACCTGGTCGTGCACCAATGAGTTTTTCCATTCGAAAAATTTATGTGCGCAATGCCAGTGCTCTTAAACGGTGAAGGAAAACATCGTGAGGAAACCGGCATATCCTAGAACCAAAAATTCGAAGGTATGTGTCATAGGTTTAGTATTCTTATAAGCGGCGATGGGCTTGCAACCTGTCACGTACGGAATACTAACTACTGTGCAAAATGTGGGCATGTACCAAATGTCATGTTTCGACGTGCCTCTGACTACCCCCTTTAGATATCCTCAAAGATCTAAGTAACTAAAGATCTGGAGGAAGATATCTACCGAGCCCGGGGATTAGTCGTTACAAACAAAAATACAAAAATACAAAATTTTCCTCTTTATAATATTAGTATAGATATAGACTATCAAAATTATATAGGTACGATTTATTTTATACAATCAGACACTTTTTTAACCCCCGATGAAAAAACAACGGGCGTTAATAAGCTTGACGTAGGTATCTGTGTGTATCTGTCTGTGGCTCCTGAACGATAAACCGATTTTGATTTTCTTTGTTTTTTTCGTTTGAAAGGTTAACTAGTCGGGAGTTCTTAAACGGGTATTACACTACACTTTATTCAGGGCCCGGTAGTAAGGGACCCTAACTAGCCTCTACGCCTTACGCCCTGACTCTTATTACACCACTCTTATTTAGGGTAAGGGTCCCTGAATTCAGGGTAGTGTAATAAGTGCTTTAGCTATGTTTGATGGAAATCGGTCCAAGATGGCCGCCACAAAATGGCGGATAACATATTTTTTCACTCCCTCTATATAGGTACATATTAAAATCAATAATATCCCTCAACAAAAAGGTCTTGAGTAGTAGAATACTATACACTATGACAACAGTGAATTATAATAGTTACTAAGTAATTTATCTCTATGTATGACAAATTTCAAATCAAAGATGGCCACCACCACAAAATGGCGGGCAAAAACTATTCGGGATAAAACTTATATTCAGGAATAGGGTAAACCACAGCCAAGGATATTAATTTTAATTGCTCTTGCACTCGGATTTGCTCACAATATCCTGCGGATGCTCTGCCACTGAGGATATCCTTGATTGTATTGAGGAAGTTGATAGGAAACCGGCTATAGATTCGCTTGGAAGTCGTTACGGTAACAAACGTAGGTCTACCATGAGTTTTCACAATGTACACTCGCTAGCGACTGTAGTTAAAAAAATGTATGAAAACTTGCCTACAGCGCCTCTAGCGGATAGTTGGGTACTAAAACCTCACCTAACTATCCTACGTCACAGCGTACTACAGCGACTGTAGTTGGCGCTTCATTAATTTGCTTAGAATTTGGTACCATGAGTAACAATTTAGACAGATGTCATAGTAACGTACTATTACTACTGTAGTAACGTCAGCCGATCTAAATGTGACAACTCATGGTAGACGTACAGTAGTTTTATGATGGGTTTAGATGGACTAAGGTTTCGTTCGAGCGCTTTTATGACGTGCTTATATGGCAGGGGTAAATGAGTGTTCCTTATAAATTACAAACTATGTTTTCAAGACTTCTAGCTAACTTGTTATTATTAGTATTAAACGGGTATTTATAATCTGAATTAATCAAACCGTAATTATTACGTGTTACGTAGGGACAACATATAACCGGGGATAACACAAAGCGTTAGTTCACACACTTTCTCGGTGCAAGTGGTTCTGCGAACATAGGTTTCTGGGTTTTGTCCTTGAGTATTTGTTTGCATCATCGCACAAAACTACCCTGTTTTTTGTTATTTTACTTTTAATACTTGTTTCTTTTGTATAAATTTAATTATTATAGAATACCGAAAGCTCACTGTATTTAAGATAAATGTAAATACTCTGTAGTATATAATAAGGTTTCTCAGTAAGTGATTTGTTGTAAATCTTATGAGAAATAAATAATCTTTAAACTTAAACTATTTATCGCGTTTTATTTACCTATTTTTTCCCGACGTTCTAGCTAACTTTTAACTAGTGGTTTGATTGTGTGAAAGCTGATATGAATGTAAGAGTAGACTCACAGTTGACGAATGATAGGAGTGATTGGAAGAATAAAACATGTGCTGACCCCACGCGTGGGATAAGGGCACGAGAATGATGATGTTTTCAAGACTTTTGGACTGCGAAGGATTTTTTTTAACCTATATCGTCCCACTATTGGGCAAAGGTGTCCCTCAAATCACAAAAAACCTGATTTAATGTTGCACTACAACTACTAAACTGATTTTACCAAACCGATTTTGATGAAATTTCTATGGAACCAATCGGAAAGTTTAACAAGTAAAAACTATTTTTCTAAATCGATTCAGGCGTCTGAGTAATCGAGGAATAAACATAAAAAAACTGATGAATTGAGAACCTCTTTCTTTGTTTTGGTTAAGTTGGTTAAGAAGACAATATAACGTTAGTTTTATAAATAAATGGATTCTTAGCTAGACATTGCTGGAATGCAATATTGCCAGCGCCCTCACTTCGTTACTTCCTTCCTAGTATTTCGACGTCAAAGTACACCTACATTTAACCAGCTGTTTAAAAAAGGTGTGTGTTATAGATAACACTATTATAATATAACTATTTTCCGTTCGCGGCTTTGCTCGCGAGGTACCTACATAAAATATAGCCTATGCTACTCAGGGATAATGTAGCATTCTAATGGCAAATTTTTGAATTAGGACCAGTAGTTTTTGAGTTTACCTATTCGTTACAAACAAAAATACATATATACAAAACTTTCCTCTTTATTATATTGGTATAGATAGATATAGATTAATTAATCCATATTAATATTTAAATGCGAAACTAACTCTGTCTGTTACGCTTTCACGCTTAAACCGCTGAACCAATTTTGATAAAATTTGATATAAAGATAGACTAGAGCTTGAGAAAGATATAGGCTATCTTTTATCGCTATATGAAAAAATGCTTGAAGGGGTTGAAATAAGGAAAGTTAATAGCAAAACAAAAATCCTAAAAAAATAAAAATACTGCATAAAGTTCATTAGTTTATCAAAAATGTTATTTCAACTGATGGTTACTATAACCGCTGATTTTGTCGGTAACTGTGGGCCACTGTATGTTAAATTAAATGACAGTTGGTATGTTAGAACGAAATGGTACCTACACAATATTATCTAGACTGAGCACTAGAACACTAGTTTGACTGTTTTAGAAATTGTCCGGTTAAAAGTACAGTTTAATGTGGTTTAATGCACTAACTCACAATAAGTCATAGTTATCCAAGAGTAAACTGACATTTTACTTGCATTCGACATTACATTATTCTGAGAATAGTTATAGAGTCAAATCGACCCTAAAACGCGTCCACACCAGTGACAAACTGCGACCGTGTCTCCGTCATGACAAACACGCGTGACAATTTAACAGATTTTCTAGGGACTTCGTGACAAAGACATTTTTCCGTGAAACGTACAAAACGCGTGGCAAATGTAGGCGTATTTATATACATATTTTATATGTAGCATTGGGCCAATTTACCGCCACTTTTATTTTTAAGTTCTACATAAAGTTATTTTTTATTTTATTATTTTACTTTTATGCTTTGTTTTCCTTTTAAGTCTTTTATTTTTAAGTTCTACATAAAGTTATTTGTTATTTTGGCGACCTCAGTGGCGCAGCGGGCAAGAGTCCGCCTGCGACGCAAGAGGCTGCGGGTTCGATTCCCGGCTCGGAACAAATTTGTGTACGATCTGCAGAAATTTGTTCCGTTGGTCTGGGTGTGTATGTATAATAAAAAATATCTATCTATGTACCTACATCATGTATTAAATATATCAGTTATCTAGTACCCATAACACAAGCTTTGAGTAGCTTACTTTGGGGCTAGATGATGCTGTGTGGATTGTCCAGCATTATTTATTTATTTTATTTATTTATTTTATTATTTTACTTTTATGCTTTGTTTTCCTTTTAAGTCTTTCATATTTTACCATCTATTTACAATGGTTTTTCTTTCTTTCTTTTCTCGTTATTTTTCTATTTCGAAAAGACATGGTCACATCATATCATGGTCACAGAAGAATGTCACAAGTGTGGATCCACGCGTAGTGTTTAAAATAAACAGTAGTTCTTTCAGCTGGCCTAGCAATAATGAAATATAATGAAACAGATCAGCGCCCGGAAATAAAGCGACCACAGCGCACACGCAGATATTAATTACTCCATGAATATTAATAGCTGTTCCTAGTGAGCGTGTGGTACAATGCACAAGACGGAGCGACGATTAAACTTTAAGGGTATAATATTAATAATATTATTTAATATTATATTATTTTTACATAATAATAAGTAATTAGGTAGTACTAAAGTCATCATCTTCCTGCCCTTATCCCACTAGGTGGGGTCGGCACAACAGGTTCTCTTCCTCCACTCTCCCCTATCATCCGTCATCTCAGTAGTCACTCCCTTCTTACACATATCGTCTTTCACACAGTCTAACTTACTTTACATAAATTCTGGTAAAACTATTGATATATTTTTTTAACCTATTCACAGTGCGAATATGAGGCTAAATAAAAAATATACACCAAAAACTTCACATCTTAAATATTTAAATAAAAACCTACATAATTATTATTTAAAGCAATTTGGACTAAGGCTAGTATAATTTTCGTCTTATTTGGATGGTAGCTTATTTGGGAGGTGTATAATCTAATAGAAGTGTCACAACTGTTAAAAAAAATACTGTTACTGGGATAAAAAAGTTTTGACAGTTCTATGACGTAACAGTCCTATCTCTAGAACAAATGGGAGTTACTGCTATTTTTGGCTTCGCTTATAACTTTAATCGTTCCGTTTGAAATGACTCAAACACTATAAAAAAACGTTTTTTATTTTTTTAATACGAATATTTTGTTGTAGGTAAGTATTTATAATTAGTAAAGTAAGTTAAGTAGGATGGGAATTAATGCAATATAATTATTAACTACTTATTTTTATGAGAGCGCTGGTGGTGTAGTGGTAGCACCCCTGCCTCACGATCCGAAGGTCGTCGGTTCAAACTTGGTCGCGCACCAATGAGTTTTTCCATTTGAAAAATTTATGTGCGCAATGCTAGTGCTCTTAAACGGTGAAGGAAAACATCGTGAGGAAACCGGCATACCCTAGAACCAAAAATTCGAAGGTATGTGTCATAGGTTAGTATTCTTATAAGCGGCGATGGGCTTGTTACCTGTCACGTACGGAATACTAACAACTGTGCAAAATGTGGGCATGTACCAAATGTCATGTTTGGATTTGCCTCTGACTACCCCCTTTAGATATCCTCAAAGATCTAAGTAAATAAAGATCCGAGGAGATATCTACCGAGCCTGGGGATTACAGTCGTGATCATATTTTTTTTTATTTTTTTTTATTTTACTTATTTTTTTATTTTTTTTATTAAACGCTAACGCTTCTGCATTGGACTCAAGCTAGAAACCAAATGTGAATATTGATGTAATGCGTAATTCGTCGGGTGTCGAGACATGTTTTCAGGCTAAGAGAGAGCGGTATTTTAATTTGAAGTCGCTGAAAATCGGCGACCGGCATATGAAGGTCAATTTATGCGAAAACGGATAAAATAGTGCACTTTTGTTCTTCTTATTTATTTATGGCTGTCTCTTAGAAATTTTGGGTTTTCTGCGATGCATTCAACTGTAACTTTGTCGCTCTAGTTTTTATATTTTTTCCCGTATTTTGAGTTTTATTGTCTAATTTTGGAGGTGATTTTTCAAATAAAGCCCGAGTTTTTGGCGCGAGTTTTTAATATTATGTGAATTGAAGTGAATAATAGTAGGTACCTTTCTAAATCCATCGAAGGAAATCTCGAGAATTTTGAACAAAACTGCCATCTTTTGTTTAAAATTGACTTGACAATTATTTGACTATGACTTTGTGACATTGACAATACTACTAAAATTTAAACACCTGACTCTGGCAAAACTAATCTCAAAAGAGAGACAGATGCCATAAACAAGGAAGAAGAAGAAGAATGATTACTTGTATAAATAAGTGTTAGATTGCACTTAGAACTTATCATAACAAAAATGTAGGTACTTATTAAAAAAAACTTTATTAAAAATATCTTCCGCTGTCTACGAGATCATGCTAAGAAGGCCGAGCTAAGATAATATAAAAGGAAAATTATTTTTATCAAGGACTTGATGAGCGCAAAATGACAAATTATTTACGTCGTGAGTGTTCTTACGTGAACAGAAAAACGATGTGTCGGAAATAAGGTTTATTTATTTACGAAAAATCAGGAAAAATGCGTGGGTCCACATTTGTGACATTCTTCCGTGACGTGGCCGTGTCTGCGTCCGAAACAAAAGTATAATAATATTATCTTCACTTCATCTTTATACTTATAATAAAACTGTAATTTTTTTTCGAGGCACTGTTATCAATTTTGAAGCCAAAACTGTATTTTTAAAAACACTACCGACTAATTCACCGTACAAATAAGAACTTAATCAAAATCAGTTCATGCGTTCGGGAGCTACGATGCCACAGACAGACAGACACACACAGACACGACAAACTTATAACAGCCCGTCGAAAATGTCTTAACAGTTCAATCGCTTAGTTTTATGGGACTAATGGCACAATTTTCGTTTTAATAGTTCTACCATTGAACTAAAAGGACAAAAAAAGTTTTAATAGTTCCATGGACCAACAGTTCTATAGAACTAATGGAAGTTACTAGGTATTGAAGACCTCAGTGGCGCAGCGGGCGAAAGTCCGCCTGCGACGCAAGAGGTTGCGGGTTCGATTCCCGCCTCGGAACAAATTTGTGTATGATCTGCATAAATTTCTTCCGTTGGTCTGGGTGTTTTTTATGTATAATAAAAATATATCTATCTATGTATAGAATGTATTAAATATATCAGTTATCTAGTACCCATAACACAAGCTTTGAGTAGCTTACTTTGGGGCTAGATGATGCTGTGTGGATTGTCCAGCATTATTTATTTATTTATTTTATTTATTTATTTATTATTAGTTCTATACAACAAATGGGCTAATTTTCGTTTCAACAGTCCTACCATAGAACTACAGGGATAAAAAAGTTTTAACAGTTCTATGACGTCATATTCCTATAGAACAAATGGGAATTACTGGTCTTTTTTGCGTCGGGGGTTAAAAACTAAATGCCATTTTAGTAAAATCGTCATTTCCCGTTTATTACTCGTAAGGCAGAGTAAGTTTCAAAAACGCGTGATCCATCCGTGATTACAGGCCATGAAATTGCGTTGAATTAAAGTTAAATTGAGCGCGGGCTCCGGAAACATTGGGTTTAAGATATTCATGCTGGCTTATTAAACGACTGAGTGACTACTGTCCTCAGTCACCAGTGTGGCGAAAGGATTGCAGGATTGACTCATCTCAGTTGGTAGTAGCTCTGTAGGTCTACCATGAGTTGTCACATTTAGAACAGCTGACGTTACTACAGTAGTAATAGTACGTTACTATGACATCTGTCGAAATTGTTAGGTAGGTACTCATGGTACCAAATTCTAAGCAAATTAATGAAGCGCAAACTACAGTCGCTGTAGTACTGTGACGTAGGATAGTTAGCTACGTGAGGTTTTAGTACCCAACTATCCGCTAGAGGCGCTGCACAAATTATTCATACATTTTTTTAACTACAGTCGCTAGCGAGTGTAGATTGTGAAAACTCATGGTAGACCCTCTGCCTTCTGCGCTGTAGGTTGTGGGTTCGATCCCCACCCAGGATAAACATTTGTGTGATGAACGCAGATGTTTGTTATGTGTCTGGGTGTTATTATGTATGTATTTACAAAATTTGGAGGGATAAAAACCATTTCACCAAAAAGTTATGAGTTATCTGGATAAGTAAAAGAAGGCCGAAGAAAAGTGGTTTTTCGTGAATATAACATCATCATTCTCCTGCCCTTATCCCACGCGTGGTTTCGGCACATGTTTTCATCTCCCACTCACTCCTATCATTCGTAAACTCTGAGTCTACTCCTCTTACATTAATATCATCTTTCACACATTTAAACGATGTAACATAGTATATAATATAGTAGATAATTAAATAAATAAACATAAAAAATAAAAGATATTTATCGTGAATTTGGTATAAAATAATACAACCTACTTTTAGGTAGTTTAAATCATCGGTTCTTATAATAATACTCAAACAAACATACATACAAACTTTACTTTTTTATACAAAGTTTAAGTCTAGATTAGTTTATTTACATAAAAATTTTTGGAACATTAATAATTAACATAAGTAATTAGCCTTTATTAAAAAAAATAATTTAAAAAAATATTTCATTGCGTTCAATTGCCAAGGTGCTAATAACCTTGAGTGCATTTCCGTATCAAAAATGCAAAAACTATACTAAAAATATACTATCTTAATAGTAGGGAATAATGGGGATTAATAAACTTTTTAGTTCACTAATCCCCATTACGAGTTCGCATCGGCGTCAACGGGGAATAATGAACAAAAAGTTCACTAATCTCCGTTAACGAGGATTAACAACGGGGATTAGTGGAATAAGCCATGTTTTGGTACTCTTAAAATTAGTATTTTCTAATAGGTATATAATATGGAAATGCCTCACACTGGTGGTAGTTCGGTTGTTTTGCAGACTAACTTAAAAATGCTGCCATAGGTACGATCGATTATTTGGCTTACTATAAAGACCAAATTAGCGTAACATTTTTGAATGACAGTTTTAAAAAGATCTAAAATTGACATAATCATTCTAATTTAATTAATTTTCCACCATTTTCACGTAGCTTTAGTCAACACCAATTTACATGGCTTCTAAAATAAGCTAAAACACGTCAATCATACGTCAGTTTAGTCAAATTTAGAAATGTAATTTAAAATGTTTACGCTAATTTAGTATTTGATGTGAACAAAATAAGGTCGTGTATATTTCAGCAATTTTTAAAATTTTTTTAGTTAGTCCGCGGAACAGCAGAATCTCCACCACTATCTCCCTAAGACATCCTCAAAGAGCTAGTCACCTAAATAAAAATGAGAGGAAAGGGATACAGTCGATTGTTTTTTAAATTTCAGCGATCACGATTTTTTTAGCTTTGTAACTCCATTCGTTCCGTTTTGATATATCATTCCATTTGGTTTGGTTCCATTTAGTTCAGCTTTTTGTATTCTGCAAACATAATAAATGCTTTCATTATTATGTACTTTTAAACTTACGCGATCTGAACACATTATTATTAGTATTAGACGGGTATTTATCGCGTTTAAATTACCTTATATTTTACCGACGTTTCGACAGGTTTGCACGCTGTCGTGGTCACGGGTAGACCCGTTGAGTCTATCCGTGACCACGAAAAATAAAAGGTAAATAAAAAAAATATATAAGGTAATTTAAACGCGATAAATACCCGTCTAATACTAATAATAATGCTTGTATTACTGGTGATTAAGGAGCGCTGGTGGTGTAGTGCACCACTGCCTCACGATCCGAAGGTCGTGGGCTCAAACCTGGTCATGCACCAATGAGTTTTCAATCGAAAAATATATGTGAGCAATTCCAGTGCTCTTAAACGGTGAAGGAAAAGATCGTGAGGAAACCGGCATACCTAGAACCAAAAAATTCGAAGTTTTGTCATAGATTAGTATTCATATAAGCTGCGCTGGTCTTGCAACCTGTCACGTACGGAATACTAACTACTGTGCAAAATATGGGCATGCACCAAATGTCATGATTCGACGTGCCTCTGACTACCTCATCAGATATCCTCAAAGATCTAATTAACTAAATATTCGAGGAGAAATCTACCGAGCCCGGGGATTATTGTCGTAATCATATTATTATTATTATCAAAATAATGATTGACACTGAAGTGTAAAGATTAAATGTATTATTATTATTAATTTTAATAGTCAATAATCAATAATCTTTATTCAGTAATATCACAAGGATTATTATAGTTTACAAACCTTTCAGTTCGTTCCGAGAGGCATAAATTTGAGAGGTTTATGCAAGGAGCTTCCACTAACAGGTAGATAATCAAACTGGCCAACCACGATAGAACAGTAGTACCAAACACTGTGACGAACTGAAAGAAACATCCATTTATACCAACCTGAGAGAACATTGCGGTAGTTTTTAACGTTTCTACTAAAGCAAAAGGATTCGTTAACGCTACGTTACACGTACGTGCTATTTTTGACAGCCTTAGCCGTTCCGTTCGGAATGCTTCAAACACTGTCAAACAAACGTTTTTGATTGAGTTGGTGATGAGAAACTCTTTCAGAGACATTGAGCAACGTTTGACGATACAAAACTTGTGTTAAACCTTACGTTTACGATTAGTTTTTACGCTTTGGTAAATACGTTAAATTATGGCGATTGTCCTAAGATCTAAGTTGTATTAAATGTTAACTATACAAAAAGTTCTTACTTCAATACTTCTAAACGGTGAAGAAAAACATCGTGAAGAAACCGGCATATCGGAACTTTATGATTTCACATAAACTGAATCAAAAACATTGTGACACTCTTTTCTCTTCTTCTTCTTTATTTATGTCATCTGTCTCTTTTGAGAACAATTTTGCCAGTGTAAATTTTTAATTTAACAATTTTTAATTTAAGTATTGGCAACATCACAGAGTGACAGTCAAATTATAATGTATTTTTTTTAACAATAGATGGTTGTTTTGTTAAAACCTCTAGTTATTTTTTTCTTTAAAAGGAACTGTTCACTTTAATTCACATATTCTAAACACGTCAAAAACTCGGGCTTTATTGGATAAAACCACCAAAATTACCCAATAAAACTCAAAACACGACCAAAAATACAAACTTAAGCCATAAAGTTCACATTCGAAGCATCAGAAAAGAATGACATTTTGAACAAGTTAATAAAAATCACTTCATCATCATCTTCCTGCCCTTATCCCACTAGGTGGGGTCGGCACAACAGGTTCTCTTCCTCCACTCTCCCTATCATCCGTCATCTCAGTAGTCACTCCCTTCTTACACATATCGTCTTTCACACAGTCCATCCATCTTTTCTTAGGTCTACCTCTGCTCTTGTATCCATCCACATTCAAATCCATTACCCTTCTTGTAACATGGCTTTCCTCCCGCCGCATAACATGCCCATACCATGCCAACCTATTGCTCTTCATCTTTTCTGTCACAGGCGCTACTTTCAAACTTCCTCTAATATGCTCATAATATTTAATAAAAATCACTTACCACGTTGAAATAGTCGAAATGTATTGATGATCTAACTACGTGTATATTTCTTTGCAAGATGAAAAAGTGCGTCATATATATACCGTAGGAGAGCTTGCCGATCGGTGCAAGGAACCGAGAGCCGAGAATATTGTCGACCAACGCTGTGAAACATAAATAAATAAAAAATAAAAATATGATCACGACTGTAATCCCCAGCCTCGGTAGATATCTCATCAGATCTTTACTTACTTAGATCCTTGATGATATCTAAAGAGGGTAGTCAGAGGCAAGTCCAAACATGACATTTGGTACATGCCCACATTTTGCACAGTAGTTAGTATTCCGTACGTGACAGGTTGCAAGCCCATCGCCGCTTATAAGAATACTAACTTATGACACATACCTTCGAATTTTTGGTTCTAGGGTATGCCGGTTTCCTCACGATGTTTTCCTTCACCGTTTAAGAGCACTGGCATTGCGCACATAAATTTTTCGAATGGAAAAACTCATTGGTGCACGACCAGGTTTGAACCCACGACCTTCAGATCGTGAGGCAGGGATGCTACCACTACACCACCAGCGCTCTTAAATAAAACAATTATAAGAAATACCTTTTCAGACATAAGGATTAAAATTTATATTTTGTAGCACTTCAAGGAAATGGGTCCCAAAATAAAGTTCGTGTCTGTTTAAAACTTTCAAACTGCAACATCAAAATCCATAGAGAAAATATTACTTTAGTAACTAGGTATAACAGATCACTGTCAAAATAAAAATAAATAAATAAATAATGCTGGACAATCCACACAGCATCATCTAACCCCAAAGTAAGCTACTCAAAGCTTGTGTTATGGGTACTTAGATAACTGATACATTTAATACATGATGTAGGTACATAGATAGATATTTTTTATTATACATACACACCCAGACCAACGGAACAAATTTCTGCAGATCGTACACAAATTTGTTCCGAGGCGGGAATCGAACCCGCAACCTCTTGCGTCGCTGGCGGACTCTTGCCCGCTGCGCCACTGAGGTCGACGACAATTATTACTTTAGTAACTAGGTATAACAGATCACTGTCAAAATCGGTCGAAAAAACACAAATTAAGTATATAGCTATGTCCATATAAAAAGGTGGACATTGTACTTAGCTTTAATTCATCATTTATATTTTTTGGAACGAAGTTCCTTATCCCGCGTTGTGAAAGAGGGCTAGACGGAAAAAATTCTCACGAAAAGTTGTAACGACACTTTTTGCTATAATTGTAAGCCGTGCGGCGTGCGCATGTTTCTCTGTCTGTCTCTCTCTCACACAAATTAATCGAAAGGAACTTCGTTCCATCCGGGTGTCCCTTGACACCTCTCAAAGTTTTTTTTGTTAGAAAGGAGGTATTCTAAAGATTTTTTTTTTTGACGGCCTCTGTGCCACAGCGGGCGAAGGTCCGCCTGAGACGCAGAAGGTTGCGGGTTCGATTCCCGCCGCGGGACAAATGTTTGCATTATTTGCAGATATTTGTCTCAGGTTTGGGTGTTTTCTATGTATAATTATGTATGTATTTACAAAAAAAAATGTATCTATGTAGTTTATCAGTCATGTGGTTCCCATAATACAAGCTCTGCTTAGTTTGGGGCTACATGATGCTGTGTGATAGTGTCCAGCATTATTATTATTATTATTGTCCGGTAAAAATTACAAGGTTTTTTAGTTCAGGTATTACACACAAATCACAACTCACTATCAGGGGGGCAAGGGTAGAGAACGTAGGGAGGGGTATAAATGGCAATCACGAACAAAGTTGCGGGTAAAGCTAGAAGGGCTTGGAACCGGTTAATAATTTACCAGAAAAAAACCGGTATTAACCGGTATTCGGAGCGCAACCTCTTTCAAACCCTTAACTCGAATAGATTAACCGGTTAAATAGAGCTTTTTTTCGTAAGAGCGGGCACGTCCAGAGATCACTAATATGGAAAAGAACGAAATAATTTCATTCTAGCCGTTTAATTAAGCGAAACCATTCTGGATTTATCGTTCTTGAATAATGTTTTCATAGAGGTTACGGTAGAGCGCAACCGAAAAGAAAAGGTTGCAGGTATTTTTTATTTTTTCCTTTTTGTCTTTTTTTGACAGCCGGATGAGTTCACCGATTCAAAAATGCATTAGATCAACTCATCCCGCGGGATAGCTGACAGCGGCCTCATTTGACTAAAGATTGTTTTTTTGTTTTGTATAATATTATGTAACAGTAATTAATAAATAAATAAATAAATAATGCTGGACAATCCACACAGCATCATCTAGCCCCAAAGTAAGCTACTCAAAGCTTGTGTTATGGGTATTAGATAACTGATATATTTAATACATTATATACATAGATAGATATTTTTTATTATACATAGAAAACACCCAGACCCAGACAGTAGATTTTTTATTTATGTTAAGTTTATTATAGATATTACTAGTATGTTGAAATGTTTGTATATGTTATATTTTATCTGTTCCTCTATAACGCATTGGATAATTATTATATGTCATGATTATTTGAGTTTAATAAACTGAATTTGAATTTAAAGAGTCTTTAGAGCGATACCGGTTTGAAAAAAAAACCGGTTTCCAAGCCCTGAAAGCTAGTCCCCAATAGGATTAAGTAAGGTTACTTACGAAGGTTTCCATACTCGCAGGCAGCTATGATCGCACATATGGCTATGGACCATGCTACTCTGTTGGTGGCTACCCCTATGGCTACCTCCAAGCGGCTACCTTCAGCCAGCCAGTGGTTGATGGTGGCAGCCTTTATCATAACGTATAGAGATACCATAAAAATGATGTAAGAAGATGTCTGGAATAGAATGAGTTCGTCTTAAGGCGTGATGGAATATACATTTGAGAATCATTAAAGATAGCTAATAGAACTTTTTCTTCTTTATTTATGACTAGCTTCCGCCCACGGCTTCGCCCGCGTGGTACCTTGAAAATCAAAATCCTTTCTTAGCGGATGCCTACGTCATAACATCTACCTGCATGCCGAATTTCAGCCCGATCCGTCCAGTGGTTTGGGCTGTGCGTCGATTTAGGTTTTTTATGGCAATAAATATACTAGTTTATTTGGGCCTTTCTACTCAAAGGTTTTGTCATTGTTCTCACTTTTGTTATTGTTCGCAACAAACAATATTGTTTATCTCGTAAAATTCAGTTAATTTTAAATGAAAAAAATAATAAAAAAACTTATTGTCAACCGATCTTTTATAGATGATTGATTCAGGCGTGACTTTGCGGAAATCCATTACAAATACTGAAAGGACGGAAATGTCTAGTACTTTCCCGCTTTTAGCTTTTTCCCTTTTCAGTAACCAATCTTTTATTGCTTCATCTTCATGCTAAAATTATCTCTAAAATCAAGGATAAAAAAGTTTTTAAAATAACGGTAAAATATCAAATTGAGTAGATCCATTTACTTACCTTACTGATGACGCATCTGTACTCAGCTGGTTTATACAAAGCCATGAGCCATCCCAGAGCGGTCCCCACGAGGTAGGAGCCGGCGCGATCGTGCCATCTTATGTACACGTCATTCATCACTTCGTAATCCCGAAAGTCAGTTAGAACGCTGGAAAATAAAGAATAACCACTCTTCTTCTTCTTCAATTATGGCATCTGTCTCTTAGAGAACAATTTTGCCAGTGTCAAGTGTAGTTATATATAAGTATATTGTCAACGTCACAGAGTCCTAGTCAAGTTGTCAAGTCAATTTTAAACAAAAGATGGCTGTTTTGTTCAAAATTCTTGGGATTTCCACCGATGGAATTTGAAGGGAACTATTCACTTTAATTCACATATTTCACACTTGCGTCAAGAACCCGGGCTTTATTGGCACACCAAAATTACGCAATAAAACTCAAAATAACACGAGAAAAAATATAAAAACCAGAGCAACGTAGTTGTCAGCCAAATGCACCGCAGAAAATCCCGAATAACCACTCAAACGGATCTTTGGTCAACTGAGGCCGCTGTCAACGCGGGATGAGTTGACGTCCGGGCGATGATCAGCCCAGTCAACTTGTTGGAATCTTGTTTGGTTTTCTGTGGTCCAGTAAGTTGCCAGTCGCTGGCAAGTGTTATGAAATCGTTCTTTGATAAATTTTGCGTCTGTGCTAACCAAATGCAACGATAATCCTGCTGTGATGCAGACTTATAAGATCATCTAAGATGAGTACGGGGGTATGAGTTTCTGTGGCTGTCTCTGTAGCCCAAACGGCTGAACGGATTTTGACAATTGAGGTGGATTTTTTCTGGATTTTCCCGATACCAGCGCGTGCGCGTCACGTGACAGGCGGTCGCATTGATATTTTGGTCTGAATTGAATTCACGTTAAACCATATTATCCGTAGCTTTAGTCAACGCCAATTGACATGGCTTCTAAAAAAAAGCTAAAACAAGCCGATCACATTCATGTCAGTTTAGTCAAATTAAGGACTTCCATTTAAAATGTTTACGCTAATTTAGTGTTTGTCGTGAACAAAATAAGATCGTGAGTCGTTCAACATTGAAGGTGTGTGCCATAGATTACTATTCTTATAAGCGGCGATGGGCTTGCAACCTTTCAAGTACGGAATACTAACTATTGTGCAAAATGTGGGCATTTACCAAATGTCATGTTCGGATGTGCCTCTGACTACCCTCAAAGATCTAAGTCACTAGAGGTCTGAGGAGATAATCTAGCGAGCCTGGGGATTATAGACGTGATCATGTTTTTTACTTACAATCTCTTGGCAAAAGGTACTAGAGGTATTCCTTTCCTATATGCCATGACTGCAAGCTGAGCTGTCAGGAGGAAGCTGACAGCGAGGAAAGCTATGATCCCGCTTCTTCTGCTTCTGCTGTAGATCCAATAGATGATGATTGTCATGATGGCCAGGTGGTAGTCGCAGCTGACGTACCACGCCACACCGAAGCACTGGAAAGAATAGTTTATTATTCTGGTGTATGTACTAGAACGTGCTAGAAAAAGCCAAGGGGACTTACCATAAGCTATTTGGGCAATATCAAAGCGATATAGTTGTTAATTTCAATATTTCATACTTTTTTAAATTGTATTGAATTATATATATAATATTTTTTCTCTTTCTTTATAGGGCATCTGTCTCATAGGAATAAATTTTGTTAGTGCCAAGGTTTTTGAATTAATAATAATTGTTTTTGATTTTGATTTTTGTCAATTATAAATAACAAAATCTCTGTCAAATTGTCAAGTCAATTTAAAAAAAACGAAGGCTATTTTGTTTAAAATTCTCTTGATTATTTCCGATGGATTAAGAAAGGAACTATTCAATTCACATATTTTTTACCCGTATCAAGAACTCGGGCTTTATTTGAAAAACTACCACCAAAAAATTACACAACATAAGTAAAACTCGAAATAACACTAGTAAAAAATATAAAAACTAGAGCGATAAGTCAAAGCATCATATAATACCCTAAAGTAGTATTACTTCCAGCTTGAAATTTGACGTTTCTGACATGATGGTTTGTAGGAGCTTCTGGTAAGGCCAGTAATCACAATATCCACTTACCATGGTCTTCACATCGTAACCTAGCATAAATAAGTTCTTCCACCAGTATTTTTCGCAAACTTCCTCTTCATTTGCGTTTGATCTCAGCCATATCGGACCAGACCCGGTGTGGCGGGCCACACAAAAAATGTAGAAGGTGACCACCATGTATGGTCCAATCAATCTGTAATGATAATCAGAATTAGAAGATATAATTAAGAGCTTACCTGACTGACTGACTGATTCATCTTCGCCTAGCCGAAGCCACTGAAGCTAGAAAACTGAAAGGGGACTTTTAAACGGGTGGTGCGATTGGACTGGATTCTTTAAATGCAAAATAAATGGATACGTATTTCTGGATATGTCAAAATAATCCCAAAAAGGTGAAAGGGAGTGAAAATGAATATTATGAGTTTTTTTATGAGTTGTTTGATTTGTTTGAAACTCAGTGGTGAAAGAAGTCGCGAGTGGGACACCTAGTCAGAAGATAAAGTTTCTTGTTAAATCTTCTTGAACTGGGGATTGAACAGTAATAAAAATCTCGATTCACCTTAAAAGTAAGGCAATCCAAAGTGATCCCTGTGATTTTGTGGATTAAGGCCCAGAATACTCGTCACACTTTTCCTTACGTAAAAGTTACAAAAAAAAGTGACATAGGTCCGTATAGCAACGCGGATCTCCTCGGAATCAGACATAACACGAAGCGAAATACCCAAAGGACAAGTAAGTAGAGTGCGGCATGATAATATGGCTGCTCTGAATTATATAACAAAAGCGACAATTTATAAAAAATACAAATATGTTCAAGTAAATAGCTTATTTCAAAAAAGGGCTGGTTTGATTTGTTTCAAATTAACTGATTTATATTCATGTGAAATAGAAATTCAAAATACCTTACTGTTCTGGATAAATTAGGTAATTTCTGAATTTTCAGAGGTGTTTTTGACATGATTTTTAACCAAGGTTTTCTAACTAATTCGTGTTTTAGCTCCGGTTGATTTATCACTTATATCCTTGAGTATCGTGTAGTTCAATTTCAATGTAATCTATTTAGCGGTAATAGAATGATAAGGGTTGCAATACTTGCAATTTTCAAAATGCTGGGCCTTAACTACATTTTTAAACGACTTTTTAGGAGGAGGTTCTCTTTTTGTACCTATGTTGGTTATGAGATTACTCTGCCAATTATGAACGGATTTTGACGGATTTTGGGCCACCAAGGGAACGGAGAAGAAAAGAGTGCAAGTAGCGGAGATGAGAAATGAGCATATTAGAGGAAGTCTGAAAGTAGCGCCAGTGATGGAATAGATGAGGAATAATAGGTTAGCGTGGTATGGGCATGTTATGTATGAAGGACGAATGTCATGTGACGAGGAGAGTGCTAGGTATGAATATTGATGGATACAGGGGTAGAGGTAGGCCGAAGAAAATATGGATAGTCTGTGTGAAAGATGATAATGAGTAAGAAAGGAGTGAGTATCGAGATGACAAATGACAGAAGGAGATGGAAGATCACATGTTGTGTCGACCACACATAACGTGGAAAAAAGCCAGGAAGATGATGACCAAGAACTGATTGAAGATCGAAAGGTTACCACAACTCCAGGGTCTTTCTTACCTGAAGTAACGCTTCACCAACACCACAAGTAAGTTCTTCTGCCGTCCAGACATCAGGGATTTCATCAGCAGCAGTCCTGATATCGGTAAGAACGTGTCAACGGTCAGGTCCAAGTGACGAACACCCTGACCTATTTCGTCATTGAACATCTGAAAAGTTATGGACTACTTTACAGCTGATACAGCTTTCACGAGGCAGGGCCTTACCACAAAGTCTTCCAGAACGATTCCGTTTAAGAAACATTTAAAGCTTGAAGTCAATACAATTTGCATAGGTTATACGAAAAAACAATGTAATATTAATTCGGTAATGTATTATGAATTCGTGGTGAGGCCCCCGGTCTTAAAATTCAGTTGCTAGATCTGAGGTTTTACAACCAACTTTTCAGGCAATATCAAAGTATTCAATCTCTGATATTTCGTTGATCAATAATAATTTTATGGAAGTTGTGTTATTTCAAGCTTGAAAGTTTAACTTTTCTGAAGCATGATGGTTTGCAAGAGCTTGTGGTAAGGCCCCTGATGAGATAGTAAAACTCAGCAAGTTAACAACATGACAAGATCACGACTGTAATCCCCAGGCTCGGTAGATATCTCCTCAGATCTCTAGAGGCAGACGTCAGAGGCACGTTCAAACATTATATTTGGCGAACGACCGAATTTTGAACAGTAATTAGTATTCCGCATGTGACAGGTCGCAAGCCCATCGCCACCGCTTATATTAATACTAATCTAAGACACATAACTTTAAATTGTTGGTTCTAGGGTATGCCGGTTTCCTCACGAAGTTTTCCTTCATTGGAAAAACTCATTGGTGCACGACCAGGTTTGTACCCACGACCTTCGGATTGGGAGGCAGGGGTGCTACCACTACACCACCAGGTGCTCTTCAATTAAAAGTAAATTTACTTGTTCTCACCACATCGGCTTTCGCGCTGTTGTTCATGATACCAGGAGTGAACAACGATAGCATGCCCTGATGTGTGCCCACTACCAGTATTGCCGTGTACACCCTCATTCCATTCAGGATCTCGATCTCATTCTTGTTCACTTTAAACAGGTCTTTCCAGTTTCTGGTCATGCTGAACGATTTGGCGATATCATCTGTGACATTATAAATTAATTTAACGGTGGTGAATCTAAATCTCTTGTTTACTAATTTGATTTGATTGTTTATGATGTTTTTTTTCACCGCTTAAAAGCATTACGCACATAATTTCTAATGAAAGAACTCTTAGGTGCATGCAGGCTTGGAACCAGTTGATAATTTAATAAAAAAACCGGTATTAACCGTTATTTCGATACTAGCGTTCAGAGTGCAACCTCTTTCAAAACCTTAACTCGAACTTAGATTAACCGGTTAAAGCGAATTTCGTTTAGTGTCGTAAGAGCGGGTGCGTCGCGGAGCTTACTAATATGGAAATTAATTAATTGAGCGAAACCCTTTCGGATTTATCGGAAAAGAAAAGTTTGTATGTATTAAGAGATACCGAATTGATTTTATTTCCGGTTTCCAAGCCCCGGGTGCACGACTAGGTTTGAACCCATAACTTTTGGATCGTGAGGCAGGGGTGCTACTACTACACCACCATGCACTAATAAATTGTCATAATATAAGGCCATAAGGCCAGAAAGGCGCCACGGTCCACTTGCCAGTATGGTCTTTATGCCTTGACCTGTCTCGACACTATAATTATGGGTATTTATAGAACACAAAAACGTCGTTGAGATCGTAATACTTATGTTATTATGGGTAAAAAATATATCAAATTAAAAAAACTATGATAAAAAAATTGCTAAAAATCGGATGACTGTATTAAAACTGCTTCGCAGTGTCTAGTAGAAAGGTATGCTCTATATATATTCAGCGGACGTCTTACCATCTACCAGCGGACACTAAAAATCCACTTAGTATTACTTTTGTGTCATTTTTTCTCTTGATTACTATTATTATTATTGATGTATGTATCAGATATTATTATTAGGCAGAGGTAACATCTTCATCTTTCTAACACAGGTAACCTGATACGCTAGACCGTGTGCTAAAATAATCCAAGCCTTTTAGATCTTAAGGCGCGGCAGCTAGCTAGTGGCCAGCGGCATACTGCCCGTTGCATGAAAAGTCTAAGTTTTATCCCTTCGAATTGTAATAATTTGAAATAATAATTTGTGTTAAATTTAAATAATAAAAATAAAACACACATTTTATTTATAAGTAAATTATCTACCTGTTGGTGTAAAAAAAATATGGAAATGACCTCAACTTTAGAAGGAGAAGCAGATTATGTTTAGTTGTTGAGGTTTTTTCTAGAATTAATACTAAAGTTAGTACGACGTTTAAACAAAATTTCAAACTCAGACTTTAGAGATAAAATATTGATTATTTTCATTGACCTTTCAGTTATTTTCCACTACACTTATTTACCGAGGGTAAAGCATCTGAAAAACTGCAAAACTCCGCGATCAGCTGACCACCGCGCCTTAAGTATACAAAACTCACCAATTAAAGAAGTTTCCGTTTTATTTTTACTGTAACTTGAATAAATTGTAGAAATAACAGCAATACACAGTAAAGCTCCACAGACGTAGCTGCAAAATTAATAACTTGTTTATGATTTTACTAATAACAATTATACATAAATAATAAAATATGATCACGACTGTAATCCCCAGGCTCGGTAGATATCTCCTCAGATCTTTAGTTACTTAGATCTTTGAGGATATCTAAAGAGGGTAGTCAGAGGCAAGTCCTAACATGACACTTGGTACATGCCCACATTTTGCACAATAGTTAGTATTCCGTACGTGACAGGTTGCAAGCCCATCGCCGCTTATAAGAATAGTAACCCTATGACACATACCTTCGAATTTATGGTTCTAAGGCATGCCGGTTTCCTCACGATGTTTTCCTTCACCGTTTAAGAGCACTGGCAATGCGCACATAAATTTTTCGATTGGAAAAACTCATTCGTGCACGACCAGGTTTGAACCCACGACCTTCGGATCGTGAGGCAGGGGTGCTACCACTACACCACCAGCGCTCAATTATACACAAGTACTATATTTGTTCTAGACGTTTGAAAAATCAGTTATAATAACTTTAAATGTCACCTTACTCACAAAAACGCATAAAATCTTCCCGGGTAAGGTGTCTGCTCAGCACTTTGACAGTCAGTAATTGGATCTATAATTATATCTTTGACGTCAGGAATATGTGTGAAATGAAGCATATGCTTGATTATCTTTGTTATTGATGATGGAGAGCATACACCAGGCATGCACAAACCGAATCCGAGGTTAATCAACTTCCGATAGGAGACTGACAGTGTCTGAAAACAATAAAAATGATACAGTATGTACAAAAACTGAGACGATAATACTTAAACTCAGGGCGTCTACTCCGAAAAACGATCAACGATATATCGGCACAATAATCATGCAAAACTTACTCTTAGTAACATTGTTTATGCTATTATTTGAACAATGGAACGACCGACATTACTTTTGATAACCGATCTCGTAAACCAATTTCCAATTTGACAACGAAACAACTGTTGATTCGACTGAATTTGACGAACATTCGACTTCAATAGTATCGTTGTCGTTTTGCGGAGTAGACCCCCAGTATTCGATAAAATATTACGTGGATTTTGTTGATTTGAGCAACTGCGTACTTCAAAGCTGGTTCGCATTTAAAACGAATGCATAAAATATTGGTGGACATTTCACACAACGCTATCTAGTCCCAAAATAAGCAAAGCTATGGGAATAAAATAGTTGACAGATTAATTAAATACTTTTTTTTTAAATAATTACTCCCAGAAACAAAACAAATCTGTATTCATCACGCATTATGTTTGAACTGGGCAAGGATCCACCCTACAACCTACAGCGCAGAAGGCAGAGCTACTACCAACTTAACTGTGAAGCCATCAAAAAGATACTCACATTCAGATACTCATTTGCACTATCATAAGCATCAAACTTCCTTGGTTCCATTGGCTCCTTACCCCTCACCTCAACCAGGCAGTATTGAGTACCCATTTCAAGTTGTGACGACCAAGGAGTATTGATACATTGATCAAAGTTGCCGAGTTGGAAGCCAGTCCCATAAAGTACCCCAACCGGAGGCTGCATTGCGTCCCAAACTAAAAACAATTTAATAAAAAATAAATAAAAATCTTTATAATATTACGTGAGTGATAGTGCACAGTGAAGGATAGAATCCGTAATGAGACTATCTGACACAGAACTAAGGTTGTCGACATAGCTCAGAGAATTAGCAAGCTGAAGTGGCAGTGGGCTGGCCATTCTGTCGAAGAACCGATAACCGTTGGGGTAAACGAGTTCTCGAGTGGAGACCGCGGCTCGGCAAACGTAGTGTAGGACGCCCTCCGGCTAGGTGGAGTGACGATCTGCGAAAGGCTGCTGGTGGAGGCTGGATGCGTCGAGCTGAAGACAGGGCGCAATGGCGATCATTAGGGGAGGCCTATGTCCAGCAGTGGACTGCTATAGGCTGATGATGATGATGATGAGTGCGCACGAGGTACTTTTGTCGCCGTGACTGTTTGTCACTATTATAAAGTCCGTGGTTATGTATGGAGATGCGCATGTTACGACGTGACGCTGGGTGACATATACATAACCCAAGAGTAACTGTTTTGTCACGGCGATAAAGGTAACTCATGCGCGCTATCACTAGGTAATACTAACCACTCTGCAAAATGTGGGCAAGTGCCAAGTGACATGTTTGAACATACCTTTGACTACCCTCTTTAGACATCCTCAAAAATATCTAAGTAACTAGAGATCTGAGGAGATATCTACCGAGCCTGGGGATTACAGTCATAAATATATTTTTTTTATATTTTGCTTGTTGTTGCTGTACTAATAATTATTTTAAAAAAAAAATAAAAAAAAATATGATCACGACTGTAATCCCCGGGCTCGGTAGATATCTCCTCAGATCTTTGGTTACTTAGATCTTTGAGGATATAAGGGGGACTACCCCCTTATATCCTCAAAGCTCTGACTACAGAGGCAAGTCCAAACATGACATTTGGTACATGCCCACATTTTGCACAGTAGTTAGTATTCCGTACGTGACAGATTGCAAGCCCATCGCCGCTTATAAGAATACTAACCTATGACACACACCTTCGAATTATTGGTTCTAGGGTATACCGGTTTCCTCATGATGTGCTTATATTTGCTTATTTACCTTATTTTTATTACTACTTTACTACGTACCTATACAATACGACAAAACAAATGATAGTATCAAACACCTAGTATTATGTAACAATTAATAGACAAAACGTAAAGCGTCATAATACTTCGTATCGTAGCATTAACACAATATAAACTATTTATAATCATTTTCTAACTGGATTCATTGTAATTTTCTGCAGCTATTAAGCCGCTGCTATAAAAAATCCGCTAAGCAACGTCCGCTCAATGTTAGTACCTTTATACAATTTGTTTTTATTGATGGCGGAAGTAACGTAATAAGATAGACGTTTCTTTACCTTTTGCCTTATTTCATAAAGACTAATGTCTAATCGTGGCTTTGTTTGCGTAATTTGGTTATTGCGTAGGCAGAAAAATCCTTCTAATATTATAGAATAGAATAGAATAGAATAGAAAATAGTTTATTGCCAAAAAAAAAAAACACAACATAAAAAATTTAGACTTAAGTACCTATTTAAAAAAAACAAGTCATTTAAGGCAAAAGGAGTAAATTCAGCATTTTGCTGCTTGCATTGATACGCAAGCAGCGCGCTGTTTTTCAATTTACTCCTCTCGGATAGCTGGTCACCGAGAGATTATAAGCGCGAAAGTTTGTAAGAATGTGTGGATGTATGCATGTATGTTTGTTAGGGTTGTCGGCAGTTGGTACACTCTTTTGTTATGCAAATTACAAACATTTTGGGGCAGTTAGTACACTGGCTACCTGGACAGTCGGAGTAAAAAGTGTTTTCTATGCGAAATAAACTAATATTGACAAAAGATAACAGGATATTTATTACGATAAGTATTACAAATGTTTTTTTTGGGGCTAAGTATTAAAATTTATGTAGTTCTCTTGTGAAACACAATAAAAACACTCGTTCGACAATCTATATAGTAAATAGCAAAATGAATACAAATTACCATTAATTTTGAAATTTTAATTTGTCGATAGGTACCAGGATAGCAGAAACGATGGAGAGGTATTTCACTGTAGATCCACAGAGTCGAAAGATCACGAGTCGCGAAAACCTCTCCATGGTTTATGCATTCCTGGTTCTTGGAAATATGTACTCAAGTGTAGGATAGTGGTTTACATTGTAAATTGTGTAAGTAGTGTTATGGTCAGGAATTTAGTTTCGTGATATTAATAATGACAAAAAAATTCATTCATTATTCATATTTTTTTTGAGTAGGGTTACAGAGATAGAGATTGCGTGGGCGCCGGCTTTAAACTGACCAAAAACTCACCTCGTATATAAATAATTAAGTATCCTGCTTACAAGTTTTTAAATCTTGTGCTGATTCAGTGAATTGTCTGATCCACCACTCACTGGGATAAGGGAAGGAAAATTATGATGATTATTATTGTTGTTTGTATTAAAAACACGTAACACTTTTGCCAAGAACTGTATATTTTTCTGTGCCAATTTCAACCTTTAAGAAGGAGTGTACAAACTGACCATCAATGTATGGAATATCAAAATAACTTTTTTTAGGGTCGAGTGTACGAAACGCCGACAACCCGTTTGTTACTCTTTCACGCTGAAACGGCTGAACGGATCTGGATGAAATTTTGCACAGATACAGATAATAGTTTCAATTTCAATAAAAACATAATATTTTATTCGTGGAGTAGTTTGAAAATATTAGTTGGAGTACTTTAGGAACAACTCATTAACTTGATCACGGCTGGATATTTTGTAAATTTTTACGTTTCTAATATATTTTGCTGGTTTAAAAAATATAAAAAAAAATTAACAGCTCGTACTTTTCCAGCTGAAGCTAAACAGTTGGTATAATATAAATAAGTTATAACTATGATTATTAACTATATAAATGATTTTATTTATATTAATTATTCACAGCAGTTATGTACACTACAACAATAATGGTCGTATAACTGTGGTCATAACACAGGTCAATAAAATTATGGTAATTGCTTTTATAAAACATTTATATAATAACATAATGATTGTACTTAATATTGGTATAATATAAATGCCACTTATGTCAAATACTAGCTTCCGCTCGCGGCTTTGCTCGCTAGGTACCTATGTACATAAATAACCTATGTTATTCACGAATAATGTAGCATTCTAATGGTAAAATAAATTTTGAAATCGGTCCTGCTGTGTGATTCTGTAAGACCTCATTCTAAACTTCGAATCTGAATCCGCTGTGAGTTTCTTGATTGGCATTCTAAAAACTCGGTTGATAATTTACACTAGCGCCACTCTTGCGAGCGTGTCAGCGAGTTGAACTAACTTGACGGGGAGATTTTGACAGATAAAGTATGAGATGACGTAAGAAGTGGCATTCTATACGGTAATTCCCAAGTCACTTCGACGCTCGCTTCGCACTCGAACCCGATTCAAAGAGTCAAATTAAAAGGTCAATGTCAAATGTCATTTTGAACCCTATGCGAAGTGAGAGTGAATTGCGATGTGAGATGCGAGAATTTTACAGAATCGACGTACTGTAGTTTTTGAGTTAGTTTGTTACAAACAAAAATACAAAACTTTCCTCGTTAAAATATTAGTATATAGACTAGCTTTATACTACAGTTTCACACGCACGCTATACGAGTATAAGTATCAAAGTATTAGGCAAGATTATTACAATAAGCTATAAAACCAGCGCTGGTGGTGTATTGGTAGCACCCCTGCCTCACGAGCCGAAGGTCGTGGGTTCAAACCTGGTCGTGCACCAATGAGTTTTCCATCCGAAAAAATTATGTGCGAAATGTCAGTGCTCTAAAATGGTGGAAGAAAACATCGTGAGGAAACCGGCATACCCCAGAACTAAAAATTTGAAGGTGTGAGTCATAGGTTAGTATTCTTATAAGCGGCGATGGGCTTGCAACCTGTCACCATTTTGAGTTTTTAATTTGTGTAATTTTTGTGGTTTATTTACAAAATGTGCATTACGTTACGTTTCAGAATGTGTTTTTGGTCTGATAAACACATTACTGTGATTGACCACGAATTCATGATACATTACCGATTTAATATTACATTGTTATTTCATACCATGACCTATTCAAATTGTATTGAAGTAGTGTTACTTCAAACTTCAAATGTGTCGTTTCTAAAACGGAATCGTTCTGGAAGACTTCGTGGTAAGGCTCCTTACCTTTTCGGGCAATATCAAAGTACTACTTTGACATTTCGTACCATGACCTAGGTATGTAAATTTTATCGAAGTAATGTTACTTCAAGCTTGAAATGTGACGTTTCTGAAACATGATAGTTTGTTTCTTGTGGTAAGGTTGTGTTGTTGCGTGTAATAATACAATACACAATGACAATTAACTATTATTATTTCTATTGTTAACTTTTTATTTTATAAATAAAAAAATATATAATTATGTAAAAAAAACGTCGTATTATAATAACGACGTGAGAAATTTTTCAATGAAACCTTTCATTGATGCATTGTCTATGGTTATTCCTATTCAATAATATCTAATACCTTTAAACGAGCAATTCTTGTATTTACATACATACATACATACATAAAATCACGCCTGTTTCCCAACGGGGTAGGCAGAGACCACGGATCTCCACTTGCTACGATCCTGACATACTTCTTTTGCTTCATTCACTCTCATTACATTCTTCATACATGCGCGTCGGTTTAGGGTACTCTGGACCTGGCCTTTCTCTAAAACGTCCCCAATGTGCTCGAGGTACGTACGCCGAGGTCTTCCCCTTCCAATTGTTCCATTCACACTCTCCTTATACAACTGTTTCGTCATTCTCCTTTCATCTTGTATTTATTATATTATTTATCTGAATCTCGGAAACGGTACCAATGATTTTCATGAAATTTAATATGCAGAGGGTGTCGGGGCCGATAAATCGATATAGCTAGGTTTCATTTTCCAAAAAAACACGTTTTTTTTTTTAAAAAAAAAACTAAGACAAGCTCGGTCATCCAGGTACTGTTAAATAGGGTCATTCAGGTGAGTGGTGGTTCGCCTGCCTTTTGTTTTTAAGGTCACAAGTTCAAAAATTTTCGTGCCAAAATGGAATTTTCAAAAAAAATATGTTTCCAGTGCTCTAGCTAGAATCAAAAATCAAAGGCAATCTAAAAAAAAATAAAAAAATCTAGTCACGTGGTAAGAAAAATAGTTTTTTTTTGCGTTGTTTTTACTTCTCTTATTTATATTTTTTGTATGTTTTTTCTTAAATATTGGTGGACTTTTCACACAACGCCATCTAGCCCCAAACTAAGCAAAGCTTGTACTATGGGAACCAGACGAATCCGTGTATTCTGATTATATTCTATTCCGTTCTATTCTATTATTGTAAATACTGTTCAAAACATGACCATGTAGGTACCAAATATAATGTTAGGACATGTCTATGACTAGGTACTCCTTACTTAATATTCTTAAAGTTCAGTTACTATTGATCTAAAGATATCTAAAAAAAAACTAGGGATTACAATAGTGGTTAAAATTTAGTTTGTTTTTTGATATTTTTTGAAAGAAAATATTCTCTTACTCCAAGTAGCCCAAAGGGTGTCATTCTTTACGCCGTTGAGGATCCGAAGAGTGGCTCTGAAGCAAGGCTGTTCATCGTCAGCCCACTCCTCCGCTTCCAATCGAGGAATCAAAGCATCTACTACAGGAAAACTTCTCGATCGCTGACGCAGATTTTCTGGTGATGCTTTCGCTGAAAAATAAAAAAAAATATGATCACGACTGTAATCGACAGAAAAGATGAGGAGTAATAGGTTACCGTGGTATGGGCATGTTATGAGAAGAGATGAATGTCATGTGACGAGGAGAGTGTTAGGTATGAATGTGGATGGATACAGGGGTAGAGGTAGACCAAAGAAAAGATGGATGGACTGTGTGAAAGATGATATGGGTAAGAAAGGAGTGAGTACTGAGATGACGAATGACAGAGGGAAATGGAAGATCACATGTTGTGCCGACCACACATAGCGTGGGATAAGGGCAGGAAGATGATGATCACGGCTGTAATTCCCGGGCTCGGTAGATATCACCTCAGATCTTCAGTTACTTAGATCTTTTGAGGATATCTAAAGAGTCGGAGGCTCGTCCAAACATGACATTTGGTACATGCCCACATTTTGCACAGTAGTTAGTATTCTGTACGTGACAGGTTGTAAGTCCATCGCCGCTTATAAGAATACCAACCTATGACACATACGTTCGAATTTTCGGCTCTACGATATGCCGGTTTCCTCACGATGTTTTCCTTCACCATTTATTAAGAGCACTGGCATTGCACTCATAAATTTTTCGAATGGAAAAACTCATTAGTGCACGAACAGGGGCCTTACTACGAATTCATAATACATTACTGAATTAGTATTACAGTGTTATTTCGTACCATGACCTATGCAAGTTGGATGAAAGTTGTGACGTTTCTATGGAATCGGAATCATTACGGAATCATTCAGGAAGACTTCGTGGTAAGGCCCAAGGTTTGAACCCACGACCATCGGATCGTGTGGCAGGGGTGCTACCACTTATACACCACCAGCGCACTATAATATAATATTAATAAAAATAATAAAATATTACTAACCAATAAAAAATAATATAAAAATCAAAACACTAGTATAACTCATTTTGCAAAACCAATCCGTACAAGTTCAGATAGATGACTAACGCGAGAAACTGAAGGAAATATAACATATAATAGTTAATTGTAATTATCATCCTGTTATCATGGACAAATAAGAGTTCCGTCTCGAGATAAAAAAACAGAGCCTTCGGTGGTTTTTCTGTTCTTCTCTGTAGGTTTGATTTCCAGCCAGGACAAACATTTGTGAGGTCTTAAAATTCTGAAGTCCAGAATGCAATAAAATAAATAATATTTTTGAAATAGAAACAAATAATACAATAAATAAATAAATAATGCTGGACAATCCACACAGCATCATCTCACAATAGTAACGTTCTAAAAACTGAAACATGAAAGCCGACTGTAACTATGCACTACGGATGAAACTTAAGGTTTACGGAAAAAGTGTCAATATCTGAAAAAATCAAATTTATATGAACCAACCCTTGAACCACTTATTTAAAAACAAAATGTATTCATCAAAATCTATTTTTCATTTGCGAAATAATCGTGTTACAAATTCAAATTCAAAATATGTTTATTTTCAATAGAATCACAGGGATCACTTTGAAACGTCTTACATACTAGGTGAGTCTAAGTGCCAGTTCCAGTCCTATCCCCAGTGCGAGAAGAACTGACAAGAAACTCGCTGGGCCCTAGCGCTTTTTTTGTATGATCCTTGTTAATTTTGTAAGGAATACCTAGCAGAGTTGGAGCTGATTCACAACATAAAAACATAGTTTTCCTTCAATTGACATGTCGTGATTAAACTTTTAAAACAAAAAATAAACATACTATATTATCATGGTCTCATTTTGTAACATACCTAGGTATTATGTGATTATATAAAATAATTTAGGCACTTTATGTGTCAACTTCTGACTTGCTACGCTAGCGCGGAAGACCAGGGGCCTCACCACGAATTCATAATACATTACCGAATTAGTATTACATTGTCATTTTGTACCATGAACTATGCAAATTGTATGGAAGTAGTGACGTTTCTATAATGGAATCGTTACGGAATCGTTCTGGAAGACTTCGTGGTAAGGCCCCAGTAGTGCGATTACGGAACTCTGACACAATCGACACTTATCAAAACTGGCTCAAATTCACGAAGTCTTTCAGAACAATTCCGTTTTAGAAACGTCACATCTGAAGCTTGAAGTAACACTACTTCAATACAATTTGCACAGGTGATGGTACGAAATAACAATGTGATTTTAATTCGGTAATGTATTATGAATTCGTGGTGAGGCCCCTGGGCTTTTATGCTTCTATAAAAATTGTATTGAAGTGTTAAATTTATATTAAAGTAGTGTTACTTCAAGCTTTGTAACGTGACGTTTCTGAAATATGATGGTTTATAAGAGCTTGTGGTAAGGTCCCAGTACACTGGCATAATATAGTCTTGCCAGAGAACACGCTGAGTGGCGGCCATTTTTGTTTTAATTTTGTTTTATTTTCATTTTTACCCGGCTGTGAAGCGAAGAAGGTTTTTTCGGGTGTATGTGTTTGTATGTATGCAAGTAAGTTCTTATACTATCGCTGTAGCCAAAACGGCTGGACCGATTTTGACAAAAAAAGTTCCGTTGGATTCGTCTGGATCACAAAAATGACATAGGCGATACAAAAAATTAAAAATTAAAAAAAAATAGTATAAAGGCTGTAAAATCTATTTTCAATTACAATCAGTTGGGGTTTTAATTTTTTGAAATAAATACTAGTTAGTACTTATTAGTAAATTGCGTTGGATAAATAATTTTCTATGGTTACAAAATATACGTTACTAGCGACCCCCAGCTTTGCCCGGGTGCAATGCTATAGTCAATAGTCAATAGTTAATAGTCAATAATCTTTATTCAGTAATATCACAAGGATCATTTTGAATCGTCTGACATACTAGGTAAGTCTAGGTGCCAATTCCAGTCCTATCCCCAGTACGAGAAGAACTGGCAAGAAACTCGCTGGGCCCTAGCGCTTTTTTTGTATTATGAACCTTGTTAACATTGTTAGGGACACCTAGCAGAGTTGGAGCTGATTCGTCCCAAGCTTTTTTGTCATCTAAGTACTCTGATATTCTATAATAAGCTTTACGAGACAGGTTTTGTTTAATTACATTTTTGAATTTCGCAATCGATAGATCAAGCATGTCGCTTGGGATCTTATTATAGAAGCGTACACATTGCCCTATAAAGGATTTGCTTACTTTAGTGAGCCTAACCGTGGGAACAGCTAGTTTATTTTTATGTCTGGTATTAACATTATGAAAATCACTATTTTTTTTAAATAAATTAATGTTTTTATGAACATACATCAAGTTTTCATATATATACTGACATGGCATTGTCATAATGTTAATTTCCTTAAACTTATCTCTAAGAGATTCTCTGGGACCCATGTTATAAATTGCACGAACAGCCCTCTTCTGCAACACAAATATGGTGTTAATATCTGCAGCACTCCCCCACAACAAAATACCGTAAGACATAATGCTATGAAAGTAGCTGAAATATACAAGTCTAGCAGTTTCTACGTCGGTGAAATGACGGATCTTTTTAACTGCATATGCTGCAGAGCTAAGTCTCTTCGACAATTTATCTATGTGCGGGCCCCATTGAAGCTTATTATCTAGAGTTATGCCCAAGAACACTGTGGTGTCCACAAGATCTATATTTTCGTTATTTATTTTTATATTGGTATTTATCTGCTTAACATTTGGTAGTACAAAACGAACGCATTTCGTTTTCTTTTCATTTAGTAATAAGTTGTTTACATTAAACCATTTTACAATTTTAGAGATTGCATTATTCACATCGTCAAAATTAGTCGTACGCCGCTTTTGTTTAAATAAAAGTGACGTGTCATCAGCAAACAGTACAATCTCCTGATCATCCCTAACAAGTTTTGGTAGATCGTTTATATATATTAAAAACAAAAATGGTCCTAATATTGATCCTTGTGGTACACCCATTGTTACCACTGACCCCGGAGAACGTTTCCCATTTACTTCAACTCGCTGTAGTCTGTCAGTGAGGTAAGATGTTAAAAGATTAAGTGCAACCCCCCTAACACCATAGTGCTGGAGTTTCATGATTAATGTTTCATGGTGCACACAATCAAATGCTTTAGATAGATCACAAAAAATACCTAAGACATCGTGAGATTCCTCCCAGGTATCGAGATACCTGGTCGAGATCGCTGATAATAAATACACTAAAATGTGCATAATTACGATATCACATTAGAAAAACCTCTAAAATTATCAGTGTTCCTCTACTATCATGGATCTATTATACATAAAAACCTTCCTCTTGAATCAGTCTATCTATTAAAAAAAACCGCATCAAAATCCATTGCGTAGTTCAAAATATTTAAGCATACATAGGGATATATGGACAGAGAAAGCGACTTTGTTTTATACTATGTAGTGATTATTATAAAAAAACTTAAAATTTCAAGGAGCTACAACCGGTGGCTGAGGTTGGAGCGTTGTCTGTCAGTCAGTCTGACTTTTGTTTAAAGTATTAGTACCAGCTGTGTGATTCTGTAAGATCTCATTCTAAACCTCGAATCTGAATCCGCTGTGAGTTTCTTGATTGGCATTCTAAAAACTCGGTTGATAGTTTACACTAGCGCCACTCTTGCGAGCGTGTCAGCGAGTTGAACTAAATTGACGGGGAGATTTTGACAGATAAAGTATGAGATGACGTAAGAAGGGCATTCTATACGGTAATTCCCAAGTCACTTCGACGCTCGCTTCGCACTCGAACCCGATTCAAAGTGTCAAATAAAAAGGTCAACGTCAAATGTCATTTTGAACCCTAGGCGAAGTGAGAGTGAATTGCGATGTGGGTTGCGAGTTGATGTTTGAATTTTACAGAATCGACGTACTGGATGACCGAGCTTCGCTCGGTTTACTCGGTTAAAACACGGATAAAACAATGTTATATAAAAATGAAACCTAGCTAGATCGATGATTTATCGCCCCCGAAACCCCCTACATACGAAATTTCATGAAAATCGTTGGAGCCGTTTCAGAGTTTCACATTATAATATACATATATTTACAAGAATTGTTCGTTTAAAGGTATAACATTATATAACTTTAAATGTAGGCACATAGCTAGTTATAATTATTTTTAGAATAAGTACTTACCCAAGTAGGTTTTTATTTAGATATTCTAACATAGGTAGGTACCTATTAGTTTAGTAATTTGACATAACTTGTCACCTATGAACCCGGAAAATCGGACCGTCATAAACTATTGTAGGTATTTATGTACCTACAAGTACAATAGTAATACGTATATCATATACCTTTAAACAAGCAATTCTTGTAGATATCTCCTCAGACCTCTAGTGACTTAGATCTTTGAGGATATCTAAAGAGGGTAGTCAGAGGCAGGTACAAATATGACATTTGGCACATACCCACACTTTGTACAGTAATTAGTATTCCGTTGCAAGCCCATCGCCGCTTATAAGAATGCTAAGCTATGACACACACCTTCGAATTTTCGGTTCTAGGGTATGCCGGTTTCCTCACGATGTTTTCCATACATATGATAATAATAATTATGTGTACTTATTCATTTAAACAAGGTGTTACCAGACTACTTGGGAAAACTTTAGGGGGTTAAAGTACCTATCAATATAAACAACCTTTTCTAAGAAACCAACACTGTGAGCGCGAAAAAATCCAGCTGTTTCATACAAAAGTTCAATACCTACTTGGCTAAAACGCGAGTGAAACTGCGGGTTGCAGCTAGTGAAGAATAAATTAAAATCTGATAACCGGAAGGCTTGAGATCCATTTAATTTCCTAGCAGAAAGTATGATTGGAAACTGTAGTTACTGATACCTACTTTTTTTCAATTCAGTTTTTTCCCAGATTTTTCAATTGATTTTTATTTCACTGGCCTCACAGCTCAGTTGGTAGTAGCTATGCCGTCTACGCTGCAGGGTGTTGGTTCTATCCCCACCCAGGACTAACATTTTGTGTGGTGAACTTAGATGTTTGTTCTGTGTTGGGTGATATTATGTATTCTACCTATCAATGCATTTACAAATTTAGTACTTACTAACTTATAAAGTCTATCAGCTATCTCGTTCGCATATTACAAGCTTTGCTTAGTTTGAGGCCAGATGGCGTTGTGAGAAATGTCTACAAATAATATTTTTTTTGTTTATAATATACCTACTTCTGTCTATAAGAAAGGAGTGAGTAATGAGATGACGAGTGACAGAGGGAAATGGAAGAAGATCACAATGTTGTGCCGACCCCACATAGCGTGGGATAAGGGCAGGAAGATGATGATGATATACTTCTGTCTTATTTGCGATTGCAAATAGTTTTTTTTAATTGATCAGTAGGTACGGCAACTGAAAATAGACGTAAGTATTATAATAAACAGTACCTGACCGACCTATGCTCGGTTTTTTTTGGTAAACGACGTTTTCCAAAAATGAAACCTAGCAAGATTGATTTATCGCCCCCGAAACCCCGTGCATAATAAATTTCATTAAAATCGTTTAGCCATTTCCGAGATTGAGATTACATACCTACATTACCTACATAATAGGTATACAAGCGTGCATACTAAATTTCATTAAAATCGTTGAAGCCATTTCCGAGATTGAGATTAGGTACATACCTACATAATATACTTACAAGAATTGCTCGTTTAAAGGTATAATAAAAAGGTATATTGGTAGATGTAAACGCAGTGTTAAAAGGCAATTTCGGACGCCATTCCCGCTCCGTCTAAACACGTCATACATACAGGAACTTTTAACAACTAGATATTATTATCATTTGTATTGCAATAGTCCACTTTAGGTTCCATAACTCTACATTATGTTATGCAAACAAACAGACGAACAAAACTGCATTATATAAGGTGCAGCTCTTACCGGAAACATTTTGTACTTGTATTGTGACCATGATTAGTCCAGTTATTAATTAGGAAAATTTTATTAATATTAAAATGTCTATTTAAAAAGCACTTGTGGGGTGTAGTGGTAGCACCCCTGCCTCGTTCAAACCTGGGGCCTTACTACAAAGTCTTCCAGAACGATTCCGTTTTAGAAACGTCAGATTTGAAGCTTGAAGTAAAAATACTTCAATACAATTTGCATAGGTCATGGTACGAAATAACAATGTAATATTAATTCGGTAATGTATTATGAATTCGTGGTGAGGCCCTGGTCGTGCACTAATGAGTTCTTTTGTAAAAAAAATTTTTTAACAAGTTAAAACTAAGTAGTACAAAACAATAAAAAGGTGGAAGACCACTAGAATGATTTACTAACTACTAACATTTTCCATTCGAAAAAATTATGTGCGCCAACGACCTTCGGATTGTCAGACATGAATGTTACCATACACCACGAGTTGCAATAAAATAAAGTAAAATTACGTATTGCATGTTCTAATGATTTTCAAGATCAATTTTGTGCCCTCCATAATCATGGAAGCATTCATAATTAATTAAATAAAATAATTGTTTAAAAAAAATATTAGGAAGGTAAGTAATTGTTTTCAGCGTTCTAAAATATATATTTGAGACTAGCGGCGTCCTGCAGTTTTACCTGCGGCTATGCAATTTAAATATCACTCCGTTTTTTTAATTTTTCAGGGGTTTTCCTGAAGGGAAAGTAGCTAATGAGTAAATCTAGAATACACTATAATAATAAGAAATTTCATCTTAATCTGTTCAACCGTTACTACAGAGTTCAAGTTGTAAAAACACAGGTAAGTACACATACTTTCACCTATATTTTTATAACGATAATAAAATCATGTTTTTCATTTTTTCAATTAAAAATATGTTATTGTTGGTAATTCTGTTGTTTCTTACTTAAAAATGTTAAATGAGGTACGATCTTATTTTGTTCATTAGAAAGACTAAATTAGAGTAACATTTCTAAAGGACAGTTTTAAAAAAAGCTAAAATTGTAATTTTGGTTTAACTTTAATTAATTTTCAACCATTATAGTACCTTAAGTCAACACAAACTGACATGGCTTCTAAAATAACCGAAATCCAACCTAAATCACGCCGATCACACGTCAGTTCAGTCAAATAAGAACTGTCATTTAAAATGCTAACGATAATTTAGTCTTTGCTATGAACAAAATAAGATTGTATGTATTTTTTTAAGTTAGTCACAAAACAGAAAGCAGAATTAAAGTACCACAATTTTTTTTTCAAAAACATGGTCACTGTAACACTCATTTCTACAATTCTTTTGTCCTCAGTATTGACATACACTTACGTATTTAGTAACTAGGTACTAGCTGTTACATGCGACTTTGTCCGCGAAACGCACAAATTATGCGATTTCAAAGAGACAACAGAACAGACCAAAGTTCTAAAAAGTACTGTTTCGGCATTTATATAATTGATCGAGCGAGCGAAGCGAGCGAAGATCTCAGTGGCAGCTATGCGATTTGGCGTTGTATGTATGCATATATGTTTGTTAGAGCATAACTTGAGAACCGTACATCCAATCTGCATGAAACTTGGAGGGTTTAGAGATACTGCTAATCAAATTTACTGGGAAACATTTGAGCTTAATCGGTGTAGTTTTTTTTCATTTTTATTTTTATTTGTAAATAAAAACTTATTATAATAAAACCTTTTTACTGTTATCTCGAACTAAAAAGCAAATGAAAAGAAGTCAAATTTGAAGGAATGAGCAGAAAAAGTACCTATAATATTTACATCGAAGGAAAAAATTGAAGAAATATAAACATATAAAAAATCGGACGCTGGACTGATCTCAAGGTGAGGAAACCATCCTACGAGGATATTATATATATATATATATATAATATATATATATATATAGATATTATATATATATATATATATAATATATCCTACGAGGAATCGCTGAAAAATGTCTTCCGAAGATTTCTTTATCTCAACAACTCAAGTCCTGGAAAATATCATATGACTATACAACACAAAATATTTCAATTTGAACCAATACTTCCATAGATTAGCGCGCTCAACCAAACAAACTCTTCAGCTTATTATCAGTATAGATTTAGTAACTATAATATCAATGCAACACTACTTATAGTAAGTAAGTATGAAACAATGCATGCGTTTGGCACGGACTACGATTTGGCTGTTGCATTGTTTAGTTATGATGTCTGGTAATTGAACTGTCTGATTCCAATCGTTAGATATGGTTTTGTGCAACGATTTAAAATCTTTGGTTTTGTGTTCACCGATTCCGGTATCTTGATAGCCACGTCACAAAAATGTTCAAAGTTTTTACCAACTGATACTGGTAGTGGTAGGTTAGATACTTGTTTCTATAAAAAACTAGCTTCCCTCCGCGGCTTTGCCCGCAAGGTAACACACATTACCTACCTAACATGTGTGTTAATAATATCAAAATAATGTAATTCAGGTAGGTACTATAGGTAGGTAGGTACATGGGTTCTCATCGAGTAGGTACCTACCTATATTACCAGAAATCATCAAATAGTTTACAAGTAGGTTAGTATAAAATACCTAGTTATGAAAGTACCTACTTACCTCTATTTAACCGATTCCATAAAAAAAAATCTATCGTTATTTCATTTTTCGCTAAAATAATATTCCGATTCAATTACATTTCGAAGAGATCAAAATTTACTGGTTCAAAATCACATGGTTTCATTTACCACACCACAAATCGCGTTGGTGCAAATTCTATTGCTGATTTTCTCGAAAGATTTTTATTATAATCGCACAAAATGAGCAATGTACGCAAAACCAGAAGGTAAGTTCATTATATTTGAGAAGATAGTAAAAGTAGAGTATAGTGAATCGATGATATAACCGACCAGAATAGTAAGAGCCTTGAGCTAGAGCAAATCCAAGTGAGAGGAGGGCCAGTTAGAAATTCTTTTGATGTGGAACAAAAATAAACGTTTAGACTTGCACAGAAATTGCATTCTATAGTGCTTGGTTCCGTACATTTTATTTTCCATTTTTAATGCTTTTAGTCTTCTTTTATGATTCAAGTTTATTTCAGATAAGAATAAAATAAAACTAAATTGGATATCTACTGGAAATTTAACCGTTAGTAGCTTTTTCCAGTAAAGTTGTTTCATTTATTATAATAACTATACGTTTTCATTACATGAATTTTGACAAAATTATTTCTTAATTAGCTTCCGCCCACGGCTTCGCCCGCGTGGTACCTTGAAAAACAAAAACAAATCTATCCCACGTTAACCGTATATTTTTCCGGGATAAAAAGTAACCTTATGTGCTATTACAGACTATAATCTATAGCTTTTCCAAATTTCATCCAGATTTGTTCAGCCATACAAACATAGGTACAAACTTTCACGTTTATAATACTAGCTATGTCCGCGACTTTGTCCGCGTAGAATAGTGACTTTCGGCAGCATTTTAAATTTTTTAGGCTAACTTTTTTGCCAACGTCATCACACAAAAACTTTTATCCCCTATTTTTACCCCTTACAGCCTTTTTTCGCTTTAAAAAGTATGCCTGAGTACCCTATGTCCTTTCTCAAGTTCTAGACTATCTCTGAACCAAATTTCATTTAAATCGCTTCAGTAGTTTATGCGTGAATGAGTAACACAGACAGAGTTACTTTCGCATTTATAATATTTAAGGATTAAGTAAGGATTAGTAGGATTAATAAATCCTGTCGTAGGTATATAAATGTATAAATCAAATCAAATCAAATCAAATTCGATCAATAGCAATCGGTCGATAGCAGCCATATTATTTTTATCGTCCTTTTTAAATATAGGTTTAATAATAGTTAATTTTAAGCTATCAGGAAAGATACCCTTCTCAATACAAAGATTTACGATGTGACATAAAACAGGTGATATTTTTTTAGAAAGATATTGATTGTTAAAGTCACTCACAAAGATTTTCTTTTTACCGCGAGAGAATTTATCTAGAAGGGAAGTAAAGTTACTAAAAAATCTGTCAACATCTTCTACAATGGATCTAGGGGGGCGATAGATACATATTATGTAGTATGTTGTATAGTATAATATACTTAGTATACGATTAATTGTATACTTACTTTAATTATTTTTACCATTTCATCCGGTTGATTCCATTATAAATACAATTATTTTGATAGAACTATTGTGTGGTGTTTCATTCAGTACGCCACAGTGGCTCTTTCGTGCACTAAGTTACAATTGAATCCTAACTATAAGATACATTAAAATGGCCCTGTCACTTTACTATAAAATAGCTCGCGAATTTATTGTGTCATCACAAGTATCTGTGCGTCACACGGAATCGCATCAAAATGTGTCTTGCAATTTTATATGTGAGTTTTGTGTTTTTGATATATGAACGTTATTTAATACCACAGTATGTTCTTATATTTTGTGTTCAATAGTGAGTGAATATAAAAATGAAAAATTGACTTCCGTTGCATAGCAAGCTTTAAGCGATTTATGACTGTGGGTTTTATTCTCGCGGTGGAAATAATAAAATATACAAATCAACCACAACCAGCCAAAACCAAATTCAACAATTATTATTGTCTTTCGAACGAATCATAAAAAACATAAGTAAATTTCATGTACCGGGAATTGATTGAATTGATTGGCCTTGATTTTGTTGATAACAAATCAACTCCAATTTTTGTTGTTGTTATAAAACCTTTCAAATGTGGGCATGTACCAAATGTCTTGTTTGGACTTGCCTCTGACTACTCTCTTTAGATATCCTCAAAAGATCTATGTAACTAAAGATCTGCGGAGATAATATCTACCGAGTCTGGGGATTACAGTTGTGATCATATCTTCTATCTTCTATCTTCTTCTTTATATATAAAAATAAATTGCTGTTCGTTAGTCTCGCTAAAACTCGAGAACGGCTAAACGGATTTATCTTATCTTGGTCTTTAAATGTTTGTGGAGGTCTAGGGAAGGTTTAAAAGGTAAGAAAAATTCGAATAACTGCCGGGAAAACCCTAAAAATAGCCCTTTTCTATTTCCCATACAAACGTTTTCTAAATAGGTACGAAGTCTGCCGGGTCAGCTAGTATATTATAAAACCTTTTCTTTATACTGTCGACCCACATGATGGTAAGTGGCTACCGTAATGTGTGGACGCGTGCAATGCCAAAGGTATATATAACAGTGGCTGACTCTGAACACAATTATTTTGTCTATTCGCTCAGTAAACTCTATCAAAATTGTTAAATCTACTTTCACAGTATAAATAATAGGTGGGCAATGCCCGGCCCGCCTTAGCTTTTGACCCGGCCCGCGGAACTCTTTCATATCCAATGTACCTAATTTTTGTATTAACTTATTAAATTTATAAATTGAAACACATTTTTTCTCAACTGAAACCTACGGCCCGCGATTTCGTTAACCACCTAAAATCTGTCCCTCAACTTTACAAAGGTTGCCCATACCTGGTATCTATCTATATCTATACTCCTATATCTATATCTATAATCTATACTAAATTATAAAGAGGAAAGTTTTGTATTTTTGTTTTGTAACGAATAAACTCAAAAACTACTGGTCCGATTTCAAAAATTCTTTCACCGTTAGAATGCTACATTATCCCTGAGTAATAGGCTATATTTTATGTAGGTACCTTGCGAGCAAAGCCGCGAGCGGAAGCTGGTAAATCATACATTCTAGAAAGGGCGAGTTTCATTTGTCTCAAGCAATAGAATAGCGTGCAACCTACTTACTCTACTTAACTACCAAATGAAGCATAACGTCTTTTAGTGAACGGTAAAAAATACAAATAGATAGCTCGTCAAGTAAGTAGAATGGTTTTTATTTTTAATATTACGTAAAGCACGTAACTTTATCGTTATTGTGTAGTCAGTGAAATAACTATGAACATAAAAAAAACAAAATGGCGGCGGAAACATCACTAAGCATTACTAAGACATTTTAGGGTTCCGTACCCTAAGGGTAAAATTTTGACCCAAAGGGTAAAATTTTGAAATTGGGGACCCTATTACTAAGATCCCACTGTCAATCCGTCTGTCACCAGACTGTATCTAATGAGCCGTGATAGTTTAGTTAGACAGTTGAAATTTCCACAGAAGATGATATTGTATATTTATTCTGTTGCCGTTATAACAACAAATACTAAAAAACACAATAAAATAAATATAAGGGGGCTCCCATACCACGAACGTAATATTTTTGCTAGTTTTTGCTCGATATTGATAACGCTAACAGGTAGACGCTTGAATTATCACAGAATATTTAGTTATAGATAGGAATTAAAACAAAACAAATATTTAAGGGGGGCTCCCATACAACAGACATAATTTTTTGGCCGTTTTTCTAATATACAGAATGGTACGGAACCCTTCGTGGGCGAGTCCAACTCGCACTTGGCCGCTTTTATTAATGACTACTTCCTATTCCTATTATATTATATTCCTATTCCTCTATTCTTACATTCGTCAGTTGATCACAATGAATAAATCTAAACATCAAGAAACAAAACATACATACTACGAACTAGGTAGCCTTGTATTTTTTAAACTATCTAACCGTAGGTAGATATTCAGACTAACTTAAAAAATGCTACCATAGGTACGATCTTATTTGGCTAACTATAAAGACCAAATTAGCGTAACATTTTTGAATGCTGTCATTAAAAAGATCTAAAATTGACATTCTAATTTAATTAATTTTCCACCATTTTCACGTAAGTAGCTTTAGTCAACACCAATTTACATGGCTTCTAAAATAAGCTAAAACACGTCAATCATACGTCAGTTTAGTCAAATTTAGAATTGTAATTTAAAATGTTTACGCTAATTTTGTATTTGATGTGAACAAATATGGTCGTGTTTAGTTCAGCATTTTTTTAGATTTTTTTAGTTAGTCCGCGGAACAACAGAATCACCACCATTGTAGGTAAGTATTATTTTTTGCATCCCAAATGGGAAACGCACAAAGAATGAAATTACATCACTCACTGCGCTCCGTTTATTTCTTGCATAGAACGTTTAACGCCTGCGTTTTAATGCGAGCAAGCGCGATATTAAAACTGCTCGTAGTTTTTGCTAGGCGCTGAATTCATGCATGGTAAAAAAGCTTCAAAAATTCATTATTCTTATCCCAAATACATTGTTATAATAACAGATCTTTATCTAGATTGTCATGTGTAATATTTTATTCACACTGTAGGTACCTGTGAAATGCCTAGATAAGTAGGCTTGCCTAGTTAACACGTAGGTAGGTATATAGATACCTACATTAAGTATAATCTACCTAGGTAGGTACCATTTTTTTAGCTTAGCTGGCCGTAGGTAATCACAGAAAAGACTAATGAAATTGAAAGACTGATAAGTTCAGAGCCGACTAAGCCGCAAGTTTTCACACGATGTAGTACCTATTTAATATTATCTTCACTGATGTTTCTAAAAAAAGTTTTTTTTCAAGCCAATCCTTCATCTTCTTCCTGCCCTTTTCCACGCTATGTCGAAAACCTAACCTAACCTAACACCTAATTCATATCATCTTTCACACAGTCCATCCATCTTTTCTTTGGCCTACCTCTACCTACTCCTAACCTTCACACGCCAGTCCAACATGGTAAATTGGGCTCAAATTATCAAAGTAGGTAGGTATTCATTAAACATACGTATGTAGGTACATAAAACATTCAATTGTGGTCTGTGAAAGTTAGTGGAGTTGTTTGGAATCGAATCAGGAAGTAGGTAAAGGGTATAAAACCTATGGTAAGTGAAGGCAGGGCGAAGCTCGTTATATCGAGTGGTTGGCTAACTTGAACGTAGTGCCAATAGAGTGACCACATTCACCTATATAATAAATATAGTCTATAATCAAATAGCCAATAGTCAATATATATTTATTTCATTGAAATCACAGGTATCATTTTGAAACGTCTTACATACTAGGTGAGTCTAAGTGCCAGTTCCAGTCCTATCCTCAGTCCGAGAAGAACTGACAAGAAACTCGCAAGGCCCTAGCGCTTTTTTGTATGATCCTTGTTAATTTTGTAAGGAATACCTAATAGAGTTGGAGCTGATTCGTTCCAAGCTTTTTTATTATCTAAAGAAAGCATTTTTTATTTGATTTTTGATTATTTGAAACGTGATGATTGGAGAGAAGGAAGGGAGGCCTTTGCCCTGCAATGGGACACTACAGGCTCTTAATAATAATTAATAATAATAATAATAAAGAAAGCATGATCACGACTGCAATCCCTAGGCTCGCTAGACATCTCCTCAGATCTCTAGTTACTTAGATCTTTGAGGATATCTAAAGAGTCAGAGGCACGTCCAAATATTATATTCGGAACATGCCCACATTTTGCACAGTAGTTAGTATTCCGTACGTGACAGGTTGCAAGCTCATCGCCGCTTACAAGAATACTAACCTATGACACACACCTTCGAAGTTTTAGTTCTAGGGTAGCCGGTTTCCTCACGATATTTTTCTTCACCGTTTAAGAGCACTGGCATTGCGCACATATTTTTTTCGAATAGAAAAACTCATTGGTGCACTACCAGGTTTGAACACACGACCTTCGAATCGTGAAGCAGGCTGCCGCTAAACCACCAGTGTTCTATTTAATTTAGTAAAAATGTACACTAGCTTTACGTAGAAACAAACAGTCAAACAAGTTCTCGATAGCTGACCAGACATAGTGTCCATAATCCATACGTGGTTTTTCATGGTAAAGGATGTGAAACTAAAAATTCCGTGAATTAAAGATGAAAATGATTTAAATTCGCCTTTGTAGTCAGCCCCAGCGTTTTACAGAATACGAAGATAAATACATGTCTTCGCTCTGAGATAAAATCATTAATAATACAACATAGAAACAAAACTCCTTGTAGGTACTATTAGATCAGCACCTGGGGCCTAACCACAAACTCTTACAAACCATCGTATTTTAGTAATGTCACATTTCAATCTTTCTTGAAGTAACACTTCAATATAATTTTGATAGGTCATGGTACGAAATATCAAAGTAATAGGTATTATTTCGATATTGCCCGAAGAGCTTGTAGTAAGGTCCCTGTATTGTGCCTCTGACGCACGTTAAGCAGTGTCACTAACAACACATTTTTAAATTAGTAGATAATGTTCAATTTATTATATTATTATATTGTACAATTTATTTTACAATTCTTTAGTTCATAGTTTCGCTCATCATAATTTAGAGATGCAGGTTGATAATAAAAATCATGTTTATAGCTACTCATTTATTATTATTTGCTAGTTGATCTCCTCACAAAACCACATAAATGTTATAATAATAATATACCTACTAGTAGGCTCTCGCGTAACTTTGTCTGCGCGTATTTATTTCCCGATTTTGCAACATTTCTTATTCATTGGTCGTAGCGTGATGTTTTAATCCTCAGCCTTCCTAGATAATGGGCTATTATTATATATATACAACACAACAATAATATTTCAATTCGAACCATGAGATTAGCGAGTTCAAACAATTCTTCAGTTTTATAATATTAGATTTGCCGTTAACATTTTGCATGAGTGTCGTATCTATGCGTAATTATTATTGCATAATTTATGTCTTTACCACGAGAAAGAATGATAAATCGGTGTTAAGTCGTCTACACGGCTTAGCTCTAACTATAACTTGGGCACTTACTTCAAATTGCTAACTGCAGGATTTTATTATAAAATATTCATTAGGTAGATACCTATTAAACAAACATCAAAAAGTATTTTAAGTATCAAAACGTAGGTTTGTACTTACATAAAATACCTAAATAAATAGGTAGGTAGGTATAACTAAAAAAACTTGAAATAACATGAATTATTTTACGTAGGTAGGTATTGAAAAGGAAACACAATAATACGAAAAGTTATAAAACATAATATATAACTTAAAAAAAACGTATTTATACAAGTATCTTATACCTTTCAACGAGCAATTCTTGTATATATGTATATATATATATAAATAATCTGAATCTCGGAAACGGCTTCAACGATTTTCATGAAATTTAGTATCCAGGGGGTTTCGAGGGTGATAAATCGATCTAGATAGGTTTCATTTTTGGAAAACGTCGTTTACGAAGAAAAAACACCAAGCAAAGCTCGGTCACCAGGTAATAGGTAATAAACAATTTAATGTACCTAACTCTTTGTTAATTTTAAATCGTTTACTGGCAACATTTTAAAAAATCTTCTATTTTCCCAAAGTATGGTCACCGTTCAGTAATGGACAGAGGGACGTTTACGCTATGGCTTATCTGTGGGGCACATGACTTGTTATGAGGTCACGGTGATTTTTCATATTGTCACATGAGATAACCCTACCAGTTTGAACATCATCGAGATTTTCCGAGATGCATTCGACTGTCGACTTTGTCACTCTAGTTTTTATATTTTTTCTCGTGTTATTTTGAGATTTTTTGTGTAATTTTGGTGAATTTTTCAAATAAAGCCCGAGTTCTTGGCGCGAGTTTAAAATATTTGAACAGTTCCTTTCTAAATCTATCGGAGGAAATCACGAGAATTTTGACCAAAACAGCCATCTTTTATTTAAACTAGCTTCCGCCCACCGCTCCGCCCGCGTTAAAAACCTTGCAAAATAGAAACAAATGTATCCCACGGGAACCGTAGGTACATTTTGCGGGATAAAAAGTATCCTAAGTGCTATTCCAGACTATAATACTTAATCTATATCTGTGCCAAATTCCATCCAGATCCGTTCAGCCGTTTCAGCGTGAAAGAGTAACAAACATACATCCAGACATCCATACATTCCTACAAACTTTCGCGTTTATAATATTAGTAGGATTAAGTTGACAATTTGACTGACTTTGTGACACTGGCAAAATTAATCTCAAAACAGACAGATGCCATTGAGTTTATGGAAATAGAAAAACTATGATATTACACCATAAACAAAGAAGAAGAAGAAGAATGCCATCAAATGCTATGTGAGCAAGCCTCTTTATAATACAAAAACCCAGACACCAGAAAATAGATGACTTTTTTTTCTTTTTTATTAACCCATTCACTGAGCTAATAGGTGTGGGACAATATCTACTTACAACAAAAACTCATTAAATACACTGTTAATTGTAAAACTAAAAATAAAAACTCATAAAATAATATATAAAAATATGTAGATGATTCTTGAATAAGTAGGTACTTATCTACCTACTATATCTATAGAAATATAGGTACATCATTTTTATTAGGTACCTAGAAGATAAAACGGTACTTTTAAAAATGTGCTTGTGCGTTCCTTAGCGCTAATATTAACAATGGCTGAGCAAATTCCGATGCAGTTTCCTGTTAAATACAGTACCTAACACAAGGAACAATCTATTATTGTTTTATTACAGTTTCTGCCGGCTCTGCTGTTTGTTGCAACAACGGCGCAAGAGTCACAACAAAACCAACAATACAACCAACAATTCAACCAACAATGGACTCCGTACATGAACTTCCAAGTAGTGAATGGCCAAGATCAACAGGTAAGTCGTGGTAGTTGTGATAGGTCGTGGGTTTGAATCCAGTCAGGCACCAATGGATTTTTCTGTTAGAAAAATTTGCGCTATCCTAACGCTCAAACGGTGAAGGAAAACATCGTGAGGAAACCCGTAGAACCTAAAAAGTTTGAAGACATGTCGAAAGAAGTCTCTGTCGTGTTGTGGTGGGCAGTACTCTCCTGATATTAAAGTCACGGGGTCAAAGCGATCAATCGATTACAATAGATTTTCGCAGTTTTGATGCGAGATTTTTTTATTTGCTGAAACGGCTAGACAGAAAGAGCACTGGTGGTGTAGTGGTAGCACCCCTGCCTCACGATCCGAAGGCCGAGGGTTCAAACCTGGTCGTGCACCACATTAATTTTTCCATTCGAAAAATAAAACTACTTTAATGCAGTTTTTATAGTTTATGGTACGAAATATTAAAGTAACATTACTCTGATATTGCTCGAAGGGCTAATGGTAAGTCCCGTGAACTATTGACACCGTGATTTCTGTTCACCAAAATCACCGGTACTCATAATATCGCTAGAGAATAAAAACTCCTTTGTGTTGCTATATTAAAACTTCAGATGACATAAATAGAAGCTCTCTAGCTGAATGCTAAAAATAATGTTGCCAAGCGTAATAATATATTTTACGAATGGTCCTGTACACGCGGTTTTTAACGTGAACACGCTTTTGTAAAATTGAAAAAAACGTGGTATCTCCTTCTAATATTCTAAAAGATCTAAGAAGTTAGAAATTTAAATTTTTAGTAAATCGTGGTAGTACCTACCTACCTAAGATTATTTACCTACATACAGTCGCAACCAGTTGGTTTTTTGAAGGTGATGTGTTCGGGCTGTCTGAATGTAAACTAAATATATATAACTCAAAGGTGACTGACTGACTGACTGACTGACATAGTGATCTATCAACGCACAGCCCAAACCACTGGACGGATCGGGCTGAAATTTGGCATGCAGGTAGATGTTATGACGTAGACATCCGCTAAGAAAGGATTTTGATTAATTCTACCCCAAAGGGGATAAAATAGGGGATGAAAGTTTGTATGAAAAGTCGCGATAATCGACATTCACGCGGGCGAAGCTGCGGGCATCAGCTAGTTGTATGTATATAGTTCCTTCGGTTGTCGCTGCAGCCCAAATGGCTGGACAGATTTTGACAAATGAGATGTCATTCGTCTGAATCACAATAGTAGGTAGGTAAGTGGGGATTTTCTGCGGTGTATTTGCCTGACAACTACGTCGCTCTGGTTTTTATATGTTTTCTCGGGTTATTTTGAGTTTTATTGCGTAATTTTGTTGGTTATTTTGCCAATAAAGCCCGGGTTCTTGACGCGAGTGTAAAGTATGTGAATTAGAGTGAATAGTTCTCTTCAAATTCCATCGGAGGAAATCCGAAAATTTTCAACAAAACAGCCATCTTTTGTTTAAAATTGACTTGACAACTTGACTATGACTCTGTGACGTTGACAATACTTATAAATAAATACACTTGACACTGGCAAAATTGTTCTCTAAGAGACAGATGCCTTAATTGAAGAAGAAGAAGAAGGTAGGTAAGTACTTAGTAATCGGCTAATCAATATGACAAAAAATCTAATAATTATGGCGGCTGTAAAAAGCTATTTTCAGTTACTATTATTAGTTATATCTACCCGGGTTTTTGGATTTTTTAAATAAATATTAGTTTGTTACTACAGCCATTTTTAATAATACCTATTCTGTGCTTTGGCTCTTTAATGTTTATAATTGAAATAAACAAGTTTCTACGTTTGTGAGTTGTTAATTAATAACGCATAACTTTACTTAATTCAACATTCAGCTTATTGCTTTTACAAAGTTACAAAAGAGTTGTAAAATTGGATCGATCGAACAGCTAATCGCTGATGATGATGATAATATTAAAATATCACTTGAAGTAGATGTAGAGTTTGTTATTAGTGTTACGTGGCTGAATGTACCATTTCAGTCAGACACTACGAATTGAAGACATTTAAAACAAAGGCATTTAATAGTCATTTTGGGAAAAGTTCATTTTTAGATTTGTACCAAACGAGATTAGTACAGGTCATCCAACGGATCTAGGCATTCGTGAAACTAGCCACGAGTTTGCGCATGTACAGTTCCTTCCCTTTCCTCATACTTCGAATTGCTCCCGAAAAACGATACTGCGCAGCTCTTGCAGCTAACTTCACGAATAAATTAATAAATTTCAGTCCAAACAGACTGGAAACATTCCGCTACGGTCAAATTCTAAAATTTCAATCGAGAATTTAGTTTTTTTTTAAATACGACCAAAATAAAAATTAATGAGGTTTTCATATCGGCTGTAATGTTTGTGAAAAATGTAAGCATGTGCCAAATGTCAGGTTCTGACGTGCCTCTGACACCCTCTTTAGATATTAAAGATTAAGTCACTAGTAGTCTGAGGAGATAGTAGTCTGCGCCACTGAGGAGTTTGACGACCTCAGTGGCGCAGCGAGCGAGAGTCCGCCTGTGACGCAAGAGGTTGCGGGTTCGATTCCCGCCGCGGAACAAATTTGTGTACGATCTGCAGAAATTTGTTCCGGTTGTCTGGGTGTTTTCTATGTATAATAAAAAATATCTATCTATGTATATAATGTATTAAATATATCAGTTATCTAGTACCCATAACACAAGCTTTGAGTAGCTTACTTTGGGGCTGGATGATGCTGTGTGGATTGTCCAGCATTATTTATTTATTTATTTATTTATTTATTTATATCTACCAGAGGATTACCTACCAGTCGTAATCATGTTTTTTAATAATCAACGCTCTATTTAATATTGCGTCTCTGTACTTCATATCTTATTATTTATACTGAACAGACAAAATAAGCCTAATAAGTCGAGATATTATGCTAAATTTAAGAAACTTTGACTACTTAAGTCTCGAGTTAAGTAGTCAAAGTAATTTTCAGTTTATAATTTTTAGTTTGACCTGGTCCTTACTTTTGTTAGTGAATAATTTAATAAGCTAAGCATTTCTTAGCCATACTATTCCAAAAATTCTATTATGTATAACGCACGAGTTCACTGTTTAAATATTTAATGCTACTTGAGATTTGCTAACCTTCTTTTCCGTTAAATAAGTGAAGAATATTAGTGTTAAATGGATTTGTAGAACTTCGATGCATTAATTATGAAGCTACGTCACACTGTATGAAAGAAAGAGACAAAAAACCAATAGTTTTTTAAGCCCGATGTTACGCCACAATGTATAAAAGAAAGAGACAAAAAACCGATAGTTTTTTTAAACCCGATATTACGTCCAAGTATAAAAGACAGAGACAAAAACCCGATACCTATTTTTTAACCCCATGTTACGTTCAATGTACCAGTATAAGATAGAGACAAAAAACCGATAGTTTTTTTAAACCCGATGTTACATATCAAGAAATACAGAGACAAAAACCGATAGTTTTTTTAAACCCGATATTATTTGACGGTTCGAAAACCCGATAGTTTTTTTTATTGTAAACCCGATGTTACGTCCAAGTAAAAGAAAGAGACAAAAATCCGGCAGTTTTAAAAAAATAACACTACATAATATATTACTTTACGGTTCGACACTATATTTTTATACGCCATAAATCTTTCTATCGTTCCACGGAACCCTAAACACTAAAAATGTAATGTTTTTTCTCTAACAGAAAATATAAGGCGCAGTAAAACAAGGTTAGGGCGTATTACAGTTTTATTTGGAGGCTCGAGCTCAGACCTTCAGCGAGAGCCTGAAATATTGCGGGAACACAACGTGTTTCAGCGAAACACTTTCGCGGTAAACCAAAATAATCCGCGTTACCCAACTGCGGGATGAAAGGGATAAATAAATAATAGTTATCTATAAGTACTATCTATATCTATAATCTATACTTCTATACTAATACTAATACTAATAATACTAATAATAATAATATTATAAAGAGGAAAGATTTGATTGTTTGTTTGTTTGTTTGAATTGAATAGGCTTCGAAACTACTGAACCGATTTGAAAAATTCTTTCACCAATGTGTAGAATGAACTTTCAGGATGAACATAGGCTATGTTTAAATATATACTCTCGGGACTTAATCGCGTATTGTGAAACATTCTATTTACCTCGACGTTTCGATGATATTACAATCACCGTGGTCACGAGTAGACTACTCGTACGGCAGTCTACTCGTGACCACGGTGATTGTAATATCATCGAAACGTCGAGGTAAATAGAATGTTTCACAATACGCGATTAAGTCCCGAGAGTATATATTTAAACATGTTTCCAAGTCGCGATAGTTTAAAAAGTGTTCGAACATAGGCTATATTTTATGTAGGTACTTCGCGGGCGACGCCGCGTGCAGAAGCTAGTAAGTAATAAACTCAAAAACTACTGGTCCGATTTCAAAAATTCTTTCACCGTAAGAATGCTACGTTATCTTTGAGTAACATAGGCTATATTTTATGTAGGTACCTCGCGAGCAAAGCCGCGAGCTGAAGCTAGCGTATAATAAAATTGTAGAGAATCCGTGTCTATACGTTTATAAATAAAAAAAATTGTGATCACGACTGTAATCCCAGGGCTCGGTAGATATCTCCTCAGATTTTTAAAGTTACTTAAATCATTTGAGGATATCTAAAGTCAGAGACACGTCCAAACATGACATTTGGTACATGGGCACATTTTTCACAGTAGTTAGTAATCTGTACGTGACAGGTTGCAACTCCATCGCCGCTTTTAAGAATAACCTATGACACACACCTTCGAATTTTTGTTCTGTGCGTTTGATATTTTCAAATAAAAATTAGACCTACCTAAAAAGACACGCTACTGAACGTAAAACAAACATTTTTGAAAAAAAAAACTGTTTTTCTGTGTAACACCAACTAGTCCCGAACTAAGAAAACCTTTTACTATGGGAACCAGATAGTTGATAGTTTAATTAAATACTTTTTTTTGTTATATACATAGAATTTTGTTATATATTTGTTATATACACAGAACAAACATACTGTGTTCATCACACATTTTGGTGTTTTCGACAATTTCACAACCATTTGAAAATTATATCAAGGCATTTAAAAAGCGCTGGTTAGACGGAGAGGAATTCAAGCGTGACATCGTCTATACTTCTCCATAATTATGTATTCTCAATATATTTCTCCATAATTAAAATATTTTAATTTTGTCAACAGTTCCAAGCAAGCGATTACTCAAATGGCTTCGAAATGAGCGGCAACGAAGCTCAAGCGGACTTCGGCCATGACCTTGGAGGCCAAAGCTTCGGAGCCGACTTCGGAGGTCACAACTTCGGAGGTCATAACTTTGGAGGTCATAATTTCGGAGGTCACGATTTACAAGCCCACTCCTACCCAGTCCACCAACATGTAGAAGAAGAAACACCAGAAACGATTAAGCACTATAAAGAAGTCATCGTCCCTATTCCTAAGAACGTAGAGTTCAAAGTCAACCAGCCGATCTTAATACCTGTTCCTCACCCCGTTCCAATCCAAGTACCGGTTCCAAAAGCGATAGTCATCCCAATTATAAAAGAGGTATCGATTCCAGTTGAAAAGTCAGTACCGTACCCCGTTACAAAAGAGGTACGAGTCCCGAGAATTAAGGAGGTACCTTTCGAAGTGGTTAAACATATTATTGTACCGGTGGAAAAACCGTACCCTTTTAAAGTACCGGTACACGAAACTATTATTCACACGAAGAAGGGTCAGCATAAGATTTGATTTTTTTTGTTACGTTTTTTTATTTAGATTGTATAATTGTGTACTTACAAACAAAATTTGTTGATTTTCCCAAAAATTAAATCAATTTAAAGGTTATCCATGAGCGTCACATAAAAACATACAATTTTGAATGTAATTATTTTATTAATAAGAAAAAAACTCAAGTCCGTTGAATCAACCATTAAAAAAGATATTAATTTTTTTATATGTATTTTTGAAACGTTAATATTCACGCTCATTGTATTTAAAAGTAAAAAATATTTTTTAATAAGGGTACTTAATTATGAAACCGGTATCATGGACCTACGTTATTGTACCTTAATGTTTTATTTAATTGTTACAGTTTGTTTGTTTGTAATTGTTATTGTTTTTGACTGTTTGTTGAATGTATTGTAAATATTGTTATTTAATTTTTAAGGTAGTTAATAAATCATTCTCTGTAGGTAAGTATATTTTATTTTTTATACTGATTCTGAAAAAATCTCAGTGTCACTGCAAATTGTAGGTACTGGTTTGATTCCCGTTAGACACATCAATATAGGTAGGTATATAAGTAAGTAGGTACCTATATTTTATAAAATCCTAAAGGCGGAAACATACTTATGTGTCGTGACGTGTCGTGACGCGTCAGAAGCATAATCGGTTTCATACATTTAATATGGTTAGGGACATATTACGTACGACACGACACGACACGACATGCAAATATGTCCATAACCATATTAAACGTATGAAACCGATATGCTTCTGGCGCGTCACGACACGCCACGACACGTAAGTATGTTTCCGCCTTAAGTTAGGATATACTATTCAGATTACTGCAAATACTAGATCCGAGCGTTGTCGTACAAAAATGAAAAGGTCAAATATTTTTATAATATTTAAAACCATTATCTTTTTTTACTGGTGACCAACAAATTAAATATGCGATATTTATTTTATGAATTACTCGGGAGTTCACAAGGAGTTGTGCCACGTCCACACAGAAAGATGGAAAGATTCTTTTCTGATGTTTTTGACTAACAACTTAGGTAGGTATACATATATATTTTTTTCGTGTTGTGTAATTTTGGTGGTCATTTTTATAATAAAAACAAAGTTCTTGACACGTGTGAGATAAGTGAATAAATAAAAGTTCCATTTTAAATACATCAGAATTTATTCTAAGAATTTTACGAGCGCTGGTGGTGTAGTGGTAGCTCCCCTACCTCACGATCCGATGGTCGTGGCTTCAAACCTAGTCTTTTCATTCGAAAAATGTGTGTGCGCAATTGCCAGTGCTCTTAAACGGTGAAGGAAAACGTCATGAGGAAACCGGGCATACCCTAGAACCAAAAATTCGAAGGTATGTGTCATAGGTTAGTATTCTTATAAGCGGCGATGGGCTTGCAACATGTCACGTACGGAATACTAACTAGGTACTATGCAAAATGTGGGCATGTATCAAATGTCATGTTTGGACTTGCCTCTGACTACCCCCTTTAAATATCCACAAAGATCTAAGTAACTAAAGATCTGAGGAGATATCTACCGAGCCCGGGGATAACAGTCGTGGTCATGTGTCGTTTGTTTTTTTCTACTCAAAGTGGTATCATTGTAAATATCTTTTCAAACACAAGTTTTTGCAAGTAACCGGCGCTGGTAGCCGGCGCTGGTAACCATCTTTCTACAATAATGAGGTCGTAAAAACAATGAATAATATTTAACTTACAAAATAAAACCGTCTGACCTTTGACTAGTCCTTACTTAAGGTTTGCGATCGGAACACATATTTTTTTAATAATTAAAAATCAGACTGATTTGATTGTTCTGTTCATAATTTTATTTATAAGTCCAAATATAAATTATTGGCAAAAATCAAAATGAAAAAATGTGTTTTTATAGTGCTAATTTATTTTGGTAAGTTTATGAATATATCAGTACTTACTTACTCCTAGTATGAGTTTTTGATAGTTTACGAAAACGTTTTTCGAATAGTATCTTTTCATACATTTACCTCCAACGGAAATGTTAAGGAACTAAAATAAGGTCGATAATATCGAAGGTTATAGATATAGGTAGATATTATAGGTTTTATAAAAGGGTTTTCACCAAATATATCAAATTCTTATCTCTTTTAATTGTCAACCTATTTAGATGAAACAAAACCTAAGTTTTAATCCAAGATTATCCCAATACATTAGTGGAAACTGGATTGATTTATTTGGTTCAGCCGTCGCGGAGATTAGCGTGCACAAACGTAAAGATAAACGTTTTTATAATAAAATTACGTATAAAAAATAGATCATACTAATATTATAAACGCGAATTTTTGTAAGAATGTATGGATGTATCGATGGTTTGTTACTCTTTCACACTGAAACGGCTGAGCGGATCTGGATTAAATAGATTTAGGCATTTTTGGCACAGTTATAGATTATAGTCTGGAATAGCCTAGCCTAGAGGCTACTTTTTATCCCGGAAAAATGTACGGTACCCGCGGGATAGATTGTTTTTGTTTTTTAAGGTACCTCGCGAGCGAAGTCGTGGGCGGAAGCTAGTACATAATATGTTCCATTATTTTAGCACTAAAGAATACTGACGCTACCCGTCACCATGGTTACCGGCAAGTCGACAGTCTTCTAGAAACCTTGGGGCATGAGGCCTGGCGTGATGATGAAGAGCTTTGTAAAGAAGCTACCATCTCGCTTCTGAATGGAGTCAAGAATCACTCCACATGGGCTGTTTGGAGTAAGTAGGCAATAACAAACTGCACTGAACTGTCCATCAATTGCGTGACAAAGCACAGACATATTTTGCCGTCACACTTACAAACTCGCTTGAAATTTGTAACAAACCTGGGCATGTTTCAAGACGACGAATGGAAAGTATTAAAAGTGCGAGATTTTCTTAGCAATTACAAGATATTCAACACAGATTTTTATGGGTTTTTTTATTTTTCATCCTTAGCTATGTTTTGGTGGTTGTTTTACATGATTGGTCAACTTTTACAGCAGATATTCTTTATCAAAACCTAAAGTTTTTTGTGATTCTTGTCATTAGTATGGGACTCGATGCAACTACCAGTGGCTGCTCTGTATGGCTCTCGATACCATATGGGGAGTTTTGAGCAGTGCCTCGAAGACCCCTGGTCACAACAGCCCATGCAGTACTGTCTGGTGGATGTGAAATTGACTGAACATACCAGACCTTATGAGGAAGTGGATCCTAAGAGTGACATAAAAGAATTTGTTGGAGTAAGTAGTTATAATTGACTTCAATGACAGACTCACAGCTCAGTTGGTAGCAGCTCTGCCTTCTACGATGGAGGTTGTGGGTTTGATGTCCACCCAAGACAAATATTTGTACGATGAACGCAAATGTTTGTTCTGTGTCTGGGTGTTATGAAGCATTAACAAAAAAATTTAGATGTATAGTAGGTAACTAATCTGTCAACTTTCTAGGTCCCATACATAGTACAAACTTTGCTTAGTTTGGGACAAGATGGCATTGTGTAAAATGTTCACCATTATTTATTTATAAGTTTTTACAATCATTCTTCTTCTTCTATCAACTTAATATATGGAACTTTTAAGTTACTAACCGACTGATAGATCAAAAGACAGGCAAAACTACAGACTTAATGAACTGAAATTTGTAAAATTGCTTCTTTTGGGGTCTATTGGTGCACTATAAACTGTTGAAGTTTCATAAGGTCAAGACAATGTAAATTTTTCCAAGAGATAAAAATGTACCTACTATAACGTATTATTAATGAGTAATTTTTTTATTTTAGATAAGAACCAAAAGTGGTGATCGCCGCATCAATTTCTACTCCTTGGGCGTCTGCCTTCCATCAGTATGTGATCCATCATCAGTAGCCAAGATCTCCCATCACATTCACCAGCTGTCACACCTTCCGATCGGTGATGTCACTGTCGACCCATCGAACTGTCAAGTCAAGAATGGCCAGCTCGATTATGGTGTAGGATTCTATGTGTTTTGGTAAGCAACTAATACGAACACTCCTAAATTCTCAGTCTTGGTACTTTTAGGTAGTCATCTTCGCAAATCTCATAATCTTTGAAGATTTATCTACTAGACGGAGGTAGTCAGAGACACGCCCAAGCATTATTCTTAGTACAATGTCCACATTTTTGCAAAGTAGTTGGTATTCCGTACGTGACAGGCTAAAATCACCACTTACAAAAATTTTAGTATATAAGCGGCGAAGGGACTGGATGGATTGTTGGTTGCATTCGTCTGGATTACTGAGTGGGCTAGGTATACAAACCTCAAAAATGGCGTTTGAAAGCATTCCTTTCAATTAGTTTTATGTCAGTTTTTTGATTTAATTTTATTTCAAATGCCACTGGTTGTTAGCAGTTAGCATTGGAAATGATCATAGATTTAAAAAAATTGGACTGATTGATAGTTAAATGTATTTTTTTTCAGGGTCATAATACTAGTTACAACGGCCATCACCATAGCAGTTCATTTTCTGGAAGGTTCTACGAAAAACCCTCATTGTAAGTAGTTATTGACTAACTATTGACTAAATGGCTACCAGCTTTGTGCTTATAAAGCCCCTTAAGCATCAGATTTTCATGCCAGCGAATAGATCCAACTGACGGAAATTACATAAGCAGTCATGTGACATTCCACAGGCTCATGTCACTAAAATTTGATCTCCGCTGGCGTGAAAACCAACAGAAAATGGATTTTACCACTTTTATCACGTCTTATGTCAGCAACTTCAATAGATTTTTGTTTCAGTAATAACTTTAGCGAAATGGTTCAGTCCCTCGAAGAATTTCGATGCCCTGACAAAGACTAATGAAGAGGAACTGATGTCTTTGAATGGAATGCGCGGATTCAGTGCAGGCACCGCCGTTATTTCACATTATTTTTTGCTTGTCGCTAACTATGCTATCATAAATCCTGTGGATGCTGCAAATGTAAGTGTTTAAAGCCCAGAATACTCGTCACACTATTCCTTACGTAAAAGTTACAAAAAAAGTGACATAGGTCCGTATAGCAACGCGGATCTCCGCGGAATCAGACATAGCACGAAGCGAAATACCCAAATGACAAGTAAGTAGAGTGCGGCATGTTATATGGCTGCTCTGAATTATATAACGAAAGCGACAATTTAGAAAAAACATAAATATGTTCAAGTAAATAGCTTATTTCAAAAAAAGGGCTGGGTTGATTTGTTTCAAAATACCTGATTTATATTCATGTGAAATAGAAATTCAAAATACCTTACCTGTCTGGATAAATTAGGGAATTTCTGAATTTTCAGAGGTGTTTTTGACATGATTTTTAACCAAGGTTTTCTTACTAATTCGTGTTTTAGCTCCGGTTGATTTATCACTTATATCCTTGAGTATCGTGTAGTTCAATTTCAATGTAATCTATTAAGCGGTAATAGAATGATTAGGGTTGCAATACTTCAAAATGCTGGGCCTTAAACCCTTTCAAAGTACAATAGTAGTCAATTTCTCTGAATTGGTGAAAGAAATCATCGTGAGAAACCATACATACCACAGGCATACCTCACAGTCAAAAACTCGAAAGAACAATTTATTGCATAGTATTCTTATAAACGGTGCGGGTTTGCAACTTGTCATGGATTACTAGAAATTATGCGAAATTATGTCTAAAATATACTGAGACGTGCCTCTAACTACCCTCATTTAAACATCCTCAAACATCTAAGTAACTAAAGATCTAAGAAGATATTGTCTAACAAAGTCTGAGGATTCAACAGTCATGACCATGTTTGTTTGTTTGGACGTTTCTTTAACTATCCATGTTATTAACCGTCTCCCTTTATCATCCTTCAGAAGTTCGATACGTTTCTTGGAGGCTTCGTAATTCAGTTGTCTCTGATCGTTGACGTATTTTTCTTGTTATCTGGACTGCTGCTGATGAAAGGACTGCTTACTACGCGTTCTGGACTACTTAAAATGATTATCAAACGATACTTAAGGTACACTAAATATACAATCATATTAAAACAGGGCTACATTTGCCACAAATGTCACGCGGTGTTGTATGTGCATGTCACGGAAAATGTCTGTGCTTTTTCACGAGATTCGTTCATAATCAGTGTGATTGTCACACGTGTTTGTAATGGTCACTGAGCGTTACAAGTGGGGACACGTTTTTACCGTGCAAAGTTTTAATACTGTTATAGTACCGACTGATCATACTTTGTAACCCCAAGATGTAGTACTACGTACGCAAGTACCTACTAATAATATTTTTTAAATGGGTAGGTTGAATTCAATAAAAACTTTAAAACATAACCTGACAGAAATCTAGCTAACTGTAAGTTAAAGAGTATTGTAATTTGGATGAGAAGTTTTGGAAATTACTTCCTAACATACAAACTTTACTTTCTTATAGTATCAGTGTGAATTGCCTGTTTTATGCCAATATTTCGCTATATAAAATACCAACACATTTCTTAAGTGTAACCTATTGATTGACCCACCATAATACATCTGTATGTAGGTATTATCAGATCTGTATCTGACGGTTCTCGAATTATCATCGAATATAAAACTCTGACTAATTAAAACAACTTTATACTTGTAATAGTCTAAATATATTTCAGGCTCATAGCTCCACTAACGCTGACCATGCTCTACTTATCAGCTGTACTTCCACACACCACCTCTGGTCCACTCCATCCTCAGTCGGTGAAGGAAGTGTCGGAACTCTCCTTCAAAAACTGGTGGCTCGTCTCCCTTATGATAAACAACTTTGTGAGGTCTTATGAAATGGTAAGTTTTTAGGCGTCTATTCTGCAAAACAATAATAGTGCAAAGTCTAAGCTCTAAAATTGTGACTATTGTTTGAAAGATAGAACGACCAACATCTTTATAATCAAACTGTAACAAGTCAAATTCTGTACATAGAAGATATTTAGTTTTTTTTTTAATGTATTCTATAATCGATACTGAAGCCAAAACTGTAATTATTTTAATTTTTGTCTGTTTGTCTATCTTTCTGTCTGCATTTGAGCTGAGCATCACGCCATAACTACTGAATTTAATCAAATTAAACTTGGCACGGTTTGAGTTCATACTACGAGGTTGGACATAGAATACTTTTTATCCCGAAATTCAGCACGGTCGCCTTAGGAGCGGGGATGAAAGTCAACATGTGTACAAAGTTAACTCAGTTCAGGGCTAGATGGCGCTTGAAAAATGTTGGCCAATATTTTTTTTGCAGAGTCCTTTCATCACCTGGTACCTAAGTTGTGACTTCCAGCTCACCGTTCTTGGAACTGTGATGTTCTGGTTATGTCAGAAATGGAGACGGCCGACGGTGGTAAAGTTCTGTCTGGCAGTATTTTTGGTGTCATTGATCATACCGGCAGTAGTGACGTACTGGTACCAACTACCTGCTATAGTCATTTATGATGTTGAGTAAGTATTGTCAAATACATAGTTAACTTGAGTGGATTCAACCAAACTTGCTTTTTAAAACATACAAATGTCACGTGGGTTTGTAAGTGTGGCAAAATGTCTGTGCGTGTAGTAAAATGTCTGTCACGAAGTCCGTTGACAATCCGTCTGATTGTCACGCGTGTTTGTCAGAACGTAGCCACGGTCACGGCGTAATGTCACAAATGTAGACGTACGCTAATACTCTAGAATAAATATTTTTTTGTTTACCAAAATCTCAATGCAGTGTAATATTTATCCGAGATTATTTTAATGGCTTATTTTAAAGCGATCCTTATTTAAAGTGATCCACTGCCAGGGGGAAACGATCAGATTTACCTACTATTCATTATTAGGTATGCTGTTTTTTATTTAAAAAAAAAATCTACATCACGAGTGTAATCCCCAGGCTCGTTAGATATCTCCTCAGATCTCTAGTTACTTAGAGCTTTGAGGATATATAAAGAGAGTAATTAAAAGCACGTCCAAACATGATATTTAGCACATGCCCACATTTTGCACAATAGTATTCTGTACCTACGTAATGGGTTGCAAGCCCATCGCCGCTTATAATAATACTAACATGACACAGACCTTCGAGTTTTTGTTTCTAGGGTAGGTATGCCGTTTCCTCAAACCACGTTTTTTTATCATCTTTTATTTTCATCATCATCATCATCTTCCTGTCCTTTCCCACGTTGCGTGTGGTCGGCTCAACTTGTGATCTTCTTCCATCTCCCTCTGTCATCCGTCATCTCAGCACTCACACCTTTCTAACTCATGTCATCTTTCACACAGTCCATCCATCTTTTTTTTGGTCTTCCTGTACCTCAGTATCGATTTTTTTTCAGTGAGTCCGCTGTTTATTTAATAAACACAGTATTTCAGACGACGTATATAAAGCCTTACTGTAGAGCCGGTGCCTTCATGATTGGCCTGGCTTTAGGCTACATGCTGCATGTGTATAAGCCTAAGGATTATAGACGCACTATTTCAAAGGTCAGTACCTAACTTGTGCACTCAGTTGAACCTATTATTTCCTGAAACCAAATAATTCAGCTGTTATTGTGAAAAAAAACGACCTCAGTGGCGCAGCGGGCAAGAGTCCGCCTGCGACGCAAGAGGTTGCGGGTTCGATTCCCGCCTCGGATCAAATTTGTGTACGATCTGCAGAAATTTGTTCCGTTGGTCTGGATGTGTATGTATGATAAAAAATATCTATCTATGTACCTACATCATGTATTAAATATATCAGTTATCTAGTACCCATAACACAAGCTTTGAGTAGCTTACTTTGGGGCTAGATGATGCTGTGTGGATTGTCCAGCATTATTTATTTATTTATTTTATTTATTTAAAGTGTTATTATGTGTTTATTTTTAACCCCGACAAAAAAGAGGGATGTATTAAGTTTAACGTGTCTGTCAGTGTATCTGTGTATCTGTCTGTGGCATCGTACCTCCCAAACGGATGAACCGATTTTCGTTTATTTTTTTTTGTGTCATAGATAATTTTATCCCGAGTGTTCTTAGACATGTTTTATAAAAATCTGTTCAGCCGTTTGAAGATCATCAGCTCTTTTCTAGTTGATGAGGGGATCTGACTAACTTCCTTATGTCCTATCGATTCGAAATTAGGTGCCGTGTTACTTCAATGATATTGAAAGAACATGGTAAGGTAACCATGACTTTAAAATGACATGTTAGGGTAAGGTTTATAGAGGACGGGAAGTTTTTAAAATTTTTAATTTTGTATTATTACCTATTTCTTTGCGTGTCAATGACTTCAAATTATATATTTACGTTTTTTCTCGCTTTACGTTCTCTATTAAATATTTTTGCGATTTTTTGGTAAAAACATTGTTTCAGACGAGGTCAATTCTTGGGGGTATTCTTGGATTCTTCATGATGTTCGCAGTCATGGCTATAGGGGGAGTACTGAACCGGGGAAAGTACGATGCTGTACTAACCAGTGTATACACAGCTTTCGACAGAAGCATCTTTGCTGCAGGGGCGGGTCTGTTGGTTGTGGTCACAGAGTATGGGACTTTCCGTAAGTATGTTTGACTGGCCTCACAGCTTGGAGCGCGCTGGTGGTGTAGTGGTAACACCCCTGCCTCACGATCCGAAGGTCGTGGGTTCTAACCTGATCTTGCACCAATGAGATTTTATATTTGAAAAATTTATGTGCGCGATGCCAGTGCTCTTAAACGGTGAAGGAAAACATCGAGAGGAAACCGGCATACCCTTATTGTTTGATCTTTAGTTACCACATTTTGCACAGTACTTAGTTAGTATTCCATACGTGACAGGTTGCGAGCCCATCGCCGCTTATAAGAATACTAAAGTATGACACACACCTTCGAGTTTTGGTTCTAGGGTATGCCGGTTTCCTCACGATGTTTTTCTTCGCCTTTTAAGAGCACTGGCATCGCGCACATAAATTAACGAATGGAAAAACTCATTGGTGCACGACCAGGTTTGAGCCCACGACCTTCGGATCGTGAAGCAGGGGTGCTACCACTACACCACCAGCGCTCTATAATAAATAAATAAATAAATAAATAAATAATGCTGGACAGTCCACACAGCATCATCTAGCCCCAAAGTAAGCTACTCAAAGCTTGTGTTATGGGTACTAGATAACTGATATATTTAATAAATTATATACATAGATAAATCTTTATTATTATACATAGAAAACTCCCAGACCAACGGAATAAATTTCTGCAGATCGTACACAAATTTGTTCCGCGGCGGGAATCGAACCCGCAACCTCTTGCGTCGCAGGCGGACTTTCACCCGCTGCGCCACTGAGATCGTCAAATAATAATGTTTTTATATAATAATAATAATAATGTTTTTTACAGCTATAATTGGAGATTTTTTGAGCAGCAAAGTATTCATTCCTCTCAGTCGGCTGTGTTACGGCCTTTACCTTTACCACACCGTATTCATTTGGCAGAATTTGTACTCTGCGCGTGCGCCTCAGGCCTACGATTTCTTTCATTTGGTAAGTTATTATGAAAGGTGATATTCTCCGCAACTTTGTTTGAGAAATGTGCTATCATGAGTGCCGTAGGTATAAGAGAATAAAAAATAAAATAAAAAAGTATGATCACGACTGTAATCCCCGGGTTCGGTAGATATCTCCTCAGATCTCTAGTTACTTAGAGCTATGCTATGAGTATTATATAATAGGGTAATTAAAGGCACGTCCAAACATGATATTTGGCACATTTTGCACAATACTAAGTACACCAAAGATTTAAATCGTAGATATGCACGTACGGTACTGAGACCGCGCCGTTCTGTTGCCATACGAAATGAGATAGCTCGCTCATTTGGCACACCAAATAATTTCAATTTCAGGATACAAAAGGAATAAGTAAGTATATTTTTTTTACGAAAGATCGTGCAATATAACTACATAAATGGTTAAATAACTGTTTGGTATGAATAGAACGCTGGTGGTGCAGTGGTAGCACCCCGGCCTCACGATCCGAAGGTCGTGGGTTCAAACCTGGTCGTGCACCAATGAGTTTTTCCATTCGAAAAATTTATGTGCGCAATGCCAGTGCTCTTAAACGGTGAAGGAAAACATCGTGAGGAAACTGGCATACCCTAGAACCAATAATTCGAAGGTATGTGTCATAGGTTAGTATTCTAATAAGCGGCGATGGGCTTGCAACCTGTCACATACGGAATACTAACTACTGTGCAAAATGTGGGCATGTACCAAATGTCATGTTTGGACTTGCCTCTGACTACCCCCTTTAGATATCCTCAAAGATCTAAGTAACCAAAGATCTGAGGAGATATCTACCGAGCCCGGGGATCACAGTCGTGATAATTATTTTTTTTTTTTTTATAACTGTTTGGTTCATTTTTTACTAATCATTAGTGTGTGTGCATCGGCATTTTGTTAACACACACAAGTAAAAACAGTGCCACAGTTTTTGGCGTCTGGGCATTATTACGATTTAAATCTTTGAATTACATACACATACACATACGGAATACCGTATGTGGCAGGTTGCAAGCCCATCGCCGCTTATAAGAACTAACATGACACACACCTTCGAATTTTTGGTGGTGTAGTGGTAGTTACCCCTGCCTCACGATCCGAAGTTCGTGGTTACAAACCTGGTCGTGCACCAATGAGTAAATCCATTCAAAAAAATTATGTGCAAGGCCAGTGTTCTTAAACGGTGAAGGAAAACATCGTGAGGTAACCGGCATACTTTAGAACCAAAAATTCGAACGTGTATCTTGTTATTCGTAGTTTTCTTATAAGCGGCAATGGGCTTCCAACCTGTCACGTACGGAATACTACTGTGCATAATGTGAGCATGGGCCAAATAGCATGTTAAGTCTGCTTCTCACTACCCCCTATTTAGATATTCGCACAGATCCAAGTAACTAGATATTTAACGTGTCTGAGGATTACAGTCATGATCAGTTTCTTCAGTCAGACATGGGCCGATTAAGTTGCAAAAATAGTGATGATAAAAATTTATGCTTCTGTTCTAGTTGGTCAACGGCTTTGGGTATATAGTAGTGGCTATGATGATCAGCTACATACTTTGGTTCATCGTTGAAGCTCCTATGACAAATATCATCAACTCCTTATTTCGGAGCAGGTTGGTTAAATAAATCTTTTTATTATTTACGACACATTTTCTTTATTATTTTATTTTTATTTATTTATTAGGAAATCAAACAGAACTATAAATCTTATAACTAAAATAACTAAACATAGAGCTTAATCCAATTAAGTTTCCACTAGTTTATAGTACTAACACGTGAAGAAATGGTGGACAAATAAAATATATAAGAAAATTTTACAAAATTTAAATATGTAAGTACCTAAAACATTAAACAACTGAAAGCGAACTAAGAGCCACGAAACAAAATAAATGAAATGATTAATAATTTATGAGAAACTAGCTTCCTCCCGCGGCTTTGCTCGCGAGGTACCTACATAAAATATAGCCTATGTTACTCGGGAAAATGTTGCATTGTAATGATAAAAGAATTTTAGAAATCGGACCAATAGTTTTTGAGTTTATTCGTTACAAACAAAAATAAGAAACTTTCCTCTTAATAATTATTATAAAGCTGAAGAATTTGTTTGTTTTTTCGAATTGAAATATTACTGTTGTATTGTATAGTTAACATTAGTATAGATTTCTCATTTTTAATTTTCTCATCTCTAAACTATTATTAAGATTTATTTTGTTTTTGATTTATTATGTAGTGACATATCTAATCAGTGCTCAGATGTTAAAAAAAATATCTTAATAATAGGTTACAGATGAGAAAATAAAAAATGAGAAATCTATTCTAATATTAATATAGTAGCCACAAACATCAAGATACGAAAGGTCGTGGGTTCAACCTGGTAATGCACCAATGAGTTTTTTCATTCGAGAATGCCACGGTGAGGGAAAACATCGTGAGGAAATCGGCATACCCTAGAATTGAAAATTCGAAGTTGTGAGTTAGTACTCTTATAAGCGGCGATGGGCTTGCAACCTGTCAAACAACGCGTCAAATATCATGTGCCAAATATCATGTTTGGCCGTGCCTTTGACTACCCTCTTTAGAAATCCTCAAAGATCTAGAGATCTGAGGAGATACCTACCGAGTCTGGGGATTACAGGCGTGATTATGTAACATCCTAATGTCAATAGTCAATAGTCAATAATCTTTATTCAGTAATATCACAAGGATCATTTTGAATCGTCTTACATACTAGGTGAGTCTAGGTGCCAATTCCAGTCCTATCCCCAGTACGAGAAGAACTGGCAAGAAACTCGCTGGGGCCTAGCGCTTTTTTTGTATTATGAACCTTGTTAACATTGTTAGGGACACCTAGCAGAGTTGGAGCTGATTCGTCCCAAGCTTTTTTGTCATCTAAGTACTCTGATATTCTATAATAAGCTTTACGAGACAGGTTTTGTTTAATTACATTTTTGAATTTCGCAATCGATAGATCAAGCATGTCGCTTGGGATCTTGTTATAGAAGCGTACACATTGCCCTATAAAGGATTTGCTTACTTTAGTGAGCCTAACCGTGGGAACAGCTAGTTTATTTTTGTGTCTGGTATTAACATTATGAAAATCACTATTTTTTTAAATAAATTAATGTTTTTATGAACATACATCAAGTTTTCATATATATACTGACATGGCATTGTCATGATGTTTATTTCTTTAAACTTATCTCTAAGAGAGAATGATCTTGTCATTAATGAGTTTTTATGATTGTTTTAGATATTTTTTTACTCGGTAGGTAAATATAAAACTAGATTGACTGGAATAAGGCTTAAGCCAAGTTCAGTTCAGACAAAAACTTGTTTTTGATTCTTGAAGTATTCAAAATAACCGTTTTTTGCGTGTATTCCCGTCGTCCCCGAACGCCCTGTCCCCTATTCGGGAACAGTTGTCCCCTATTCGGGAACAGTTGTCCCCTATTCGGGAACAGTTGTCCCCTTCAATCTGTTTTCCTGTTGAAAGCTTAGTTTTAGCGTGGGAAAAAGAAAAGTGAGATAAAACAAAATTTATCTATATGTATCAAAATTTTTACGAATGATCGTTTATATTTTTTTTTACTTTTCAGAATACCTACGGGTTCTTCTCAACCGAAAACGGATATTGATCAAATATCAGATTCTAAAAAGCAATTATAAATAACTAGCTTCTGCACGCGGCGTCGCCCGCGAAGTACCTACATAAAATATAGCCTATGTTCATCCTGAAAGTTCATTCTACACATTGGTGAAAGAATTTTTCAAATCGGTTCAGTAGTTTCGGAGCCTATTCATTTCAAACAAACAAACAAACAAACAAACAAACAAACAAACAAACAATCAAAGTTTTCCTCTTTATAATATTAGTATAGATAATATTAGTATAGATAAGTATAAATTATCAGATGCGTGTGAAAAAAATATATTTACTCAGATGTTTTTCGCCCTTCATTCCTTTGTTAATAAATTACCTACTGTAAATTACTGTGTAACTTATATTATCTCTATACCTATAAACGAGCAATTCTTGTATATTATCTAAGTATTATATAAAAGGATACCTAAGTCCTGACTGATTTGAATAGATACAACGCACAGCCTTAACCGCTGGTCGTACAGACTTGAAAATTGGAGGGTACCGTTGGTCTTGGTATGTAGGCGCCCACTAAGACGGGATTTTTGAAAATTCCACTTTGAGATCCTGGGGATTACAGTCGTGCGTGATCATATTTTTTTTTCTAATATATTAGTTCATTTTAAATGTACCTTTCGTGAAATAACTTTTTATCAACCAATCTTTTATTGCTCCATCTGCATGTTATCAGCTTGAAAGACGAGCTCTAAAATCAAGTTTAAAAAAGTTTTAAAAATAACGGCTAAATATCAAATTGAGTAGAAAAACCGCCAGTCTTTTGGATACATACCTACGGTCAGTGACTTGAACTCTGTTTTCTATATATAATTTATTATTGATAGTATATTAAAATGTGTTTAAAGCATTGGTTTATCCAGTTCTATATAAGCACACTTCCTAGCTGAGGCATCAATGGGTCATTATGACCTATGCCTGCGGGACGACCTATTGTTGTTCGATATTAATTGCATACCATATATGTACGACATCAGATATATCTACGAAGTGTCTATATACAAGATCTATGCCATTTTGAAGTCACCGTTTAGTATCGCAATACATTACTAACAATAACAGTGTCATAAACCAATAGATGCAAAAGTAACTGAAAAAAATATTTAAATCGAAAACATTTCAGTGAATTTAGACCTAAAGTGCATTTAAAAACCAATAACGGCTGTTCCTAAAGAATATTAAAACAAATATGAAAATGAATCTATCATTAATGAAACTGACGATAAAACTGCTGATATTAATGATATTTTTCGTAATAATATTCCTAATATCAGCGTTATTATACAGTTCTAGATACTGGCCAGATGTGTATAACTATATAAACGCGAATATAACTATAAAACGTATACCAACACTATCTGAGCTGAACTTAACTGTACTTGAAGTAGATTGGACAACAGAATACTATACTACTGTTGAAGAAGACAGTTCAACAGTTGAAGGCTTCGATTTTGATATAGATGAATTCACAAACATACAAGCTGAATTCGAAGAACCAAAAAGACCAAAAAGACACGCTAAGCTCGAGAAATTTGAAAACGATTATAATGAATTGCCTAGTAGAGGTGTTATTGTGGACTATCTCTTTCTAGAAGATACGAGTATTGACGAAGGGGTGATTTGGAAGAAGATTGTGAAGGATCTTATTGATGAAAGTAAGCTTGTGCCGAAGAATTTGGGTGATATAGAAATGGTGGATAGGAACAATGGAATGAAGTTGCAAAAATTGGTAAGTTTTTTTCAGTACCTACCTAATAGTGATTAGAATATTATAATAACATATTAAAATATTAGAATCTGTAGAATTGGGAACAAAATTTAATTATAACACTTACATATCATAAAAGTTGCATGTTTCTAGCTTTGAAGTAAGTACTTATCTTACATCATCATCATTCTCCTGCTCTTATCCCACGCTAAGTGGAGCTAGCACAACAGTTTTCTTCTTCCACTCACTCCTATCATTCGTCAACTCTGAGTCTAATCCTCTTACATTCATATCATCTTTCAAACAATCAAACAACATTTTCTATTAAAAGTAAGTACTAACTTAGTTATCAATTTATTAATTTATGCAAATACCTCTATCCACGTTTAGCCCATTTTAGTTAAGTTTTAAATGTTTTCTCATGTATCTGAGTGAATTCTTAAATTCTTTTGAGAAATAAATATAATCTTAAACCTGATTTATATTGCAATAGATATAAATAAAGACGAGAAAAGTGGTAACATTTTAGCTTAATATGAAACGAATATTCGGTACATCCTTAATACGGATTTGTACCATGTCTACGGATTCCAATTTCAACAGATTTTCATTTTAACTGGTTCACTTACGGTCGATTTCTTTATTCTATCTATCTGTGGTTTTTGGATTTCTATTAGGTATTTGACATTACTACAAAATCCAAAAAAACCTGAGATAGATAGAATTTTAGTGAATCAAAATGTCTAAAGAGATAACGATTGCTTTGCCCCAGTTGGACAATAATAAAATCTATTAACACTTTTAGATGATGCAATAGATTTCACACACCAAAGTATGACAGGTAGGTAACAATAGCTTGACAATCCGGTTTCTTAATGCTCAGATTACGATCTGCTATTGTTTTGTATTCATTAAAACTATTCTCATAATCACAGAATCTTGACGCCAGGCCTGATATACCTTCATCATCTTTAATCTAATGATCCATTCACTTTGATTTATCAAACTCATCTAAGTAGGATAAATTATCTGGACCAGTTAAGCTATCTATAGATCGTTTTAGTAGTCCTTCGATAGCTCAACTGTTTCATATGTATTTTAAACTAGCAGACTCTCGTAAACTTTCTAGTAAGTAATATATTTTTTTCTCGTTTTTGCAACATTTTTCATTGATGCTCCGCTCCTATCGGTCGTAGCGTGATGTTATACAGCCTATAGCCTTTCTCGATAAATGGACTATCCCACACAACAATAATATTTCAATTCGAACCAGTTATTCCTGAGATTAGCGCTTTCAACCAAACAAGCGAACAAACCCTCCAGCTTAATAATATTAGTATATAAATATTACGTTGTGTACGTTATTAAGATAGATCAATGAATCAAAAACTTGAGAGGTGTCAAGAGATACCCGGATGGAACGAAGTTCCTTTCCTTGCTTTCTATGAGAGAGAGAGAGAGAGAGAGACAGACAGAGAAACACGCGAACGCCGCACGGCTTACAACTATAGCAAAAAGTGTCGTGACAACTTTTCGTGAGAATTTTTTCCGTCTAGCCCCCTTTCACAACGCGCGATAAAGAACTTCGTTCCAATAGTAGGTAGGTATATTTCTGTAGATACATTTAAAATAATTTCTAGGTAGGTAACCACGTATAGGAACTCGTATTTCATATGAGATACAAAATTCTTTTTAGTTGGCACCTGCCTAAATAATATTAAAAAAATATCTTTTAATATCATAAATATACTAAAAGATCTGTCTTAAGTCTATGTCCAAATATTTTTAAATAAAACTTGGTTTTGTGCGACTGCTATTGTTTTATGAGGATTGCAAAAAGTAATAAAGTTATGAAAACTAAGATTATTGGCTCAAAAGTCATTGCTTTACGATCTATAATAATACTTTGAACAATTATTTTAATGTTTATTTTCACGCTCAAACGTGGCTTTTAAACACTTTAATATTACAAGTTTTATTTTGATTTTAGATATAAGTACTTACTGTGCAAAATGTGGACATGTCTCATCTAATTCTTAGACGTGCCTCTGACTACCCTAATATTTAGGGTAGTCAGAGCCTATACTTTTTTATCCCAAATATCTTAGGAGATAATCTAACAAGGAGTGATTTTGTTTTATGTCTTTATACCCGACTGCGAAGCAGAAAGGTAATGGTAATTGGCTGCGAATTGCTTTGTTGTCGCTTGTGCGGTTTTTGACAAATGAGGTTTTGTTGTTGAAATTCTGAATCAAGATATTATGACTTATGACATAATTGTTTATTATAAAATTACATAAGTCCAATATGGCGGCCATTTTCAATTACCTACTACCTTCACGTTTTAAGAGCAATTCAAACGGCTTATTCCCAGAGGTCCATGATTCTATTGTTACCTATTTCCCAGCGGGTCCATGAAAATTAAAACTAGAATTTGAAATGTTCATACATGAACTCCCAATGGGTCCATGAGATTTAACTAACGTACGGTCAGTAAAAACAATAAAATAGAGTATTTCTTTAGTTAGCGTGTCTTCATGTCATTATAGCGAAATAGACTACAGGTTTGAGCGAGATAGCCAGCATACAGGGATGCGACGGAAGAGTTTTATTTCTTATCAGTTGACCTTGCACCCTTGCAGCGGGCAGGTTTAATGCAGTGTTTGTTGTGTTATTACTTGTCTACAAACTATGAGTGCAAATCAAGATGGCGCTTGCGCTGGGCCCAGCGAGACCACAGGGTTTATTTTCATAGACGGTCCAAGTAAGTACGTTTTCATTCAATTGGGTCTAAACTCACGGGTCCCCTGAATTTGCACCCTATGCCCACTCTCAAATGTTTCGGGTACCAAAATTCTTTATATCCTAGATTAGGCAAAGGAGCGATGTATGTCTATTTGTCATTAAATTATAATCAAAAATCCTACGTACTTACTTTGAGCACCTATACAGTCTTCAGCACACCAACATCACATGACACAACACACAAGCATCAGTCCATTGCCTAATTTAATGGACATTTAGTTTTTATTTATTTTTCATAAATCTAGTGGCCAGGATTTTTTTAAATATTTTTCCTGGATTCTGTGATCGAACTTTAAAGTAAGAAAACCTCTGAAAGTTTAGTCCTTACTTTTTGTTACACCCTATATATCTAAAAACAAAGTAAAAAATATCTCTATCTATATCACAAAATATTATTTCAACTAATAAACGAGTACTTGTAAGAAGCAATCGACACCATTTCCTCCATCATAGCTCGAAAGATGGGACGCAAATGTGGAAGTGTAAACACACTAAAACTTGCGGCGCCAAGTCGAAAATTTTGGGACAAAGGATTCTACGTGAAGATCATCACACTAATTGTTCACCTAAAAACTCACACGCTGCATCTGGTATGTTCAAGAAAACTTGTCGCAAGAACGTTAGTGGCAGTCATATACCCATCACCAAGGTCTATTAAGAGACTGTAAAACAAAATGTAGATGCAGGATATGACCTGGTGGATGACATTCCCACTTTTAATAGTATAAAAAGTTCATTATACAGAACGAGAAACAAGTCTCAACGTAACAAAAACATTATTCAAGCATATAAAAGACGTGGAAATTCCTGCAGAATTAAGAGACTTCGTGTTGTTTGACCACAATGAGGAGGAACGTATAATAGTTTTCTCGTCAAAAGACAGTAGAAAAATAATTCAAGAGAGAGAAGTCTTCCTCATGGACGGCACATTTCACAGTTGTTCGTCACCATTCTACCAACTATACTCCATGCACGCTGACGTTGGAAGCACTGAGAGAGAAACAAACATAATGCCTATTCTATTTGCGCTTTTACCAAATAAATTGATTGATATCATTTAACTGGACTTAATGCCTTAGATTATTTATTGTGATGACACTGAAACTGTGATTTTTAATGCTTAAGTCTATTTAGTATGAGATTGATATTAAGTATTTAACGTTCTTTAATAATATTTGTGATGCAAAAAAGAGTCTTCTCTACATTGTCTTTTATTTCTTTTTATATTTGTCCTATCTTATCAGAGCTATTATTGCTAACTGTACCAAACAATTCCATGGACCCTTTGGGAAAGGAAATATTTTTAATTTTAAAATGTCGTGGACCCGTTAGGAATCAATGTATGGACCTTAGTTTTTTGAAAACAATAGAGTCGTGGACCTTTGGGAATAAGCCATTCAAAGGCTACTTTCAAAAATCGAAAATCAAAATAAAATTGAAACCATATTTTTTATATTTGTTTTTTGAAATATTTCCCCCCTTCAGATGTAAGTTTTTTTTTTTTTTTTTTTATTCATTACAGACATTACAGTATACATTATATTGGTACCATAAAACCCTGTAAGGTTTGTCTTGGTACTCACATTCGTCTGGTCTAACGTATTGTATATTACAAGTAAAAATAACAATTTTATGCCCAACATACCTACTGCATCTGCTTGCATGTTCACTCCCTCTCGCTCGCGCATAGTTAGCGGTAGCCCCATCATGCGCTGTGGGAGGGAGCCAACAGGAGTGCACAGTTGTTTGCATGTTAAGTATTGGGAATCAATAGCTCAGACTAGAGTTTGAGGCCTGCGTTTGAGCTTTTTCAACTGACTGGTTACTTGCGAGCTAGAAAACTGTTTTTGGGTGACAATCTCCTTAATTTTTCATCTTTCAGCTCTCCGTGATTTCTACATCTATTTTACCAGAGGGGTGGACAAAATGACATAGGCTATATTCTGCTCCCAATTATATAGGGCCCAGCGAGTTTGTTGTCAGTTCTTCTCGGACTGGGGATAGGACTGAAATTAGCACCTAGACTCACCTAGTATGTAAGACGATTCAAAATGATCTGAATTTGAGTAAATAAATTATTATTGACTTTTGACTATGGACTAATTAATGCTCTATCTTAGTTATAAAAATATATTTTCGAAAATCGCAAGGCTGAGCGAGGCTCTAATGAAATTCCACACAAAAGACGCTTAAGAGGCGAAGTGCTGGCGTTTGCTTGCATTGTAGCTCACCCCCTAACTGGGCAGGCACTGTTTTTTTTATTGCAAGTTGAAATAGTCCAGGAGACAGCAGAGTGAAAGTATAAACTTTCTGTAATTGTAAATAATATTTTATTTACAGATATATACAGATTTAAACACACTATTATATAAAATCTTAAAATATGTGAAACAGTTGAATATGTAAAGAATGTTACAAACGATCTTTAGATAGCCCAACTGATCCAGATCACTGCCAAAGTTTATGTACCTATACAAGGTGAGTTTTTGGTCAGTTTAAAGCCGGCGCCCACGTAATCTATACCTACCTGTAACCCTACTCAAAAAACAATATAGGTAAATAATAAATCTATTTTTTTGTTATTAATAATAACACAAAACTTAAGTACTCGATAATATGAGAACCGATAGTAGTTGCTATTCGTTTGTCGGCATGCGAATTTGGCGCGCGGCGCGAACGGCGGGTCGTAGGAACTAGGGAGTCTGCGAGATCGTTGACTCTGCGCGCCTTACCATGTGTTTAACACACTTTTGTTAATCTTTTCGACTATTCAGTTCCGTAAATACTTATCAAATTCAATAACTAAATCAACGACACAAATACGATTAAGTAATAAAAGAATTTGGCGCCGGCTTTAAACTGACCAAAAACTCACCTTGTATGTATAGTATATGACATCGGAAAACATCAGTATATGCTCCCAGTTCGCAGTCTACAGCGAGGGCTACCCAAATAGGTACTATTGGTTTTCGGAATTGCAGCCCGATTTCCCAGTGCAATACATTTCGTATGTCAAGTCAGGGTGTAGCGCCTTTTACTACTTTTTAGTTCGGGTGTTCTAATAACGAGCATTGACGGTGTAGTGGCTTAAACCTAAAGTCGTGGGTTCGAAATCGAGTAGGTGCCCACGTTTTAATGACGCCTCGCGTTTATTCAGCTTTAAACTTTTAACCTTCCTTTTCATAATTGGTTGTTTTTTCCGATGTTATGTTGCTATCTAAAGTATAATCTACAATCTAAATGTGTTCAGCCGTTAGAATAAACAAGGTAATTTACGCAAAAACTTTGATTTTTAGGTTTCGTTTGATCTCTAATAGATTTTTTTTTACTTTCACGGTTTTTTCTGTCTCTATTCTCATATTATTATATTTTAAATTTTATTCAAGTGCACTGGGTGTAGTGGTAGCACTCCTGCCTCACAATCCGAAGGTCGTAGGTTCAAACCTGAGAGTGCACCAATGAGTTTTTCCATTCAATAATATTTATGTGCGCAATGCCAGTGCTCTTAAACGGTGAAGGAAACATCGTGAGGAAACCGGCATACCCTAGAATTTAAACCTTCAAATGTGTGTTAGGTAAGTATTCTTATAAGCGGCGATGGGCTTGCAACCTGTCACGTTCGGAATACTAACTACCTACTGTGCCAAATACACATGTTTGGACGTGCCTCTGACTTTTTAGATATCCTGAAAGATGTAAGTAACTAGAGATCTGAGGAGATATCTACCGCGCCTGGGGATTACAGTCGTGAGAGTGTTTATTTATTTGTTATTCTAGAATCAGGGCCAATAAGTTCGTGAGTACCTACGTAACTAATGCGTGTTTCTTAGCTTTTTTAGTTCACGCCATTATGTTCGTACAAAAGCATTTAATTGGATGCCTCGAAATACCAATTATACCAAAGCCTATTGTCAAAGCTTCAGGCTTTGATCACAGATTAAATACTTTACAGAATCGACACTCTGAAACTAAAGTGAAGACAAGTTTACCTACGTAATCTTCTATTATCTTTAATTTTTTTTTTAAAAGAGTATTTATAGAACCAGGCTGGGGTAAAAATGTCGTTTATTCCATCCAATCCTACTAGAATTTTGATATTTAACTGTTTGGACAGAAATATTCCAAAATCTCACCGGACCATATTTTGTGTTACTTTTGAGTTTCATAATTTGAGGGTAAAAATGCGATGATTTAGATTTAAGAGCAGGAGAACAAATAGGAATAATCCAGATTTTCGATGTCAGTTTTACCTGGCCCCTATTCAATAAACATTACAAATTGTAAAATACAATTAATTGTAAGCGGCTACAATTCTACAAGTTTCTGTTTAATAAAAAATTACGATTTATTGGAGGAAAATTTACAAAATTGTAAAATTTTCTTACAATTCTACATATTTGTAGGTTTTATTAAACAGCACTTGTCATAAAATTCGACAATATTGTCACTTTTTTACAAATTTGTAGACTTGTAATGTTTATTGAATAGGGGCCTGGTGACATTTTTACCTATATAAATATTTTATACTCTCTTGAACGTGTGAGTGATGTGGTTTTTCTTATCAACAAAAATGTTTTAATTATAAATACGTACCTAATTAATGATTATAATTATTCTAAGTAAAAAATACCCTCTAAGTAAAAGATACCGTCTAAATTGTAACGTAAGCTAGTGCGAATAGGTACATAAGGGCACTAGAAGTTGGACATAAACTAACTCGATCTAAATTAGTTTTGTAGTTGTAGGTAAATGTCGTGAAATTATTGAAACTACTCTGTACTTAGGTACTCTTTGCCGAAACTTTGACTGCTTCGAGATCCACTAATTGTCTATTTAACTATAATTGTCTGTGGTCATTCCTCAAAGTCGTTGAGACCACGAATTCTCAAGGTTCGCCATCAAGCTACGCCTAACTTGAGACAATGGCCACGCTATTTCGTAACTTACACCGTACAGAATAAAGTTTAATTTGATGAACTTGTAATGTTTTTTATTGCAATGAAAGATATTATCATCTGCATTTGTGTACGGACACACGGCGAGTTCGAACGTTTTTATTTATGATGAATTTATCTTGTTTATTCTTGTTCAGTGTTTTATTTGTACAGATTAAAAGTGAGGGGTGTTCCGATGATTTTTTCAAGTGTTTCAGTGAATTTGCTAATTCATGGTTTGAAAATCTAACTGTTATTGAACACGTAAATGCGGATTCTGTACCTGAAGGTTATAAACAGGTAAAAGATGTAAATTTAAAAACTATAGAAGAACTAACACAATCAGTACAAAGTGAATTATTCAAACAATTGAATTCACGGGTGGACGATGCCGTCGCTATTACTGATAATCCAAAAACTCAAATCTACGTAAAAACGTTTAATCATTATTTTGAAGATTTTTTTGTTCCTGATTTTGAAAATGTAAACATAGAAAGTGATGAACATGAAGTACTAGCACCATTTGAAATAACTGTCAAAGAAGAAACAAATGAGAAAAATGGCAGTAATCAACCAACGGTACTGAATTTGTTAACTTCAGATAAGGAATCTTTGTCAGACAGCAATGACGTAGGGCAAAAACCTATCAAAACAGCCGATGAAGATATTGATGTAAACAAAGAAATCAATATTGATAATCACACAGTAGTTCAACCAGATGATACTTCAAGCGAGAGCACTGAAAATACAACTGTTATTGAAATCAACTCAACAATATCTAAAGAAACACCAGTCTATAATAATGAAGAAAAAGAATATGATATGCTAGATGATTTCGCAAGAATTACAACACATATAATAGACTTTATATTCAACCAGGAAGGTAATATACCAGAACTACCAACAATATCCGAATCAACAAGAAATACCGCAAACTTCACACAAAAAGTGGAGGAAAATGAACTGGCAAAAGATCTTCCTGAAAAAATATCTAACACAAACACCAATAATGATACATCAAACATCAATAACACACAGAATCATAAAACACCCGATGACAGGACAACAACACTAAGCCGTGACGCCCAAAATATCTCGGAAAAACAATTTGAGAAAGATATCAAAGAAAATCTTATACAAACAGATGACGAAACTGATTATGAAATGGAAGATGCGACAGACTACCCACAAATAGATTATATTGATTTGTACAAAGACACGACGAACGAGGAAAACGTATATGTCACAGACAGTCCAAAACCAGATGTTATTAATATTAAAGATGAAATAGTGGAACATATTGAACAATATAGTTTGGAGATCGACACTGACCTGGATAATGATACTTCTGTAAGTTGATATAAAGTAGGTTTTACAGTAGGTTATGAATATTTTATTTAACGTTCAGAAATCAAGTTTTTGCTACTTATTTCACTTTGCTCTAGTTATGGCAACCCCCCTAGCTAGAAAACCATAGGCAACATTTTTTCCACAAAAGAAAAGACAATTTATTATCTGTGATGGCAAAAATGAAATTTTGCCTGGCCAAATCACAGATTCACTTTGTCTTCTCATCCGCAAATAAAAAAGTTAATGTGTAGTCTAGACACTCGACCAGAAAAACTACAAATAAACCTAGAGATACAAAAAAAGCCATTCTAATAACATTTTTGCTTCCACAAACAGTAAACACTATTCAAAAGCATAGCCTATTTTGTACGCATTGTGGTATGAGCTATACCTACAGACTCTAAGACTGAACAACATTTTGATAATGCTAATTTATTTGCCAAAAATACTTTATGGCCCTTATGTCATTAATAAAAAGTAAATAGATTTTTAAACTTAAGCGATCTGAACACATTATTATAAGTATTAAACGGGTATTTATCGCGTTTTATTAACCTAATTTTTCTGACGTTTCAACTGTCATAGTCACGGAATGACTAACCATAATCATCAAAGCAAATAAACGGGTATTTATCGCGTTTAATTTACCTATTCATTTTTTTCCGACGTTCGACAGATTTCGATTCGACGATAAATACCCGTTTAATACTAATAATAATGAATTATAACTGTTCCTATTTCTGCACGAGACTGACATACTTTTGTGACTGGTTTTAAATTGGCGTGCTCCAGTTTCGCCTGTCAAAATACTGCAATTTCGAAAACGTATCGCGTTAAAGTTTCGCAGCAATATATTCGCGAAACTAAAAAGCACTGTGTCACCGACGAAGCAGCCGGCCGGGCCGAGCTTTGAAATCAATCATTCTATATTTTTGCACCCGTAAAACGTTTTTAGCCGCGCAAAACAATTTCCTATTGAATACGTTGACGAATGACAGCGATGCTTTTTATTTTACAGCCGGTGTTTTATAGCATTTAATATTTCTCCAGAACCGGCTGGAATTGGTTCTTTGTTTGTTGAATTGATAAAAAATCCTTTTTATGTTCGCGAGTACCGCGTGTGAATACGGTCCTTGTGACCTTTCTGAGTGTTGAATAATATAATCTAGGTACCTACAGGTCAGCCAACGGAACTTGCACCTGTGGCTAACTTCACGAATGCCTAGCATTCGTGAAGTTAGCCACAGGTGCAAGTTTGCGCATGTACAGTTCCTTCCCCCCCTCCTCGTTGCTCCCGAAAAACGATACTGCGCAGCTCTTGCGGCTCGAATGCCTAGATTCGTTGAGCGAACTATATCTACTGGGTGTAAAAAGACGACTACTGAAAACTTCAGGATGTTAAAGTACCCTTACAAATTTTTCTAAGAAATTAACACTGAGTGCGAAAACAAAAACAGCTGTTTCATACAAAAGTTTAATAGGTACCTACTTGGCCAAAATGTATGAAACAGGTGTTTTTTATCGCGCTCACAGTAAATAATGCTGGACAAATAATGCTGGACAGTCCACACAGCATCATCTAGCCCCAAAGTAAGCTACTCAAAGCTTGTGTTATGGGTACTAGATAACTGATATATATTTAATACATTATATTCATAGATAGATATTTTTTATTATACATAGAAAACACCCAGACCAACGGAACAAATTTCTGCAGATCATACACAAATTTGTTCCGAGGCGGGAATCGAACCCGCAACCTCTTGCGTCGCAGGTGGACTCTCGCCCGCTGCGCCACAGAGGTCGTCAAAACAGTGTTGGTTTCTTAGAAAAAGTTGTTTATATTGATGGGTACTTCAACCCACTGAAGATTTCGGAAGTAGTCTGGTGACACCCTGTATAATATAGCGAGATAGGTACGTTTTCGCCGACGCGAACTGAAGAGTGACTTCGTGAAATGGATCCATAGAGACGTCATGTCAACATTGAATCTATGTAGGTACTTTGAATTAATTGAATTCACACAAGCACTAGTCTAGTAGTAGTAATCTTGCTTTCCGATTCTAAGCGTGGGTCCACACTTGTGACATTCTTCCGTGACTGTTACTCTGAAACACGCCCACTTTTTCATGTCCCCTTGAAAATCTGTCAAATTGTCACGCGTGTTTGTTACGGTGTGGAGACACGATCAAGGTATTTTGTCATCAGTGTGGACGCGTTTTTAGGGTTGAAATGAAAATTCATAGAAGCATTCCTTGAGTCAAAAAATGACCCCAAGAAAAATGTACTGTGATAGGCGGGACAGGTCAATTACGCCAAAAAATTATATCATTTACATAAGCTTTACAGGGCCATTTAAACCCAAACATCGAGGGACTAAAGTTAAGTTTTGGCAAATCAAAATAATTTGGCAATAGGTATTAAGGAGTTTCGATGTGTGAAATCTGGAGAACGAAGTCTTCCAGAACGATTCCGTAACGATTCCATTATAGACACGTCACTACTTCCATACAATTTGCATAGGTCATGGTACGAAATAACAATGTAATACTAATTCGATGAATTCGTGGTGAGGCCCCTGGAGTCATGTTTCGCTGATATTTTCCTTGAAGTAATTCTTCCATGTTTTTCTCCGTTCACTAGCTAACACACAGGAAGTTCCTCTAGTATTATAAGATGGATGTTGTTATCATAAGACCACAACAGCATGTACTGTCGTGTAGAGAGTTTAATGAATAGTCCAGGAGCTGATGGCCGCTCGCGCACGATACCGCCTCATCCATCACAGAGCTGCTAGGATGATGGCGACATGGATGTATAACATTTACATAATTTATATGTAGATGCGGTATTTTATTTATTTATTCTGGAAATCAATATATTATAATTAATAATTTAGAAAATAGAAGCAATTGGGAAGCAATTTTTGGGTTGAATTTCAACGTTAAATACGATAGGTGACTCTTTCAACCTGACGATAATTGAAATTCTTCGCTACTTTGTTCGCGTTTTGAGGTATTTTAAATTCTATTACTGGTAGGAAGGAATACGAATACAGATTTACATAAATACCTACTATATTCTGATTCTCATATTGCACATAAAAACTGAGAAATAAGAGTTACTTGTATTGTTTGTTTTCATTTATTACAGATATTAATAATCCATATCACACAGTACCTACTTCTATACTAATACTTATTATAAAGAGGAAAGTTTTCTATTTTTGTTTGTAACGAATTAACTAAAAAAAGTAATGGTTCGATTTCGAAAATTCTTTTGCTATTCGAATGCTACATTATCCTTGAGTAACATAGGCTATTGTAGGTACCTCAATAAAATAATAAGATTAGGTAAATTAGGTCAATCAATAAAATAATAAATAAGATTAGGTAAATTAGGTTTAAAATTCAAATTATTGGAATAAATTATATTAAATCATTTATCATGCAGATAACCTCTGATCAGGCATCATATCCACACACTAGTGCAACATATTTTGCAAAATGTGTCCACTTGGGAGGCAGACAATACGGCAATAAATGCGGAAATAAAAGGGCAGTAAATTTAAGGGAACTTTAAAAGGCTAGAAAAGGACAGCTAGATAGTGTAGTGGGCTTATTCCCAAAGTACTCCACATTTTGTTCCCAAAGTACTCCAAGAAATATTCTCAAACTACTCCACAAACAAAATATTGTTTTTTTAGTTAAATTCGACTCCATCCTACTGGTGTCCAAAAATAATTATCTCATACATTCGTTCTCAAACTCCTCCAAATATTTAATATTAGTCATCAGTAATGTAAATAGTACTAATTTATTTCGCATTTTACTCCACAAGGTAACTGACGTACAGTCAGCTTAAGAAATACATATTTTAATAGTACAATAAACAGATTTTTCTACTCTTATTATAGCGATAACCGCCTATAACGTCATAAAATGCCTTACCTAAACCTAAATGAATGAAGATTTAAAATAAAATACAGTACTTAACTGATTTAAAAAAAAATATTAATCTAATCAACATCAAGAAAAAGAAGAAGAAGATCAACATAAGTACACATTTTCAAAAATAGACGGTAGAATAAAAAAAACAATATACCTACCTACTTAATTATGAGAAACCAAAATTTAGAAGTTTACCATAAATATTGATAGAAAAAAAACCATGACGTATTAACAGAAGGGTGTTTTTTTAAAAGCTTAGAAACTTTAAATTGAAATAAAAAAAACGCTATGAATAAAGCCAACTGGATGTATAAATTAATAACGTTTTTCTCTGTTTTATTTCAGTTTAAAGTTCTTCGCCTCTAAAAAACACCCGTTATTATAACTTACCTGTAAAAATCAGTCTCTTTAGCTATGCATTATGCTAATGCAAGACATATTAGGTCTTAGAATATATTCAGAAATAAAAAAATAAAATAAATAAATAAATATGATCACGACTGTAATCCCCAGGGTCGGTAGATATCTCCTCAGATCTTTAGTTACTTAGACCTTTGAGGATATCTAAAGGGGGTAGTCAGAGGCAAGTCCAAACATGACATTTGGTACATGCCCACATTTTGCACAGTAGTTAGTATTCCGTACGTGACAGGTTGCAAGCCCATCGCCGCTTATAAGAATACTAACCTATGACATATACCTTCGATTTTTTTGTTCTAGGGTATGCCGGTTTCCTCACGATGTTTTCCTTCACCGTTTAAGAGCACTGGCATTGCGCACATAATTTTTTCGAATAGAAAAACTCATTGGTGCACGACCATGTTTGAACCCACGACCTTCGGCAGGGGTGCTACCACTACACCACCAGCGCTCTTATTATCAGAAATTAAATCATTTGTAATTTGGTATTTGCTTGTAACATTAACATACCTAGTTGTAAACAAAACTTATCTCTTTTGCTACCCTTTTTTTTCTAAATAATAATGCATTATAAGTATGTACCTAAGTGATATTGAAGTGATATTACAATTTACTTTATTTACCGCAGACGTAAACGTTCTAAATTCCTAATTTGAAGAAAACTTTTGCCAGCATACCTAATTTTATTACAGACTAGCTTCCGCTCGCGGCGTCGCCCGCGAAGTACCTACTTACATAAAATATAGCCTATGTTTATCCTGAGAGTTTATTCTACACATTGGTGAAAGAATTTTTCAAATCGGTTCAGTAGTTTCGGAGCCTATTCGTTTCAAACAAACAAACAAACAAACAATCAAAGTTTTCCTCTTTATAATATTAGTATAGAAAAATACTGTGACAGACTGTACTCCTAACATTATTTTGTTCCGATGTTTTGAATAGAGTAGTCTTGAAACTTAAACGCACTATTTTTATTTTACCTTTTTTTAATAATAATTCTTTGGAGTAGATTGGGAACTAATGTTCGAGATTCTTATCTTTTTTGAACAAAAGAATGGAGTACTTTGGGAATAAGCCGTGTAGTGGTAAAATCTCTTCTGATCTTCTGATAACGTTGTGGGTTCAACCTAGAGAATTTAGCAAAATTCTCTCATAAATACCGTATCTAAATGTTGTGTTCTTGCATCTTTGTCAGAATAATGGATCTCTCACGAGATCGCCGCGTAATTATGTAGGAAAAGATTTTTTCTCCTTCTTAAGTACTTCGTCACAGAATAACGTGTAGTAGGTACGGTCAGACTACATCGCATGTTCTTGTTTTGTTTATCAACCTGAGGTATGTATTTAAATGTTTTACTATCTAAAATCTAAACCTAAGTACCTACTTACCTATTTAGAGAAAATCATCATAGTACCGAATAAAATATAGGATATCTAGGAAAACGCAGAACCTAATGCAGCAGTAGGTAGGTATCTAATTGGTTTTTTGGTATATAGATTCAATAACAGCAGGGTGACGTCATAGCTGTCATCTTTGACAGTTGTCATTGACATTTCTACAATGTTAACTGACATTACCAAAAATAAGTAAAAATATAAATAAAAAATAATAAATAAATATGATCACGACTGTAATCCCCAGGCTCGGTAGATATCTCCTCAGATCTTTAGTTACTTAGATCTTTGAGGATATCTAAAGAGGGTAGTCAGAGGTAAGTCCAAACAAGACATTTGGTACATGCCCACATTTTGCACAATAGTTAGTATTCCGTACGTGACAGGTTGCAAGCCCATCGCCGCTTATAAGAATACTAACCTATGACACATACCTTCGAATTTTTGGTTCTAGGGCATGCCGGTTTCCTCACGATGTTTTCCTTTACCGTTTAAGAGCACTGGCATTGCGCACATAAATTTTTCGAGTGGAAAAACTCATTGGTGCACGACCAGGTTTGAACCCACGACCTTCGGTTCGAAAAATATAACTTAGCTCAAAAATGACCATTTCCACTTCCAGACCAACATCTGCCATGGCAATACTAGCGATGTCTCCAACATTTACCCATGGATCGCGGCTATTTTCATCAAAAACGATACATCCAACAACCAGTTCCAATACGCCTGTGATGGAGCCCTTCTCGGAGACAAACTTCTGATAACAGGTGCGCTCGTTAAAAGTATTTTCGAGTCGAAAAATTGGAGAATTAAAAAGTTGGGAGTGATTTCGGGATTGATGTAAAACGTTTAAGACGTGTCGAGACGCGGTGTGTCCCGGTGAGTGGAGTTAAACCTGATATTTTTCCCTCTCATAAAAACAAAATATTCTTACCGTCAGGATTATGAGACACCTGTAAATGCTATCCAAAAATTGCTTCCCAATTGCTTCTATTTTCTTACAACAATAAGATATTTGCTTCCTTTATTATTTTGTAAACGCAGCAGAGTAACCGGCCATCCTGACGTCAAAATGATCGGTCACCTTTAAATGTTTATTTTCTTCTAAAATATTGAGGAAGCAAATCAAATAGAAGCAATTGGGAAGAATAATAACAAAATATTGTTGCTAAATATTTTGCAACGCCTAGGTAGGTAGGTACTTTGAACAATAAACTGTTCCGTATGCAATTGTTTCACGACTTTGACCTAGTCTAATGCAGTGTGTATGATATAATGGTTCCGTTCCAGCCATTTGGCTGAGGAACCCTAAAAATGTGATAAAAGCCATTTTATGCGAAGTTGGCGGCAATTTCTGGGATTTCGTTTTGCCGATGGAAAGAAATATTCGTTTTGTTTGCAATTTTCTGATATTGTTGGTCCCACGAGCCCAACAGTAACCTGTAAATTCAATAATACCCATCAGGGTTTGTCCCATTAGTCTTCCTTGTGTTCTTTAGAACCAGTGTGTTGAAAGGATTGCCTCAGATACCTTTTGTACTCTCAAACTTTTTAGGTTCTGCAAGCTGGTTTCTCCAACCCAGGGTAGTTTCCATGCCTCGTCTTCTGGTCCTGAGGGTTTGAACCAAGTCGTGCAACATTGAACTTCTCTGTTTGAAAACTGTAGGTGCTCTGTACTCGAAAATAACAAAACGATCATAAGACCTTTCGTATAGTATGGATCTGAGTATTGGGCCACCAAGGGAACGGACAAAAAAGAGTGCATGCGGCGGAGATGAGAATGTTGAGATGGATGTGTGGAGTGACGAGGATGGATAAAATAAGAAATGAATCTAACAGAGGAAGTTTGAAAGTGGCGCCGGTGACGGAAAAGATGAGGAGTAATAGGTTAGCGTGGTATGGGCATGTTATGAGAAGAGATGAATGGGAAATGGGCAGCAAGATGATGAGTTGCGCTCATGAGCGGGTCATCCAAAACGCTTTTTGCCTTTGTAGCAAAATGCCTACCATGGATGTCTAAAAATGCTCTATACTCGAAAACATTATAAGGATACGAGCATGTGTCAAGTTTACGAAAGAAGTCCCCAAGGCGTCCTTTAATCCTTTTACCACACCCGATAAGATCTATCTGCCGAGTAATTTCACTATCTAACAAACTATCACAATATAAACAGGAATTATAAAAGGACGTTCTCGAAAGCCCCTCGCTAAGTAATGTGAAGCGACCCGTACCTCAACAATGGGGACTAAATTCTAAAACAAAAGGTAGCAATCGTCACCATCCCGCTTTGAAAAACGGGAAGGAATTAAAGTGACGTCAGAAAGAACGCGTATTTTAGGGATCTCTTGGCACCGGTCGTGTCTTTCTTTGCGTAATTTTCGCTGTTCTTTTTAAAGAAACTCTTCAACGAGAGTACGTCTGGGTGTTATTACCACAGCGGTTCTTTTAGCACGGGCTACGTGTTATTCTTTAGGTAATTTTCGCTGTTCTTCTTAAGGAAACTCTTCTGCAAGAGTACGTCTGGATAAATTATTGCCACAGCGGTTCTTTTAGCTCAAGCTACGTGTCTTTCTTTGCGTAATTTTCGCATGTTCTTTTTAAAGAAACTCTTCAGTAAAAGTACGCCTGGATGCTATTACCACAGTGGCACGAGCTACGCTTCTTTTTATGCGTAATTTTTGCTGTTCTTTTCAAAGAAACTCTTCGTCAAAAGTCAGTCTGGGTATCACCACAGCGCCAAATATTCTACCATCAGAATGTATCTGTTCCATCAGCTCACACGAACTACAAATACCTGCCTTGCATCGTTCGCATCTGTTTACTAGATGAAATTACGTCTCCACTTTGCTTGTCTAGGTTTTAGCAATACTGTTCTGGGCCACATAATATTTTCTCCAACAAAATGAACAACAGTATACGGAACCTCACGACAAAGTAATATTTTAGCGTCGAGACGGGAGCGAGGGCTAATTTTATTACGTTGCCGCCTTCACTTGCACGCTATTACTTGTCTAGTATTTAAATTTTGCAGGGAAGTTGAGTTGTTTCTAAGCATTTAAACATAACGCATAAACACGATAATTTGTCAGAACTCAGACTTGGCCAAACTCAAGTGTTTCTATGTTTTTAATAAGGAAAACATAGTGAGGAAACCCTAGATAAAAAAATTCGAAGGTTTGTGTCATAGATATTCCTAGTATCTGGATGACTGACCTTTGCTCGGCTTTTTTTTTGGTAAACGATGTTTTCTTAAATGAAACCTAAAATGAAAGCTAGATCGATTTATCGCCCCCGAAATCCCCCTGCACACTAAATTTTATGAAAATTGTTGGAGCCGTTTCCGAGATTCAATACCTGTTAATACAAGAAATGCTCGTTTAAAGGTATTATATACATAGATAGATAAGCGGCGATGGGCTTGCGACTGTCACGTAAATAACCACTGTGAAAAAATGTGGGCATGTGTCAAACATCATGTTTAGACGTGCATCTGACTACCCTCTTTAGATATCCTCAAAGATCTAACTAAATAGAGATCTGTGGAGATATCTACCGAGCCTGGGGATTAGTCGAGATCATGTTTAAATGTACAAAAACTACACAAAAATAGAATATAAAATATTTCCCTAACCCCATTTAGATAGGATTGAAGCGGTGTATAAATATGCATTTCACTGTGGGACACGGACAGTTGGTGTAACCCAGTCCATCCATCTCTTCGCGCCTGCATGTGCATGCAGCTATTGTGTGCGGTTTGCGTTTATCACATTTTTGTCGACAGCAATATAACCTGTCGTTTACATCCACAAACATGGTTTGATACACATTATTAATAAAACTTGTAAGCCTTTAACATGTTTTGGGTCACAATATACAAAAATGGACATTCTTAGACACGTTTTTTGCATGTTTTAAGAAGTAACTAGTGTTACTTCAAGGTTGAAACTTTGAAGTTACTGATAAAAATCGATATAAGTATTATTATTGAGTAAGTAATAAAATACCTCTGTGTAGGTATTTTATTACTTACTCAATAATAATTGTTTATTCTAATGAAAATCCTTCATAGCTAGATCCTGGGCTCTTAAAACATTTTGTAATTTTGTACCTAATTGACATAAAAGCGCTGGTGGTGTAGTGGTAGCACCCCTGCCTCACGATCCGAAGGTCGTGGGTTCAAACCTGGTCGTGCACCAATGAGTTTTTCCATTCGAAAAAACCAAAATTGTTTGTTGCGAACAATGACCAATAGTGATAACTAAGATGAAACCGTTGAGAAGAATTGTCAAACAGTTAATAAAAAAAAAAAAAAAAAAAAAAAAAAATATGGTCACGACTGTAATCCCCGGGCTCGGTAGATATCTTCCTCCAGATCTTTAGTTACTTAGATCTTTGAGGATATCTTAAGGGGGTAGTCAGAGGCACGTCCAAACATGACATTTGGTACATGCCCACATTTTGCACAGTAGTTAGTATTCCGTACGTGACAGGTTGCAAGCCCATCGCCGCTTATAAGAATACTAAACCTATGACACACACCTTCGATTTGGTTATTAGGATATGCCGGTTTCCTCACGATGTTTTCCTTCACCGTTTAAGAGCACTGGCATTGCGCACATAAATTTTTCGAATGGAAAAACTCATTGATGCACGACCAGGTTTGAACCCACGACCTTCGGATCGTGAGGCAGGGGTGCTACCACTGCACCACCAGCGCTCAAACAGTTAAAAGTTCCAATATTTGCAGCTGCAAGATGCGTCACCTCCAGTGACACCGCGGTGAGCCGTGATGATGTGCTGATCTTCCTCGGGAAGAGGTCTCTGCAGAACATTCGAGAAGGCGAGAGAAATGTCAGGGTAAGAGCTGTCAGAAACCAACACGCGTTGCTCTGTTTACAGCAAGCTGCCCGCCTTCCACTAAACTAGGGTAATGAGCGGAAACTGAGCTAATGATCTGGGGCCTTACCACGAATTCATAATACATTACCGAATTAGTATTACATTGTTATTTAGTACCATGACCAATGCAGATTGTATGGAAGTAGTGACGTTTCTATAATGGAATCGTTACGGAATCGTTCTGGAAGACTTCGTGGTAAGGCCCCTGAGCGGATTGAAATTGTATTGAAATCCGCTCATTCACAGTGGAAGCACTCCTATGAAGAAAGCCGTTGCGAGTTTAACGGAGTCCGTACGGAGCCCGCTCCGCAGTGGAAGGCGGGAAAAGTTTGCTGTAAACATAAGTCATTTTACCAAATTTAGGTACTAAGGTATAGTTCGCTCAACGAATCTAGGCATTCGTGAAGTTAGCCGCAAGAGCTGCGCAGTATCGTTTTTCGGGAGCAATTGGAGGTATGAGGAGGGGGGGAAGGAACTCTACATGCGCAAACTCGCATCTGTGGCTAACTTCACGAACTCCTAGATCCGTTGGATGACCTATAACTATTCGTTTCCTGTGACTTCATCGTCATCCCTTTCCCTTTCCCTCGAAGCTGTTGCGATCATCCAACGCTTATTGTTTTCAATGATTTTTAATTGATGTTGGAGTGATCTATTATGTGATCTGGATCAGTTGAGCTATCTACAGATCGTTTGTAACGGTCCTTAGATAGCTCAACCGTTTCACAAGTAATTTATAAAACAGTGTTTATACGAGTTACTTAGGTATTTATTCGGTATATTTATTTAAGGTAAATAAAGAATTATCTTGCATTCATCCCAATTGATAATACTTAGTTGGAAATTAGCGCACACTGATATTTTAGGTTGTAGGTACTCGTATTAGGTATACCCGAAATCCTCACGGTTTCCTCATAATTGGGGATCATAGTTGTTTGCCTAAAATCCCCACTGCTACGTCAAAGTTTATGGAAGCTTTCACAAAGAAGATAGGCGAAAGTGGACCCAATATTTTAAGGAACCGTTCACGGTGAAAAACATAATATTTGAATACTCTTTTATTGTCAGACTTTCATCCTAAAAACTGGTAATTTTTAAAGCTGGGAATAAAAAAATAAATTAATAACAAAATCTGCTGAGAAACGTTTCGTTCTACGCACACACTTATTGTGGTTTCTTATTTTTGGTGCAAAACTATCTTTCACATTGTTATAATTAGATTAATGGTGAATTTATTACACAAAAAGATTAGATTATTAGTCAGTTTTTAATCTACTTGAAAGGTTTTTTTTAAATAGCAAGAGAAACAGCAGAAGAAATAAAATAAATGCCAGTAATGGAACTTTCAAACGTCAAAATGTGTCAAATGTCAAAGTCAGACTGACTGCGTGCATTGTGTTTGTACACTTCGATTTCGCTCTCGCGCGTATTTTAAAAGAAGGTAGGTATATGAAGGTAAACTCATTATTTAAGATTACCTAGCTACTCTAGGGTCATATTTGAATGAAAAAATCTTAGGAGTCAAGTTCTAGTCACAAAATCATTGTATTTTGATGCTTATTATAGGAAATAACAAAAACTCGTCTTAACCTAACCTCAGTAATTATTTTTTTTATATCTCTATAATCCCAACTTTTAGAGGGTAAGTTTTAGTATCATTTTGTTTGCAGTGTTATGTTGGGCAGATGACCCGTTTGTGGCCACCGGGCCCTTTCTGGCCATCTAGGACTTCAAACCGCTGTAAATAAGGCATAGATCATTTATTTTTTTTGCTGAGTACGGTTCCTATAACATTAAGTAATGGCAGCACTGCTGCCGTTGACAAAAATCATGTGTCAAAATTCTCTTTGACATAACACGCCTTTTTTCCATCCGGTCGTGCAATAAGCAGTTTTCTTAGCAAAAATAATAACGCGAGCGGGTGAGTAATCAATTGTTATTTTCGAAATCTTGTTTTATTTAGTTAATGTTTTTATTAATTGTATATTAAAAATATATTATTTGGGTAGAATTAAAACAATTTATTTGCTAAGTATTTCAGAAGTTAGTTATTTGTAGGTGGCCACAAATGGCACAAAAAATGACGAAATTCTCCATATTTGGCCACGTTGGTGGCCAAAAGTGGGTACAAGGAAACCCCATTTCTGGCCACTTCTTTTGCCATGTAGTTTTAATATTATTATTCAAGTGTTCTGATATTTTATGTTTATTTGCAGTGTTTGTTATGCCTCCTATAAAAAGTGGATCGATTACGAAGAAACAAGACCACGTGAAAGTAATATTTAATTTTAAGAAATAAGAATTGATAATTTTAAGAATGATATAATATATAATATATATAAATAATATAATAAATAATTAATATAATTTTAAGAATATATTTTTTTATAGAATATTTAAATTTAATTAAGTATTTAATATAAAAGGTTATATTAAGTTGCCTATAAAAGTGATCTCAGTGTGTACCTAATTTGTAATAATAACTTTTTTGTTTTCTTTTTGTTCAAGGAAACATGATTATATGTTAATAAAACATTAACATAAAATCATTCCACCAATTTCATAATAAAAACTCAACTAAAATTCAATTATTTGTGTAAGGTAAGAAAGCCTCAAAGTGGACAAAACTCTTAAAATGGCCACAAACGGGTCATCTGCCCTTGTACAAATCTTGGTTGATTTCATCCCTGAACGACGCCTATGATACTTGGGTCTCAACTTCAAACAACTTCGCCAGTCTTCTTTTAAGTAAAAGTATTTTTAATAAATTCACAGATCTTGCAAATCAAAACGCACGCCAACTTCTCCATCGAAGACGGCAGAGTGCTGAACGACTTGGCGTTGTTGGTTCTGGAGGAGGCGATGGTGTTCAGCGACGGCATTCGACCGGCGTGTCTGGGGAGCGGAGGTGTGGGGATATCTGCCGTGAGTTTCAATCCCCACCGGGACTATACAGCGAGAATCTTGGATGGTATCACTAACATAACCATACATACTAATAATATAAAATGTCTGTCTGTCTGCCACGCTTTCTTGTCAAAACTACTGAACCGATTTAAATGAAATTTGGTACACAGGTACCTACTGTAGAGCCTGAGAAAGGACATAGGCTACTTTTTAATGCAATTTTAATGAAAAAAGGGTTGAAGTTTTAAGAAGAGTTTAAGTGCAAAATAAGAATCCTTAAAAAACTAAAAATAATGCCTAAAGTTATTATTCCACACGAACAAAGTCGCGGACAAATGTTAGTTTTTTATAAAACTGAAGGTTTTTTTGAATATGTATGTAGGTGTACAACAATGCAGGCACTTATCTATACCTATATAAGAGCTTAGCATGACTGACTGACTGACTGATTCATCATCGCCGAGCCGAAACCGCTGAAGCTAGAAAGCTGAAGTTTGGAAGGTGGCTTGTATAATTTTGATCATGATTTTTGTTATTCCCCAGACTACAGCCTGGGACCTGTCAGGTGCAATGACCCCGGTGTTCTTCGAGAAAAACAGCGAGAGGTGCAATGACCTTAATAATGCGAACGGCACTTTTTGCGCTACTTATGGAAATGGTGAGTACCTTTACCCACTAAAGGTCCAATTTCACCAAACTTTTGTTAACAAAGCATTCTCTGATCTAGCACCAAAATTACCTAACTATTTTACGTCATTTCATTTTACGAGTGCTTCTCCGTTCGACCCAAGATTGTTCTACCCAATAGGTATTTATCTCCTTTCAACCAAAAACATATTCTCCTTTCTACCCAATCCATAAATGTGAGTCACAGTGAATTTTAAGCAGTAGGTACAGACACTATAGGTATCTATGTAATAATGAAATGATTACTAACATTAAATCCAAAAGTTTTTACTAAAGGTAAATATTATATGATTTAAGTAGGTATAGGTAGGTACACCTACATACTTTCGTTTCGTTTCCGGTCTGTTTGGACTGAAATTCATATAGTAGATACAATCTCGTTTTGTTCAAATCCCATAATCGCCTTTTCCCAAAATGACTTATTTTCTTTGTTCATGAATGTCTTGAATGAAACTGTCGAATTGGTGTACAGTCAGTAACACTTAATTATATTATACTATCAGAAGTTAAAAATTCTAGTAAGTACTTATAGGTTTTAAAATCGTTGTTTTATTAAAAGTAGTAGTGGGCTCATTCCAAAAGTTCAGAGTTTCTGCTATCCTGGTATCTGAACTTCAGATACCAGGATAGCAGAAACGATGGAGAGGTATTTAATAGTAGATTCACAATGAGTCACTTACTTGGTTTATTTGTAGATTTCCTAACTAATTTAAATGCGAAAGTGAGTTTGCTAGTTTTTATACAAATTATTTCGTAAAAAACGTAATTTTGTATGACTGACATTAACTAGATAAGTTTTTTTATTTAAACTGTGTATTTACCTATGTTTCGAATCTAAACTTTGTTGTGTATATTCTTACATATGATTATTAAGTTGATTAGTATATTGTTGTTTGACCAGTAGACAAATTTGACTGAGCACTACCTAGATAAGTCTGATTTGAGTTTTTTTTTTAATAAAAATGTTTTTGAGTTGAGTTGAATATCTACATGCTTGTTTTTGATCTGCTGACCCTGCTGCTTCTGTGTTTACACTGTGTCATTTCTTTAAATTTACACAATAGAAATTAGGAATAAGTAGGTGTGGGTAGAAACGAGCATAATATATTAAAGGTTTTTGGTAGAAAGGAGAAAAATACCTATTGGGTAGAACAATCTTGGGTCGAACGGAGAAGCACTCCATTTTACGGAAGACTACTTTGTCATGTAGTTGTTTCGCAGTAGGTACACATAGGTACCTCGGACAGATTTTTCAGTTAGGTAGAGACAACTTTGAGAAGGAGGCTAAGAGGAGGATTCAGCAGCTTTTGGAAAGCAAAGTCGAGTTTTCTCGTCACCCATAACGCAATGTCTGAAAACGAAGGTTTTCAACCAGTGCGTCCTACCTGTCATGAAATACGGAGCCGAAACGTGGACACTCACGGTACGGCTAGTTCACCAGTTTAAAGTCGCTCAGCGAGCTATGGAACGAGCTATGCTCGGAGTTTCTCTGAAGGATAGAATCCGCAATGAGACTATCCGACACAGAACTAAGGTGGATATAGTTCAGAGAACATTCTTTTTTATAACACTTTCATAACATTTTCATAACATTCTAGGTGTAGCCCTCTGCCCTAGAATCCGCAATGAGACTATCCGACACAGAACTAAGGTGGATATAGCTCAGAGAACATTCTTTTTTATAACACTTTCATAACATTTTCATAACATTCTAGGTGTAGCCCTCTGCCCTAGAATCCGCAATGAGACTATTCGACACAGAACTAAGGTGGATATAGCTCAGAGAACATTCTTTTTTATAACACTTTCATAACATTTTCATAACATTCTAGGTGTAGCCCTCTGCCCTAGAATCCGCAATGAGACTATCCGACACAGAACTAAGGTGGATATAGCTCAGAGAACATTCTTTTTTATAACATTCTAGGTGTAGCCCTCTGCCCTAGCTATGGTGGAGTCTACGCGACACAGCACTCCTCCCGGTGGTATCTTCACGGTATTCGTTCCGGAGCCCCTCAGACAGGCATATGCTTCGACAAGGATGTGTTCTACACCCCCTTAGGGGAGCATCTGGACTGGATCATGGAGAATATGGAATGATTGCAATAATATATTTGTTTATTCTTATTTTGTTTTTATCGTCGATACTTAAATATTTTTTTTTAATTAAAAAAAAATATATATACAGTCGTGGTCAACTAATTAGGGACATGCAAGATAGTGAAGAACAATAACCGGTTATGTACATACAAATATAAAACCCTATTGATTTCTCAGTAACTATTATTTGCATAATTTGGTCCGATTATTATGCTTTAAATGGCTGTAAATAAAAGAATAAATAAATAGAAAAAAGTATTTAATATCAAAGGTTGAACATGTATTCAATTTTAAGGTATAATTCTGTAGCTGGACATTTAATTAAGGACAGTAAACTATAATGAAAAATAGAGTTAAACAAAACTAATAATCTGCAGTATTATAATATCTTTAACAGCTCCATTTTATTACGTGTAAAATCAGTACCCAGTAGCAAAACCTTTGTTAGTAATTACCGCTTGACACCGATGTGGCATAGACATTATCAGTTTCTGGCATGTTTCGACAGGAATGTTTGCCCATGCCTCACAAAAAGCTTCATTAAGTTCATCTAAAGTTGTGGTACGATAAGTGGCTACTTTTTTCTTGATTTCGTGCCAAAGGTGCTCGATTGGGTTAAGGTCCGGGCTATTTGCTGGCCAATCTAGCACCGATACTGACTGACTGGTAAGAAACGACTTGACTGAACGGGCGGTATGTTTTGGGTCGTTATCATGCTGAAACGTCCTTATAATAGGGAGATGCTCCTCAGCATAGGGAAGCATCGTTTCCTCCAATATTGCCTTGTATTGATGTTGGTCTAAGTTACCCTGAACTTTCCTCACAGGTCCCACTCCACGTCCAGAAAATGAACCCCACATTTTAATGTTTCCACCGCCATGTTTCACCTGCTTTTTTGTGAATCTTGGATTCATTTCCGCTTTTACTGGACGCCGTACGTATTGCCTTCCATCTGAAGAAATCAAATTAACCTTGGTCTCGTCAGAGAATAATACATGTTGCCATTGGGCGTAGGTCCAATGTCCATATTTACGTGCAAACGCCAAACGAGCATTTCTATGTTCTTTCTTCAACAACGGTACTTTGCGAGCCACTCTTCCGAACAACCCTGCTTCTACCAGACGTCGTCGAACGGTCCTAGCTGAGACACCAGCTCTTTCGTCTGTCCCAAACACTTCGTGTTTAATTAAAATAGAGCCTAGAAACGGATCTTTCTTAGCTAACCTGGCTATCATTCTATCTTCTTGCGGAGTTGTTTTTCTCGATCTTTTTGTTCTGGGCACATTTAAATCTGTGTTATTGCGTCTGACATGTTGCACTGCATTGTATACCATAGTTTTTGAACAATTTAAATGTTCTGCTATCCTTCGGTATGGCCAACCATGCTCGACAACAAACTTCATGATAATTTTTCGTAGTGTTGGATCGCAACTTTTATTTTTACCCATTTTTCTTCAAAATATTTTTCAAAACTTAAAATAAATATCGGGATTGCCGCCAAAACTACCACGAAACAATAAGAGAAGAAGTAAAAAAGTATTGAGATTCAAATTTTGAAAATAGAACGCAATATCTCAGTGTCCCTAATTAAATGGCCAGCCAGCATTATTTGAACAAATAGCACTACGATAATCTATCAGCTATACTGTAAAGAGGTTTAATGTTTAAGAAGTTGTTATTGTTTGTATAATCGGGCACATAAATGACTAATTATACTTACATGTAACAGATATGGAATATGGTTTAGACTCGTTGGAAAATAAAAAATAAATTCACAATTCGGTTTAACCAAAGAGTGTCCCTAATTAGTTGACCACGACTGTATATATATGATCACGACTGTAATCCCCAGGCTCGGTAGATATCTCCTCAGATCTTTAGTTACTTAGATCTTTGAGGATATCTAAAGAGGGTAGTCAGAGGCAAGTCCAAACATGACATTTGGTACATGCCCACATTTTGCACAGTAGTTAGTATTCCGTACGTGACAGGTTGCAAGCCCATCGCCGCTTATAAGAATACTAACCTATGACACATACCTTCGAATTTTTGGTTCTAGGGTATGCCGGTTTCCTCACGATGTTTTCCTTCACCGTTTAAGAGCACTGGCATTGCGCACATAAATTTTTCGAATGGAAAAACTCATTGGTGCCCGACCAGGTTTGAACCCACGACCTTCGGATCGTGAGGCAGGGGTGCTACCGCTACACCACCAGCGCTATTTTTTAAATTAAACCTTAAATTTAAGTGTCTTTAGTCAAGTGAGGCCGCTGTCAACTTATCCCGCGGGGTGAGTTGAGCTAATTCATGACTAATCCCGCGGGATGAGTTGACAAAATGAATTAGGGTCAACTCATCCTATTGTCACTTTATGATTTGTATAGACACGGAAAAAAGTGTTTCGACATAAGATTTACGAAAACAACAACGCAACCACGAACGCACAAATTTAAATCCTTAAATTTTTGTACCTACAAACTTACGGACTTAGATGTTAGTGAAAAGATGAGTGCTAGATTAGCATGGTATGGACACGTGATGAGGAGGGATGAAAACCATGTCACCAAAAGAGTTATGAGTATGAGTGTGGCTGGGTGCGCTAGTAGAGGAAGGCCGAAGAAAAAGTGGTTTGATTGTGTGAAAGATGATATGATTGTCAGAGGAGTAGACTCAGAGTTGACGAAGTAAAAGTGAGTGGGAGACGAAAACATATTGTGCCGACCCCACGCGTGGGATAAGGGCAGGAGAATGATGATGATGTACTTACAAAATGACAGCACAAATATAGTGAAAGTAAGGCAAAACTTCTAGTGTCATGTTATAGCTAACTGTACTTACCTATCAACATACCAAAAGTCTCTAGAATATATAGTCAGTAGGTATTCTTATAAAAATGCAGTTGAAAAACAAACAAACACTCACACGACTGTAATCCCCAGGTTCGGTAGACATCTATACAGATCTAGATACTTTATTTTTTGAGGATATCTAGATACTTTATTTTTTGTAAAATCACAGGGTTCACGGATCACAGGGTAGTCAGAGGCACGTTCAAACTGATATTAGGCACTCGCCCACATTTTTGCACAGTAGGTAGTTAGTAAACCGTTCGTGATAGTATTTCTACGCCTGTAAAAGCAGTTTTTGGCTGAGCAAAATAGTTTTTAAGATCTTTTGTATGGACCTGGAATTATGAATAAATGATTATGTGACAGGTTGTAAGCCCATAATAGGTATCTAATAAGAATACTCACTTATATGACACACACCTTCGAATTTTTAGTTCTAGTGTACCTATGCCAGTTTCCTTTTGATGTTTTCCTTTGTAAAATGTATTTCACACATATACAGACATCATGTAGGTACTTTTAAACTTACGCGATCTGAACACATTATTATGACGACGTTCCGACAGGTTTGCACGACAGCGTGCAAACCTGTCGAAACGTCGGGAAAATATAAGGTATAAGCGCGATAAATACCCGTCTAATACCTACTAATAATAATACAGACATCATATTTAGGTAAACCTACCTACACTATACTCTAGGTACCTATACTAGGTACTATTGCAGCGAGAACCAACTAGCATCCAAAACAAATGATTGCCGCTTATCTAGAGCCCTCGTGACTCGTGGAGCTCTCCTAAATGCAGATTCGAATGCGCTAATTAGCGTATGAGCGAGGTATCCCAATCTAGCTTATGCTCAAATTTCGGTTTACGATCATAACTCTGGAGAGCTAGTGTGACACAACTCTAAGTATGTATGGGTAAGAAGGCTGGTAAAGGATAACTAGTCTTTTATTTAGGTACCTGTTTTTCCCCACGTTTCAGTAGGTTTAGACGGGATGGCTGTCCTGTTAATGATGGTCAGTCATCCCGTAACCACGACAGTGTGTAAACCTGTTGAAACGTCGGGAAAAATAGGTAAATAAAACGTGATAATACATTGCCAGATCTTGTCATAAACATCTTCAAACATATTGAATTCTAACTTCTTTCTTAGGACTGGTTTCCTCAGAATATTTCAAGGAATAAGTATATTTTTCATCAAATTTTCGAACAGAAAAATCTTTTGGTAACTTTAAGATAGAAAGGCCAAACTACGTGCACACTTTAGCCACTAAATTTACGAACTTTCAGAGCCTCCGAATGGTGTCGCACTGCTTTTACTAATGCAGACTGGGATTAACCTAACCCAAGATAACTATGACTAAACAATGTGTTTGTGCAAATACCATTTAGTGTCTAGAGTCTAGATAAATAGGTACCTAGGTATTACGCTTAATCTAATGTAAGCAGGTATTTTGTAGGTACTTACCAGGCACAAGAGCGCTGGTGGTGTAGTGGTAGCACCCCTGCCTCACGATCCGAAGGTCGTGGGTTCAAACCTGGTCGTGCACCAATAAGTTTTTCCATTCAAAAAATGTATGTGCGCAATGCCAGTGCTCTTAAACGGTGAAGGAAAACATCGTGAGGAAACCGGCATACCCTAGAACTAAAAATTCGAAGGTATGTGTCATAGGTTAGTATTCTTATAAGCGGCGATGGGCTTGCAACCTGCCATGCCACGTACGGAATACTAACTATTGTGCAAAATGTGGGCATGTACCAAATGTCATGTTTGGACTTGCCTCTGACTACCCTCTTTAGATATCCTCAAAGATCTAAGTAACTAAAGATCTGAGGAGATATCTACCGAGCCTGGGGATTACAGTCATGATCATATTTATTTATTTATTTATTTATTTATTTATTTTATTTTACTTACCAGGCATACAGGACAGTGTAGAACAAACCTACTTTAGTACCTAGGTACACCTTATCGTCTTCTTCTTCTTTCGAGTCGACGGCTAAATTTATAATCTTTTTTCTATCCTCTGCCTAGTTAAGGTCCTCTCATCGTAAGTACCTATTATTAGGTAGCTACCTAGGTATACCTAAAGCTAAAATAAAATAATAAAATTGGTGGACATTTTCACACAATGCCATCTAGCCCCAAACTAGGAAAGCTTGTACTTAAGAACGAGTTACCTGATAAGTAGGTACTTAGATGAATTTATATACCTACCTTTTTTTACGCGTAAGTACATAAGATAGATACATAATAACACCCAGACACAGAACAAACATCTGCGTTCATCACACAAATTTTAGTCCTGGGGATCGAACCCACAACCTACAGCGCAGAAGGCAGAGCTACTACCAACTGAGCTGTGAGGCTGGTTTTTAGACTGATCTACCTCTACAATGCTTTATGCATAAGAATGCGAATAGAAATTATAGTACATACCTAGCTATGGTAGATGCAGACAAAAGAAAAGATTGATGGATTGTGTGAAAGAGGATACGGGTAAGAAAGGGGTGAAGGTATTATGCTTACCTATAAGATAAGTACGTCGATTCTGTAAAATTCAAACATCAACTCGCATCTCACATCGCTATTCACTCTCACTTCGCTTAAGACGTTTTTTATTTGACACTTTGAATCGGGTTCGAGTGCGAAGCGAGCGTCGAAGTGACTTAGGAATTACCGTATAGAATGCCACTTCTTGCGTCATCTCATACTTTATCTGTCAAAATCTCCCCGTCAATTTAGTTCAACTGGCTGACACGATCTCAAGAGATAAAAACTCGGTTGATAATTCGAATTTAGCGCCAGCTAGTGTAAATTCGAATTATCAACCGAGTTTTTAGAATGCCAATCAAGAAACTCACAGCGGATTCAGATTCGAAGTTTAAAATGAGGTCTTACAGAATCACATCAAGATAAGTAAATTATAAGAGGAATTTCTTAATATAAAATATCAAGTTAGGTAGGTAGGTAACTAAAACGCAATAAAATATTCAATGCAAGTGCGTGCCAGAAGTTATTATGAAGAAAACAATTTAATCAACTATAGAAAACCGATTTGTATGGTAATGGCGGCTCAAGGGCACATTGTAGAATGAGGGGAAACGCGGGTAGGACGGACTGGCCACAGAGCCAAAAGCAAGTCACGCGTGATACCAACATAACTGGTTGGTACCTACTTATGAAGTTAATTGATTTATTACAAAGACAGATGGCGCTTAAAATTTTTTATATTATATAAAACTCATTTTTTTCTGCCAAACGTAGCTGCTCATATATCCTAGTTATAATATGGTGAAATTTACGCCTAACATAATTATCTTGAATTTAAAAATTCTCGTAGTAGGAGTAACAAATCAATTTTTACACGATCGAATTTTAATGAGAATGTTTTCATGTAGGTATTATTTATTAGTGAAGCTTTCACTAAAAATCTTATACCTTTAAACGAGCAATTCTAGTATAATAATTTAAAAAAAAAAAAAATGTAGTATGCAGGGGGTTTCGAGGCGATAAATCGTTCTAGCTAGGTTTCATTACCCCAAAAAAAAAACGAGCAAAGCTCGGTCATCCAGGTACCTACATAATCTAAAACTGTTGAAAACCCAGACATTATTATAATAAACAATTTACATAAATATGTTGTTTTGTAGTAGTCCGCACTGCCCGCACTTCCCCACAAGTAGGCAGACATTCGACATTGCGTTGTTGACGCGAGTTGCATAACAAACAACTCATTGAGAGCCATTATAATGATTGGGTTTGCTTTTCATTGTGTGGAAAATGGTGCGAGGGAGATGCACATAGTCTCTACAACACCAAAAGCAGATAGTCAAGTTTTTAACCTACCTACCTAACTAAGGTAAGGTATGTTTTGCTTGGAAGTAGGTATAATTGATGTTTCGTTTCAGAGAATCCCTCCTGCCCTCTAGACTATTTATTTATACTTTACTAGCTTCCGCCCGCGGCTTGATAGTACCTACTAATTATAGCCTATGTTTTATTCTGATGTACACATGTAAAGTTTCATTAAAATCCATGCAGTAGCTTTTGCGTGAAAGAGAACAAACATCCATAGGTACAATACAAACTTTCGCGTTTATAATATTAGTAAGAAAAGAATGAGACAAAAGGAGGGCCGAGGGTGCATTTTCTACCAGCCAACCCAATCTACATTAGAGCTAAGTCTGCTCAAAATAAGATAGACAATAGAAACAATAACGACCAAACAGACAGATAGACATCGAATCCTTGTCAAATTATTCTTCAAAATATAAGTAAGTAGGTACTTCTATACTAATCTATACTAATATTATAAAGAGGAAAGATTTGATTGTTTGTTTGTTTGTTTGAATTGAATAGGCTCCGAAACTACTGAACCGATTTGAAAAATTCTTTCACCAATGTGTAGAATGAACTTTCAGGATGAACATAGGCTATAATTTATGTAGGTACTTCGCGGGCGAATAAAATCACCAGGATCATTTTGAAACGTCTTACATGCACTGCTAAGTTAACTTAAAAAATAACTAGTGATACGATAAGAAACAACTATGCAAATTTCTAGGGCCTTACCACAAGCTCCTACAAACCATAATATTTCAGAAACGACAAAATTTCAAGCTTGAATAAAATTTTTATAGGTCATGGTATGAAATATCAAAGTTACATTACTTTGATATTGCCCGGAGTCGTCATCAGGATGACAGTTAGCTCATCAGCATACGAACACAACACCACGCTTCGACTCGTTTGTTCAATGGTTGTGGCGAGACGTCAATAGGAGGGCAGACAGACGGGCGATTATAAACCTGCCGTCCTTTTGTTAAAAGACGGCTAAGTGACAAAACCAAATTTTTGGGTATGAGCAAAAACGTGGGAAAATGGTGTTTCTAGAAATTGTGAAGACTTACAATTTTTTTTGCTATACCAAATTTTTTGTATTATTATAAGCTTTTATTATTTATGTTACAATCAGGCGTAGCTTGTTTATTTAATTTTTAATTCAAGTTTTTGTGTTTTAGCCATCGACATATGTTTTTAAAATGCTATCATTTAAAATACTAAAAAACGGCTGGCTGAAGTACAACCGTTGTATAGAGTTGGATACGATTGTAACTGCAGCACTCATTCCAAATGAGTCACAGTTTTAAACAATTACAATACTATATAACAGTTAAGTCACATAACCTTCTTCTAGAATTGAAACTTAACTTAATTACATTCAACATAATTTTTAAAAACAAGGTGAAAAGCCTAAAACCGTTTATTTACTGTTTTCAAACTTAATTTTTTTTTATATTTTTACACTTAAACACAGTTTTAGAATGAACACACAATGAAAACTGTTTTTTAGCGTTGGCAATAATATTTGAAATGTTATGATGTACTGTCAAATGAACGGCTAAGCGTAACTTTTTCCTACATTAACAAGGTATTATATTATGAAAATGATTGTTAAATAAAACGAAATAGTACTTGTTAGTTAAAAAGCTTTCGATGATGAAGTCCTTACACTTATAAGGAGCTCTTACAAATAAAATGGCACAACTTTTTACTATTATAGTAACTTAATTAAGTCTAATCAATATGTTCCAAGGAACTAAATGAAATCAATTATTAATTTACTTAAAGTATTGTACGTCTTCACAGCTTAATGTTATGTGCTTACTAGCTGGCCCGCTCGCAACGGCATTTGCGTGTTTTATTTTAAATAGTTAAAAAGTTCATAGTCAATCATTACCACCCCGATGTACGAGTACTATATTATAATAATAATATAGGTATCATGTACTAACTATATTATAAAATTCTTGTGTCGTTTACACCACGCTATAAGGATATTTTTTTTAATAATTGAATCATAAACATTGATGTCTTGAAGAGTATTTTTTGCTGAGTTTTAAACAAATCGCATCACACATTAAAAAGTTCCTATATAAACTTTAACACCCCTACCACCCCTTCGTAAGAGTAGCTTTGGGAAAAGATACATAAATTTATTCTTTTTTTATTTATCTTGAAGAATATTTTTTCCAAGTTTCAAGTGCATAGTATACGATTTTTCTTACAAACATATCCTCTTTTTTACCTCCTGAGAGATTGAATTTAAAAAAAATCTTCTTAGTGCACGTCCACGTACTAAGAAAGTCGTATCCTCCAAATTTCAAGTCTCTACGACCAGTGTTTTGTCTATAATGTCAGTGTCTAGAATGAATATTTTAGTCAGGACTTTGATTTTTAGAATATAAAAAGATGTCCTCGAACTCCTATCTGTATCCTGCTTAATTATTATTTAGTAAATAAATAAGTTCAAGTTAATAAAACTCGCCAACGGTGTCTGAAAATAGTTAAATATTTAGATACATACATAAAATCACGCTTGTTTCCCGACCGGGTAGGCGGAGACCACGGATCTCCACTTGCTACGATCCTGACATACCTCTTTTGCTTCATTCACTCTCATTACATTCTTCATACATGCGCGTCGGTTTAGGGTACTCTCTAAAACGTCCCTAATTTGATCGAGGTACGTACGCCGAGGTCTTCCTCTTCCAACTGTCCCATCCACACTATCTTTATGCGCCTGTTTCGTCAATCTCCTTTCATCCATCCTTTCTACATGCCCAAACCATACATACGCTTCTCAATTTTCATCACTACGTCTTCTTTCACTCCACAACGTTCTCTTATCTTATCATACTGTTCTTCCCTATAATTCAAAGTTAAACCACACATACTTCTCAAAGCTTTCAAAGTTAAATATTTAATTTATAATAAAGAGTTACATAAGAAAATAATAAGTACCTACTTAACCAAACAAGTTTTATCGTTCTAGACTTACTTGCTTTCATTTAAGTTCACATTTGGTAATGATTCAGTACTTCTCTGTATTTCTTCTTTAAATCATGCATACATATAATCACGCCTGTTTCCCGACGGGGTAGGCAGAGATCACGGATCTCCACTTGCTACGATTCTGACACACCTCTTTTGCTTTATTCACTCTCATTCTTTAAATCAGATAGGAGGTAGGCGGCGAACAGACCATAATATTTTTATTTTCTGGGTCGTAAGTTTTTCAGTCAACGTCATCAAATAAATACTTTCATCTCCTATATTTACTCGCTTTAGGGTAATTTTTTTACAAACTTTGAATGTTGTATTTATTTATATCTAATCAAAGCCTAACAAATAATTTCCAAGCTTCTAGCTTTAAAAATGACGTAATTTTCACACAAATTTAATCGTCTATTTCAACTTCTTACACTTACTCCTTACTTTTTTCGCAGTAAAAAGTAGCTTATGTCCTTTCTCAAGCTCTAGACTATCTCTGTACTAAATTTTATATAAATCGGTTTAGTAATTTAGGCGTGATTGCCTAACACACACACAGACAGAGTTACTTTCGCATTTATAATATTAGTAAGGATTATGCCTAACACGAATCATCAATCATCTCAAGCCTATGAGAGAGAACAACTTCAACAACTATTTAATAACCTTCTATCTATTTAAAACGATACATAATATTGATAATATATAAAAATAATCATTCATCATTCTTCTGCCCTTATATCCATCCACGCTAAGTGGGGTCGGCACAACATGTTTTCTTCTTCCACTCACTCCTATCATTCGTCAACTCTGAATCTACTCCTCTTTCATTCATATCATCTTTCACACAATAAACCACTTCTTCTTCGGCTTTCCTCTACCTGCGCACCCAGCCACACTTATACACTTATACTGTTTTGGTATTCATCCCTCCTCATCACGTGTCCATACCATGCTAATCTCTAATAACGAGTGCGCGGATTGTACGGTGCGTACGAGAAGGTACTGCAAATAGACGTTTTTTAGCGTTGGAATGTTGTTTAGTTAGTTTCTAATATTGTATTTATTAGCATTCAGTAATAACTTTCAAGACTAAAAAACAGTCACTGTATTTTAGAGTTGTAATAGTTTTATACCCACGTGAGGTGAAAAACAAATAAGCGGCAAAGTATGTCTAGCGGTGTTATAGAGTAGCAGTTGAAGGAAAACTGTCTTTTAAACGTAGTAGATCCCTTTGAGGATTACAATTTATAAATGTCAAAAACACATCTAAAGTCGGGTAACGGCTAAGTAGCATAGTAACATCATTAAACCGTTTTTTAGGCTTGTTTCATAAATATAATTTAATGTTGAAATGTACTGTTAAGTGCATTTAAACGTATTGTAGTGTTTTAATACGAGTTAACCGTATTTAAGAATTGGACATGTCCAAAAAAGGTGTAGATAGCCGTGTACGAGGTGTCCAGAACTCAGTAACTATAAATGATAGAAACATGTGTCCAAGACTGGTCGATAGAGAAAAATGCGGGCTTTCGCGTGGTATATAAAAGTCATTTTTGACCAAATGTCACTTAACGGCCTTTTAGTGATCGGACGGCAGAAACGATCGTCGTCACCAACAAAAGTCGCCCGCAGAATTTCCGTAACATATTTTATCTTTGAAACGTCTTGCTAGGTGAATTTCTAATTTGCATATCTAGGGCACGTGCTAAGGCACGAGAGATATGAGCTCTTGCAACTAATAATGATGGGCAAGGTCGCAGGGAAAAGGCGTGTCGGACGTAGAAAGAAATCTTGGTTACGTAACATCAGGGAGTGGACGGGTATCGCGAGTGCTTCACAGCTATTTCGCCTCGCGAGAGATAAAGAAGAATATGCTCAGCTGACTGCTAACCTTCACTAGTTGGAGAGGCACTCTGAGAAGAAGAAGAAGGTGAATTTAAGTGCCAATTCCAGCTTAACCCAAATCAATAGCCTGTTCGCTAAGTTAGATTTCCAGGCCTATCAGTTACAGATTCAGATCGATGATTTTCTATGCCTTGCTACGCCAGCTGTACCTACCTAGTTACCTAGTGCCGAATTTTGTTTATTTGTAATTTGAAGCGGCGATAAGCTTGCAACCTGTACGGAATATTAACCACTCTGCAAAATATGGGCATTTGCCAAATATTTGGACGTTCCTCTGACACTACAGAGATCTAAGATAGGTATCTACCGAGCCTGGGGATTACAGTCGTGATTATATGTATGTATTGGGTATGTAGATCTCTCAAATGCAACAAAAAGTCGCCCGTTCATAACAAACCCTTGACAAAGCATAGAATCGAACAGCATTATTCCGCATCGATTATAGCTCCACTCCAGTGCTCAATCACACATCATACAAGCCATACAATACACGGCATGCATACATCCTTAGAAAGTTAATTATCTTTATTATAATCTTATCTTACGGTGTTTATATTGCACCTTGTTATCCTTATAGTCAAATAAGTAGCTAAGTGTTTTTATTCATTGGATTGATCGTTTAAAATCGGTGATAAAAAATGGTCGACGCCTGAATAAATAAAAATAAGAACTTAAAGACTTGTCGAAATGTGGTGGCGTTTTTTAGTATTTTGCTTGCTCGTCACCCTGACTTTGTTTATCGTTTTGAGCTGCATCCAAGGCAAGCCGGTGATCCACATGTTCCTCCACCGATGTTGTGAGGAGAACATTGAGAATGATCAAGTGATTTTCGAAAATTTCGGCAATAACTTCTTGAGGGAGCGATTGGTTGGCGCCGAGATTGTTCAGGAAGTGAACGAAACGTCTTCCGAGGAGTTTACGGAGTCCAGTGGAATGTTTAATGTACATGATCCGAGGTATAGGAACGGAACTTTTGAAGAGACTTAGTGTTTGGAAGTGAAAAAACCGGACAAGTGCGAATCGGACTCGCCCACCGAGGGTTCCGTACAAATTTGTATGTTTTTTTATGATATAATTACAAATGTATAGTTTTCAGATTTTTACCTTGATTTTCCCGTTTTATACATGTAGTATAAGATGGTGTTACTTGCCAAATTTCAGTAATAGATCAAAGGATACCCTATAAATTTTAATTCCCATTGAGAGTGTCGAAATGTGAGATTTTTTCGGCATAAACGGCCGTATCTTTTTTTTAAGTTACTTAAAAGTTTGATTTTTTCACAGCTTCAAGAGTCTGTAGACCTGAGTATATCATTTTAATTTCAACTCGACCACTATACGCGTTTCCAAGATAAAGGGTCTTGACTGGCAGACAGACGGACGGACAACAGAATGATCTTACAATGGTTTAGTTATTTCCTTTTGAGGTACGGAACCCTAATAATAATAACAAATAAGCCATGTTTTGAGACTGGTAAAGATATTTTTAAGTTTAGGTTGGATGTATTGGCGAGACTATGGATAACTTCTACAGAACACGGTGTCAAAGAACTGAGATGTATTGTAGATATTTATGATCGTTAAAATGGCAATAGATAGATTTACCACGTTAGTTCTAATTTCTATGAATATATAGATTATAGAGCTAATTAAACCAAATATTGTTTTAGGTAGGTTAGTGCGTGTGAAGATCCAAGATAGATATTATCTAATGTAATGTGAATAAATGATAGACCTGGTTGGTAACCAATTAAAATGATGCATGCAACGAATGTTCAACGAAAATATTAATAACTAATAGGTAGGTACTTACCTACAAATATTAAATATAGGAAAATACTTATTATCATTTGTGGCGATGGGCTTGCAAACTGTCATGTACGGAATACTAACTATGGTGCAAAATGAGGACAAGAGCCAAATAACAAGTTTGGACTCGCCTCTGACTACCCTTTAGATTAATCAAAGATCTAAGTCACTATAGAGATCTGAGGAGATATCTAGAGGCTGGGAATTACAGTCGTGAGTCGTGATTAGTAATATGTAGTACCTATGTATGTACCTATGTACCTACTTTCGTCAAAACCAAAGTAATATTATATTAAATCTATCAAAACATCTGTGTATACCTAGTATTATTTTATTTGTGTCTGTACCTATATTTTATGGTAGCTAATGCAATATCAAACATATTAGGTACAGAACAAAGTTTATGTACTTATGTGCCTATGTATAAATACCTACCTAGGTATTATAGTACCTACCTACCTTACCTACCATTATTACTCAGTATCAATAATTAAGTAAGTATATTATTATTACAGTAGGTAATAGGTGAAGTGTAAAGTGAACGAAAGAAGTTTCTTAGTTCTTCGAGTTGTTTTGTTGACATGTCAGTAAATGTATGCGTACATACATTTTGCAAATAAAAAAACTCATTGGTGCACGACCAGGGGCCTGACTGCGAATTCATAATACATTACCGAATTAATATTACATTGTTATTTCGTACCATGACATGCAAATTGTATTGAAGTAGTGTTACTTCATGACGTTTCTAGAACGAAATCGTTACGGAATCGTTCTGGAAGACTTCGTGGTAAGGCCCCAGGTTTGAATCCACGACATTCGGATCGTGCTACCACTACACCAGTACTCTTGAACCTCGCAATGAATCCATAACAATATAGAAGTACAATTCCCCAACTGTCTATTGAAACGCCGAATTAGGCCATTGTATAAACGTCTTAATTTCAAGCCTCGATCTTAAGATAATAACGAAGTAACAAAAACGAGTTCCAGTATTGTTTCAGCAGCACTTGAACAACAAAATTGAATTAAAACGTTCACTAATTGGGGAGGATTGATTAAATTTTGCGAGGGGCAAAGCTGCGGTGTAATATTATATTTCGTTTACTTGTAAATAGACAATTAGTTCTTAGTCTCGCCCACGTAGTTTCACAAATGATACCCCACTTCACGCCCGTAACTTTGGCTTTACCAAGATCCTATACTTACCTACTACACTTGCGTGCAAATTAACCCGCTCCCTCATCATCTTCCTGCCATTTTCCCACGTTACGTGGGGTCGCACAACGTGTGATCATCTTCCATTTTCCTCTATCAATCGTCCCACCCCCTATCAAGGGCGGATCCCCATGACCCCCATGACCCCCCCCCCCTGGGCTGGGTCCAGGACCTAGGTGGACCACTAATTAAAATTTTGGAACGAAGTTCTTTATCGCGCGTTGTTAAAGGGGGCTAGACGGAAAAAAATCTCAGGTGCGCGTGTTTCTCTGTCTCTTTCTTTCTCTCATAGAAAACAAGGAAAGGAACTTCGTTCCATCCGGCTGTCCCTTGACATTGACACCTCTCAAGTTTTTTTATGTTATTATGAGGGACTATAACTTTTTGTGACTTGACCACGACTATGTGACCCCCCCCCCCCCTGGCACCAAAGCTGGATCCGCCCTTGCCCCCTATAGTATATGAAACCATAGTTTTGATTTATAATGTTCCAAATCTGAAATCTTGAGGTGGGCCGACTTTTTTGCACGCAAGTATATTTACACGTGAAAGTTTGAGGAGATGTATGGATGTTTGGTAATCTTTCACGCTGAAAACGGTTGAACGGAGCTAGATGAAACTTTGAATATGCGTAGTTTATATCCTGGACACATAGGCTACTTTTTATCCGGGTAGATAGAGCGCTGGTGGTGTAGTGGTGGCACCCCTGCCTCTCGATCCGAACGTGGGTTCAGACCTGGGGCCTTACCACGAAGTCTTCCAGAACGATTCCGTAATGATTCCATTAAAGAAACGTCACTATTTCAATACAATTGCATAGGTCATGGTACGAAATAACAATGTAATATTAATTCGTGGTAAGGCCCCTGGTCGTACATCAATGAGTTTTTCAATTTGAAAAATTTATGTGCGCAATGCCAGTGCTCTTAAACGGTGAAGGAGAACATCGTGAGGAAACCGCCATACCCTAGTTTCCTATTTCCTATTGGTTAGGAATAATGACTACTGTGCAAAATGTGGGCATGTGCCAAAATTAAATATCATGTTCGGACGTGCCTCTGACTATTCCCTTTTGATATCCTTAAAGATAAATCACTAGAGTTCTGAGGAGATATTTACCGAGCCCGGGGATTACAGTCGTGATCATATTTATTATTTTACTAGCTGTCCCGGCAAACTTCGTACCGTCTTCCACATTGCTTAGACAACAGTGAGTGATTATAATTTAATATGAACTTTATTAAATAGTAATAAAGTTCAAATTGACTCTACATTTTATTTAGAAAACGTTTGTATGGGAAATAGAAAAGGGCTATTTCTAGGGTTTTCCCGGCAGTTATTCGAATTTTTCTTACCTTTTAAACCTTCCCTAGACCTCCACGAACATTTCAAGACCAAGATAAGATAAATCCGTTTAGCCGTTCTCGAGTTTTAGCGAGACTAACGAACAGCAATTCATTTTGATATTAGATTATAGATTATAAGACTAACTGTGACCTACCTGTGCGTAGTAGACCAGGTACCTATTGTATTGAGCGGAAACGCATGGCGTAGAATATTAATACATTTGAACGGGTATTTAGAATATAAAAACTAGTGATATAAATAACAGTGAAAACATCAAAAAAATCCTTCTTCTTCTTCAATTATGGCATCTGTCTCTTAGAGAACAATTTTGCCAGTGTCAAGTGTATTTATTTATAAGTATTGTCAACGTCACAGAGTCATAGTCAAGTTGTCAAGTCAATTTTAAACAAAAGATGGCTGTTTTGTTGAAAATTTTCGGGATTTCCTCCGATGCATTTAAAGAGGAACTATTCACTTTAATTTACATATTTTACACTTGCGTCAAGAACTCGGGCTATATTGGAAAAATAACCAACAAAATTACAAAATAAAACTCAAAATAACACGAGAAAAATATAAAAACTAAAGCGACAAAGTCGATAGTCGAATCCATCGCAGAAAATCCTTCATTAATTGAAAAAATGTGTTTTGACTTTGACATGATCATTATTGAAATTGAAATTGAAAAAATATTTATTCAGTACAATCACAAGGATCACTTTGAAACGTCTTACATGCTAGGTGAATCTATGTGCCAATTCCAACCAGAACAGGCAAGAAACTCGTCTCGGTCCTAGCGCTTTTTTGTATGATCCTTCTTACAAAAAAAAATAATAAGATTATCTAATAATAATAACATAAAAACAAAAGACAAAACAGAACATAAATACATAAAACAAAAGGACAGCGTTTACATTGCAAATTGGTTAGCTGTCGGAGGGCGGAGCGATATCGGGCCATGAGTTCCTATCATCAATATATTCATTTATATTATAATATGCTTTCTTTAAGAGATTATTTTTAATGAAGGCTTTGAATTGATTATTTGTTGTTATTGAAAGTGGCACCGGTGACAGAAAAGATGAGGAGTAATAGGTTAGCGTGGTATGGACATGTTATTAGAAGAGATGAATGCCATGTGACAAGGAGAGTGTTAGGTATGAATGTAGATGGATACAGGGGTAGAGGTAGGCCAAAGAAAAGATGGATGGACTGTGTGAAAGATGACATGGGTAAGAAAGGAGTGAGTACTGAAATGACGAATGACAGAGAGAAATGGAAGAAGATCACATGTTGTGCCGACCACACATAACGTGGGATAAGGGCAGGAAGATGATGAAGATGATGATGATTGTTATTTTCAAAATATATTAAAACAAAATTTATCAAAATTAAAAATACTTTATTACTTATCACTTCTTATATACATCGCTAAATTAACTAATCTAGACACAGTGTTAGATCCCACGCTAGTTCCTATTACTCTCAAGGCCGGGTGGCGGAGAATAAACCGGCAGGACTTGGAACCGGTTAATAATTTACCAGAAAAAAACCGGTATTAACCGATATTTCGATAATAGCGTTCGGAGTGCAACCTCTTTCAAAACCTTAACTCGAACTTAGATAAACCGGTTAAAGCGAGCTTCGTTTGTCGTCGTAAGAGCGGGCGCGTCGCAAAGCTCACTAATATGGAAAAGAACGAAATCATTTCGTTCTAACCGGTTAATTGAACGAAACCTGATTTATCGTTCATCACTAACCGTTTTAATAGAGGTTACGGTAGAACGTAACCGAAAAGAAATGGTTGTAGGTATTTACAGCGATACCGGTTTGATTTTTTTACCGGTTTTTTCCTGTAAACCAGTGTGGAGTATTATAGTTAACTAAAAGTGAGCTGTCAGTCTGTCTATCTCGTAGAGGTCGGCCATTATCTCGTCCACTCGTGTGCCGATTTTCTTTGCAATCTAGAAATAAAAATATATATAAATAATGGACATTTCACACAACGCCATCTAGCCCCAAACTAAGCAAAGCTTGTACTATGGGAACCTGATAGCTGAGGAACTAATTACTTATATATTTTTTTTTGTAAATACATAAACATAGTAAAACACAGACACAGAACAAACAGCTGTGTTCATCACACAAATGTTAGTCCTGGGTGGGGATCGAACCCACAACCTACAGCGCAGAAGGCAGAGCTACTACCAACTGAGCTGAGAGGCCAGTCAAAAATATAACATTATAAAGATTAATTATTTGTTTATTCAATTGAATAGGCAATGAGTTTTTCCATTCGAAAAAAATATGTGCGCAATGCCAGTGTTCTTAAACGGTGAAGGAAAACATCGTGAGGAAACCGGCATACCCTAGAACCCAAAATTCGAAGGTGTGTGCTGTATAAGTATTCTTATAAGCGGCGATGGCCTTGCAACCTGTCACGTACTACTAACTACTGTGCAAAATGTGGGCATGTACCAAATATCATGTTTGGACGTGCCTCCGACTCTCTTGAGATATCCTCAAAGATCTAGGTAACTAGAAATTTGAGGAGATTATCTACCGAGCCTGGGGATTACAGTCGTGTGATGTTTTTTTTATGAAAAATTTAGGCTGTTTTTCCTACTTTTCTTCCCGTAATAATGTAAGTATGGTTTTAGATAATCGAATTATGACTAACATTAGAAAAATAGCTACATCGGTTCAGCCATGCTTAATGCGCTTACGACACGCTAATCAATTAAACGAAGATTACTTACGTCTATTTTCTCAGCATCGGGCATGCTCGTGAACTGCGCGACGAGGTCACCGTCCAACATGCCACGAGCGGCGCCGCCCGTCTGCTTCCTCGGCGATTTGTACGTCCTGGAACAGACAACCCAATTCAAATAAATGCAACTTAACTTCCTGTTAGGAAATTCCAAGCCTTCGCCAAAAGTAATCTCATAAAGAAAGCATATCTATCTATACCTATATAAGAGCTTAACCTGACTGACTGACTGACTGACTGATTCATCATCGCCCAGCCGAAACCGCTGAAGATAGAAAGCTGAAATTTGGAAGGTGGTTTCCTTTTATAACAAAACCACCCACTAAGGCGGGATTTTTGGAAATTCCACCTCTAAGAGGGTGAAAAAGGGTGAAAACGTTAGTATGAAACTTTTTAACGCGTGGAGCGATTTTCATGAAACTTTGTTTGTGCACTGTAAATGCAAAATGGATGGATACGTGTTTCAGGTTTTTTCAATAAAAGCCTCAAAAAGGGGTCAAATGTGGGGTCAATTTTTGTATGGGAACTTTTTAAAGGATGGTGCGATTGGTCTGAAACTTTGTGTACTGTAAATGCAAAATGAATGAATACGTGTTTCAGGATTTTTCAATATAACCTTCAAAAAGGGGTCAAATGGGGGGTTGTTTGAAACTTAGTTTCGATACTATAAGTGAACGTAGTCGCGGGCGGGACAGCTAGTTATAATATAAATGAATATATTGATGATAGGAACTCATGGCCCGATGTCGCTCCGCCCTCCGACAGCTAACCAATTTTGCAATGTAAACGCTGTCTTTTTGTGTTTATGTGTTTATGTTTTGTTTTGTCTTTTGTTATAAGTTAGTATTATTAGGTATCTTGATTACATTTTTTGTAAGAAGGATCATGCAAAAAAGCGCTAGGACCGAGACGAGTTTCTCGCCTGTTCTTCTCGTACTTGGGTTAGGTTGGAATTGGCACATAGATTCACCTAATGTGATCCTTGTGATTTTACTGAATAAAATATTTTTCAATTTCAATTTCAATTTCAATTTCAATTTGAACAACCTGTGAGCCCTGGGATTGAGGCCGGCGATGTGGCAACAGTAGTTGTTCATGACGTTTTGCAACATCAACAGTCGCCGGTACATTTTCTCCGAGAGAGGCAGGATGTAGCCCAGACCGCCATCTAGTGTCGCTGTGGGGAAACATTATGAATTAGGTAAGCAAAGCCGTAGGTGGACGATTCTCCTAACAGTTTCGTCATTATTCTCACTAGTTGTTATTGTTCGTAACAACTTTTGTTATCTTGTAAAATATTAGTTAATTTTAAATGTACCCTTCGTGAAATAACTTATTTGCTTACTTGCTTAGCTTGAAAGGCGAGCTCAAAATTCAAGGTTAAAAAAGTTTTTAAAATAACGACAAAAATAACAAATTGAGAAAACCATCCAAATGGAAGCTAGTTTGTAATTATGATAAATATTGACCATTCATAAAAAATATTACTAGCTGACCTAGAGCTTTGTCTGCCTTTTTTATATACTTAGTAAAAACTAGGAGTCCGCCCCGGCTTCGCACGGGTATTTATATATACCTATAAATGGTCACGACTGTAATTCCCAGGCTCGGTAGATATCTCCCAGATTTCTAGTTACTTTGATCTTTGAGTAGGTACTCGTACATGACAGGATGCAAGCCCATCGCCGCTTATAAGAATACTAACCTATGACACACACCTTCGAACTTTTGGTTCTAGGGTATGCCGGTTTCTTCACGCTGTTTTCCTTCACCGTTTAAGAACACAGGCATTGCGCACATAAATTGTTCGAATAGAAAAACACATTGGTGCATGACCAGGTTTGAACCCATGACCTTCAGATCGTGAGGCAGGGGTGCTACCACTACACCACCAGTGCTCTCAAATTTTACAAAAATTTCAAAATTCAATATTTGTAATACACATACGTCTAACCATACCCTGCGTCAGGTTACTAAAAAAGAAAATTGTAAGTATAGAAAGTTTTAGTATTATTATTTTAATGAAGTTTTTATTTATTATAATGTATTTTTTTATTTATTTTTTCACATTGACTCCATCCTGTACACATCCTGTACACCCAGTGACGCCTACAGTGCATAAGCTGGCGCGGCTCTCACGCAACTTTTTTCTATTGCTTACATTTTTAATTTAATGGTATGTTTTGAATGGAATGTCCGAATTGAGTAATTCAAAAAACTATATAAAGGTATTGAAGCAGTCTAGAATATGATGTGATTTATTTTGATAAGGATTAATACTAAGATACAAATAAAGAACATTTTTCTAAGAGTAGCCTTTCAATTAAAATTTTAAAATAAAAGAACTCTTATTGTGGCATTTCTATAATAGTTGGACATATGCTATCGCGACACTTTTTGTAAATAATGAGTGTTCTACAAAGTCGTAGTACATTATTTTATTCTATCGTCAATAGTTTTCGCAGCGCACGCGATATAAAGAATATTTTAGGTAATTTTTTTACACCTTGGCTTACATTATTGAAGTTTTAGTAAGGATCCCTAATTTTTTTGAAAATATAATATAGCCTATGTCACTCGCTGATAGTGTAGCTTCCCAACAGTGAAAGAATTTTTCAAATCGGTTCAGTAGTTTCGGAGCTTATTCATTTCAAACAAACAAACAAACAAACAAACAATCAAAGTTTTCCTCTTTATAATATTAGTTTAGATAAAATAAATATGATCACGACTGTAATCCCCAGGCTCGGCAGATAATCTCTAGAATGAGTGAATGGCGCACCCGTTACTCAGTACCGAGTACATACTGGTTGCTTCAGCTCTTCTTCTTTAGATACCCTCAAAGATCTAAGCGACTAAAGATCTGAGGAAATATCTACCCAGCCTGAGGATTACAGTCGAGGGTGTTTGTTTTAGTTGTTTAAAACGACTGATGTATGGATTATAAGCATAGAGAAAGAGGAGAGGTAGAGGTAGGCCAAAGAAAGGATGGACTGGGTGAAAGATGACATGGGTAAGAATGGAGTGATCGAGATGACGAATGACAGAGGGAGATGGAAGGTCACATGTTAACGTGGGAAAAGGGCAGGAAGATGATGGTGAAAGGATTATGCCCGCCTTCCACTAAAAAGGGTAATGTAAGTTAAGCGGAGTCCGGATGGAGTCCGCTCCACTCGCAGTGGAAGGCGGTATCATAAGCTAAATGCTTCGGTCTGCAGTTTCAAGTCAGCGGATTTCGCGGAATCGTTGGAGTCGCCGGTCGCTGTATCTAGTGCAGCGAACGTGAGCCCACGTGCCGCCGCCCGCTGCCCCGCGCCCTCGTCGGTCACTGCCACCGCGGCCCTGCACCCCGCGCCCTCCGCCCCGCACGTGCCGTCCCCCGCGACGACACCGATATCTGCATCCACCCCACGTGGATACGCTGCTGCTGCCGCCAGCAACTCGAACAAGCGGCAATCGACGACAAACGGCGGGAGGGAGATTCGTAAACCTCCCCGCAGTGCGGTATCCCAGGGTCCTCAAAAGACCCAGGAAGATGATGAGGGTTTCATCAGGGTTGAGAAGAAGAAGAAGAAGAAGGTGCCCCTTCGTCGCAACCAGTGTGGAACCGCGCCGACCGGACCGAACCATCTGCTGCGTCCCGCTCTACCTATGACGTTGCTATACGTGTCCCGACTGCACTTCGCCACTAAGCCTACTGACCTGGTGGAGTACATGAAGGTGAAGACCAACGTCATATTGAGGGTGGAGAAGTTGCATTCGCACAACAATGTGAGTTTCAATTCATTTGTTGTGCGAGTGCCGACTTCAAATCTCGCCCTCTATATGAAAGAGGATTTCTGGCCGAAGGGTGTCATATTTCGGCGATTCCGTGGAAGGCTTGGTGACACCCCCCCACTTCCAGCTCCCAATAATTAAATAATTAGTTTATTATTATGTATGTTAGACTGTAAGGTATATATTTTATATGGGCCGTAGTTTTTAAGTATTTTCCATCTTGTACACTTACACTAATGTTGCCTGAAATAAAGTTATTATTATTATTATTATTATTATTATAAGCCCTAGGGCTCCGTGCTCACAGTAGACGGTGACGTGGCGCCGCGCGGGCCCGGGCGCTCCGGGCGCGGGCCGCGCCGCCACGCGCAGCATGGCGTGCACCTGCTGGCCCAGGTGGTAGTCACTCTTCTTGATCAGACGCTGACCTGGAAACGCAGGCTACGTTAGATACGTTACGTAGATTAGATTACGTTAGATTAGATACGGTACCTGGGTGAGCGAGCTTTGCTCGGTTTTTTTTATTGGTAAACGACGTTTTCTAAAAATGAAACCTAGCTAGATCGATTTATCGCCCCCGAAACCCTCTGCATACTAAATTTCATGAAAATCGCTGGAGCCGTTTCCGATACAAGAATTGCTCGTTTAAAGGTATAAGATTAGACGTCCAAATGCTACAATGGTGGTGATTCTGTGAACTAAAAAAATGCTGAAATATACGCGACTTTATTTTGTTCACATCAAATACTAAATTAGCGTAAACATTTTAAATTACAATTCTAAATTTGACTAAACTGACGTATGATTGACGTGTTTTAGCTTATTTTAGAAGCCATGTAAATTGGTGTTGACTAAAGCTACGTGAAAATGGTGGAAAATTAATTAAATTACGATGATGATTATGTCAATTTTAGATCTTTTTGAAACTGTCATTCAAAAATGTTACGCTAATTTGGTCTTTATAGTAAGCCAAATAAGCTCGTACCTATGGTAGCATTTTTTAAGTTAGTCTGCAAAACAACCGAATTACCACCAGTGGTTCCCAAACTCTTTTATTTCATGGACCACTTTCAAAATTTTGCTGGATCCGGTGAACATTTATGTGAGCATCTACATTACTACCGATTTCTTGTAAAATTAAAAATTAAAAAAAATTAAAAAAATTAGTAATTTTTTTTCAAACAAGGACTACGTTATGGACGTCCAATACGTCTACCATGAGTTGTCACATTTAAATCGGCTGACATTACTACAGTAGTAATAGTACGTTACTATGACATCTGTCTAAATTGTTACTCATAGTACCGAATTCTACGCAAATGAATGAAGCGCAAGCTACAGTCGCTGTAGTACTGTGACGTAGGATAGTTAACTACGTGACTTTAGTACCCAACTATCCGCTAGAGGCGCTGTACAAGTTTTCATACAATTTTTTAACTACAGTCGCTGGCGAGTGTAGATTGTGAAAACTCATGGTAGACCTACAGGAACTGCTTAGCTTGTACGTTAAAGTGAACAACATAAGGTAACATTCTTATGTTGTTGTCATTCTACTCTTTTTAAACTATCGCGACTTGGAAACATGTTTAAATATATACTCTCGGGACTTAATCGCGTATTGTGAAACATTCTATTTACCTCGACGTTTCGATGATATTACAATCACCGTGGTCACGAGTAGACTGAGGGCCGGCGTCCGCTCGCATCTTCAACTGACGAGACTACCCTCAATCAGTCATCACAAACTACTAGGGTCACGACACAGGTTAGTGTGGTGTGTCGTGACCCTAGTAGTTTGTGATGACTGATTGAGGGTAGTCTCGTCAGTTGAAGATGCGAGCGGACGCCGGCCCTCAGTCTACTCGTGACCACGGTGATTGTAATATCATCGAAACGTCGAGGTAAATAGAATGTTTCACAATACGCGATTAAGTCCCGAGAGTATATATTTAAACATTCTACTCTTATTAATTTAAGTTTTTCAAGTTTTATTCTTTCACACAATCAAACCACTTCTTCGACCTTCCTCTACCTGCGTACAGATACACGCATACCATATGACTTTATACATGCCTCCATAACTCTCCCTGGCTTGAGGCTGGTACATGTACAGGGCAAAGTTTCCCTCTACCTCGCTGACCAGAAACCCGAGGTTTGTGTTGTCCACCACGAACTCTATGTCGTACACCTGCAAATATATAAGTTATACTTATAATATGTTATGAGTTATATCAAAATCATTTAAATGATGACTAGTAACGCCATCTATCCTTAGGTATGTGTACTTAGGTTATAACGTCATTACATTATTTTGTGAATAAAGGTAGTCTGTTGCGAGCCATACTGTCGTTTCTCTATATATAATAAAACTGTAACAGGTCAAATTCTGTACATTGAAGATACATTGAAATTTTTTTGCAGGGCTTTCTATTATCGATACTGAAGCCAAAATTGTATTTATTTTCATTGTTGTCTATCTATTTGTCTTTCTGTCTTTTTGTTTGTCTGTCTTACTGTCTGTCTGTCTTTCTGTCTATCTGCCTGTCTGCCTGACTATCTGTCTGTCTTTCTTATTGTCTTTCTGCCTGTCTGCCTGACTATCTGTCTGTCTGTCTGTCTGTCTGTATTACTATCTGTCTGTCTTTCTGTCTGTTTGTCTTTCAGTTTGTATCACGCCAAAACTACTGAATCAAATAAAACTTGTCCCGTAAAAAAATCAAGGTCATCGGTTTTGTAATTTAGAAATTACAGACACAACTACTCGTACCTGTGCATTCCTGAGATCTCGCGACACGAGCGAGAGTGTGCGGTGTGTGTCCTGCAATCAAACACATGTTACACAACCGAGCCGCAAACAAGCAGACGGCCCATCTGACGGTACATCTTGTATAGATATATACCTACTTAAATATATACTTTTAAACTTACACGATCTGAATACATTATTATTAGTATTAAACGGGTATTTATCGCGTTCTAATTACCTATTTATTTACACGCTGTCGACCACCACGCTAACCACGACAGCGTGCAAACCTGTCAAAACGTCGGGAAAATAAATACTATAAATATTTTCGAATAAAAATTAGTACTATCTAAAGAATATTAACTGCTGTGCAAAATATTGGTATATGTGCCAAATATCATGTTTGGACGTGCTGACTCTTTAGATATCCTCAAAGATCTAAGTAACTATCTGAGGAGATATCTACCGAGCCTGGGGATTACAGTGTGAGTGTTACCTGGTACCGGAGTAAGGAGACGGACTTGTAAACGTCGCATACGCAGATCAGATTTTTGATGGCGAGCATCCGGTGCACGTATATGCCCGTGTCTATGAACGCTATGCCCACCAGGTCGTTGTCTTTGAGCTGCCAGATGTAGATCTGGAAATATAAATTTTTTAAAAGAGTAAAGCTAGGTTCATATTACTGTGTCGGGGTGTGTCGTGGCGCGACAGAATGCAATCAGTCTCATAGATTTATTATGACTAGATTCACATCAATGCATTGTGTTGTGGCGGCGTCTGTCGTGGCGTCAACCGTTCGCGCCCGGTCGCGCCATGGAGGTGGTGGGGGATCTGTCGAGCCACAACACACCACACTGATGTGAATCTAGCAGTACGGCGCGTTACCGCGATGAATGTAGTTGTTTCCCGTCATTTTATTTTGCAAAAATGTCTGACGAATTTATTGAGTTTTTTTTTAAGAAGAGTTGCCATGATAAGATATTGTATATCTTTGTCAAAATCACTGTCAGTGTCAGATGATTCCAAGAAAAACATTTTACACGTATACACCGTACAACTCACAAATTATTTGATGTAAAATTGTGCCATATTGCAACACACCACGACACACCAGTATGAACACTACGCGTCACGACACAACAATCTGAACCCAGCTTAAGGCGACAACTGAATGGCGTTCAAGGACCGGTGGTGCAATTACGGAACTCTGATACAATTAACACATGTCAAAACTGGCTTAAATCGATTGAATAAACACTCTTATGTAATACCAAATCACTTGATTACAATAAAAACGTATTGACATTGATTGTAATTAATTTTGTACATTGACCTATGCAAATTGTATGGAAGTAGTGTTACATTATAACGGAATTGTTACGAAATCGTTACGGAATCGTTCTGGAAGACTTCGTGGTAAGGCCCCTGGGGTCTCACCACGAATTCATAATACATTACCGAATTAGTATTACATTGTTATTTTGTACATTGACCTATGCAAATTGTATGGAAGTAGTGTTACATTAAAACGGAATTGTTACGAAATCTTTACGGAATCGTTCTGGAAGACTTCGTGGTAAGGCCCCTGGGGTCTCACCACGAATTCATAATACATTACCGAATTAGTATTACATTGCTATTTCGTACCATAACCTATGCAAAATGTATGGAAGTAGTGACGTTCTGAAAGACTTCGTGGTAAGGCCCCAGGATGGGGCTAGCAGCAGACCGTGGACAATGGCATATGCAAAGAGAGGCCTTTACCCAGCTGTGGGTGAAGTCGGGCTGCGGATGATGATGATAATATTTTTTACGATAAAACAGTTTTACATGTGTATTGTGAAAAGTGTGAAGAAAAAAAGTGTTCATCTTATCTTCTATCTTCTTCTTCTTCTTCTTATATATAAAAATGAATTGCTGTTCGTTAGTCTCGCTGTTCGTTAACTCGAGAACGGCTGGACTGATTTGGGTAATTTCGGTTTTGAAATATTCGTTCGAGTTCAGGGAAGGTTTAACAGGTAAGAAAAATTCGAATAACTGCCGGGAAAACCCTAAAAATAGCCCTTTTCTATTTCCCATACAAACGGTTTTTTAAATAAGTACGAAGTCTGCCGGGTCAGCTAGTAAAAAATAAAAACCGTTTGAGGTGTGTTTATGAAATTCGGTGCACATATTTTACTCGCAAGTGGCAATAGATGAGCCAAATTTGACTTGTTTATGTGAAATAGTTTTTGAGTTACGAGGGGGTGAAAATGACCCAAATGGGTCCTGTAATATTACACACGGCGCGCATCGCCCGTTCGCTTCGCTTGAACTTGGCTGGACACGCTGCCGCGTGTCTAGATATGAGGAGATGTCAACCGAGCCTGAGGATAACAGTCGTGACCATGTTAGTTTTGTTTCAATACCTTTTGTCCCACGGCGGATATAAGGTAGCCCAACACCTGAGTCAGCGCGGTCACCGGGCCCTTTTGCTCCTTCGCGTACAATTCTTTGAACCTGTAATACAAAATCAGTTTGTTTATGTGATTTTTCTGTGTGAACGGAAAATACATGGAAACATTCCTCGACCGGCCTCTCAGCTCAGTTGGTAGTAGCTCTGCCTTCTGCGCTGCAGGTTGTAGGTTCGATCCCCACCCAGGACGAACATTTGTGTGATGAATACTTGTGTTTGTTCTGTATGTGGGTGTTAATGTGTTATATTATGTACTAGCTGATGCCCGCAGCTTCGCCCGCGTGAATGTCGATTATCGCTACTTTTCATACAAACCTTCATCCCCTATTTTATCCCTTTGGGGGTAGAATTAATCAAAATCCTTTCTTAGCGGATGCCTACGTCATAACATCTACCTGCATGCCAATTTTCAGCCCAATCCGTCCAGTGGTTTGGGCTGTGCGTTGATAGATCACTATGTCAGTCAGTCACCTTTGAGTTATATATATTTAGATGTATTTAAAAAAAGAATTTATAATGAATCTATCAGCTATCTGGTGCCCATAGCACAAGTTTTGCTTAGTTTGAGGTTAGATGGCGTTGTGTGAAATGTTCACCAATATTTATTTATTAATTTATATATTTATGGCTAAAAAATGACCCAAAAAAATTAGTTCTGGTAGGCGGGGCTTCTCAATTATGCCTTGCATATCATCATCATAATTATCATATAATTATCATCTCAGGTAGCGAGGGGGCGTTGAAGAAATTGATTTAAGCTATCTACATGTTACACTGCAATTTAAACCTAAATGCCGAAATAATAAAGACGAGTTTTAACGGTGAAATTCACGAAGGAGGTTAGATGTGTGAATTCTAGTGTCAAGTTTCGCGTATTTCCCTTGAAGTAATGCTTCCATTTTTTTTCCGTTCACCGTCATATCTATGGCAATGGTCAATTATTCTGTGTTGTCGTTACCTGTTCTTGGTGAGCGGTTGTCCCGGCTCGGGAACCACGTCTATAATGTCGTAGATTATAATCTGTGGAAAACAAAAGAGACAAAATTATTATCTACACTAGCTCTACTAAGGATTGCATACCCGAATTCATCTACCGCATCTTAAAACACATTTTTTAAATACTCATCTAAATGACTACTGATGATACTGAATGGATTTTCATGTAATTGGGAGCAGAATATAGGTTTTTTTCTTTAAAATTCTATATAAATAAATATTTTTTTATATTTTTATTTGTCAACTTACCCTTCCTCTGGAAGTGATGTCTTCACTGTAGTTGTAATTTGTTCCAATCGCTATGTATCCCCTTCGGCCAGAACTGGAAAAACCACAATGACATTAAACGCTGGATTAAAAAAACTACGGGTAGCCGTTCTAAATGTGACAACTCATGGTAGACCTACTGTAGGTCTACCATGAGTTTTCACAATCTACACTCGCTAGCGACTGTAGTTAAAAAAATGTATGAAAACTTGCCTACAGCGCCTCTAGCGGATAGTTGGGTACCACCTAACTATCCGCTAGAGGCGCTGTACAAGATTTCATACATTTTTAACTACAGTCGCTAGCGAGTGTAGATTGTGAAAACTCATGGTAGACCTACAGGTAGGTACAATAACGTACGTGGTTCCCTCGTAGGTGAGCGAGACGTTCTTGAGGCAGGTGACGTGCTCCCACTCCTCCAGGTCTATCTTGGTGTTGGGGATGATCTCCCAGGAGACGGGCGAGAACAGCATCACGGAGAACCGGTCCTGCATGGGGTACGGGAACCTGGGAACAACACGTTAAGTGTTAATTGTGCCGCTGGTTGTGTTATGTTATGTAACTTATATCTAGTAGGAAAGTATTCCGTCTGTTTCCGTATATTTCGTCCTTTTCAGTATTTATAATGGATTTCCGCAAAGTCACGCCAGAATCAAACTCGTCAAACTTACTGAACTACCATGTAGCCTTAGTTTACAAAAATAAGCATAAAAAAAAATTAAATTAAACTTGACGGTGCGTCGATTATTTAAGAGTGGCAAGACTGTGTGCGGTGCGGGTCGACTGGTCGATGGGCAATATAACGGATCGAATCAGTTTACATCGCACATGGGCATGACGTGTTCGGCGGAGTGTAGATATATTATTGTTAATTAGACTATCCTGTACCCATTACGAATAATATTTCACTGAATAGTAACTTCTATTGATTAGACCATTTTGTTTTATTCTCTTCGCCCGACAAACTCACGTCTACTGTGATTGAAAATTGAGCATGGAGCCTCCTGATAGTGACAATAATGCTGATGTCCCTTTAAACTTAAAACAAAACATTAAACTTTTATTTAAAATTTATTTTAGCAACCCCTTAGTTTACATATTTGTTCTCCGATTATGAATCAGATAATTATAGTTAGTACGTTAACAAAGTTATACCTGTCTCCCTTGTTCTCGGTGGACATGTCCACGTTGACTAAGTTATACCTGTCTCCCTTGTTCTCGGTGGACTTGTCGACAAAGTAATACCTGTCTCCCTTGTTCTCGGTGGACTTCTCCTTGTCCTCGCCGTTGAACTTGTAGTAGGAGGTGGCCGGCGCCTGCGCAGAGGCCAGCAGGCAGTAGGTGCGCGACTCCAGGTGGTAGGTGACTTGGTGCGGCGTGAGGCGGATGGGCACCTTGCGCACCGCCCAGTGCGCGTCGTACGACAGGTGGGTAGGCAGCACGCAGATCCGCAGCTCAGACTGCACACGACATAAATCAAAATGGATAAGTAAGGAGTATATCAGAGGAAGTCTGAGAGTGGCACCGATGACGGTTAAGATTAGGAGTACTAGTAGGTTAATATTAGTATTAAACGGGTATTTATCGCGTTTCGTTTACCTATTTTTCTCGACGAATTAGTCAACCCGTGACCACGACAGTGTGTAAACCTGTTGAAACGGAACTATAGGTAAATAAGGCGTGATAAATACTCGTTTAATACTTATTAGTATATACTTAACTAGCTGTCCCGCCCGCGACTTCGTTCACTTAAAGTAGGTATCTAACTGAACTGAGTTTCAAACAAATCACACTAATAAAAAAATCCCATAATAAACTTTGACACCCAATTTTACCCTTTTTAGAGGGTTATTTTTAAATATCTAGGAATACGTTTCCATTTATTTTGCATTTAAAGTATCCAAACCGAAATTAATACCAATCGCACCACCCTTTAAAAAGTACCCTTAGAAACATTGACCCCACATTTGACCCCTTTTTGAAAGTTATATTTAAAAATCCTGAAACACGTGTCCATTCATTTTGTATTTACAGTACACAAAGTTACAGACCAATCGCACCACCCGTTAAAAAAATCCTATACAAACATTGACCCCTTTTTTAGAGTTACCTATATTGAAAAATTTTGAAACAGAAAACAATGTTTAAGGCCAATCGCACCACCCGTTAACAAACATTGACCCCCCCATTTGATCCCCTTTTTTAGAGTTATATTGAAAAATCCTAAAACACGAAATTAAGTTTCAGACCAATCGCACCACCCGTTGAAAAGATCCCATACAAACATCGACCCCACATTTGACTCCTTTTTCAAGGTTATATTGAAATATCCTAAAACATGTGTCCGATCAATTTGTATTTTTTACAGTAGGTACACAAACAAAGTTTCAGACCAATCGCACCACCCGTTCAAAAGTTCACATACAAACATCGACCACACATTTGACCCCTTTTTGAAGGTTATTTTGAAAAATCCTGAAACACGAATTTAAGTTTCAGACCAATCGCACCACCCGTTGAAAAGTTCCCATACAAACATTGACCCCCCCCATTTGACCCCCTTTTTTAAAGGTTTTATTGAAAAATCTTGAAACACAATCGCACCAGGTTAAAAAGATCCCATACAAACATTGACCCCACATTTGACCCCTTTTTCAAGGTTATATTGAAATATCCTGAAACACGTGTCCGATCAATTTGTATTTACAGTACACAAACAAAGTTTCAGACCAATCGCACCACCCGTTCAAAAGTTCATATACAAACATCGACCACACATTTGACCCCTTTTTGAAGGTTATTTTGAAAAATCCTGAAACACGTGTCCATTCATTTTTCATTTACAGTACACAAACAAAGTTTCAAGGCAATCGCACCACCCGTTAAAAAGTTCCCATACAAACATTGACCCCACATTTGACCCCTTTTTGATGGTTTTATTGAAAAATCCTGAAACATGTGTCCATTTATTTTGCATTTACAGTGCACAAACAAAGTTTCATGAAAATCACTCCACGCGTTAAAAAGTTTCATACTAACGTTTTCACCCTTTTTCACCCCCTTAGAGGTGGAATTTCAAAAAATCCCGCCTTAGTGGGTGGTTTTGTTATAAAAGGCAACCACCTTCCAAATTACAGCTTTCTAGCTTCAGCGGTTTCGGCAGGGCGATGAGAAATCAGTCAGTCAGTCAGTCAGTCAGTCAGTCAGTCAGTCAGTCAGTCAGTCAGTCAGTCAGTCAGTCAGGTTAAGCTCTTATATAGATATAGATAATACTGGTTTCAGATCGCGTAAGTTGAAAAATGAGTAATAGGTTAGCGTGGTATGGCCATGTTATGTCATGTGACAGGAGAGTGTTAGGTATGAATGTGGATGGATACAGGGGTAGAGGTAGGCCAAAGAAATGATGGGTGGACTGTGTGAAAGATGACATCATTCATTTTAAGCCCAAAAACCAAAATGCCGGCCAACAAAAAAAGGTGTGACCACATTTAGGAAGTCAGTCCGAGTATTTTTCACTAGCTTCCGTTCGAGGATTTGCTCGCGAGGTACCTAGATAAAATATAGCCTATGTTACTCGGGGATAATGTAGCATTCGAATGGTAAAAGAATTTTTGAAATCGGACCAGTGGTTTTTGAGTTAATTCGTTACAAACAAAAATACAAAAATACAAAACTTTCCTCTTTATATTAGTATAGATATAGATTTTAAAAAATGGTTAAATCTCAAGAGTTATCTGGTTCTATTGTATAAGTTTTACTTAGTTTATGGCTAGATGGCGCTGTGTCAAATATCAAAGAACATTTTATTATTAACGGGTATTTATCGCGTTTTATTTACCTATTTTTTCCGACGTTTCGACAGGTTTACACACTGTCGTGGTCACGGGTAGACAGTCATCAATAATATGTTCAGATCGCGTAATTTCAAAGAACATTTCCTGTTTTCTTTACATTAGATAGATTAACTCTACATTGTATATTGTATCATATAATGCATTTTTAGGGTTCCGTACCCGATGGGTAAAACGAGACCCTATTATTAAGACTCCGCTGTCTGTCCGTCTATCACCAGGCTGTATCTCATGAACCGTGTTAGTTAGACAGTTGACATTTTCACAGATGATGTATTTCTGTTAGTATAATAACAAATACTAAAAAACAAAATAAAATAAATATTTAAGGGGACGATTAGAAAACGTTATACCTTCACATGGAGAACACAAATAGAATAAAATAAAATAAAAAAATAAATATGATCACGACTGTAATCCCCGGGCTCGGTAGATATCTCCTCAGATCTTTGGTTACTTAAATCTTTTGAGGATATCTAAAGGGGGTAGTCAGAGGCAAGTCCAAACATGACATTTGGTACATGCCCACATTTTGCACAGTAGTTAGTATTCCGTACGTGACAGGTTGCAAGCCCATCGCCGCTTATAAGAATACTAACCTATGACGCACATGGGGTATGCCGGTTTCCTCACGATGTTTTCCTTCACCGTTTAAGAGCACTGGGATTGCGCACATAAATTTTTCGAATGGAAAAACTCATTGGTGCACGACCAGGTTTGAACCCACGACCTTCGGATCGTGAAGCCGGGGTGCTACCACTACACCACCAGCGCTCACACAAATAGAGTATTTATTTATTTATTCAAAGGAAAACACACAAAAAACATAATAGTTGGAAAGCAGAGAACAGAAGGCTATTAAAAGGTTTTCACGAGTAAGAAGAATAATAGATACATGAAAGTGTGAACAAGCAAAGTAAACAGATAATCTACACCATTACAAATTAGATAACTTTGTGCAATTAATTAATTAGTAGAGTAATTGTACAATGGGTGAGCTTGTCGCTAAAAGCGATATCTTCCAGACAACTATGCAATAGGCTCACCTTAGCGTTGAAGTACAAGAAGCCATGAGCGCAGTTAGTGTTGTTGAAAGGGGCAAACGCGAAGACGGGGGGGAGTTCACAGCGCAGGGGGTGGATGCGCAGCTCCCCCCGCCCCGACACGAACAGGAAGTAGGGGGTCTCCCCGCACACGAACACGCCGTTGTAGCCTCCGACGTTACCTGGGATACGAACCAAACATGATGTAAAAATTCAAAAAACTTATATTCTTATAAAAAAAAATCTTAAATTTTATTTAATACGAGCTGATGCCCGCATCTTCGCCCGCGTGAATGTCGATTATCGCGACTTTTCATACAAACTTACATCCCCTATTTTATCCCTTTGGGGGTAGAATTAATCAAAATCCTTTCTTAGCGGATGCCTACGTCATAACATCTACCTGCATGCCAAATTTCAGCCCGATCCGTCCAGTGGTTTGGGCTGTGCGTTGATAGATCACTATGTCAGTCAGTCAGTCAGTCAGTCAGTCGGTCACCTTTGAATTATATATATTTAGATTCGTTTTAGAGAAAGGCCAGGTCCAGAGTACCCTAAACCGACGCGCATGTATGAACAATGTAATGAGAGTGAATGAAGCAAAAGAAGTATGTCAGGATCGTAGCAAGTGGAGATCCGTGGTCTCTGCCTACCCCGTCGGGGAACAGGCGTGATTTTATGTATGTATGTATGTACGAATAAAATATTTTATACCATTCCCCCTCTAAAAAGCTTATTCTATTCACCGAAAACAGTGAATACTTTTACACACTGTTTTGGTGTTTGAATTTAGAATACATCAATATATTTGAACTCCATTTCAATGCTATACTAACTCCATGTTCAAATAACTCAAGCTTTGATTGGTTGACATTTTCGACAAGGAATATAGTTTAGTTTCTTTTTCTCGAAGTCATGGTCTAAAGTATATTATGCAACTTTTGAATAAAATAGATTTATACATGAATCACTCGCGTTGCTCAGGATTCTATCACTTGGATCACTCGCTACGCTCGTGATTCAGTCGTTAGAATCATTCACTTCGTGACTCATCTATGGCCCTCGCTTTAAATCCGTCCCTTATTCACTAGTTGCATAATATACTTTGAATTTGAATTTGTTCATCAAAGACATGTATACCCTGCCTCTGAAGCACACTGGTGCAAAACAATTAGTGACACGTTTATTCTGATCACGGATTGGCTACTACATATTTACCGAAATATCTGAGCTGTCTGATTGGCCACTGGTCCGGGTTGTTGGAGCCGGGCGCGAGGGTCGCCCCGTTGTACCCGTACGGGAAGGAGCACTGGACCCTCGAGAAACGGATCCTTAGGTTCCCGCGAGGGTATTTGTAGGCCTGCGAAATATTGCAACATAATAACTAACCCAGTTTTTCCCAAGTAAAGCCCGAACGGCTGGACAGGTTTCGACAAATGAGGCGCCGTTAGATTCATGTGTAAATCACAAGGGTTTTTATTTTTTTGATAAACACACATGATCACGATTGTTCCCCAGGCTCGGTAAAATCTCCTCAGATCTCTAGTTACTTCGATCTTTGAGGTTATATAAAGAGGGTAGTCAGAGAAACTTGATACTTGGCACATGCCAACATTTTGCACAGTAACTTTAGTATTCCGTACGTGGCAGGTTGCAAGCTCATCGTCGCTTATAAGTATACTAACCTATGACACATATTTTAGGTTCTAGGGTATGCCGGTTTCTAAACTAATTGGTTTACGACCAGGTTTGAACCCACGAACTTCGGATCGACTACACCATCAATGCTCTTAAATTGTTTTTTTGATAAATACTTGTTATTGAGCGGATAGTCATAAACTACATACCTGATATATCATAAGGTCGGTTTGAGTTTGTATAAACAGAAACACTCGGCCGCTCTTGTGGCCCAGTCCGCATACTGCTATCTCCTTCACGTGCGCTCCGTCCGTCCCGCCCACTCCCTCCTCCAACTCCTCGATACTGCTGATGGTGGAAACCGACTCCAGACTGTCACAGAGCACCTGTCAAATTGACAGCTCGTTATCACTTGTCAATTTAAAAGTTTGCCCTTACGATTCCGATCTCGATAACTGATCTAGATCTAGATTTCAGGGTAACTAGAAGAGTTTACGAAAGGACTTTCAACACACTGGTTCGAAAGAATTAGTGACACGATAATAAGTTTATCTATCTATCTATCTATCTATCTATCTGTCTGACTGCCTGTCTATCTGTCTATCTGTCTGCCTGTCTGTCTGTCTGTCTGTCTGTCCGTCTGTCTGTCCGTCTGACTGTCTGTCTGTCTATCTATCTGTCTGTCTATCTATTTATCTATCTATCTATATATCAATCTATCTATCTATGTATATATCTATCTATCTATCTATCTAGGTTAGGTTAAGGTCACCCACCCTAGCTCCTGCGCACGCGTCCCTGATCATGGCGCAGAGCCTCATTTCCGGCAGCGAGTATATCTCGATGTTGCCGTTACAGCGCAGCGCGAACAGCCAATAGGTGGGCTTGGCTTCCACGAGGTACTTCCGCCACCAGCGCGACATCCGGCGCGGGACGCCAGGGTTCTTTGACTGTTCCGCTAACATTATCTGTGGGACAATCAATAATGTTACATACATACATATATTATATCACGCCTGTTCCCCGACGGGGTAGGCAGAGACTATAATATATTGTTTATGGTACTCACACTGGCCATGGAGGCCGGCGTCTGGTCCCCGCCGTACAGCAGCTCGTCCTCGTCGTTCAGCTCGTACACCGTGTCCGCCTGGAAGCCCTCCGCCTTCACGTGAGCGCCCTTCATCTTCTTCTTACCGTCGAACTTGCCAGTGAACTCGCCTTTTACCTGAAACAAAATGGCGGAGTTCAAAATGGCGGAATTAAAAATGGCGGAAATCCAGATGGTGGAAATTAAGATGGCGGAAATCAAGATGGCGGAATTCAAGATGGCGGATATAAAGATAGCGGAATCCACAATGGCGGAAATCCAGATGGTGGAATTCAAAATGGCGGGATTCAAAATGGCGGAAATCAAGATGGCGGCAATCGAACGCCATAAATTTTTTGTATTTGCGCTGGTTTTTTCATAGAAACTTCAACATAGCTCTGCATCTCTTAGAGGTTGAATTTTAGGAGTTCCTTAATAAGCTCCCGCGCGGGGCTCCTCTCAAGTGGGACCTGCCCGGGTCAAAAGTAGCCTATATGTTATTACAGGTTAACTACGCGTATTTCAAGTTTAATCCAGATCCGTTCAGCCGTTAACATTAAAAAATCAGTTCTGAAAACCTATGCTACTTACCTTACCATCGCCTTTGGAAGTGGCATTATGTTGAGATGGACCTGTTTGTTCACACCGCACGCTGCTAGTTATGTATTGTTAGGTGAATATTTTCTTGTCTCTTTAAGTTCCTTGAGCTTGTTTCCAATTATCTAAAACTAAGTATTTATCTTCTTACAGCTCTGTTCTAAACTGATTCTTTCCTATGTGGGTGTGTCAAATATTTTCTATTTCTATTCATTTATTTACTTATTATTAACTTACTTGGACGTTCTCGAGGTCGTGCGAAGCGAACAGTCCGCTGAGGTCCCTGTAGGGCGTGGCGCGCAGCAGGGCGGGCCGCGTGGGCAGCGCCTGCCTCGTGGGGGCTAGCCGACCCGTCTGCATAACGAGTACAAGACGCCGGTTAGAAACTAGTATTTATTACAAAAAAATCAAGAAATCTCGACAAATGAAATAAGTTTTTTGAGATCCTTTGTATAGCATATGTTATCTATATCTATATAAGAGCTTAACCTGACTGACTGACTGACTGACTGATTGATCATCGCCGAGCCGAAACCGCTGAAGCTAGAAAGCTGAAATTTGGAAGGTGGTTTCCTTTTATAACAAAACCACCCACTAAGGCGGGGTTTTTGGAAATTCCACCTTTAAGGGGGTGAAAAAGGGTGAAAACGTTTGTATGAAACTTTTTAACGCGTGGAGCGATTTTCATGAAACTTTGATTGTAAACTGTAAATGCAAAATGAACGGACACGTGTTTCAAGATTTTTCAATATAACCTTCAAAAAAGGGTCAAATGTGGGGTCAATGTTTGTATGGGAACTTTTTAACGGGTGGTGCGATTGGTCTGAAACTTTGTTTGTGTACTCTAAATGCAAAACAAATGGACACGTGTTTCAGGATTTTTCAATATAACCTTCATAAAGGGGTCAAATGGGGTGTCAAAGTTAGTATGGGATTTTTATGAGTTGTGTGATGTGTTTGAAACTCAGTTTAGATACTTTAAGTGAACGAAGTCGCTGGCGGGACAGCTAGTTCTTATAATAAATCCGAATCCTATGACACCTCATTTTTAAAAATATGTCCAGCCGTTTGGATTCCAGCGATAGAAACGGTACTTTCCATATATCAATAAATTTTTGGCAAATCCGTGAAATGTAGTGCCAAGTTTCGCAGATTTCCCTTGAAGTACTGCTTCCATCCATGTTGCGTTCAGTGCGTGCGAGTGAGTAAGCTAGCGGTCTCACCGGGCCGTCCTTCAGTGCGTGCGAGTGAGTAAGCTAGCGGTCTCACCGGGCCGTCCTTCAGTGCGTGCGAGTGAGTAAGCTAGCGGTCTCACCGGGCCGTCCTTCAGTGCGTGCGAGTGAGTAAGCTAGCGGTCTCACCGGGCCGTCCTTCAGTGCGTGCGAGTGAGTAAGCTAGCGGTCTCACCGGGCCGTCCTTCAGTGCGTGCGAGTGAGTAAGCTAGCGGTCTCACCGGGCCGTCCTTCAGTGCGTGCGAGTGAGTAAGCTAGCGGTCTCACCGGGCCGTCCTTCAGTGCGTGCGAGTGAGTAAGCTAGCGGTCTCACCGGGCCGTCCTTCAGTGCGTGCGAGTGAGTAAGCTAGCGGTCTCACCGGGCCGTCCTTCAGTGCGTGCGAGTGAGTAAGCTAGCGGTCTCACCGGGCCGTCCTTCAGTGCGTGCGAGTGAGTAAGCTAGCGGTCTCACCGGGCCGTCCTTCCCGCGGAACTCGCGCAGCGCCAGCACGAGCGCGCGGCCGCAGCCCGACAGCACGCACAGGTAGGGGTCGGCGGCCGACGCGTGCGCCGCGCTCCACTCCAGCTGGATGGCCTGCAGCTGCACGCCGTCTGCGGGGGGCACGTGTGGTCAAGGTGTGGGCTCAGTGTAGTCAAGGTGTGGGCTCAGTGTAGTCAAGGTGTGGGCTCAGTGTAGTCAAGGTGTGGGCTCAGTGTAGTCAAGGTGTGGGCTCAGTGTAGTCAAGGTGCGGGCTCAGTATAGTCAAGTTGTTGTTTGCGGTCAGTATAGTCAAGTTATAGTGTGTGTACATTTCACACAACACCTTCTAGCCCCAAACTAAACAAAGCACATAATATACATAATCACACCCAGACACAGAACAAAAATCTGCGTTCATCACACAAATGTTAGTCCTGGGTGAGGATCGAACCCACAACCTACAGCGCAGAAGGCAGAGCTACTACCGACTGAAATGTGAGTATAGTCAAGTTATAGTGTGTGGTCAGTATCAAGTAGAGAAAGTCCGAAAAAAAAGTGGTTTGATTATGTGAAAGATGATATGAATGTAAGAGGAGTAGACTCAGAGTTAACGAATGATAGGAGTGAGTGGGAGAAAACATGTGCCGACCCCACGCGTGATATAAGAGCAGGAGAATGATGATGATGAGTGTGTGGTCCGTGTAGGTCAAATTTAAATGTGTGATCAGTGTGGGTCAAATTTGAATGTGTGGTCAGTGTGAGTCAAATTTGAATGTGTGGTCAGTGTGGGTCAAATTTGAATGTGTAGTCGGTGAGAATTATGGTGACTATGTCTCCGTCCACTTACTCTTTAGCAGTCGAATGGAGATGGTGGTGACTTGCACCATAAACCGGTTGTTGCCGAGGTTGCCCGCGAACACGGTCGGAGCCCCCGTGAGGAAGCCCGAGTTGTCCACTTCGTTTATCTCTTGGCCAGTTTGAAGAACCTGAAAAAAAAAGTCACGACTGTAATCTTCAGTCTCCTCAGACCTTTAGTTGATTCTAGGGTATGCCGGTTTCCTCACGATGTTTTCCTTCACCTTTCCTTCAGTCCTTTTAAGAGCACTGGCATTGTGCACATCAATTTTTCTAGGAGAAAAACTCATTGGTGTACATTATAATATTGTTGACTCTCGCGCAACTTTGCGCGTTTTAAGTAATATATTTTTTCCATTTTTGCAACATTTTTCATTGATACTTCGCTCCTATCGGTCGTAGCGTGATGTTATATGGCCTATAGCCTTCCTCGATAAATGGACTATGCAACACAACAATAATATTTCAATTTGAACCAGTAGTTTCTAAGATTAGCGCGTTCAACCAAACAAACTCTTCAGCTTTATATTATTAGTATAGATTATGTCATACCATGGTGGATTCCTCCTGCGTGAGAAGGAGATAGGCATGGCTGCCATCGGCCTCTCTCGCTCCCTCCGCGCTCTCCCCGTACACCGTCCACATGTCGATACAACCTATAACATTAAAAAAAATTAAAAATTTTAAAAACCCCCCAACATCTAAACCTTACCCTAACATGACATATTTAAAGTCATAGTTATCCTTTCCATATACTTTCAATATCATTGACGTAAGGTACAAAATTTCGAATCGATCGTACAGGAAGTTAGTCAGATCCCCTCATCAACTAGAAAAGAGCTGATGATCTTCAAACGGCTGAACAGATTTTCATGAAACATGGCTAAGAACACTCGGGATAAAATTATCTATGACACAAAAAACTAAATGATCATCCGTTTGGGAGCTACGATGCCACAGACAGATACACAGATACACCCACAGACACCTTAAACTTATAAAACCCCTCTTTTTCGTCGGGGGTTAAAAAATCACTTGACTTAGCTCAGCTCAGTCGGTACAGCTTTACATACTATGTATGTAAAGTGTAGTTATGTGCAGTATATAAAGTGTGTCCAAAAACTTCAAGACATGAATACAAAACTTGAGAATAGTGATGTCAGTTTGGGGCGAAATTCTAGTTATCATTATCCCATCAAAAACATAAATGTGAAATGAGAGCCAAGTTCAATAAGTAGGTATGCTTTAGTCGTTGACTTCGGCGACAAAAGAAGTGAGATCTAAACGGGTGCCAAGTACAATGGTCAGTCCTGAAACTTATTTATAACAATATGAAATATTTTTAACAACTTTAAAATATAATTTCATCTTAAAACTTAGGATATTATATTGAAGCCTAAGATCTGACTTGGCTAGTTGTCATATACGAATTAACTACTTAATTTGAAATTTGGACACCGACCTGGCAGCTGGAAGGCGGTGACGAGCTGCGGCTCGATGCTGCGCTGCAGCACGCTGAGCGCGCCGTTCTTGCCGCGCCCGCTGCACGCCACCAGCTCGAGCCGCGCGCCCGGGCCTGCGCGCGCGCCCAGCTGCGGCTCGCCCATCGACACCGAGCCGATGGGGCACACGTTCAGCAGCGAGTCGCACACCTGCGGGGTCAGGTCTATGTGTGCCCCGTGGACCCCGGGTCGGTGGGGCACACTTGCGGGGGTCAGCTCTGTGTGTGCCCCGTGGACACTGACTGCGGAGAGTCAGGTCTGTGTGTGCCCCATGGACACCGACTATGGGGGTCAGGTCTATGTGTGCCCCATAGACACCTTACCTATGGGAACACCCAGACACAGAACATACATCTGCGTTCATCACACAATGTTTATCCTGGGAGATCAACCCCCCTAACCTACACCGCAGAAGGCAGAGCTACCAACTGATCTATTAGATCAGTCAAATTCTTAGTGTTTGTTTAACCTCAAAAACATAGCTAGTTCGTTGCGTGGTAGTCCGAACTAACCTCAAATACATAGCTAGTAAGTTGCGTAGAAGTCCAAACTAACCTCAGAAACATAGCTAGTAAGTTGCGTGGAAGTGAACTTACCTCAAATACATAGCTAGTAAGTTGCGTGGAAGTGAACTAACCTCAAATACATAGCTAGTAAGTTGCGTGGAAGTGAACTAACCTCAAATACATAGCTAGTAAGTTGCGTGGAAGTGAACTAACCTCAAATACATAGCTAGTAAGTTGCGTGGAAGTGAACTAACCTCAAATACATAGCTAGTAAGTTGCGTGGAAGTGAACTAACCTCAAATACATAGCTAGTAAGTTGCGTGGAAGTGAACTAACCTCAAATACATAGCTAGTAAGTTGCGTGGAAGTGAACTAACCTCAAATACATAGCTAGTAAGTTGCGTGGAAGTGAACTAACCTCAAATACATAGCTAGTAAGTTGCGTGGAAGTGAACTAACCTCAAATACATAGCTAGTAAGTTGCGTGGAAGTGAACTAACCTCAAATACATAGCTAGTAAGTTGCGTGGAAGTGAACTAACTTCAAATACATAGCTAGTAAGTTGCGTGGAAGTGAACTAACCTCAAATACATAGCTAGTAAGTTGCGTGGAAGTGAACTAACCTCAAATACATAGCTAGTAAGTTGCGTGGAAGTGAACTAACCTCAAATACATAGCTAGTAAGTTGCGTGGAAGTGAACTAACCTCAAATACATAGCTAGTAAGTTGCGTGGAAGTGAACTAACCTCAAATACATAGCTAGTAAGTTGCGTGGAAGTGAACTAACCTCAAATACATAGCTAGTAAGTTGCGTGGAAGTGAACTAACCTCAAATACATAGCTAGTAAGTTGCGTGGAAGTCCGGATGTCACTTCCATACACCTCCAGTTCGTCCTGATCGCTAATCTCGATGACGTTGGAGGCTGCGCAGTCGTTGATCGAGTCGTACTCCACTCTCTGCTTCTTTGCCGCTGGGTCTTCTCTTTGCTCTTTCTCTTGCACTCTCTCTCTCATTTGCTGATCTGAAATCAAATCAATATTTAACTGGCGTCATAATTCACTTTTTAGCAACTTTTCAACGGTTCCATCATTGTTCTCACTATTTGTTAATTCGCAACATACAATTTTGGCTACCTTGTAAAATATTAGTTAATTTTAAATGTACCCTTCGTGATATAACTTACTATCAACCAATCTTTTATTGCTCCATCTTCATGCTATCAGTTTGAAAGACGAGCTAAAAAAGGTCAAAAATGTTTATAAATAACGACAAAAATAACAGGTTGAGAAGAACAATTAATCTCTGCCTTTTGCGCTGCAGGTTGTGGGTTCAATCCTCACCCAGGATAAAAGATTGTATGTTGAACTTAGATGTTTGTTCTGTGTCTGGGTGTTATTATGTGTTCTATGTATGTATTTACCATTCTCTACGGTAAGGTCCACGGTCGCTTCAAGCGGCTTATCAACTGAGAACAGCATCCGATTCTCTCTCTCTGTCACTCGCAGTAGGAGAGAGTTGCCAAGCCTCGATCCGAGAAAGAGAAAATCCTCTTCTATCACCGCCATCTTAAACAAAATGTAGATTATAAAGAGTATTCTGCGAGAAAGTAGCATGTGAAGCGGACTTTAACTCTCTAACTTAAACTGTTTTTTGAACCTGTAACAAGATAAGATGTGTAGAAGGAAACGAAACGATAAAGAGTTTCGTAGGGTATCAAAATTCGTCGCGCTGTCCCCTAGAGCACGTGCCGGGGGGTGGGGGGACTCACGCAGGTGGTGAGCACGGAGGCGGCGGCACGGTCCAGGTGGAAGGAGCGCACGGAGCGCACGGAGTCCGCCAGCAGGGTCAGCACGTACAGCTGCCCCCCGGAGCACGTGCCGGGGGGTGGGGGGACTCACGCAGGTGGTGAGCACGGAGGCGGCGGCACGGTCCAGGTGGAAGGAGCGCACGGAGCGCACGGAGTCCGCCAGCAGGGTCAGCACGTACAGCTGCCCCCCGGAGCACGTGCCGGGGGGTGGGGGGACTCACGCAGGTGGTGAGCACGGAGGCGGCGGCACGGTCCAGGTGGAAGGAGCGCACGGAGCGCACGGAGTCCGCCAGCAGGGTCAGCACGTACAGCTGCCCCCCGGAGCACGTGCCGGGGGGTGGGGGGACTCACGCAGGTGGTGAGCACGGAGGCGGCGGCACGGTCCAGGTGGAAGGAGCGCACGGAGCGCACGGAGTCCGCCAGCAGGGTCAGCACGTACAGCTGCCCCCCGGAGCACGTGCCGGGGGGTGGGGGGACTCACGCAGGTGGTGAGCACGGAGGCGGCGGCACGGTCCAGGTGGAAGGAGCGCACGGAGCGCACGGAGTCCGCCAGCAGGGTCAGCACGTACAGCTGCCCCCCGCGCAGGGACAGCGCCAGGCGCGCGGGGCCCAGCACCGACACGCACGCTCCGTCCAGGGTGATGCAGACGCCTTCTTGGATCCCTGCCGTGAACACATGATCACGACTGTAATTGGCTAATTGGCTCTAATTGGCTCTCTGATGCTATTGAAACCTGTTGGTTTTCTAATCACTTCATAGTAAAACAAAGTCGCTTTCTCTGTCCCTATAACCCTATGTATGTTTAAATCTTTAAAACTACACAACGGATTTTGATGCGGTTTTTTTTAATAGATAGAGTGATTCGAGAGGAAGGTTTATATGTATAATACATACATAATATACTCGTAGTAGAGGAACACTGATAATTTTAGAGGTTTCTAATGTGATTTCGTAAATAAACACATTTTAGCATATTTAGTATCAGCATTGCATTCGTGCGAAGCCGGGGCGGGTCGCTAGTAAATAAATAAGTAATCCCCAAGCTCGGCAGATATCCCCTCAGATCTCTAGTTACTTAGATCTTTGATATCTCAAAGAGGGAGTCAGACGCGTTCAAACATTATACATACTTGGCAGATGCCCACATTTTGCACAGTAGTTAGTATTCCGTGCGTCACAGGTTGCTAGCCCATTAGAATACTAATTTATGACACACACCTTTGAATTTTTGGTTCTAGGTTATGCCGGTTTCCTCAAGATGTTTTCTTTCACCGTTTAAGAGCACTGGCATTGCGCACATATTTTTTTCGAATGGAAAAACTCATTGGCATGACCAGGTTAGAACTCACGACCTACGGATCGTGAGGCGGGGGTGCTACCACTACACCACCAGTGCCAAAAAATATGATCATGATTGTAATCCCCAGGGGCTCGGTAGATATCTCCTCAGATCTCTAGTGTGGGTGTGCAAAATGTCATGTTTGGACGCACTTCTGACTACCCTCTATAAGTAACAAGATTAAAATAATTATGAATGAGTAAACGAGTATGAATGAATGAATGAATGATAAAATAAGCGTTCACTCACTCAGCGGAAAGTTGGTCGTATGTGATGCTATACTGTTCAACGAGACTCCATAAGGCGGCACGGATTGATTCAGATATATTAATGAGTTCACAGCCATTATGAGACAGCCACCTGAAAACATAAACACAAATAAATAAAATAATAAATAAATATTGGTGGACAATTCACACAACGCCACCTAGCCCCAAACTAAGCAAAGCTTGTACTATGGGACCCAGATAACTGATAAATTAATATCATACTTTTTTTTAGTAAATACATAGAATAGATATTAACATCCCGACATAGAACAAACATCTGCGTTCATCACTAATGTTTGTCCTGGGTGGGGATCGAACCCACAACCTACAGCGCAGAAGGCAGAGCTACTACCAACTGAGCTGTGAGGCCTATTATTAACACAAATCCTATGTATGTATCTGGTTCCCATAGTACAAAGCTTTGCTTAGTTTAGGTCTAGATGGCGTTATCCTACTAATATTATAAACGCGAAAGTTTGTAAGAATGTACGGATGTCTGGATGTATGTTTGTTACTCTTTCACGCAAAAACTACTGAATGGATTTTAATGAAATTTGGCACAGATATAGATTATAGTCTAGAATAACACATAGGCTACTTTTTATCCCGGAAAAATATACGGTTCCCGCGGGATAAATTTGTTTTTGTTTTTTATCGCGCGTTGCGAAAGGACGGAAAAAATTAAGACCAAAAGTTGTAACGACACTTTTTGCTATTTGTAAGCCGCGCGCGTGTTTCTCTGTCTGTCTCTCTCTCTCACAAATTAATCGAAAGGAACTTCGTTCCATCCGGGTGTCCCTTGACACCTCTCAAGTTTTTTTAAAGTATCACGCGGGCGAAGCCGTGGGCGGAATCTAGTCTAAATATACATAACTCAAAAGTGACTGACTGACTGACTGACTGGCTGACATAGTGATCTATCAAGGCACAGCCCAAACCACTGGACGGATCGGGCTGAAATTTGACATGCAGGTAGATGTTATGACGTAGGCATCCGCTAAGAAAGGATTTTGATTAATTCTACCCCCAAGGGGATAAAATAGGGGATGAAAGTATGTATGAAAAGTCGCGATAATCGACATTCACGCGGGCAAAGCTGCGGGCATCAGCTCGTGTGCAATAAAAACTTCGATATTGTCCAAAGAGCTGGTGGGCCTTTGAGGTATAGTTGGCTCAACAGTCCAGGCATTCGTGAAGTTAGCCGCAAGAGCTGCGCAGTATCGTTTTTCGGGAGCAATTGGAGGTATGAGGAGGGGGGGGGGGGAGGAACTGTACATGCGCAAACTCGCACCTGTGGCTCATTTCACGAATGCCTAGATCCGTTGGATGACCTGTACCTAGCGGTTTCTCCACGGGCACGGCGCGCAGACAGTCGAAAGGCAGCCCCCCGGTCTGCCAGATGACGGGGTGCACGCGTGCGCTCATGTTCAGGCTCACGCCCGCCATAGCGCACGTGTCGTTGCGGACGGCGGTGCGTCTGGAACCACACATTTATTTATTTACTAGATGACTCGGTGAACTTCGTATCAACCAACATCGATCCTCTCAATTTTTTAATATCTTCTCACCGTTTAAACCTTCCCTAGACCTCCACGAACATTTCAAGACCAAGATAGGATAAATCCGTTTAGCCGTTCTCGAGTTTTAGCGAGACTAACGAACAGCAATTCATTTTTATATATAAGAGATTTATTGATCACCAACCAACATAGTGTAAACCAAAACTAGCTTAGAGATACCTTAAAAAAAACATGTCAAGTGTCAATATAGGTAATTATCGGTGAAGATTCCATGCAAAAAAATATAATCATGGGCGAGTAACATACTACCTAATATGGAAAAAATTTAAATACAAAAAACATATAGTTTACATAAAAATGGCATAAAAATAATTAAATAATTAATGTCTGATACAATAAATTAATGACAAATAACCAGCACTCAAATCAACAGGCTTTTCATCATCATCTTCCTGCCCTTTCCCACTTAATGTGGGGTCGGCACAACATGTGATCTGCCATTTCCCTCTATCATTGATCTTGTAATTCTTTATTGCACACAGTAAAATATTTACAAGCAAGTCAGAAAGAATAAATACATGTATAAAGGTGAGCTTAACTCTACAAGAGTTTACTTAACAGATTTTGATAGAATTCCGAATTTAGATAATTTAGGTTCTAGAATAACATTGGCTCTATAATTTTAGGAAATAAACCCCTAGAGGGTTAAACAGGGTAACGTTTCAATGTTTTTTTTTATGATGTTCGGAATATGGATAGTTTAGGCTCTATAATCACATCATCTTCCTGCCTTTATGTGGGGTCGGCACAACATGTCTTCCATTTATCTCTGTCATTGATCATCTCAGTACTCACTCCTTTCTTACCCATGTCATCTTTCACACAGTCCATCCATCTTTTCTTTGGCCTACCTACCTCTACCCTTGTATCCATTCACATTGATTACCTAATGACATTAATCTCTTCTCATAACATGCCCATACTGGGTTATGATGACAGACTTTTGCGGTCGAAGCCGCGGGTAACAGCTAGAAGTTTGTTTTTTTTTTTACAAGGCGCTTTTTGGCCTAAGGGTGATGTGTTCAGGAAGTTTATCGGCAGACTGACTCGAGACACCCCGCATAAAATTATGTAGTTTATTAATAATTGTGTTTTATGTAAGTATATACATTTTTTAGTAACTAATTATAACAATAGCCCAACTTTTTTTTTTTTTTATATATTTCACTAATTAATGAAACTCTCCCTAGGACACCCGCGGGGTTCATTGTATATTACTCGTATTTGCCCTTTGAAATTGTTAGTCTTTATGTGTTTTTGTGTTGTGATGTTTTATAGAAATAAATTATACTATCTTAAAATGATAATACAGTATTTTATAGTAGATACTCAACTCACCCTGCAAAAGTCCTAACAGGTTCGTACAGCAGCAGAAGTGTGGGTTCGTAATACCCGTGCAGGAACTGGATATCGAGGATATTGTCTATCTTCTCATCCAGGTCTTTGAGCACTATGACGTACGAAGCCAGGGTCGGGGCGCGGGTCACTTGTTGGGTTGGCACCTGGAGGTCAATGTAAGCCGAGGTTAAGGTTAAGGTTAAGGTCAAGGTCACGGGCAAGGGCAAGTTCAATGTCTGTTTATTAAAAAAAACAAAACATGATCACGACAGTAATCCCCAAGCTCGGTAGATATCTCGTGAGGTTAAGGTCAAGGTTAAGGTCAAGGTCACGGGCAAGGGCAAGGTCAATGTCTATTAATAAAACAAAACCTGATCACGACAGTAATCCCCAAGCTCGGTCGATATCTCGTCAGATCTCTAGTTTATTTTATCTTTGAGGATATCTAAAGAGGGTAGTCAGTGGCACGTCCAGACATGATATTTGGTACACGTCTACATTGTGAACAGTAGTTAGGTACCGTACGTGACAGGTTGCAAGCCCATCGCCCCTTATAAGAATACTAAACTTATAACAGACACCTTCGAATTTTTGTTCTAAGTATGCAGGTTTCCTCACGATCATATTTTGTAAATACATTAGTATACATAATAACACCCAGACACAGAACAACCATTTCTGTTAATCACAAAAATGTTTATCCTGGGTGAGAATCGAACTCACAACCCATCGGCTAAACAGGTCCAGATATTGTTGACCGTTTTGCGGAGTAGTACCCTGGAACCATACCTAGGTATATATTATTTTTCATTAAGAATTGACCCAAGGTGTAGTATTGGGTATAAAAGTGCCTAAATACAGAATTCTAAGGGTTGAAGGTTCACAGCTCAGTTGGTAGTAGCTCTGTCACTGTAGGATGTAACTGTTACACTGTTTCGATCTCCACCCAGAACTAACATTTGTGATGAACTCAGATGTTTGTTTTGTGACTGGGTGTTTTTATGTATAATCAGCCATCTGGTTTCCATAGTACAAGCTTATTTTGACGCTAGATGGCGTAGTGTGAACTGTCCTTCTTCTTCCTGCTCCTTTCCCACGCGATGTGGGGTCGACACAACACGTTTTCTTCTTCCATTTCCCTCTATCATCCGTCATCTCAGTACTCACACCGTTGTGTGAACTGTCCACCAACATTTATTAAAATACTAGCTGTCCCGCCGACCTTCGTACCGCCTTTTTATAGTGACTTGTATTCTCTTTGACAGTGAAGTCTTTCTATTTGAAAGTGGAAATAGGTTAACGTGGTATGGGCATGTTATGAGAAGAGATGAATGTCATGTGACGAGGAGAGTATTAGATATGAATGTGGATGGATACAGGGGTAAAGGTAGACCAAAGAAAAGATGGATGGACTGTGTGAAAGATGACATGGGTAAGAAAGGAGTGAGTACTGAGATGACGAATGATAGAGGGAAATGGAAGATCACATGTTGTGCCGACCCCACGTAACGTGGGAAAAGGGCAGGAAGATGATGATGATGATTCTCTTTGACGTTTTTATGTGACGTCACACGGGAACGCGGTCGAACGGGATAAAAAGTATCCTATGCCCGTCTCCTGGTTCTAAGCTACCTCCTCACCAATTTTCAGCCAAATCGGTTCAGCCGTTTTTGAGTTTTAGATAGTGTAACTAACACGACTTTCTTTTGTATATATAGATTTATATTTATGTAATAGGATTTCAAGAATGTATTTTACATAGCAGGTTTTTTTCTTACATTGACCTCTGTTAGTACTTAGTATAAAGCCGGGTTTAGGGCTAGTTTCACCGTGCTCTGTTAATTAACTAAAACCTTATTAGCCATTTAATCGCCTGTTAAAGTTGTGTTGTGTTCCACCATGTCCTGACATAGGATTATCTTCCGTAAAATGAAATGACGTAAAATAGATAACGATACTTTAACATTCTTGTGCATTTTGATGCCCGATCAAGTAATGCTTTGTTAAGAAGAGTTTGGTGAAATTTCACCTTAGACTGCCTATTCTCTTCAACACAATGGTACCCTAAACAACCTCTAACAGAGATTCCGTTTGCCATTACTACAAATCGGTGTGCAAAATTTCGTAGTTCGATTTTTACAAAATTTGTTTTTACTGTCCATTAGTATTATTGTACGATTGTAAATCCAAGATCTATTTACCTTTATTTATTCAAACATAATTTAACTTTATTTACAGAAATATACAGATCTATCATAATATTCACACTATAAAAATACTTGACAGTTGAGCTGTCTAAGAACCGTTACAAACGATCTATAGATAGCTCAACTGATCCAGATCGCTGATGGAAGCGTCCTCAAGACGCTGACGGCATTACCACGTTGAATGGAAATACTGATACGTTGAGCCAAATGTGAGCCAGATCTAGGGTCCTGCGTCCTCTCAGTCAGATGCCCTGCCAGGCTAACATAGCAACTCCGACAAAATTTGGTCGACGCCGACGCTTTGGTCGAGCATGCTGTCTCATATTCGCATGAGAAAGAACGAGACAAAGCAGTCAACACAATTTTGTCGACTGGCAGGATTGGAGAATAGGATAATTATCTTTCACACCTTATATTTACGACGACCTTATCTTGAAGTTGTAAGTGCTACTTATTAGTGGAAACTTTACTGGACCATGCAAAATTTGTAGTGATTATATTTTTAAGATTTATAGTTTTTCCAAGTAAAGTAAATAAATAAATTAGAAAATAGGTAGCCAAATAAAAATCTACCTAAATTTATTTTATTCAGAAGTGGATACAGTTATGCGTAATTAAATGATTGGATTGTTACGAGTATGTTGTGCATTTTGTCGTTAAAGTTGCATTATTAATGGCAAATCCTCCTCAAAATCAACTCACTATTTTAGTTACCTACATGTAATTTGTGGATAATTGATCTACCTATATTAATAGATTTTTAATGAAAGGGCTAATAATTGAACAAAGTATGCATATATTTAGTTATTTCTCTTTTGCCAACTAACTACTTAGAAAACTGTGTAGTTCTATGTATGTATGTATAAACTATCAACTATAATGTTCAATCCTAAGTTATTTCTCTCGAGCCTTGGGATTTACGTAGGGTCCTAATTTAAACCTTTATTTATTCAATCCTGTTCAAGAAAACCATTCAAAGTTAAACAAAAAATATATATTTACATTTTTCTTATTCTCCGCAAAGGGCTTGGCCTCCAAGGGGTCTCCTTCCTCCTGCAGATCCTTCCGAAACGGTAGCACTGCCAGCTTCTTGCCGTAGAGCAGCATGACTGCGCAGCGGCATTCAGGGTCGACCCGGATCCAAGGTATATGTGGATGGACAGTCCAGCCACCCTGGAAAAGGTAGGTTTAGCATTTTATTTATGGATAATAGACAAGCAGCTATGCTGATAATGTCTAAATTAACAGTATTGGAATGGTATTTCATTAATAATTTTTGTTGATTTTTCTGACCATTGATTTCAGTGGGCGATTATGGATCTTTGCTTACAATCAAAGTCAATACTTTTTCATTGTAATCAAGTGATTTGTAAGCTGCGCAGTATTGTTCTTCGGGAGCAATTGGAGGTATGAGGAGGGGGGGATGGAACTGTACATGTGCAAACTCGCACCTGTGGCTAATTTCACGAATGTCTAGATCCGTTGGATGACCTATACATAAAAAACAAATGGTTGTTTATTCAATCAATTTGATTGACATTTGACAAGTGTTGATTGTATCAGAGTTCCATAACTAATCGCACTTCAGAGCCAGTTGTCGAACTTTTGAAAATAAAGAATCAAAGTGAAGATACATTATTTAAAATGAAGCCTGTGATGTATTGAGTCCATATATAAAAAATTTGAATTTACCTTCATATCGTCCTCTTCAAAATAATGCATGCTGAGTGTTATCAAGTTGTTTGTATGCAGATCATATTGCAGTACCGACATCTTGGCTTCCCGGAATGAAACTAGTAGTAAGTCTCGTCCGGCACTCGGACACTTGACCGATGCCAATGACATGATATTACCCCACAGGGTGTACGATGCCAGGCATTCTAGTTTCATCTTCGGCGGGATTGGTTGACCGGCTGTAAAAAATGTGCATACATTTCATAAAAAATAAGTATCAAGAACAATAGTATTCTGTCGAGAAGGGAAACAGACTTGATCATAGTTACATGGGTAAGAAGCTAATAGAATACTTTTGTTATGCTTGTTGGTAGCCAGCTAAGACAACAACAGATCTTGTTTGATTCCAGACGGTTTTTTTTTGTATTTGTATTTTGTAGGCTTATCACAACTAAGTACCTAGGTACTGTACCATATTCCAGGCTTTTGTTCTTTTTTTATTGGTTCCTATACATCTAGGTGTTACAAGGAAGAGGTGGGTTGTGTAGAAATGAGTTCAAAGGCTTACCGGCATTGACCTCCTTTGTAAATCCTTCGGGCAGTAGCCGAAAGACTTTGATGATGTTGGCACCAGCGGTAACCAGGCACATATCTTCGCTATTGAAGAAGCAGCAGCTCACAGCGTGCTCTATCCCCGTGGCGGGGTGAGTTTGGCGGCAGATAGAAAACATTTTCACAGCTTTTTGTTTCTCGTTTGAGGTTATGGTTTAGCACCGATTTGTTGTAACTCGATGGGTGAGAGGAATTCTCTTTGGGGCGATTTATTACAGCATTTTTATTGGGTTTTCGCGACTTCACGTAAAGAATATCAAGAGCACAAAGTTTTTAGTAATTATTAACGATTTACAAAGCAAACTGAAAAGGACAACAATTACCATACCACCAAACCACAAACAACCAAAGAGAATAAAACAAACAACTGCTAGAGGGCTAGGATTATTGAGTGTTTTTTTTTTCTCTATGACAAACAAACACAGAGTACAATACCTATGTACCTATGTACCTACCTACTCCTAAATGACAAATAAAAAATAACTTTGTTCATTCATTTTACCTCAGAGTAAAGATAGTCATTTTACAAACAATGAAACAACGCGGGAATAAACCATAAACAATTTTTAATTTATTTTTTTTCTACTGTTTTTGAATGACAGACAAGTTACACAAACATGTCCGACTGACGTGACGTGACGACTGACTTCAGATCAGACTTTATTTATTGTGATTGTGGTGTGATGTGAATCAGTAAATTACAAAACGATTTCCCAACGATATGATATCATTTTTCTCTAAACTTTCATTGAATAACGCCGTACCGAAGTCTCCTATAGAAGTCGCCCAGCCAGCTTATATGGACAAAGGTGCTACGCTCCAACAACTCGGGTACAAAGATGAGAACGACCTGAGGGAGACGATCTACGGTTAGTTTTGGCCAAATTTTGTGTTTTTTGGACTTTTAACGAGTTCTGGATCGTATATTTGAGTTCTAACGCGTGTTGTGTTGTGTTTTAGACTATTTACGGACGATTCGGGACCCGGAAAAGCCGAGTACGCTTGAGGATTTGAAAGTAGTCTATGAGGAAGGTATTTTTGTGAAAGAGCCTACGGCAGACAAGGTCCCAGTGATCAGAGTGGAGTATAATCCTACAGTGCCTCATTGCTCGCTGGCGACTCTTATTGGATTGTGCATAAGGATCAAAATTCAGCGTTCTATCCATCATCCGGTGAAATTGGATATCTATATAAAGAAGGGGGCACATACAACTGAAGATGAGAGTAAGTTTTTTCTATTTTGCCATTATACCAACATGAAACAGTGAATTGTATACTTGGCTCAACGAATCAAGGCATTCGTGAAGTTAGCCCCAAGAGCTGCGCAGTATCGTTTTTCGGGAGTAATTGTAGGTATAAGGAGGGGGGGGGGGGGAAGGAACTGTACATGCGCAAACTCGCACCTGTGGCTAACTTCACGAATGTCTAGATCCGTTGGAAGAACTGTACATAATGAAGCAATATGAAACAGATAATAAGAATATTATTATGGTTCCTAAGAAGTAGATTAACCACAATCTTATTTTGTCTCTGCAAAAGGCCGTAGGTAGGTACTTATACTTTACATTGTAGACTGGTTTACATTGTAGATGAGTTATTTACATTTCATTTATCTAACTAGATTAGAATAGGTATCTTGGCCATGAACATGCATTAATTGTTGTAAAATAATTTAAATCTAGGTAGTTCATCTAATATTTGTCTTCCAGCTTCTAAGTTTGAAAGACAAGCTCTAAAATCAAAGTAAAAAAGGTTTTTAAAACAACGGTAAAATATCAAATTGAGTAGAATGGCCCACATTATGTTTTTGTGTATTTATTATAATAGTAGTTGTGTATTATGTGCTGTATGATAGTTAGAAGCATTTGACTAGAATAATGTTGTCTCTGTTACACAGATAATGTAATAACATAAATGAACTCATTATCTTGTGTTTGCATAACATGCTAGTATTATTTCTAAACAATAACTTATCATAATTGATCCAACTGATTTATAAAGTCACATAGAAGCAGTATTAACCTTTCTCAATAACAAAAAGGTTGTCCATAATATAAAAAAAATCCTTCTCTGTTTACAGTAATCTAGTTATTGACACATGTGGTGGACCACTACTCATTGGTTTCGTCATTGTTCTCACTTTCGTCATTGTTCTTAACAATATTGGTTATATCATAAAATATTAAAATATCAAATTTGAGTAGAATCATCCATGTATGACCCAGTTTCAAAAAACAAGTGTGTTAGGTTTGATCCTCGCCCAGGACAAACATTTGTGTGATGAACATATATCTGTGTCTGGAGGGTTATTATAATTTTCTATGGACTATTTATTTACAAAAACAAGTAAGTATATGGTATCTTTAAAGATCTATTCTTGATTCTCTAAGATCATTCAGAATATACTAAAGCACTTTCCTAATATAGTTATCCCAAAAATTTAAATCTTTGGCCAACAAACAAGATGGGAAGACGACCTTAAACTTACAGCTGGTAAACACTGGAGAAGGGTAGCACTCGACAGAAACCAGTGGAAAGGGTTAGAGGAGGCCTATGCCAAGAGGCACACCGAACTTCGGGACATCTTATAATTAAACACACTACCTAAATGCATTTTGTAAACCTAAGTTCGGAATAAATGGCTTATTATTATTATTATTATTATCCAAATGGTATCTTGATAACAGTACCTGCCTATGTTTAGAATTGTTAGGTTACTGTTGTACTTACTGCTATCTATAATAGAGATATTATTTTGATAACAGTAGGTAGGTATATAGAATGCTTAAAAATTTTCAATGACTCCCCAAACTAGTCTCATTTATATTTTGTTGGGAATCTGTTTGTTAATTTTTTTTTTTGTTGAATGCTAAGCAGACATTAAATAACCTACCTCCAATGAGAATATAATACACATCCTACTAATATTATAAACGTGAAAGTTTGTAACAATGTATGGATGGATGTATGTTTGTTACTCTTTCACGCTAAAACGGCTGAACGGATCTGAATGAAATTTGGCACAGATATAGATTATGGTCTGCAATAACACATAGGCTACTTTTTATCCCAGAAAAATGAAGGGTTCCCGTGGGATATGTGTTTTTGTTTGTCAAGGTATAAAGCGGGCGAAGCCGCGGGCGGAAGCTAGTAAATTATAAATCAGGTCTCGATGATAACGTTGTTGTGTGATGACGCGTTTATCAACTTAGCTGTACAAACCACACTTGCTTGACCTTCATGTTCTAACAAATAGCAAACTATTCTACTTTGAATTCTGACTGGCCTTACATCTTAGCTGGTAGTAGTTGTGCCTTCTCTGCTGTTGGTTGTGGGTTCGATTCCCACCCAGAATATTTGCCTGATGTATGCAGATGTTTGTTCTGTGTATGGGTGTTACTATGTATTCTATGCATGTATTTACCAAATAAAATATAATTATTCTATCAGCTATCTGGTTCCCATAGTAGGTACAAGCTTTGCTTAGTTTCGGGCTAGATGGCGTTATGTGAAATTTTAAAAAATCAAAATTTAATGCCAAATCTTATTGCACCACACATTTGGCTAGATATCTTAGGAGAAATTTCTTAAAATTATAATCAATCTTGATATTAAGAGATCATTTTAGAAAGTAAGGCAAAAGTGCCCAATGCTCCCTATGGTAGAGAGGTTTGGACACACCCTATGGGAGGCTTGGGCATGACCTATAAAACACTCTAAATCCACAATAGAATCCAAAAATATAATAAAAACCATCTTAAATAGTATCTTAACATATCTAAGATTAGGTTTAACCCATAAAGGTTGTTTTTATATTAAAGCTGCTGTTTTTATTTTTAGTCCTCTTGATACCTCTTCTATATGGCTCGAAATATCAAATCTTTGGGAATTTCCCGTCGCAAACCTTTTTGTTTTAATTGGAATGGCATCTTTCTGTAAATAAACATAATCTAAATAGTTATTAATAAGAATTTTAAAAAATCTTCCTGCACTCAACATATAGGAGGGCATTGGGCATGCCCAAATCTCCCTCATATCAGAATGCCCATTACTCCCTCTGTTTACATTTTCAACATAAGTTACCGGTATTTTTTTTTATTTAGGTATTTAAGCGTGAATTTCAGTTTAATTTATAACTTAGTATATATACAATAGAAATATAATAAAAAATAGACCTACCTTTCGTTAGTTTTTTCTTTAATACGATCCGAAAGCACAACAAAATAGTCGGTTTTACGAGCGCAAAACCTTCAAACGTGTCTGTGTTTAACAACGGACAGAAATGACAGATAGTATATGGATGAACAGTTTTGCCAGTCGGTAAAGTAAACTACCAAATTACCAAAAAAATAAAATCTGTTACCGGATCAGAATAAAAAGGGGTGCCCATCTCTCCCGACTGCCCGTCCCACCCCTACCTCCCCTACTGTAGGAATTCCATCTTAGTGCGCCTCTAGAACCAGAAAGAAAGTTACCTTCAAAATTACAGGTCCTTGGGACTAATGTCTTAGGCTGTGCATTGATTGTGTTAGTCATCAGGTCAGTAACCTCTGAGATACACTTTAATCCTTTCACCACACTCGCTCGAAAGAACTAGAGACATGATAAGAGAATAAAGTTTAACAATGTTATGTTATTCTTCTAAAATATAAAACTCTTTAGTAATAGTAGGTATATGTTTGCACGAGAAGTACCTACACCGTTATAGAAATATTATTTCCTTGTTTCAGTCAATAAACAGATCAACGACAAAGAGAGAATTGCAGCAGCAATGGAGAACCCCAATCTAAGCAACCTTGTCGAAAACTGTATCGCTGACGAGGAATAGTAATTAATGATTCACGTCACAATGGCTCCCGAAGTCGCCTTCACGAACATAGGAGACAAAAACGAATTCACAAAATTCACTAAATCACTCGCGTATAAAAGCGTTCAAGTTATAGTTGAGTCTAGGAAAGGGATAAAAATTGAAGCGAACACCAAATCTGTGACTTCAGATACGGATTGGTTCAACCTACAAATACCGGATTCTTCGGAAGTTAATCAAGCTACCAAAAACGCTCTGCCGTCCGATAGGGTACTGGAGACAATCAGATCACAACTGCATGTCGAGATCTCCGTACAAACTGAAGATGGAGACGAAATGGTTTTGGAGCTGTGGACGCTTGGTCTAGACGAGACGCAGTTCGATACGTCCTTAAAAGCTATGAATACGGTCTATTTCCGCATGGGAATACTCCTGAAATCGCTAATAACGATCACGAGAATAACGCCAGCGTATCACTTGTCGAGGAAACAGCGAACGGAATCTTTCACAATATTCTACAGGGTGTACAACGGGGAACCGAAACTGAAAGCTTTGGGGGAATCAGTTAAGAAAATACAAGCCGGTATGCTGAAAACACCGTTGGGAGGTATTTGCTTTTCAGTTGCCTACAGAACCAATTTTTCCATATCACCAAATAAGTCGGAAAAAAACAAAACTCTGCTACTCAAAAGCGACCATTTCGAGCTAAGTCCTAAACACGTAATTTTTGAGTCAAAAAAGAAGAAAGAGCCTAAAGAAAAAGTATCTAGAACTGTTAATCCTGTAGATTTAAACAAACCGCTTCGTCTCGCCGCGTTTGCAGATGAACTTATCCTGCAAAAGACATACGAAGATTTCTTTTCCAAATTCCCAATTCCAAAATGCAGATCCAAACCAATCACAACTGACAACAGTCTGGTTATGACTAAAAGTACGCAGGATTTAGATGTTACGCCTTTATCCAAAAGTCCGACATCTTTAGACCTGCCTCCTAAAAAGTTCGCAGGCTTTCGACATGAATTGGAACCTCCATTGAAGCTCCTACATTTCCCGTTCGCTGATAACCATCCAATACGCGAGCTAGCAGAGTTTTACAAAGATTTCTTCAACGCTCCTCACCTGAAACTAGCTGAAGATTTTGATCTGTCTAGCAAAACTAACTTGAAAGAAGATTTGGAAATGCTGAACGAAGATTTGTCTAAAGATCTAGAACTATACGAGAGCTCTGTTCTGGAATTCGATGAGCTTTTGGCAGATATGTGTAGATCCGCGGAATGGAGTGGGAATTAGGGATCAATATGTGGTATGGTGGTGGGTGAAGACTGATTATTTGAAGATTGTATTGGAATGGTTGGATCGGAAAGATGTTACATCTACATGGATGATATTGTTACAGTGAACCATTTACAAAACACTAACCTTTTTGTACTGTTGTGTGAGTGGTGTAAGCAGGACTTTCATTCATTGTAATTATGTGTCCATAATAGTAAGATGGTAACTATTTAAGTTCCCCTACTTATAACTTAGGTACTGGGTACCTAGGCACTTGTTTGTACTGAAATTAACTTTGATTTCTTACTATGTTTTTTATATATTCACGCCCTTTTCTGTACGATAGTTCTTAGCTACTACGCTCTGTGACTAATGTAAATATTACTTTTAAAAATCCAAGTTATGTTTACTTATCCTGTTAATCACAGTTTTGAATTATTTTACATTTGTTATATATTCCTATTTCAATGTACAAAATCTACATACCTACCGTCTAGGTTTTAAATTAGATTGGTAAATTAGACTAATTAAATTGTTTAATAGAATGTTTTAGATGTAGTTATGGAAATAAATTGATCATGATTATGTATCTACGATTACTTCCCTAAACTTCAGAAGCTTACGAACGTATCTAGGGTTGGTTCCCAACGAGTCACAACAGATCCAGTCAGTGTGTCGCGTTGGGAGTTTTCTGGTGTAGGTACCTATCTAGTTTAAGCCGCCGTGGGCAAGCATTGCTCGAATTGATGCTCGAATATCGTTGGTTTCGCAGTTTCTACCCTAAAAAGTCTTTACTTTAGCTATACCCAAGTGTTATTTTTTTAACTAATAATTGCAGATAGGTAGCTAATTAGCTGCTATGCTAATGGGAGTAGTTAGACTGAATTTGATTGAAGCCTACATATTGCAAAAAGCTATAAAAAACATGATCTAGCCAGACTCGTTTAGTAAGTTTGGTACCTAGATTATTATCACAAATATTTTGATTGTTTTTTTACCTTTTTGGTATTCCAGACTATAATCTACATCAGTGCTAAATTTCATCCAGATCCGTTTAGCAGTTTCAGCGTGAAAGAGTAACGAACATACATCCAGCCAGACATCCATACATTCTTACAAACTTTCGCATTTATAATTTTAGGATGGGTTCACATATCCTGAAAGAAAGAAAAGAAAAACCATTTATTCATATTATCCTACTTGCTCCTTTAGGGATAGCATTCTAAAATAGCATACATACCTACATACATAAAATTATATCACGCCTGTTTCCCGACGGGGTGGGTAGGCAGAGACCACGGATCTCCACTGGCTACGATCCTGACATACCTATTTGCTTTATAAAAAAAAATATTCTAAAATAAAACCAGCAAATACTTAGAACATAGATTTATTAGAATTTCCTGAAGGATTTCTTGGAGCCCTTGCCTTTGGATACCTTCAGCACGTTGAATCTGACAGTTTTGGATAAAGGTCTGCATTCTCCAATGGTCACAATATCTCCCAACTCCACGTCCCTGGAATAGAAGGAATACTTGTTTAGAACAACTTCAGGTTTTGGAATGGAGTATTTTTAGAGGGGATAAGTCAGATATTGGGTTAGAAACACGTTCTTCGTCAATTGGTATTCGGAAGACCGTCGTGTGAGTTTCATCATTTAGAGATGAGCATTAGCAGCTCAATATTATTGATTCATCTTCCCTTTTTTTTGATCTTTATTCTCTTTTTACCTCTCCCTTGTTTACATCCAAAAATGATTGATAAAAATTATTAAACAAAACTTGTAAGGCTTGTAAAACTTGAAGGGAAATATTCACGAAACTTGACACTAAATTTCATACTTGAAACGCCTTCGTGGATTTGCCATAAATTAACGATAATTTGTCGACTTTCTTTCCTCGACGCTATGAGTTTAAATTGCTGTGTAATTTAAAATAAAAAAAATTACATTGCTTTAACATGTACAGCTGTGAATTTTCGATATAAATTTTTGGCATAATTGACAAGCCCCGCCTACCACAGCACATTTTTTGTGGCGTAATTTTTTAGCTCAAGGAACGCTTGCATGTATTTTCCGTTTACTCATTATATATCATTCAGCAGCCTGAATTTTCAATCAATTAGCAGTTCTCAGTTCCTTGTTAAGACATTTGAGTAGTCCACTACCGACCATCTTATTGATGAAGAATGGTAGTCAATATATTCTCACCTGAAGCAAGGAGACAGATGCACAGACATGTTCCTGTGTCTCTTCTCAAAACGGTTGTACTTGGGCAAATAGTGGAGGTAGTCCCGACGGATCACTATGGTCCTCTGCATCTTCATCTTCTGCACCACTCCGGTGAGGATGCGGCCTCGGATGGAGACGTTGCCAGTGAACGGACACTTCTTATCAATGTATGTGCCTTCAATTGCCTGAAATTGTAAGTTATTGGTGTTAATAATTATATGAAATGGCATAAATATTCAAACTTTTTTAAGGTTTAGGTTTATACTATTTTTTACAGAGGGAAACCAAATGTTACAAAATTTATCTATACAAAGAGGAAAGTTTTGTATTTTTGTAACAAATAAACTCAAAAACTACTGGACCGATTTCAAAAATTCTTTTACCATTAGAATGCTACATTATCCCTGAGTAACAGGCTATATTTTATGTAGGTACCTCGCGAACAAAGCCGCGAGCGGAAGCTAGTTCTTGATACTTAAATTGACCAATCCACTATCTTTATATTCAAGTCATTTATTTATTTATTTAATTTTCGGAAAACCAACAGCTAACATAAAATGACATTAAAAAAGAAAAAATGAATGAATGTGTAGATTCCTAGATTCTTTTGGAAATTTATACAAAAGTGAATTGTATATGTACTTAAAAAGTTGGTTAAACAGGATATCTTTAGACAGTTCAATCAGAAAATGGGTTAGAAATACACTTGTCTTCATCATTTGGTAGTCAGAAGACCGTCGTGGGGTATCATCATTTGAACAGTCAGAGATTCCTAATAACTTATTTACATTTTGGTTTTACACATAATAGCATTAGCAATTCAAGCTTTACTATTAGCCAGTCAGTACCCATACCCACCGAACAAGCCAATTTTGTTAAAAAAAAAAAACACGATTACAACTGTAATCCCCGGGCTTTGTAGATATCTTCTCAGATCTCTAGTTACTTAGATCTTTGAGGATACCTTATAAGAATACTAACATAATATGACCCACACCTTAAAATTTTTGTTAAATAACATAAAATTAGCTGTAAAGTATGTTTATTAAAATACCTACTAGATTATAAAACATCTCTACATCATTCTCTAGTTTAATAAAACATGTACATACTTATTTTATATTATAAAATGACTTTGTTTCCATAATCACCACCTTACCATGAGCAGTTAGTAATTCAAGCATCCCCACCACAGTAGCAGAATGCTCAAGCCAATGATTGGAGTTATAAAATGACAATCAAGCGTGATAGTTAATAACAATGAGATGAAAGAAGACCGGAACAAATTTAAATGTATTTGACGACTGATAATGGATGATATAAACAAAGATTTCAACAGAATTTCATGAAAATTATTGAGAATTGTGAAGAGATTATTGATACAATTTCATGAAATTCTATTCTGATGATACCAAGATCTTTGTTATCATAAATGAACTGATGTGACTTTCTGGAAATCCACAAAAAAATATTGCAAAGGATGATGAATATTTAGTAAAATTCCATACCTAATGAGATACTAGATATTCATCATTATTTTCAATATTCTGAATCAGATAATCCTTAGAATAAATGACATGACACCAAGCCAGCACCGTAGCATCCACCACCAATAATTCTGAGAACAGACCTCGAGTGGTGTCTTGAAACCTAAACCGACATTCTTAGAATGTCTCATGTCCTTCCGCTTCAGCCCCCCCTTTTTGTTGAGGAAGACCGTCGCTTGTTTCTGAAACGCTTTCTCTGTCTACAGAAAAAAAATACATATTAGCTCGGTTATTGGTAGTAAGTTTACCTCTCTTGGGGTCTTGAAGCCAAGCCCCAGGTCTTTGTGGTACCTCAATGGCTTGCGACTACGTTTTATACCAATTCCCTTCTTACGGTTCAGGAAAATGGTAGGTTGCTTTTGGAATGAACGTTCCGTCTGCAAGGGTAGGCATTATTAGACTAACTACTACACATAAATGTAACTAAATGTGAAATTAAAGTTAACATAACCTCAAATAGCGATAGTCTTGTGGGTTAGTTTCATGTTTATTTTATAGTAAGACCATTCATGTTATCTTTATGGTGACATTTTAGTTGACAGGGGATTAGACCGGAACCCCGTCACGACCGGCTTCTCGAGTACCTAGCTGAAGACTCCCCTTTGCGGGTTAACTCGTGGAATGGTTAAGACGATGGAATCGTCCAGTAAAAGCAACTAACCTAGCAGAAGACTTCGTAGACCCATAGGTAATCATAGCGCATATATGAACTCCAAAACTAATAAACTAAATAGGTAGGTAAAAGGAGAATATACAATTTATGAATTTTATCATTATAGATATGACTTTTGTGACTATTTTCACCACTAAATAGTACTGTGGTCCGCATTGTATGCGGCTATCCACGTGCACCAACTTTGGAACCACATTTTAACTGTTTACACTTTATTTTATCACAGCAAACTAATTGTATTCATTTGAATGATTACAAGACAACACATTTGGGGTAAAATTGCGAGGGAACACGAAAGTTTTCTATTATTTCTTGAATAAACTCGGCACATACCTGGTCCGCCATCTTGCTTGACAACGAAAAGAAATTCCTAATGTTGCTAGGTTTTGAATCACAAAAACTCCTGAACATTCAAAAATTCTACCAAACAAAATGTAGCAAGACCAGGGGCATAACTACAAGATATACCTTTATTTAAATGTACCTGATGTCTCCGAAACGTCACATTTCGAGCTTATAGTAACACTAATTACTTCAAATAGATATCAGATACCTACAACAATAAATAAATAAATACGACTAATGATACCTATACATTTTCTAGTACTTTTGTAGAAAATTCATTTCTACTGCCAACCCTATGTTTTTTTTTTTACAATAGCAATATTTTCACATCTTAAACAACTGTCATGTTTATGTCAACTCGTCCGTCAGTATTATGTCAAACAAAACGTCAAAAACGGCGAATTGTTATGAAAAATAGTCGAACTTGTTATTCGCGTTTTCGCTAAAAATTTAGTTATTCACTTTTATTTTTGGTTAAAGATATTTGTTTTCGTTAATTTTGCGAATCAGTGATGTGATTTGTGCACTTTTCTTGGTTTAAATCGAATGGATAGCGATAGGGATGAGACCAGCCGTTCCTATTGTCATCGGCACGAATTGTTTATTTCTGGTTGATTCGTAATGGAAGAAGTTCGTCAATTAGTGCAGGAGGAAGGTAGAGAAGCCAGGAACCTCATTGCTTTCCATGTGGCTGTCGATACTCCAGGTAAATAATAATAATTTGCTGATGATGTACCAGGATCGTGGGCGGGTGAATAAACCTTCCTACCATCTTCAGAAACTTATCCTGAATTGAATCAAACCTACAGTTTACTAGTCCGATTTCAAATGAAAACTAAATACTTACGATTTTGTACTTCTAATTATGATTTTCATCTAAGATAGGTAGGTATTAACCTGTGGTATACCGGAACGCAGATCAACGGGAGACATAGATAGATTTTCTATTGTGTGGAATCCCGGCATACCACAGGTTAAGTTCTACCATCTACACCAGATTCAGTACAGTAGTCACATCTGCGTTCTTCTCTTTGTGGGTAAAAGATTAAAGTGTGCCCCAGAGGTTCCTTTTTAAATATAAAATAAATATCGGTTGACAATTCACACAATGCCATCTAGCTCCAAACTAAGCAAAGATTGTACTATGGGAACCAGATAGCTGATGAATAATTGTTTAAGTACTTTTTTGTAAATACATACTTAAAATAAATAATGACACCTAGACACAGAGCATAAGTTCATCCCACAAATGTTTATCCTGGATGGGGATTAAACCCACAACCTACAGCACAGAAGGCAGAGCTACTAACAACTGAGCTATGAGGCCAGTCTTTTTGCACAGCCTATTACATTTGTGATCCCCAGGCTTTACTAGACTTAGATCTAATGGAAAAGAATCCCAAAAAAACATCTACAAAGATCTATGTAAGTATCTAAAAATCTGAGGAGAGGTTTAGGAAGTCTGGAGATTACAGTTGTGAGCTTATTTAATTTCCATTTGTTTCTAAATTATTTAAAACCTATCTCACATAAAATGTATAGTAACTACTTACCTGTAGGCATGACTAAACATTATTTAGGTACTACTATTATTGATCAAACATAGGTAGACCTATAATTTATTCTGAATCCATTTCACATCCTGCCTTTACAGATAGTTCACGGTCAATTGATTTTATTTCGATCGGATCAATCACTTCAAGTTTATGACACGGTTTAGGTACTTACCTAACCTTTATATATACTTATTGCTAATTTCGCTTTTTCGCGAACCAGCTTAAAGTCACTTGATATGAACAATCTTATGTTGTACACACCAGTCTCACCAAGTCTAGAAAGTTAAGATAATAAATGACAGATAGTTATTTAAATTCGAAGGTATGTGTCATAGGTTAGTAAGCGGCGATGGGCTTGCAACCTGTCACGTACGGAATACTAACTACTGTGCAAAATGTGGGCATGTACCAAATGTCATGTTAGGATGTGCCTCTGACTACCCTCTTTAGATCCTCAAAGATCTAAGTAACTAAAGATCTGAGAAGGTATCTACCGAGCCTGGGGATAACAGTCATGATGTGTTTAGATTGTATAAGTTTAAAAACATTCTGAGAATAGTTTATAATAGTTTACTAACTAGATATTCATCATACTCTTACATCTTCCTGCCCTTTTCCCAAGCTTTGTGGTGTTAGCACAACATGTGATCTTCTTCCATCTCCCTCTATCATCCGTCATCTCATTACTCACTCATTTCTTACCCATGTCATCTTACACACAGTCCATCCATCTTTTCTTTGGCCTATCACTACCCGTGTATCCATCCACAATCATACCTAACAATCTCCATATTGCACTTATTCACCATTGTCGAGCATTGTAAAATATTATAGGCTAAATGGCGCTTCTTCATACATGCGCGTCGGTTTAGGGTACTCTGGACTTGGCCTTTCTTTAAGAAATGCGCATGTATGAAGAATGTAATGAGAGTGAATGAAGCAAAAGAAGTATGTCAGGATCGTAGCAAGTGGAGGTCCGTGGTCTCTGCCTACCCCGTCGGGAAACAGGCGTGATTTTATGTATGTATGTATGTATGTAAATAGCGCTATACCTATAAACAAGGTATATAAAACTGTAAGGCTTGTCAATAAAATATTCTGTGACTGGAAATAGTTTTGCAGAAAAGCTATTCTTGTCCCCCGACTTCACAGACTTTACAGATGTGAACCAACTGTGTCTGGCCGGATGAAATAAATCAATACTCTGTTACTTTAAATAGAGTTGACGGCAGACACCAAGAATGTATAGTTTTCTGTTAAAGAATGACATGAATAACATGATCTTACTTAGATCTTTGAGGATATCTAAAGAGTGTAGTCAGAGGCACGTCCGAACACGATATTTAGCACATGCCCACATTTTGCACACACAGTTTAGTATACCGTCCGTAACAGGTTGCAAGCCCATCGCGGCTTATAAAAATACTAAAACACACACCGTCGAATTTTTAGCTCTAGGGTATGCTCACGATATTTTCCTTCACTGTTTAAGAGCACTGGCATTGCGAACATAAATTTTTCGAATGAAAAACTCAAAAAATTGGTGTACGACCAGGTTTGTACCTACGGCCTTCGGATCGTGAGGCAGGGGTGCTCCCACTACACAACCAGTGCTCTTATTTAAAGTGGTTTGGTTCTTAGTTAAAAAATTAGCTTTTGAAAAACTTTTACCGCAAGCTCTTTGGACAACATCAAAGTAATTATAACTTTGATAATATCATACCATGACCTATAAGAATTGTATTGAAGTAGTGTTAATTCAAGCTTGAAACTTGACGTTTCTGAAACATTATGGTCAGAGCTGGTGGTAGCCCTCTGTAGTGTAATCAATGTGCCCCCAGCAGGGCGCGCGCCCCGCAAGCCCCCGCGCGGCGCGCCCCCCCCGCGGCGCCCCCCGCGCACGCCCGCGCGTCTCCGCTCAGCCTCCGCCGGGCGGGACAAGCGCTCCGAGCTCCGCGCGCGGTACTGGGCGCTACTGTTCGGAGACCTGCAGAGAGCCGTGAGTATCACCTTTAAACAGCCGGTTAAAGTTTGATTTTTTTCTTTCTCGTGCGAATACATACGTTATAAGCGAAGTTTTGTCTCTTGTTTTGTTTCACTCTTTCGTGCGAATACGATAAAAGCGTCGACAGAATTTTATCGTGGCTGCTATGTTAGCCTGGCTGGTCGTCCAACGGTATGGTATTTCATTACAAGCTTTTATTGAACTTGCAATCAAGGCTTGAAACCGGTTAATAATTTACCCAAAAAACTGATATTAACCGGTATTTCGATAATAGCGTTCGGAGCGCAAACTCTTTTAAAACTTTAACTGAACTTAGATTAACCGGTTAAAGCGAGCTTCGTCTATGTCGTAAGAGCGCTCAGTGTTGGTTTCTTAGAAAAAGTTGTTTATATACGAGTATATCGATAGATTACTTAGTTAGGTTATTTATTATATTTAAGTTCACATTTTTTCTTATATAATGTTTAATTACACGTGAAATCCTTTAATTGGCTCTCTGATGATATTGATAATTATATGATGAATTGTAAGCTGTGTTGGTTTTCCAATAAATAAATAAATATTTATAGGTACTTTACCCCTGAAGTTTTCGGAAGTAGTCTGGTAACACCCTATATATTTATTTATTTTTTACAGGTCGGCGAAATTTACAACACTGTTGAGGTCCACGAAAACCCGAACGAGTGCCAAGAAGTAATCCTAGTGTTAGAGAACTACACGCGCGATTTCAAAGCGCTCTGCGAATGGTTCAGACTGAAGTGGGAGTACGAGACTACCCCCCCTCCTATGAGGCCACAAAGCTTAGCTTGGGAGATCCGAAAGACTGATTTCGTAAGACCAGAATCAAGACGCACCCATTCAGTGAAGTCTTCTCCGTCTGTGTCAGGCAAAAACAGCCCTTGCCTCTCAGGACATAATACTCCAAGTGGCAAAAACAGTCCGAACCTTACGGGTAAAGCTAGTCCGGGTAGCGGGAAGGTCAGTCCACGTTTGATGCACGCAACCAGTCCTAAAGGTACTATTGAGTTTTTCGGTAGCAAATCGACAAAAATTGCTTCGAAACCTGAAGCAAAAGTCGGGAAAGAGACGAGGCTTTCTGATATCAAAGAGAAAGATGTCAAAGATGTGATTGAGGAAGCTAATAATACTAAGGAAATAAATTTAGCTACGGAGGATAATGCAGATATAGTGAAAGAGGAAATAGAAGCTCAAAAACCGTCTGTGGAGATAGGTAAAGCAAAGGAATGCCTTAACGTAGCTCCGAAAAAAGTAATTGTGAAGTCGCCGAAACGCGCAGTTGGTTTAGAAGAAAAGAAAATTGTCAATGGTCAACTTTCTAGTCAAGCATTGGCTACCGTTGATAAATTAAATGCTATGGAATCTGAGTTCCTTGCAAAGCAACTGATCGAAAACGCAGCTAAAAATGAAAATTTACTTAATCAAGATTTGGAAGTGACTAAGGTGTTGGTTACTAATGATAAGAGCGATGAAGTTACAAATGACATAACGATATCAATCGACTCCATTGATCAAGAAAGTGTCTCGACAGAATCTCCTTCAAAATCTGATGATAATTTCGCTGATATTTCTAATGAGAGCTCGAAATGCGAAGACAAAGTTCCCGAAATAATAAATACTGAATCAAAATCTAATGAATTGACCGTTTCTATTAATAAAATAAAACAAAACAAAAAAACTGATACAAAAAGTACTGAAAGTTTGAATTATGATGATTCAATGGTTAAAATATCTAATGATTGCAGTATAAAGGATACCAAACCAAAAGATATAAGTAACAGTTGCATACTACAAGACAAACCTAAAGACAAAAGCGATATAAAAGATAAGGTCAAAACCAAAACTGAGATGAAAATCAATGAAAAAGATTGTAAACCGCAACCTATTAAAAAGGAAGAGGTAAAAGATAACAAAAAGCCTGATGAAACTAAAGACACAAAAAAAGATGAAATAAAATTCACAGAATATAAAACTCAAATGGAGCCAAAAGCAATTGATTTGATAAAGGATGAGCCAAAAAGACTTGAAACAAAACCTATATTTGAACTAAAACCGACATCTAGACCAGCATATTCGCAGGCAGCTGCAAAACCTAAACTAATCGCTGTTAAAACAGAGGTTAAAACACCGGCGAAAACATTAGCGAGAAGCAAGACTGTAGTCGATATACGACCTTACCCCCCCGCCAAAGCTCGCACTTTCGCAAATCGAAATCAGAAAAGCAAATGCAGCTATCCTTTTAACCTAACTACAGGACGAACAAGCCTTTTCGATGCAGGAGCAAATAAAACACCTAAAAAACTTGTGAATGAGAAACCGATCAAACCTCAAGCTACTCAAATGGCGGCTGGGGATAGTAGGATTCAAACTAAAACAGACCTAAAAAATCGTCCCCCAAGACCAATGTCTTTGAAGATTAATGAAAAAGGCGATAAGGAAGAGAAACTCAATGCTGATTTCGAGAAAAATAAAGACAACGCATACAGCAGCTCGGAAACAGTTGTAACTCAGATAGATATGTCGAGGATTGAATCAAGTGAGAGTTTAAAGACTATTGTCCCTGAAAATGAGCATGATATAACTAACTCCATAGAAGTTTTAAACATAGATGGAAATAAAAACGATAATGAGGGATGGCTAACTGTTAAATCCAGACGCCTGAGCCGAGAGTCCAAGAAATCAAAATCTCATTGGTCCAATCGATTCCACCAACCATCGGCCACGACCAGCCTACCTACTCTAAACATGATCGAATCACCAAAATCGGAAACTAATCCTATCGTAACATCGCAGCTAGATCGAGCGAAATCTGAGCAACCACAAAAACCTAAGGAAACCGTCATCCAAGTTCCCATTGAACCAAAACCAGACAAAGCTAAAGATATGTCGATGATCCGCCAAAAATCTGACGTCACTGGACTAAAAACCAAATCTTCCAGAACTAAAGCGCTGAAGAAAGATAAGAAACTCAAAGATTCAGAAGAGAAGCTGACCAAAAATCGTCTGCACTCATCATTAGAGAGTCTGACAATGGGTCTCGCTCGGTCCCAAGAAAGCACCGCAGACGCTTTCGACTTTGACAAATGGAGATCAGAATTCAAATCAACCTTCAAGTACTTAGAATACGATGATCAAATCCAAGATGATACAGAAATTCTGAAAACAGCAGATCCATCAGAGATGTCTGAGATAGCGGAAATGACTTCACAGATTGAAGAAAATGAGAGAAAGATCAGCTTAGCTCTGGATTTCCAGACGGAAGTGGATCAGAGGAAGCTGTGTGAGGAAGAAGATTTACTTAACAGGCAAATCATGGAGCTGCAGCAGGTTTCAGATATAGATATGGATACAGAAACTGATGATACTGAAGTAAGTTAGATTAACTTTTGCAGCTGTAAGTCTGGATTTTAAAAATGATGAGAAAAAGACTGAAAATAAATAGATGATCTACATTTAGCAGTGGGTACAACAAACAACAATCTTATAATTGCAGACTGATGCAGAAATTTTGTGCGAGGATTCGGCATTGGAGTCGTCCTGCCAGTCTACCGACACGCTCAGCTCCCTGTCTGCGAGGTTGGAAGACCAGTACGAGACGGCCCTCGCGGGGATGTCGTGGGCGGAGCGGGTGGACACCCTGGGGGCTCTGGAGGCGCTGGTGGCTCGAGATCCAGGTACTGTTCAATACTTAAATTTTGACGATAAAAAACAAGTCCTGGTCCATTAGCTGGCAGTAAATGCCCCTTCTTTTTGTCAAAGTGTAATTTTTTTGTGTAGAATAAAGTAAAAATGTTGAGGAATGTGTCGGTGCCGCCCCCAGGGCGCGCGCAGCAGCTGCACGCCAAGCTGTCGCAGGGCATGCGGCGCCGGGGCAGCCTGCAGGACGCGCTGCGCCGCCTGCAGGCCAAGCAGGCGCGCGCGCAGCGCCAGCGCTCGCGCCTGCACGCCGAGCGCGCGCGCCGCATCCACCAGCTGCTGGCGCGCGTCGAGGAGGTCAAGGTACGTTTGCAGGGGCAGCCTGCAGGACGGAGAGGAGGAGGTCAAGGCAGCTCTATTGCATTTGCAAGTATTTCTAACGTAATCTCAATGAAAGGACCAAGGCTTGGAAACCGGAAAAAAAATTCAAACCGTTATCGCTCTAAATAAATACAACCATTTCTTTTCGGTTACATTCTACCGTAAACTCTATTAAGTTTCAGTGAAGAACGATAAATCCAAACGGGTTTCGCTCAATTAACCGGTTAGAAATGACTTCGTTCTCTTCCATATCAGTGAGCTCCGATCCACGCCCGCTCTTACGACGACAAACGAAGCTCGCTTTAACCGGTTAATCTAAGTTTCAGTTAAGGTTTTGCGGTTTTTTTGGTTGCTCTCCGAACGCTATTATCGAAATACCGGTTAATACCGGATTTTTCTAATAAATTATTAACCGGTTCCAAGCCCTGAAAAGGAGCCCCTCGCCGCAGTGATTTAAAAGAACTAATGACTCAATAATTATTGAACCTGAAATGGAACTGATCTAATGAAGTAATGGTTATAGGTGGCCAAGAATCAACTTATTGACGAAAAACGGATTAGAATGGAAAGACGGCTACAGAAAGCCGCTGAAAATCGGGATCAGCATTTAAAGGTTAGTAATTGAAAAAATAAAGTACTTACGTATATACCTGAAGTTTTTTGTTTCCATAAAAGATGATACAAACTAAAAAATCCTAAGATTAAATGTTTTTTGTCTAATTCAATGAATAAACTCAAAAAACATTGTTTTATTTAATTTAAAACAATCGGAGCAAAAATACCGACCTAAACAAAAATAACGGAAAATTAGTGCAGGCCCTTTTTTTATTTTTAGTAGTATAATCCCTTAGTAAAAATTGACCGCGCTGAACGTTGCTTAGCTATTTACTAAGCAAGCTATGAAAATCTATTTTCAGGATATAGTTCGCAAAGCTCATGACGAAGAAGAGAAGCTGCGGGAAATCGCATTTATCAAACAACTTGAGGCCGAGAATAGAAGGCACGAATTCCTGGAGCAGTGCCGTTCGCACACCACTAGGCTCAGGGAGATGCGGCGGGAGAGACTCGACAAGTTGGTAAGATATATTACCTATATTAACAACTAGATGTTGCCAGCGACTCACTCTCGATTTCCGTTCGCCTCGCCCGATCACACTTTTCGTAACGCTCTCGTCACGCATTCACCAGCTTACCTCAAGTCAAGCGTGGGTAAAGAAGTTTTACTGCAAAACTAAACATGATCACGACTGTAATCTCCAGGCTCGGTAGATATTTCCTCAGATCTCTAGTTAGTTAGATCTTTGAGGATATCTAAAGAGGGTAGTCAGAGGCACATCTGGTTCATGCCCACATTTTGCATAGTGGTTGATATTCCTACGTGAGAGGATGCAAGCCAATCGCCGCTTATAAGAATACCAACCTATGACACACACCTTCGATTTTTTGGTTCTAGGGTATGCCGGTTTCCTCACGATGTTTTCCTTCACCGTAGTAGTCTAGTAACATCCTGTATATGTGTATATTAGGAGCAAAAAGCGGCTCGCGAAGCAGCGGTGGGCGCAAGAAAGAAGGCTCTAGAAGCTGCTAGAAAACAGCACGTGGAGAGCATGTTAGAGAAGAGGAAAGAACGAGACGCCAGGGTTGAAGAGCTGAAGGAACAGAAGAAGCAAGAACGAGATGATGCAGCAAGGGAGAAAGTATGTATTTAAATTTTAAATAAATTATATGTACGGTATACCTATATGTATGTAAATACATGTATATATAACCTGAATCTCGGAAACGGCTGCAACGATTTTCATGAAATTTAGTAACAGAGGTTTTCGGGGGCTGTTTAGACCAATATCTAAACATAAAGATATATTGATTATTATTATAAATGTCCTGCATTTGTTCTACTATAAAAATAAACTACTATAAGTTATTTAATACCATTAGACTTGCAACACTGTATCGTTAATTTCCATGTTTTGTGTTATGGCAATAATACTTCTTCTTCTTTTTCTACGACTGATATAGCGAGCGAGTTCCGAGTGTTAAATATTGTAATTTAATTATAATAAACACCAATCAAACGTTCTCACGCATTTTATTTCGTACAGGGGCCATAAATCGATCTAGCTAGGATTCAATTTTGGAAAACGTCGTTTTATCCGTGTTTTACCGAGTAAACCGAGCAAAGCTCGATCATCCAGGTACTATTTATTTAAAAAATAATAAGAAACATTTTTGTGTTGTCAATTTTGTGTAATTTTGTATTTTTTTATTAATATTAAAATTTGTGACATTTATTTATCATAATGTATAGGGATGGGCCGAAATTCGGTTCACATTCGGTTCAACCGAATTTCGGCAGCTTGAACCGAACTTCGACATTCGGCCGAAATTCGGTTCAGATGCCGAACATTAGGTACAAGAAAATGAATACCTACTTGCACTATTGTGAGTGAAATTTAATAGAATTAGAATAGCATTACTGTAAATAAAATAAAGTCTTTTAATCACTTTTTAGTTAGTCTTGAAAATCTCTGCCTAATTTAATTAGACATAAAAATTAGACATAGGTAGGTACTATTACAAAATTGATTGTAAATTTCGTAAATTGAATAAAAAAAATAACGTTTTTGGTTCACAAACTAAACATTCATTAACATCAAGTATTTTTCATTACAATTAAAGGGTATTTTTTTCAACGATCAAATTAAACAAACTTTTCTCATATATCTACTCACTCATATTTAAAATTTACTAGAGGCAGGTTATGGTGCAAAAATACCGAAGACTCTGCCTTATCTGGCAGAAGTTTGTTACGTTTTTTTTTCATATAGATACGTTTCCTGCCTGCGAAAAAACGACGTGTCGCTCTCGAGAAAGCGCGCGAAATTGAACCGAAGTTCGCCCGAACTTCGGCCGAACTTTTGATTTTAACCGAATGTTCGGCCGAAGTTCGGATTCGGTTCAAACCACATTCGGCCCATCTCTAATAATGTATGTTTGATGGATGGACTGTGTGAAAGATGACATGGGTAAGAAAGGAGTGAGTACTGAGATGACGAATGACAGAGTGAGATGGAAGATCACATGTTGTGCCGACCACACATAACGTGGGAAAAGGGCAGGAAAATGATGATTATGATATATGTATGTAATTCTGAGTGTGTATTAATGTGTTATTATGTCTTATGGATTAATAATCCTACTAATATTATAAACGTGTTTGTAAGAATTAATGGATGTATGGATGTCTGGATGTATGTTTGTTACTCTTTCACGCTGAAACGACTGCACGGGTCTGGGTGAAATTTGGCACAAGTATAGATTATAGACTAGAATAGCACATAGGCTACATTTTATCCCGGAAAATGTCCAGTTCCCGTGGGATAGATTTGTGTTAGTTTTTCAAGGTACCACGTGGACGAAGCCGTGGGCGGAAGCTAGTCTGAAATCAATAAATAATAATGATTTTGAATGAGTTTGAATCGTCTTGCTTTTATAGTAAAATCCTCTCATACATTAAAGTTCGTCAAGTAATATTAGACGCTATTCTCTCAGGCGGAAGGCGTGAAGTCGCGGCTGTCGGCGCTGGCGGCGGCGGCCGAGCTGGAGGCCGACGCCCTGCGCTCGCGCATCCGGGACAAGCAGGACGCGAGCCAGCTGCGCCTGGAGTCTCACCTCCAGGCCATCCGGGAGAAGGCCACCACGGGCCAGAGACAGGCGGTGAGCTACCTTCAGGGTTTGGAAACCGGAAAAGTTCAAACCAGTATCGCTCTAAATACATACCTTTTCTTTTCGGTTACGTTCTACCGTAACCTCTATTAAGTTTCGGTGAACGATAAATCCAAATGGGATTCGCTCAATTAACCGGTTAGAACGAAATGATATCGTTCTTTTCCATATTAGTGAGCTCCGCGACGCGCCCGCTCTTACGACAAACGAAGCTCGCTTTAACCGGTTAATCTAAGTTCGAGTTAAGGTTTTGAAAGAGGTTGCGCTCCGAACGCTTCTATCGAAATACCGGTTTTTTTCTGAAAAATGATTAACCGGTTCCAAGCCCTGGCTACCATATTTTACTGACTGTGAAGGAGGATAATTTATTTAGAGTTGCTTACTTAGTTTTATGAAAGCGGCTAATGTGCATTTAGTACATACTTTTGTTACTAGATGTCAATATTTATTTATTATTCTTTCATAGACGACATCAGAGAGCCAAGAACCGGACAAAAACGAAGACGAAGAAGAAGCGAAGGCCGCGTTAGAGCAAGAGAAAAAAGAAAGAGAGAGACAAAAGAACATGAGAAAGCGAGCTCGGAAAATGAGACAGAAGTTGTTACCTGTGTAAGTGACCAAACTTATTTCAGGTCGAGACGAATCGCTCGGCCAAAATAATATAGTTGTCTATCACCTTTGCCCAGTAGTGGGACGAAATAAGTTAAAAAAAAAAAAAAAATTTCTTATACTTAACACATATCTCTACATAGTATAAAAAAGTCGATTACCTGTAAGTTTGCTTAATTTCGGGCTAGATGGCGTTGTGTGAAATGTCCAATAATATTTATTTTTAAACCCCCCCCCCCCGCCACAAAAAGAGGGGTGTTATAGGTTTAACGTGTCTGTTTGTGTATCTGTCTGTCGTTTAGTTTTTTTTGTGTCATAGATAATTTTATCCCGAGTGTTCTTAGCCATGTTTCATGAAAATCTGTTAAGCCGTTTGAAGATCATCAGCTCTTTTCTAGTTGATGAAAGGATCTGACTACCTTCCATATGTCGTATCGATTCCAAATTTGGTACCGTGCTACTTCAATGATATGGTAAGAACATGGTAAGGGTAACCATGACTTTAAATAATATGACATGTTAGGGTAAGGTTTAGATGTCAGGGGGATTTTGAATTTTGAATTTTGTATTATTTATTGATTACTAGCTTCTGCTCGCGGGGTACCTATATAAAATATAGCCTATGATACTCAAGGATAATGTAGATATTATTCTAATGGTAAAAGAATTTTTAAAATCGGTCTAGTAGTTTTTGAGTTTATTCGTTACAAACAAAAATACAAATATATAAAACATTCCTCTTTATAATATTAGTATAGATTTAGTAATAATTTCATATTTTACAGCATGAAAGTATCGAGAGAGTTCGAAACGGCGGCGAGAACAGCTCTCCACAACATGATCGACCAGCGATCAGCGAAAATGCACAAACTGATCAACCACATCTTCAGCCTGATCAGACCCTTCCTGCCCACTCCTGAAGCTGATGATCATAACGGTACCAAACCCATACTTCTGATACAAACATGATCACGATTGCAATCCCCAGGCTCGGTGGATATCTCCTCAGATAGTTATACACGGTGTATTTTTGGTCAGTTTAAAGCCGGCGCCCACGTAATCTATATCTGTAACCCTACTCAAAAAATAATATAAATAATAATTTTTTTTTTGTTATTAATAAATAACACGAAACTTACTCGATAATATGAGAACCGATAGTAGTTGCTATTCGTTTGTCAGCATGCGAATTCGGCGCACGGCGGCGGGTCGTAGGGACTAGGGAGTCTGCGAGGTCGTTGACTCTGCGCGCCTTACCATGTGTTTAACACACTTTTTGTTAATCTTTTCGATTATTCAGTTCCGTACGAAATACTTATCAAATTCAATAACTAAACCAACGACACAAATACGATTAAGTAATAAAAGAATTGGTCGCCAGCTCTAAACTAACCAAAAACTCACCTTGTATAATATATTATAATGTTTGAATGTGCATAATAAAAATTAAATGTACATACACTATATAAAAACTTTGATAATAGTTTATCTGTATACATATATTGTTGTTTCAGAAGCAAGCAAAGCCACTAATAATAACGATGAAGAAAAACCGAAGAAGAAAAAGAAAAATAAATCCAGGTAATTACATCCAATTATGTAAATAAAACTCTATGTTATTGACTGACTGATGGTTTGTTAGAGTTTGTGGTAAGGCCCCTAGTATAGCAATAATAAATATTTCAAACGGATTCGAACCTGCGAGCTTAGGATCGGTGGCCACTGACTACCACTAGACCATCATCTTCCTTATTATAAGTATTATTTATCGCGTTTCATTTACCTATTTTTCCTTGAAAATGAGTGGTCACGGGATGACTTATTTAGAAGAGTCATCCCGTGACCATGATAGTCTGTAAACCTGTCAAAACATCGGGAAAAATACGTAAATAAAACACGATAAATACCCGTTTAATACTAATAATAATGTGCTCAGATCGCGTAAGTTTAATAATATACATTATCTTCCTGGGGCCTTACCATGAAGTCTTCCAGAACGATTCCGTAACGATTTCGTTCTAGAAACGTCAACATCAACACTTCTTCAATACAATTGGCACAGGTCATGGTACGAAATAACAATGTAATACTAATTCGGTAATGTATTATGAATTCGTGGTGAGGCCCCTGCCCTTTTCCCACGTTATGTGTGGTCGACACATCATGTGATCTTCTTCCATCTCCCTCTATCATCCGTCATCTCAGTACTCACTTCTTTCTTACTCATATCATCTTTCACACAGTCCGTCTATTTTTCTTTGGCCTACCTCTACCCCTACTACTAACTACCGATACACCACCAGAGCTAATTATTGTGTATTTAAATTTCAGAGACAGACAACTAAGCGCCTGCGATTCTATGAGTAGTTCCCTGAGCGATATGAGTCGTAATGGAAGCAAGAACACAACGCCATCTGTTATCGACGTCGCGGCACTAGAGAAGCTGCTCAACGAACTGCACAGGATGTGCGCTTGCGCCGACACTAGGGCCACTATTGTATGTACTTTGTTAAGTTTCTACTATATATTTGACGACCTCAGTGGCGCAGCGGGCGAGAGTCCGCCTGCGATGCTAGTTGCGGGTTCGATTCCCGCCTCGGAACAAATTTGTGTACGATCTGTTGAAATTTGTTCCTTTGGTCTGAGTGTTTTCTGTGTATAATAAGAAATATCTATCTATCTTATACCTTTAAACTGACCACCACTAACCTTACCTGAGCTGTGAGGCCAGTCTAACAATATGCTATGTACTACAGCTGAAGGAGGAGAGGAGTATCTTCACAAAAGTCCACGCCATCAAGACCCTAGATCTCCTGCTGCGTTTTGCGGTGGAGAGAGAGGACCTGGCGAACCAGTTGCACTCCCGGTCAGTACAACGGTCTTTGAAATCAAATAAAACTAATAAATAAATAAAAAAATATATAAAAATAAATAAATAATGCTGGACAATCCACACAGCATCATCTAGCCCCAAAATAAGCTACTCAAAGCTTGTGTTATGGGTACTAGATAACTGATATATTTAATACATTGTATACATAGATAGATCTTTTTTTATTACACATAGAAAACACCCAGACCAACGGAACAAATTTCTGCAGATCGTACACAAATTTGTTCCGCGGCGGAAATCGAACCCGCAACCTCTTGCGTCGCAGGCGGACTCGCGCCCGCTGTGCCACTGAGGTCTCCAATATAATTTAAATATATCAGTTATCTAGTACCCATAACACAAGCTTTGAGTAGCTTACTTTGGGGCTAGATGATGCTGTGTGGACTGTCCAGCATTATTTATTTATATACATATCTTCTTCTTTTTCTTCTCTTATATATAAAAATGAATTGCTGTTCGTTAGTCTCGCTAAAACTCGAGGACGGCTAAACGGATTTATTTTATCTTGGTCTTGAAATGTTCGTGGAGGTCTAGGGAAGGTTTAAGAGGTAAGAAAAATTCGAATAACTGCCGGGAAAACCCTAAAAATAGCCCTTTTCTGTTTCCCATACAAACGTTCTATCGATTGAGGCAGGATGAAGTCTGCCGGGTCAGCTAGTAAGTAGGTACTAATAATTATAATGAGAAAAGTTTTGTATATCTGTTTGCAACGAATAAACTCAAAAACTACTGGTCCGATTTCAAAAATTCTTTCACCGTTAGAATTCTACATTATCCCTGAGTAACATAGGCTATATTTTATGTAGGTACCTCGCGAGCAAAGCCGCGGGAGGAAGCTAGTTTATAATACTTACTCGTGTTGTTTCGGCAGGCTGCTCAACACGTGTACCAGTATAATCTGTAAGATGATGGAGGCGTGCCCGCTCACCGCGTGTCTCTGGTTCACGGACCCCGGCATTGTACACTGCGTGATGCTGCTACAGCGGCAGATGGTAAGAATGGAATAGAATAGAATATATTCTATTTGACACACACACACATATAGTAAAAAATCTGTTTAAAACTGTACGTCTACCATGAGTTGTCACATTGAGATTGGCTGACGTCACTACAGTAGTGATAGTACGTTACTATGACATCTGTCAAAATTGTTACTCATGGTACAAAATTCTAAGCAAATGAATGAAGCGCAAACTACAGTCGCTGCAGTACGCTGTGACGTAGGATAGTTAACTACGTGACGTTTTAGTACCCAACTATCCGCTAGAGGCGCTGTACAAATTCTCATACCATTTTTTAACTACAGTCGCTAGCGAGTGTTGATTGTGAAAACTCATGGTAGACCTACAGGGGCCTCACCACGAATCCTACTAATATTATAAACGCGAAAGATTGTAAGAATGTATGGATGTCTGTACCCCTAGTATGAGTTTTTGATAGTTTACGTAAATTTATTTCGAATAGTATCCTATTCGAATGCTTATGTAATGTAAGTTAAGTTCTCATTTAAGAAGTGAGTTTATTCTTAGTCATATTAAATATAAGCTTCCGCCCACGGCTACGCCCGCGTGGTACCTAAAAACAAAAATGAATCTATCCCACGGGAACCTTCAATTTTTCCGGAATTAAAACTAAGTTACTTATGTGCTATTCCAGATTATAATCTACCTCAATGCCAAATTTCATCGAGATCCGTTCTGCCGTTTCAGCGTGATTCATCCAAACTTACACTTTTATAATATTAGTAGGTTGTACTAACTAAGTATCTAATCTTAGTAAATAAATCAGAAAAGGCATACATTATATAAATACCAAAAAACTATTTTTACCTCGTAAAAAAGAGACCAAGTTGGAAAAAACAGGAAATCAAAAACAAAGATGATCACGACTGTAATCTAATCCAATAAAAATATCTGCTCCATAAAAAATTTGCAAAGTTACAAAATAAAATTTGCAAAGTTACAAATTTGCAAAGTTACAAATTTGCAAAGTTACAATATAAAACAAATAGTTTAGTTTTTTGCTTCGTTTGCAAAAACAGATGTAAAAAGCCGAATTCGCTTTTACTACCGTTCCCTATTACAACCCTTGCGTAGGTAACGCATACCTCGTTCTGAGAGTCATAGCGAGGTGGTTATAGAGCGTGAAGGGACGTCAAACTAAATAGTAGTGATGCAACGGATAGTTCGGCCGGATACCGGATTTTGGATAAACGGCGTAGGCTTCGGCCGGAGAGCCGAATATCCGGTAACCGGATATCCGGCGTAGAAATTGTATGATCTTTGCGTGATTCAATTCAAGTTGTAACCTCCAGAGAGGGTTGACTTTAGGCATACTGTCTAGGTGTACTATGGGGTAGGTAGTTGGGTATTAATATGTCATTTATCTCTCGTGTGAATGTAATTTGTCTCTTCTATATACCTTATAGTATCTAAATACCCATAATTTGTTTGTTTTAAATTGATTAAATTAATTATTTTCTTTCCTTCTGTGATCGTGAAGGGAGCGAGGTACTTTTTGATTTGTATGACACTTATAATAAGTAAATACTTAAAGTTGACTCGTATAATTTAATTGTTTTTCTTTACAAATACAACCATTTTACAATTAAAATGGTTCAAAAACCATGCATATATTTATGCTATCCAGTGTTCGGCCGAAATCATGTGATATTCGGCCGGATAGGCCGATATTGAATAGTTACTGGATATCCGTTGCATCTCTACAAAATGGTGCTATTTCAATTTTAAATTTAATGTAAGAGTAGTCTCAGAGTTAACGAATGATAGAAGTAAATGAAAGAAGAAAACATATTATGCCGACCCCACGCGTGGGATAAGAGCAGAAGAATGATGAGTTCATACCTGGATTCATAGTTCATACATACATCAGTTGCTCTATCTGTATGTTAATATTGCTCCGTGAAACTTTTCCATCTGCCCGAAAGGGGTAGCGCACATTTTCCGGCCAGTTAGTTTTGACGACTTCAATAAGGGATGACAAACCTTTGGCTAAAAGTTCAGTGATTCTGTAACCTATGGAAAATTAGGTTGGCTATTTAGGTGATCTTTTGTAAAGATTGTCCAAGTTGAAATGGGTGTTCTAAAACAACGGAAAAATAATTTAAATCCTTTGGCTGCCGCTGTAGCTCAAACGGCTAAATGGATTTTGACAAATGAGGTATATATTTTTAAACTTACGCGATCTGAACACATTATTATTAGTATTAAACGGGTATTTATCGCGTTTTATTTACCTATTTCTCTATGACCCGTCATCCCGTGACCACGACAGTGTGTAAACCTGTTAAAACGTCGGGAAAAATAGGTAAATAAATTACTGGTTGTTAAATAAATAAAAAAATAAATAAATATGGTCACGACTGTAATCCCCGGGCTCGGTAGATAACTCCTCAGATTTTTAGTTACTTAGATCTTTGAGGATATCTAAAATGGGTAGTCAGAGGCAAGTCCAAACATGACATTTGGTACATGCCCACATTTTGCACAGTAGTTAGTATTCCGTACGTGACAGGTTGCAAGCCCATCGCCGCTTATAAGAATACTAACCTATGACACATACCTTCGAATTTTTTGTTCTAGGGTATGCCGGTTTCCTCACGATGTTTTCCTTCACCGTTTAAGAGCACTGGCATTGCGCACATAAATTTTTCGAATGGAAAAACTCATTGGTGCACGACCAGGTTTGAACCCACGACCTACGGATCGAGAGGCAGGGGTGCTACCACTACACCACCAGCGCTCTAAATAAATCTAGAATACATAATAACACCCAGACACAACAATGTAGGTGAATTTATAAAATATTGTTCATGAAGGAAGGCATAATGCGCCTAGAAGCTAGGGTTGTCTCCTTTCCACGAGTGCAAGCGAGATAGGAGAACAAAGCTGAGACGCAAGAAATGCGGGAGAAATTATCTGCAAATATTTCTGCCGTTTCTGGTGTAGTGGTGCAGTGGTACCTCTACTCGTATTATCCGATACCATACAATAATCTTAGTGTGGGTTCAGAAGTGACTCAGTACAGAGTAAACATTTCCTTTGACGTTTTATAAATCTAAATTTTGAGTCAAAGCAATCTTGGTATCGTAAATATCGTCAGCTTATAGAAAAATCTCGTTCTTTCTTTTGCCAATTTCATGTTACGATGTTTTCACTATACACCGACGATATAGAAGTATTGCTATAGATATATTCATCTCCCCTCCGCTTTGATGAATACTTTCCTTAAGTAACTTTTAAAATAGTAAAAGCAAGTTTTGAACTCCCTCTCAACATAAACATGCACTCACAAGTACCTCTAAAATTATATTTCCTCCTTAAAATAATGTACTTAATATAATTTGTTCGCGTTGTGACAGCCCTATAATATACTGTCGGTAGCGCGGTAAGTGGGTGGCCGCCCTAAAAGCGACGTTAATGCATCTCTGTGCCTCGTTCACGCTGGCCAGTTCACTTGCCCCAGTGTCGCAAAGGCTGTTTAGTAGTAGTTGTCTTGCCTACTTATCCTAAGGTCGTGAATCCGAATGTGGTCGTGCACCAATAGATTTTTCAGCTGGAAAAATGTATGTACGCTATACCAGTTTTCATAAACGGTGAAGTAAAATATGTGGGGAAACTGGCATAAACGTAAAATTTAAAAAAGTTAAATGATGTTTCCAGTCCACAATAGAAGCCTGAGGTAAGTTAGAAGGCTTTTTATCCTTCTACCACACTGGTTTGAAAAAAATAATGACGAAAGCCGAGTTTTTTTTTTAATTACAGGTGTAGTCGTTGTAGTTTCTGAGATATTTTATAGATGAAGTAGACTTGCTCACTAAGTAGGTATACAACCTCTGAGCCTCGCCGACCTTATCCACATGAAACACTTGTACGAAGAAGTGACGTAAGAAGTAGGCTACATAGTTGTAGCTTTCATATCAACAGATCCACTACACGTAAATAGCGACCAGAATATCACACCATATTATAAAACAAAGTCGTCCACCGGATCTGTCTGTCTGTTCGCGATAAACTCAAAAACTATTGCACCGATTTGCATGCTGTTTTCACCAATGGATAAAGTAGTTCTTGAGGAAGGTTTTAGTGTATAATTTATCAAGTTTCCTCGCGGACGAAGCCGCAGGCATCAGCTAGTAAGATAATATAAAAATAATGGTAATCCATGCAACTTCCGCAATTGCACATTCAAAAGTGTATTTATAGACATTAAATTGTTACAGTTCAGATTTCGCTACCGTGTAATAAAAACACCAAAAAGTCCGCGTCGTAAGCCTTTATTGTGCGTTGTTAAAATAAAATAAAAATACCTACCTCTAATTAGATTTTAACCGACTCTTTGGGACAAATTCTGGGGCCGTTTTTGTGCAGAAAAAAATCGATGAGTATTTTTGTTGTGTTTTTATCGGTGCGGATGTGGTCTCATACCGACATGACACGGAGTTCGAGGTAGTAAATTAGGTTTTTTAGGCGACCGGTACCTACTTTTTGTAGTAATTTGCATATTTTGAGATTAATTTTATCTGTACCTATTATTTCTTAAAAACTGTCACCGGCTGATTGGTCTGTGTGCAAAAAAATCCATTTGACACTATGAATCATCTAGAATAGATGAAAAAGTTCCGTGTATTATTTATAGACTCTACTAGAAAAAATTCTCACAACTTTGTACGCAATACGCATAATTTTTTTGTTTCCAACCTTAATCCTTAGCTCCTCTTACTTTGAGACCCCAAAAGTAACATACCTTCTGAATTTCAGCTTTCTAGGATACATGACTTTGCATTGATTGTATGTCTGTCTATCAGTCAGTCAGAATTTTAGATATTATGGATGATATTGGATGACCGTTGGATTTTTTCACCGCTAGATAACATTTTCGGGTAGACATACTCGTACATTACACAGAATTATTTTTTAATCTTCTACTAACAAAATGAACGTGCAACGATCCCCTACCAACGCAGCACCGGTAAAAAATATTATGACTACAAGTACTACATCTGGGGGTGGGTCACACCCAGACTTGTCGAAGATAAGTGATATGGCAGCGGACTCTCTGGTTACTTTTCGCAATAAGGGATTACGAGATAACAAAAGAAGATACCAAACGGAATGCGAGTGCTCGGATGAGATCAAAGATGTTCGAAGCGAGCTGTCACGTCTGAGTTCACTTCTGGAAAAATACGTTGGGTCCAATGAACAAATAATAAACCATATACAGAATAGTATTACTGAGGTTAAAGCACAAATCAATGATATTAAATCGTCGAATGAACAAACTACTACCTTATTCCGAGATAATATTACAGAAATTAAAAGCCAGATTAATGACGTCAAATCATCATCATCAAATCTGGTCACTGAGCAGAATCATATGAAAGAACACGTAACCCAACTAGAAAATAAACTTCTTGCTGGCGAAAATAAAATACATGCAATCGAGTCGGAATTGAAAACTCTGAAACACTCTTCCACGACTTCATCAGAACTACCGTCACGCCCGGGAAGCCAACCACATATTAATGAGCACATTATACGTGAGCTTCAAGATAGAAATGAAAGAGAGAAAAATGTCATTATTAATGGCATACCCGAGTCTACCTCACTCAATGCTGATGAAAGAATACTGCATGACGAACGTGAAGTACATTCAATCACTAACTCTATGAACTTAAGCATCCCAAAACCACTCAAAATCTTCCGAATCGGCAAATACGATGCTGGAAAAAATCGAAGGGTTAAAATCTGTTTTGAGACATCTGGAACTGCTAAGTTTTTACTACGTAATAAAGAAAAGCTACGACCAAACATAAAAATATTCTCCGATAAAACTCCTGCGCAACATCAGTACTTACAAAGTCTAAATGAAGAACTATCGCAACGAGAATCTAATGGTGAAAAAGATCTAACCATAAAATATATAAATGGGACACCAACAATAATTAAGAAAAATCCAAAAAACTACGAACAGTAACGGTTCCTACAAAAATCGATCCAAAAAGCATAACCCATGAAATAACCGTCAATTACCAAGACTTAATCACTGCCAAATCCAGATTAAATTTCCTTTACCTTAACGCACGAAGCATCCGAAAGAAAGGAAAATTCGACGAACTACTAGTCATTTTACGATCTATACCATCAACAACACAACTAATTATACTCACAGAAACGTGGATTGCCAACGAACAACAAGCACAAGAATTACAAATACCGAACTACACCCATTATTACAACTATAGAACTGACTCAAGGGGAGGAGGAGTCTCTATATATGCTCATAACAATCTTAAACATAATCAGTCTGAGTCAATATATGTGGATGGAAATAATTATCTATGGATAAATCTGAAAAACTACGGACTTGATGTAGGAGCCGTTTATAACCCTGGAGATACAAACTACCAAAACTTTCTTACAACTTATGAATTACAACTACAAAAAAGAAGACGGGCAATAGTCTTCGGAGACTTCAATATCGATCTACTTACAAAGGACACAAGAACAAAAAAATACAAATACCTAATTCAAGAAACTGGACACACAATTTTAAATAAGATTACCGCAAAATACTGTACACGAGACCAGAAGAACAAGAAATCTATTTTGGATCATGTCACCACCAACCTGAGGCAGGATAACTTTCACATGGCCATTATAGAGTCCTCAATGTCGGACCACAAACAAATATACGTAGAATTGAAGAAATACAAACCACCACCGCCTATCCGCACTAATTACGAAGCCATAGACTATGATAAGCTATATGACCTAGTTAAAAATGAAAATTTAGATACCATACCGAAAATAAACTATACATCAATAGAAAAAAAAATAAAAAAATATATAGACAAATGCAAAGTCACTAAAACAAAAATATTAAACTTACCCCAAAAGGACTGGGTAAACAAGGATATAATAACAAATATCAATCAAAGAAACTACTTATGGAAAACTCTAAGGAATAATTTGGATAATGAAGAACTAACAACTAATTACAAAGAATTAAAGGAAAGGGTTGCAAAACTAATACAAAATACCAAAGATAAATACTATTACAAAGAATTTCTAAAGTGTAGCAAGAAACCGAAGAAAATGTGGAAATTAGTGAACAACCTAGCTAATAACAAAATACGACAAAGTTGTGCCCCTTCAAAACTCATTGTAAACGATAGGCAGGCAACGGACTTGGGAGACGTCTGTCAGGTATTTAACCAATATTTTTCTACGATAGGATCAGTTTTGGCCAACGAAATTCCCAAAAACTTTCACATCAAATCAAATCTGGCTTTACCTAATACCGATATTAAAAAATCTGAATTATCTACATTTGAACCATGCGGTCTAAAAGAAGTAAATGAAATTATTAAAGATTTAGATTCCAATTCTAGTGCAGGATTGGACGGAATAAATACCAAAGCTATAAAATGCATTAAAGAGTTAATATTAAACAGTTTGACTAAATGTTTTAACGAACTTTTTTTGAAAGGGGAGTTTCCAAAATCACTAAAAATAGCCAAAGTAACTCCAATTTATAAATCGGGATCAAAAAGTGACCCGGGAAATTATAGACCAATTTCGGTCCTCCCTACTATCTCGAAAATTCTAGAAAAACTACTGCATAACCGTCTACAAACTTATTTAAATTCAATCAATTTCATTTACAAGCACCAATTTGGATTTAGGCCTAAGAGTAACACTCTTACCGCAACTGTTGACATAATAACCAAAATAAGATCTAATATTGACAATAAAAACATTGTACTAGGAGTTTTTGTTGATTTAAAAAAAGCCTTTGATACTGTAAGCCATACGCTACTACTAAAAAAACTAGAAGTAATCGGTGTCAAAGGTATTGCACTAAAAATGTTTAAATCTTATTTATCTGACAGATCCCAAGTGGTCAAAATTGAAAATACTGTAAGTGGCAAGTTACCTATCACATATGGTGTCCCACAAGGGTCAATCTTGGGCCCGTTGCTTTTTCTCATATACATTAACAATATACACGAACTAGGATTACACGGTCATATATCTCTTTATGCCGATGATACATGTTTATTTTATTTTGGCAAATCAATACATGAAATTGTACGAAAAGCGCAGGAAGACTTAAATACTTTGCATAACTGGTTCCAATATAACCTATTAACAATAAATATATCAAAAACGTGCTATACTATTTTTAAAGCTAAAAATAAAATAATTTTACCTCATAAAACCTTAACAATAAATAATATAAATATCGAAGAGAAATGTAGTGAAAAATATTTAGGTCTTATTATGGATAGTGGCTTGACATGGAGTGTTCACATTGAAAAAATACGAGCTAAACTTTCGTCGCTTATAGGTTCGCTCCGACACATAACTCGATGCACTCCCCGTCAAACACGTTACACAATATATAATTCACTGGTTAAACCTCACCTACTATACCTAATTGAAATTTGGGGAAACGCAGCAAAATCCAAACTAGCTAATCTACAAATCCTACAAAATAAAATTGTTAAACTACTTTTTCACTACCACTACCATACATCAACGGAGTTTATTTATAAAGAAACAAAAATAATGTCAATTAACCAAATGTACATATATAACACATGCATTTTAGTTCGTAAAATTTTAAGTAGCTCTCTTCATACTAACCTAGCATTTATAAAATCAAAGCAAATAATGAAACGCAGCACTCGTCGCGCAAGTTTCATTGTTTTGCCTAAAGTTAGAACTAACTACGGAAAGAAGATGTTTACTTTCGAAGGAGCACAACTTTATAACAATATACCCGCAAGTATAAAAAATGTTAGCTCATTTTGCGCATTTAAAAAAGCACTAGCAAAATTCGTCATAGAAAATAACTAAATACCTAATATATTTTTAGTGTCAGTTTGTGTACTTAGGTTTTTTACCTAGGTACACGGATTGACACGGATTATTTTATTGATTCGTGTATTGGACAATGCGCAAGATGAGTACCTACACCTACTCTTAACTTTAAAACCATAATTATCGAGCGATCAACTAAATTTGTACCACCTAAGCATTTTATCACTTAAGTTAATTAAGTATTCTCATTTAAGTGACTACTGTCTTTTTGAGAATAAATGTCTTTAAACCTATATTGATATAATATTTAGCTTCGGAAAAAAAATACTTTTCCTTGCGCATAATTTGTTAGGTTTTTTTAGTATTACATTTATCAACGATTATAGACAATTATTTAATGTCTTATTTTATAGAGGAACGAATAACGCATTAGTCATTCCGATCTCCATCATCCGTATATTTAATTAATTGCAATAAAATTCAAAGACAACTAAACCTGAAATTAAAGGAAGTCACAAAACCTAACGGATTAATCCGGAATTAACTACCCGTATCATACAATTCTGCATTAAAAACAATAAAAATAATATAAAACGCGCATTGTTGGAGCGCAGTAAAAATAAAATTTGGTGTTCCCATCTTTCGAAAGTTCCGCAAAGTGCAATGCCACGCATTTTAATTTGCACATGTACTTGCTACATTACTTATGCAACTTCATGCAGTCACTTTTAAATATGATTACCAATCACACCCTTCTTCTTCTGCTTCCTGCTCTCTTCCCACGTTATGTGGGGTCGGTACAACATGTGATCTTTTTCCATCTCCCTATCTTTCCTCATCTCTTGTTGCACTAGTCAAATGTAAATATGAATTTGTTATTTTGGTTGTACCTAGTTTTAGTTAGCTATTTCTATATTATGTTCTTTTCCTATGACTACCTATCTTCTCTTCCTGCACTTTTTCCACGCTATGTGGAGTCGGCACAACACGTTTTCTTCTTCCAATCCCCTCTATCAACCGTCATCTCAGTACTAACACCTTTCTTACTCACATTATCTTCCACACAGTCCATTCATCTTTTCTTTAGCCTACCTCTACCCCTGTATCCATCCACATTCATACCTAACACTCTCCTCGTCACGTGACATTCCATACCTATAAAGTATGTTATTATCTTAACCAGACAAACTTTGAATCAAAAGGACTTCAAATGACTTCAAGTGTTCCTAATTGACATAGCCTATGTCAATTAGGAACACTTGAAGTCATTTGAATCGTTTTGATCGAAAGTGTTAAGTGTAAGAACTGTTCTTAGTGCATCTCTAGACTCTAAAAGTAGGATATCTTCCTTCAAATTGTCCCAAAGACCATGGCTTAAACTGTCCTTGTTTGTCAGTCAGTCAGTCAGTCATTCAGTCAGTCAATCCCAATTTATCTGCCCAACCCGTCTTGTTCCTTCACGAGGCCATGTTCCTCAATCTCCGCCTAATTTCTCAACCGACTTTATAACCTCAGACACGCATTATTTGCAATTAAAATATCGTTTATTGAATTTCGATCGCGCGGCCTTGTTAAACGATGTTATCTCTGACGCCATCTTTAAATTGTTTTATCCTTATTCGTGTATTTTTTTTATATTTTTTTCTTATGTTTGCTGTTATCGCGGTAAATCTAGTTGTTTATGGGGTTGCGGTCATATGGAGATGTTTTTTCTTATTTGCCGGTTACATTTTCGCTTGATTTTTAAAAAGCTTGCCGGTGTCTGTTAAACTGTGGTTTGTTTCGTAATGACAGACGCGTTCGGTTTTAAATACATCTACGTTCTAGTTTTATGATTCAGATTGTAGTACATATTCATTAAAACCGATGAAAAAACGTGAAAATTTGAGAAAAAAAGGTATTTTTTTACAAGTGCTTTATTGCTAAAATATAATGGCGTCTACTTGACGTTATTATACCACACATACATACCCTTGCCACGACAATTACTAGTAAAATTGATTAATAATTACCTAGGTATTAACCAAAAACATTTTGCGTTAGTGTAGTTATTCCGTAAGGTGGCGCTGATGGTGATTTCAATAGACAATAACCTAGTCTATACTACTAATATTTTATAGTGGAAAGTATTGTATTTTTTTTTGTAACGAATTAAATCAAAAACTACTGGTCCGATTTCAAAATACTTTTACCATTAGAATGCTACATTATCCCTGAGTAACATAAGCTATATTTTATGTAAGTCCCTCGCAAGCAAAGCCGCGAGCAGAAGCTAATATTCAATATTTTCGTTGTAGCTACTTAACTTAGTAGAACTAGCAAAGTTCAAGCAAAGACGCAGGATTGAGTCCCGCTCGATAATTTATCAAATTGATAGTATAAGCTAGTAACAAACAACTATAATAATCTGAAGTGGACAGTTAGCAGTGGCTAGTAACTCGCCCGTCACAACGCGCCTCCTCCTAATGGCGCGTCCCGACTTGATGTTCCCCCGTCTGCTCATAGTCGTATAATGTTGTCCTTTATATCTTTACACCTTTATTATAGACTGCCCATCCCGCGGTTTCACTCGCGCTACTTAAAAATACAGCCTATATCACAGGGAACACCGTTAAAATCCGTCTAGTCGTTTGAGCTATAGAAACCGCCAAAGGGCTCAGATTATACAGGGTGTCCCAAAAAGTAGTGTCAAGCGAAAGTCCAGAGATAGAACACCCCTTGGGGTACCCGAATCACGCCCATGTATGTTCCGCGATTTTCTATAGTTTTCGAGTTATTAATTTTTTTCCGAATTTTTGAAAATTTATGACTTGAACAACTTAAAACATTCTTACAAAAAAAGTAGAAAACTTTCTTGAGATTTTTTTTTTGCTACTGAATTTTTATGAGTTGTTCTTTTATGCATAAAATAATTAGCTACGTGACTTTGATGAAAACTATGAAAATGTTGGTGTAAAGTCAAATAATTACATTCGGTGAATTATGACTAAAATTTTCAACAACAAATTAAAAATCTTAGAAAGTGATTTCATGGTTCCTAAATAAGTCTAAAGAATTCATAATCATCAAAAAAAAGTAGTACTTAATAGGCTACTTTTGCTAAAATCGACCTTCAAAGACGGTGAGGTGGAAAATTCATAAAATTAGCAATTTGATTAAAAAATAGATTTTGGCCATTTTATCATTCCTAAGCTTAATTTGTTTGTTAACTAACAAAAAACGACTACAAAGAATTAGTTTATGCCAAAGAAATCAGCAATATGGCCGAATTAAGAACAAAATTGAGACAGGCCGACGAAAAAATTAAGGAACTTAAAATAGCTTTCATACGATTTAAGGAAACCTTTTTAAGACGATGTAGGATTTGTATCGACCTAGAAGATTGGCATTTTTAAAAATTTTTGGAAAAAAATAATAAATTTTCCTTGTTGTTTTATTTCATAAATTTAGCTAAACTAAATAAATAAAACCTTCAAATATTAATGAAATCTTACTTTCCTGCAGTCCTTTTTGGTTAGTTAACAAACTAATTAAGCTTAGGAATGATAAAATGGCCAAAATCTATTTTTTAATCAGGTAGCTAATTTTAAGAACTTTCCACCTCACCGTCTTTGAAGGCCGATTTTAGCCAAAGTAGCCAATTAAGTACTACTTTTTTAATGATTATGAAAGCTGAGAGTCTGGAGAATTCTTTAGACTTATTTAGGAACCATGAAATCACTTGTTAAGATTTTTAATTTGAAGTTGAAAATTTTAGTCATAATTCACCGAATGTAATTATTTGACTTTACACCAACATTTTCATAGTTGTCATCAAAGTCACGTAGCTGATTATTTTATGCATAAAAGAACAACTCATAACGATTCAGTAGCGAAAAAGAAATCTCAAGAAAGTTTTCTACTTTTTTTGTAAGAATGTTTTAAGTTGTTCAAGTCGTAAATTTTCGAAAATTCGGAAAAAAATTAATAACTCGAAAACTATAGAAAATCGCGGAACATACATGGGGGTGATTCGGGTACCCCAAGGGGTGTTCTATCTCTGGACTTTCGCTTGACACTACTTTTTGGGACACCCTGTATAAGTACACTTATACATACCCCCAAACACATTACTCTACTTCTTCGCAGTTGGGTAAAATATCTTAACCGTCTTCATAGGTAGATAAAAAAACATGTATTTACATCTTTAAGGTTCTTTGAACCAATGCATCTGAGGCATTTTCATTGTTATAAGGGCCATTCTAAACGTCTAGGGTCAACGACAAAAATAACAAATTGAGAAGAGCCCACCCAGTCTGTGATTGCAGATACTACAAAAATGACCTTATGTTGTTGATATAGAAGAATCAAGCACATTTATCAAATTCCGTTCAGCCGGCTACAGGAACAGCCAAACATAAAACACTCCGCAGTCGAGTAATAAAAGTTCACTTCTAACAGGAGAAGGATATGCTGACTGATCCCCGCGAAGATAACCTGACCAGGACCCTGGCGGAAGCCGTCTCCATGGGCCTGAACAACGTGCTCCATGACACGCAGAAGTTGTCCAAGGACCATCTGATGCTGAAGCGGCTCCGAGGACACAACATCATCAGGTCAGTACCGGTCATGACCCTGTGGACAACTAGCTTTCGCCCGCGCCTTGAAAATCAATGAAAATCTATCCCGCGGGAACCGTACATTTTTCCAGGATTAAAAGTATGTGATATTCCAGGCTATAATCTATATCTGTGCCAAATTTCATCCAGATCCGTTCAGCCGTGAAAGAGTAACAAACATACATCCAGATATCCAGACATCTATACATTCTTACAAACTTTCGTGTTTATAATATTAGTAGGATACTAGCCATGCCCGTGACTTCGGCCGCGTGGAATAGTTGACGGCAGCATTTCAAACTTTTTTGCCGACGTCATCACATAAAAACTTTCATCTCCTGTTTTTAGCCCCTATAGGGTAATTTTTTTTAAAACTTTGAATGTCATATTTATTTGCCTTAAAAATAAGTTTCAAGCTTCTAGCTTTTAAAATAACGTAATTTTCTTATAAACTTTCATCCCTTTACAGCCCTTTTTTCGCATTAAAAACTGGCCTTTGTCTTTTCTCAAGCTTAGAGGAGCGTGATTGCGTAACACACAGACAGACAGAGTTATTTTCGTATTTATAATATTACTAGCAGTCCGCCCCGGCTTCGCACGGGTATTTATATATACATACATGGTCACGACTGTAATCCCCAGGCTCGGTAGATATATCCTCAGATCTCTAGTTTCAGATCTTTAGTTAGATCTTTGAGGATATTTAAAGAGGGTACTCACACTCAGAGGCACGTCCAAACATGATATTTGACACATGGCCACATTTTGCACAGTACTTAGTATTCATACGTCTCAGGTTGCAAGCCCATCGCCGCTTATAAGAATACTAAAATATGACACAAACCTTCGAATTTTTGGTTCTAGGGTATGCCTGTTTCCTCAAGATGTTTTCCTTCACCGTTTAAGAACACAGGCATCGCGCACATTATTTTCTCAAATGGAAAAATTCATTGGTGTACGACCAGGTTTGATATCTTGGTTTGGATCTTTAGATATCCTCAAAGGTCTAAGTAACTAAAGATCTGAGGAAGATATCTACCGCGAGCCCGGGGATTACAGTCCTGATCATATTATTTTTTTTTGCTTTTTTTTTACTTCCCTCTCCCGTACACCTACATTGCATAAAGCTAGCCGAGAGCAGGGTGAGGCTCTCACGCAACTTTATTCTAATACTTACATTTTTAATTTCGTGGTATCTTTCGCATGGAATGTCCGAATTGAGTAATTCAAAAAGCTGTATAAAGGTATTGAAGCAGTCTAGAACATGATGTGATTTATTTTGATAAGGATTAATACTAAGATACAAATAAAGAGCGTTTTTCTAAGCGTAGCCTTCAATTAAAATGTTAAAATAAAAGAACTCTTATTGTGGCATAACTATAATAGTTGGACATGCTATCGCGACACTTTTTGTAAATAATGATGTGTTCTACAAAGTCGTAGTACATTATTTTATTCTATCGTCAATAGTTTTCGCAGCGCACGCGATGTAAAGAATATTTTAGATAATTTTTTACACCTTGGGTTACATTATTGAAGTTTTAGTAAGGATCCCTAATTTTTTTGAAAATATAATATAGCAAATGTCACCCGTTGATAATGTAGCTTCCCAACAGTGAAAGAATTTTTCAAATCGGTTCAGTAGTTTCGGAGCCTATTCATTTCAAACAAACAAACAAACAATCAAAGTTTTCCTCTTTATAATATTAGTGTAGATAGTAAGTATTAGTTTGAAGGCATGTGTCAAGGGCACGAGGGGAGCAGGTGCACTTAAATCCTTTCACCACACTAGTTCCAAAAAACCAGTAAAATGGTAAGTAGATTATTAGTATGTCATGGAACTATGATAGAGCCGTAGTGTCCCACGTGAGTGCTTTATTTAGTTAGGAGTAGGTAATCTAATTTGTATAATGCGTTTGAGATGTACACCGAGGGGAGGTTGGCCTAAAGCAGGTCATAACTTACGTTCGTTCTAAAAATATTGAAAAGAAAACTTGAAAAACTGAATGCTGCAGAAATAACGCGATTCATAACTCAAAAAATTACGCTCGTTCAGTTTTTTTTTTCTAATTTTTCTTGTGTTAAGTGTATTTTTATGTAAGTGCTGTCAACGTCACAGAGTCATAGTCAAGTTGTCCAGTCAATTTTAAACAAAAGATACTGTTATGTTTAAAATACTTGAAATTTTTTTAATTCACATTATCTCACAAGAACTTTATTTTTATTAGAAAAATAACCACTAAAATTACACAGTACGACTCAAACTAAAACGAAAAAATATATAAAAAACTTGAGAGGTGTCAAGGGACACCCGGATGGAACGAAGTTCCTTTCCTTGCTTTCTATGAGAGAGAGAGAGAGACAGACAGAGAAACACGCGCACGCCGCACGGCTTACAACTATAGCAAAAAGTGTCGTGACAACTTTTCGTGAGAATTTTTTCCGTCTAGCCCCCTTTCACAACGCGCGATAAGGAACTTCGTTCAAAACCTAAAGCGATAGGTTGTCAGTCGAAAACATCAGAAATAATCCTTCTTTATACTTGTTTAATAAAACGGCTGGTGCTATTTCAGTCAAAGTCAATTTACCCTACTCGATAACAAGTGTTCACGAATTGTACAAAACAATTAAATTCAAAAAACGATTGTTCAATCGCTTATTCAGTAAGGTGGCGCCCCCACAACTGTCAAATCTAAAACAACAGTCACTTGTCATGTTTATTGAAATAGAAGGCGCCTACCCGACTGCACGGTGAGAGAGAGGTTTTTACTTGCGTCATAGAGTATGTTGAAGACAGGTTTCCGCTAGCGACTTTGCCCGCATTGGATTTTAAAACTTTGGTTAAGATGTTTTCAATTAAACATGTACCACGTATCAAAATAGTCCTTGTGGTAAAATTGAATAAAACTATTTTGACTTTAAAAGTACAAAGTAGAAGGGGACAAATTAGGGTCAAAGGTAGAATTTAATGAAATAGTCTTCACTTAAAACAATGTGTTATTTTAGTTTCTCGTAATGTCGTCTACATTGAGGGAATTGCCATCCGAGCCACATTAAGTCATAACACAAAAGCAATAAAGTTCATCGTCGTCCGACACCCGATTAGAGTGCGGTAGGAATAAGTGGGGTAGTGTTTACTTTCGTTTTTAATTAAGCTCTATGAGCGCATGGTAAAGTTGGCATTGTTGTGCCTTGTGCGCTGGCGCGTGACGTCTGTATTGACAATATCTGCAGTCGGGATTGCAGAGTCAATGAGCGTTGTACAAAATCTCGTGATTGCTATGGATCGCGCAGTTTAAAAAAATAAATAAAACAGCCATTTATTCTACTACCTTAGTAGGACTCCCCCTTATTCCTCCACAGGTCCCTGTCTCTAGCTTGTCTCATCCAGTCTGGTCCCCATTTTTCTCAGAATATATCCTCCCAACGTTTTTTCGATCCCAGCGAGTGACGTTGGGATCGCGCAGTTTACTGTTACTTTAAATTTGAAAATGAAGACTCAATGACTGTAATCTTTTAGTAGATATATCCTTGGATCTCTTGTTATTTAGATCTTTGAGGAAATCTAAAGATTGTAGTCAAAGACACGTCCAATACATTAATACATGCCCGCATTATGCAAATGAGTTTGAAGAGTTAGACATAAGAAGAAGATTATGCAAATTAATTAGTATTCCCTACGTGACAGGTTGTAAGCACATCGCCACTTGTAAGAAAGCTAACACACTTTCGAATTGTTGATTCAAGTATGCTGGTTTCCTCTCGATGTTTTCCTTTACCGTTTAAGAGCACAGAATTTATTACTAGTAGTAACCAATCTTTTGGTAATTTTGTTATAGATGCGAAGCAGACTTTGAGTAAATTCATCCCAAGCTTCTTTCTACTAAGCCTAATCCACCCTAGATAATCTCATATTTAGACTAACTAATGTGCATAATTCGTATTAACGTATTATATGTACAAATATCATGTTAAGACGTTTAGATATCCTCAAATATTTAAGCATCTAGAGATCTGAGGAGATATCTACCGAGCCTTGGGGATTGCATTTGTTTTTTTTTTTTGTTTTTTAGACTACAGATTTTTAAATTACTTGACATTTCAACAGTAATTTGCACAAAAACTACTTGATTATCGCAATTGGCACTTTTCTTTTATTTAATTTTCTATTGCGCCCTCTTTTCAATCCGTAAAAGCGTTCCTGCTCGAGTGATTGTCCCAACATACCGTCGTACAATCGTCCATTCAAGTAGTACAAAGGGCCTGTGCGATGTCGTACGTCGTACTTCATTGTGTCCATATGGGCAGCGGGACGGACTTGCCCCGGCCTCCCCTCGACGTAGAGAAAGGACGGCGCGGGACGTACTTGCACCGTCTCCCCGGAGAGAAAGTTATTTGAGATGTATCAATGAAAGTTTTTTTTTGCGTATAAATATTTTTTTATTGTTATTTTTTTTTAACCATACCACATGACGGTTTCCTCACGATGTTTTCCTTCACCGTTTGAGAGTACTGGTATATTGCACACTAGCTTCCCCCTGTTGCTTCACCCGCGAGGTTTCAACATAAAATGTAGCCTATCATCATTCTAAACATGGGTGAAATATTTTTTGAAATCGGATGATTAATTTCGAACATTACTTCTTACATATAAACAAACGAACTTTATCTCTTTATAATATTAGTTTAAATACATTTTTCGAACAGAAATATCCATTGGTGCGCAACTGGATTAGAACCCACGACCTAAAGAACGGAAGGCGACTACCACTATACCCCACAGCTCTCAAACTATGAAGAAGCTAATTCTAGTTTGTTTACTTTATAAAATTGCTTAACTTTAGATCTAAGCTGATGAGAAGATGGTACTTACTTCATTCCAGTTCAAAAACTATCTTATCTTAAGTCTATAGACTTAGGTTTAATGTAGTTTATATACATAAAGTATAATATAATCTTAATAACATCATAGATTCACTCGAATAGAATATTCTATTTCTATTCTATTGTAACTGATCACATCATACATTCACTAATCCTACTAATATTATAAACGCGAAAGTTTGTAAGAACGTATGGATGTATGTATGTTTGTAACTCTTTCACGCTGAAACGGCTATACGGATCTAGATGAAATTTGGCACAGATATAGATTATAGTTTGGAATAACACATAGGCTACATTTTATCGGCACAACATGTTTTCTTCTTCCATTTCTCCCTATCATCCGTCATCTCAGTACTCACTTCTTTCTTACTCATATCATCTTTCACACAGTCCATCCATCTTTTCTTTGGCCTACCTTTTACCCTTACCTTTATTATCGAGCGATCAACTAAATTTGGTACCACCTAAGCATATATTACTTCACTTAATTAATTTCTCATTTAAGTGACTACTGACTTTTTGAGAATAAATGTGTTTAAAACTAAAATGGGGTGATATAAAGTGATCTGTGCACGTTTACAATTGGGGTGATCAGTTGAGAATTACAAGTGATTTAATCAGATACACATGTGATTAGTAGAAAGGGTGGGAGGAGATTACAGAATATCAATAAGGGCTGTAATGTATCATGAGAGCACTGGTGGTGTAGTGGTAGTAGCTCCGCCTTTCGATCCTAAGACCGTGGGTTAGCATCCAGTCGTGCACCCATGAATTTTCCATTCGAAAAATGTAGGTATGTACGCAATGCAATGCCAATGCTCTTTAATGGTAAAGGAAAATTCGTGACGAAACCGGCATACCCTAGAACCAAAAGTTCGAAGGTGTGTGTCATAGGTTAGTACCTGTCACGTACGGAATACTAACCACTGTACAAAATGTGGGCATGTGCCAAATATCATGTTTGGACGTGCCTCTGACTACCCCCTTTAGGTATCCTCAAAGATAAATAACATAAATAATATCCTCAAAGTAACTAGAGATCTGAGGAGATATGTACCGAGCCTGAGAATTACAGTCGTGACATTCAAATCCATCATGATATTTCATACCATAACCTGTAAAAATGTATTGAAGTAGTGTTACTTCAAGCTTGAAATGTGAAGTTTCTGAAACATGATAGTTTGTAAGGGTTTGTGGTATGCTTGATTTATCGATTGGTAAATTCAAAAATGTAATTAAACAGAAACTGTCTCGAAAAGCTTATTATAGAATATCAGAGTACTTAGATGACAAAAAAGCTTGGGCCGAATCAGCTCCAACTCTGCTAGGTGTCCCTGACAAAATTAACAAGGATCATACAAAAAGCGCTAAGGGCCCAGCGAGTTTCTTGTCAGTTCTTCTCGGACTGGAGATAGGACTGGAATTGACACCTAAACTCACCTAGTATGTAAGACGATTCAAAATGATCCCTCTGATTTCACTGAATAAAGTTATTTGAGTATTGAGTATTGCCTTTGAACTGAGCAATCGTACTAAAACTTCAGATTTATAAGTGAACTTCAGCTATAGTACCTCTCGATTATAATCGCTCCGTATCGAATTAAGTACTCGATTCCTTTGTCCTTGCGATAGTATTATGTTCTCGATGTCGCGAGTGAATGATTGTGTTTGATTGGTTTCCAATGAGTCGTTCATTCGTGGAGTATGTTTTAAGTACTGTGGGCGGTAATTTTTACGTATTTACTTACGCGCATGTATGAAGCATGTAATGAGAGTGAATGAAGCAATAGGTATGTCAGGATCGTAGTAAGTGAAGATCCGTGGTCTCTGCCTACCCCGTCGGGAAACAGACGTGATTCTATGTCTGTATGTATGTATTTACCAAAACCGAAACACATTTCGTAAACCTTACGTATCGCGTATTTTCGAATCGCGCTATTTTTACCTGACTGCGAAGCGAAGGAGGATTATGTGTGTTGGGTGTATGTATGTATGAAATCATGTACTTACTTAATATTATAAATGTGAAAGTTTGGATGAATGGATGTTTGTTACTCTTTCAACGCTGAAACGGCTGAACAGATCTAGATTAAAATTATTCTTCCCCAAACTACCTACTAACTACCCTATGTAAAATACTAGCTTCCGCCCGCGGCGTCGCCCGCAAATTACCTACATAAAATATAGCCTATGTTCATCCTGAAAGTTCATTCTACACATTGGTGAAAGAACTTTTCAAATCGGTTCATTAGTTTCGGAGCCTATTTAACGCAAGTAAACAAACAATCAAATCTTTCCTCTTTATAATATTAGTCTAAATATCAGTAAATCAGACAAAAATAAATAATAGTTTAAAAAAACTAAAAAACACGCTTTTTATAGAAACCGAACTAAAAAATAGAAAATAAATTAAAAAAAAAGCGTGGGGTGATTTTCATTTCGATAATATCTTAATGAGCACCCCACGCTTTTTTTAAAATTTATTTTCTATTTTTTAGTTCGGTTTCTATAAAAAGCGTGTTTTTTAGTTTTTTTAAACTATTATTTATTTTCTATTTTTTAGTAATTTTTTATCAAAATAGTGTATTGTCATCGGTCCTCGATAAATCTACAAAGTTTGAACGAAATCTGGCCGTTTAAAGTGGGTCAAAATCGCGCCCAAAGAAGTCGGTTACAAACAAACATACAAACATACAGGTGAAGCTAATATAAAGCGTGTAAAAAGGGAGTTGTGATCTGTGGGCGGAGCGATTGGACGACATCAGACGACATAATTCAGACGACATACTGCATAACGACTGCCTAATTATACATCTGGCTCTAACATATTAGCTTCCACCCACTACTTTGCCCGCTTGGTACCTTGAAAAACAAAAACAAGCCCATCCCCGGGAACCGTACATTTGTTGGGATAAAAAGTAGCCTATGTGCTATTCCAAACTATCTATATCTGTGCCAAATTTCATCCAGATCCATTCAGCCGTTTCAGCTTGAAACAGTAACAAACATACATCCATTTTTACAAACTTTCGTGTTTATAATATTAGTAGGATTTAATATGCGGGAAAATTCGAAGGCGGATGTTAGTACTTCCATAAAGTGTCTCAATTAACTTTTTATTTGAACTGAGGGTAGTCTAATCTTCATAATTAGACAGCATGTGACTCTCCGCCCACCGATTCCGAAATTAAAAAGTCGCGTAATTTGAAAATGAGAGCGGCCAGTGCCCCTACTGTGTTTGCGTGTGGCGGCAGTGATAGTGGTTAGCGATTCTATAAGCTTAGCTTTAATTTTTTTCTGATCGCAAAATTTATGTGCGATATCCAGTATGTCCAAACTGGCTGGAACAAGTTCATAATAGAGAATCGTGGAAATCTTTGGACGAGACCTTTTCAACTTTTCAATATGCAAGAAATACAAGGCTTTTCTCAAACGGTGACGAAAAATGTCGAAGAACCTAAAAAGTTCGAAGACTAAAGAAAAGAGCCTTAATCCATTTGATACTTTACTGTTATTTAAAAAAAAATTAACGTTGATTTTAGAGAACGTCTTTCAAGCTGATAGCATGAAGATGGAGCAATAAAAGATTGGTTGGTAATAAGTTATTTCACGAAGAGTAGATTAAATATTATATAAAATTAACTAATACTTTACGAGATAAACAAGATTGTTGCGAACAATGACGAATAGTGAAGAAACCGTTTAGGAAAATCGCTGGCTAAGAAAAAAACTGCATATAATATTACGTTTTGTAAACGCCGCTTACAGACCCACCACACCCCATCCCCATGACTTGGCGAGGACAATTTTAATTTATTAAAAAACATAAGGGGTCCATTATTTGATATTCAAAGTCAATATTTATTTTTTATTATTGCCGATGTTTTTCTACATCTGGCCGGACTTACGTATTGATGTTTTTGTCGAACGCTTGATTGAATTCATTTTAATGCCTTGTGTCTACTTACTTTTGATGAAAAACAAGCTGAATCGATTAATATTGTCCTGTCTAAATTTTTTAATAAATTTTTTTGTCATTGAGAAAAGAATGCTACGTTTTCCATAATGACGTCATTGATAGAGCGAAGTGGAGGAAGAGTGTAAAGGTACGAGTTGGCAGCGGGCGACGTGAGGCAGCGTCGGACGACGTGTCGCAGCGACACTACTGGTTTCTATGTATTTCTATGAAATTCCCTCCGTAGTTGGCGACACGAAGCTAGCGACGCGTCGTCGAGCGTCAGACGCCAGTGTCGCCCGACCGCGGATCAGTAGTGTCGCCCGACCGCGGATCAGTAGTGTCGCCCGACCGCGGATCAGTAGTGTCGCCCGACCGCGGATCAGTAGTGTCGCCCGACCAGATCACTGTTCTCGAACACGTCAGACATCTTGTTTGACGGAGCACTCGGAACCAACTGAATGAAGCGTCTGCAGTCGGGTTCGAAGTCATGACTGCGGTGACAGGACGTAACTACGTGTCGCGGCGACATGAAGCGACGACACGTGGTCGGCCGCCGCCTCACGTCGCCCGCTACCAACTCGTACCTTTAGGAAGGCTGACCCCACCACCATGTGGGATGAATAGTCGGGAAGAGAGAGAGAGACATTGAAAAAAGCATATGTCGCGTATTTTACAATTATCCGAGGAACTTTACCAATTTTTCATTTCCTCATACGCACTATGTCAAAAAGAGTAGAATTAACTGACAGACGGACAACTAAGTGATCTTAGAGGAGTTCCGTTTTCTTTTTGAGATACGGAACCCTAAAAGCCAAAATCGGTTCAGGCGTTCTCAAGTAATACGCTTACCTACCGTAATACGCTTATAAACATCATATAATTTTATATAGATTCAAACGAAAAAGTATTTGCCTACATCCAGTAAAAACATGTCATAGTATTTAAAATATCCAAATATTAACCCCTTGAAATGTTACCAGGGTTTATTCTATTAAAATGATACATCTCACCCTGAAAGGGGTGACATGGGGGTCTTATTCAATTTGCGTGCGGAGATGACGCTCGGTCGATTTCACAGCAGGTGACATTTGTGTCGTTTAAATATAAAAGCTTTCTCTATTGAGACCGAGTAAGAATAATTTAAAGACCACACTAGCGCAGCGGGCGAGAGGCCTGCGACGCTAGAGGTTGCGGGTTCGATTCCCGCCGCGGAACAAATTTGTGTACGATCTGCAGAAATTCGTTCCGTTGGTCTGGGTATGTATAATGTAATGTATAATAAAAATATATCTATCTATGTATTGTATATAATGTATTAAATACATCAGTTATCTAGTACCCATAACACAAGCTTTGAGTAGCTTACTTTGGGGCTAGCTAGATGATGCTGTGTGGAAAGTCAAGCATTAAAAAAAAATATCGTATCGAAATCCTACTAATATTATAAACGCGAAAGTTTGTAAGAATCTAGGGATGTATGGATGTATGTTTGTTTTTAAACTTCCGTGATTTGATGACATAATTATAATTGACATAACAAAATAGGTACGTGATAAATACCCGTTATTCAATTATAATTATGTATGTTTGTTACTCTTTCACACTGAAACTGCTGAACGGATCTGGGTGAAATTTGGCACAGATATAGAAAAAAACAGAAATAAAATATAAAAGATGAGAAGTGGTGTTTACGTTACTTATACTTTCGTATGTACAAAATAAGATCGTTCGTATTTCATGATATTTTAACTCTGTTGAAATAACTGTATCGACGAAAATTACTGCGTGACAATTTGGTCACACAATACCATAATTGAATTAGACAAATTGTAAAATTACCCGCAATTTCTTGACACGTGTCGCTGACAGAAATGATCAACCGGCCACTTCAGTTATACCATTCAAAAACCACCCTTATTTTCAACTGTATAAAGGTCGAACAAAACATTGAGATGTAGGCACGTGCCGAAATACACTACCATCTATGACATACTTTTATACCTTCGGGATCGAGAGTGATATATCTCTGGAGAATTTGTCTATAATTTTAGTTTATCTATGACACGTGCTTAAAATTAAACAATAGTCAATTGTCAATAGTCAATAATCTTTATTCAGTAATATCACAAGGATCATTTTGAATCGTCTTACATACTAGGTGAGTCTAGGTGCCAATTCCAGTCCTATCCCCAGTCCGAGAAGAACTGACAAGAAACTCGCTGGCCCTAGCGCTTTTTTTTGTATTATGAACCTTGTTAACATTGTTAGGGACACCTAGCAGAGTTGGAGCTGATTCGTCCCAAGCTTTTTTGTCATCTAAGTACTCTGATATTCTATAATAAGCTTTACGAGACAGGTTTTGTTTAATTACGTTTTTTAATTTCGCAATCGATAAATCAAGCATGTCGCTTGGGATCTTGTTATAGAAGCGTAAAACAAAAAAAATATATCTACAAATTGCGAAACATTTGGTTGCGTTATTTACGGATCTATTAGCTAAGCTATGTTTACCGCGGCCATCATTGCACTTTGATCTTTAGTAAAAACTTATAAATGGCATTTTATAAGTTTACATACCTCAACATCCTTTGTAGATGATTTATTCAGGGTCTGAATATTTTAACTGAAACATTCAATTCACACAATTTCTATTATATTTTGTAGCTTCCTCTTAAGATCTTATAATAAGTATCATTTATAAATAGCTTAGTCTTAAAAATACGCATGCACTCAATTCATCCGTAAAGTAATAAAAATCACTTGCCCTAATACCTCGTGCACTTAGGGGAGGTGCGGCGCAAATGGACCACTAATAATTAATGACGTTATATTTTTTTCGAGTGTGTTTTGATTCGATTTCACAGCGCTGCAAACGCATATGGCGCATGCGCTGTAGGTGCCTGTGAATGTTTTGTTTGTGTAGTGATGAGGTAATCAGATGGAAATGGTTTTTATTAGTTGTTATAACTGCAATATGTGCTAAAAGAGGAGAATTTTTGCTGCCGTTATGTCAACCAAAATTTAAGAATCCGTACTTCCATAGGTACCTACTTAATTATAAAAAAGTAACTCTGCTAGTGTGTTTGTTACCTTTTCATGACGAAACAGCTGAACGGATTTTAATGAAATTTTGCAAGGAGATAGATTATATCCTAGGAAAAAAATAAAGATAAAGAAATACTTTATATGTTGCTGCAAGTAGTAGGTATTAACTATGCATACATATCCTAATTTAATAAACTAATTAAATTACTAACACCATTATTAACTTAACTAACCCACTTAAAAATACCTTAAAGCTACAAAATGGCGTAAATAAGGCTACTTTTTGTCTCAATAAATAAACAAATTGAAGGCGGGCAAAATCGCAGGCAATAGCTAGCATTAGTTATGTTGTGAACTTTGTATATCCACAGGTATTTGAACCTGTGACATGGTTAAAAGAAAAATAACTTTATACTTAACATAGCAATATACAATATGCCACAGAAAATAATAGTGATTTTGTACTTCATAAAAGAAGATTAATGTCGTGTTTCGATATTCCAGCTACTTGAGCATGACGAACAAAAAGATCATTTAAACAAATATTAGCCTTAAAAGCTTTGCCCACATTCTCACGCCATCTACCTATAATTAAATAATTTCCTATCATAAAAACTAAATTACCGTTGGTCGCGTGCCTCAAATGCGGTTTCTATGTATCCACGAGGGAACGGGTTCAATATTCCGATTCCCCAGCGATGTCTGTCTGTCATTTGAAATGATATAGCTAGTTGGGGTGGGGTCGATGTCAGATGTTACAGTTTTTGCGGATGTCTCTATTTGGTATGCTGTTGGAATTCGCCGTATGATGTTCCCTGGGGCTAATCAAAATTGTGATTCATTGATTATTTGCGGAGTTTGGTTTAATGGCTATTTTGAGATTGTTATTTGCTCTTGTTTGCTATGTTAGTATTATTATTTTCGTTAGATACCTACTCTGAATTATAATATTTGTAATGTTTGCTACATTTAACTTGATTTTATAGAAACACATACATTTTAATGCTTGTTCATCATAGCTAATGAAGAAATATTTAGAATAATTACAATTTATTAACTTTCGACATTGTTTTACCACAAAGTGATGACCATTAATTCCTCTTAATTCAAATCCAGCTCAATAAATATAAATCAAAACAAAACAAGCCCTTCAATAATACTTCCATTACAATGTACCGACCACGCCTCTCCGACGTCTCTATCGGACGTCATGCTGCGTCCCGCTGAGCTGTTGTGCCACTGGATTCTGAATTACTACTCCCAGTCCTGTTGTGCCCACTCCTCTCAATCACGCTGAGCGGTGTCGACTTGGCCCAGCGGGATGTGGTCAAACTGCGTTTCGTAGCGATTGATCAATATCGCTTATTAACCAACAGCTGATGGTTTGGACAGAGAGGGTTCTGATAATCAAGATTTAAATCGCTATTATTGCTAATTAAAGTCGCCAAGCTTCCCTTGTTATATTATTTCCCAAACCGTTCTGTTTTAAGCTTTCCAATAACCGTTTGACCACGTTTGTCGTAACAGTCAAAATGTCGGGAATAATAATGAAGTAATAACCGATGAGCACTCGTAAATTGTTAAAACAAATCTTTTAAGCTGGTTTTTGTTATTGTAGGGATCGATCTATCTTATTAGCAGTTTTCTCTTTCTTCTTACCTTCGACCTGAAAAATATTATTATTATTAAAATATTATTTAGCTATTTTTAAATTCTGGTACATTAGAACGAAAAAAGTTCCAAACGGCTTTGCCAACAAAAAAATAATGCACATTTCACTTCCTGTCGCCTTATCCCAAATGGGGTCTCGGAGATTTGACGTTAAGTGTCGTGCGAAAAACCAGGTGTTCATCACGCGGTCCCGGGTTCGAGTCTCGCGTCCGTGTGACGGGTCACATGGCGCCAATTGGGGGTGAAATATCAGATGTTGTGATTTCGTCAAGGATTGCTCAGACTTAGTTTAATCAGCTGTTGTTGATTTTAATTAAAGGAATGCAGATTGGAGTTCGCTGAGCCGCTTTTGTTGTAAGTTGTGTCATGCGTACGAGATTGATCATAATTTATGATCTAGTTAACTTCTCAGTAAAAAAGTTTCATCACACTTATGAAACCTATAGCTACACATCAGGATACATTTTATAGCAATCCATTTGAGCCATTCTATACATAATTTGGAAAAGACTACGTTTTTTATTGTGAATAGATTTTTGTTTGAACAATCATGAACCAAACATCCCCGGCCTTTTTATTGTTTTGTTTATACCGTAATTCGAGTGCTGCAACTCGATATGTTCCTTAACCGAATAATCGAATCGGACATCCATAAAACAATTCAATGCATCACATCGTACTATTATCGCTTCCATCGCTAAGTAGTCGCGACATCACCCTATACTTATACACCCTGTAGGGTGTGAGAATGTGATGGGTGTATACGCAAGACCCTTGTGTGAGGGAGAAGAAACAGGTGCTTGAAATGTAGTGGCGTTTCAGCGACAGATTGGCGCGCACATGTCGCGTTGCGATGTTCTTTTTGCTAACTTTGTTCTAGTGATGGGAATGTTTGCTGTCGATGTAATATTTATTATATCAAGTTTTTTCTCCTTTAAATTCAACAAGCATAATTACAATAATTATGCACTTTTTTTTGTTGTTTAATTTTAGGTTCAAATTAAAAAAAAACGGTGTATTAATCAAAATTTAAATATTCAAAATGCTCCACGGTGAACTTAAAAAAATACTAAGAAACGTTAACCATGCCCGATTAAATTAAAATCTTTAAACAAAATTTAATGAAATAAACATCAACAAATTACCGAAATATATACCTACCCCATCTCTACACACATTTCGGGTAGTGAGTTCGAAAGGGGAGCCGCGGGCGAGTAGCGCAGCACTTGTTTGTGCGATTTAATTTCATTTATCAACGCATTACTTACTCAGAGAATTACTTACCGGGATTACCCCGACTCACCCCGCTTGTGTGTGCCACAACGTAAGCAAATAGCTCTCTCAATAAACTCAGGAATAGTGTACCCTTGTGAGTGTATCGACGTACTGGAACGTCTATTTTCAGAAAAACTAAGCCACATACAGCGCGGTCATTGGTGACTAGACCACTGATACCTAATGCGGAAGCTATATCTCTTGAAGACATATGAATTCTGTTAATAAAAGCTTCAGCTAGATTGAAATGATTATTACAGGTATATTGTAGTGAGCTAGCTAGGAAGTTTGAAAGTGGCACCGGTGACGGAAAAGATGAGTACTAACCACACTAACCTATTAGTGTGGTATAGGCATGTTATGAGGAGAAATGAATGTCATGTGACGAGGAGAGTGTTAAGTATGAATATGGAGGTAAGAAAGATGGATAGACTGTGTCAAAGATGACACAGGTAAGAAAAGAGTGAGTATTGATGACGAATGACAGAGGGAAACGGAAGAAGATCACATGTTGTGTCGAACCCACATAACGTGGTAAAGGCAGGAACATGATGATAACTGTAGTGATCTAGCCATCTGCTTAATAAACTGTGCCTCTATGTAAATATCAATTTAGGAGTTCCGCAACGCAAAAAAGCTAAGTATATTATCCGTGCGCTTTGAAGCCGTGCCAGGGTCGTAATCTAATTTTTTTATGTTTTTGGGTAATGTACTCATAACTTTGTTAGTGCCTTGTTGCCCTGGGAGAATGTGTACGCTTTGATTTGAAATTCCATTTTAAAAATTGATTATACATATCTGTCTGACGACCCTTTTAACGAATTCGGCCATTATTATACAAATTATTGTGTTTACTATTCAGAGTTCAGAATAAAATGACGGCTAACCTAGAGACAAGGGATAAAAAGTGCAATAAATTGATCTATACAACAGTTGAGCTAATGAGAAACGTTACGCGAGCTAATAGATATCGTACTTTGAAAAAGACTGACAACAAATAGATCTTCTTAGGATAGGTTTGACCAACTTCTGGTAGATTTTCTCAGAAATATGTCGTGACAAATACAAAAAAAAATCAGTTTACTCTTTGATAACTACGATTTATTTTAGGAATAGTGCTTATCCTAGTTTGGTCGAATCCGCCCTAAGAGTCCTTTATACATTTGAGTTACAGAACCCTAAAAATTTAAAATACCGAACCCCCTCAGATTAACATACGCACAACTAAATCCCTTCAGCACAAAGGGGCGCAAGCGCAATGAATTTGTTTAAACTACGCTTGAATTTCATTTGCGTTTATTAAAACGTAATAAATTTGATGTCTCAATGTGCTGTCACGCCTCGGACTAACAGACGGACGGCATACATTGTGGATTTGTGGGTTAGATTTTACGATATGGACACCTGTTTTGTGCATTTATTTTAGATTTATTCGATGCAAATAGCGTTATAATTGATTAACATGTAGTTTTGCATCAGATGGTGAATCTGGCATATTTACTGTTACAATTTTTATAATCTTTGAGTTATTGAATGTTAATAAAAAAGCATTAGATATAATAAAACTAAAAATTTACTTTAGTCTGGCTGGGTTCAATTAAGTATTAGATATTTTAAGCTTAAAATTATAAATGTTTAGGTATACTTAATTATAATGACTTGAAAAAATAAAATAAAATGAAAGACTATCAAGAGATTGTAAAGAACTATCCAAACACTTGCTTTATCAGTGTCTTATATTCTCATTTTCTTTTAGCAAACACTAAAAAGCATAAAATAATGACAGAAAAAGTACTTACTTAGATGTTTCCTTAACAAGCTCTTCCATTAAGGCCCAGCATTTTGAAAAATACAAGTATTGCAACCCTAATCATTCTATTACCGCTCAATAGATTACATTGAAATTGAACTACACGATACTCAAGGATATAAGTGATAAATCAACCGGAGCTAAAACACGAATTAGTTAGAAAACCTTGGTTAAAAATCATGTCAAAAACACCTCTGAAAATTCAGAAATTCCCTAATTTATCCAAAACAGTAAGGTATTTTAAATTACTATTTCACATGAATGTAAATTAGTTAATTTCAAACTAATTTACATTCATGTGAAAACAAATCAACCCAGCCTTTTTTTTGAAATAAGCTATTTACTTGAACATATTTATGTTTTTTATAAATTGTCGCTTTCGTAACGTAATTCCGAGCAGCCATATTATCATGTCGCACTCTACTTACTTGTCATTTGGGTATTTCGCTTCGTGCTATGTCTGATTCCGCGGAGATCCGCGTTGCTATACGGACCTATGTCACTTTTTTTGTAACTTTTACGTAAGGAATAGTGTGACGAGTATTCTGGGCCTTAAGCCAGTAGCATTATGAATTGCATTCATCTCCGACCGCAACCAAAATAGCAACCACTTAAACTACATTAAGAAAAAAAAACACTAAACACATCAAAACATCCAAATTGAAGTTCACAGTTCAAAATACTTCCTTTCATATCCCGCTTTCAGCCAATTAAAATAAATCCACATTCGAAATTAACATACCTCACACACTTTTATCTCGTGTCCATTTTACCCCGACCTCCCCGAAGCAACTTTTCTCTTTTCAACTCTTACCGAAAAATACCGTTTTCTCTGTCAGTCGCGTGTCTTCGGTAACTGGACGTTTTAAGACACAAACACAGAATAAATAGTAATACACAATGTTAGAAAGTTTCACTATAATAACCTTAAAATTAGAAATTAGGTATCTATGAGACGCACGCAAGCAAAATTGAAACTTAAAGCTGAGAAATGAGGGGTAATATTCCATTTGTCAAAATCAGACTAAATATTTGGGATAGGGATTGTCGCTTGTTAGCTGAATTAAATCTTATCTCAGCACAGTAAAGTTCATTTTACATTACATCATAATAAAGTCTGACGTTCATCGTCCACGCATGCGTATATTACGTTGTTAAAGGCGCCGAAACTCGTACGCAGTTTATCTAACAGAAATTAAGAACGAAAACATTATGAACGAGCCATAAATTTTTCTCGAGTCGGGAGTGCTTTCAGTTGCGTTTCAGTGTTGCCAGATGTGGCGGGGAAATATTGCTCGTTTTGTTTATCATTTTTGTGTAGTTTGTTACCCGCGACGGAACGGAGACGGTATACGTTTGGGGTAAAAGGCTGTTTGTGCAAATCCATGTTGCCATTTTTCTCCAAAATTACTAATCCGATTTTGATGCGGTTTTCAGCTATGGGTTCGGGTTTGATTTGTGCATGTTCTTAGATAGGTGTTACGGTGACAACTCACGAGGGGGCGCTGCAGCAAACAAATTTCATAATCAAAATCAAACAAAATATTTTTAATCGTCGCGTCGGCGTCGTGGGCTTTTTCAAAATTTTTAATATTGCTTTTACTTTCACTTTTCAGTTTTACTCCTGTAAACTGTGGGCTAGATACAGAAGTACTTAACTGGAAGAAGTTTTTGCTTCGATCTTCTTTATCTTAATGTGTCATTTTTGCCCATTGTAGTGATAGGATTAAAGTGCGCCTGAGAGACTTTCGTGCATTGAACAAAATAATAATGAGTGAAAATAGCAAAAAAAAACGAAAAATTCTAATTTCATAACCTATTGACTGGGGATTTTTTTCTCAGCTAGCAACCCTATATCTTAAAGATGCGCAGGCGCCTCGTGCGCTCGGCTTCCATTAGCGCGTTTGAATATAGAACTTGCCGCGATTGGACGACAGCAGACATGAATCATTGGCGCCTACTAGACATGCTATACGGGGTGTGGAATGTACGAGATTGGTTCTTTAGGGTAATTTTAAAAGGTTCGTGTTTTTCTGTGCGTTATTGATATGGGTTTTAGGGAAGTATTTTTATGAACTGTTAAGAAATAGGTTATGCTTTTTAAGGCGATGTTATTTATATTCCGGTTATTTCAACGCTATCTTTTTAAGTCTATTAACATGTTATTATTGTAGATCGTCGTTGGAAACACTGATAAATTTTTAATGTTTTTTCGTATTGGAGAGGCACTTGATGACGTAGACAAGAGTTCTTGAATAAATAAAACGCATATGAATACTAATACTCAAGCTGGAAGCCACAAAAGATCGTCCAATATTCCTCTGACGACCTCGCTAGACCTTTTACGTGAAGATAACCTATAAAAAACTAGAACGGAATGTCTATAATGCCTTCATTATAATCGAAACATAACTAAACTGACCTTTGATGCCTTGACGCCACGAATATTTAAGATAATGTTATCTTTAACCCTTCGCTCAGTGTGGCTCTGGAGTTATCAAACAAATTTACATAAACCAACCAAACTTCGTCATCAGCTAACCTTTATTCGTCTAGACAGAGAGCTGAAAATCCAATGACGAAAGCTCAAGGAAAATTGCACAAAAAATACGTTACGCGTGAATGACCAATCGGAAGACGAAACGAATTCCAATTTTAAATTCTTGACGTTCCATCGTCGCCATGTTTTTTAATTCTTTTGTTACTGCGCTCGAAAGAGTTTTTTTATTGTTGTAATTAATTGTTTCAACCGAATTTTTATGCTGTGAAAGTATTTAAATTGGCCTATTTTGTGGTCTCTGTCGTTTAGCGGAAGCAAAACTCGGAATTTATTTTAATTTAACGTTTGAAATCAGGTTGTTTTTCACTGTTCCCACTAAATAAAAACAAACAGCGTTATATTTTCATGTTTTTTAAATTAGTGAAATTGTGTGAATTGTGTGTGAAATTTGGTCATATATATTTTTTCCTCAGAACTCTACAATTTTTCATCACATAACCAAATAGATTAGTATGACAGTTGATTGCTAATCATAATTATACATATTAATAAAAGAATCTGGGCTAACTGAAAATGTAATTACTTACATAAATTCTAACCTAAGCTTAGGACATAAAAAACTAATGAATAATTACCTTAAAAATGAGGAATATAAAATTTTTAGCTAGCAACACCAGATTTCCCCGTCGAACGACACGCGCCTGTCCTTACATTTTTGGTAACAAATGAGATAACAACATTAAATCTCGCTTACTTACTGTTCCGTCTCGTTATTACCCAATTTTCTTGTCCAACAATGGTTACAGAAAATATTAAATCCACGACAGCTTAAATCCGCTAATACAAACGGGCCAACCCTCTCGAGATTCGATCGAAGCAGCGATTCTCAAACTGAGATCTAGTGCCCTATGCTCAGAAAAAAATTACAATTTTATCAATGAAAATGCACCTTAAGGCCCAGAATACTCGTCACACTATTCCTTACGTAAAAGTTACAAAAAAAGTGACATAGGTCCGTATAGCAACGCGGATCTCCGCGGAATCAGACATAGCACGAAGCGAAATACCAAATGACAAGTAAGTAGAGTGCGGCATGATAATATGGCTGCTCTGAATTATATAACGAAAGCGACAATTTATTAAAAACATAAATATGTTCAAGTAAATAGCTTATTTCAAAAAAAGAACTGGGTTGATTTGTTTCAAATTAACTGATTTATATTCATGTGAAATAAAAATTCAAAATACCTTACTGTTCTGGATAAATTAGGGAATTTCTGAATTTTCAGAGGTGTTCTTGACATGATTTTTAACCAAGGTTTTCTAACTAATTCGTGTTTTAGCTCCGGTTGATTTATCACTTATATCCTTGAGTATCGTGTACTTCAATTTCAATGTAATCTATTAAGCGGTAATGATTGAATGATTTGGGTTCCAATACTTGCAATTTTCAAAATGCTGGGCCTTAAATGCACTGGTTCAAAATAGTTTTCTATAAAGACGATAAAACATATATTTTTATCCGACTGCGACCGGACGGATTTTAACAATTGAGGTGTCGTTGATTTACAATGAACTACAAAGGTATCAAAAACGGGTTAATTATTTAAATACTTCATTGGTTTTGTTTAAGGCGGTACCCCGAGTCAAACTAGCGCCGCCACCTATTTTATCTAATTATTCTGTAAAACAAAGGAATTTTCAAAAAGTGATCGGTTAATTTGTGATACCTATCATAAGCTTTTTTTTAATACCTCTGTAATAATTTTATTTTGTATAGTTTAGGCAGAGAGGCGAAAAAAAGAATTTAGTGTCCACCAAGTGCAACTTCGTATCTCTTGCTAAATTAAACAAAATAAAACTATTACAGAGGTATTAAAAAAAAGCTTATGATAGGTATCACAAATTACCCGATCACTTTTTGAAAATTCCTTTGTTTTACAGAATAATTAGATAAAATAGGTGGCGGCGCTAGTTTGACTCGGGGTACCGCCTTAAGATGTTTACTTAATTTTATTTGCGTTATTATTTGTTACGTTCTAATTTTGTACGTCTGTGCCAAAAGGAAATAAATATTTTACCTATCCATGATAAGAGGGATGAATGTCATGTACGAAGACGATTGATTCTTAGGTACGACAAGGAGAGTGTTAGGTCTGAATGTGGATGGTTACAGAGGTAGAGGTAGGACAAAGCAAAGATGGATGGACTGTGTGAAAGATGATATGAGTAAGAGAAGAGTGAGTAGCTACTGAGATGACGAATGATAGAAGGAAATGGAAGAAAAAAACGCGTTGTGCCGACCACACATAGCGTGGGAAAAGGGCAGGTAAAAGAAGAAGAAGATAAGAGGGATAAGCATCTATTTTTGAGAACCTCTGCCCTGCCCGCTACAGTGTGCCAATATTGACGCGGGATATAATTGGATGCTCTGAAGACGGCAACGTAGCCATGGTTTAATTTGCGTTTTTTTATCCAATTTTCCCTTATATTTGTGTTTATTGAGGAAGAAACTGCATTGAGAGCACGTTTCGGTTTTTGAGTTTTCGATAGTCATTTTTACCCGCTGCGAAGCGAAGGAGGGTAATGTGTTTGGGGTGTATGTATGTATTTATGTTTGCCAGTTCCTTTGGCTGTCGCTATAGCTGAAACGGCTGGACAGATTTTGACAAATGAGGTGTCGTTAGATACGTCTGGTTTATAAAAGTGACATGGGCTATACAAAATGTCTTAAATTTATATATTTTTTTTTGTAAATACATACATAGTAGTAGGTATCACCCAAGCACAGAACGAACATCTGCGTTCATCACACAAATGTTAGTCCTGGGTGGGGATCGAACCCACAACCTATAGCGCAGAAGACAGAGCTACTACCAACTGAGCTGAAAACCCAGTCAAGATATCAATAAACATAAACCTTTTTAAAAATATTTTGTTTTTCATAAAACAACTTTTAAAATTCGTGTTTCTCTTTCGAAATTTCCACTCCACCGCACTTAATATCAGTCTCCATTTACTCACAGGGCTGGTTAAGTGGCGGTTCGCAAATCCGAATGAAACGCAAACAGTAGCTTGTTGACTCTGTCTGACCGGACGCGTGGACGGTGCCTTCGGGGAGATGGGGATAGATAGACCAGCTTATTATAGCTAGCTATGTGACCTGTGAAGTGTCTTTTACATTTTTTACCCGACTGCACAGGAGAGCAACGTGTTTGGGATATATATTTTTGTGTATATTGTATGTATTGTATTGTATGTAGACACAATTTATATCATTAAGCTAGCATTCTTAGTTTTTGTTATAGGGTTCTTTAGGTGACCCGTTTTCATCGCTCTCGAGTGTATGTGAGTTACTTTGCCTGTAGTTGAAGCCGCAACGGCTGAACGGATTTTGACAAAGAGGTGTCCTTTTCAGTATTTCAAAGAGGTGTTGTTGGATTCCTCTGAATTCTTCTTCTCCTTCTTTATTTAGGCATCTGTCTCTTGAGATCAATATTGCCATATTTACTAACCGCATTAGATAATAGTTTAGCGGGAAGGTACTAGATATTTCTGTCCTTTTCAGTTTTATATGTCATGTTGTTAATTTAATTATATCCTCAACGAAAAATCTCTTCGTGTAAAATGTAACAGTAATATAGGCTGTATAAAATGTCAGTCAAAAAGTTGTATTAGATGTACAGGAGCTTTACCACAAGCTCTTCGGGCAATGTCAAAGTAATATAACTTTAAAATTTCATACCATGACATATAAAAATTGTATTGAAGTAGTGTTACTTCAAGCTTGAAACTTATACGTTTCTGATACGTGATGGTTTGCAAGAGTTTGTGGTAAGGCCAGTAGATCTACCACGAGTTTTCACAATCTACACTTGCTAGCGACTGTAGTTAAAAAATTGTAACAGCGCCTCTAGCGGATGGTTGGGTACTAAAACGTCACGTAGTTAACTATCCTACGTCACAGCGTACTACAGGGACTGTAGTTTGCGCTTCATTCATTTGCTTAGAATTTGGTACCATGAGTAACAATTTTGGCAGATGTTGAAATTGAAATTTGAAATTGAAAAATATTTATTCAGTACAATCACAAGGAGCACTTTGAAACGACTTACATGCTAGGTGAATCTATGTGCCAATTCCAACCTAACCCAAGTACGAGAAGAACAGGCAAGAAACTCTTCTCGGTCCTAGCGCTTTTTTGTATGATCCTTCTTACAAAAAAATGTAATCAAGATTATCTAATAATAATAACATAAAAACAAAAGACAAAACAGAACATAAATACATAAAACAAAAGGACAGCGTTTACATTGCAAATTGGTTAGCTGTCGGAGGGCGGAGCGACATCGGGCCATGAGTTCCTATCATCAATATATTCATTTATATTATAATATGCTTTCTTTAAGAGATTATTTTTAATGAAGGCATAGTAACGTACTATTACTACTGTAGTAACGTCAGCCGATCTAAATGTGACAACTCATGGTAGACGTACAGGTATAGATTTGAACTTGTTGTGACATTTGTTCCAGTTTCCTGTGCCTCTCCAACGTGCTTTCGTACCCTGAGCGCTGCAAGGAGTCCCGCAAGAACATACAGACCTTGCTCAACGTCTGCGGAGACGTCCTCCTGGCGGTGGACGGTGACGTAAGTACCTCATCATTATTGTCTTGACTTATTATGGGGGGGAAAGAACCTGTTGTGCCGACCCCACTGGTCGGCACAACAGGTTCTTTTCCCCCCATTCTCCCCTATTAGCCGTCAGTTGTCTTCTTCTTCTTCAATTATGGCATCTGTCTCTTAGAGAACAATTTTGCCAGTGTCAAGTGTATTTATTTATAAGTATTGTCAACGTCACAGAGTCATAGTCAAGTAGTCAAGTCAATTTTAAACAAAAGATGGCTGTTTTGTTGAAAATTTTCGGGATTTCCTCCGATGGAATTTCAAGAGAACTATTCACTCTAATTCACATACTATACACTCGCGTCAAGAACCCGGGCTTTATTGGCAAAATAACCACTATTTTCTTTCAATAGTCAATAGTCAATCCTACTAATATTACGAGTATCAACGCGAAAGTTTGTTTGGATGTCTGGATGTCTGGATGTATGTATGTTACTCTTTAACGCTAAAACGGCTGAACGGATCTAAATGAAATTTGGCACAGATATAGATTATGGTCTGGAATAACACATAGGCTACATTTTATCCCGAAAAAATGTACGGTTCCCGTGGGATAGCGATGTTTTAGTTATTCAAGGTATCACGCGGGCGACATCGTGGGCGGAAGCTAATAGTCAATAATTATTTATTCAGTAAAATCACAGGGATCATTTTGAATCGTCTTGCATACTAGGTGAGTCTAGGTGCCAACTCCAGTCCTATCGCCAGTCCGAGAAGAACACAAGAAACTCGCTGGCCCAAGCGCTTTGTATGATCCTTGTTAATGTTGTTAGGGACACCTAGCAGAGTTGGAGCTGATTCGTCCCAAGCTTTTATACACGGTGTAGTTTTGGTCAGTTTAAAGCCGGCGCCCACTTCTTTTATTACTTAATCGTATTTGTGTCGTTGGTTTAGTTTTTGAATTTGATAAGTATTTACGGAACTGCATAGTTGAAAAGATTAACAAAAGTGTGTTAAAAACATAGTAGGGCGCGCAGAGTTAACGACCTCGCAGATCCCTAGTCTCTACCTAGTCGCGCCGCGCGCCGAATAGCAACTACTATCGGTTCTCATATTATCGAGTAAGTTTCGTGTTATTGTTAATAACAAAAAAATAGATTTATCATTTATATTGTTTTTTGAGTAGGGTTACAGATATAGATTACGTGGGCGCCGGCTTTAAACTGACCAAAAACTCGCCTTGTATAATATTGGAAGTTGGTTTCAGTTTTTTTCTAAAAATAGCTTATGTTCTCCCAGGGTCAGGAGCGCGGGGTGGCGCAGCAGAACCTCCGCTCCGTGCTCGGTCCGGACGTGTTCCGGATGCGGAACGACTTTTGTATGCTGTTCGCGGAGGGCGCAGAGATAGCCCACAACGACGTGTTCGTTAACGCGGCCCGCATAGCGCACGTGCTGCGGGCCCTGGGGGAGATTGACCATCGAATCGTGCAGGTATGTTGTTCCCCCAGGCTCGGTAGACATCTCATCAGATCTCTGTGTGCTAAGCCTTTATTTACAGAAATAATCTTAATATACACATGATCAAGAATGTAATCCCCTATCTTACTACACACTAACATAATCCCCAGGCTCGGTAGATATCTCCCCAGAGCTCTGGATCTTAGAGGATATCTAAAGACGGCAGAGGCACGCCCGATCATGATATTTGGCACATCCCATATTTTGCATTGTAGTTAGTATTCCGAACGTGACAGTTCGCAAGCTCATCGCCGCTTATAAGAATACTAACCTATGACACACACCTTCGAATTCTTGTTTCTAGGGTATTCCGGTTTTCGATGATGTTTTCCTTCACCGTTAAACTGGCAACGCGCACATAAATATTTCGAATAGAAAAACTTATTGGTGCACGACCTTAACCTTACCATAAGCTCTTACAAACCATCATGTTCCAGATACGTCATAGCTTCGAGCTTGAAATAACACTATTTCCATACAATTTTCATAGGTATGAAATATCAAAGTTTAATTATTTTAATAAACTGCCCGTATAGCTTGTGGTAAGAGAGCGTTTTATCATGAGGCAGGGTTGCTACCATTAAAATTACTACAATAAAACACATTACCCGCCTCCGCTTCACAGTCGGGTAAATAGAATCATTAAAACATTGAAAGATTCGCATTCTACGGGCGTTTGTGTGTTTGCTAGATCCTTAATTAGGGGAGTGCCGTTGTGGTGTGTTTGTAGAGCGCACGCGCCTTGCATTCGTAGCCTTACCTTGATCACGACTGTAATCCCCGGGCTCGGTAGATATCTCCTCAGATCTCTAGTTACTTACATCTTTGAGGATATCTTAAGAGTCAGAGGCACGTCCGAATATGATATTTGTACAACTAATATATAATCAAATGATTACATATTTGTAACTATTTGCAATGCGCTGGTGGTGTAGTGGTCGTCCTACCTCACGATTCGAAGTTTGTGGGTTCAAACCTGGTCGTGCATCAATGTGTTTTTCCGCTCGAAAAATTTATGCGCGCAATGCCAGTGCTCTTAAACGGTGAAGGAAAACATCGTGAGGAAACCGGCATACTCTGGACCTAAAAATTCTAAGGTGTTTTTCATAGGTTAGTATTCTTATAAGCGGCGATGGGCTTGCAACCTGTCACGTACGGAATACTAATTACTGTGCAAAGCGTGGGCATGTACCCAATATTGACTGTAATCCCCAGGCTCGGTAGACATCTCCTCAGATCTCTAGTTACTAACATCTTTGAGGATATCTAAAGAGGGTAGTCAAAGGCAAGTCCAAACATGATATTTGGAACATGTCCCAGTTTGCACAAGTCATACAACAGCCAAAATATAATCAAATGCTTAAATTTCTGTAACTAATTGCATAGATGTTTGCTACATATATTTTCCCCCAAATGCAACGACGAGCGGTCTTGAGCCTTTTCTTCCGCAACCTTAAAATACACATGCCGAACTCAGCTAAGCAAATATTTTCAAAGTGCTTACCCTACCCCATCCCTAGAGTATGTCACTCTGCAGTTCGCAACACAAAACCCACCCTCGCTCGCCTCAATGTTGGTTTAGAAGAAATTATGATGCCACGCGTCATGTTAATATAATCACTTGAAACTGAGTCGATCTATTTAACCGACTTCGAAAAAGGAGGTGCTATGTTCGACTGTATGTAAGTTTTTTTACCCCACGGATAATTCTTTCACCATTAGAATGCTACATTATCCCTGAGTGACATAGGCTAACATATATTGTATAGAAAAATGGAGATACTTTGCTACCCGTGTGAAGCCGGGACGTGTTGCTAGTCTATATCTATACATATAATAAATTCGTTGAGATGCCGTGTCTGTATTATTGATATTTTCAAATAAAAATTGCTAGCTATCAAAAGAGACACGCTACTTTAAAAAATTGTCTGTTTGTCTGTTTATGTGTGCGTTTGTGCACGCTAATCTCCGCAACGGCTGAACCAAGTCGAATTCAGTTTTCACCAATGTATTGAGATAAGATAGGATTAAAACTTAGGCTTCGTTTCATTGAAATCGGTTGACAAATAAAAAGATAAGAATTTGATATACCATGTTATGAGGAGAGATGAATGTCATGTAACGAGGAGAGTGTTATAGGTATGAATGCGGATGGATACAGGGGTAAAGGTAGGCCAAAGAAAATATGGATGTACTGTGTGAAAGATGACATGGGTAAGAAAGGAGTGAGTACTGAGAGACGAACGACAGAGGGAAATGGAAGAAGATCACATGTTGTGCCGACCCCACATAACGTGGGAAATGGGCAGTAGGCTGATAATGATTCTGTGTCTGTATGTCACATGACATTCATCTCTCCTCATAACATGCCCATACCACGCTAACCTATTACTCCTCATCTTTTCTGTCACCGGTGCCACTTTTAGCCCCAGTCGCGGGTATCATCTAGTAAATAATATAGCTAGTAAGAAAAGATGCGAATATTTTGTAGTTAAAACAGTAGGTACATCCTCCACCTGGCTCAGTCGAGCAAACAGACCGCTGGTAATATGTTTGTACGGTAACACAAACAACACGCGTTTGCGTTACCGTAGTGATGGGTTAATGTCTATAACTCACGATGATTCGAAAGATATTTTTGACTGACCTCACAGCTCAGTTGGTAGTAGCTCTGCCTTCTGCGCTGCAGGCAGGTTGTGGGTTCGATCCCCACCCAGAACTAATATTTTTGTGATAAATGCAGTTTTTTTTGTTCTATGTCTGGTTGTTTTTTGTATTTACAAAGAAAGTAATTAATTAATCTGTAGTTACTGGTAATTTTAAACAATATACAACTTAATCTATATCTATATAAGAGCTTAACCTGACTGACTGACTGACTGATTCATCATCGCCCAGCCGAACCCGCTGAAGCTAGATAGCTGAAATTTGGAAGGTGGTTTCCTTTTATAACAAAACCACCCACTAAGGCGGGATTTTTGGAAATTTCACCTCTAAGTGCGTGAAAAAGGGTGAAAACGTTAGTATGAAACTTTTTAACGCGTGGAGCGATTTTCATGAAACTTTGTTTGCGCACTGTAAATGCAAAATAAATGGACACGTGTTTCAGGATTTTTAAAAAAATAATCTTTAAAAATGGGTCAAATGTAGGGTTAATGTTTGTATGTGAACTTTTTAACGGATGGTGCGATTGGTCTGAAACTTTTTTTGTGTACTGTAAATACAAAATGAACGGACAAGTGTTTCAGGATATTTCAATATAACCTTGAAAAAGGGGTCAAATTTGGGGTCAATGTTCGTATGAGAACTTTTCAACGGGTGGTGCGATTGGTCTTAATTTTGGTTTGGATACTTTAAATGCAAAATAAATGGAAACGTATTCCTGGATATTTCAAAATAGCCCTCTAAAAAGGGTAAAATTGAGTGTCAAAGTTATTTAGGAGATTTTTTTATTAGTGTGATTTGTTTGAAACTCAGTTAAGTTAGACTTTAAGTGAACGAAGTCGGGACAGCTAGTACACAATAATTAAGTAGGTACCTACTCTTTATTTGGAAATCAATAATTCAAAAAAAAACTATCAGCTATCTGGTGGCTAAAATGAAATGACGTAAAATGAATAACGATACTTTAACATTCTTGTTAATTTTGGTGCCCGATCAGGTAATTGAAATTGAAATTGAAAAATATTTATTCAGTACAATCACAAGGATCACTTTGAAACGTCTTACATGCTAGGTGAATCTATGTGCCAATTCCAACCTAACCCAAGTACGAGAAGAACAGGCAAGAAACTCGTCTCGGTCCTAGCGCTTTTTTGTATGATCCTTCTTACAAAAAAATGTAATCAAGATTATCTCATAATAATAACATAAAAACAAAATGCTATGTTAACAAATGTTTGGTGTAAGACCTAATCCTTTCACGGCACGGTCGTAAGAATGTCACGGTAAGAATCATTGGTTACCATAAGGCGTGACGGGCAAAAATACAACGAACGTCCCCCAGGAACCAATCCATTAGCAGTCTCGCTATCGATTACTCTCCGCAAGGGACGGGGACCGCCCTTACTCGTGTACCTAGTAGTCGACACTCGCGATGTTGCTTAGCTGACTTGCAGCGTTCAACGTGGTCATGTGTCTATAGCTAAGTGAATATTTATTACATAAAAGGCAGATTTTATTATTCCACTAGCTTCACTAGCTTCAACTAGATTATAGACTGGAATAGCACATACTACTTTTTATCCCGGAAAAATGTACGGTTCCCGTGGGATAGCTTTATTATTGTTTTTCAAGGTACGGGCGAAGCCGTGAGCGGAAGCTAGTAAATAATAGTTCGAACAAGTACATAATCTTAAATGTAAAACAAAGTCGGATTTGTTCGAACACTTATAACTCTAGAACGGCTGGACCGATTTTCATAGTTTTTGATTTGTTGTTTTTATCTCCGTCCCGAATAGCAGAATAACTATTAAAAACATTGAAAATTTTACAAAAAGAAAATAGAAAAACTTTTGCTGAAAAATATTTTCCCATACAAAATGTTCAGCAGACCGTGGACAATGGCATATGCAAAGAGAGGCCTATACCCAGCAGTGGGTGAAGTCGGGCTGCGGATGATGATGATGATGATACAAAATGTTCATGGGTTCCGCGATAACTGATATTCACGGGACAAAACCGCGGGCAACAGCTAGTAGGTACATAAAAGCCTTCGATACATCTGCTTACTTCAAAGTACGCCTCTTAAATCCAGACAAGGCCTACGTTCACCGCGCCCCTCACTCGCGGCAAAACTTTGATGTCTGCTTCCCTCCGTTTTGATAGCATGAATAATTTGCGCTCTCCTGGGACCACCGAGCACGGTCCGATGGAGTCGGTAATAGATAATAAACAGAATTACTGGTTTATTAGCAAGATGCGGTCGCAGATGCGATTTTTGGGAGGGAGTTGTGTTAGTGTTATGATTGAATGTGAGCCAAACTATGGTAAATAGAGGGATTAAAGTACTTTCGAGCGAAGCCACAGGCAAAGCTAAGGTTTGATCCGCGTGGGTAGTTTTTTTTTTGGTAAATCGTGTTTTTTGGAAAATGAAACCTAGCTCCTAGGCTCCACCGATTTTCATGAAATTTAGTATGCAGGGGGTTTCGGAGACAATAAATCGATCTAGCTAGGTTTCATTTTTTGAAAACGTCGCTTACCAAAAAAAAAGCAAGCAAACCTCAATCATCCAGATTCTAATATTAGTATGGATAGAGAAAATCTCGACTCGAATAAAATTAAATGTTATTTGCGAGATGTGCGTGTCCACGGCACATCTCACTTGCGGTAACTCACTTGACCCCGGCCGGGATGAGTGCTACCGGGAAAGGCGAAACGTGAAAAAAAACACTCACACGACTGTAATCCCCGGGCTCGGTAGATATCTCCTCAGATCACTAGTTACTTAGATCTTTCATGATATCTAAATAGAGTCAGAGGCACGTCCAAAAATGACATTTGGCACATGTCCACATGTTGCGCAGTAGTTATGTTAGTATTCCGTGCGTGACAGGTTGCAAGACCATCGCCGCTTATAAGAATACTAACCTATACACCTTCAAATGTTTGGTTCTAGGGAATGCTGGTTTCCTTACGATGTTTTCCTTCACCCTATTACTCTAAAAGCATTGGCATTGCGCTCATAAATGGAAAAACTCGTTGGTGCTCAACCAGGTTTGAAACCACGACCTTGCAGGGATGCTTCTACTACACCACCAGTGTTACAAGGTTTTAAAAAGTTTTTTGTCTGCTTTACATTTTCAGCGGAGATGGGCTTGCAACCTGTCACGTACGGAATACTAACTATAGTGCAAATGTGGGCTTGTGCCAAATATCATGTTTGGACGTGCTTTTGACTACCCTCTTTAGATATCCTCAAAGTTCTAAGTAACTAGAGATCTCAGATATCTACGGAGCCTGGAGATTATAGCCGCGAGCATGTTTTGTTTTTGAGATTTTTAAAAATATCTTGTCCATCCAAGGTATCAAATACATTCTCACCAAATGCTATCCAAAACCATCCAGCTGCGAATCGTAGACTTTCGCAGTAGCCCATGCCAGTAACGCAATCTCGACATGCTCTGTTCCGTGACTCCTCACATTATTCTCCGCACGGATTCTTCCAAGATTTGTACATCCGGTCATCCCCTATTAACTACCCCTGAGTTGCGGTGAGGTAGTTTTGTAGCTCTCAAGTTTACGAGGTTAAGTACACTCTTGTGGAAGAAAATACTTCGTTTTGAAACTCACGTCTGAATACTGAAAGGCCGGTCCTTCTTCATTTTTGTTCTCAATTTCGCCTGTATCAAGTGTTGATATTAATAGTATTTGTCACAAAGTTAGTCAAATTGACAATTTTAAACAAAATATGGCTGTTTTGTTAAAAATTCTTGGGATTTCCTCCGATGGATTTAAAATCAAAAAGACAACACGATTGTAATCCCCACACTCGGTAGTTATCTTCTCAGATATTTAGTGACTTCAATCTTTGAGGATATCCAAAGAGGGTAGTCAGAGGCACGTCCGAACATAATATTCGGTACATGCCCACATTTTGCACAGTAGTTAGTATTCCGTACATCTCCGATCTACACAAACCTTTGAATTTTTGTTTTTCTTCACCGTATAAGAGCACTGGCATTGCGCAAATAATTTTTTCGAACGGAAAAACACATTGGAACACGACCAGGTTTGACGACTTTCGGATCGTGAGGTAGGGATGCTACCACTACACCACCAGTGCTCAGTTCACAGTCAAACAATAGTTATTATAACCATAGATATTTGTCAACAGGAAGCGTTTGGGGAAGGTGGATGGCCCCTTGAGTTCAGGGCAGCCATAGCAAGGCTCCTGTCCCAACACGCGCCGAGCGATAAAGAAGCGCCGAGAAAAGAACCATTACGTAAGTGGCATTAGGGGATTGATACAGAATTCAACCGTTGGAGGCGTGGACAAGTAAAAATCTGATGTAAAAATAAAGAAGATATGACGCGCACTTGAATCCTTTCACCACACTGGTTCAAAGAACTATAAGAAGAAGAAGACTTGGAGATAATACCAATACCATAAACGACACCTAAACTTGTCGAGTTTTGGATCTGTGGTTCGCCAGTCTTCAGTAAGGCTGCGAGTTGCGACCTATATGGATGACACAAACTTTCGCATTATTATATTAGTAGAATGGGATAATAATATAAGGAATCACAGTATATGTATGACTGTTTGTAAAAGTACGTTTATTCCAGGTCCTGGTGTGATTCGGCTTGATTCTAAGGTCTCTTTGACCTTCGTGCTGGACCTTATCGAGCTGATCGGATATGTGACGGTCAACAACCCACCGTTACGAGTGAGTATAACTTATACAAAAGCCTTATAACTTAATTTGTATAAAAATGTCAGATTATCCGTGATAAAGTGGCGACGGTGACGGAAAAGATGAGGAGTAATAGGTTAGCGTGATATGGGCGTGCTATGAAGAGGGATGAATGTCATGTGACGAGGAGAGTGTTAGATATGAATGTGGATGTGTAGGGTTAAATCAAAGAAAAGATGGATAGACTGTTTGAAAGATGATACGAGTAAGAAAGGTGTGAGTACTGAGATGACAGATAATATAGAAATAGAAGTAGAAAGATGTCAGATATAAGGGTAGATAAGAAAGATGTAAGGGTGTTGGAAATTGCAAACTATCTTTATACATATAAAAAACAGTAGAACCCAATGTGTCTGGACATTGAAAAAGAGTAATAAAAGAACGCGTCAAAAAAAGAGTAATAGAAAATAAACCAACATTTTTTAGAATTTATTTCTATTATTTTGGTTGTTCGCGCACATCTCCGAAACTACTGAACGTATTGTCATATAATTTTCACAGATGGACACAGTATAAAAAGCAGAATATAATATAGGCTTTGTTTCATTAAACTCTGATATCGAAAAAATAGTTATTGTCGTGCGGATGAATTCGCTGGCAACAGCTAATCATAATAACCAAGCAATAGATATGTAAATGAAGTGCCTACTAGAGAGTGTCTATATAATAGCCGATGGTGTTCCCATGCGGGCCGCACCTGCACGCAGCTTGTACTAACGTATCCTTTAATTTGTTTTCTTTTGTAAGGGTCACTTTTTATTGCCTCAATAATTACTTCTAAAGTGTTTTTTTAAGATATTTAACAGGGTGTGTGTAAATTAATTTGTTTACCTACATCTATAAACTAAAACTTTCATAACGTGTTTTTTTGATTGATTAAAATTGAAAATGGTTAACAATAGTGTTCAAATTGTTGTATTCTTGATTGTAAATATAATCTGAACTTTAAATGTTCCTTTGACTTCAAAATTTCTGAGCTGTACTCGTGCAAATAGAAATAATGAAAATAAAAATAACTAAAAAGTATTCTAGATAAATAGCTGCCACATTTTCTTGTCCATTCCTTACTTTCTTTAGCTACTTAAATATTCACAAGTCCGCGACAACTTCCCACGAGCACAGGTGTCTTCCGGGCGTCACCCAAGGACCACCGCTCGGTCCCTCACTGTTCATTACGGACACGGCTGGGGCAAGTGACTATTAACATGAATTGTGTATGTCGTCGGCTTGCATAATTTATTTGATGACTTTTTAAGGTGTAGCCGTTGATGGCTGTAAAGTGGATTGGGTTGTTAGATTGTTACTCGATTATGGTTTTGGAATTGTTAATGTTTTACGCTAGTTTGATCTCAATTGGATTTCGTAGTGTCATAATTGGTTCTACTATTCTTCCAACCAGGACACGATCTGTGACAACTGGAGCGTTATCAAGATGCTATGTAATCTCCCTGCTAACTGGATGGTCTCGCCACCGAACATGCACAAGCTACTGCCTACTCTATTAGTGCTGGCGGAGCGGCCAGCAACCGCTGAGGTTATAGCTTCCGAGATCAGCATGCAGGTACGTTATATTTTAGTCTAGTGATAACAAAGCAATGTGCACTGAATATAATAGAAGAATATAAAAAGAATGAGAAGGAATAGGTTCTTGTTGATAGACACAAACAATACAGATCTAGCAAAGATAAAAACAACAACGGTATTATAGGGAATCTTAAGGTTATGGCTGACCTTTGAGTTGCTTGCTCCGGTACAAAAGTTGGCAACTCATTAGAACCGTGCTCGAAAAGTGTCTTTCAGCACACTGGTTCCAAAGAACTAGTGAGTCGATAGAATAAAAATAATCCCGATTCCGTAACAAGATCTCGAATCGAACCCGCATGTCTAAACGAAGTATCACAGTAAAGTAACGCGACACTACAAGCCAATTTGTACCCTTTGAATATTTGATGCTCGGACCGAGTCCCATGTGCTCCCGGCAGTTTTATTCGTGTAACTTCGCTAATCACTCGGGCCAAACACCGGTGAAACATAATAAAGAATGCAATTTGTTGGCGAATTGCTGTAAAAACTTTGTAATGAACATTATGTTACAAAGTAGAAACTTACTTAAAACATTATTGAAGATCTATATTTATAGGATATCGAAATTCTTTTCTACAGTAAAGTGTCATGAGTCAAGTGCAAATTACTCATCCATCTAATACATTCCTTAGGCATAAGTCTTGTATGATAAGTCCTGTTACGGTTTACTTAATTATGTCTCTTGTGTTCATTAGCTACAGACAAAGACAAAGCATGTCAAACATAAGATAAGTATATAGAAGCCATCGCATCGCCCTGGTCTTAATTAAATTCACCTAAAAATGTTTTCCGTAAACAGATACTACAAGACTATGAGAACAGCGATGTCGCTCAGAAGGTGAAAACGATACAGCTACTCAAACTTGAGCGAAAGGGAGTATCGGGCGGCAAGAAGACAAAATAAATGAAGAGCATTATTTTTAAATGTACCTATCCTAAAGTTTTCGAACTAGCGGAAATCAAAACGCACTATTATCCATGAATGAATAATTAGTATGAACGATGTGTTAATCAATTTAGCTATGGATCGAGATGCTGGGTTTGTAAAAACTTAAAGTGTATGGTATAATTACTATCGGATGAACACTGCTAAGATTTGACTACAGCGATTTCATTTCGAATAAAATAGCAAATTCGACGATTATTTCGTCATATTCCGATATATTCAACATAACTGCCGACCAGTGTTGCTTCAATTTGATTCTATAATATTTAGCATGCTCTAAAACTTTTGGATAAATATTAATATGGTCCCATTTATGTACACATACTAAAGCTTCACCTTCGTTTAAATCTTTATATTTGTGGATTATCTGTCAAATTAAACACATTATATCTATAAATTTATCGTGAACATCAAATAATCTACATAGCTCACTTCAAAGAACTCTTACTTGCACGAAATTTTAGTCTATCGTCGTTTTGAACAATCTTACTAACTACTGATAAAACTTATTAATTAACTTCAAACTAGCTCTGAAATCATTCAAGACTAGCTGACCCGGCAAACAGTATCATATCGATACAATTATTTAAATAAATCCCAACAAAAAAAAACAAGATTTTCCGTATTTTAATGGCAACTTATCAAATTTTTCTTTCTTTAAATTATTACAAAAATTTAATAATAAAACAGTTTTGTAAAATCCTAAATTTGATATTAGACTTGTGAAAATGTACACGATATATTAGGTACTTACTGTAAAATCGATTGTATAGGTAACTAACTATTTTTCTATGTGTAGATTAGATCCAGTAGGTACTGCTAATTTAATTGATATTTGGAAATCTGTTTTGCATCAACTTATTTAGCATAGAAAAAAGCATATTATTTTTCGAGTTAGATTTTTGTTTATTTTTTTAACTCGTTGGTAACTTAAAAGTAACAGTCTAACAGGGTATGCATTTTTGAAACTCTGTTTTTCCACATATCTTTTACTATAAATGTCACACTTCATTTAGTCACATATTTATTAAATTTAAATAATAAACAACACAAAAATCTATATTTTCTTAGATATTTACAAAAGAATACACAAGATTTCCAAATATCATGTACGTAACAGACTTTTCAATCTTATTTAAGACTCAAATTAGATCTTATATATTATAATGGAATTAATATTTAACAGATTTCACAGCAAACAAATTAATCGGCATTTAAATTCTTCATGTTATAGTTGTCTTATAATTGCATTGCAATAGAATACGAATTTAGTCATAGTTTACTTAAATGTGTCAAGTATTATACGTTAGTTTGACAGCCTTATTCAAGAACATAACTAGACTAATGTAATTAAGGGTCGATTCGATCAAAATTACAACTTTTGGTATAACTATTCTCAAATATCTCTGGTCAAATGCAAGTGAAATGTCTCTTGACTCTTGGATATACGATTTTTTCTCGGGATATTGCTTAGCTAGTTTGGTCGAATCCGTCCTTAACATTATCTAATGCTGCATTGACACGGTCACAGACCAAGAAAGAGCTAACACATTACTCTGTTCTTGTTCTTAAATACGGTTGTTTTATTAGAATCATATATCTCAATGTGAAAATATAGCCTCTAAAATCAGTCTTAGACATGCGTACTTATTTTATATAATTAATCATTTCCTACTGCTTCGTATTAGTTGATATTAATTTGCATTAGCCTATAAGATTCCCGTTGGAATATAGGCCTACTATCGCAAGAGATTTTCATTTTACTATTGTTCGTGTAGATTAGAAATGAAAGGAGTGCTAGAAGTGTGCCTTGTGGGACACTATCTTGTGAATTGAGAGCGGTCAATATTATACACGTATTATCTATACAACCTACGTTAGGAAAGCTGTGATAACGCAGATGGTAGTATGTAACCTTTGAAACTTTTGTATCTAAATTAACAAGTTGTAATAGACAACTTACTTTATCGAAAGCTTTGTCAGTGTCCATTTGACAACTATTGGTTTCCAATTTAATTTACACTTTCGTTATTATTAGAGGAGTTCTGATTTTTGGCTGGTTCTAAAAGTAGTATATAACAGTTCAGATGTTTTCGAAATCTGGAAAATCTAATGAGATTTATTATGACTGTTGTAAGTTTTATGAACAATTTGTTTGTATACTCAACCGAATGTCGGAGCTTTTCCTATTTCAACGATAGTTAAGTTGTGATAATTTTCGACCATTACTAAAACTGTGATTTTTTTTAAATTACTGCTTAAACTTAATATATTTTTAAAGATTTTTTTATTTAGTTAAAATGTACGCAGTATTTAGTCTAATGTATTTCATCTGTGATTTCTTTTATTTAGCGTTTATAATTCGCATTACTTTGATTATGTAATTTCGTGTAAGTGGCAAAAATAAACTTTGTGTAACAATATTTAACTTTTTATTTCGTTTTTATTTCGTCTGTGATGTCAGTTTCCCTAAATACATTAATGTTTTATTTAGTAGTTGTACATAATTACGTCTACTACACCCATTATAAATATTGACCTACACGGTATTGAGTTTGGCAAATTCTTAGACATTGGGAAATTTCAATGGTGTACAAAAAGCGGTCACCCTTCAAAAACCTGACTACGCTCAGTTTTGCTTAACGGTTACTAAAGATTATTTTTTGAGACAAAATATTGCGTCCTACGAGTATGTCGGCCTCCAAGATATAATTTAAAAAAGAAGGTTCAATTAATTTTGGGTTTTCATAAGCACCCTTTGATAAAATTAGAGAAAAAGTAAAAAGTCGCAAGTGTTCAAAAAAATTCGCCCATAAATTTTAAAGAACTCTTCTACTTAACTACCCCTTGGAACAGGAAATCTATGGAAATATGTCGATAAAACCCTCAATCGGAAGCGTGTTTCCAACTCGCCGCCTCCGGTGATTATTCGGCATTTTTCTACAAATTTTCAATGCGGCTTGCAGTCACTCGTGTGTGCTTAATGCCGTAATGTGGTAACATTTTAGATGAATGGTGCAGTAAGTATTTTAAATCAAAGAATGGAAGAAATTGCTTTTATTCTTATTGGACTTGGTAAGAATGCCTTGGACCATTAGCATTAGTACCACGGAAGAGAAGATTGTTGCACAGAAAATATACGGCTATACTAATATTATATTTCTACCAAATGTATAGTGCAACACTACTTCTTCCTCTTTCTCTTCTGTGATGGCGTCTGAATAAAATGTTGTAGTTTTCAAAGATCACATTTTTATTTAAGAATCCAGATTTCTTCAGCATAGATAGATGAAGATTTGTCATGGTAAAAATGTCATTTTTGGTTGGATTTTTTCACGAAATTGTTGCTCCATCTTTTCTTTTGTAGAAAGATGTAGACGTTTCAATATGGTCCTAATGATTTTATTGATTAAAACGGTTTTAACTTTGAAGTTAATGAAAAAAGATTAGCACTTATTATTGGTCCTTCGAGCCGGATATTGCAGTACTGAGTGAGATCGTGACTATTTCAAAGACACGAACCCAGTTCAAGACAAAATTATATCGTAAACGATAGTTCTACCGGTGGTTTACCTTCCAGATTTTCCCAGCGCTTTTATTACGGTGTACATTTGTCGAGTCCATACGGACTGGACTACCGTATGGTAATAGCGGTACGTCAATCCAACTCTAATGGAGACTAACAACGGTGTGGAGACGACGGGAAAATTATATGGAATAAAATATAATTTATAATATCAGGCGATGGGCTTGCAATCTGTCACGTACGGAATACTAACTACTGTGCAAAATGCGGGCATGTGCTAAATACGAGTATAATGTTTGGACGTGCCTCTGACTCTGGCTATCTACGAGTAAAGAGATATCCTCAAAGATCTAAGTAACTCGAGATCTGAGGGGTATGTCTACCGAGCCTGGGGATTACAGTCGTGCGAGTGTTTATTTTTTAAATACAGGAATAATCAATAAACAAGGAAGAAAAATAAAGAACAAAAACTATAAGGCATTTAAATTGCCTCATGATAGATACTCTTGACCTGAGAGAAGATGGCTGTTACAAAACATTTAAAATAACAGGAATAAGTCTAGAATAAAAATCTCTATTTTAAGGGCATCATTCTCATTCTACTGCCCTTATCCCACGCGTGGGGTCGGCACGACATTTTTTCTTCTCCCACTCACTCCTATCATTCGTCAACTCTGAGTCTACTCCTCTTACATTCATATCATCTTTCATCATCATTCACACCATTTCTTCGGCCTTCCTCTACTTGCGCACCCAGCCACACTCTCAGTCATAGGTCTTTTGGTGACATGGTTTTCATCCCTCTTCATCACGTGTGTCCATACCATGGTGGATATTTTTTGTATCTTTATATAGAAGTCTCCATTGTAGTAGAGTTCTATCGCGGGTGATGGTGTTGCCGGCGTGATGCGGTCTTGTATAACGTGGACCGGTTTATGCAACACTGAACAATGCACAATTATCTTGTTACTTTTTTGTTATTCTTGCCTGGCCTCAGCTCAGTTGGTAGTAAGTCTGCCCTCTGCGCTGTAGGTTATGGGTTCGATACCCACACAGGACTAATGTGTGATGAACGCAGACGTTTGTTCTGTGTCTAGGTGTTACTATGTATTCTATAGTACCTATTTACCAAAAGAAGTATAATAATTTAAGGCTTTAGGTAAGTAACTCTATAATTTCCCACGTCATTCATCCCACTGCTCTGGGGAAAGGTCTCCGTGTAATAATAGTTTATATTTTTAGAGATAAATGTTAAACATATTCATTATTATATTATATTTCTATCCTAAATCAATATCTATTATCATGTATCATCTATTATGATGTTTCAAAATGGTCCTTGTGAATTTTTGGATACAATTATTTTGATTTTAAACCAAGTAGACAACAAAGTTTATGTATAGCAGAAAATAATTTAAATTGCTGTTGCAGTGTGGTTGAATGCCATCCATAGGTGCGCACTAAAAGCTTTCAGCTCGACTGACGTAAACATATTTATATTATTATTGTTTTATTTTTATTTTTAGTGTGATTGACGAGTAACGAGTATGATATGCGTGGTGAGTTTGATTTTATACCTAATTTTAGGCTGTTTTATTGGCATACGTACAGATTAAAGGCTACTATGAAACTAGGTATCAATTCTTGTAGGACTTCGTATTAAGCTAACTGACACATACATGTTTTCCATATTTTTTTATTGAATAATATGATTAACTTTGACTTTGTCTATGAGTCAATCAGTCTCGACTTTTACTCGGTCTTAAAAAATATGAATCGAACTTTAGTTTAGAAGTTCGATTCATACAGCGTCATCTTTCGTCAAATATCAAACCGATGTGAATTCACTGGCTGGTACTGTACCCTCTTTATTATAAACAAACAAATAGCACGCGTCGTTAATTTTATATGTATAAACATCCACACTATCTGGTACAAAATGTAGAGATAGTGCTATCGCAGATAAGTTTATTTGTGGCGCGTGCGATGGTAATAGACACTGATTCTATTCGATGTTGCATTTTACCCATTGTAACTAGTACTTTTTGTAACAAGTTTACGAAATAATAATAAATAATGCTGGACAATCCACACAGCATCATCTAGCCCCAAAGTAAGCTACTCAAAGCTTGTGTTATGGGTACTAGATAACTGATATTTAATACATAAATATACATAGATAGATATTTTTTATTATACATAGAAAACACCCAGACCAATGGAACAAATTTCTGCAGATAATACACAAATTTGTTCCGAGGCGGGAATCGAACTCGCAACCTCTTGCATGGCAGGACTCTCGCCCGCTGCGCCACAGAGGTCGTAAAAATATTTGAACTAGTCTTGAAGTTACCGTAAAACTGCGTAAAAACGTTTACGAAATATTTTGACTAGTTTTTAAATTACCGAAAAACTGCAAAAAAACATTTAGGAACGAAATATTTTAAGTACCTAAGTAGTTTTTAAATTACCGATAAACTGTGTAAAATGTTTATGCCATATTTTAACTAATCTTGAAGTTACAGATGGAATACGTAAGAAAGTTTGTATGGATGTTTGTTACTTTTTCACGCTAAAACGGCTGAACGGATTTGGATGAAATTTGGCACAAAGATAGATTCTAGCCAGAAATAGCACATAGACTAGGTACTTAATATCTCGGAAAAAATTACTGTTCCCGTGGGATAGATTTTTTTTTGTTTTTCAAGGTACCACGCGTCAAAGCCTCGGGTGGAGGCTAGTAAGATCATACTGGCTAGTTTTAACAACTGACTCTTCATGTTACTCAAAAGTTAAAACCATACAATATTGACTGCTCTTATCAAAACCAAATCAAACAGACCCTCAATACCCTTTACCTTACAAACACTCGCAGACCATTGATCCTGGCCACGGTATCTACCCTAGAATCTTTAGTAGACACGCCATGTGTCAGATACGCATCTTTAGTAATTAGATGATGCTAATAAAATCATTGTAGGCGTGGTATCTCTTCATCTTTTAATGTACGACCAATAATTAGGCATTATGGTAGGTTTTCTGAGAAGCGAAATGACTAGGTGAGTTGGGATTTTACAGGACCGGACGATAACTGATGGACATTTTGGGACGACTGTCAATATTTTATGTAAATTCTTTTTGTTTTTTTTTAAATGTTAAGTACCTAGAGTTTTTTTTGGTTGTATTGTTTGCAGGCACTTACCATCGACCAATTACTTAAAATCGACCATTATAAACATAGTTATTTCTGTTTAATTTTTTTTTTGTTTAAATGTTAAAAATAGGGCAAGAAGCAAGCAGCGATGGGCTAACAACCTGTGTAAAATGTGGGCATATTCGGACATGCATCTGACTACCCTCATTAGATATCCTTAAAGGTATAAGTAACCTTAAAGATCTGTGAAGATATCTACCGGGGATTAGGGCTTGCACACAAAACTGCGAATCGGTGCGACGCGATTTGATTTCTTGTGACAAAAGATAGGGCTAGATCGCAGATTTTTGCGATGCGACGTTCGCTTCGCAGTTTTGTGTACAAGCCCTTACAGTCATCTCAAAAAGTAGGGTCGAATTTTGTTCACATTGTTTTTTTTAAACACAGGTAGGTAGGTTATTAATACAATGCCTATGACTACAGCGCGATCGCCACGCGTCCATTGACTCGCCTCGCCTCGCCTCGCCTTCCCTCTCCTCGCCTCGCCTCGCCTCGCCTCCCCTCCGCCATTAGCCGATGGACAATACGCCTCGGTGAGGTGTTATGCTATGCTCTTTATAGACGTCGCTTTGATGCTTTATATGAGTAATTTGTATCAAAACTTTCGCTTTGTGAATTTTAACATAGCTTACTTTTATAAAACTAAAAACGAGATAGGATTAAAGTTAAAATTCGCGTTAGGAACTTTATTCTGTACCTTGATTATGATTTTATAGGTATTTATTTCTTAGAAAAAAAACAAAAAAAATATTAAATTTAACTATTGACTTTAAACACGTTTTTTAGATAACTTATATAGAACCTTAAGTACCTACCTACTTACCTACTGGAAAACCCAATACCTAAAGAAGTAAAGGTAGGTAAGTGTAAATGTAAGATTTAAAAAAAAATAAAAAAAAAACGGAATCACGATACCTATAAGTAATGAGCTTTGAAATAACCTTTAGGTACCTAAATAATAAGTATTTATATACCTAACTATAATGGCCATTTCAATATCAAAATCTCGTTAAACCACCCCAGACTATTCAACAGCCCGAAGTGACTAAGAAAGAACCAATAACACGAACCACAATAAACAATTTACGCATTTCCCTTCACAATCATAAAATGCACCCCCTCCCCCAGTCATGACCACATTTAAATCATGATTCAACGCTGACCACACCTTGTAATCACCGTTGGAAGTTAATCTTCATATAATTGCGATTGTCTGTCCGTTGATGACGTCATGGCCAGGTGGTAGGTAGGTACTGCTGTATAGTCTGTGGTCCGCGAAGGGTAACTAGAGAGTAGTTTCATGCCACCACTTTTACCTATGATATTGTTTTTGAGAAAATAAACTTATTATGATGATTACCACTTTTCCTTTTTTATTTTTAAAAACAAATTGTCACAAAAAATTAAATAAAAAATGGGATTTAAAATCTTTAAGGTCAGGTTTTATATACAAGACATCCGCGGTTTTTTTTAATTTTCCCTTTTTTAGTTATATTTCCAAAATTATCTATCCTAGAATAAAAATTAAAACCATTTTTTTTGTCTACCCGTGACCACGACAGCGTGCAAACCTGTCGAAACGTCGGGAATATATAAGGTAATTTAAACGCGATAAATACCCGTCTAAATACTATTAATAAAACCATTTTGTAATATACAAGTAAAGGCCTTTCATTTGATAACTCACTCAATATATTTAAAAAAGTTTTTTTATCAACTTTGGAACCCAATATCTTTACAACTCCTTCACCGATTAAGCTCATAAATGCTTCCCAGCAAATCTGCAGCAGAATCTCTAGACCTTCCAAGTTTCATGCAGATTGGATCAACGGCTCTTAAATCTTAAGTTATGCTCTAACAAATATAGGTATACACAAACATACAACGAAAAATCGCCCTAGTTGCCACTGCTAGATCTTCACTCGCTTCGCTCGCTCGATCAATAATACTTACTGTATTCGCCATCTTAGCCCCTCTGTGTGTCATCCATTAGATCTGTTTACTGTCGCTGCGGACGACACACGACACTTGTTTGCTCAGTTGACGCTACTCCGCCGATAGGGGGCGCTGATGTACTTCAAATGTAACTTTATCATACTTTTTGCAAGGTGTCGGTACTTTTGAAAAAATAAACAGATCAGCGGATAGTCTTCTAAGGGTGGGTTTGACCAACTTTTTGTATAAAATTCCAAACATAGTCATATCGTCAAACGAAAAAAAGTAAAAAAAAATTATTTACTCCTTGATAATAGGTACGATTTACTCTGGAGATGCCTACTGCTTACTGCTACTGGTTTGGTCAAATTATTTGAAAAACAAAAAGGCTTCTCCAATTACATAATCCACAAATTTTAATTTCTAGTTATGCTAAAATCTGTGATTTTATCTGCATTTTTCGCAAAAGGACCATTCTATTCAACGGCTTCCTCATTGTTATCACTATACGTCATTGTTCGCAACAAACAATTTAGGTTATTTCCTAAAATATTAGTTAATTTTAAATGTACCTACCCTTCTAACCTACCCTTCGTGAAACAACTTATCAACCAATCGTTTATTGCTCCATCTTCATGCTATCAGTTTGAAAGACGAGTTTTTAAAATATAACGGTAAAATATCAAATCGAGTAGAATGGCCCAAAAGTGTCATAGATTCATAAGAATTGAGTGTACGAGTGAGAAGGACACCGGTCGTTCCCCGTGTGTGCCTCCCGGGTAGTTGTGCTACTACCCCGACATTTACTGCCGGGGGAGTAAAAGTATATTTATGTTAGTTCCTGATTCATGATGATGAGTTCCCCTTTGTTAGTTGCGGGTTTATCCGGCGGATTGTAATTGTAACTAGAAGTAGACATTTTCACAAAATGGTGTTAAATTTTAAACATTTTGCAAGTTGAGACGTTTGGTTTTTTGGGTTTCCTTCTTCTTCTTTATTTAAGAGTTTGACTCTGTTTAATAATAGATACCTACATAAACTCTGAAATAACTGATTTCCACTTAGTTTTTTCCAGGGCAATTTTCTCGACCTCTTTATATCGATAGGCAAAGTAATTCAATAAATAATAATATCAGTTTTTAGTAGATAGGTAGGTACCTAGAATGAACTACATTTATCTAAATGATTTTGATATTTTGAATACTGTTTTGATTATCAAATAGCTAAAACCAGGTAAACAAACTGGCATTCTTTAATTCAAAAACACTATGGCTGGTTCTATAAAATTAAGTAGATATACCTACTTTGCTAGAAGATAAAATGCAAACAAAGTCGCTAGCAATTCTAGTTTATAGGACATCAAAATTCTGAATCCAAATGAACTTCATTACAAACTTGTTCATAAAACAGTAATTTATCAAGTCCGTCTGTCTGTCACGTCGATATTAATGACTCTAATTATATGAATATTCAATATTTGGGGTCGAACGATACTTGATCTATGACGTAATTAGCTACATAATCAATCAAGTCGGAGAATATCGGCTTGGTCCTTCGATACCTACTCAATTTTCTTTTTTAACCGACTTCAAAAAAAGATGTTTTAAGGTTTTTTTTGTATTTTCACCGATATATTCGTCAATTGAAGACCACTGATTTCAAAATTTCTTTCTAAATTTTCTTAATTATTCTTTCTGATTTGTTTAGGGTTTAGTCTCAAGATAATAAGTAAATTTGATTCCTGAGGAATTAATACTTTTCTTGTAAAGCAAAAAAAAATAACTTTTAAACTAATAGTCTAAGAGCCGCTGAAGGACGACCTTCGCCGATCTGATAACCAGATGAGACGTATTTTTTAGCTAATATAATTTATAAAGAAATATGCTTATGATAGCTTGCCTGTTAAAAAGTGTTCATAGCTATTTTTAATATAATTAACTTTTTTTTTTTTTTTTTTTCAAGCAAGCCTATATAGTTAGTTTTGTAATTAAAATAGGTTAGAACCTATGATATCAATTTCGATTGGTTATCAGATCGCTGTAGTTACCTATAAAGACTTACCTGTTCCATCGGCTTGCCAGATAACCATGCACAGAAATTTGTAGGCAAGCCTTCCGAGACATATTCTGTGTGTTAAAAAATCAGTTGAGATAGTTTTAATTCGCATTATCAAAACAATGAAGGTGATGAAAGAAAATTTACATACATACATAAAATCACGCCTGTTTCCCAACAGGGTAGGCAGAGACCACGGATCTCCACTTGAAAGAAAATTTATAAAAATTAATTATATTAAAAATAGCTATGAACACTTTTTAATAGGCAAGCTATCATAGGCATATTTCTTTCTAGATTATATTTGATATAAAATACGTCTCATCTGGTTATCAGATCGGCGAAGGTCGCTCTTCCACGTCTCCTCTACTATAAGCTCAGTTAGGCGGACGGATGCTAATATACTATAATGACACGTGAAAGTTGATTGGTTTGACAATAAATAAATAAATTTTCTATGTACCTACTACAACATTGATGTAAATCAAACCTACTATCTCCCCAGCTCGTCCCTGTTTTTTTGTTTGTTTACAACAGAATACGGTGTCCTATTCCGCTCATTACATTCAAAGGAAGGGTTAACCCGCCGCGGGGTACAAGAGACCAATCTAGTAACGAGTTGGGTTTTGTACTGAAGGATTATGGCGCAATTAGATGATTGCAGGTTAACCCTTTGACTTTCAACTTTAGGGCTAGTATACTCCGTGAGACTGACACTCACTGTGGTACCTATGAGGCTCTGATTTAAAGTGTTCCTTCTAATGTTATTAATTTTGACTAATTTCGTAATTTTAAAGCTATTGCGTAGTCTATTTATTCCAAATTTTCAACTAGTTAAATTAGTTTTCATCAAAATTAAATTGTCATAACACAGTCGTGATTTTAGTTTTATTTGATAACACTGGAGTTTTGGCGCCCAACGTGGGGCCAGCATCCTACACAAAGGACCAACGTCCATTACTGAATTAATAATGCAAACAACAGCTTAACAAGTATTTCGATGACATCTCACAAAATAGCACGAGTCAAATAAAACATTTCCATAGACAAACGTCTAAAAATCTCTGATTACCATTCCTAATCACGATCGTCATTACTCGTATTGACATTGACGGTGTGCGCATGAGTGGCGCCCCCTGCAGCCACGCGTGGGGTATTATATACCCGCGCCGTCTGACCGCTGGCACGGAAACGGATCATTGTTATTTTTATGCGCTAAAGTCCCATGCTTTTGCAGTCATGCCTTTAGTCTATGGTCGTTTTTATGTCGAACAAATTAGTTTAAATAGTCTTAGTAATGTTCAAAACATAATTTATTTTTCTTAACTTACTTATACTCGTATATAAAAAAACAGCTGATATTATAACCTACTTTTTTTGAAAACCAAGGTTCTTAAGTTTTTCTACAATATTAAAGTCCTCAAAATCCGTTGGGACTCAAGCAGGGGCCTTACTACAAGCTCTTACAAACCATCATGTTTCAGAAACGTCACATTTCAAGCTTGAAGTAACACTACTACAATACAATTGCTATAAGTCATGGTATGACATATTCACATTATATTACTTAGATATTGCCCGAAAAGCTTGTGGTAAATCCCTAGATTTAAACACACGAGCTTAGGATCGGAAGCCCGTCTTACCACAACGCCATCAGTTCTCCAGTAAAGAGCTATTAAAAAAAAGATTCATTATATTCCCTGCAAATTATTGTCCTAAAAACCACCCCCTTTAGAACATAATGATTGTCTCAATCGCGAGCAATCATTTCAATTGCTGTCTTCATTTCGCGGATGGCGTTGCATAACACGGCACCACTCTGCTAGGATGGCATTCAACAGCGCTTGTCAAGCAAACATTTATCCCCAAGTTATTGGACGATATTCAGCCACAAGGACACAAACCAAATGGTACTTATTGTCTATGACAACGGAAGCATTATGTGACGAGATGGGAATCGACAGTTCGGGATTGAAACCAGGCATTTAATATTCGAGTGTGAGAACCGAATGAAAACAGTTTGAATGAACATTTTAATTATCACTACACTGAAACTCCATATTTTCTTCTCATTTTTGTAACAATCATCAATAGTCAATAATCATTTATTCAGTAAAATCACAGGGATCATTTTGAATCGTCTTACATGCTAGGTGAGTCTAGGTGCCAATTCCAGTCGTCCGAGAAGAACTGACAAGAAACTCGCTGGGCCCTAGCGCTTTTTGTGTATTATGACCCTTGTTAATTTTGTTAGGGACGCCTAGCAGAGTTGGAGCTGATTCGTCCCAAGCTTTTTTGTCATCTAAGTAGTCAGATATTCTATAATAAGCTTTGCGAGACAGTTTTTGTTTAATTACATTTGTACATCAAAGACTGAAACGAATTTCTTATCTGTTCTTCACTGGCTTGGGTTAGGCTAAAACCTAGACGTTTAAAAGTGGTCCTTCTTGCTGAATAAAACCATTTTTCCATATCAACACTTATCCAAACAAGTCTTATAGCTTCCTTTCTGCCTCCAACAAAACTGTGATGAACACAAAATTCTTAGAATAATTTTTACCAAAATTGTAATAAATTATTCGGTTTAAAGATCTTTATTTATACTCAAAAAGAACAAACTAGTCCACTTAGAATGAGTATACATTGGTATCTAAAGATAAAGTATTACTTAAGCAAAGTTGCGGTAGATCTACGGCGTTAACAGTTAGGTATAGATGAAAGCAGTACCTACCCAAAAAAATAAAAAATAAGTGACCCAACAAAGGAAGGTACATAGTTAGGATTAAAATAAAATTATTATGGCTTTGAACCGTATATTTTGGATATCTAGTTAGCTGATTGCCTAGTGTGTTATCTAATGAGCTAATGGTATTGTATGCCTCTAATTATCACGTGCATCGCAACAGTTGCGCTCAATGGCGCGTGCTGCCATCTGGTGTCCGCACGCGAGCTTGTGACTTGTTAGTTTTGGCTGATTACGTCTGTATATCATCAATTTTTTGGACATTTTATCGATGTTGTTCTTTACTGTTTTTAGCTCGTCGCATCTTTTTATTGTTATTTTACTAGAAGATCCGAAATACGCAACTGTCTTCGAATCGCTTTCATAGTTCATATAAAAACCACTTTGAGATTTCCCGTTCTTTCTATTTTCCCGAGCTTCTTTTCCAATTTGTCTCTGTAAGCATTTAGGTACTTATTTTAAATCTCTCATGTTACGAATAAATAAATAAATAAATAATGCTGGACAATCCACACAGCATCATCTAGCCCCAAAGAAAGCTACTCAAAGCTTGTGTTATGGGTACTAGATAACTGATATATTTAATACATTGTATACATAGATAGATATTTTTATTATACATAGAAAATACCCAGACCAACGGAACAAATTTCTGCAGATCGTAACAAATTTGTTCCGCGGCGGGAATCGAACCCGCAACCTTGCGTCGCAGGCGGAATCTCGCCCGCCTCGCCACTGAGGTCGTCAAAATCTATGCTATCTTCTGCTGGAATCTATGCTAATTCCGGTCTTAACTCCAAGAAGAACTGGCAAGAAACTCTTTATTAAACTAGTTTGTCACTAGCTCTTTTGTCATCATCATCATCATTATCCCACGCGTGGGGTCGGCACAACATGTTTTCTTCTTCCACGCACTCCTATCATTCGTCAACTCTGACTCTACTCCTCTTACACTCTTGTCATCTTTCACATAATCAAATCATTTTTTTTTACTAGTGCTCTAGTTTAATCCATAATATTTATTTTATGGATGCCAAACAGAGTTCGTGTGAAACTTAGATCAGTAGAAAGTTTAGACCAAATCTATTTTCTGTAGGCGTTCGTAGACATCTCGCAAACTAATGTAATCAGCGTACAATTTGATTCATCCGCTGCTGGCGTGAATACCAACAGAAATGGATCTTGTCTTGACCCTAGAAGCTTTTCCGCAAGCTCTTTGGGCAATACCAAAGTAACGTAACTTTGATATTTCATACCATCACCTATAAAATTGTATTTAGTAGTGTTACTCCAAGCTTGAAACTCTGACGTTTCTGAAACATGATGATTTGTAAGAGCTTGTGGTAAGTCCTCTGGTCAAACTTACTATCAGTGGTTTAACTTATCAGGGCGTGACGGACAAACGTAGTATGCATTAGGTTTTTCCATTAGCAGTGCCATTGTTATGGGTTTAAACTGCTTTGGTCAGTGTCTTTGGATCGAATGGTTCTTGCACAACTAGGCCAAAGGCCGTAAAACAAACCACAAGAAAAAGGGCTCTGACGGAAGACCAGCGTTGGCTGCTAGCTCGCTAGCAACCAACCCATGCTGAGGCAGACGCCATTTTGTTTCTTTTAGACTTTTTATGTTGTTTTTATAAGTTTTTTTTGTTTTCGTATGTTAGTCTAATGGAACAAATAAAGTTATTTTATTCTTATTTTATTTATTCTTATTCTAAGGGAAATGAGAAGGATGTCGTAATGTCTTGGTTTTCTAACACACGCGTGCTTTCATCTAAGTATTTAGATTTTAGATTTTCCTATATTCCCGTAACAAAGAGGAGACAAATAGAAAGTTTTGTCCCATCTGTCCCCCCAAGGGGACAAAGCAGGGGGACAAATGGGAAAAATATGAAAGTATTACCACCAAATCATTTACAGAGTTACAGTTTACAAGCTAGAATAGTTCTAAAAATTAAAATTCTTTCTTATTTTACTATATCTACAAATTAATGTAGGTGCCTATTTGCGTTATTAATTGTGTGTAGTATAGTATAGTATTGTGTAGTATATACGTGAGTATTTCATTTTGTATTTTACATGTTATATTACCTAACTTTATTGGTATATCTTCTTTTGGTAGGTACTTTTGGTACCTATGTTGGTTTGTTTATCTTGAGGTGACGATGCTGCAACGTGTTTTTTAATCCTCTTAATGGAAGGAGGGTAAACTGGAACAGGAAAACTATTAAGTCGTCAGTTTTCTGTTGCACCAAAAGATTATTTGAAAACGTTAAATAGCTATGTACTTACTAAATTCTTTCTTTTATGGTTTGTGGACATAATACCATTTATAGATTATCGAAAATATATTAAAAACAGGTCAAAATAGGGTCATATTAATGTGATAAATGAATTATGCTATTAGCTTGAAAACTTTGGACGTTTGAAATATCAATCACGTTTCTAAAACTGAATCTGTAACATAGGGTAAGTGCCTAAGTCAGTAGGTACCTACTTATGTTTTTTTATTACTAAATATGTACGTATTTACTCTAAGATTCTATGTTGGTGTGTCATTTTCAACCGACGAAAAAAACGGAGGAGGTTCTCAACTCAAGTCAACGAGTATATTTTTTTTATGCTGACTATTTACGGAATCTCCATTCCTTTCCTTGTTCTTCTTGAGTTCCGCGTCCCTGGTTTGGTTTCAACGCTCTCAGCGCGGAAAGTTTCCTTAAAGATATATTCACGTCTTTTATTCTTCACCTTGAATTATACCAGAATACAAGATTATATAGATATTACTTATATACAATGGCGGATTAACCACCAGGTTGAGTAGGCTGGAGCCTAGGGCGGCAAATTTGGCTCTAAGCTTTAGTTTGCGTTACAGAAATAAAAAAATAAAAATTATAATATACACGGAGAAAAAGGTCTCGAAAATTTTACAAAATTACAATATTTTAGTACTATACAGTATACCAAATACTCCCAACGTCAGTACATGAAAAATTGCAAAACGCTAAAAAATTAAAAAAAATTAAAATAGCCTAGGTACTGGTGGCAAATGTGGCTTGTGCAGCTAGGAACCGTCTTGGCCGTATGCTGGGTCGTGTTGGTTCGTAGACAGAGATTTTGTCCTCGGAAAAGAATAAAAGGTAACATTTGTAAAATTAAATTCAAAGTCAGAGTATATTTAGGTATCGCTAGAAATACATGTAGATTTCTGCGATGACTGTCAACTTTGTCGCTATCGTTTTTATATTTTTCTCGTGTTATTTTGATTTTTATTGTATAATTTTGGTGGTTATTTTTCCAATAAAGCCCGAGATCTTGACGCGAGTGTAAAATATGTGTATTGTAAATACTTAGTTAATTTCTAAATTCATCGGAGGAAATCCCGAGAATTTTAAACAAAACAGCCATCTTAAAATTGACTTGACAATTTGAGTGACTTTGTAACATTGACAATGCTATTAATTTTTAAACAGTTGACACTGGCAAAATTGATCTCTAAAGAGACAGATGCCATAAATAAAGAAGAAGAAGAAGAAGAAGAAATACATGTGCATAAGCTATTGGATAGCACGTAGGTACCCTTTCATGTGTAGGTATCAATGTTCCTAAAAACTACAAAATTCGAAGTGACAAGTTCATAAAGCCTCTAAAACCCTTTCACCACACTGCTTTAAAAGAACTAAATGACATTAAATGAAGAAGTAGAATAGAAGCTAATCGGATTCATCCAATATCTAGTTTTGAAGTGTTTGCTTCCCGGGCCGGAGTCGTCCGGGAGTTGGGACGCAATAACATTCAAATCGAGCTCATATCCTGGGATGAGGAGGGACCTCGGTATTGGCTTATTTTGCATTTTCGAGTACTTTGTTGACTCTACGGCGAAGCGTGCCGATGCGGAGTCGATATCAATTGAAGGAGGCTAAATTTCATTGAAAAGCTTGAGACCTGCAAAACACCGCAAAGCATCAGGGTGTTACCAGACTACTTCCGAAAACTTTATGGGGTCAAAGTACCCAACAACATAAACAACTTTTTCTAAGATACTGTGAGCACAAAAAAAACATTTTAGCCAAGTAGGTTGAACTTATGCATGTCACCGTTGTTTTTTTCTAGCATTTTACACATTTTACAATTGAGACGTTACTGAATGGTTAAATATGGTTGATTTTTTCACGGCAATGTAAGCTTATGAGACCTTTAAAATTGGTAAGTATTTACAAATTTAACTTTAGGCTTATCTAAGAAAATTGAAACAGACGGACAACAAAGTGATCTTGGGTTTTCTTTTCCACATTGAGGTACGAGGCCCTAAATAGCCTGATAGCTAGACAGATTGTAAACTGAATTTTGCGATTGGTCTGTTCAATAAATATTGATCGTGTAACCAAAGACAGCCGCCAAAGGCCCGCCACTACTCAGTTAAAACCAGGAGTTATAGTACTTGAGTTATTTGGGAAGCACTTGAGCTACCTCCAGTACTTGAAAGTAGAGATGGGTGCATGTCGTGACCCCGAGTCTACCGATATTCAACCCTTCAATGAAATTCAAATTCAAATTCATTTTTTTGAATCCAATAATATTACAAGATCATCCCACCAACTCTTTCTCGGCCGACCTCAACGTCGCACTAAGGGCCTTACCACCAAGTCTTCCAGAACGATTCCATTTTGGAGCTCCCGCACACGGGCCACCAACCACAACCACAAAACGCCGCTACCGGCATAATTTCCCGTAGTTTTCATACATTTTGTATTGACGTGGCGGTCACTCGCTACAGCTACAAAATATATGAAAAGACGCTGTCGCTAGCCACACGTCGCTGTGGTCGGTGGCCCGTTTGCGCCGAGCCTTAGATAGAACGTCACATATTTCAGTAGATATTCAAGAATTAAGTAGGTCGGTACTTAGCTAGTTTATCTGAGGAACGGCAAAGTACGTTTCGAACGATAAGGTAACTTCGATCTTAAGAAACCAGTCTTCAAATTCATCCCATCCCTAATCCCGCGCTTATCAGACGGCGGAACTCTAAAAAAAGATGGCGCCGGCGCCGCTTTGATCTGCCAGACGTGGGAATGCGCAGGAGTGGATCGCGGCATCGCATCGCGCCACTCGTATCGTACATTCATTTATATAAAAACTGCTGTAATACCTACCGTAGATTGAAGCTTTGAAACATTTCATTGAAAGTTTATTTTGTTTATAGCTTACTAGATTCCTTTAACTTGAAAAACAAAAACAAATCTATCCCACCCCAGAAGAACCGTAAATTTTTCCGGGATAAAAAGTAGCATAATGTGCTATTCCAGACTATAATCTATCTCTGTGCCAAATTCCATCAGATCCGTTCACCCGTTTCAGCGTGAAAGTGTAGCAAACATACATCCAGAGACATCCAGACATTCTTACAAACTTTCGCGTTTATAATATCAGTAGGATTTAGACGGTTCGAGATCATGATTCAATCGAGTCAGCCTGTCTGACGTAGGTAAATGTCGTAGAAATAATCAGTCTACCACGATGGAAACGTACCTACCTTCGAGGTTAGTACCTTCCCCCAGAAACATGTACTTACCTACGAGTATCTTATCTTAATTAAACCTTTAAACGAGCAATTCTTGTATATATGTATATATATATATATATATATAATCTGAATCTCGGAAACGGCTCCAACGATTTTCATGAAATTTAGTATGCAGGGGCTTTCGGGGGCTATAAATCGATCTAGCTAAGTTTCATTTTTAGAAAACGTCGTTTACCCAAAAAAAACGAGCAAAGGTATCCATCGGTCATCCAGGTACCTACTAGAAATAAAGAAAGAAATTTGAAGAGTTTTATTTTAAGGCTAGCTAGATAGGTACTCTCTACATTTGAAGATAAATGTGTAATTTACCATGACTGAAAGCATTTTTATTTATAACCAAAATAACCTACCCTAAAAAGTTTGACACCTAAATGGAAAATCGTTGAAAGATCAACTCATGCGCAATCGTTCACTAAATTTTATAATAGCACGCGTTGAAATATTTATACTTAAAAATAAAATTCGTTTCAGTGCGCCAGCGCCGATATGTGGACCAATAGGAGCACGGGACGCCCACCGGGGCAAGGCGTGGTGTTGTTACATTTATTTATAAACTTATAAACTTCCCGTGACTTTGTTCATGTAATGTTATTTAACTAAATTACTAATTCAATTAATAACTATTAAAGAAGTCACTGGCTCAAACTGGTGGCAAATAGCAGAGGACAGAGAAAAATGGGCAACTTTGGAGGAGGCCTTTTCCCAACCTGGAGACCTAGCTTAATGCATAGGCAACTAGATGTAGGTAAGTCATTTAGTAGTAATAGAGTACCTATACCTAGCAATAAGTAAGTAATTATAGTAACTTTAGCTTGTTCAAAGAAAAGCTTTTTATTTTATTATTTATTAATGTTAGTTCTAGCTTCCGCCCTTGGCTTTGCCCGCATGGTACCTACATAATGTAGGCCTATGTTCAACCTGAAAGTTCTAAACATTGGCGAAAGAATTTATCAAACCGGTCTAGAAGTTTAGGAACCTATTCCTTAAACTCGTAATATTAGTGTAGATAATTAGTTCTTACCCAAAAGTTTATAATAAATACAAAAAGCGGAGCAAACAAGATTGGCGCTATCTCCAGAATAAATCGTAGTTATTCAAGAGTAAAATAACATTTTACTTGCCTCATATCATTAGGTACTTTATTTTGAAAATAGGTATACCAGAAGTTAGTCAAATTCAACTTGAAACAGTATAACTAATAAGATACAATTAAGTCCTAGTTTAGTTAACCTAGTTTAAGTTTTAGCCACGAACAAAAAGTGCTAGAGTAACTTTGAAGATCTAAGGACCTAAGTATAATCTGACGCCACCTAAATCATCTTTATTCGATGTAAACAGCCCAATGATGATAATGATGATGAAAATTTAAAACTGTTAAACAGCGGGACGCTTCTATAGTGAGTTAAACAAGTATAAAATTATTCTGTAGTTATTCTTTTTAATAAAATAAAACCACTTTTTGTATCTCGATCTGGTTTCTGTTTATTACAAAATTAATGGTCACCGACCTATAATTTAGCTTACGGGCCACAAATTGAGCTTACCTGATTGGCTAGATTGGGTCATTACGTCATTAAATATTATGACTGGCTATGAGAGAGACGTCAGATCAGTTAAAAAATGTAAGAGCAAGACAACTAGCGAGAGAAAATAATTTGTTAATAAGCACTGCCATTGCGCACATATTTTTTCCGAATGGAAAAACTCATTGGTGCACAACCAGGTTTGAACCCACGACCTTCGGGAGGCAGGGGTGGTATCACTATACTGCCGTCCTTTTGTTAAAAGACGGCTAAGTGACAAAACCAAATTTTTGGGTATGAGCAAAAACGTGGGAAAATGGTGTTTCTAGAAATTGTGAAGACTTACAATTTTTTTTGCTATACCAAATTCTTTGTATTATTATAAGCTTTTATTATTTATGTTACAATCAGGCGTAGCTTGTTTATTTAATTTTTAATTCAAGTTTTTGTGTTTTAGCCATCGACATATGTTTTTAAAATGCTATCATTTAAAATACTAAAAAACGGCTGGCTGAAGTACAACCGTTGTATAGAGTTGGATACGATTGTAACTGCAGCACTCATTCCAAATGAGTCACAGTTTTAAACAATTACAATACTATATAACAGTTAAGTCACATAACCTTCTTCTAGAATTGAAACTTAACTTAATTACATTCAACATATTTTTTTAAAACAAGGTGAAAAGCCTAAAACCGTTTATTTACTGTTTTCAAACTTAATTTTTTTTTATATTTCTACACTTAAACACAGTTTTAGAATGAACACACAATGAAAACTGTTTTTTAGCGTTGGCAATAATATTTGAAATGTTATGATGTACTGTCAAATGAACGGCTAAGCGTAACTTTTTCCTACATTAAAAAGGTATTATATTATGAAAATGATTGTTAAATAAAACGAAATAGTACTTGTTAGTTAAAAAGCTTTTGATGATGAAGTCCTTACACTTATAAGGAGCTCTTACAAATAAAATGGCACAACTTTTTACTATTATAGTAACTTAATTAAGTCTAATCAATATGTTCCAAGGAACTAAATGAAATCAATTATATATTTACTTAAAGTATTCACAGCTTAATGTTATGTGCTTACTAGCTGGCCCGCTCGCAACGGCATTTGCGTGTTTTATTTTAAATAGTTAAAAAGTTCATAGTCAATCATTACCACCCCGATGTACGAGTACTATATTATAATAATAATATAGGTATCATGTACTAACTGTATTATAAAATTCTTGTGTCGTTTACACCACGCTTTAAGGATATTTTTTTAAATAATTGAATCATAAACATTGATGTCTTGAAGAGTATTTTTTGCTGAGTTTTAAACAAATCGCATCACACATTAAAAAGTTCCTATATAAACTTTAACACCCCTACCACCCCTTCGTAAGAGTAGCTTTGGGAAAAGATACATAAATTTATTCTTTTTTTATTTATCTTGAAGAATATTTTTTCCAAGTTTCAAGTGCATAGAATACGATTTTTCTTACAAACATATCCTCTTTTTTACCTCCTAAGAGATTGAATTAAAAAAAAATCTTCTTAGTGCACGTACTAAGAAAGTCGTATCCTCCAAATTTCAAGTCTCTACGACCAGCGTTTTAGACTGTGCGTTGTCTATAATGTCAGCGTCTAGAATGAATATTTTAGTCAGGACTTTGATTTTTAGAATATAAAATGATGACCTTGAACTCCTATCTGTATCCTGCTTAATTATTATTTAGTAAATAAATAAGTTCAAGTTAATAAAACTCGCCAACGGTGTCTGAAAATAGTTAAATATTTAGATACATACATAAAATCACGCTTGTTTCCCGACCGGGTAGGCGGAGACCACGGATCTCCACTTGCTACGATCCTGACATACCTCTTTTGCTTCATTCACTCTCATTACATTCTTCATACATGCGCGTCGGTTTAGGGTACTCTCTAAAACGTCCCCAATTTGATCGAGGTACGTACGCCGAGGTCTTCCTCTTCCAACTGTCCCATCCACACTCTCTTTATGCGCCTGTTTCGTCAATCTCCTTTCATCCATCCTTTCTACATACCCAAACCATACATACGCTTCTCAATTTTCATCACTACGTCTTCTTTCACTCCACAACGTTCTCTTATCTTATCATACTGTTCTTCCCTATAATTCAAAGTTAAACCACACATACTTCTCAAAGCTTTCAAAGTTAAATATTTAATTTATAATAAAGAGTTACATAAGAAAATAATAAGTACCTACTTAACCAAACAAGTTTTATCGTGCTAGACTTACTTGCCTTCATTTAAGTTCACATTTTGTAATGATTCCGTACTTCTCTGTATTTCTTCTTTAAATCATGCATACATTTATAATCACGTCTGTTTCCCGACGGGGTAGGCAGAGATCACGGATCTCCACTTGCTACGATTCTGACACACTTCTTTTGCTTTATTCACTCTCATTCTTTAAATCAGATAGGAGGTAAGCGGCGAACAGACCATCATATTTTTATTTTCTGGGCCGTAAGGCCGTAATTTTTTTACAAACTTTGAATGTTGTATTTATTTATATCTAATCAAAGCCTAACAAATAATTTCCAAGCTTCTAGCTTTAAAAATGACGTAATTTTCACACAAATTTAATCGTCTATTTCAACTTCTTACACTTACTCCTTACTTTTTTCGCAGTAAAAAGTAGCTTATGTCCTTTCTCAAGCTCTAGACTATCTCTGTACTAAATTTTATATAAATCGGTTTAGTAATTTAGGCGTGATTGCCACACAGACAGAGTTACTTTCGCATTTATAATATTCGTAAGGATTATGCCTATCATGAATCATTAATCATCTCACGCCTATGAGAGAGAACAACTTCAACAACTATTTAATAACCTTCTATTTATTTAAAACGATACATAATATTGATAATTATATCAAAATATCTGCCCTTATATCCATCCACGCTAAGTGGGGTCGGCACAACATGTTTTCTTCTTCCATTCACTCCTATCATTCGTCAACTCTGAATCTACTCCTCTTTCATTCATATCATCTTTCACACAATAAAACACTTCTTCTTCGGCTTTCCTCTACCTGCGCACCCAGCCACACTTATACACTTATACTGCTTTGGTATTCATCCCTCCTCATCACGTGTCCATACCATGCTAATCTCTAATAACGAGTGCGCGGATTGTACGGTGCCTACGAGAAGGTACTGCAAATAGACGTTTTTTAGCGTTGGAATGTTGTTTAGTTAGTTTCTAATATTGTATTTATTAGCATTCAGTAATAACTTTCAAGACTAAAAAACAGTCACTGTATTTTAGAGTTGTAATAGTTTTATACCCACGTGAGGTGAAAAACAAATAAGCGGCAAAGTATGTCTAGCGGTGTTATAGAGTAGCAGTTGAAGGAAAACTGTCTTTTAGACGTAGTAGATCCCTTTGAGGATTACAATTTATAAATGACAAAAACACATCTAAAGTCGGGTAACGGCTAAGTAGCATAGTAACATCATTAAACCGTTTTTTAGGCTTGTTTCATAAATATAATTTAATGTTGAAATGTACTGTTAAGTGCATTTAAACGTATTGTAGTGTTTTAATACGAGTTAACCGTATTTAAGAATTGGACATGTCCAAAAAAGGTGTAGATAGCCGTGTACGAGGTGTCCAGAACTCAGTAACTATAAATGATAGAAACATGTGTCCAAGACTGGTCGATAGAGAAAAATGCGGGCTTTCGCGTGGTATATAAAAGTCATTTTTGACCAAATGTCACTTAACGGCCTTTTAGTGATCGGACGGCAGTATACCACCAGTGCTCATAACACCTAGAATAGTTATATCAAAGTTGGTCAAATCCAACCGAAGTATATAATTATAATATTGGTGTGGGGGTTACCTTTGTTCGTGCCTTTACGTACATAGCTTTTTAATATACAAAACGCCTTATCTCTCCGTGAAAACTAAAACAAAACGGTGTTTAAAACATTCTATTGTTTCTCAAAATGCGTTCGGTTTCGCTATCGGCTGTCAAATCTGACATTTTGAAAGACGCCATTGTTGGCGTGTCGACCAATCGCGGCGCCTTCTTTTGAATTCAAATGTTTTCTTTTTAATTTGGTTTGTTATTTTTTTCTATTGTTTTGTTTCGTATAATGGTGAAATGTTGCCCGTCTATCAGATACGTATAGTTTTCAGCACTACGAGTATATACAGAGTGTTACCACACTACTTCCGAAAACTCCAGGGGGTTAAAGTACCCATCAGTATAAACAACTTTTTCTAAGAAACCAACACTGTGAGCGAGAAAAACAAACAGCTGTTTCATACATTTTAATCAAGTATCTATGTATTGAAATTTTGCATGGAACAGCAATTTTTTTTGGAAAAAATAATAATCCTTTGCTGCACATGACACGGCGGAGTCACTACCAGACAACCAGTGCTCTACTTTAGCTAATAAATCCATTTGACTGACAAAGCTTCAATAGATGCTAATATAGCTTCAACCATCTTTATTTTGATGGCTTTAAAAGCCCTAAAATTAGTTATTTATTGAAATTGGTCTAATTCTTGATCGAAATTGGTCTAATTTTAAGTCGGCATTGTGTCGACTAAAAGCTTTTTCTGTCGACTCACCCCGGAGGAAAGGCAAAGCAATTTTAAAGTACAGTCAGCATTAAGTACTTATCGGACTGTGAGGACCAGGTTTCGATAACTTAACTAATACAATCCATACTAAGTATATTAATTTATCCATACTTTAATTAATATTATAAATGCGAAATTAAGTCTGTCTGTCTGTTACGCTTTCACGCTTAAACGGCTGAACCAATTTTGATGAAATTTGGTAAGTACATAAATAATCTAGAGCTTAAGAAAGGATATAGGCTACCGTTTATTAGTTTGAAATAAGGAATAAAAGTTTTTATGGGAATCCGTCATTTTCTAACGTAAAAAATAGGTTCTTTTTTAAAAACCTTTTTTTAATGTCCCATGGGTTTTATTTTATGAAAATAAGTAATATGCCTACTTATAAAATATAGTATTTTTTTATGTGTAGTTACTTATAAACTGTTCGTTTTAACTTTTAACCTATAAAATTGTAGCCAATGAGGCTAACTGTACGTTCGTCCTCCCTTGATGTCGCCGACAATATTTTGACAGGCAATTTTTAGGGTTCCACACGTCAAGCTAAAAGCTTTTTTCAGTTGGAAAATATATGTTTCCTCTTTGATACAATTCAAAAGTCATGCAACAGCAAATTATCAGATGGTATCTACCTTAAGATAATATTATTTTTACTTTTTAACTAAATTTTATTCATATTTTTGTTGGCCCTAATTATGCACATGAAATCAATACATAATTTATATATAAATGTATGTTTTATGTATGTATGCGAGTTCCTTTGCTGCCACTGTAACCCAAACGGCTGGATGGATTTTGATAAATGAGGTGTCGTTGTATTCGTCTGGATCACAAGAGTGACATAGGCTATACAAAATGTCAAAAATCTAATTTTGCGACTGTAAAAATTTATTTTTAGTTACGTTCAGATAATTATATTTAAACAATTATATTATAAAAATATATCTTTAGTTGAGGCCTTTGCCCAGCAGTGGGACATAAGCGGCTCATAATAATAGTAATTATAATTATATCACTGGAAGTAGATGTAGAGTTTGTTATTAGTATTACAAGGCTGAATGTACAATTTCTGTCAGATATTACGAATTTAAGACATATAAGAACAAAGGCATTTCGAAAATCACTCATTTTGGGAAAAGTTCATTTCGGGAATTAAACCAAACGAGATTAGTAGGCAGGTACTTTATGAATTTCAGTCCCAACAGACCGTAAACATAAAAACTAGTTATAGTTACCTAAGGTTTTTTCCCATTATTTCGAAGGGGTTTGTGGGAGAAACTGAATTTTCACATAGCAAGTGATCTGTGAATAATTCCAGTTCATGAGAACTTCATTACATACCATATTGTTTGGCGCCCGCCGCGGGCCGGCGCGAAAGTTGCTCTACTTTAGTTAGTGTTAGTATTCGCTAGCTGAGCTTAGGTTTTGTGTTTGCTATTTATTTTTCAATAAACATATTTCTTCTTCTTTCTTTCTTTCTTTGTAGATAGTCGGTACTTAACTGAATTAAATCCGTTTTTATATTATGACTGTACTTATAACATTGTACACGCGAGTTGACGACAAAAAAATAGGTAAAATCGGAAGGTGTCAATTGCGCGCACTCGCGAGATTCACGCTCGCGTTAGACGAATAAGTCTTTCTTAGTAGGTATACCTTTAGATGAAGGTATAATAATATACTTTTTATTCGATGAATAACATTAAAAAACACGCTTCAATATAGAAAAAATATCAGTTTAAAAGTTGAACTACTGAGTAGGTACTATGAATATGTATGAAGCAAGAAATCGACTAGGTTGGCGTTTCTCCTCTACATATCATTGTTCTCACTATTCGTCATTGTTTTATAATATATGGTGAGTACTTATATAGAGTAAGGTAGAGCATACTCCACGCCACCTCTCCAGCCCCCGGCTCCGTCCCGTGTCGAATCGTGTCGAGTACGGAGGCGTGTGAACCGCACCCGTGACCAAACGTCACGTGTCGTGTCGTCACGTGACGGTGATGAATAAGTATGAAGTCGGCGCCAAGTGCCGACTTTCGTACTTTGCCAACTTTTGCAATATTCAGTGTAAGTATTAGCGGAGTGCCGACTTTACAAAATTCCTATGCAACTAATCGCTTATCGACGACTTATTATAAATTTGCGTATTTTATGAGTACCTACGTACTTTGCCTACTATTATAAACTAAATAAATAATAAATAATGCTGGACAGTCCACACAGCATCATCTAGCCCCAAAGTAAGCTACTCAAAGCTTGTGTTATGGGTACCTACTAGATAACTGATATATTTAATACATTTTTACATAGATAGATGTTTTTTATTATACATAGAAAACACCCAGACCAACGGAACAAATTTCTGCAGATCGTACACAAATTTGTCGTCAATGTGTAAACTTCGTTAGTTCTGAAAGCACGATACCGACTGTTGTACAATTAAGTTAAAAAATGTTTAAAGTTTTTTCCATTACGCTCAGGCTTATCACTGTTTTATGAACTGATGTTGTGTATCAACTACTCACTAGTACTTAGTTATATTACTTTAATTCGCTATAATATAGGTAACTTCCTGGGCCTTACCATAAGCTCTTACAAACGATGATGTTTCAGTAATGTCAAATTTCAAGCTTGAAGTAACACTACTTCAATTAAATTTTTAAAGATCATAGTAAGTATGAAATATTAAAGTTATACTCGTAGTACCTACTTTGATATTGCCCTAAGAGGTTGTGGTAAATCCCAAATTTCAAGTTAGATTCAATAATATTAAAATGCGAAAGAAACTCTGTCTGTTACCTTTTCATGACTAAACGACTGGACGGATCGTAATTAAATTTGCCAAGGAGATAGATTATATCCCGAAAACGGACATAGGCTATCTTTTGTCTCAAAAAATAATCTTGAAGGGGCTGAAATAGGGGTTCAAATTTATGGGAAACGTATCTTTAAGCAACGCTGGGCGTAGTCAGTTTTTGGATGGGTGACCGCCTCTTTTGCACTCCATAGAAATTTCCCAATTAACCGATATCAATAATTTCAGAATTATACATGTTACATTGATGTATTTCTGCAGACAAAGTCGCGGGTAACAGTCTATGTTAAACATAGAAGTAGTCTACCTCAGCCCATACTGGGAGGAATAGTTTCAAAAACTGTTTAACTTCATCAAGGTGCAAGTTATTATTCAATTAGTGTAATACTTGTGCCGGCCCCGGCCCCGCTCGGGCGCGGCTTTTAAGGAAATTGTCTGAAGGCGCGCCCCTTTCATATGCGTACACTGCCGTGCACCAACACTGGAACAGCTTTATTTATAACCTGAAAGTAGTTTTTTTTTTGTTAAATGCAAAAAAACTGAAAAAAAACATGATTATGACTCAAAAATCAAAAGTTAAAAATGTTTTATTCAGTAAAATCACAGGGATCATTTTGAATCGAAGACGATTCCTGTGATTTTACAGATTTTTTATGTAAGAACATACTAGGTAGAGTCTAGGTGCCAATTCTAGTCCTATCCCCAGTCCGAGAAGAACTGACAAGAAACTCGCTGGGCCTAGCGCTTTTTTGTATGATCCTTGTTAATTTTGTTAGGGACACCAAGCAGAGTTGGAACTGACTAATCCACACCTCACCACACATATCTCCTCAGATTTTTAGTTACCTACTTGTATCTTTGAGGATATCTAAAGAATATTATAAAAATATCGGCAGACCATTTGCTAGATGGGTCGATGACATAGAGAAAATAGGGGGAAAGTTGATGCGATCCGCCGTATCAAGATCTATATTCCACAAAATGGAGGAGGCCTATACCCAGCAGTGAGTAGACACAGGCAGAGAATGATGATGATAAAAGAGGATGATCAGTGGCACGTCCAAACATAATATTTAGCACATGCCCACATTTATTTAGTCATATTTTGTCCTCAAGTGTAAAAACGATGAGCAGTAAATTAAAGCATGATACAAAGTCACGTTCGTAACGTAACTATTCTCTAAAGTGCAATAATTTTATAGGTTAAAGTATTTTTGTTAGTAATAATGTATTAACTTTGGTAATAGTGTTGTAAGTTGAAAAGTTTCGATGCCTGAAACTTTTTCATAGACGGAGTATTTCGATCATTAGATTTTGTTCATTTTTTTTTTTGTTTTTTTCATCTTGTTTATTAGGTATACACACAGTGTTGCCAGATGAGACAAATTATATTACAGTGTTTAGTGCTCAAAAGTGGTCAAAATTACAGTGTTTTATACAAAATTACAATATATTCCCGTTGAATCATTACAGTGTTCCCATACACTGTATTTTTTTTAGTATGACAGTGTACAGTGGATCGTGTGAAAATACAGTAGATCTGCTGTAATTACAGTGTATCTGGCAACACTGCACACACAGTACCAACCAAAGCTGCAACTACAATGATCAATGTACGATTAATTATCGATTTTTATTATATATTTATATATTTCGATTATAATCGATTAATTTCTCAATCCTCAATTGCTATGTTACGGAAATAGACGTAATAATTTATTTTAATTTGTAGTTCCTTCAAACCTTCCTCGCAGCAACGGCCATTAATCTAATCAACACAAAACAAGGTGATGTGCGCACGCGCCGGGCCACGTGCGCCGGGACGCGTGCCGCCAAATTGATACTATTGTTTTGGACGCTCAATGCAGCGTTTATGGGTTTACTATAAAAGTTTTGGGAGCTTAGAGTAGGCGATATTCACCGTACACGTACAAGCTATTGATAATAATTGCGTCCTTGCATAAAAAGGTAAATAATTATTGAAAAAATAAACTAAATCCATCTCAAAGTTATTTGATTAGTCGAAAAACTAAAATTTATTACTGTAGACGCGTGTATTAGTGGAAGAATTTTCACAATCGGTTCAGTAGTTACCTAATTATATACCTACAAATAAACATACAAAGTATCAGTTTACCTAAATGTTTTAAAATATAATTTAGTATAATTATTGCCATAACTAATAGTGTTGACTAGTAGTTGACTGGAAAAGAGTAAAAATATTATTCGTATCGGCGCGTGTCGATCGCCATATTGCATTAAAATTGGCGGGAATGGCCATTATCAAGATGGCGGATTTTCGCGGTTATTTTTTTGGCGCGATGATAAATCGTTCCGCTAATACTTCCGTTTCCGGTGCTAATGGAGGGGATAGGAGCATGGGGATTCATGCTTTTTTTATATTTTTTATATAAAGATTTATTTTTCTGAGCTATTTTATTACATTTTTGTTTAAATTTTTTTAAGGTAGGTACGGTTTCGAGTCCCACAGGACGACAAAATTTTCCAATAAGTTTGGATATTTTTAACCGTCGAAAAAAACGGAGGAGGTTGTATGTCACCACGTGTATTTTATATACTCGTAATTATACATACAGTTCGACATATTTTTTCAACCATACCTCCTACAATCCACTAATAAGGTACTATCATTACCTCAAAGCAATTATTAGCCGTGATGACGGTAGCTGGGAAACAAACCAAACACAAGTTGACTTTTGTAATTCTTCTAATCTTTCAAATCAATTACAGTCAGTCAGTGATTACAAGTGCAAACACCATGGCACAAGGATTACCGATCGATACGTCATCGCATCGGCCGCTGACTGCGCTCGTTGTGGTTACGTAGTGTATAATGGGATTGTGGAAATTATGGTTTGCTGATGCAATACTGCACCAAGAAAAATATATAATATTATATTAGAAAAATTACAATGAATTAATTTATAGGTAGGTATTTGTTCTTTTTTTTATCGTTTCACTAGTTATCTCGAACCGGTGTGGTAAAAGGGTAGGTGCTTCTGATGCTTCGACTGAGAAGCTTATTGCTCTAGTTTTCATATTTTCTCATGTTTTTTTGAGTTTTATTGTGTAAATTTGGTGTTTTTTTTTCCAGTAAAGCCCGAGTTTTTGACGCGAGTGTAAAATATTTGAATTAAAGTGAATAATTTCTTTCTTAATCCATCGGAAAACATCGCGAGAATTTAAACAATCTAAATCAGCTATCTTTTGTTAAGAATCAGTGACATTGACCATTCATTTTCAGTTGACACTGCCAAAATTGATCTCAAGTGTGTCAGATGCCATAAATGAAAAGAGGAAGATAGATGCCTTAGTTAGATAAATAAAAAAGAAAACTATCGCATTTATAATTTTAGTATGGACTTTATAGATAACCTTTTTGTGTACGGAGATTGCATTACTGTCTAGGAATAGGAATATCCACTAAACAGTATTTATATTATTTCGAAATCGGATTATTATTATTATTACCATTGTGACAGAAAGTTGAACTAATAGCACCAATATTGTCCAGAAAGTTCAATTTTTAGAAAAAAATAACAAAGTTGAAAGAACTGGAATTTTTTGGTGCAATTAGTTCAACGGTTGAACTTATAGTTGAACTTAGTGGAATAGGTGAATTTTTCTTGTTTCATACTGCACAACGCCATCCAAAAGCAATAGATCAATGGATTAAAATAAGCTCATACATGTTCCATGTGTTGCGTTAGAAATTGCAGCCGCAACCGGCCGATGTATATTCTGTGTGTAGAGTAGGTACCCACCACTACTCATGGGGTGCATTACGGTAATTGGCTGTAAGCAAACATCGCGGGGGTGGCTTATGGGGAAATTGTAACTTAGATTAAAAAAGATATTAGTACTTACTATTAATACTATTAGTCCATAGGTATAGAAATAGTAAAATACAACCCGTAAAAATACACATTTTTGTCTCGTCTGCTTTTTTTTTGTGTCTAATATTAATGAGCGCTGGTGGTGTAGTGGTAGCACCCCTGCCTCACGATCCGAAGGTCGTGGGTTCAAACCTGGTCGTGCACCAATGAGTTTTTCCATTCGAAAAATTTATGTATGTATACTGGCATTGCGCATATACAGGGTGTCCCAAAAAGTAGTGTCAAGCGAAAGTCCAGAGATAGAACACCCCTTGGGGTACCCGAATCACCCCCATGTATGTTCCGCGATTTTCTATAGTTTTCGAGTTATTAATTTTTTTCCGAATTTTTGAAAAAATTACGACTTGAACAACTTAAAACATTCTTACAAAAAAAGTAGAAAACTTTCTCGAGATTTTTTTTTTGCTACTGAATTTTAATAAGTTGTTCTTTTATGCATAAAATAATCAGCTACGTGACTTTGATGAAAACTATGAAAATGTTGGTGTAAAGTCAAATAATTACATTCGGTGAATTATGACTAAAATTTTCAACTTCAAATTTAAAATCTTAATAAGTGATTTCATGGTTCCTAAATAAGTCTTAAAAATTCTCCAGATTCTCAGCTTTCATAATCATTAAAAAAAAGTAGTACTTAATAGGCTACTTTTGCTAAAATCGACCTTCAAAGACGGTGAGGTGAAAAATTCTTAAAATTAGCAACCTGATTAAAAAATAGATTTTGGCCATTTTATCATTCCTAAGCTTAATTTGTTTGTTAACTAACCAAAAATGACTACAAAGAATTAGTTTATGCCGAAAAAATCAGCAATATGGCCGAATTAGGAACAAAATTAAGCGGGCCGAAAAAAAAAATTAAGGCACTTAAAATAGCTTTCATACGATTAAAGGAAACCTTTTTAAGACGATGTAGGATTTGTATTGACTAAAAAGGTTGACATTTTGAAGACTTTTTGTACAAAATTAATAAATTTTACTAGTTGTTTTATTTCACAAATTTAGCTAAACTAAATAAATAAAATCTTCAAATATTAATGAAATCTTACTTTCCTGCAGTCATTTTTGGTTAGTTATCAAACGAAGTAAGCTAAGGAATGATAAAATGGCCAAAATCTATTTTTTAATCAGGTAGCTAATTTTAAGAATTTTCCACCTGAACGTCTTTGAAGGCCCAGTTTAGCCAAAGTAGCCAATTAAGTACTACTTTTTTTTAATGATTATGAAAGCTGAGAGTCTGGAAAATTCTTTAGATTTATTTAGGAACCATGAAATCACTTGTTAAGATTTTTAATTTAAAGTTGAAAATTTAAGTCGTAATTCACCGAATGTAATTATTCGACTTTACACCAACATTTTCATAGTTTTCATCAAAGTCACGTAGGTGATTATTTTATGCATAAAAGAACAACTCATTAAAATTCAGTAGCAAAAAAAAAATCTCAAGAAAGTTTTCTACTTTTTTTGTAAGAATGTTTTAAGTTGTTCAAGTCGTAATTTTTGAAAAAATTCGGAAAATAATTAATAACTCGAAAACTATAGAAAATCGCGGAACATACATGGGGGTGATTCGGGTACCCCAAGGGGTGTTCTATCTCTGGACTTTCGCTTGACACTACTTTTTGGGACACCCTGTATATTAAATATATGCGCAATGCCAGTGCTCTTAAACGGTGAATGAAAACATCGTGAGGAAACCGGCATGCCCTAGAACCAAAAATTCGAAGGTATGTATCATAGGTTAGTATTCTTATAAGCGGCGACGGGCTTGCAACCTGTCACGTACGGAATACTAACTATTGTGCAAAATGTGGGCATGTACCAAATGTCATGTTTGGACTTGCCTCTGACTACCCTCTTTAGATATCCTCAAAGATCTAAGTAACTAAATATCTGAGGAGATATCTACCGAGCCCGGGGATTACAGTCGTGATTTTTTTTTTTTTTTTTTTTATTTAATATTAATATTACCCACGAGATAACAAAATGAATACGTTGACTTTGTAAGATTTTTAAAAGTATATCTTTACAAATATAAAGCTTTATTGGAGTTCGTATTAAAAAAAATGTATGTTTTTTTGTTACTTTTCTATCAAAATAAGTCTATCTCTATCTCAAAGCATTCTAAAATGACGTGCTTCCACTATAAATAATATTCAAAAAAGGCAAATCAAAAGCATGATATAATAATTTATATTAAACTTTTTCGGGAACATTACGTTTTCCGGAATAAAAATTCTATGTGCTATTCCAGACTATAACTTATCTCTATGCCAAACTTCATCCAGATTCGTTCAGTCGTTTCAGCGTGAAAAAGTCACAAACATCCATACATTCTCACAAACTTTCACGTTTATAATATTAGCAGGATTAATTCAAGAGTTATTCTATAATGAAGAAATTTTTGTAAGTACACTCTATGTGGTGAATGAATTGTCTTTTTAATTTATTAAAAAAATAAAAGAGCCTCAATCAACTTTACAAGCTTATTACTTAGATCACATTATCATAATTGATATCCATATTCAATAATAGGATTGTTTCTATTAGTTTTTACATTTCCAGTGTACCCCTGAGGGTGGTCGCGCGTCAAATAAACCTGATTATTTATGCACCACCACATACGGCTTAGGCGAGGTGAGCGACCACCCTTATCCATACCATCTATGTTTTCTTTAGGTTTTACATTAATTTCATAGATGGTTATATTGTTTATAGCGGCGATGGGCTTGCAACCTGTCACGTACGGAATACTAACTACTGTGCAAAATGTGGGCACGTACCAAATGTCATATTTGGACTTGCCTCTGACTACCCTCTTTAGATATCCTCAAAGATCTAAGTAACTAAAAATCTGAGAAGATATCTACCGAGCCTGGGGATTACAGTAGTGATCATATATTTTTTTTTTTTTTTTTTTATATTGTAAGTATCATTATTGTTTGGTTTCAGCGCATCGATTTTGATTAAATTCAGCATTTCAAACCTAGTTTTTATTTCCACGCCTGAAAAGATGATCAGAAAACATACTCGTACGAAGTTACTAGGTAAGTTTTTTGTATATTTTGGCCTTCAATCACTCAACATTGATTACAAGCAAATAGTTGTCGAAACGGAATGCACAATGAAAAGGAAGCGACCAAGGACTCACCCTTGCGGCACACCCCAACACATTAATGCAAGTTTTAATCAAAAAATCGTGGGTGTGAAATCCAAACAAATAGGGGACGCATACTTTCCCATAACGATAATGAAAAAACATAGAAATAATACTAAAAACACAGTTTTTTGACCGTAAGGTGCGCGTGCGACTGCATCGAACGGCGATCACAAGTCAGGAAATTGTGTCAATAATTACACTGATTTGAGGGAAGTGATTTGACAGAGGATACGTGATGACTTTTGGTGATTACATTTGATTAGTGAGGGTGCTCTTTTGTGGGAACCGTGGACGTAAAAATAGTGGCGTGTATTTAACTGACGTGTTTATTAAACTTCATTGGAATTTAAGTATTTATAATAACATAATATGTTACTTTAAATACTTAAATTTCTTTATACAATACTATAGTAAAAATAACGACTTACTTCTGATTAACTTTTGAAAAAGAGTGATTTTAGTGACGTAGTATATACATACTTTTAAACTTACGCGATCTGAACATATTATTATTAGTATTAAACGGGTATTGTAGACCACGACAGCGTGTAAACCTGTCGAAACGTCGGGAAAATAAAGGTACCTACTTAGAACGCGATAAATACACGTTTAATACTAATAATAGTGACGTAGTGTTCGGAAAAAAGTAGAAAAAAAATGTTTTTTTGTTAATTGAAGTGGTATTTCACCAACTCTGTACGCGGGTTTTGTGTCACTACTAGCTTCCGCGCGCGGCTTCGACCGCGTGGTACTTGAGAAACAAAACCGAAACTTTCTCACAGGAACCGTACAATTTTCTGGGACTTAAAGGAAGCTATGTGCTATTCCAGACTATAATATATCTCTGTATCAAATTTCGTCCAGATCGGTTCAACCGTTTCCGAGTGAAGGAGTAACAAAGATCCATACGTCCATACATACCTACACACTTTCACGTTTATCGTATTAGTAGGATTATTTACATTAGATACATAAGAATAATAGTAACAAATACATACCTACACATTAATGTCAGATTACCGAATTTTTCAATAAAGACCTTTTCTAAAAAAGCTCCCGAAGCAAGATTAGTCAAGTAATCGTTACAAAATAGCCCTAGGTAGGTGCAGAAACAGTGGCGCAACATAATGAAGTGTAATTCTATAAAGTGCGCACAATGAGTGCAATGGTTCGCGATAAGTCTCCGCTAGTGGCCCATATGTCGGCTGATCTGTGCGCGGAAGGTCTATTCTTGATACTTTACATTTCAAGCTATAGTAGGTATGACAATGGGTGTGTAGGCATGTTTTTCTCTCAACACAGCGCACAGTTCAAATCATTGTTTTGAGTGTCTACAGAAAACATTGTCAGAAATTTATCTTAGTTCAAAAACCGTTTTTTTTAAGCCAGCTTATTGAAAAGCTTTAACATTAAATGACATTGTCATATATTATTATGTACAGAATTGTCATCACTAAACATGTTTCATCCCTTCTTCATGTATGTTTTTAAAAATGTGAAGAAGATATTATGTACCTACCTACATATAATTGACATAATGCACTATAATTTTCAGTGTATTTGTTAAAAAAATTAGTAGGAAGAATGAAAAATGTTTATTGATGATAATTATGTATATGACATGTTATGTCAAAATCTTTAGTGTGTAACGTTTAGTTGTTTGGCATTTTTTGATTAGCTTTGTGTCGTTTTATATGTCAAGTATCAAAATTATAGTTGAACTAATGCTCACCCCACACGTAACATCCGCGCACAAATCGGGGGTGATTTGACTGACAACTAAAAGAAAATATTTTCAATGATTCATGAATATATTAATTACGAAATGGACTGCATATTCATTTCATTAGAATATAATTTAATTATTAAATATGCCCGATATTTGCGAGGTATTGTGAATTATTTTGTAATTATTCAATAAAGATAATGTTTAGGGCTGTTTTTAACTGAAGGGGAGGATTTAACACACTAATTTGAGAAAAATACATTCATCTGCATATTTAAAAAATGATCAACCTCTCTTATAAGCGGCGATGGGCTTGCAACCTGTACGTACGGAATACTAACTACTGTGCAAGATGTGGGCATGTTCAAAATACCATGTTCGGACGTGCCTCTGACTACCCTCTTTAGATGTCCTCAAATCACCGAGCCTGGGATTACAGTCGTGTGAGTTTTTTTTTGTTTTTTCAACTTCATATAAGTAACTTTTTTTGAACAATCATTAAAAAATATGCACAATCAGCTCAACATGTGCGTATCAGTAAATAAATTGAAATAAATGATCTTTTCGACATGGGAATCATCGGCAGAGCATTTTTTATCCAATAACTAGGTTAGGGGTCGCTATTATGTTAACTACCTAGTGAAAATTACTCTCATCATATGAGATTTAACTCTCATGTTTGCGACAGTGCCGCCAGCACAATTAGTTAAATTATTAAAAAAAATGTCTTTATGTTCTCAAAATGGACACTTTAAATAATAAAGTTAATATCTATTAATACACTTCTATGTAGGTAGGTAGTTTCTTCATTAGACTTATACGCAAAAATTATAATAATTATAATAATATTGTTTAACTAGTTTTCCGTACATTGTAACAAATATCGTCTGTTTTTATTTTATCAAAATGTTAATATTTTATCAAAACGTTAATCGCATTAGAACTAAAATTAATGAATTTTATCTTAGCATACTTAATTCTGACTATGACATCATATGCATTACTGAGACAAATCTTAACGACACTATTTTTGATGGCGAACTTTTTGACTCTAGGTACAATGTGATAAGGCGAGATCGACTCAATTCTTGTGTCGGTAAGACTGAGGGCGGAGGTATTCTTATAGCAATAAAAAAAAACTTCAGCTACATTCGTCAGAACTCATGGGACTGTCAAGTGGAAGACCTGTGGATCACTGTTCTTCCAGACTCAATTAATAGCTTTAAATTAAATATCTGTTTATGCTATCTCCCCCCTGACCTGCCTCTAGCTTGTTTTGAAGAGTTTTACTTAAATCTCCAAAGTGTTGTACTTAACTCCTCTCATAGCGGTGAATTTTTGTGTTTGGGTGACTTTAATACTCCTGACATACATTGGTCACTATCATCAGACAACCGTAGTATGACTGCCGATCATTCCCATGGTCATAAGGCCAACCTACTAATGAATGCCGCGTTATTATGTAACTTCTGTCAATTTAACAACATACCAAACCTAAACGGCCGTTACCTAGACCTCATCTTCTCCACCCTCAGCACTATTCAAGTTTGTGAGGCCAATCCTATGAGTCGTACAGACAACCATCATCCACCATTAAATATTGATATATTGTCTCATAAAACCGCTGAAATTGGCTCTTTTAAAAGTGTGAAGCGAAGTCGCCGTAACTATCGCAAATGTAATTTTTCGGACACATGTAATGATCTTGATGCTGTCGACTGGGATAATATATTGACATCGGTTCGTCGGGATATGGCCTCGGTAAACGATATAGTAACAATCTTTTACGACAAGCTCATTACAATAATAAATAAACACACTCCACTTACTAGTGATGACACATATAGGTATCCCCATTGGTTTTCATCAGCCCTAAAACGTAATCTTCAGGAGAAATCCAGATTTCATCGTCGTTTTCGAACTTTCAAAAACCCTCGGGACTACGATACGTTTTCCATGTTGCGCCGTAGATGTAAAAAACTACTATCTGACGATTACAATCATTTTGTATCTTCAGTAGAAACTTCCTTGGATGGTAATATCAAAAGTTTCTGGCGCTTCATTAATGGTAAGAAGTCTTCAAATAATATCCCTTCCACACTCAAATACGGAAACTTAATATCATCGGATCGTCAGGAAATTTGTGAACTTTTCTCAAATTACTTTAGCTCGGTTTATGAAAACCCCGAACAATTAACTAAATTAACCTGTGCGTCTAATAACCGTAGTGCTGCTATATGCGATGTAGTTATCACTAAATACGAGATTCTGCGTAAAATAGCTCGTCTTGATCCTAACAAAGGTGCTGGTCCAGATGGAATCCCCCCTCATTTCATTAAAAGATGTGCCAGGTCACTATGCACTCCTCTCTGCATTATTTTTAATGCATCACTTCAGGCTGGGGTTTTCCCATGCATATGGAAAACAGCCCACGTTACTCCGATCTTTAAATCGGGAGATAAATCTTGCTGCGAAAATTACCGACCTATCAGTATACTTTCATGTTTCGGTAAGCTATTTGAATCACTGGTATATGACTCTCTTTACTATCACTTAGAGCCACTTTTGTCACCTCGTCAACATGGATTTATCAAAAAAAGATCCACGACCTCAAACCTCTTGGAGTACAAAAATTACCTGTGTAGTGCATTTGCGAAGACTGGCCAGGTTGATGCTGTCTACACGGATTTCTCCAAGGCGTTTGATAAAGTGAATCATTCGGCATTATGCATCAAACTTTGCTCATACGGAATCCATGGTAACCTCTTGCGTTGGGTAGAGTCATACCTCTACCGAAGAAACCAACTTGTGGCTATTAAAGGGTTTACTTCGTCGCCTGTCGTTGTAACATCTGGGGTACCCCAAGGTTCCCACCTTGGTCCATTGTTTTTCGTAACTTTTATTAATGATCTGGTTGATAGACTCAGGAATCCCTGCTTGTTATACGCCGATGATTTAAAAGTGTACTCTACCATATCCTGCATTGATGACTCTGTGGTCCTTCAGACTGATCTGGATGCTATCAATGAATGGTGTAACATTAATCTGATGTTCTTAAATGTTAATAAATGCTTCGTAGTTTCTTTTACAAACAAGAAACAAAAAATTTTTGCAAGCTACAAGCTGAAGGACCATGTTCTCGAAAGGAAATCTGCGATTAGGGATCTCGGAGTTATTTTCGATGAAAAACTTAGTTTCCATGCCCACTACGACTATGTCTCGGCCAGATGCTCCAAGCTTCTCGGCTTCATAACTAGGTCCACAAGAGACTTCAAGGACCCACGGAGTCTCATCTGTCTATACCACTCACTTGTTCGCAGTATTATGGATTACAATGCAGTAGTTTGGTCTCCTTTCTATAAGGTTCACATCGAGCGCCTCGAGAAAATTCAGAAAATATTTCTTAGAATTTTGGGGTATAGATACGGCATAAATCGAACTCTAACAACTTATGATGAAAAACTAAGTTACTTCAAATTCATGTCTCTTGAAACCCGTCGTCAGTACCTCGAGATGATCACTTTTTTCAAAATAATTCACTCTACAATCGATTCTCCTGTGTTACTATCTTCTATTAGTATTAATACCAGGCTGAGATCTCGACAACCTTTTCAATATACTTTTGCCCTACAGATTCATACTAATAATACTTCTTATTACAACCCTATGGTCAGAATGTGTCGTCAGTATAATGATCTTTTAATTAACAATAGTGATAATATTGATATTTTTAATAATAGAATATTTAAATTTAAAAAAGACATTGAAACCATTCTCATTAAGGAGAGTGGTCTAAATTTTTTGTAACTGTTATTATCTACTTTTTTCTCTTTCTTACTTTTTCTTTTTATTGTAAAATATTATCGTACATTAATTTTACTCGTGCTTTAAACATGTTTAATGTTCGTCTCCAATATTTGGATACACAGATCTGCTCTGTATAAATCATGCTATGTACACATACTTAGGGATACAATCTAGATCATAATATTGTGTCTTTCTATTTTTAATGCTTTGATTGTGTTCTGTTTTGTGTGCTTAATAATAAATAAATAAATAAATAAATACACTATATATACAGGGCGTAACATTTAGATCGATCAGTATGGGAAAGTCTGAAACTATAAGACATACGAAGATCTGTTCTTAGGAAACATGTCATCGATTTAAGTAACAAGAAAAATTGCATTAATAGGTACCTTAAAAAAAAGTTTGTACTCAGCAAAAATTAAACTAACACTATTTCTATTTTGATATCGGTTGTGTATGTAGGTATGTATGTTACTATGAAACATGATATCTAAAATTAAAAAAGCAATTTACAAAATATACTTCTATACTAATATAATAAAGAGGAAAGATATGATTTTTTGTTTGAATTGAATAGGCTCCAAAACTACTGGACCGATTTGAAAAATTCTTTCACCAATGTGTAGAATGAACTTTCAGGATGAACATAGGCTAGATTTTATGTAGGTACTTCGCGGGCGACGCCGCGAGCGGACGCTAGTATCCTATAATTTATTTTAGTAGACCGATCTAAATGTTACAAGGTGTAATGCTAAGCGCCTATATGCTAAGCGCACGGAAGGAACGTCTGTTTCACTTTAGTCTTTTCACCACACTGGTTAGAAAAACTGGTGACACAATAAAAGAAGAAGAAGTATCTACTAATAATAAAAGCAGACTGTCCGGCCGGCATTCCTCGCCGGCGACGCTTATCGGCAAATAAATCGCTTGGTCCTTTATGTGTTTCGTTCTCCGTATGTCTTTATTGTGAGATTAGGAGTTTAGGTCTTAGCGTATTTTTATTGAGGGTAAAACGTGATAAATTACGAAAAAAATAGACAAACTGATCACGACTGGTAATCCTGTAAAAAAAACTTTGACGACCTCTGTGGCGCAGCGGGCGAGAGTCCGCCTGCGACGCAAGAGGTTGCGGGTTCGATTCCCGCCGCGGAACAAATTTGTGTACGATCTGCAGAAATTTGTTCCGTTGGTCTGGGTGTTTTCTATGTATAATAAAAAATATCTATCTATGTATATAATATGTATTAAATATATCAGTTATCTAGTACCCATAACACAAGCTTTGAGTAGCTTACTTTGGGACTAGATGATGCTGTGTGGATTGTCCAGCATTATTTACTTTAAAAAAAAAAAAAAAAAAAAAAAAAAACTTAAACTAGTGGTGGTGATTCTGTTGTTCCGCGGACTAACTAAAACTAACTAAAAAAATGCTGAAATAAACGCGACCTTACTTTGTTCATATTAAATACTAAATTAGCATCAACATTTTAAATTACAATTCTAAATTTGACTAAACTGACGTATGATTGACGTGTTTTAGCCTATTTTAGAAGCCATGTAAATCGGTGTTGACTAAAGCTACGTGAAAATGGTGGAAAATAAATTAAATTAGAATGATTATGGCAATTTTAGATCTTTTTAAAACTGTCATTCAAAAATGTTACGCTAATTTGGTCTTTATAGTAAGCCAAATAAGATCGTACCTATGGTAGCATTTTTTAAGTTAGTCTGCAAAACAACCGAATTACCACCACTGGCTAACTTCATAATTACAAACTAGCCTTTCCCGGCGAACTTCGTACCGCCTTAGATATAATAAAAATTTAAACAAACGAATGCATATATCCTGCAGGATGTATTTACGTAATTCCAATAAGATTTTATGTTTGTAAATTTATAGACCTTGTTTTTGTGTGTAAAACACAGTAAATATATCCAAGATTATATTACTTTTTACAGAAACAAGCTAAGTGATCTAGTTTTATTTTTATAAGTATTTTTATGAAGTGGGATATTGAAACTTTTTGAATTTTTTTGTAACGGTTTTACCTCCGTCCGTTGGCAGATTAAATAGTATCTAGACACGCGGCAGCGTGTCAAGCCAAGTTCAAGTGAACGGGCGAGGCGCGCACCGTGTGTAATATTACACGAACCATTTGGAGCCATTTTCACCCCCTTGTAACTCAAAAACTATTTCACATTAACAAGTCAAATTTGGCTCATCTATTGCCACTTGCGAGTAAAATATATACCCCGAATTTCATAAACACACCTCGAACGGTTATTTAGATATCAACGTCTAAAAATGTTTTTTTATGAAAAATTTTATCACTGACTGACCTATAGACGTTAATTATAACCCAGTTCCAGAAGACCTAGAACGTTCAAATTTGGCATCCAGGTAGGTAGTGGGGTGGATACAAAGGAAAAAATCTGAAACTTGCAAATTTTTATAATTTTAACGTACTTTTTCAATTAATTGATTCTCCTAGGAACCCTTACTAGCGCCTGTAATATAAGAATAGCAATCTAAATAGATGACAGTCGGTCATTATGTGGATTTTAATAGGGTCTTGACGTGAATATAATAACGAGTGGAAGTAGTGTCTTGGATTGGTAAGTAGTACACTCTTACCTAGGTATACAATGTGCCAATAGTTGAGCCGTCTATGCAAATAGGTAAGTATGACTATAGGTATGTATAACTACAATGTGCCAATAGTTTGAGCAGTCTATGCAGGTAGGTAGATATGGCTAGATAACTATTCAGGCCTAGATTATAGTGTGTCTCGGCTTGTCGGATAGGTAGTAGGTAGGTATACTTATTCAGTAAGTACTCAAGTACCTACCTATCTGCTTAGTATGGATACCTACAATTTGCCAATAGTTTGAGCCGTTTATGCAGGTAGATTATATAAGTGTAATAATATAAGAATAAGTACTTACTTACTAATAAGTTCTGTACAAAAAGTAATGATATCCCATCAAAAACATAAATGTGAAATGAGAGCCAAGTTCAATAAGTATGTTTTAGTCGTTGACTTCAGCGACAAAAGAAGTGAGATCTAAACGGGTGCCAAGTACAATGGTCAGTCCTAAAACTTATTTATAACAATATGAAATATTTTTAACAACTTTAAAATATCATTTTATCTCATAATTTAGGATATTATATTGAAGCCTAAGGTCTGACTTGGCTAGTTTTCTTAAGAGTACGAATTATTTTAGGTATAGCCTTTGCAAGTTCTTATTTTATTCTTCTAAAAATTTGGCTTGCTGGTAGAAACTAGCGATCGGACATAGTAGGTAAGTAGTTAATAATAGGAAGGTAATTCGTATATGAGAACTAGCCAAGTTAGACTTTAGGCTTCAATATAATATCCTAAGTTATGAGATGAAATGATATTTTAAAGTTGTTAAAAATATTTTATATTGTTATAAATAAGTTTCAGGACTAACCATTGTACTTGGCACCCGTTTAGATCTCACTTCTTTTGTCGTTGAAGTCAACGACTAAAACATACTTATTGAACTTGGCTCTCATTTCACATTTATGTTTTTGATGGGATCTTATTATCTGTCTCCGTTGTAAGCTACCTCTCTACCAATTTGCAGCCGAATTGGTTCAGCCGTTCTTGTTTGTTACTCTTTCACGCTGAAACGGCTGAACGTATCTAGATGAAATTTGGCACAGATATATATTATAGTCTGGAATAGCACATAGCGTACTTTTTAACGCGAAACAATTTACGGTTTCCGTGGGATAGATTTGTTTTTGTTTTTCAAGGTACCACGCGGGCGTAGCTGTGGGCGGAAGCTAGTATAGAATCTAGACACGCGGCAGCGTGTCAGCCAAGTTCAAGCGAACGGGCGAAGCGCGCACAGTGTGTAATATTACAGGAACCATTTGGGTCATTTTTCACCCCCTCGTAACTCAAAAACTATTTCACATAAACAAGTCAAATTTGGCTCATCTATTGCCACTTGCGAGTAAAATATGTGCACCGAATTTCATAAACACACCTCAAACGGTTATTTAGATATTAACATCCAAAAATGGTTTGTTATGGAAAATCGTATCACTGACTGACCTATAGACGTTAATTATAACCCAGTTCCAGATGACCTAGAACGTTCAAATTTGGCATCCAGGCAGGTAGTGGGGTGGATACAAAGGAAAAAATCTGAAACTTGTAAATTTTTATATTTTTATTGTACTTTTTCAATTAATTCATTCTCTTAGGAACTCTTATAGCGCCTATAATATAAGTAAGAGCAAAGATTATAGTGTGTCGGGTAAGTAGGTAGTAGGTACACTAATTCAGTACTAGTTTCCGCCCGCGGCTTCGCCCGCGTGATACCTTGAAAAAAAAAACAAATCTATGCCGCGAGAACCTTATATTTTTCCGAGATAAAAAGTAAGTAAAGTAAGTAAACATACATCCACGCATCCATACATTCTTACAAACTGTCGCGTTTAGTAGGATTTACATAGCAACCTAACTAACATGGACATTGGACAGTTCAAATTATTAGCACGTAGGTACCTACGTAAGTAGGTAGCTCAATGGTAGATAGATACTTACTGAGTATGTGTACTTAGATAGGTACACTTGCTCAATAGAATACTATATATAACTTGTAAAATTAAGTAAGTAGGTACCTACCTGACTATAAGTAGGTAGGTACCAACTTATCTGACACACTAAAATACACAATACGTTATTTTATAGGTAGGTAGCTTATAATAACAATAACTCACTGTCTAGCTATTAAAGTTTCACTTTCAGGAGATTATTTACCATTTTACCATAATCTTAGGAAAGGAAAGGCAGATTTTTTTTAAATGTACCTACATACTTAGCGTAAGTTTAAGGTTCTATTATATGACCAGTACCTACAGTACGTACATACTACCTAGCTAACGTAGGTAGCTCTAGCTGAGTGTACCTACCTATCTATCTAACAACCGTCAATGACGTTTGCCCCGCGTCTGCCCGCATTCGGCGGTCGCGTACCTACTCAGCGATGAGCGACATCTTCCCCCACCCCGCCCGCAGGCGACTTATTCGCCCGCCGCCGGACCGCATAATAATATCGCGCACGCGGTTGTAAGTTTTTATTGTATTTATGGTTCACTATTTTGACGATAATGGCTTCCACATAAAAGATAGATATAGGTAGTAGGTATACTTATTCAGTAAGTACCTACCTACTTAGGTATACCTACATGTACCTATACAATGTGCCAATAGTTTGAGCCGCCCTTGCAGGTAGATATATAAGTATAATAATATAAGAATAAGTACCTACTTACTAATAAGTTCTGTACAAAAAGTAATGATATCCCATCAAAAACATAAATGTGAAATGAGAGCCAAGTTCAATAAGTAGGTATGCTTTAGTCGTTGACTTCAGCGACAAAAGAAGTGAGATCTAAACGGGTGCCAAGTACAATGGTAAGTCCTAAAACTTATTTATAACAATATTAAATATTTTTAACAACTTTAAAATATAATTTCATCTTAAAACTTAGGATATTATATTGAAGCCTAAGGTCTGACTTGGCTAGTTTTCTTAAGAGTACAAATTATATTAGGTATTTTTTTTAATTTTATTTGCAAGTTTATATTTTATTCTTCTAAAAAATTGGATTGCTGGTAGAAACTAGCGATTGGACATAGTAAGTAAGTAGTTAATTCGTATATGAGAACTAGCCAAGTTAGACCTTAGGCTTCAATATAATATCCTAAGTTTTAAGATGAAATGATATTTTAAAGTTGTTAAAAATATTTCATATTGTTATAAATAAGTTTTAGGACTTACCATTGTACTTGGCACCCGTTTAGATCTCACTTCTTTTGTCGCTGAAGTCAACGACTAAAGCATACCTACTTATTGAACTTGGCTCTCATTTCACATTTATGTTTTTGATGGGATAGATTATTAACGCACGCTCTTTGATTTAATTCACTTTTAACTATAAAAAAAAAGTTAAATTTACGTCAAATCTATATGTATAAAAATGAATTGCTGTTCGTTAGTCTCGCTAAAACTCGAGAACGGCTAAACGGATTTATCTTATCTTGGTCTTGAAATGTTCGTGGAGGTCTAGGGAAGGTTTAAAAGGTAAGAAAAATTCGAATAACTGCCGGGAAAACCCTAAAATTAGCTCTTTTCTATTTCCCATACAAACGTTCCGGTCAGCGAGTAAATAAATAAATAAGTATGTTACGCCCTTCACGTCATCGTACCTGCCTGTTCATAATAATCTCTTAAATAGTGTCAATATTTATCGCAGATAATTCGCTTTATTATCTAAGTGTGTGTAAACAGAGTACCTAAAAGCATTCAGTTACATTATCGGCTACCTAATCCGCCATATGGAGGGGTACTCGAGTAGCTGGGACTTCCATATGGTACAAAAAATGCATACCTATTAAATTTTTCGAAAAAAAAATTTGCAAATTTTCCTAAATATACGGAAAATTGGCGAATTATTTTATAGGTATAGGCGACCAAGAAATTGGTTTACCACTTTTAATGACATCTCCCATAACTATTCGCTAAGGATTACTATGACAGATTCTGACGTAGCAGTTATTAATCTGTCAAGCGAAAATAGCCCTTGATGTTTTGTACGTGCAAATGATATTCAGCCTTAGAGTGGTAAACCAATTTCTTGGTCGCCCATACATTTCAATATTTTTAAATATGTGAAATTCGCATACGGGTACGGCTCCGCTTGCATGGTACTTATCCGGATAAAAATTAGCCTATTTTTTACTCCAGGTCAAAAACTAGGCTGATTCTAAGTTTCATCCAGTTCCGTTCAGCGGTTTCAGTGTGATTGAGTAACAAAAAAAATAAAAAATAAAAAATAAATATGATCACGACTGTAATCCCCAGGCTCGGTAGATTATCTCCTCAGATCTTTAGTTACATAGATCTTTGAAGATATCTAAAGGGGGTAGTCAGAGGCAAGTCCAAACATGACATTTAGTACATGCCCACATTTTGCACAATAGTTAGTATTCCGTTGAGTAACAAACATACATAAATCCTTCTTGGGTAACTTCTTAATTTATTTTTGAAATGGCAAGTTTTCTAAATATAAACAAAGTGTTTTTTTTTAATTAGCCGTTATACTAATTTTCTTTAAAATTGGATAAACAAGTAAGTACGTACCTACCTACTTAATTTCTATTAATATAATGAAAATTTTCTTTTATGGAAAATTGGCTAAGTATGTTTTTTAAATCACTACTTCTTCTTTCACTATAGGTACTATGTAATTAAATAAAATGAAAGTTAAAATCTTTTATTTTGCAGAAACCTTGTTTTGACAATAACAAACACAACTAGGTACTTACCTAAAAAATAATTATCAAATTTGGGTCAGCCGTTACAAAGTTATTCGCGTTCGCGTACATACATTTTTCAGCAAATCATTTTTATGTATTAAGATTTAAAGTTCAAACAAAAATCTTCTTTAATCCGAAACAAGAATTCCAAGCATCCTACTAGAAACTATACAATTAATATAACACACACCACTAATAACCCTATATCAAAGTGATAAGGTCTAATTTAGCTTCTCAATTTCAAGGCTAGATGATTGGTTATAAAATACCCTGTTGATAAAAGCAAGTACACACTGTCAATGATCAATGATAACGGCCAGTGCACACCGTCGATAAAACGGCTGGAACGTTTTGTAAACATAGCTTTATCTTTACGATTCGAGTGTTTTAGCCCCGTGAGTGCAGGGCCGGACCTAGGATTATCACGTGGCTATATCCTACTAATATTTTAAAACGAAGGTGTGTGTCATAGGTTAGTATTCTTATAAGCGGCGATGGGCTTACAACCTGTCACGTACGGAATACTAACTACTGTGCAAAAATGTGCCAAATGTCATGTTTGGACGTGCCTCTGAGTACCCTCTTTAGATATCTTCAAAGATCTACCTAAGTAACTAAAGTAAGCCCGGGGATTACAGTCGTGATCATATTTATTTATTTATTTATTATAAACGCAAAAGTTTGTAAGAATGTATGGATGTATGTTTGTTACTCTTTCACGCTGAAACGGCTGAACGGATCTGGATGAAATTTGGCACAGATATAGATTAGTATATAGGCTAGTCTTTTTCTCAAGAAAAATATACGGTTCCCACGGGATAGATTTGATTTTGTTTTTCAAGGCACCACGTGGGCGAAGTCGTGGGCGGAAGCTAGTAAAATATAAAGCCACTGAAAGAAAATGAGCCTGTGAAGTTCATTTTAATCCTTTCACCACGCTAGTTCTACAGAACTGGTGACACGATAATTACTTACAATATAAGGCAAATGCAAACATAATCACATGTCATACCTACCTACTTTTTAAAATGATACCTGTGATTTTATTGAATATAAATATTTTTAATTTAAATTTGAAATTTCAATCCTTACTTCCACTCTTCGCGATTTTCAAAGACATGATGATGATGAATGTGGTTGATTTTTGGGAGACCCTTTTCCAGCAGTGAGGTGAGATATTGGTTAGAAAAAAGCCTTTGTATACCCTTTTTTAAGCTTATTTTCTAAAATATTAAGCTAGGTATGGAGAACTAAAAAAAAAATATCTAAAACAAACAAACTAAAAACTTGACCCTTCTTACAATAAAAAAATAACACTAAGAAATTGCTTACTCAGTGGAACAGTCGCAACGGTTAGTAAAAAATGAAAAGGGGTTATCTATAGCCCCTTTACCCCACTCCTGATTACGGCCCTGGGTTCTGGGCCTAATTTATGTGGTTCAGTGTGCATAAGCTTGTACTTTTATTGGTGTAGATATGCCTTAAAATATGTTGAAATAGGACTCGCGAGACTACGAGATCTAACGATACTCATTATTACCTGCGCAAGAGTCGTTTGTTCAGTTATTACAATGACGAAAAAACTATTGTTGATAATATAGGTACTATATTGTGTAAAAATGACGAATATGTTCGGACGTGTCCCTGAGTAACCCCCCCCCCCCATTCAGATATAATTAGTGTTTGTTTTATTTGAATTAACTTTTCTTGTAAAACATATTAAATTAATTCTACTAAGTAAATTCGGATGTAATTAATTACGGTTTTTTCTTTCTTAATCACGCTGAAACGGCTGAACGGATCTGGATGAAATTCGGCACAGATATTAATAAAGGTATAGTCTGGAATAGCACATACCTAGGCTATTTTTACCTCGAAGACGAAGCCACGGCCTGAAGCTAGTACTTATACTATAAGTAATCAACTTTACCTATACCTACCTACTTACTATTTTTTATAAAATTATTTACATAGTCGAACTTTCGACCCATATTCAAAAAATCAGTTCAAATTTCCTACTACAAAAATCTTTCCTTGAATCACAGTAAAGCAAAAGTTGTGTCATTTGAGTCCTTAGCCAGCGAAAGGCAAAAAATAAGCCCCAGTAACATTATAAAGGATCCTATACATTAGCCGTAAGCTCCTTACACGCTACGTGAAGAAACTTACGCTCGAACGACTTTTGAAAATGTGATAAAAATTTCACTCACGCACAGCGTCTGAAGGAAAGAGCAGTGCTGAGATTATGACACATGGGTGCTCTTGCACGCACTGGGTCGATAAAACGCCGCGTTATTTTTTTGCAAAAAGATCCGAAAATATAGGTACATTTGGTGTTACAAGTGATCATAGTTACAATGATTACTTACCATCAGATGGTTGGTAACTGTCTTGATTTTCATCACCTTCCTACCCTTTTCCCACGTTATGTGGTGGCACAATTTTTCAATCTGTTTTTTATATGACCGTACTTTATAGATGCGCGTGAGTTGACGACGGAAACAAAAATGGTAAAAAAAAAATAGGTAAAATTGGAAGGTGCCAACTCGCGCGCATAACTCACATTGACAAATAACTTACATAAATGTGATCTTCTTCCATTTCCCTCTGTCATTCGTCATCTCAGTACTCACTCCTTTCTTACCCATGTCATCTTTCATACAGTCCATCCATCTTTTATTTGGCCTACCTATACCCCTGTTTCCATCCACATTTATTAATTATAAATAATTTAAATAATTTCTGAAAAAAGTGGATACTTCTACAATGTATCTCGTTATCATAGCCACTCATATTTCAAGATAAGTCAATGAGAAAAAAAAGTCATCCCGTGACCACGACAGTGTATAATAAACTTGTCAAAACTTGGGGAAAAATAGGTAAATAAAACGCGATAAAACCCTTTCAATACTAATATGAATGAGAAAAAATCTTAAAGTCCGCTAGTATTTTTATCTTAAAATTGTCAAATTTACCTATTCGTTCAAAACTAGCTTACTATATTGTATACCAGGTTTTATAAGACGAGTTATTTTTACACAGTGCGTAATAAAGTTACGTTCACACTAACCGGATTACGCGCGCGCCGCCACCCTGACGAATCAGAGTGACGGGCCGTGCGGCGGCATGTCGAGGGCGCGGACGGTGACAAAACACCTCTTTTTCAGTATGAAAAAGTACAAAGACCCATTGATAACAAACACTTTTTGATACAGTTTTGTACTGTTGCCTTATTCCGTGATATGGGATGTCTAATTATTCTTTTTCACATAATGCGCCTTCTTCGTGCGTCTTATTAGTTTCTGTTTATTAGTAGAATGCGGAACAACAATAAAATTAAAATTTAACATATTTTTTATAAATTAAGAACTAGTATAGATGTGAAGTTATTTTAAATAGCGCAAAAGTTTTGTTTTTCTTGTTTGTTTATTGGCATCTGTCTTTTTTGAGATCAATTTTGCAATGTAAAGTGTTTAAATTAGTAGTGCTTATTGTCAATGTCACAAAGTCAGTCAAATTGTCAAATCAATTTTAAACAAAAGATGGCTGTTTTGTTCAAAATTCTCGGGATTTTATCAGATCGATTTATAATGAAACTTTAATTTACATATTTTAAAACTCGGGCTTTATTGGAAAAATAACCATCAAAATTACACAATAAAACTCAAAATAACACGAGAAAAAATATAAAAACTAGCGCAACAAAGTCAGAAAATCTAGTTTTCTTAAAACTAGATATATTTATGAGTTTTTTTATTAAACCAAGAAGACATCCCTTCTTACAAAGAATGTCGATAAGATACAAAAAAACAAAAACTCACTACTAAGTAGGTACTTATTCAGTGCGTAAATATCATAAAAACACCGGCCACTAAAAGAGCGTCCAATGCAAAATGGTCAACAACACATTTTCAATAAACAAACAAGTTTTTGTTCAGCAACTCGACACCGCCGAGAGGATTTCGGTAATCGCATCAGAGGCCGAGCGTTAAATCCGCATCGTGTGTAGGGGCCTTAATGCGGATTGGTATGTTGGTTTTTAAAAGTTTTTTTATTGTAATAGACCGTACCTAGGAAAGTACCTACCTACTGTGTATGTGTGTGGGAGAGAGAGGGAGAGAGAGCATATTGTTTTAATTTGATAAGGAGAGGATTTAGCCTATTGGTAAAGATAAGTACCTACCTAGGTACCTAATATTGTCAAATATTGATTTAATTTTGAGGGTGTAGTCGCAGGCAAGTCCAAAAGCTAAAGTGTGTAAAAACTCAACTCTTAAGTACTTAGGTAAGTATTTATAAAAAACATACATATAATTTCGTTGTTACGATGGTGTCTACTTAAAACTATATTTTCATTGTTTAAAATATACATAAGTACGAACTGCACCGAAAAAAGTAGAGCCAAATTGTATTCTATCGGTGGTAAAAATCTCGATTCAAAAATCGATAGTAAACGTCAGATAATGGCGCCAATCGAAGTGTCAAACGCGCCCTATATTTTGACAAAAGAGAATTTACTAATAATCCTCTTCTTTTTTTTTCAGACAAAGGTACTGTGTCATTCTGCCAGCGTCCTTTTGATCTTTTGTCGGTTTACGAATAATAATAATTATATTAATTTCGTTATTATAGGTTAAAAAAAAAGATTTGTGTTGATGTACCTACTTATATAAAGAATAAAAAAAACATTATCACGACTGTAATCCCCGAGCTCACCTCAGATCTAGTTACTTACTTCAATCTTTGAGGATATCTAGGGGTAGTCAATAGGTACGTCCAAACATGATATTTGGCAATGCCAACATTTTGCATAGTGGTTAGTATTCCGTACGTGACAGGTTGCAAGTAATAGGAATACTAACGTACATGTGACACACTCCTTCGAACTTTTGGTCCTAGTGTATGCCAGTTTCCTCACGATGTTTTCCTTCACCTTTAAAGAACACTGGCATTGCGCATATAGGTACATTTTTCGAATAAAAAAACTCATTGGCACACGAACAAGTTTGAACCCTGAAACGTTCGGATCGCGAGGCAGGGGTTCTACCACTAGGTACACCACCAGCGCTCTTCTATTATATAAATATCTATTATATTATGTAAAAAATATTGTATAAAAGTACGTAAAGACTACTAAAGACTCTAAATACTAAATCAGTCCTTTCCTCGTCACGTTTTCTAAAACAAATTCATTTATGAAACTGTAGCAGCCATTTATCAACATTAATAGATTGGCCAGGAGTGTGTTTGATCAACGAACGAAGGGTTCACGACATTTACAAAAGCTTTATTTACAGAACTATCTTGAACACACTACAATCCTACTAATATATACATAAGTACTTTAAACGCGAACGTTTGTAAGAATGTCTGGATGTATGGATGAATTTTTGTTCCTCTTTCACGCTGAAACGGCTGAACAAACTGCTGAATGAAATTTGGCACATAACTTTATTCACTGTTCTAAAAAAATAGTTTCATCATAAAATAAAAACAAATTAAACGTGATCACGACTGTAATCTTTATTATTAGACATTTCCTTATATCTTTGAGGATATATAAAGGTATTTAGAGGCACGTCTAAGAATCATGAAAAACCACTGTATAAAAGGATTCTAAATATTCCAAGGTGACTGAGATCTTTGAGGATATCTAAAGATAAGAAAGAAAGAAAGAAAAAAAAATACTTTATTCAATAAAATCACTCGGATCACTTTCAAACGTCTTACATGCTAGGTGAATCAATGTGCCAATTACAACCTAACCCAAGTACGAGAAGAACAGGCAAAAAACTCGTCTCGGTCCTAGCGCTTTTTTGTATGATTCTTCTTACAAAAAATGCAATTTTGACGACCTCAGTGGCGCAGCGGGCAAGAATCCGCCTGCGACGCAAGAGGTTGCGGGTTCGATTCCCGCCGCGGAACAAATTTGTGTACGATTTGCAGAAATTTGTTCCGTTGATCTGGGTGTTTTCTATGTATAATAAAAAAAATATCTATCTATGTATATAATGTATTAAATTTATCAGTTATCTAGTACCCATAACACAAGCTTTGAGTAGCTTACTTTGGGGCTAGATGATGCTGTGTGGATTGTCCAGCATTATTTATTTATTAATGGAGATACCTAATAAAAAAAGACAAAATAAAACATAAAAACATAAAACAAAGTTAATCAGAGGCAGGTCAAAGAATCATTAAAAGGTCTGTAAAAAGAGTTTTAGATATTCCAATTAGTGATAGAACTCTGAAATCTTTACATCTCTTTCAGTTGGCGCGTCTAATTGAGTTAGCGCTTGTTATATGAATTAACAGAGAGCCGGGTACTGTGTACATAAGTAGATATACTGAGTCGGTTTTCTCTGTATTTGTAGTTATTGTCACGATAACTTCCCATGACGGCCCGTGGCGTGCCATGCTGGGAAAATTGAAATAAAATTATAATTTAACTAGCTTCCGCTCGCGGCGTCGCCCGCGAAGTACCTACATAAAATATAGCCTATGTTCATCCTGATAGTTCATTCTGCACATTGGTGAAAGAATTTTTCAAATCGGTCCAGTAGTTTCGGATCCTATTCATTTCAAACAAACAAACAAACAATCAAAGTTTTCCTCTTTATAATATTAGTATAGATATCATATTTTTTTCGTTAAAAAACTTTTATTTTATCCCATTAATGTAATTAACTTGAAATTAATTAAATTAAGAGAGACGGAAAATTATTTACCGTATACTCATACTTTCCTAAAATTAAAAAAATTACATGTTATGTAACTTAAATTATAGAACATTATAGGTAGGAAATTGTTCGTTTATTTTTAAATTTACCTATAAGGTATAGTTTGTAATATAGACAATATTTTTAAATTTTTCAAACACCCTAATAATAAACCTAACCATACATTTTTCTCCAAACATTCAATTTATTATTCCAACAAACAGTCAACTACTCAAGTTATTTATGGTCCAGCCCTTATCTAGAGTTAAAGGGCCCTTTACACGTGACAGTCACCACTGCCGGCGCCAGACGCCACGTGTGCGGTGACCCTTATTTTTTGCTTGAAACATTCCATTGTGTAGACAACTTGACATGCCTAATTAACTCGTCAAAAGAACAATATGGGTTTGATTACCGTAACTATAAGTTAATCCTACTAATATTATAAACGCGAAAGTTTGTAAGAATGTGTGGATGTATGTTTGTTACTCTTTCACGATGAAACGGTTGAACGGATCTGGATGAAATTACACATGTGGCACACATATCAATTATAGTCTGGAATAGCACATAGGCTACTTTTTATCCCGAAAAATATAGGTACGGTTCCCGTGGGATAGAATTTTTAGTTCTAGGGTATGCCGGTTTCCTCACGATAATTCCCTTCACCGCCTCACAATGTTTTCCTTCACTACTTTTTCCGTAAAAATAAAACACTTTTACTTGCTTGCGTTTTTCTTTTTGTGACTTTGTATGTTGCGAAAAAAATAATAATAAAATATTGCAATCAATAAAATCAATACCTTCTCTAACCCTCGAGACGAAATTAGCCGCAATCAATACTGAGACGCAGTGACGTCACGCGTCCGGTCAGCGGCTTCCGGTTCCGGGAGCGGATGGCGCACTTCCGGTTGTCTTGCCCGGGGGAAATTAATATATTTGTGTTGGCTTCTTGGCAGAGAAAACGATTTGAATTGCTAATGTCGTCTGGGGTGGTATTGTTTTTCAGCTTGGATAGGTACATCCAACCACAAGCTCTTAGGGCAATGCCAAAGTAATATAACTTTGATATTTGGTGGTTGTTGGAAAAACAACCACCAAAATGAAAATAAAGCCCGAGTTCTAGACGTGAGTGTAGGTAAAATATGTAAATTAAAGTGTATAGTAGTTCTTTTCTAAATTAATAGGAGGAAATCCCGAGAATTTTGAACGAAACAGGCATCTTTTGTTTAAAATTGACTTGACAATTTGTGATATTGAGAATACTAACTATTTAGTACTTAATTTAAACACTTGACACTGGTGAAAATTGATCTCAAAAGAGACAGATGCAATAAAGAAAGAAGAAGAATACATAAGTTAACTATTAATAATTAAAAATCAATATTTTAACCATTAATGCATATAAAAAATTCAATATTGTTAATTGGAAAAATCAACCATCTAAATACCTATGTAAAAGCGGCGATAAATGTGTATAACTAGAAAAAAACAGGGGATTTTTACATTAAAATACTTCCTTCCTAAACCTCTTAAAGCACCACTCAAATTTTCATTTTTAGCTCATCCTTAAACCTTTCTCCAGAACATCTGCGTCGCATAGACTACACTTATCTATAGATAAAACATTTTATCTATGGTCGCCAAGCTAATGACGTTTGGTGCGAACATTTGGCGCCAAGTTTCTTAGTTTGGCCATTTTTTTATTTTTTAGCAGCCGCCTCACACGTAGATAGATAAGTAGATCCTAATTAGGAGAAAAGTAGATACTTTTGACAGGTGATTAATTTTTTTTTACTGTTACGATCTGTCCGTATCAGAAAGACAATTTAGTATAGGTAACGCCCTTGTGGGATAAACGGCATACAAGTAAAATGACCTACTAGCAAAACGTCTACAATTAAAAACGCCTTACAAGTTGGACGTCCGAAACGACCAATCATCATGTCGGGTAAAAAGACTAGTAGGTACATTGCTACACAAAATGAACCCTGAAAATAGAACCACAATTTATTTTATGCCATTATCAATATTTTAATCTTTGGTAGATTACCGTTAATTAAATAAATTTTGGAAAACTTTTGTAAAAAATTACTAAGCGTTGGCTATATTTAAAAAAACATTAACAAATTTAGGTATATTAATAGGTAAAATTATAATTAAATATTAAATATTGCACAAAACCACGAATGGTATCCCAGCTAAGACCAATTTGACTGTCACAAATTAAAAAAATGGAAGCAATTTATAAATTTCTTTTTAAGTCCGTAAGTACACATTTTATCCACCTATATTATAACTTCTTCCTAGCCTCTAAGGTTTGCTGGTAGAAAAATCTTGTAGGGTTAAGCTCGCCCTTGTACATGTAAGTATTTCCAATGACTTGCTCGTAAATATTTTACTGTAGGTAATATAAGGAATTACAAAAATGTAAAATACTTTCAAAAAAATCCCTACTAAACATAGGTTATCACAAGTACACAATTTTTCACCGTATCTCCAATCTCCTCAGAGTCGTACAATCGAATAACACCGAAGCTAAATGGCGTACAGATAAGTAGGTACCAACATACAGCCTGCAAACTCGCGACATCAAACACGAATCAGGCTGTGATTAATCAAAAACAAACCTAAAACAGCAAAGATTAACATAGCCAGATTAAGAAAAAAAGTCAAAAAGAACTGACGGATCAAAATCATAAATCATGCTCATTATATCCGAACCGGATTATTTTTTACCAAATAAAATGCTCAAAAAAGCATCAAAAGGCTATAGGGGAGCGCCATTTTGTAAGGGTACAGTCAGCAAGGGCGGGAAAATAGGCGCATATCCGCCAATCGATGCACGCGTTTTCTAAAGGCGTTGTGGGAGCCAGCCAATGGGAGCGAAGGTCGATCGGCTCATGCGCTTTCGAGTCGATCTATAAAATTATAGCTATAGTACGGCAGTGTGGGCTTGGCCTCTGCCGCGAGACGACGTCCGTGTCCAAAGTTTTTTCAATATTTACAGAAAAAAAACAATGACGAAGTGCCTACGGATGTTAGTGTAACCTAACTTGTGCCTCGTAATCCGCACTATCAGTGTCTGTGTTACAAAAAGTGAACCAAATTACCTTATTTGTCAAAAAAATAACCAAAAAAACATATTTTTTTATAATTTTCGGAAATTTCCGGAAGGTCGTCGTGTTTTGCGTTCGGTAATCATCGGTGAAGAGATGGTGATGGCCAGCGGCGGGGGTGGCGGACTGGTGCAGTCGCCACCTGACATGATGCACCATCACATCATGGACACCTCCTCGCATGTCGAGATGATGCCCAGTAAGTTAACAGAATATTTATAGGTTACTAGCTTCCGCCCACGGCTTACGTACCTTGAAAATCAATATCCTTTCTTAGCGGATGCCTACGTCATTACATCTAACTGCATGCCAAATTTCAGCCCGATCCGTCCAGTGGTTTGGGCTGTGCGTTGATAGATCACTATGTCAGTCAGTCAGTCACCTTTGAGTTATATATTTAGATACTCGCTGACCCGACAGTCGTTGTCCTCTTAACTATGAATATTGAAAATGTTATTAAACAAAAACTGTCTCGCAAAGCTTATTATAGAATATCAGAGTACCTACTTAGATGACAAAAAAGCTTGGGACGAATCAGCTCCAACTCTGCTAGGTGTCCCTAACATTGTTAACAAGGATCATACAAAGCGCTAGGGCCAGCGAGTTTCTTGTCAATTCTTCTCGGACTGGGGATAGGACTGGAATTGGCACCTAGACTCACCTAGTATGTAAGACGATTCAAAATGATTCCTGTGATTTTACTGAATAAATAATTATTGACTATTGACTATTGATTTTTTTCATTAAGAATCAAGAACTTTTTTCTTACAAACACCACAAAAATACTAGCTGAATTGGTCCAACCGCGTGATGCCGTTGGCGGAAGCTAGTGGATAAATAAAACATGAATATACATGGATAAATAAAAGATGTTATAAATAGGCAAAAATGAATAGTCATGTTGAGGCAGCTGCCAAAATCAACTGTCTTTAAAGCCCGTATACAAAACAGCTGAGAAAATGTCTGCAAATGATGAGGGCACTATTTATAACAGAAGCTTTAACTAATTATTAGCAACAGCGCCCCGTGGTCACGCAGTTTGACCCCCTTTTTAACCCCTTTAGGGGTTTATATTGGATAATTTTTTTCGGATAATCCAGAGTGTAATCGATATTCATATTAAATTTCATCCAAATCCGTTCAGCCGAAAGAGGTAAAGGGGTAGGATCATACACACAACACACTGTAAGGTTAATGTTAGATAATTATTGATTAAAAAAATTAACTCAAATGTAAATTTTAATATAACATGCATAATTTAAAAAAAATGCAAATTATTACTTTGTACCACGACCTATTATTATTTTTGACGTTTCTTTGATTTTCTACATAGGTACGCAACGGATTTTAATGCGGTTTTCATCAATAGATAGAGTGATTCAATATAAAGGTTTATACACCACATTAGTATCTAGGTACATGCATAACGTACATCTAAAATAACCAAGTTGAAACACTGTCTGTTAAAACTTTAGAAACTGAAAAGTAGGTATCTACATAGATAATAATATATTCGAATGACATGATATCTAAATACTTTATTATCAAAATATTTAAATAGTCTCATAAATTTCAAATAAAATACTATGTTTTCTTTAAAAAAACAATTATTAATCGATTTATTTTTAATTTATTGATCAAATTCATGCGAAATGCAAATAATATTCTCATATCTTGATTTTGTATTATAACTAATACTAGCTTCCGCCCGCGACTTACCTACATAAAATATGGCCTATGTTCATCCTGAAAGTTAATTCTACACATTGGTGAAAGAATTATTCAAATCGGTCCAGTAGTTTAAGAGCCTATTCAATTCCAAACAAACAAATCTTTCCACTTTATAATATTCATTTGAAAATTTGATTTAATTTTTTTTTACATTTAACTTGATAAATCTAATGGTTGATAACCTATATGATTATACTTACTAAAAAAATATTAGTAATAATATTAGTAAAATATTAGTAAAAATATTAGTAATAATATTTTTATAAGTAGATTTTCTGTCTAAATAAACTGGTATTTTATTTCGTAAAATATAATGTAAGAGAGCACTTGTGGTATAGTGTTAGCAACCTTGCCTCACAATCCGAAGGTCGTGGGTTCAAACCTGGTTGTGCACCAATGAAGTTTCCCATTTGAAAAAATTATGTGGGCAATGCCAGTGCTCTTAAACGGTGAAGGAAAACATCGTGAGGAAACCGGCAACCCTAGAACCAAAAATTCGAAGGTGTCATAGGCTAGATTATTATTAGCGGTACGGAATACTAACTACTGTGGGCACGTGCCAAATTTCATCTTCGGACGTGCCTCTTCCTACCCTCTTTAGACATCCTCAAAAAAATTTTAAAGTAAATAGTCCAGCCTCAATTTGGTCGTATATTGACTTACAAATAAATAAAACCAATCACTTTTCTCTCTGTAACAGCCTAGGTAATGAATTTCGTAAGTTAGGGAAACTAACTATTAAACAATCTGTGTTAGGGGTCTATTCTAAGAGCAATATAATCTTAGCTATGGACTCCTCAAAAATCGTTGTTTGTAAGGGTTTGTGTCCACGGATACCGGGATCAGATAGAATTTGGTAGCCACTGATCCCGCCACGTAGTAGGTATCCACTGATACCGGGATGGGTTTCCAACAAAAAACTATTTTAAAAATAAAATTATTCAAATATTTTTAACCGGTGTGATACCGTTAACCATGGCGACAAAAAATTAAATAAAGTACGTTAAAAAGTAGTTAAATTAATAAGTAGTTTTAGAAATGGTCCCTGGTTAAAGTGTTAAGAAGAAAAAAAAACAAATATGATCACGACTGTAATACCCAGGCTCGGTAGATATCTCCTCAGACCTCTAGCGACCTAAATCTTTGATTTAGGATATTTAAAGAAGGTAGTCAGAGGCACGTAGGTACAAACATGATATTTGGCACAGCCCACATTTTGCACAATAGTTATTATTCCGGACGTGACAGGCTGCAAGCCCATCGCCGCTAATATGAATACTAACCTATGACACACACCTTCGAATTTTTGGTTCTAAAGTACCGAATGTACGAACTAACATTGTTTTTCAAACAGAACATTTTTCAGTTTGTCCATGAACCCACGACCTTAGAATCGGAAGGCAGGGTTACCACCACTTAACCACCAATGCTCTGTGTATTTGACTATAACATTAAGAGGCTTTGCTCGTAAACACAAAATATTTGCAGTTGAAACGCAACAATGTTTCTAACAGTATTTTATTTGCAATCAAATCTACCTACCTTAAGTTTTATTGATTTTTTAGTTATTACTTTTAGTTATATCTTCTCACATGTAATTTTTTTTTCTTAAAATTGACTTGCCCAGGGCCTTACCATAAGCTCTTACAAACCGTCATGTTTCAGAAACGTCACATTAAAGGTTGAAGTAACACTACCTCAATATTATTTGTATGAGCACGGTACGAAATATAAAAGTTATATTACTTTGATATTGTCTGAAAAGATTGTGTAACAGTGTGTGCCCCAGGGGCCTTAATACGAATTCATAATACATTACCGAATTAGTATTACATTGTTATTTCGTACCATGACCTATGCAAATTGTATAGAAGTAGTGACGTTTCTATAATGGAATCGTTACGGAATCGTTCTGGAAGACTTCGCGGTAAGGCCCCAGGACTACAGGTAATTCTTGTAATCTATCTTACGACCTGCCGGGCTAAAATGAGCGATACTACAAAATTTAGCCTTATAATTTTAGTATTATAGATGCCGGGATTTTCTATACCTTGGTCAATATTACTCTGGGGTCTGTCCGACCGAGAAGGCATTATTTCTGCTAATGCAAGCGGCGCATTAGAGGGTTATGCGATTTATTGATGTCTTGGGCGGGGGTTGTGATTTAGGGTTAACTACTGTTTATTTTTATAGTCAAGGTTATTTTTGGATATAAATCTATGAATAATCGATTTGAGAACCTCCTTCTCTCTTGAAGTCGGTTAAAAATAGGTAATTTTATAATAAGTGCTTAATTTTTTATTAACAATTTCTATGGGAAAGCATCAGAACTTTATTTAGTTTACAATAAAGTTATTTTTATGAATCAAATTTATTTATTTTATAAATAAAAAAGTACTTAGGTACACACAACATACGTTATTGTTTTACCTATATTTATTTTCAAGTGAAACCCTTACCTAACCTCCCTATACTGTAAGCTCAGTTGGTTAAGAACAGTGAATTTTCTCATGCATTGTAGCAAAAGCACGTATCTCATACTATTTACCTTTTAACATACGGCCAGAAGTTTTATTACCTACCGCGCATGCGCTAAGTGGAGGCGCAAAGACCATCGATAGCAAACACTAAGGTTAAGTACCCAGGTATACTAGGTACCCTAGGTATTTTAGAATGTACCTACCTAGTTACCTAACTACACTTCTACACTAATATTATAAAGATGTAAGCTCAGAATACAGTTTCTGTATTCTGAGGATGTAAGTTTTGTATTTTTGAAACGAATTAACTCAAAAACTACAGAACCGATTTCAAAAATTCTTTCACAATTAGAATGCTACAATAACTCTGAGTAACATAGGCTATATTTATTACTAGAAAAAAATAGGGATCCCTATTAAAACTTCAATAATGTAACCCAAGGTGTAAGGTGTAATTTGTATAATATTCATAATTTTATTCTACTTCCTGCTAATATTATAAATGCGAAAGTTTGGATAGATGGATGTTTCATTTATTTACTTATTATTAAGGGGTAGTTTCACCATACTCTGTTAATTAAACTAACAGCTGGTTAACCTTTTCATAGCCTGTTAAAGTTATTTTGTTTACTATGCCTGACAAAGGATTATCTTCCGTAAAATGAAATGACGTAAAATAGATAACGATACTTTAACATTCTTGTTAATTTGATGCCTGATCTGGATCTAAACTTATTACCACTGACATCTGTCAAACAATGCTGGCCTAACATAAAAAAATACACCAAAATCATAATAGGCGAAATCTAATTAAGACAGAAACGCACCAGGAGTCGAAAAAAATGGCAGTTAGGTTAGGTTAGATTTTAAGTTAGATTAGAAAACGGAAAAAAATAATTTACGTAAGACTAGGCGTATAAAGAGGTCAAGGAGGCTGCCCTGGAAAGAACTAAATGGAGCGAGATTCATCAGTTATGCCGACATGAGTCAAACTCTTAAATTAAGAAGAAGAAGACTAGGCGGTACGGTCTATATACTAGCCTGCTCAAATGAGCGAGTAATGTAACAAAAAAAATATAGGACACCCTATACAATTTTAAAGTATGGATATGAATTTAAAAGATGAGTGTGATAGCGTGATTAGCGTACAGACAGATAAACCTATGAAATTGTAACACCTACAGTCTCCGAGCCTCACAAAGGGCTCTGTCGGCCCTTCCTGTCGTAAAAGCCCGTAAATGAGTAATGCGATGATGAGAGGGACGGACACGTGCGGGATTTGGACATTGTCTTTACCCGACTACAGCTGGGAAAGGAAGGTTATGAAGTAAACGCACGTAGGTGATGCCTTGTTTACACCTGATGCCTTGTTTACACCATTCTGGAAACGTGTTAAGAGGTCGCATGTAGGTATGACCAGATTGTATGAGTATTATGATTTATATTTTCATACTTCGAAATGGATAGATAGATACAGGGGTACCTAGAGGTGCCCCAAAGAAAAGATGGATGGACTGTGTGATAGATGACATGGGTAAGAAAGGAGTGAGTACCTACTGAGACAGACTAATATAATAACAGAAGGAGATGGAAGAAGATCACATGTTGTGCCGACCACATGATGAAGGGCAGGAAGATGATGATTTCATACTTCGAAAAACTTTGTTTACAGAAAGATAGGTCTATCTTAATTTAGGTATATAACGTATATACGTTAAATATGATTGATTTTCACTATTTTAATCACTACCCGTTTTGCCCAACGGGTAGGCCGTTTTAGGCACCCCCTCCGGGCAAAACGGGTTTTTCGAGGACTTTAGTTTTTAGTTGTTTTTATGTTTTAAATGAAGATTTATTTTAAGTTTCAAACTATTTTAAAGAAGTTAGATAGACAACGAACCGTTATAGTTTGACTAAAAGTTTAACAAATAAAGAAAACCTGGATATTTTTAATTCCAACCTTAGCATACCCGTTTTGGGCTGGTCTCCCCTACCTATGTCGGTTTCTCACGATGTTTTTCTTCTCCGTTTAAGAGCACTGGCATTGCGCACAATAATCTTTTCAATTTTTGTGCCAAATGTCATGTTTGGACGTACCTACCTACCTCTGACTGCCCTCTTTAAATATCCCCAAAAGATCTAAGAAATTAGAGATCTGTGGAGAAATCTACCGAGCCTAGGGATTAATTTTATAACATGATCACGACTGTAACAGTCGTGATCATGTTATAAAAACTCATTGGTGCACGACCAGGTTTGAACCAACGACCTTCGGATCGTGAGGCAGGGGTGCTACCACTACACCAGTGCTCAGTTTGTGTTATCAGGGCATTATACCGTGTCGGTGTGTCTCGCTCGCAGCTACCGACTTCGCACCCCCATAAAGTACTATGGTGGTCTAGCATGGTGGTAAAACTCCATAGGGCAGGTTTATACCTGCTATCAATGTACATTTTTCAAATCTTTTTTTACTCATGGGTTTTTACTAGTTGGAATAAGAACTGTAGTATATTATGAAGATAAACCAAATTTGGATGGGTTAAAATACGCGGTGGATTTTTCGTAAGCTTTAGCGCATCTTGCGATGGTAAAAACGTAAACTTTTGTATAGGACTGCCCAATTTTTATTGCCTTTTTTTTACCTTTAGAGATGAATATATGACATTTAATTTTATATCATAGCATTTTTAATGTTGATATTCCTGGTTATTTAAATGGCATCTAAAAACCATTGATATTTTTAAATACACCACTAAGCATAAAAAAATCTGTAATCCCCAGGCTCGGTAGATAATATCTGCCGAGCCTGGGGATTACAGTACCCCTAGTATGAGTTTTTGATTTACGAAAACTTTTTTCGAATAGTATCCTTTCATACATTTACCTCCATCGGAAATGTTAAGGAACTAAAATAAGGTCGATAATATCGAAAATATTATCTAATCGGCAGTCCCAGCAATGATTTTCAAACCGAGTTTTCACGATATCGACTTTATTTTAGTTCCGTAACATTTCCGATGGAGGTAAATGTATGAAAGGATACTATTCGAACAAAGTTTTCGTAAACTATCTCAAACTCATACTAGGGGTACTGATCTCCTCAGACCTCTAGTTACTTAGATCTTTGAGGATATATAAAGAGGGTACCTAGTCAAAGGCACATCCAAAGATTAGCTACAGCTGAAACTTCGTCCCTATAACAATTAATACAGATTTATATTTTATTTTATTGCTATTGGATTAAAAGCTTTCTTACACGTCCCGTATATTATCAATATTAGGTACTGTTGTTTGTATTTATATAGCTTTTATGTAGGTACTTATAGTAAATCCTAAATACGGAAACAACTAATATTTGTATTTTATAACTAGTTTTTGTAAATGTACTTAATATAATTACGAAGCTAACGACTACGATTATCACTGTTTTAGAGATACATTGCGTATGTACATTTGTATACTATTGCATGCCCAGAAATCAAACCCACATCAAGACTAAATGTTACCGCTCCAACAGGCACTTTCACCAACATGCAAACTGTTTTGACATGAAACTGACAAACAAACAAACACGCTATATACATTTACTAATGCATGTCAGTTTCTCGTTCTATTTACTTGAAAGATATTCATTTATCTATTAATGCAAATTGGAAACTTAAAAAGATAATGGCGACTGGCGAATGTATATACAATGTATGCACCCGCCTCACCTGTCCATTGCAGAGTTCAAAACTAGCCACAAAGTAGAGAAATAATTATACTCAGCTCTACCCAGAAGCAGTCTTATCAAAACAAAAAAACTAATACGTACACCTAGTGTGAGTTTTTGATAGTTTACGAAAACTTTTCTCGAATAGTAGTATCCTTTGATAAATTTACCTCCATCGGAAATGTTAAGGAGCTAAAATAAGGTCGATATCGTGAAAACTTGGTTTGTAAATCATTACTGAGACTGCCGATTAGATATTTACGATATTCTCGACCTTATTTTAGTTCCTAAACATTTCCGATGGAGGTAAATGTATGAAAGTATACTATTCGAAAAAGGTTTTCGTAAACTATCAAAAACTGATACTAGGGGTACTAACCACGACTGTAATTCCTAGGCTCGGTAGACATTTTACCTAGATAAAGGATATCTAAAAGGGGTAACTAGAGGCACGTCTAATCAATAATCGTTTATTTCGTACATTTCTAAAACTACACGTCACTTTTAAACATACAACTTACACTTTTTTGTGTGTAGTAAGTACATTTACGTCACATTTCAAGCTTGATGTAACACTACTTCAACACAATTTTTATAGGTCATGGTACAAAATATCAAAGTTATATTACCTACATTGAAATTTTTTATTTACTTTCCTCAGTGAATCAAAAATCCTTGGACCTTTTAGTGATCAATTTTCGAAAATTCTTTTCTTAGGCACACTTTTAGACCTAGGAAACAACCTAGGTACTTAGTACCTAAAACTAGTACTTATACTTTAGCGCCATTGTCAAGTCCCTTATCAGACTATTTACATACATGTACATGAATGCTATATTGATAACATTTGCATATACCATGTTCTTTACTACCGTCTCTGTAGATAACATATCTAAACCAAACGTCGTAAAACTTAGAATGCGTATAAGCTCAATATTATGTGCAAATTCATACTAATACTCGACTGGTCTTACAGCTCAGTTGGTAGTAGCTCTGCCTTCTGCGCTGTAGGTTGTGGGTTCGATCCCCACACAGGATAAACATTTGTATGATGAACGCAGATGTTTGTTCTGTGTCTGGGGGTCATTATGTACCAATATACAAAATAAAGTATAATATAATTAATCTATCAGCAGCTATTTCAGTCACATGTTGGATTCTGTTGGGTTCTTTAGAAAATAAACTCAGTGCTAAGATACCTAACTTTATCTATCTTAGGTTCGAGGACCTAGATTTTAGGTATATTACATACAGGCAATACAATTTTCAGTATCTGTTAAATCCATGCAAATACCCACTTTAAGAATTATAGAACCAAAATGATTAGTTTTCAATAAAATCCCTACGTAACGACTTGTCAATGGAAACACACCAACCTAGTTCATCGACACAAACGGCTGGTTATGTGGCTATCAGCTTAAATAAAAAAATCTGATAAGTACAGGTTAAAGTTAGTAAATTTTATTTACAGAGTAATTAATTTATCTAAACTAATATTATAAAGAGGAAACATTTGATTGTTTGTTTGTTTGTTTGCATCGAATAGGCTCCGAAACTACTGAACCGATTTGAATAATTCTTTCACCAATGTGTAGAATGAACTTTCAGGATGAACATAGGCTATATTTTATGTAGGTACATCGCGGGCGACGCCGCGTGCAGAAGCTAGTAACGAATAAACTCAAAAACTACTGGTCCGATTTCAAAAATTCTTTCACCGTTAGAATGCTACATTATCCCTGGGTAACATAGGCTATATTTTATGTAGGTACCTAGTCAATAACAAATCTATTATTATAAAAATCAAAGTCCTAACTGACACACTCGCAGAAGTTTGACAACGCACAGCCTAAACCGCTGGTCGTAGAGACTTGAAATTTGGAGGGTATGTCTGTTTTGATTCTTAGAGGTGTACTAAGAAGGGATTTTTAATATTCAACCTCTAAGAGGTGCAGAAGGTTGAGGTTTGTATGAATAACATTACGCAGGCGAAGTTGCGGGTATTTAATTATATAAAGAAAAAATACTTTAATCCTTTCAGCACACTAATTCAAAAAAACTAGAGACACGATAAAAAAATAAATTTCAATGTAATATAAATATCCGTTAACTTAACCGGTAATGTTGGTGAACTTTGTACATGGTCGGTATGGTAGGTCTGTTTATACCATAGACAGGTACTTAGGTCCATTACGATAATGTAGGTAGGTAGATATTGACACGCGGTGCAACTTTGATGGCTGCTATCTGGAATTTTACATAAATAATAATACATTTCAAGTAAATGCAGTAAATGCTTTGAAAAGTCGTAATATTTACATAACACCTGCCTTTTACATAAGTAATATAATAAACTACTTAGTATTTATTACAAAATCAAAACCCCACTGAAAGTTATTGAAAATAGATTCTTACGGCCGCCATATTGGAACTTAAGACATTTAATAAATAATAAATAAATAAATAATAAATGTTATGTTAAAAAAAAACAATTATTTTCAACTAGTTTCCGCGCACGGCTTTGCCCGCGTTGTACCTTGAAAAATAAAAACAAATCTATGCCACGGAAACCGTACATTTTTCCGGGATAAAAAATAGCTGTATAATCTATCTCTGTGCCAAATTTCATCCAGATCCGTTCAGCCGTTTCAGCGTGAAAGAGCAAAAAACATATCCATGCATTCCTACAAACTTTCGCGGTTATAATATTGGTAGGATTAGGTACATTCAGTCAAGTTTTTTTGATATACCTACTTATGAAATAAGTACTTGTTCTATAGTTAATTTATCCCGGGTCATTGACCTGCGGTGACCAAGAAAGGCGGCGGTGTAAGGTACGAAAGCTCATACATAAAGCTCCTTTGATGGCGCCGCTTATCTTACCATCTCGACTTCCGAATGTCTTAAAGGCGCTAAAGATTTTTATTTGGATTAAATTACAAATGGAATTTAGATTGGTTGACTTTATTTATATGTTGTTTAATTAGTTCATTCATTGTTTCTGAAGAAAGTTTGTTTTCCTAGGCCGCTATTGGAGATTATCCTTAACGGGGTTTCATCATTGTTCTAACTATTCGCGATTGGTTCGCAACAAACAATTACGATAATCTCGTCAAGTATTAGTTAATTTTAAATGTACCCTTCGTGAAATAACTTATAATTAACCAATCTTTTATTGCTATCTTCATGATATCAGCTTGAAAGACGAGTTCTAAAATTAAGGATGCAAAAGTTTTTAAAATACTTAACAAATTAATTAGCCCTATTATGCATTGTAAATTGTAATAGCTGGTTGACTCTAGTGCATAGATTTGCGCGTATCAAGGTGAGTTAGTATATGAAGTTATTTTGTCTCGTTTGGCCAAAATATGTCAGCAAAGTTCAATAAAACTAAGCAGATAAACACAGTTGGATATTAGGTACCTATTATTCAATCCTATACCTACGACAAAACTCAAAGAGCCAGAGAAATCGAAAGCAAAACAGTCCTTACTGATTTGGAACCGGTCGCGGGCTCAGTTTCTTATCTAACGCGTAAATTCTGTCAATTACCCGAGACCTCGAAGGTTTTTGCCTCCAAAAGAAAGAAAAAAAAGCAGAGAAAAAATGCCCGCTCTGCCACTGGCGCCGGCCACAGATAGCTGCGGAGTTTAAGACGATTCTTTTGTTTTTTTTCTGTGGACATTAGAGGACTTTTATGGAGAAGGCTTTGATAAGAAATTATTCGGGTTGTCGATATCTTCTTCTTTGTTTATGGCATCTGTCTCTTTTAAGATCGATTTTGCCAGTGTCAAGTTTTTAAATTAGTAGTAATGTCAATGTCACAAAGTCAGTCAAATTGTCGAGTCAATATTAAACAAAAGATGGCTGTTTTGTTCAAAATTCTAGGGAGTTCCTCCGATGGATTTAGAAAGGAACAGTTTGATTCACATATTTTACACTCGCGTCAAGAACTCGGGCTTTATTGGAAAAATAACCACTAAAATTACATAACAAAACTCAAAATAACATGAGAAAAAATATAAAACTAGAGCGACAATGTTGAAGGTCGAATGCATCGCAGAAAATCAGGGTTAAAATAACTAATAAATATTGATTTTGTATTAATGAAATTTTATTGATGTCTGATATAACTTGCTAGCATTAACTAACAATACCTAGATACTAATTTATGATATGATAAAACATTGACTATATAAATATTGGGGCCTTACCAAAAGTAGAGCTTTGGTAAGGTTACAAACCTTAATGTTCAGAACTATCACATTTAAGCTTGAATTAACACAACCAATTCAAAAAAAAATTATAGGTCATGGTACGAAATATCAAAGTTAGATTACTTTGATATTGCCCGAAGAGGTCCTTGTAAAGGGTCTCCGCCCTCAAAATAAAGGATACAAGATCGCTCGATAAACCACAAACCTCAAAATATTTTCAAAACGCCATCCTTACGGCCGTCTATCATAATTTGCCGAACAACGCCCACTCTGACAGCTTGTCAAATTAATTTGACATCTGTATATTTCCGTATTTTTTTTTCCCGCTATTTTTTTACGTCTATATTGGTTAGTGACAATGCGTTTTGCAAATTCTTTTGTTTAGTAACCTGGGTTCGTGACGAATGCACCAAGTATTTCGTTATCTGGGTTATCTTCGAAAAGGCTTTGATAAGAAAGGTATTTTGAGACATGTCAGGTGGTTTTTTTTTGGAAATTCTTTTAAAATCTTCGTTGTTACAATTTATAGTTTTACCTACGCACAAGCAAATCAGTTTACCTAATACTTTATTATCTAGTTTTGTTGATAATCAGTGATATCGGTCTAACAGATTGGTAAATATATACATACATACATACATAAAATCACGCCTGTTTCCCGACGGGGTAGGCAGAGACCACGGATCTCCACTTGCTACGATCCTGACATACTTCATTTACTCTCATTACATTCTTCATACATGCGCGTCGGTTTAGGGTACTCTGGACCTGGCCTTTCTCTAAAACGTCCCCAATGTGCTCGAGGTACGTACGCAGAGGTCTTCCCCTTCCAACTGTCCCATTCACACTCTCCTTATACAACTGTTTCGTCAATCTCCTTTCATCCATCCTTTCTACATGCCCAAACCATCTTACCATACCCTTCTCAATTTTCATCATAAATTGGTTTAATTGGTAAATATGATGAACATTTTATAACCAAGACGTACCTAATTGTGCGTATAGATTAAAATTTTATCTACAAAATGTTGTTATACCTAGTTATGCCTTATACTTATATTATTTATTTACCCTTATAAGAATAGCTTTTATTTCTTGTAAGTGATTTTGTAATCTTAAAATTAAATAAGGTTCTTCCCATAAAATTGTCGAATATTTTCAGTTAATTACAAATATTCATCAATTTAAAAAAAAACCTTTTTGGTCTTCCTTCATTGTTTTTAGATAAGTAGTAGGTACCTACATCATTGGCATAAAAAATCAAAAATTTTAAGACATTCATTATAGTCCGGTCAAATTAAACCAAAAAATAGGGGTGAGGTTACAATAATTCCCACTTGGCTAAAAATTGGTGGGATTTTTCGATACACTATTAATGAAATCTGAAAAGTCCTCATCGATCCGGCACGTGCAAAAAAATTAGTAAATTAGTTGGAATTATTGTACCTACCTAACCTTGGATGTCTAAATTGACCGGACTTAACGCATTTATTTGCTTAGTTTTGTGCTAAGACAGAATAATAATCAGGAAAAGTATAAATCAAATGGTGAAAGCAATACGATATTGGAGTGTGAATGCACCTGAAGTGAGGGCCAAGCTCTCTACCTATGGTACTCTTCCACCAAAGCCTATTAAACCCATAATTTGACACTTACTACCAACCAAAAAAACTGTCACTGTCAAGGATTCAAAACAAAAGAAAAAATCAGGCGCCGGACCTTTGTCGCCACGAGATGTCGCGTCACTGACATCCGGTACGTAAGAAAAAAACCGGCCAAGTGCGAGTCGGACTCGCGCGCGAGGTTTTCCGTTCCATCTATACTAATATTAAAAAGAGGAAAGTTTTGTATTTTTGTATTTTTGTACTTTTGTTTGTAACGAATAAACTCAAAAACTACTGGTCCGATTTCAAAAATTCTTTCACCATTAAAATGCTACGTTATCCCTGAGGCTATGTAGGTACTAACGGAAGCTAGTTATCCATAAAAACGCTAAAAAGATCACGTCTGTTGTATGGGAGCCCACTTAAATATTTATTTTACTCTGTTTTTTAGTATTTGTTGTTATAGCGGCAACAGAAATACATCATCTGTGAAAATTTCAACTGTCAAACTATCACGCACGGTTCATGAGATACAGCCTGGGGCCTCACTACGAATTCATAATACATTACCGAATTAATATTACATTGTTATTTCGCACAATGACATAATATGCAAATTGTATTGAAGTAGTGACGTTTCTATAATGGAATCGTTACGGAATCGTTCTGGAAGACTTCGTGGTAAGGCCCCTGGTGACAGACGCACAGACAGACGGACGGGCATTCTTATTAATAGGGTCCCGTTTTACCCTTTGGGTACGGAACCCAAAAAGAGATTTTTGGTTCATCGATCGATGGTCAGTAGTATCTTTTGATTTAGTACAAATGCTTCTGATATTTTTTACTCGACTTAGAAAGAGGGTAATTGTTTGAGTGGGTATGTGAGTTCATTCGGTTGTCGCTGTAACCGAAACGGCTGTACGTATTTTGATAAAATATAAATGACGTTAAACCACAAATGACCTAGGCTATGTAATATGCCTACTGAATGAAACTGATAATAGATTTTACAGCCGCCATTTTAGATATTTTGACATTTTGTATAGTCTATGTCTCTTGTGATCTAGACAAATTTATCAACACATCATTTGTCAAAATCCGTTTAGCCGTTTAGCCTACAGCGATAGCAGAACACTCATGCAATATTTTGACATTTTGTATGCAATACAGCAACACATCATTTGTCAAAATCCGTTCAGCCGTTTGAGCTACAGCAACAGCCAAAGAACTCTCATACACGCCAAAAACATGACTCTCCTTTTTCGCTTCGCAATCGGGTAAAAATCTAATTTGACAAATAGAAAATTTGACTTTATCAGCTTTTTGATTTTCCTATTTAAATACTAGTTGAAAGAAGTTTTTATCTACACTAATGTTATAAAGAGGAAAGATTTGTTTGTTTGAATTAAATAAGATCCGAAACTACTGGACCAATTTGAAAAATTCTTTCACCAATATTAGAGTGGACTTTCAGGATAAACATAGGCTATAATTATGTATATAGTACCTCGCGGGCGAAGCCGCCGGCGGAAGCTAGTAAAGTATAAGTAGGTATTATGGTAGTTGATCACTTGTGAATAAAACCTATTCATCATCTATGTAGCTCTCTTTCGCCTATTAGGTATATTGAACCGGCGATGAAAAAAATGATTCTCAACTCAACGCATACCTATATTTTCCTAAATTTTTCTTCCCCCACTTCTTAGAGATAAAAGCCATGAAGTATTGATTGAATTGGGGTCTTAATCTGACCTTAAAGAAGAAAGTGGTTTTTCAAAACTCAATGAGTAGGTAAATTATATGCACGAAAAACTTGTTCTGTTGAATATGTTTACTAGCGTCTGCCTGTGGCTTTGCACGCGTAAATAACATCAGTAGTAGGTAGTATATAGGTACAAACAACTTTTTAATTTCATTAAAATCCAATTTTGAGTCCAAAACAAACACAGCTTTTTCATTTATCCTACTATTACGAGTATTAAAATAAAAAATTGTTTGTATGTTAGTATAGGTAACCTCTGTAACGGCTGAACTGATTTGGAACAATTTGATGTGAGTTTAGACATTATTCTTAATTGACACAAGCTACTTTTTAACCCAGAATAAATCCAAGAGGGATGAAAGGGTTACTTTGTAGGTAGGTATAGAAATCACCAATTTATGGTCAAATTGGGTTGAATAATTGACTTGACTAAAAATACTTATTGGTAGACTCCTCAGATCTCTTGTTACTTTAGATTTTTGTGCGATACGGGGTAGTCAGAAACACGATATAATAAAAGATATAATTTGAGACAATACAATGGCCACATTTTGGTAAGATAATTTTATCAACATTAACTTAGTTTCAATCAGTATATACTCAGTCATCATCAGATGTTGTCGGACGAAGGTATTTAATATCTTATACGTCAGCTTATAAGCTCAGCTATATTACAGTATGGGGTACACTGGGCACGTTTGTACCCCACGTTTACATCTACAAACATCTTTGATACATAATCAAAACAAAACGTGTAAAAAAGTTACATACACATATGTTTTAAACAAGAAAACTATTGTGATAATCTTTGAGGCGGTTTCAACAAGTTTTGTTTACATTTATTCGCATAAATTGATGTAGGAGTAAACAATAAATGAATACTTACTGAAAATATATAAAAACAAACGGATAATTAACGCTTAATTAACACTTCTCTAATGGTGTGATATAATAATATATTTTCAATTAACTCTACATTTGTGGGTGGACGTAATATGATAACAAGATAATTATAATTAAAGATTTTAAAAAATATTAACGCAAAAATCATTAAAAGCTTTTTATTTTTAATAGTACGCCGGAATTCATGAAAAAAAAGCACATATATCCGAATATCAAATCAAAAAGTAAACATGCGATTTTCATTTATTAAAATCCCTCACTCAGTGTATCCCAAGCTCAACTGAAATAATAAATAAAAAAGTTTTGACATACCTCGCTACCGTCGGCCGGAGGGTTTTATGACAATGTCAAAGATCTGACAAAAAACGTTGTAACTCGAGCATTCCTCAGTGTGCTACCAACCTAATTACTTAGTAGCTGACAGGTGCTTTTATTTTGGGATTTGTAAGGATTATTATAAAATGACGTTATTAACTAACAGTTGGCAATACCCAGGTACAGTAAATTTCACAAAATCAAGTGACTTATTCAATTTAGAATCGTATGTCAATGATATAAATGTCATCTCATAATTAAGACTTTGTTAAATGTATGAATTAGGCCAAAAATAAAGAAGTGAAGTGAAATGTATGAAGGGATTTTCTGTGATGCATTCGACAGTCAAGTTTTTCGCTCTAGTTTTTATATTTCGTGTTATTTCATTGTGTTAATATTGGTGGTTGTTTTTCCAATAAAGCCCGAGTTCTTGGGGCAAGTTTTAAATAAATATACTTAAAGAAAAATAAATATGATCACGACTGTAATCCCCGGGCTCGGTAGATATCTTCCTCAGATCTTTAGTTACTTAGATCTTTTGAGAAAGAGGGTAGTCTGAGGCTCGTCCAAACATGACAACACGTACGTAGTGTTAATATGTGAATAAAATTTATGTAGTTCCTTTCTAAATTAATATCTCTTAATCGTCTCATATACCCAACAATAAAGTTAAGACTCGAACCGTATGACATTCGTTCCTATTATAATTTGTAGATGGCGCTAGATACGAATAAAGACGTCAAACGCAGGCTTCGATCCAGATTATAATCTTGGAATTATTTGTTGGGCCATTGCATTGGAGGCTTCAGCTACTTAAATATTAAAAAGACCAAACACTCGCTCTAGAGTAGACATGGTTGCACATGGAACTTTAGATCAGCTGACTAATTTATTTTATTTATATATTATCTTTTATTGATTCATCTTCATGGTAGCTTGAAAGACAAGCTCTAAAATCAAGGTTAAAAAGTCATTAAAATAACGGTTAAATATCAAATTGAGTAGAAAGGCCTGCCACTTGATAATTTTGAATATCTTTCCCCTAAACGAGCAATTCTTGTATAATCTGAATTTGTGAAACGGCTCCAACGATTTTCATGAAATTTAGTAAGGTTTCGGGGGTCTTCAATCTACCTAGCTAGGTTTCACTTTCCAAGGTCATCCATGTACTATTTACTAAAACCTAATAATAAGTTAATTATGTGTTTTTATTGTTATGTTACGATTGTTCATTGAATTTAATAAAAATAAATACGAATGTTTGTCCAAAGTTTAAATACGATCGTAAAAAGTTTTAATGTTTTCCAACTTTTATATAGCGTTCTTAATTATCTATTGCCGTAATATCAATACCGTTTTTCGTTATTGAGACACGACTTCTATCTACAAGACCTAATGTGTCTTCAAATTTTTTTAGTTACTACGACTTGCCGGTTTCCTTACGATGTTTTCCTTCACCGTTTCAGAGTACCTTTATAGCGCATATACATTTTTTTAATAGAAAAATCCATTGGCGCGACTGGATTTGAACCCACAACCTTAGCATCAGAAGGCCACTACCACTAGGCCACCCACCACTCTAAGACACGACCGATCAAAAGAAGAATGCTTCTCTTTTCGACCCAAGATTTTTCTACCCAATAGATTTTTATCCCCTTTCAACCAAACACAGATTCACCTTTCTTTCTACCCAAGATGAGATAATTAAACACTAGTTTCATAGCCCCGAATAGTGCAGTAGTCAAATGCGCGAGATATTATCGATCGATATGTTATCGGCTTACGATATTCCCACGAGGTGACTCACCGCAACTTGTGCGACTTATCTCAGCTCTTTGTCTCGAAATGGGGATTAAGTTGAAGCACGTAGTGATAAAAAGTGTAGGTAAATGAGAAATTGAGTTTTTCTGATTCTCATAATACTTTTGGGGCTAGATGGCGTTTAGTGAAATGTTCAAGTTAGAACACTTTTTAAACTATCGCGACTTGAAAAAATTCTACTAGGAGTCTACTCGTGACCCGGTGATTGTAATATCATCGAAACGTCGAGGTAAATAGAATGTTTCACAATACGCGATTAAGTCCCGAGAATATATATTTAAACATATTAAAGTTAATTATTTAAATTTAAATCTTTCTTACCTCATTAGAAGGTTAACAACATGTTTTTGTGGTAATAAATCTTGATAGAAACTGCTCTGTCCAAATATCATAGATCCTACTAATATTACAAACGTGAAAGTTTGTTAGAATGTATGGATGGATGGATGGATGGATGGATGTTTGTTACTCTTTCACGCTAAAACGGCTGAACGGATCTGAATTAAATTTGGCACAGATATAGATTATGGTCTGGAATAACACATAGGCTACTTTTTATCCCGGAAAAATGAATGGTTCCCGTGGGATATGTGTTTTTGTTTTTCAAGGTATAAAGCGGGCGAAGCCGCGGGCGGAAGCTAGTTACTTTATATAACTATGAAAGTTATATTACTTTGATATTGCCCGAAGAGCTTGGTACGGCCCCAGTTTAATTGAATCTTCGACCGCATCAATGACGATAAAAATTGACTAAGTAGGTACTATGAAAAATACCAAGCCCTGTCAGAGATTCCCGCCAAGGAGAAAATGGCGGTTAGGTTAGGTTAGATTAAGTTAGATTATAGAAAACGGAAGAAATTAATTTACGCAAGACTAGGCAGTAAGGTCTATGACTATAAGCCTGCTCAAATGAGCGAATAATTTAACAAAAAACCAAGCCCTGTCAAACGCAATGATCACTTCAAACAGATTCGCCATAATTGTATTGGTTGTCTCTTTTATGTTGATCTTAAGGCTCTAGGCAGTGATCTGTTATAGTTACTTTATCTCTATGGCTCTAGGATTTAGTTAGATCCTAAAAACAGTGATCTGTTATAGTTACTACCTAAAAACCATGCAGAGTACCTACTGGTGGTGCAGTGGTAGCACCCCTGCCTCACGATCCAAAGGTCGTGGGTTCAAACCTAGCCGTGCACCAATGAGTTTTTCCATTCGCAAAATGTATGTGCGCAATAACATTGCTTTTAAACGGTGAAGGAAAACATCGTGAGGAAACCGGCATACCCTAGAACCAAAAATTCGAAAGTGTGTCATAGATTAGTAGTCTTATAAGCGGCGATGGGCTTGCAACCTGTTACGTACGGAATACTAATCACTGTGCAAAATGTGGTCATGTGCCAAATATCATGTTTGGACGTGCTTTTGTCTAGCCCCCTTTAGAAATCCATAAAGATCTAAGTAACTAGAGATCTGAGTAGATTATCTACCGAGCCTGGGGATTACAGTCGTGATCATGTTTTTTTGTGTTGTCTAAAAACCTTAATAAACTGTCAATTGACCCGGAAATCGTCACTTATAATCATTACGATCACAACAGTCGTAGTGGTAGGTACGTGTAGCTATGCACGTCTGTGTGAGTGACGCACGCGTGTGCGTGAGTCGGTGTGTGAGGCTGGTTTTAAAAACGCGTGCGTTAGAATTTATTGTGTCAATAATGGACAGGGTCCTGCCGATGTACCCAGGGCTGCCATGTACGGATTTTTATTTATAGCTGACTTTAAGGCCCAGCATTTTGAAAATTGCAAGTATTGCAACCCTAATCATTCTATTACCGCTTAAGGGTGTAGCCAAAAGAGCGTACATTTTGGAGTTGCGAATCGCGTAATTTCGGTCGCGTATTTTCTGCTGTATTCGGTTTCAGTACCTAATAACGAAGTAATATACATAACTTAGACGTTTCTGAAACATGGTGGTTTGTAAAAGCTTGTGGTAAGGCCCATTTTGATTCACATTGCGACGCAAAATGAGTTGTCTGACAAATCACACGCATAATTAATTGTGTTTACGGGAGTGAGGGCCGTGAAGAAATCGTCAGTCTGGTACAAGGTTACGTGAGAGTCGACGCGGTTTTCGCTCGCAAAATGCTCGCCACAGAAAAATTTAAAACAAACTTTTACTGGACCTTTCTATTTGAATATGTAAAAATGTGTGTGCTATAAATACCAGTAGGTGAAAGAAAACATTATCGCGGGGAAACCATCATGTCGTAAAACATAAAAATTCATTCGAAGTCAATGTAAAGAGCGTGAAAATTTGAAAAGTACTTTTCAGGCGCACTTAATCCTTTCGCCATACTGGTTACAATGAACTCGCGATAAGAATAAGAAGAAGACTACCATATAGTCCTATAAGTATACTACTACTATAGAGTTTGTTACCGACAGCCCTATATTCAATAACGAAGTCGGAGGCGGCGCGGTAAAGGCGTTGTCAAAGGGGCCGCGAACACGCTCGCTTATCTCCGCGGGCTGTAGTAAACTAAGGGATATTGTAGCATTCTCTACGATTCACTAATTATACCTACCTGCCTATCGATAAATCTACCTTAGATATATATATATAGGTACTCGTACATTATTATGAAAAAAACTTTAAATGCTTTTACTGAAAAGTCTTATTTTGTCAGTTGCCCCATTTGAACCTGCAATCGACGATATGATCATAAATCTAAAGGAACTCTACAAGCTTTACAAACCATTTTGTATCAGAAACGTTAAAGTTTCAAGCTAAGCAACACTACTTCAATACTATTTTTTAGGTCACGGTACTAAATATCAAAGTTATATTGCCCTAAGAACTTGTGATAAGACGCCAATCAAAGAAGTATATTTTGTGTTAGAAATACAGAAATTTAACATTTTAATATTAAAATTGTTCTGTACGAGTGTTTGTCACCCAACTCTTCCTAAACAGCTGAAGCGATTTGGATGAAATTGTGTCGGTACCTATATTTAAATTTTTTCTCAAAGGGATTTCACTATAGATATTATGAAAATCGTTCAATAACCCTCAGAAAAGCAAACCTTGATTCAAGCGTCGAATTTTTTTCTGATATTTTCGATTATAACTTATTGCTCTAGCTTTTATATATTTTTTGGGTTTTCTTGTGTAATTTTGGTGGTTATTTTTCAAATAAAGCCCGTGTTCTTGAGACGGGTGTGAGATTATGTATATTAAAGTGAAAGTTCCTTTCTAAATCCATCGGAAAATTACCCAAGAACTTTAAAACTAAACAGCCATTTTGTCAACTTGACTTGATATTGACAACACTTAGGTGTATACCTAAGTGTTGTCAGAGTGGTGAGGTGAGAGAGAGGGGTGTTAGAGATGATTCAGTCTAAAAATGCACGCCCCTCCACTTGTACTTGTACCGCATGTAGAGGTAAATACATTGGAAATACATTGGAGGGGCGTGCATTTTTAGACTGATCTACCTCTACCAGACTACTTCCGTAAACTTCAGGGTTAAAGTACCCATCAATATAAACAACCTTTTCTAAGAAACCAACACTGTGAGCGCGAAAAAAAACAGCTGTTTCAAACATTTTAGTCAAGTAGGTATTGAACTTTATTAGTATGTGTTTATATTGATGGGTAATTTAACTCCCTGGTCAAACCCTGTATAAAAATACACTTGACACTGACAAAATTGTTCTTTATGAGACAGATGACAATAATAAAGAAGAAGAAGACGATTCAAGCGTCATCCTAGCCTAAAATAGGTCACAGAGCCAAATAAGGTGCCTTCTAGCGCCATCGAACCGACAAATTTCCCAATTTTCGTCCTGTTAAACGTTCGCAAACAACCAGACCAACGTTCGCCTTCAAAACGAACACAGACCATATTGACCAACGACCATATTTACCCATAATATTATCCTTAGAGTCTTTAAGCTGCCGCGGTAGTATGCGCTAATTTTAAACCTTCCGTCCTTAACAAATAATGGTTGAAAATAAACAAGACGACCATACCACCTATATCCCCTTGAAGGTAACTCTCGCGTTCGATAGAAAACGGTTCTGGTTTCGAGGAAAGTGCAAGCGATTATCGACGGTGTGGGTGATTGAGTGTAAGTTAATATATTTGCTTGGTTTTTAGAGGTCACATTTCAATGTTTTTACCTTTGATGTTAGGGGTCCGATGGTAATTTTACAGTTCTGCTGTTATGGTATTTTCGCCTTAAACTTTTATTTATTTATTTATTTAGAAGACAATATAACATGGTAAGCCTAAGTCGATGTTACATGTAAGTAGGTAAAACAATATAAGACTAAACATAATACATATTAAACTAAGGTAGACATTTAGTTTCAATTACCACCCGGGCGATTTGTAGAAGTTTGATGATAAGGTATTAATTGTTGAAGTTTACACTGTAACTTGTTGGAAATATTTTTAAAACAAGAACTGGCTTTTTTTTCCAACGAGTAACACTGTTTTTTTTTTACAAAAAAGATACACCTACCCAATGTTCTGTTTAAACTAGTATTTATGCAATATAACTGAAAATAGATTCTTACAGCCGCCATATTTTATTTTTTGATATTTTGCATAACCTATGTCACTCTTGTGATTCAGATGAATTCCACACCTCATTTATCAAAATCCGTCTAGCCGTTTGGGCTAAAGAGAAAACCAAAGGTACTCTCATCATACATACACCCTAACACATTACCCTCCTTCGCCTCGCAGTCGGGTAACAAGTTCAATGTGGAATTTAAAAGCTTTAAAATCTTCCTCGTCGGGTAAAATAAGAATAGTACGGAAACAGCGTTTTAATTGCAAAATTATTGCATTTGCGGTACAAGTTTACGATGATGGATGAGTTTATGCAGTAACTGTTAATTTAAATTGTTTTTTATTGTCGGGACCGTTGCACCGACACGATAACGGGACATTAGTGTAACCACCGGTTTAGGAAACAGACAGATATAAAAATATTTGATCCTGCAGATTGCACAGGTAGTTAGTAGAAATGTTTAAATTATTGTAATATATTATACCTATTAATTATATTATAATAATAATAATTACCTAATAATTTATGATGTCTTCTAAATAAATAAATTTGCAAAGTAGAGGTACGTTAGACAGCTGTTAAACGGTAGAATAGTTGAAGTAGGTATAATTTGCCATTTTGAAGTGAATGGAAGGAATTAAGTGGATAAGTATTTAAGTTAGGTAATATAATTGTCGCCGTGACCTGGTTTCGTTTGTTATGATGAATTTATTTTGATAACTTTCCTTTTTATTGTTTCATTGTTTTCGTGATTGTAAAGTAAGCTAAGTGGGTGGTTTATAGTTATTAAAGTAGAGACTTATCAAAACAATTTTAAGATTTTTTACAATTAATTAATGACAGATAAAGTAAATGTGGGTAGAAATGGGAACATAATTGAAATTTTTTGGGTACAACGGGGCAAAATACTTAATCGGTAGAGAAATCTTGGGTCGAACGGAGAAATACTCACTTTTAGAAGTAGAGAGAGATATTTAAAACTGTTAGGTATTATTATTTTTTGTGTTTATTAAAAACTAGCTTCCGCCCACGGCTTCCGTACACTTTTCCGGGATAGTCTATTTGCTATTCTAGACTATAATCTATCTCTGTTCCAAATTTCATCAATATCCGTTAAACCGTTCTAGCGTGAAAGAGTGACAAACATCCATTCATCCATAAAAACGAACTTACACGTTTAAATATTAGTAGGATAGTAGAATTTTAATTAAATAAACTATTAGAATGATACTGAACTTTATTTCTGTCTAAGCTCTACATTATAGAATCCCTTGTGTATCTTCTCCGTCACTATTTTACACACATTTTGCATAACGCCGTCCCGTCACGGCGGCCGCTCCTAGCACAATGCTGACGCCGGGTTATAACAACATTAGCACTTAAGGTGCTAGGTTATTACATACCTAGTGATTTTATTATTTATAGTACTTGGTGTATATACTCCTGGCTTTACCCGTCTGCGAAAAGGAGAGTAAGTTTGGGATATATGTAGGTATATTTGTATGCGAATTTCTTTGGATATCACTGTAGCCCAGACGACTAGGTTGATTTTAAGATAAAAGATTGACTCAGGCGTGAATTTGCGGAAATCCATTACAAATAATGAAAAGGACGGAAATGTCTAGTACTTTCCCGCTGAAACAATTATCTAATGAGGCTATTATCAATAATCCCAACACCGAGCGCCGAGAGGAAAGGCTTTCCTCTCGGCGCTCGGTGGAGCAACACCAGTGCGGAGCGAGTCAACGGTCCTGAGGATGCTTCGTGGAGAAGCGTAACACGTGTCGAGTTTCTATTTTAGGTATTGTGTTGGGATTAATGATAATAGCCTCATTAGATAATTGTTTCAGCGGGAAAGTACTAGGCATTTCCGTCCTTTTCAGTATTAGGTTGATTTTGACAAATTATGAGGTTTCACTGGATTTATTAGATCCCAAAAATTACACAGGATATATGAAATTACAAAAAATCGAATATGGCAGATGTAATTAGGTAAGTATATATTCCATTACTGTTCTCTCAGTTGGGTTATTTGATTCCGGAAAAATGTACGCTTCCCGTGGTATAGGTTTGTTTTTGTTTTTCAAGGTACCACGCGGGCGAAGCCGTGGGCGGAAGCCAGTATTAAATAAATAAATAAATTATGCTGGAAAATGCATGGCCACATACTGCATGACGGCGTCCCGTCACGGCGCCCGCGCACTGCACAATGTTAAACAATGGATTATGACGAGATGAACTGATAAACGGGTGGATTTACGACTCTTGTCTGAGGTCGTAGACCGCCCTTGACGAATTTAATACTATTTTTTTTTATTTCTCAAAATGTTACATTACTTTACAATTACACTGTTATTTAGAGTTTTTTACCCGAACATAGACTCAGTTGAGATTTCGTTTTTTACCCTCATTTCAATTTACATTACCTATAGGTACCTACCCTATTTACTTTTGGTTAAATTTCTCATTTTGTCACAAATATTTAACAAAAATGAAACTCGCCATGATTTGGTTCGCATTTTATTTTTAATATGAAAAAAAATCAAAAGAAATGTAGGTAAGTACCTACTTACCTACCTAAGTATCTACACACTTTGACGTTTTATTTCATTCCCTTAAAATTAGTTTTAAGATGAAATCCTATATTTTAATCTAGATCACAAGCAAATATACCTATCATCGAAATAGGTTCAGCCGTTACTACTCCTTATCGAGTAAGTAACTAATTCTTTAGAACCAGGTGTTACCTACGTGATAGAGTAACAGACATCCAGACTTTCGCATATATAATAACTTAGATATTATGATAAAAAGTGAACTTAGGTACATACTCGTACATTCGAAACAAAACAATAGCGAGCCTATACAAAAACAATATTGTAAAGTTTCTCACGTGAGAGGGAGATGGCACATGAGATGTCTCCACACTCTCAACTCCTGCTAGCAAGGTGTGGTCAGACAAGCCACGCCCACCCCATCGATTTTACAACATAAATTATTCATAATTGTCGTATTATGATGTCTTTTGGAGAATCAGGACATGAAATTATGTAAAATAAGAATATTATTTACCTTTATAAACTCATACAAAACCACGCATTAAAAATTAAAATCTAACTTTCTTCCTTTAGATATGTGGGGTGACCATGAATTGAGTACTTATTTAGGATAATAAAAGACAATAGTAAAACTATCGGTAATTGGCAGGTAATTCAACACTTTAATTGTCAATTAATGTCGAAAATAAACAAACAAACACGATCAAGACTGTAATCCCCAGACTTGATATCTCCTTAGATCTCTAGTTAAGTACTAAGATCTTTGAGGGTATCTAAAGAGTGTAGTCAGAGGCTCGTCCAAACATTAAATAGGCAGACCTTGGCGTACGTACGTCGAGCAAGGCCAGGGGCCTTACCACGAAGTCTTCCAGAACGATTCCGTTTTAGAAACATCACATTTTTGAAGCTTAAGTTAATAGAATTTGCATAGGTCATGGTACGAAATAACGATGTAATATTAATTTGGTAATGTATTATGAATTCGGGGTGAGGCCCCCAGGTCAAGAGTACCCTAAACCGACGCGTATGTATGAAGAATGTTATGAGAGTGAATGAAGCAGAAGAAGTTAGGATCGTAACAAGTAGAATCCGCTCTACTTACTTTATTCTTTTTTATTATGGCGGGCTATGGCTAAAATCGGACCAGTGTTGCCAGATGAAGCAAATTATATTAGGTACAGTGTTTGGTGCTCAAAATTAGTGTTTGATACAAAATTACAATACAAGTAAAAAAAAATACAGTGAATTGATTTTTGCCCGTTGAAAAATTACAGTGTTCCCATACACTGTAATTTTTTTTAGTATTACTGTGTACAGTGCATCGTGTGAAAATACAGTAGATCTGCTGTAATTAGTGTCTCTGGCAACACTGGTGCTACCACTACACCACCAGCGCTCTACTTACTTTATACTTTTTTACTATGGCTAAAATCAGATTATTCTTTGCAGAAAAGCTCCGGCTATCCCTATGCGTGGGGTGCGGCGGCCAGATCCACGACCAGTACATCTTGAGGGTGGCCCCCGACCTGGAGTGGCACGCCGCCTGCCTCAAGTGCCAGGAGTGCCGCCAGTACCTGGACGAGTCGTGCACCTGCTTCGTGAGAGATGGAAAGACTTATTGCAAGAGAGATTATACTAGGTAAGAAAACTTGTATTTATTGAAAATTAAAAAAATCAACTTAATGTTAGTGAAAATAGATTTTTACAGCTATATTACATTTTATAGATAGAATTGCTAAACAATGATTACTGTCGTTATTTTAAACTCGGAGTTCATCAACTTTCTATTTTAATCCATGCTTACACAAGCTTAAAATATTAACCAAAAAAAGAATTTCATAACCGAACGTCAATCACTAACATCGCGGCGCCACTTTTTATACACAGACACCAAAGACGAATTCACTAAAATAACGAGCGTAATGTTTAACTTTTCACCCTTCCATTTCTCGCGGCCAAAATATAGAATTACACAAATGCAAATATACTTTCAACTATCCGACTTCTAAAAACAACTTCCCCGCACAATATTTCATTCGAAATAAGACTTAAAATTATAGGCAGTAAAGCAATAAATCGCATGTAAAGTCGGCAAGCTGCGCTTGTCACTCTATACTGTGATGTGCCGAAGAGAAAACAAACTGAGTTTGACTGAGCATTATGTATTTTGGCGCCAAAACAAACGTCAGTCTGACAGCGCGGCGGGCGGCGGGAACCCGATACGTCTATGGTATGTTTGTTCCCGTTTACATCGGTCCGGATAAGCGGGTTTTCGATTACATTTTTATTTTGTTCATAGTTTTCGGTAAACGTTGTGAAATTTGTTGGCACCACGCACTTCTATTAAATTTTTAATGTATGTCTACCAACCAGTTGGTATTTGCATTTGCCAATTTATGTACCTACTGGTTTCACATTCCAAACTTTAACTTTGTCAATTATTAGAATAAAGAATAAAGAATAAAATAACTTTATTTGTTCGATTAGACTCACACATAAAAAAAACAAAAAAAAATTAGGACATTATCAGACATATTTTAGGATGTGTGAAGCCGTGTGAAGTTCCACTACTTTTTGTAAAGGTACCTACCGCAATTAATTTATATAAAACAATCAACTAATTAAAACTATTATTAATTCGTAGGAAAATAAACAATTTCCGAGATTGTTTATTCAAAACATCCTAGGGAAGTCTTTTTAGAGGAAGGAAGATAATTTCCTGTATTTATTTGTCTCATTGTTTCCGATTGTTCAATTTGTTTTCTTTTCTTAAGTTTTTGATTTCTTGTTCTATTTTTACCATTTTCCGAATAATAATTTCATTCACAGCTTTCCTGTGATAGAGTAAACATAAGGCGCCCCTTTACTTAGTAGAAATCTATTTGGATGGATTTCCTTGTAATTTTCTAAACATTCTAAGTATTGAGTGTAGTTTACTTAAACAAGATTTTGTTTTTCCTACTTAAATCGGATTCAACAAATTATTATCTGTATGTGAGAAGCATTATGATTAATGTAACATTTATCGTTTCTTTTTAATTCGGTTTTTTGGACACATTGATCTCTGTATTTAACGCGACCATTAAAATAATAATCACTTTGTAGCTTTTAGGTAGGCTTTAAGTGGGTTATTTAGTTTATAATGGTGTTGGTAATTTAATTAGTTTAGTAGGTAAGTCAGGATTTTTTATATTAATGCCTACTTCAGCTACAAATAAAGTATATCTTTATCTTTATCTTTATCTTTACTTTCCCCAAAATATAATAATGATAAATTTTAGTCTCAATTATTATTCCGAATCATGGTCACCTCATTTCTTTTCACATGTTAAATATAATGTGAGGTAATTATAAAATAAGTTAAGTACCTACCTAATTATTATAAAGAGCGCTGGTGGTGTAGTGGTAGCACCCCTGCCTCACGATCCGAAGGTCGTGGGTTTAAACCTGGTCGTGCACCAATGAGTTTTTCCATTCGAAAAATGTATGTGCGCAATGCCAATGCTCTTAAACGGTGAGGGAAAACATCGTGAGGAAACCGGCAGACCCTAGAACCAAAAATTCGAGGGTATGTGTCATAGGTTAGTATTCTTATAAGCGGCGATGGGCTTGCAACCTGTCACGTACGGAATACTAACTATTGTGCAAAATGTGGGCATGTACCAAATGTCATGTTTGGACTTGCCTCTGACTACCCTCTTTAGATATCCTCAAAGATCTAAGTAACTAAAGATCTGAGGTGATATCTACCGAGCCTGGGGATTACAGTTCTGATAATATATTTTTTTTTTTTTTTTTATAAAGAAATGGTAGAAATGATGGAGCATTTACCACTACACCACCCAGTGCACTTTAATCCTTTCACCGCTCTGGTCCCAAAAAACCACTGACACTGTAAGAAAATGTAGAATAGATTAGATTTTTTTTTATTTGACACACAAATACCTACCTAGTAAAGAATCAGTTTAAAACATAGTTGGAAGGAGATAAATAGGTACCTACCTACATATTTTAAATAATTGGAAACAATAAGATAAAGGTAACATAAAAGAGACAAGAAAACATTCACACAAGAGACTAAACTAAGACGAGAGAGAGGAAGAACAGACAAGAATTTCTCGGGAAATCCTGCAACCGACGCAAAGAGCATTCGATCTATTCCACCCTGACGTGTGGTAGATATACGTGACCCGACAATTAGCGAAACCCGATGCCGTACACCGGTGTCGGATGCCACCGCCATGTTACGGCTATTTAAAGACGTACAAATAACAAATAAATATTCTAAAACAAGTAAATACAGTCATGGTCATTACAAAGACATTCTATCTACTGACGTAGTAGAAAGTCCTTGGGTCATAATGCTTTTGAACTGTTCTTCTTTGTTTATGGCATTTTCTTCTTTGAGCGCTGGTGGTGCAGTGGTAGCACCCCGGCCTCACGATCCGAAGGTCGTGGGTTCAAACCTGGTCGTGCACCAATGAGTTTTTCCGTTCGAAAAACTTATGTGCGCAATGCCAGTGCTCTTAAACGGTGAAGGAAAACATCGTGAGGAAACCGGCATACCCTAGAACCAAAAATTCGAAGGTGTGTGTCATAGGTTAGTATTCTTATAAGCGGCGATGGGCTTGCAACCTGACACGTACGGAATACTAACTACTGTGCAAAATGTGGGCATGTACCAAATGTCATGTTTGGACGTGACTACCCTCTTTAGGTATCCTCAAAGATCTAAGTAACTAAAGATCTGAGGAAGATATCTACCGAGCCCGGGGATTACAGTCGTGATCATATTTATTTATTTATTATTTTTTTATTTTCTTCTTTAAGTTATGTCGTCTGTGGTTGAGTTTTCTACAATGTGCCAAGTGCCAATGTCGAAGGCATCTTGTCTTCTCCTTTGTTTGTTGTACAATCTGTCTCCTTTGAGATCAATTTTGCCAGTGTCAAGTGTTTGAAATAATAGTATTGTCAATGTCACAAAGTCAGTTAAATTGTCAAGTCAATTTTAAAACAAAAGATGGTAGTTTTGTTCAAAATTCTCGGGATATCCTGCGATGGATATAGAAACTATTCACACTTATTTCACATTATTGTACACTCGCGAACTCGGGCTTGATTGGAAAAATAACCATCAAAGTACACAATAAAACTCTCTGGCGCGAAAAAAAAATAAAAACTAGAGCGACAAAGTTGACAGTCAAATGTATTGCAGAAAATCCCTAGGTATATTGAGTGACTGACTGACTGACAAATCAACGCGCAGGCTTATACCATAAAAAAGCATAGAAAGCTGAAAGTAAGGAAAGTAGGTAGGTACCTACTCACTAAAATTAAAATACATTCTCCTTTGCAGTCGGATAAATATAGGTAATAGGTATTGTAATTTGTAACCCTAGACCTCGACAAAACGCACCAAAACGGGTGCGCTATGTGGAAGTACTTTGGTGCGGTTTAGCTGGGTGCGGTTAATCTTGGTGCGCTACGAGGAATGCCCCGAATCTAGATGTTTGAAATCACAAGTACCTACCTAGGTGAATGAAAACACCAAAATTATCAAAACGATATCAATTTTGCGGTATTTTGTAAAGCAAAATGATATAATTTTTGTTAATCTCTTAAATTTGCTGAAAACAAGATCTGTATCGTCGGTTTTATCAAACGAAAAGTTATCTTATCTTATCCATGACTCTAATTATCGAAATCTGTAAACATAAAATCAAGATATCTCACACGATCAAGATAATATACCTACCTACACGTAAATGACTTTTTCATAATAATGTAGGTAATAATAACTATGTAGTATTTATTTCAAAAACCGATTAAGTGACTGAAAGTAGTACCAACCAACCTAATTGTCACTTTTGGCATCTTATTGACAAGTTTTTTCTATTAACGTCTTTGGTTTTTTTACTCTTAGATTATGACTTAGTGACATTGACAATACTGCAAATTTAGACACACACTGGCAAAGTTGATCTCAAAAGAGACAGATGCCATAAACAAAGAAAAAGAAAATGGTAGGTAAGAAGATTATGGTTTTAGACATAGCTAGGTAAGGCAATGCAGGGTAGATTAGCACTTGATGATTAATAAGAGTCAACAGTCGAATATAATGGTTCATAAAGTTTTTTAACTTACGCGATCTGAACACATTATTATTAGATTTTAACGGGTATCTAGCGCGTTTACCCGTGACCACGACAGTGTGTAATGTAAACCTATCGAAACGCTGAGAAAAATAGGTAAATAAAACGCGATAAATACCCGTTTTATACTAATAATAATAATGGTTCATGAAAACATTCATCATACCAAACTTATGTAGGTAGGTATATTTTGGCAAATATCCACTTATATTAATACTAGTAGGATTAGTTACTCTATAAAGGCTAACCTAACATAAGATTCAAAATTATTGTTCATATCATTCTAATTTAACAAAATAAATGTGACAGATGACAAGGTCTTAGCTCACCGACAAGGTACAGTTTACAAAAAAAAAATTGTTGGACATTTCACACAACATCTAGCCCCAAACTAAGCAAAAGCACTATGAATTATGTATTAGGGGATATTGTTAGATTAATTAGAATATTATATAGGTATATATTAGATAGAAAATTAACTACGCTGATTTAAAAAAAAAATCATTTCAAGCATCTTCACAAAGTAATTGTAGTATGTTATGTAGGTATCTGCATACCTAGGTAGGTACTACTTTGCACGCCAACAAACTTTCTATTTGGCATCTGAAACCCCTAATCCTACTTCACACCCTAACCCTATCCGTACAAGTAAGTAGCTATAGGCGATGCTTTTAGCGATATTGCCGGGGGTAGGGGGTGGTTTCATCCCCTAAGTGCCGGTCGATGACCCGAGGGAGGCTTTTACGGCCGTTTTGGGCGTTGAAATGATGAATGTGCCTCAAATTGATGTATGGAGGTGCTATTTTTGAAAAAAATCTTTTGTTTCTCCAATATAACTAAGTAATTATAATTTGGAGCGAAATACAAAAATGATTGCAATTGTGGTCAGGCGGGAATATTGCCTGCATCTACTGCGACGGATGTATTTAATAAAAATATTGTTTGTTCTCAGGTTATTTGGAACAAAATGCGACAAGTGCGGCTCGTCTTTCAGTAAAAACGATTTCGTGATGCGAGCGAAAACGAAGATCTACCACATAGACTGCTTTCGGTGCTGTGCTTGCGCGAGACAACTTATACCTGGTGAGTTAACATCAAAAACTGCACAGCCATGCTTATACCCATCCTTAAATCTATATCTATATCTATACTTACTTATACTAATATTATAAAGAAGAAAGTTTTGTATAAGTACTTGTTTATATATTTATATATTTTTGTTTGTTACGAATTAACTCAAAAAAATACAGGACCGATTTCAAAAATTCTTTCACCATTAGAATTTTACATTATTCTTGAGTATCATAGGCTATAAATAGAGTTACTTTTGCTACCCGTGTGAAGCCGGGGCGTGTTGCTAGTCAATTATATACAAGGCCAGCTAGAGCATAATGATCGCTAAGTCATCAATATCTACAGTGGTCACATAAACTAACAACAGATTTTTAAAGAATGTTTCATTAGTTTTTCTAAATGCTGGATCAAATTTGATTCAACTTTGCTTATTCGTTGCAGGTGACGAATTCGCGTTGCGAGAGGGAGGTGCTTTATACTGTAGGGAAGATCACGACGTTTTGGAAAAGGTGAGTTTTTATATAACATTCGAATTCTGTAAATATTTCCGTAAAACACACTGAAAACTTTAGCCCATTTCGTTTTAGGGCTCTGAAGGGAAAAGACAAAAACGAAGCTTAGTAAGTACTTTAATATATTGATACGCTTGGGCTGATAAGGGAGAATATATCTACCTTTATACGTAATTCTAAACCACGTTTAAATGGGGCGAGAATTTCATACGAGCTCGCTTATAGGATGCAATTGATGCAAAATAATTATCGCGTCATAAAGGCAGCTCGAAAGTATTTTTTTACTCCATCTAAACGGGTATTGTGCCTATTTAAATAGTGAACTATATTTTTATTTTATAATCTATTTAAAATTGTACGATTAAGTGTGTAATTAGAAAAGTGTTTTTTATATCTAGAAATATAACGCTAAATCACAATATTCCAAACTGGATTTGTCCAATAATACGGGTTTACCCTACAATTTTATATCCTTACAGATGGAAAGCAGACTTCATATAAGTTTATGATAATTATAGCTATGTAGGTTCATAATAATAATTAATAATAAATTAATACCTACCGATTAGGTACCTTCTGAAAAAGTTCCGATGAAAATGGAATTGTCAATGGACAAAAAAAAACATTTACAACCAAATTTATTACATTATTAGATAGGAATAGGACAAACTTAAACCAATCACTAATATTTAAAGGGTCGTACACACCAGTTTAAATTATTGACCTGAGTACCTACCTACATTAAACATAATTTATTATGTAGTTAAGGTTTTCATATAGTTCAGGGTTCATATAGCACGTTTATCTTTATTAGATTCCTTTCCTCGTTAGGTATATACTCGTAGGTACGTACGTACTCGTTGTTCAAAAATATTTGTGACAATCGCGAAAGTTTAAGTACAAATGGCAGTAAAATTAGTTTATATACTAATAAGTATAGATTTCTTCCCGTTATTTTGTGAGTGCAAGTAGCAGCGTCATCTAAAGTTCAGCTTTGATTGCAGAGCGCGAACACGAGCGGCAACAGCGGCAACAGCGAGTCAAACAACAACACCACACTCAGCAACAACAACTCGCACCATCCTGAGCTGGGCTCTATGTCAGGTGAGCGTGGCATGGCTGCTGTAGCCATTAGTAGCACCTTATGGTAACTTAATGAATCAGTTTGTGGCACCTTATGGATGGCAACTTAGTTTAGCAATTTGTGGCACCTTATGGCAAGTTTGTGGAGTAATTTCTGGCACCTGATGGCAACTTATTGAATCAGTTTGTGGCACCTTATGCCAACTTAGTTTAGCAATGTGTGGCACTTTACGGCATGTTTGTGTAGCAATTTGTGGCACCTGATGGCAGCTTATTGAATCAGTTTGTGGCACCTTATGGCAACTTAGTGACTAGTTTAGCTATTTGTGACTCCTTGTGGCAACTTAGTGTAGCGATTTGTGACACCTTATGGCAACTTAGTGTAGTAGTTTGTGGCACGTTACGGCAACTTAATGTGGCAGTATGTGACTCCTTATGGCAACTTGGTGTAGCAATTTGTGGCACCTTATGGCAAGTTTGTGTAGCAATTTGTGGCACCTGATGGCAACTTAATTAAGCAGTTTTTAGCACCTTAGGTCAACTTAGTGACTAGTGTAGCGATTTGTGACACCTTATGGCAACTTAGTGTAGTAGTTTGTGGCACCTTATGGCAACTTAGTGTAGTACCTATTTTTAGCACCTTATGGCAGCTTAATGTGGCAGTATGTGACTCCTTATGGCAACTAAGTGTATTAAATTGTGACACTTTATAGCAAGTTAGTGTAGCAATTAGTGACACTTTATGGCAAATTATTCTAGCAATTAGTGAAACATTATGTCAAAGTCAAAATATAAATAGTTTTTTTTTTCAATAAAATCTCAAGGATCATGGCCTTTTTGAAACGTCTTACATGCTAGATTAATTAATTTTGTACCTATTAAAAAATAAATCTTGATGAACATTTCACACAACGCCATCTAGCCCCAAACTAAGCAAAGCTTGTACAATGGGAACCAAATTACTGATGAAATACTATTAGAGCCCCAGATAATATACATAATAATAAATAGAGCACAGACGGTTGGTAGGAATTGAACCCACAACCTACAGCGTAGAAAGCAAAGCTACTACCAACTGATCTGATAAAACAATCACACACTGACCCCCCTGGGCTGGGTGGGTCCACGACCTAGGTGGACCACTAATTATAATTATATATAATAAGGATTACCTATAACTTTTTGTGACTATGTGACCCCCCCTGGCACCAAAGCTGGATCCGCCCTTGCACTCATACCTACCCATATTAATTGACCCATAGATTTATTACAGTTACCATAATAACCTAGATAAATATGACTACCAAGAAGTTCTAGTTACCTAAGTACCTAAACCGAAAAAAACCACAAAAAAAAACTTTAATTAAACGATAAAAAAACAATTGACACCTGAGCGGCGATATGAAAGGCGGCGGACACTTTGTCGGCCGCGCTCAAAGCGTTATCTAGTAATCACTGCATCGCGAATCGATTACTATCGATACATTGTAAGGTAGGGATGTACGAAGCGAAGCTAGAACCGGATAATGCTATCTATTTTATAAGTAATGCCAAATAGGTTAGTTAGGTAGGTAAGTGCCTACCTAAGTAGGTACGTTACTATTTTTTTATTATTAAAGTTTCTTTATTTCCAAAAATTTGCAATCTCTTGTAACATACACACTAAAAATACATGTGAAACAGTAGATCTAAATAAAAGCCGTTAGAAACTACTATAGATAGCTAAAGTGATCCAGATCACTGCCAGAAGGAAGCGTCTCCAAGACGTTGTCGGCATTTGTCGGTATAGGTGGTAAAGGTATCCGATTTTTTAAATTTTTGGGTATATCAAGTACCTACCTACCTAGTAATAAAGAAGTTTATAGTTAATCAATCATTTATCTGGTTCTCATAGTACTAGCTTTGCTAAGTTTGATGGTAGATGGCGTTGTGTAAACTGTCCACCAATATTTATAAATTCATTTTTTTCTATTTACCTACTTACTACTAAGTAGGTATAAAATTTATCCTAAAATGGGATCTGAAAGTAATTGAAAATATTTATTTTTATACTTACCTACGCGATCTGGCCCCTATTCAATAAAAAATACAAGCCTACAAATTTGTAAAAAAGTGTCAATATTGTCGAATTTTATGACAAGTGCTGTTTAATAAAACCTACAAATATGTAGAATTGTAAGAAAATTTTACATATTTGTAAATTTTCCTCGAGTAAACCGTATTATTTATTAAACAGAAACTTGTAGAATTGTAGCCGCTTACAATTAATTGTATTTTACAATATTGTAATGTTTATTGAATAGGGGCCAGAACACATTATTACTAGTATTAAACGGGTATTTATCGCGTTTCATTTACCTATTTTTCCCGACGATTCGTAAGGTTTACACACTGGTGGTCACGGGTAGACTGGTAAACTGTGGTCTACCTATTACCACGACAGTGTGAGCTATTGCTTATAATGCTAATAGATATGATTTTTTGATTATTTTGTATAGCCATTGTGCAATTAGTTATTCGGTGGATTCCGCCGAATAATCGGTCACCGGCACATCACTACGATATTGGTGCACGAATGTTAGGATAGTGACGGCGATGTGCGATAAGATACTGAACTAATATTGGTGTGATTTTAATGTTTTGCTCAGATATTAAATTTTAGCAAATAAAAAGTACCTTGGTACCTACCTAGGTACCTACCTACTTAGGTAACGTAACCTAGATAATACCTATGGACTTACAGAGGTAGGTAGGTACCTACCTAACATAATTCTTCTCAGCTTCTCTTGTTGGTTACTTTGATTGAGGTATTTTAACTTTAAATGGATTTTCATAGATATAAATCTTAGCAGGATATTTTTTAGGCTGGTACCTACCTACCTATATTTTGTATAGGTACCTACTTAAACTAGCTTAATTCTTCTTCATGACTCATGTCTTCGAACATTATTATGTAGGTAGGTACCTATGTAGGTACAATTCATCCACCGGATCTAGGCATTCGTGAAGTTAGCCACAGGTGCGAGTTTGCGCATGTACAGTTCCTTCCCCCCTCCTCATACCTCCAATTGCTCCCGAAAAACGATACTGCGCTACGGCTAACTTCACGAATGCCTAGATTCGTTGAGCCAACTATACCTACCTATATTATTTCAATCAAGCTAAAAGACAATTTCAACCCTTCACATCAGAGTGGTCAAGGGGGCTTTAATCCTTGACCATTGCCCGTCTAATGCCACTTCACACCCTCACTAATCCATGGCGTTGTGTAATTATGCACTTACATATTTAATGATACAGTGCGTTTGTTTTGCAGATTCTGGCAGTGAATCAGGTTCACACAAAAGCGGCCGGCCACGAAACTCCGCGGCAGCCGACGGCAAGCCCACAAGAGTTCGAACTGTTCTCAACGAGAAACAACTGCATACCCTACGGTAATCATTAAACCACAACCTTTTTAAATCTTCAATCTACATTATGTTTGTTACATTATTCGCTCATTTGAGCAGGCTAAAATCTATAGACCATACTGCCTAGTCTTATGTAAATTAATTTCTTCCGTTTTCTATAAAATCTAACTTCGCCTAACCGCCATTTCTCAATCTACATTAAACTATTTGAAAATCTACCGTATTTATTTTATTGATAATAGGTACTTGGATGAATAAAGGAGAGGATGCTAGCCTCAAAATCAAGTCAGAAAAAGTATTGTAGAAATGTTGCCACCTTAGAAATATTACCACATTAAAGGGGAATGCCAAATCGAATCTAATAAAAATATTTGTATTCAATAAAATCACAAGGATCAGTTTGAATTATTAACACTTTGCCAGTATTTACAAAAATACTTGTATGATTACAATTAGCCTGTTATGTTTCACTGGCTATCCAACTTTCCAACAAGAACAACTTTCATTAAAAAAAATATGTTAAAACCTAAGTTAAGTACTATAACGTTGTTACTTAATTAGGTATCTACCTACCCATTTACTTACTTAAGTCTTTTTTTTAATGATGACTTTCAGAACGTGTTATAACGCAAATCCTCGCCCAGACGCGCTGATGAAGGAACAACTTGTAGAGATGACGGGCCTCAGTCCAAGAGTCATCCGAGTGTGGTTCCAAAACAAAAGGTGCAAAGACAAGAAGAAAACCATTCAGCTGAAGATGCAGATGCAACAGGAGAAGGTGGTAATTGATTATGTATGGTATTTTTTGAAACGGTATTATAATGGTATACGGTATGGTATTTCTTGTTTTTATCCCTTTAATTATGGACATCACACCAACTAATGTTAATAATAAAGGGGATAAAGACATTTTTGGCTTTTCAATAAAACAGATCCACTCAAATTTGATTATAACTAATGATAAAGAAAAAATATAAAAGAAAATAATATTGTTGAAGACTATGACGTCATCATTCATAGCTTAATTTAACATAATAAATACTAAACCAAAATAATACTAGGCTTTATAATTCTATAACTAATAGTAGGTACCTAGAGTTGTAGTAAGGAATAGTAAGAACAAGTTATTGTCCATCTTTTAAATATTTTAATAATGCATTTCTGTAAAATCCCGCATGAGTCAATTAACTGACTGTCGCTTTCCACAGGAAGGCCGTCGTCTCGGATACATGTCTATGGGAGTACCACTAGTGGCGGGGTCGCCGGTGCGGCACGAGGCGAACTCCCTCGCGCTCGAGGTGACGGCATACCAGCCTCCGTGGAAGGCGCTCTCGGACTTCGCCCTCCACGCAGACCTGGACAGGGCGCCGCATCATAGCGCGGCGTTTCAGCAGCTTGTCAATCAGGTAAACTGGTAATGCATTTAATGTATCTCTTCAAGGTAAAACAAGTTCAATTTACACAACAATGTGAATTAAATTTGAATTCCCAATAAAAAAACTTAAGAGGTGTCAAGGACACCCAGATAGAACGAAGTTCCTTTCCTTGCTTTCTATGAAAGAGAGAGAGACAGAAAGAGAAACACCCGCACGCCGCACGGCTTACAACTATAGCAAAAAGTGTCGTTACAACTTTTGCTCTTAATTTTTTCCGTCTAGCCCCGCCCCTTTCGCAACGCGCGGTAAGGACTTCGTTCCAATAACTTACGACAATAAATTTAATAACTTACGGTGATGGGCTTGGAACCTGTCACGTACGGAACACTAACTATTGTGCAAAATGTGGACAATAGGTACACAGGTCATGTTTTGACGTGCCTCTGACTACCCTCTTCAGATATCCTCAAAGATCTAAGTCACTAGAGGTCTGAGGAGATTATCTACCGAGCCTGGGGATTTCAGTCGTGATTGTTTAACTTACTGTATTTATGTTACAGTCGTATTTAATGCATGTCTTTCGTTGTATAACAGTCTAATTTTCCAAATTATCATGGTTTTTATTCTAATTGCAGATGCATGGCTATGATGTACCGTCCTTGCCCCCGCCTCGACCCCCGCACGTCCCCGGCGAAGACAACTACGTTACATACCTTGAAAGTGATGACAGTCTACCTCCATCACCCTAGTGTTGTATTTCCTAAACCCTTCAAAGTTAAGGGTTTTAACAAACTTTGGATCGAAGTGTACCTGCCTCTGGCATTTTTAACTTTGAGAATAGAAAAAATAATGCTGGTTTCTTCGGTCGCCGTCGTACTTGTCATTTGTGTGATACTGGGAAGTGGTATTTTCTATGCGAACTATAATATCTAGCTAGAGGAGTGTATTTATAGTTTGTAAGCTACTCTAGTTATTATTGAGGTTTTGTCAAAGTCATGAAGTTTTGATCTTGAAGAGCCCACATGCATGAATTATTTTTATCATTCAATCGATAAAAGTGAATACCTACTTATATTGAAAATGACGTGTGTTTTAGAATTTAGGTTACCTACCTATTCTTATTATTGTTTTGAAAACGTGTAAATAGTTTTTACATAGGTACCTAATATTGATCATGTTTATACATTAGTTACATTACTTACAGTTCATTTGTGATTTACCACTAAGTAGATAGTTAATATTTTACCATTAGGCAGATATTTTACGTGATTATAATTATATTTTTTTTAAATGAACCATAGTAAATACCATTTTCTTTGAAATATTTTTTAGGATTGTTTTCTACTTCAAGATCTGTTTAATTGTAAATAAATTTATGTAAGTACCTAGGTTTACTTATTGTAAATACGGAAATAATGTAAAAAATTGTTAAAATATTAAGTACAGGTAGGTCTATGTAGCCTTGAATAAAAATTAATCCGATGGTACATTGTTTAGAGATAAATTGTGACTTTAGTCAGAAATAAATGCACTTTTTTACGGATTTTTGAAAACTTCTAACGCTAAAAAACTATAGATTTCTAGTTTTAAATTTTGAACCTGTGTGAATATGAATGCCTTTTTAAGTTTTTTTTTACATAAAATAATGCGTTGCAAAGCTACTATTAAAAATATCAATAACAGTACTTAAGTGTAAAAAGAATGATTTATGTAAGTAATAGTAATAATAATCTTTGATAGAGATTACAGAATGTTAATTTATTCAGTAGATAAAATAATACACTGTATTTAGATTGTGAGCATTATTATTATAATTAATACAAAATGAAACCATGACTCGTTTAATTAAACTTCCCCATAAAAATATCTAAAAGAATTATCAAGAGATGATTACTTATATACTAATTATTAGTGGTATGAGCCAGCCAAATATTTGAAGCCAAATACGTGCCTACTCTAGTTTATAAGTAAATACAATACCTACTACCTTAGCACACAAACCCGTAGGTGGGAACGACGACACAGGACAGACCCGATGTAAAAAAAACCTGCTTGCTGTGTTGGTCCGAACTTTAAATTTTCATATTTGTGATCAAATTATAAAGGATTTTTTTATTAAACTTTTTGTTTTAAAAGCCGAAAATCTAAAACGATTGATCTCGAAAGACGCGCCGTAGCTAAAGAAGAAATAGAATGCAAATTTAAAATCTTAGCTGGTATCATTGTTTGATAACAAATGTCAGCTGTCAAACCTGACATCTGTCATTGACAGTTTGACACTTGTGATAACTAGCAATTTTATCAACAAGAAGCTCATCAGCTGAGCGGAGCGATTCGCCTGTTGGTGTGCCGGTGTTAATTTCAATAAGATTAGTTTGCCTTGCTTGAAACACGTGAATATTTGTAGTTTTTGAAAGATCATAAATAAAGTTTTGTAAAACTTCCACATAATGGCCGCAAATGTGGACGAAAACGATGGTTTGAGAAGAAAGAAGGGTGGAATTGCAATGGTGAGTGGATTATAATGTTACTGCCCTTTTTATGAATCAAAGAATGCATCTATCTGTAGATAATATCGCTTCCTATCTTTAGGTATCCGTTTCCTAGCAAGGTATTCGTCATTTTGTAACCTTAACATTATTTTAACCAACTTGATTTCATTGTAACTACTTACTAAGATAGGTAGGTACATTTACCTTTTTTGAGAAATTCATGGGCACTTCCAAAAACATGACTTATCTATCATAGATAGGTACCTACCTACTGATGGTAACTAGGAGCTGTAAGCACTTACTTACCTTCTTAACTGAAAATAATGAAAGAGTTAAACTTAGGTATGCTGTACTTATCTATTTAATGGAAATAAAGCCAAATTATTATTATTTGTAATTATAAAGAGAACCTATACCTACATAATCTCAAAAAGTTTCCCATTAACTTTTTCCTTATTATTTCAATTTTAAAGGTAAATCATTCTATTGTAGTTACCTACCATTTTAACATTTTTGTGATACTTACTTATTTATGAAATTTCATGAATATGAATTTATGAATTTCATTTCAAGTATTAGCGTAGTAACTACCTATGATTTAATCCACCATGTAATGATGTAAATTGTGTATTAGGTCTACCTACCTACCTAAATACTTTTTCACAAATTTATTGGTAGGTTCATAAGTTGTAAAAGTATTTATAACATTGAAGCATCAAATTTATTGTTTTATTGGCTACCTATTTGATAAACTATAGTTTGCTCGGTAACAATCATCGGTAAGTATTTATTTTATGATATTTTTTATGAGTCGAGGAAAAACATCAATAAATAACGCAATAAAGATCCTTACGTGAGGTTGGTTCCGACTTGGAGTTTGAGCTGGATTATCTGCCAATTTGTTTACCATATTCTATGTTCCAATAGTTGCCTAGAAACATGGTATCTTGAACATATGAAATATAAGATGCTACTAATCCAAAGAGAATGTTGGTTTGAAAATAATAACATGATCACAAATGTACTCCCCAGGCTCTCCTCAGACCTCTAGCGACTTAGATCTTTGAGGATATCTAAAGAGGGTAGTCAGAGGCATGTCCGAACATGACATTTGGTACATGCCCACATTCTGCACAGAAGTTGCAAGGCCATAGCTTATAAGAATACTAACCTATGAGTATGACACACACCTTCGAATTTTGGTTGTATTGTCTTACACGGTGAAGGAAAACATCGTGAGGACACCGCCTCACGATGTTTTCCTTCACCGTGTAAGAGCACTGGCATTGCGCACGTAAATTTTTCGAATAGAAAAACTCATTGGCTCACTACCAGGTTTGAACCCACGACCTTCGTATCGTGAGGCAGTGGTACCACTACACCACCAGCGCTCATAAAATATTAAAAATTAATGCAGTTTTTCATCTTACTAAAATCTATGACATGGTTCCTAAGAACAGATTTTCGTATGTCTTATAAGTAGGTACTCGTAGTTTCAGACTTTCCCATACTGACCGATCTAAATGTTACACCCTGTATACTTAATGTGAACTCTTAGCTACTTATGTACTTCAGAAATAATATAGATTTATATATTTTCAGACTTATGTACTTCAGAAATAATATAGATTTATATATTTTCAGAATATGACATACGAGGGAGTCCCGACCAGCGATTACGACAATGGCCGAGACGAAAAGCCCTGGCAACGGGTTAATATCATTTTTAACACACTAACATTCGCCCCCCCCCCCCTACCTGACACTAGTAGGGGGTTAGGTTCTAAGTTAAGGGATGAACAAACAATACTTCCCAATCACTTCATGTACAAATTTGAGATTTTTCCACTAAAAATTCAATGATATTTAATCATTAAATGTGCATTCTTACACAACAGTGGTAATTCGGTTGATTCACAGACTTAAAAAAAGCTAAAATACCTACGATCTTATTTGTTCTCTATAAAGACAATTCTGACATTAGCGTAACATTTCTGAATGACAGTTTTAAAAAGTACTTTTAAACTTACGCGATCTGAACACATTATTATTAGTATTAGACGGGTATTTATCGCGTTTAAATTACCTTATATTAATTTAAACGCGATAAATACCCGTCTAATGCTAATAATAAAGTTTTAAAAAGGCTAAAATTGATATTTTGTTGTAAATTGAATTTATTTATCACCATTTTTCCATTAATTTACATGGCTTCCAAAATAAGCGATCAAAGATCAGTTTAGTCAAATTAAGAATTGCCATATAATGTTAACGCTAATTTCGTTTATAAGTTGAAAAAAATAAGATCGTTTGTAACTTAGCTTTTGTGAAGTCTGCGGAACAGCAGAATTACCACCAATATCAGTGTTTTTACTGATTACAATGTCATATTTTTTGATATACCTACGTTTATGGGCGTCGGGTATTGTCATTACGTGTAACCGATGCTACTTACTTTACATTACTTCACTACTTGTCAGCGAAAAATCATAAACTACTTCTATTGCAATCATCTACGACTTATTACCCGACTATGATGAAGCTAAAGGAGGGTTTAAGTTTTGCTATGTATGTTGTAACTGTTTGTTTCAAACTACTTACTATAGGTACTTACTTTTCAGTTTATATATATTTTTTTCAAAATCGCCTTTCCTAAAGATATTTTTCTTACATCAACTTCAATATAATTTAAATATTCATGAATAAATTTTGTAATTATTCTAGGTTATAGACGAGATGACTAGAAAAGGAAAACATTTGTACCAACCCGTGGTATCTGTAAGTTTAAAATAACATTTTGGGATAATTTTTGTGTCCGGGTATTATGTAATGTTTGATTTCAATGTTAGTATTTACAATTGTGTTGTATTAATCAATATAGTTTCTGGGACACCCTGCATAGAAAGCTTTTGGGATACCTATTTAGCTACCTACTTTTATTCAAATGTTGTATCCTACTATATTATAAACGTGAAAGTTTGTAAGGATGTATGGATGTTTGTTACATTTTCACGCTGAAACGACTGAACAGATCTGGATGAAATATGGCACAGCATATAGGCTACCCTTATATAGGCTTATTCATATAGGCTTTTTATCCCGAAAAAAATTACGGTTTCTGCGGGATAGATTTGTTCTTCAAGGTACGCGGGCGAAGCCGTGGGCGGAAGCTAGTCAATCAAATCAATATCTCATCTATACTAATATTATAAAGAGGAAAGTTTTGTATTTTTGTTTGTAACGAATAAACTCAAAAACTACTGGTCCGATTTCAAAAATTCTTTTACCATTAGAATGCTACGTTATCCCTGAGTAACATAGGCTATATTTTGTGTAGGTACCTCGCGAGCAAAGCCGCGAGCGGAAGCTAGTCTTAAATATTAATAAATGCCTGTTTAGTTACATCTTCAGTGCTCTTACTATTATAAATAGTACTAATTACAAATCGATAGATAGTAGTTTCACTGCACAAAGTTTGTGATTGCACGAACTCGGCACTAAACATTTGTGTGATTCATATCAGTGGATATAACTACAATGATAAGGCTTATCACGGTCAACAAAGACTGATAACGTTATCTTGTACTTACTTTAGGTTCTGGACCTTGTAAAAAGACAAGAAAAAAAGACCACACGACTGAAGAAAAACTTCTATGTAGGTACCTATGTAGGCCTGCACTGTGTCTTACAAATACGAAACGTAACTGGCTATGAGAGAAAGAGGGAAAGAAAATGTGTGCTCGCACCTCTCTTGCCCCTACAGTAATGTACAAAACGAACCCTCTCTTTCTACCTTCACTAACTTATATCTCCCTCTCAACTTCCGTTCGCCTCTCCCGATCACACTTTTCGTAACGCATTCACCAGCTTACTCCCCAAGTAAACGTGCGTAAAGAACTTCTACTTCAAAAATGTTAGAAATTTTGACAAAACTGATTAGTATTGTTACAATCTTGATCGTTTCTTTTTTGGTTCAAAAACGACACTTGTTATTCTTCTTCTTCTTATTACCGTGTCAATATTTATTTTAAACTAGTGTGGTGAAAGGATTAAAGTGTGCCTTAGAGACGCTTTGTAAGGACCCTAGCCAAGGGTTGTAAAAAAGTCTCTTAGGCGCAATTTCTTTCTTTCATCAATTATTTGGTTAGAAAGAAATTGTGACTCTATATGAAAAAGACAAGGATTTCCGCAGTAAGTAGGTATTAGGAATTAAATTATGCACCTCGGAAAATTTCGTTTACATCAAATACGAACGTCCAGAGTGATATCTAGACACGCGGCAGCGTGTCAGCCAAGTTCAAGCGAAGCGAACGGGCGATGCGCGCCTAGTGTAATATTACAGGAACCATTTGGGTGATTTTTCACCCCCTCGTAACTCAAAAACTATTTCACATAAACAAGTCAAATTTGGCTCATCTATTGCCACTTGCGAGTAAAATATGTGCTCCGAATTTCATAAACACACCTCAAACGGTTATTTAGATATTAACGTCCAAAAATGGCTGGTTATGGAAAATTTTATCACTGACTGATCTATAGACGTTAATTATAACCCAGTTCTAGATGACCTAGAACGTTCAAATTTGGCATCCAGGTAGGTAGTGGGGTGGATACAAAGGAAAAAATCTGAAACTTGTAATTTTTTTTATTTTTATCGTACTTTTTCAATTAATTGATTCTCCTAGGAACCCTTACTAGCGCCTGTAATATAAGAATAGCAATCTAAATAGATGACAGTCGGTCATTATGTGGATTTTAATAGGGTCTTGACGTGAATATAATAACGAGTGGAAGTAGTGTCTTGGATTGGTAAGTAGTACACTCTCGGTAAGTACCTACTATTATCGGGCTTACCTATCTACTTAGGTACCTAGGTATACAATGTGCTAATAGTTGAGCCGTCTATGTAGATAGGTAAGTATGACTAGATAAGTATTTAGGTTTAGACTAATAAAGTACTCTCGGTAAGTACCTATTATTATCGGGCTAACCTATCTACTTAGGTACCTAGGTATACAATGTGCTAATAGTTGAGCCGTCTATGTAGATAGGTAAGTATGACTAGATAAGTATTTAGGTTTAGACTAATATCTACTCTCGGTAAGTACCTACTATTATCGGGTTAACCTATCTACTTAGGTACCTAGGTATACAATGTGCCAATAGTTGAGCCGTCTAAGAAGATAGGTAAGTATGACTATAGGTATGTATACCTACAATGTGCCAATAGTTTGAGCAGTCTATGCAGGTAGGTAGATATGGCTAGATAACTATTGAGGCCTAGATTATAGTGTGTCTCGGCTTGTCGGATAGGTAGTAGGTAGGTATACTTATTCAGTAAGTACCTACTCAAGTACCTACCTACCTGCTTAGTATGTATACCTACAATGTGCCAATAGTTTGAGCCGTTTATGCAGGTAGATTATATAAGTGTAATAATATAAGAATAAGTACTTATTTACTAATAAGTTCTGTACAAAAAGTAATGATATCCCATCAAAAACATAAATGTGAAATGAGAGCCAAGTTCAATAAGTATGTTTTACTTAGTCGTTGACTTCAGCGACAAAAGAAGTGAGATCTAAACGGGTGCCAAGTACAATGGTCAGTCCTGAAACTTATTTATAACAATATGAAATATTTTTAACAACTTTAAAATATCATTTCATCTCATAACTTAGGATATTATATTGAAGCCTAAAGTCTTACTTGGCTTGTTTTCTTAAGAGTACAAATTATATTAGGTATAGCCTTTGCAAGTTTTTATTTTATTCTTTTTAAAAATTTGGATTGCTGGTAGAAACTAGCGATTGGACATAGTAAGTTAGTAGTTAATTCCTATATGAGAACTAGCCAAGTTAGACCTTAGGCTTCAATATAATATCCTAAGTTTTAAGATGAAATGATATTTTAAAGTTGTTAAAAATATTTCATATTGTTATAAATAAGTTTCAGGACTGACCATTGTACTTGGCACCCGTTTAGATCTCACTTCTTTTGTCGCTGAAGTCAACGACTAAGTAAAACATACTTATTGAACTTGGCTCTCATTTCACATTTATGTTTTTGATGGGATATGTATATCTAGAGCTGTTACAACAAATATGTAATTTTTTATAGTGTTACCATGAAGTTCGTGATCGGATATTAAACGACGGTTTTCTTGACACGAAAAGACGAACGTTGCCGATGCGATAATTTAAATCGTAGTACCTTAGTGTAAGGTTTCTTTTCCGATGGCTGTATATTATGCCACATTCTGCATATCTCAAAACTGCTTCCATGCTTTGAGTTTTTGTATTGTCGTTTTCTGCTTTAGTTGTGTTACATGCAACTGTCTATGTTTGGCTTATTCCTAGAGGTCTATATTTCTATTATTTTTTATTTCCCAAAGGGTCCATTTAAAATATTATTGAATTTAAAATATTCTTACATTAACTATTAATAGGTCAATGAGATTTAATTAATGTTAAGCCAGTATAAACAATAGAAGTTTTTATTAGTTAGTGTCCTAGGATGAAATAGATTTATATAAAGAAACAAGATAAATGAAATCCATTACAAATACTGAAAAAGACGGAAATGTCTAGTACTTTCCCGCTAAACTATTATCTAATGCGGTTAATTTCTATAAGGCATTTTGTGGGGCTCATTAATATTAATAAGCTTAATTAATAACCGCATTAGATAATAGTTTAGCGGGAAAGTACTAGACATTTCCGTTCTTTTCAGTTTATAGATACAACTTTATTGCTTACTGTACAAAACAATATCATGGACTCATCGGGAAAGGAAATCAAAGTATAAACCAATTTTTTTTAAAACAATGAATTCTTAAACCTCTGGAAATAAGCCCTTTGTTTCTGTGGGTTTCTATGGGTCAGCTACATATGTAGCTTTTCAGCAATTATTAGGCTGAAGTGCGTTCTGCGCATATTTGTCATATTGTGGTTTGCCAGATGACATTTTTTTTGCCACATAGTATACGTTTCAGTACTTTCATATTGACTCGTTATACAGTGGCATGTGTATGGAATGTCTTATGCCATCAAACATGCGCAATTGAATGGCATTCTATACAAAAAGTGGTTCTTCTCAATTTGTTATATTTGTCGTTATTTTAAAAACTTTTTAACTTTGATTTTAATAATAATAATTTTATTTCAGGCAACATTAGTCTAGTACAAGATGGAAAATACTTAAATACGGCCCATATAAATATATACTTACCTTAGTCTAACATACATATTAGAAACTTATTTACTATGGATACAGGGGTAGAGGCAGGCCAAAGAAGAGATGCATGGACTGTGTGAAAGATGACATGGGTAAGAAAGGAGTGAGTACTGAGATGATGAATGACAGAGGGAGATGGAAGATCACATGTTGTGCCGACCACCTAACGTGGGTAAAGGGCAGGAAAATGTTGACTAGCACGTAGTGTCGACGTGTGACCCGTGATATGTGGTGCGGTAATCGTCAGCGAAAACGCCGGAACAGCACATTCTTCAGCCATAATTATTCCTTAGTGAAGGTCGAAATTTTCTCAGTTGGAATACGCCACAAATGATTTAAAATCACTATGACGCGACTCCAACCGCTCGACCCTCACTAAGGTATTAGTCTTCCTTTTCACGTACTCCACTCCTCCACCTTTGTGGTGTAGTGACGCCTTTACGTAGACTCTACGTAAAGGCAACCTTTTGGCAGGCAAGGGCCACAAAGTGGCAAAATAAACTAAAGGCGGGCCGGGCCGCACTTGTGATGTTAACCCTAGAAGCTCAAAATATGGCTCTCAAATGCTCATCTTTGAGACGAGAAGCATATTTATTTTTTCTTTAATTGACAATAGAAAAAGTTTGTTCGCATAAATTAGGTATAAGTGCTACCAAAAATTGTAATGAACTCGCGCTTCGCTCATTTGTTCGTTCGCGGTCAGAGCGAAGCGCGTTTTAAGGCTGGGTCCACAGTATACGGTCGATCGTGGTTCGTTCATGCATTTATCTTGATATTTAACTTATATAAAAAACATTCACGGGCCGCGCGTTGCCGACCCCTGACGTAGAGCAACGTCGAAAGCATATCCCAAGCTCATTGAAAATCAAATACAAAAGATGTACAAACATGGAAATATATGATGTTCAGTTATATGTATTATAAAACATACAACCCTAACCTTCTCCCAAAATGAACCATGTAATAAATAAACGAAGCTAAAAAAGGACTCTGACCCCCATGTCAGAAAGAAATAAGAAAAAAAACGTACGGGCCGGGCGCAACAAGTTGCTAGGTCCGGTCGGAGCGACGTCACGCTAGTTTCGGCTGCTGGGCTTTCTCTTTCTCCGCACTATCTGAGTGACATCAGAATTACTCAGCTCAGAAGCCGAAACGGACGAAGAGATTCCTTTTTCTCCTTTTTCGCGGGGGCGCAGCGGGCAGACAGCTTTCGGCAGCAACGGCGGCGTATGCGCACACGGGGGGATGAGCGGGGCGCGGGGGGAGGGCACGGCGCGCTGACGGCAACGTCAGCCGCGATGGCGACGTGTCCAATATCGCTGACACGAACGATGCAACTGACCTCGGCGAGTGTTGACGTTAGAGATCTCGGGCGACCTGTCCACTGAAGCAGTGCTACGTAATAGTACTACCTCATACTGTAGCTCGCTGGTGTTTCTAGGCCTCTAACTTCAAGCTTCTCTTCAATGACGCAATGTCTTTCAGCCCGGTCACATCGACCTGGTCGAACGTCACGGGGGCAGCTTACGCAGCTCCTTCCCGAAATCAGGCACTTGGTCAGGATGTCCCTTTCAGATTTTGGAGACTCTTCACACCTCCGTCTCTTAGGCGTGATGGCATCTGGTTGATCCAAGCGTGTGGAACAAGAGAGCCTTTCCACTGACATCCTCCTCCGTAAAGTTGGACTTGCAGACTTAGATGATGCTCTGTCACGTAGTGTGACAAAGTGAGAGTAAGAAATAAAGAAAGAAGTTAAGATTTAAGAGGTAGGTACAGGATTTATTCAAAAGTGAGGGTCGTAGGTCAAGGTCGTGCCAAGGTCACGTTCCACACTATGTTCGGTCCGGGTAATACTGCACTCTCCTTCAGCTATCTCGTCCACGATCTCTTGTTGTGAAAAACTTGTACGTGACAGCTCACCTCATCCGTTGTATCGATGGCGTATACAAAAAACGCCAGTAACTAGCTAGCTATGAGCGGCTTGGAGCCCGTAGCAACAGCGGACAGTGGCCTTTAGCCACACGACACGTGAATTATTATAATTCGACACAGAACAGTGTGAAACGTCTGTTACCGATCCAGCATCACGCCGGACTGTCACTTTTAGAGCTCGTCTTTCAAGCTGATAGCATGAAGATGGAGCAATAAAAGATTGGTTGATAATAAGTTATTTCACGAAGGGTACATTTAGGATTACTTGTTATTTTACGAGATCAAAATTGTTTGTTGCGAACACGAATAGTGAAATGTTGAAACCGTTGAGAAGAAACACCCAGGTATGTTCTATGGAATGTTTATGTCATCAAACATGCGCATCGGCATTCTATACAAAACGTGTATGAATAGAATGCATAAAAGCGGATTAATTAATGAGCTTAACCAAGACAGGTAATGGCAAAAGAGGCCTAAATTTAGTTACGGAGGAAGTTGGTGCTGTAGATAATGGTTATAAGCCCTATGTGATTTTTCTGCCATTTTTGCTGTCTTTTCCAAATCTTTGTACATAAAATATAACAGTAATTCTATGAATTTAATATTACATGGATTATGGTATACTTATACTTTATTTTGACGATCAGTTCTGATGTCAGTCTTAGCTATCGTTAAAGAAACTACGTGCATTCAGCAACGCACTGACCGTCTGCATACGACACAGAACCGAGTTTGTACGCACTGACCGTCGGAATAAGACTAATTAAGCACTATCCCCAGGTTAAATCTAAGAGTTAACTGTCATTTTACTTCCATCTTTAAGAATGAGGAATTCTAGCCGAAGGGTGTCGATATTTGGGCAGTTCCGTGGAAGGCTTGGTGACACCCCCCATTTCCAGATCCCAATAATTCGTTTATTTTATGTATATTAGATTGTAAGGTATATAATTATATTATGGGCCGTAGTTTTTAAGTATTTTCCATCTTGTACACTTTGACTATTGTTGCCAGAAATAAAGTTATTAATATTATTATACATTATTCTGAGTTATTATACCAGAAGTTGGTCTAATCTAATCTACCTACTCTTAATTTATTGTTATGTTATAATAATTCCAGGTACCCAGCTCACTTATAATAATTCTATTAGGATGGTATCTGTTACTTGGTTACCTGACGCAGTTAGTGGAAGATGATATGCCCAGAGTGATCAGCGATTCAGATCTATCCAGAGATGTGAGTACCAATAATTTATACAAAGATACCGTTAATAGTAGTAATAAGCGTCTTAATAGTAGTTTCCTAAAAATTCAATCGTGCTATGCGCTTTAATAATACAAAATTATTTTTTTTAAAAACCCTCCGACATCTAAACCTTACCCTAACATGTCATATTTAAAGTCATGGTTACTTTACCATGTTCTTTCAATATCATTGAAGTACAGAACGGTACCGTACGGCTGAACAGATTTTCATGAAACATGGCTAAGAACACTCGGGATAAAATTATCTATGACACAACAAAAACTAAAACAATAAACCAACGAAAATCGGTTGACCCGTACCATGAGTTATCACAATCTACACTCGCTAGCGACTGTAGTTAAAAAAATGTATGAAAACTTGGTACAGCGCCTCTAGCGGAAAGTTGGGTACTAAAAGTCACACAGTTAACTATCCTACGTCACAGTGTACTACAGGGACTGTAGTTTGCGCTCATTAATTTGCTTAGAATTTGGTACCTACCATGAGTAACAATTTTGACAGATGTCATAGTAACGTACTATTACTACTGTAGTAACGTCAGCCGATCTAAATGTGACAACTCATGGTAGACGTACAGATTGGTAGCGACGATGCCACAGACAGATACACAGATACACACACAGACACGTTAAACTTATAACACCCCTCTTTCGGTTTTCGTCGCGGGTTAAAAACAAAAAAAACTTGAGAGGCGTCAAGGGACACCCGGATGGAACGAAGTTCCTTTCTTTGCTTTCTATGAGAGAGAGAGAGACAGACAGAGAAACACGCGCACCCCGCACGGCTTACAACTATAGCAAAAAGTGTCGTTACAAATTTTCGTGAGAATTTTTTCCGTCTAGCCCCCTTTCACAGCGCGCGATAAAGAACTTCGTTCCAAAAACAAGCATGATCACGACTGTAATCCCCGGCTCGGTAGATATCTCCTCAGACCTCTAGTGACTTAGATCTTTGAACCAAGACATTTGGCACATGCCTACATTTTGCACAGTAGTTAGTATTGCGTATCTCCATCATATTCCAGAACTCTGATATATTCAGCGAGGAATCTGCGTGGAAGTACCTCCGCAACATTCTCGGCGAGGAGGCGAGAGTAGCCGGCACTGCGTACCATCTCAACAAAACAGCGGATTTGAAAGCTATGGTCGACGTTATCGCATCGCAAGCCAATCAGCGAATACATACGGACTGGCAGATTGTAACAGGTAATTCTTCGGCCCACCTATAGGTAATACCCGTAATACGGTAAAAGCGGTTTCGCACTACGTCTGATCCGAATCCGATCCAAATCCGTGAAAATATGGTCCGAAGTAGTTGTAGAACTATTTCTATGGTAATTTATGCACTAGATCCGATTTCCGTTATCCGATTTCTTTCCGTCACGTAAAATGACGTATGCCAATAAGTGGCTCCTGAATTGCTTGGATTTGTATCAGAGATCGGATTATGCGATTTCGGTCGGAGTTTTCTAGATCCATATATTCACGGGTTCGGATCGGATTCGGATGGGACGTAGTGCGAAACCGCTCTAAGTGTATAAATAAATATAAGTGGACATTCCACACAACAACGTCTAGCCCCAAACTAAGCAAATACTGTACTATGGGATCCAGATGGTTGATGTTTTAAACAGAGTAAGAGTATATCGTTCTCACTCACACAATGCAAAATGGCGGATAATCTACGAGTATTGTTGTTTGGTTAAACGCGCTAATCTCAGGAACTACTGGTTCGAATTGAAATATTATTGTTGTGTTGTATAGTCCATTTATCGAGGAAGGCTATAGGCTAATAACATCACGCTACGACCTATAGGAGCGGAGAATCAATGAAAATGTTGCAAAAACGGGAAAAAATATATTACTTAAAACGCGCAGAGAAGAGAGAGATTCAGATTAGAGTGTATTTTCTTTTTCAGGCGATTACCATTTAGCAACATCGGCTCCATTTGTGAATCTGTACGTGAATATATCTAACATTATCGCTGTGTTAGAGGGAGAAAGTGGATTCAATAGTGACGGAACTATTGGGCCTTCAATTCTATTCAACTGCCATTACGATTCTGTGCCTTTTGCTATGGGTAAGAAAGTTCAACTTTGTTTACAGTTATAGTGAATTTTTCAATTACCTATGTGTAGGTTTTTACAGCTCTATATTAGGATTATACTACACCTATTGCCAAAGATATGATTGAACTAAAATTTGTTTCAATGCTTTTTGCATCTCTTTTCATTGGTATTAGAATGATAAGGATAGACTTTTTCATCAAGAGTTTTAAAATTAAGTGTTTTTTTGTAAATGTCTTATGTCTTGACGCTGTTACAGTTTTCATTTTTGCGGCTGTCAACATTTGACTTGTTTGTAAACCTGTGGTTAATATTCCAAAATCTATATCTCTATACATAAAAATGAATCCCTATTTCATTTGGTTACGGCATCACGCGTCAACGGTTGATCCAATTTCGCTTATTCCTTTTTTTTTTGAGTTTCTCATTTTTTTAGGTTTTTATATATCATAGTTAAGACAGGACAACGTCTGTCGGGTCAGCAAGTAAATAAACAAATAATAAAAATATGGATAACATATTTAGACAACTTTTACTTAAAAAATATTTTTGTCTGACTGTAAAGTCACGTTAATTACGTATAAAAATTATCTTTACGTATATGAAGGGGCTAGTCAGTGGCAGGAGATACTAAACAGCGCCATCTAGTGAGTAAACAAGTGATTCCCGCCAGGTGCGTCCGACAATGCCGTGTTCTGCGCCGCCATGATGGAAATATTGAACAAATTCTCCAGAAGAACGAAGAAGTTTAAGAATAATATTGTGTTCTTGTTCAATGGCGCTGAGGAAATGGGTCTATTGGTAATTATTATAATTATAGATATCATCAATTTATGTGTCATTAATGTGGTGAATAATAAATAAGTATATACTTACCTAAATATTGGTGGACATTTCGCACAACGCCATCTAGCCTCAAACTAAGCAAAGCTTGTACTACATAAAAAATAATAAATATGATCAGGATCACGACTGTAATCCCAGGGCTCGGTAGATAAGAGTATCTCCTCAGATCTTTAGTTACTTAGATCTTTTGGGGATATCTAAAGAGGGTAGTGAAAGACAAGTCCAAACATGACATTTGGCACATGCCCACATTTTGCACAGTTGTTACGTGACAGGTTGCAATCTCACCGCTTATAAGAATACTAACCTATGTCATACACCCTCGAATTTTTAGTTCTAGGGTATGCCGGTTTCCTCACGTTGTTTTCCTACACCGTTTAAAAGCACTGGCTTTGTGCACATACATAATACAATATCTGCATATACTTTGCTGTTTTGACGACACGTATACATTACTAGCTTCCGTTCGCGGCTTTGCTCGCGAGGTACCTACATAAAATATAGCCTATGTTACTCAGCGATAACGTAGCATTCTAATGGTGAAAGAATTTTTGAAATCGGACCAGTAGTTTTTGAGTTTATTCCTTACAAACAAAAATACAAAAATACAAAACTTTCCTCTTTATAATATTAGTATAGAAGTATAGATGATACTGCCAACGCCCATAAGTTAAGACAACTTACCATCACATGGGCCGTATGCCTGATGGGTTGTGTATCGTTGCAGGCGTCTCACGGGTTCCTGCAGCACCGCTGGGCCAAGGGGGTGACCTCGGTGGTGAATCTGGACGCAGCCGGCATGAACGGCAAGCCGAACGTCTTTCAGGTACATCATCATGATCAGACTTTGCACAAAAAAAAAAAAAAAAAAAATATGATCACGACTGTAATCCCCGGGCTCGGTAGATATCTCCTCAGATCTTTAGTTACTTAGATCTTTGACGATATCTAAAGGGGGTAGTCAGAGGTAAGTCCAAACATGACATTTGGTACATGCCCACATTTTGCACAGTAGTTAGTATTCCGTACGTGACAGGTTGCAAGCCCATCGCCGCTTATAAGAATACTAACCTATGACACATACCTTCGAATTTTTGGTTCTAGGGTATGCCGGTTTCCTCACGATGTTTTCCTTCACCGTTTAAGAGCACTGGCATTGCGCACATAAATTTTTCGAATGGAAAAACTCATTGGTGCACGACCAGGTTTGAACCCACGACCTTCGGATCGTGATGTGACTTTGCACACTGCTGGGTATTATGTATTATACTCTATAGTTTTATCATTGTTCTCACTGTCGTCATTGTTCGCAACCAACCAATTCTGGTTATTAGTTAATTTTAAATATGATGATGTGTGGACTTCGTGAAATAACTTATTATCAACCAATCTTTTATTCCAAATACTAAAAAGGACGGAAATATCTAGTACTTTTTAGCGGGAAAGTAGATAGATATTTCCGTCCTCTTCAGTATTTGTAATGGATTTCCGCAAAGTCACGCCTGAATCAATCATTTAATCTTTTATTCCTCCATTTTTATGCTCTCAGCTTGAAAGGCTCTAAAAAAGTTTTTTTTAAATAACGTACGGCTGAACGGATATAGATTAAAATTTGGCACAGATATACTTAGATTATAGTCTGAAATAGCACATATGCTACTTTTTATCCCGGAAAAATAAACGGTTCCCGTGGAATAGATTTGTTTATATTTGTCCCTTAAATATTTATTTTATTCTGTTTTTTAATATTTGTTGTTATAGCGGCAAAAGAAAATACATCATCTGTGAAAATTTCAACTGTCTAACTATCACGGGTCATGAGATACAGCCTCGTGACAAACGGACAGACAGCGGAGTCTTAGTAATAGGGTTCCGTTTTACCCTTTGGGTACGGAACCCTAAAAACCACAGAACTATTTGACTTTAGGCGAGACGACGTACCTTAATAAGTGCTTCGTAGAAACAAGGCAAATTTTTTTTGCAGGTAACAGACCCTCGTCTCCTGGAGGCCTACAGACGAGTGGTGAGCAGGCCCAACGCCCAGGGTCTGGGAGAGTTCCTGTTCTCATCAGGGATCATACCGTCGGACACCGACTTTAGGGTGTTCAGAGACTTTGGGGGTATTCAAGGTAAAGCTTCCAAAGATTTGGAGCCTTCGAAAATTTGTGTACGACCAGGTTTATCCTCTCAAACGGTGAAGGAAAACATCATTTGCGCACATACGTTTTTCGCATAGGAGGTACACAGCTGAATCAATTTGGAAAAAGTTGCCTTGAAAGTTGGAAAAGTTACTTTGAAAGATAGAAAAGTTGCCTTGAAATTTGGAAAAGTTGCCTTAAAAAGCTGGAAAAAATGTAAAAAAGCAAAGTGTTTTTTTATTTGATTTTTTTCCTTATTAGCTATTCTAGATTCTAAAATCTAGAATGTATCCTTATAATTCCAGGTATAGATATAGCGTTCACGAAATGGGGTCACGTGTACCACACACGCTACGACCACCCGGACTTGATCCGTGAAGGGGTTATCCAGAACGCGGGGAACATGCTGCTGGCGCTGGCGCAGGAGCTGGGGGACATGGAGGAACTGGAAACTAAGGTCACCTTCTTCTTCTGCTTTCTCCACGCTATCGTCTTTGGATTTTTAGTTCTAGGGATGCCGGTTTTTCTCACAGTTTAATAGCACTGGCATTGTGCACATAATTTTTGCAAATGGAAAACTCATTGGTGCAAGACCAAATTTGAACCCTCGACCTTTGGACCGTGAGGCAGGAGTGCTACCACTACACCACCGGGGCTCACTAACGCTAGTAATGAAAAAAAAAATGAAAAAATATTTATTTCACTAAAATAAAGTTAAGTTACACAATTTAGCAACGACCTCCACACTAGGCAAAGCCTGCATCGTGGAGACCAGTAATGAATGTACATGCATAGTGACGGACCACTAAAGTAAACATCTTAAAATAATAAATATAACAAATATGAACCAAAATAACAATGGTTATAAGCGTTTAAAATTAAAGTTATGAAATAGATTAGGAAGAATAACAATAAAATCCAAATCAGTTAATTAGTAGTTCGTCCCGAACTGAGATCTCGCGCGCGATGTCCACAATCCTCATTTGTATCCACGCCCTGAAGTGTTTGGACACACTTTATGTACTACATACATGTAGCCTGTGTCTATCTCTACGTAAGTTGGTCCTAATCACAAACTAATATTTAGCAGGTACTCATACCCGTGATAAGACGTCAGCGGTTTCGTTACTATAGAAAACTATCCATTCTAGAATAAAAATAAAAATCATTTTAGAATGTACATTTTTTTTTCAACTTCGGAACCTAATATCATTACAACCCCTTCACCGATTAAGCTCATATTATGCTTCTCAGCAAATCTACAGAATCTCTAGACCTTCAAAATTTCAGGCAAATTGGATCAACGGTTCTTAAGTTATGCTCTCAAACATACAAACATTATTATTACAAACATACAACGTCAAATAGCCCTACTTGTCACAGATTCTGTCGCTTCGCTCGCTCAATCATTTCCCGACCTTTCGATAGGTTTACACAGTCGTAGTCACGGGTTGACAGTAATAGAAAAATAGGTAACAAAAACGCGATAAATCGCCCTACTTGCCATTTGATCACCATTTTGTCGCTTCGCTCGCTCAATCATTGTAACTCCAGATAGCTGAGCCGTCCAGCGCGGTGTACTACGACTACCTGAACGTATTCGCGGTGACGTACTCGCTGCGCGCCGCGTACGCCGTGGACGTGGCCGTGGGACTCGGGGCCGCGCTCAGCATCGCCTATTACATCTGGCTGGTCGGACCTCGTGAGTTTTTACATCTAACCTAACTAACTGCTATTTATTCAATAAAAACATAAGAATCACTCCGAAGCGTGTATAGATACATGTAATCACTTACCTACCCTATCTAACCACCTTTCTACCCTTTCTAACCACCTATCTTCTCTATCTGACCACTTATCTACCCATCTAACCATCTATCTACTATACCTAACCACTTATCTACCAATCTAACCACCTATCTACCATATCTAACCATCTATCTATACTCTATCTAACCATCTATCTACCATACCTAACCACCTATCTACCCCATCTAACCTACTATCTACTATACCTAACAACCTATCTACTATACCTGACCACCTATCTACCCTATCTAACAACCTATCTAGCGTATCTAGCCCTCTATCTAGCCGCTAATAATCCCCATGTTTTGAGAATGACTCATGTATATTTTCCCCAGGATGGTCGACAGTTCAAGAGTTGCTGTTCGCAGTGCTGGGCCGCATCGCCGCGACGGTGACCGGCGTCGTCGTTGCGTTGATACTTGCCTCTATCATGATCGCTACCACTACACAGCTAAGGTTAGTTTGTTTGGTTGTCTCAGTGGCGCAGCGGGCGAGAGTCCGCCTGCGACGCAAGAGGTTGCGGGTTCGATTCCCGCCGCGGAACAAATTTGTGTACGATCTGCAAAAATTTGTTCCGTTGGTCTGGGTGTTTTCTATGTAGGTACCTATAATAAAAATATCTATCTATGTATATAATGTATTAAATATATCAGTTATCTAGTACCCACAACACAAGCTTTGAGTAGCTTACTTTGGGGCTAGATGATGCTGTGTGGATTGTCCAGCATTATTTATTTATTTATTTATTTCTTACTTTTCTTCAATGTACAGACACACCGGACTATACTGTTTTTTATATATATATTGCAGGTACCTATCTCAGCCGTGGATAGTAGTGCCTCTGTTCTGGCTGCCGTATCTGATCGGCGCAGTCGCCGCTTCCCAGGCGTATGACGGGTGGCGAACTAAGAAAGTTAGTTTCATCTTCTTACTAGCTTCCGCCCACGGCTTCGCCCGCGTGGTACCTTGAAAAACATAAACAAATCGTACATTTTTCCGGGATAAAATGTAGCCTATGTGTTCTTCCAGACTATAATCTATATCTGTGCCAAATTTCATCCAGATCCGTTCAGCCGTTTCAGCGTGAAAGAGTAACAAACATACATCCATGACATCCATCCATCCATCCATCCATCCATCCATCCATCCATCCATCCATCCATCCATCCATCCATACATTCTTACAAACTTTCGCGTTTATAATATTAGTAGGAGTATCCTACGCTATGCTTTGACATTTCAGAGCGGTCTGAACCGGTGTATCCGAGCCCTGCAGGCCATGGCTGCCACCCGGCTCCTCCTACTCCTGGTGCTCCTGGTGCTGCTCTGCATCAGCACCCTGGAAGCCACCAGATACCTGTTCACAGTACCTCTGTTCCTGTTGTCGGCCACGTCGCTCATATCGCTCACCGTCATACGATACGTGAGGCTGCAAGGTGAGAAATGTGCAAAAATGAACTAGTCCGCCATCTTGGATGTTCCGCCATATTGGAATTAGGATGACGTCACATCGCTAACTATGCATTGTCATCCAAAATAAGCGTGTATACCAAATTTCAGCTCAATCCGTACGATAACTGATTAAAATTCAATTGCAAGAATCCACGCGGACATACAATGCAAGATTGATAAAAGCTTGTAAAAAAGAACTTGTGAGAGCACTGGTGGTAGCTCCCTGCTTCACGATCCGAAGGTCGTGGGTTTAAACCTGGTCGTGCACCAATGAGTTTTTCCATTCGAAAAAATTATGTGCGCAATGCCAGTGCTCTTAAACGGTAAAGGAAAACATCGTGAGGAAACCGGCATACCCTAGAACCAACAATTCTAAAATTTGTATTATACAAGGCTTGCAACCTGTCACGTACGGAGTACTAACTTAACAACTGTGCAAAATGCGAGCATATGCCAAATATCATGTTTGGACGTGCTGGCTCTTTAGATATCCTCAAAGATCTAAGCAACTAGAGATCTGAGATGTCTACCGAGCCTGGGGGTGACAGTATGGGTGTTCCAGCATGGCAGCACCTGGTGTTGGAGGTGGTGCTGTCGACTCCATGCGCCATGCTGACCCTGGACCTGGCGCTCCGGTTAGATGCCATGATGCTGCCCATCATGGGCCGCTCGGCCTCCGACTCCCCGGACTACACGGTGGCTTTCATCAACATAGGGCTGGCCGCCTTGGTCGCTACCACTGTGGTATGTAGAATAGAATAGAATAGAATTGAATAGATTTTTATTCAGACACGGACACATACAGGAAAATAAAAGTAAATAAAAAAAACAAAACAAAGGTAAAACCAAACAAAATTAGATTAAGTAGGTAACACAGAAAGTAAAATAAAAATAAAAAAGATAAAAAATGTCTTTCCTGCACGCAAGTCGCGTGGCTGAATAGAACCAATCTCAACTTAATGCTACCACCAAATGTTAAAAAGGTAGCGCTGGGGCCTTACCACGAAGTCTTCCAGAACGATTCCGTAACGATTCCATTATAGAAACGTCACTACTTCCATACAATTTGCATAGGTCATGGTACGAAATAACAATGTAATACTAATTCGGTAATGTATTATGAATTCGTGGTAAAGCCCCTGGTTTTCAGATTGGACCTAACAGAAGTGTAGCTCCAATACATTATTATTAGTACCTGAATGACCGAGCTTTGCTCGTTTTTTTCTGGGGTAAACGACGTTTTCTATAATGAAACCTAGATCGATTTATTGTCCCCGAAACCCTCTGCATACTAAATTTCATGAAAATCGAGCCGTTTCCGAGATTCAGATTATATATACAGGGCGACGGCTACGTATCCTGAGCCGAAAGACGCGTCAATTATTTTGTCCATCGCAATGCGGCAGATTAAAAATTAAAAATGTAGTTGCCAAATAGCAGTATGAAAGTGTCCACGAGCTACAAGCAGAACTTCAAGACTAAATATTATTCTAAATATCCACCACAACTAGATCAAAAAATCGACAGCGAATAATCAAAAGAGTGTGACTTTGTATTCAACAGGAAGGGACTGATAAATTGACGAATTTTGTATTAAAAGTGTTAGAATTAATGGTCTTCCTTTTATTTCTGACACTATGTTATTTAGCAAAAAATAATCCTTATCATGAAGCCTTTCGATCGGTATCATAAAGCTACAGGGTGATTATTTTTCTCGTGTAACGGGTTCGATTCCCGGTTCAACCATGTCATTATTTATATATCTATGAATGCAGTTTATATTGTTTTTTTAAATTCAAATAATGTCTTCTTTCAATAAAATGTTCCATCTTCAATATTCAGGGTACTTTCCCTTCATGTGGCATAGCTGTGGGACGCCCTGTATATACAAGAATTGCTCTGACTCATTAACTAGAGATCTGAGGAGATATCTGCCGAGCCTGGGGATTACAATGTGAGTGTTTTATGTTTATTTTAATGTTTTTCATCACCGTTTCTCCAGTCCGGTATCGAGTTGCTGTTCTCCCGCCGGCGCCTGTGGCTCCCCCTGGCGGCGCTGCTGGCTGCCAGCCTGGTGGTCATGTTTATCCCATTCTCCCCTTTCCAAGACGACGGACCCTCCACGCAGAGACATCATTGGTTTGTATGTATTATTGTTTATTTCCAGGGGCCTTACTTACCACCGAGGGCGGATCCAGGGGGGGGTCATGGGCGCCATGACCCCCTCTCTGGGCTGGGTCCACGACCTAGGTGGGCTGGGTCCACGACCTAATATAGTTATATATAATAAGGATTATAACTTTTTGTGACTATGTGACCCCCCCTGGCACCAAAGCTGGATCCGCTCTTGCTTACCACAAGGTCTTACAAACAATAATGTTTCAGAAACGTAGCATTTCTGATTGTGACTGTGAGTGCAGCTCAGTTGGTAGTAGCTCCGCCTTCTGCGCTGTAGGTTGTGGGTTCGATCCCCAGGATAAACATTTGTGTGATGAACGCAGATGTTTGTTCTGTGTCTGGGTGTTACTATACATTCTATGTATGTATTTACAAAAAAAAAGTATTTAATTAATCTATCAGCTATAAAGCTTTGCTTAGTTTGGGACCATTACGTTTGCACCATTGATTTGCACCATTAATAGTACAGACGTGATTTAATCTCAGTTCGAGGCGAACTACTAGTTACTATTAAGATGTCAACAAAAAGAAAAAGGGCTCTGACGGAAGACCAGCGTTGGCTGCTAGCTCGCTAGCAACCAACCCATGCTGAAAGACCAGCGTTGGCTGCTAGCTCGCTAGCAGCCAACCCATGCTGAAAGACCAGCGTTGGCTGCTAGCTCGCTAGCAACCAACCCATGCTGAAAGACCAGCGTTGGCTGCTAGCTCGCTAGCAGCCAACCCATGCTGAAAGACCAGCGTTGGCTGCTAGCTCGCTAGCAACCAACCCATGCTGAAAGACCAGCGTTGGCTGCTAGCTCGCTAGCAGCCAACCCATGCTGAAAGACCAGCGTTGGCTGCTAGCTCGCTAGCAACCAACCCATGCTGAAAGACCAGCGTTGGCTGCTAGCTCGCTAGCAACCAACCCATGCTGAAAGACCAGCGTTGGCTGCTAGCTCGCTAGCAGCCAACCCATGCTGAAAGACCAGCGTTGGCTGCTAGCTCGCTAGCAACCAACCCATGCTGAAAGACCAGCGTTGGCTGCTAGCTCGCTAGCAACCAACCCATGCTGAAAGACCAGCGTTGGCTGCTAGCTCGCTAGCAACCAACCCATGCTGAAAGACCAGCGTTGGCTGCTAGCTCGCTAGCAACCAACCCATGCTGAGGCAGACGCCATTTTGTTTCTTTAGACTTTTTATGTTGTTTTTATAAGTTTTTTTTTTCTTATGTTAGTCTAATCGAACAAATAAAGTTATTTTATTCTTTATTCTTATTTTATTCTTATATTAACAGCCTAGGGCCTCACCACGAATTCAAAATACATTACCGAATTAATATTACATTGTTATTTCGTACGGTGAAGGAAAACTTCGCAAGGAAACCGGCATACCCTAAAACCAAAAATTCGAAGGTATGCGTCATAGGTTAGTATTCTTATAAGCGGCGATGGGCTTGCAACCTGTCACGTACAGAATACTAACTACTGTGTAAAATGTGGGCCTCTACCAAATGTCATGTTTGGACTTGCTTCTGACTACCCTCTTTAGATTTCCTCAAAGATTTAAGTAACTAAAAATCTGAGGAGATATCTACCGAGCCTGGGGATTACAGTCGTGATCATAATGATCTATCTATGTTATATTATCTATCTATATCTATACTAATATTATAAGGAGGAAAATTTGTTTTTTTTGTGTGTAACGAATAAACTCAAAAACTACTGGTCCGATTTCAAAAATTGTTTCACCGTTAGAATGCTACGTTATCCCTGAGTAACATAGGCTATATTTTATGCAGGTACCTCGCGAGCAAAGCCGCGAACGGAAGCTAGTATAATATATATTTCGTACATGACCTATGCAAATTTTATTGAAGTAGTGTTACTTCGTGACTTTTCTAAAACGGAATGATTACGGAATCGTTCTGAAAGACTTCGTAGTAAAGCCCCTGTTGTACGCCAAATCGCGCTATTTACCAAAGATTCCGGCTCGCTTCGCTCGTTCACGACTCCCTGCCCCCAGCACACGCAGGTGGTGTCCCACGACGCTAACCACCGCCCCGTGGAGGTCACCTCCGGCGTGGTGGTGCTGAAGGTGGATGCATACTCGCGCTCGTCCGTGGCTCCGCTCGTGGCACACCACACCGTCACGGAGTCCCACGCGTGCGCCTCCCGCGTGTACTGCGACCTGCCTCTCTACAGGACCACTTACGCTCGCCGACTGTGAGTTAGACCATAGGTCATCCAACGGATCTAGACATTCGTGAAGTTAGCCACAGGTGCGAGTTTGCGCATGTACAGTTCCTTCCCCCCCTCCTCATACCTCCAATTGCTCCCGAAAAACGATACTGCGCAGCTCTTGCAGCTAACTTCACGAATGCCTAGATTCGTTGAGCCAACTGTACCTGGATGACCGAGTTTTTTTGTAAATCGTGGTTTTTGGAAAATGAAACCTAGCTAGATCGATTTATCGCTCCCGAAAATCCACTGCATACTTTTCATGATAATATTTGCAGCCGTTTCCGAGATTCAAGGTCGTGGGTTCAAACTTGGTCGTACACCGATAAGTTTTTCTATTTGAAAAATGTATGTGCGCAATGCCGGTGCTCTTAAACGGTGAAGGAAAACATCGTGAGGAAGTATACGGCATACCTACCCTAGAACCAAAAATTCCGTAGGTGTGTGCCGTAAGTTAGTATTCTTATAAGCGGCGATGGGCTTGCAACCTGTCACGTACGGAATACTAACTAATGTGCAAAATGTGGGCATGTGTCAAATATCGTGCCCCAGACTCTTTAGATATCCTCAAAGATGTAAGTAACTTAACTAGAGATCTGAGGAGATATCTACCGAGCCTGGGGATTACAGTCGTGTGAGTGTTTTTTTAGTTGCAAAATCAACTTATTTTGAGTTTGATGTGTTTCAGAAACGAAGCGTTGTTCATAGACATGCCGGGGCCGGCCCCCCCCGCCCCGCCCGCCTCGCTCTCCGGGGCCCGGACCTGCGCGGGCGACACATGCACATACAGCTTTGTTATGATCGGTGAGTCCTATCTAACAAGACACGACCAGTGGCGGATTTACACATTTGCCGCCAGTAGGCTATTAAATTTAGTGTTTAGTAATTTATCATGTAAAATCGTTGGATTATTTGGTATAGGTGTATAGTATTAAAATATTGCAATTTTGTTAAATTTTTTCTCCGTGTATATTATAATTTTTATTTATTATTTTGTGTAAGGTAATAAGCCAAATTTGCCGCCCCCTAAAATTTGCCGCCCTAGGCTCCAGCCTACTCAGCCTGGTGATAAATCCACCACTGGACACGACTGTAATCCCCAGGCTCGGTAGATATCTCCTCAGTACGTCTACCTTGAGTTGTCAAATTGAGATCGGCTGACGTCACTACAGTAGTAATAGTACGTTACTATGATATCTGTCAAAATTGTTACTCATGGTGCCAAATTCTAAGCAAATGAATGAAGCGCAAACTACAGTCGCTGTAGTACGCTGTGACGTAGGATACTACGTGACGTTTTAGTACCCAACTATCCGCTAGAGGCGCCGTACAAGTTTTCATACATTTTTTTAACTAGTCGCTAGCGAGTGTAGATTGTGAAAACTCATGGTAGACCTACAGATCTCTAGTTACTTACATCTAAAGAGTCAGAGGCACGTCCAAACACGATATTTGGCACTAGCTGATGCCTGCGGCTTCGCCCGTGTAGATATCGGTTATCGCGACTGAAAAACTTGACAAATTATACACTAAAACTTTCCTAAAGAACCACTTTATCCATTGGTGAAAACAGCATGAAAATCTGTGCAGTCGTTTTTTAGTTTATCGCGAACAGACAGACAGACGCGGCGGAGGACTTTGTTTTTGAATGTGGATGGATACAGGGGCAGAGGTAGGCGAAGAAAATATGGATGGACTGTGTGAAAGATGATAAGAAATGGATGACATGGGTAAGAAAGGAGTGACTGAGATGACGAATGATAGAGGGAAATGGAAGATCTCATGTTGTGCCGACCACATAACGTGGAAAAAGGGCAGGAAGATGATGAGTATTAAATGATTGGTTTAAAGAATCTATACTAATATTATAAAGAGGAAAGATTTGATTGTTTGTTTGTTTGTTTGTATTGAATAGGCCCCGAAACTACTGAACCGATTTCAAAAATTCTTTCACCAATTTGTAGAGTGAACTTTCAGGATGAACATAGGCTATATTTTATGAAGGTACTTCGCGGGCGACGCCGCGAGCGGAAGCTAGTTTTATTATAAACAAAGAAAAACATTTTCACTATGTAACAACTTAAATAAATGTTATAAACGATTATACTCGTATATATATGATTTCAGGTGACCCCCATAACACGATAACTTTATGGCCCCGTGAGAACGTGAACGTGACGTCATGGTCGTTCAACTCGCCCGTGCTGCCGGCGGGCGAGCTACTCGCCCGCCCCTACTACACCATCGTCCACACGCTGGGCACGTATGAACGGAGCATAGCGCCCTATCGGTTCACTGTAACTTGCAATGTAAGTTTAAATCACTAGGGGCGATTTCGATCTAACTAGTATAATAAGAACTATCCTTGGAATAAATCTTATTTATCGAAGAGTAAACTGACATTTTACTTACATTTGAAATTACATTATTCTGAGAATAGTTATAAGTACCAAAAGTTGGTCGAATCCACTGTAATGGAAAAAGAAAGTTTTAGAAGATAAATGTCTGTGTATTATTTTAGAAGACAAATTTCTGCGTATTATTTAAGTAAGAAAATGTCTGCGTATTATTTACGAAGACAAATATCTGTCTCTGTGTATTGTTTTAAGAGACATGTCTGCGTATTGTTTTTTCATACAAAATTCAACCTCTCGCTGCATCTTCTTTATCACGAATGGAACTTCTGAAGCTGTCTTTCACCACACTGGTTCGAAAGACTAGTGGCTATATAAGAAGTACAATATATGGTAAATTTCGATATTAATGTAGGTAGATGATTATCATTAGGGTATATTATTAGGGTATATCCCTGTATTAACTTTTATATCTCAGAATGCCCCTCAAAATGAAAGAGGAACAAGACACATGGGCCTATGTCTACCTGCGGACACTTATACTGATGATGATACTTTATCTCCAGGTACCGCAGTCCATGCAGTCCGGGACTGCACTGGAGGTGTCTCACCACTCCCACAGGATCCACCACCCTGAAGACTTCACGCAAGGGTATAAGAACCTGCTGAACTCTGCGCCAAGATATTTCCATGTCGCCAGTTATTTGACATTTAGGAATAACTATTTATTTTAAAGCATATTTCTTATGCTGGCACTTTACACGGCTACTTGCGTATTTGGCAAAGTATTGGCCTTATAAAGACTTACAGGGAATATTAAGGGTCTTCTTCTTCTTCTTTAATTATGGAATTTGTCTCTTAGAGAACAATTTTGCCAGTGTCAAGTGTATTTATATTTAAGTATTGTCAACGTCACAGAGTCATAGTCAAGTTGTCAAGTCAATTTTAAACAAAAGATGGCTGTTTTGTTCAAAATTCTCTCGGGATTTCCTCCGATAGAATTTGAAGGGAACTATTCACTGTAATTCACATATTTTACACTCGCGTCAAGAACCCGGGCTTTATTGGCAAAATAATCACCAAAATTACGCAATAAAACTCAAAATAACACGAGAAAAAATATAAAAACCAGAGCGACGGGTCGTTTAGATGGAGAGAGTTTCTGGAACTGGTACGCTACTAGCAAGCAATAATCGCCAAGATTATTGTGTCATAATGTTTAGCCTACAGACAAGAACTAAATTCTCGCCTACGATTATGTCATACGAGATTCGCAAGCACTCGTAGTAGCGACTGGCACAAAAACTCTAAATACAATTATCGCTTTGTAGTTCTGTTTACACGGAGACAGATATATTCTATTGCGAGGCAATTGTCGCACAAAGGGCAAGGCGACAATCGTGAATGTTTACACGAAGAGACTTTTTTAATGTACTTTTCGATAATCGTACCTTCGATTCGAGAAACTCTCTCCATCTAAATGGCCTTTTAGGGTACTTACACGTTTTTATAATGTTAAAATAAGTAAAAATAAGTTATTTTTGTAAACTTAAAGATGTAGCAGCATACAATATCATGAACAATTTGTATTATTTATTTATTTATTCAAAACCTTGATTGTTTTTTTCCTAAAGATTTCAATACTGTCGAGAAATCTGTTGGATATAGTTAATTTGATGTGATGCTTGTAGAACGAATGTTAGGTGTGTATAATTATGATTTAACTGTAAGGAAAAGTTTTTATAAATAAAAAACAGTAATTACTAAAAAATAACTTTATTAATCAGAAAACATTTTGAAAAACATGTTTATGACTGTCTCAAATTATTTAATTTTCAATATTCCATAACATAATAATTATTGTCTAATCTTAAAAATGACAAGTTTTTAATAAATAAAAAACTATATTACTGAAAAAGATATTTTATTGATCATTAAAAATCAGTCTTTGTTTGGAAAACATTATCACAGTTAAATTCAATATTTTTCATAAATAATGATGTTATGAATCGTAATATTTTATACTAATGACGACTTACAAAAAATAACAAATATACAAAAAATATATTACATAATTATGTCTGGTTTAAACAAATAACAATAATACTTTGCAAACCTAAGCGACTGTTTGTTTAAACTCAGATTAACAAAACCTAGATAAAATTAGGTCATACATTTTACACAATATCGTTATTAGTACAAAATATTACTTTTTTCACATTTTATTGATTATTTTTGAAGTTTTCAAACTTCAATGTTACAAATATCTCAAAAACATAAATCAGGGACAACAGAAACACAATTTGAATTTTTCTTTGTTTATTGAGATCTGAGATTACCACGTCAAGGTAAAAAATAAAAACAATTATACAACTACACACTATTTTATTAGAAAATAACTACTACATTTTCATACTATGATAGGACACTACATGTACATTTTGGTACATACATTGAATAGCAAAAGGTTAGCTAAAGGCCAGCATCTACCGAAGCGATGAGTGAAGATTTAATCACGACTGTAATCTAAATTTTGGTAGACATCTCGAATCAGCCGTGACAACATTTTTGTTGTGTATTTATCTCATATTCGCAAGAGAAAGAGCGAGACAAAACAGTCGGCAAATTTTTGTCGTGGCGCTCATGTTAAGGCAAGGCGTCTATTTCGCAAAACAACGATATAATTGGACCCGAATGTTAATCGAAATCATTCGAATAAACAGTAATTTCGTTATCATATTCTAGATCTTTGAGGATGTATTAATAAATAATAATAAATAAATATATAATAAATAATGCTGGACAGTCCACACAGCATCATCTAGCCCCAAAGTAAGCTACTAAAAGCTTGTGTTATGGGTACTAGATAACTGATATATTTAATACATGATGTAGGTACATAGATAGATATTTTTTATTATACATACACACCCAGACCAACGGAACAAATTTCTGCAGATCGTACACAATTTTGTTCCGAGGCGGGAATCGAACCCGCAACCTCTTGCGTCGCAGGCGGACTCTTGCCCACTGCGCCACTGAGGTCGTATTAATGGGACTAATAAAGAGAAAGATTGGTTGATAATATGTTATTTCACGAAGGGTACATTTAAAATTATCTAATAGTTTACGAGATAACCAAAATCGTTTGTTGTGACAATGACGAAAGTGAGAACAATGACTAAACTCTTTATTAGAATGGTCCACGTCCAAACATTATATTTAACACATGCCGACGAAAAAAATTTCATTAAACAAACTTCGATTAAAAGACTGATTAATTGTTCTATACTCTCCGAATTAGTGGACACTCGCCCTTAGTCGCTTACCACGTTTTTATAGTACCCAACATAGAGGATAAATCGCCGAAAATTGCAAAACCAAGAAATTACTAGAAAACGGGAATCGAACCCACATTTCGCTTTTGAGTATTTTGTATTTTAAAATATGTTAGTGCCGGTTTCACTTTCACATAATAATTAAACATTTTTGAAAATGACATCTTTTGTTGTTACAGAAAGATTTACGAAATCACTTAAAATACCCAAAATAAATGCAAAAATATACTATTATATTCATTTAGTTTCCCTCGCATTTCGGTTTAGCATTTTGCTCGTGCTATTTCAGAATTAGAGGAAAAAAGCAATTACATATTTACATTTTAACCGTTTTCAAACTAGATAAAGATTTTACCAAATCGAAATATAGATTTCGATTTTAAGTGCGCTTTAGGGACTTGCACTTGACAAACATCTTCAAAGTTTTATCCGTGTTATCTGAGGGGCTACCATGAGTTCTCACAATCTACACTCGCTAGCGACTGTAGTTAAAAAAAATGTATGAAAACTTGTACAGCGCCTCTAGCGGATAGTTGGGTACTAAAACGTAACGTAGTTAACTATCCTACGTCACAGCGTACTGCAGCGACTGGTAGTTTGCGCTTCATTCATTTGCTTAGAACTTGGTACCATGAGTAACAATTTTGACAGATGTCATAGTAACGTACTATTACTACTGTAGTGACGTCAGCTGATCTAAATGTGACAACTCATGGTAGACGTACAGGCAATGAAAAACTGCTGTTTTACCGTTTTACCGACACAGCAACACTGCCGTGCTAAGGGGGACAGCCGTAAGCAACATTTTTTCTGAAATTGAGTTAGTACCATATTCGGAATCCTCGTGTCGAGATCTATAACTTTCTCTTTGACAGTTTTTTAAAATAAAGTCTCTAAAGGCTTTTTTCAGTTGAGCTAAGCGCCGTAACTACAATTTATTTTTTGGATTTCTTAAAATTACAGCCGTAAACGAACATTATCACTATCCTGCCCTAAACTTCTATAGATAAAACCACCAAACTGGTGGATAAAACTCATAGAGTGCTTACATTAATCGCATTAAAGACATAGATGCATTACACTAAGAATGCGAATTTCAATCTTTAAGTATTTTCTTACGTTAAGCGTGGTAACTATACATTACGGCGGTAAATGAAGTAACAATCACAGCCTTTAGCCCTTTTGATTCCTTAACATGACAGCCGTAAGTTGTGCAGTTACGGCGATTATGCTTTTAATAAAAGATTTCAATCACTATGTTTCTCTATCAAAAGCGCTTTAAAGAGTGTCCCTTACCTAAAGCGCGGTATGTGTGTTGCTTACGACGCTCATTGTAAGTATTCGTCTATAAAATAAAGCAGGCTTCTATAGCATAACGAGTATTTTGATGTTTTAATATAGTAATAATTGTAATCGGAGTTTAATTTTACAACGTATAAAAACTACATTATTTTCTTTATAAAACATTTTTTTCAGATTTAAAAAAAAGTTAATTCTGTAGACGCAATTGACAAAAACATTTTGAAAACTTTAAGCGCCATTTTCTCGAAACTAGTAGACATGCAATTACGGCTGTCACCCTTAGCACGGCAGAACACTAAAGCTACTTGACAATAGATGGCGTCGTTAAGTTAAAAAACAGAGTAAAGCTCGGTCATCCAGGTACTTTGAATTATGAAAGAAAAGGTTCAAAGACATGCCGGTTTCCGAATGATGTGTTCCGTCACCGTTCAAGAGCACAGGCAAGCTAAACAAGAAATGCAAGTAAAACTAAAAACAAGCTCTGAGTAATATCTATACTATGATTAGTTTACACCAAAAGATTATTATTATATAACGCAATAATTTCAAAAAAAAATATGATCACGACTGTAATCCCCGGGCTCGGTAGATATCTCCTCAGATCTTTAGATACTTAGATCTTTGAGGATATCTAAAGGGGGTAGTCAGAGGCAAGTCCAAACATGACATTTGGTACATGCCCACATTTTGCACAGTAGTTAGTATTCCGTACGTGACAGGTTGCAAGCCCATCGCCGCTTATAAGAATACTAACCTATGACACATACCTTCGAATTTTTGGTTCTAGGGTATGCCGGTTTCCTCACGATGTTTTCCTTCACCGTTTAAGAGCACTGGCATTGCGCACATAAATTTTTCGAATGGAAACACTCATTGGTGCACGACCAGGTTTGAACCCACGACCTACGGATCGTGAGGCAGGGGTGCTACCACTACACCACCAGCGCTCCCTATAATTAATAATAATTTCAACCTAACAAATTTAAAAGTCTAAGTAATATCAAAATTTAATCATTTCATACGAATATAAGCACTGTATGGAGCGTTTATATATACGGAGAAGTAAAGTGACATTAAGTATTGATTAGGCCAAACAAAAATGACACTATTGTCGTCACAGATGTCAGCGAAGACAAACGGACATCTACAACGACAATAGTGTTATTTTTGCATGGCCAGTTTGTCTTCACTGACATCTGTGACGACAATAGTGTCATTTTTGTTTGGCCAGTTTGTCTTCACTGACATCTGTGACGACAAGTGTCACTTTTGTTTGGCCAAATCAAAACTTAATGTCACTTTCCTCTTTCCTTAAATAAAAACGCTTTCTACAGTGTAAATGCAACTAGCATTTTCATATTTCTTTATTGAACACGTTAGTAACTCTCTATTCATTTATAATGTGATTCCAGTAATTTATAATTTGTTGAAAAATAAAGCTTTTTCCACAGCGATAAAAACTATAACAATATAACATTGGTGGTAATTCTGTTGTTTCGTTATACTAGCTAAAATTACCTAAATACGAAAGATCTTATTTTATTCACAACAGAGACTACATTAAAGTTAGAAGAGCATAATTTAAAATAAGCTTATTGATATATTTATTTATTATTGCATTGATTTGTCATATTATATTGCGCTAGTTGAGACTTAAGTTTAAAGTGAAGAGCGGAGTAGGTAGGTATTTAAATGTTGGCCATCAGGGAACGGAAAATACATGGAAGCATAGCTTTGAGCTAAAAAATGACCCCACATAAAATGTGGTCAATTATGCCAAAGAATTATATCAAAATAGTGTAAACAATATAAGATTGTTTGTATTTTAGGAAATTTTAGTTAGTGTAACGAAACAATAGAATCACCACCATTGGTAGGCATAGGCTTCTTATAATCAACCGATATATGTACATACAGCTATATAGGTCCAATTCGCCAAAAACATCTTACCTGCGTATTTAGTAAAAAATAATAGAATAATGCTAGCTAAAATATATCACTAACACCAATTAGGGTTTAATTTAGACCTAACATAAAGGACCATACCATAGACAGCTTAAAGAACTAAACCTTAACCCAATTAGATATATACATACTTAGGACTAATTTCACCATGCTCTGTTAATTAAACTAACAGTTTGTTAATCTCCTGTTAAAGTTTTTTTTTTGCATCACCATGTCCCGACAAAGAATTATCTTCCGTAAAATGAAATGATGTACAATAGATAAAGATACTTTAACTTTCGTGTTAATTTTGATGCCCGATCAGGTAATGCTTTGATAACAAAAGTTTGGTGAAATAGGACCTAAGACGTATAAAGCAGAATTGCTACAATGTCCCTATGAATTTATTTAGTAAAATTGCCTATTTCGACTTTGCTATTTTCTAACAAACTAGCTATTTCACAAAATGCTATAATAAACCCTCGTTTACACTCATAAACATGTTTGATACAAGTTTACTACAAAACTTGTAAGTCATAATAAACTAGTATTGACATTTTTTTCTACTATCTATAAGTTTACGAAAAAAATGACAGTTCGCAATTTTCTGCATGTTTTGTAGTATGTATACTTATCTCATTTGTTTTAGGTGTAAACAATAAATGAAAACAGTGAATACATAATGCAAAATATACGTTTGTGTTAACGTGGTGAGAAATCAACCTAATACATAAGTAAAAAATTCACTAATCTAAATGTTAAAAAGTATATGAAATAGTTTACATAGTTATGTATATTATTTCTAAGACACATACAGGATGTTACCAGACTACTTCCAAAAACTTCAGGGGGTTAAAGTGCCCATCAATATAAACAACTTTTTCTAAGAAACCAATACTGTGAGCGCGAAAAGAAGCAACAGAAGAAAGAAGCAACAGCTGTTTCATACATTTAGCCAAGTAGGTATTGAACTTTTGCATGAAACAGCTGTTTTGTTTCACGCTCACAGTGTTGGTTTCTTAGAAAAAGTTGTTAATATTGATGGGCACTTTAACCCCCTGAAGTTTTCGGAAGTAGTCTGGTAAGTTTTTTATGTTTGTATGTTTTTTTTACAGAAATATCGACTAAAAATGTTTAGTTCGCTGAACCAATGGTTGTTTTTCGGGCACAATTCCTTTAATTGTTGAAACTATCATGGTTTTAAACATAATTTTTCCTTAAAATGAGATTTACTATAATATATGTGTTTTATATGGGAAAGAAATAAACCCACATTATGGTAAATACCTCGTTTTAAGTGTTTTTTTTTCTTCAAATACTTACTAAAACTTCTAATTCAGAAATTTAAATATACGTATCAACAACTATAATATGTACCTTACATGAGTAATATAATGTAAAATACAATGCATTTTTGAGTTAGTATTGTACTTAGTGTTTGGTACTCCAGTACTTATATTATATGGTTATAAATTGTATTCAAAGTTTTATCCAAGTTACTAGTTACAAGTTAGTTTTTACTTAAACCATGTTTATAGAAATTTTGTCGTAAATATTCTAAATTGAAAATTTGATTAACTTTAAAAAAATGTCCTAATGTGAGATTATTTAAAATTTGAACATTAAAATATTTTAATACTTATTACAAAGGCAATGTTAGTTTAATAGTGAATACAAATTTGTAATAGGCTATAGCTACAGTTAGGATGCTAAGTTTATACATTTCAAAGTGCGTGTATACTTACTTTACATAGTTTTAAATATAAATATAAAGAAACATAGTCCTCACTAAGAGACACTCCACGATTAACCACTGGTCACAGGGAATTGAAATTTTGAGAGTGTATTCCTTTAAGCATAGAGACTAAGACTAAGATAATAATTTCTCAAATGGAACCTCTATAAGGTTTAGCGGAGATGAAAATTTGAGTTAACATTATGCGTAATTTTGTTTTTAAAAAGAAATATTATGTCTTTAACTTTTGATCCAATTGTTCTAGTTATAGTTAAAAAACAAAACTATTTCTACGAATTTAAAATATTACATACATTTCCCCCTAAATTGTACGAAAGTTGCGTTCAGCATTTTTGAACGAAAACAAATCAAATTTAAAAGTATAAAAAGTAACACACTACAAAAGCTTAGTCATACATAACTCTACGTTTTCAAAAACAATTTGAACATAAAATAACAATATTATTATTAATATTAAATAATATTAAAAACTATGTTTTGTAACATAACACAAATGTTATTGTTCTCTAATAAAATACAAATGTTAATGTTCTGTAACATAATACCAATGTTAATGCTTCGTAACATAATACAAAGTTATTTTTCTGTAACAAAATACAAATGTTATTGTTCTCTAACAAAATACAAACGTTAATGTTCTGTAACAAAATACATATGTGAATGTTCTGTAACATAATATTATGTTAATTAATGTTCCCTAACATAATACAAATGTTAATGTTCCGTAACAAAATACAAATGTTAATGTTCTGTAACATGTAACAAATGTTACTGCAAAGTGACAGTCAGTCTGCTGGCGGCGACCATTTTGCTATTGAATTTCTTCTTGAAGGTCTCCGCGGCTGCGCTGTTTTTGAAGGTAATTTTAGCGCTGCGCTCTTCCTTGTCCAAAATTAAATTCTGCAAAATATCCCATGCTGTTGTCACATCTGTTTTATTAACTTATCTACGAGTATAACTACCTTAGCACACACACGTCTTACAACTAGATAAAAATGCATATACTATAAAAAAACTAACAAGATCACGACTGTAATCCCCAGGGTCGGTAGACATCTCCTCAGATCTTCAGTTACTCAGATTTTTGAGGGCTCGGTAAATTTCTCCTCAGATCTTAAGTTACTTAGATCTTTGAGGATGTCTATGGGGTTAGTCAGGGGCACATCAAAACATAATGTTTGACACAGACGTTTTGCACAGTAATTATCATTATAACAATAAAATATCACAGTTGATAATACTGTTACAGACATTAATTTATAAATAATTATTATACAGTAGCGTATTTGCCATGCAGCGAAACGTTAGTCACTTAATAATAATAACGATAATTATTAATTATTATTATTATTATTATACAAAAAGTACATGGAACTATAGGAAAAGCACGTAAAATACCGTTGTAAGATATTATGGTATAATTAGTGCTTTTCAAAAGATTTTACAATATAGAGTAAACAAATTTAAGTATTAAATACCAGTTTTGTAACCATACTATCAAACATATTACAAAATAATTATACATACACACCATTAATCTTATTAATAGGTACAACAGTTTTTCTCGAGGTAGATACATACCTACTTATTATGAAAATATCAGTTTAAATTGGTAATTCTGAAAATATAAAGTAATATAACAAAACGTCTATATACAAAAATAATTTTGCTATATCAAAAAAGTTAATAAGAAATATTAAGAACCCTATATATTACTCAAGTAGATAATGTGGAAGAAAATAAAATAAATAGACCAGTGAACTTACAGAAAATTGAATGAAAAGGACCACATATTGTTGACCGATACTTATCATAAACATTCACTCATTCAATGAATGAATGATATAATAATAAAAAGATTGGAAATAATATACAGGTCATACTTGTAATTCTGTCAGTAGTGATTACTTGTTTAACTAGATACTTGCTGGTCACCCTGTAGGTCAATTTGTGATCAAGTTTTACTGGCTTTGTGAGTGAGTGATAGTTATTAATATAGTGGGTTCCTATTAAATCTTGCGATTGATTCATTGCATCTATAAGCAAGAATGAAATATCTTCACAAAGTTTCAAAATAACTTTGTTTTTAGAATAATATAATATTATAGATAAGTATCAAAGAATTTTCAATATCAGTATTGTATAAATATTCTTGTTCATTCATTTTGAATTATTTAGTAGTGAACGAACTAACAAAATGCTCTTTTGTTATTTTAAAAGGACGTATATGTTTAGACTTAATCCCCACCAACCAAGATAAAAATTTAAGTGGGGAAACCGCCAATAAACCGATCCGTGGTCTCTGCCCCTGCCTACCCTTCTGGTAAGTTCTCTTGTTTGACCAATAGGGACTGAAGAAAAATTATTTGATACCTAATCCACCTATGTCTACATCACCGTGTAATAAAAATATATTTACATAAATAAATACAACACAGATTTCAATTTATATCACAGTAGAGTTTTGAATAATTGTTTGGTGTTTCGAATGTTTAAAAAACTAATTAACTAGCTGACCTGAAATTACCCTTTGAAATAAAAAAAAAAAAGATAAAACACAGTAAATTAACTCTAGTTTTTCGGGCATTTTCCATTTTTCTGTCCCTTAATTCCTTATTCGGATTATAACGAACATTACAAATTAAAAATAGCTATGAACACTTTTTAATAGGCAAGCTTATCATAGGCATATTTCTTTCTAGATTATATTTATATAAAATACGTCTCATCTGGTTATCAGATCGGTGAAGGTCGTTCTTCCACGTCTCCTCTACTACAAGGAGAGTTTTTGCCATCACCCACCAGACCGCCATTTTTGATTACTTAACAGAAAAGTATTTTTATTCTGAACCTAAAAACAGAGTGTGAGGTAACAACAAATCGAATCGAACTTGTACGGAACAGTATTTGGTCGTATCGAGCCGGATCGTAGAATAAAAATACTTATATTTCGAGATCGACCATGCCGGTCACCACGAGGTCAAAAGAAGAAAAGCAATCTCTAGAGCCGGTGCCCCCGGAAATACCGTTTGTGATTACACATGGCACAAATAAATCGAGGTCAGTATAGGTCATCCAACGGATCTAGGCATTCGTGAAGTTAGCCACAGGTGCGAGTTTGCGCATGTTAGAATTGTTTAGTTTAGTTTTGCATCCCTAGATGGCAGGGTAATGCAAAATAGAACGCGCTATAGTTGCGTTTTAGAAATTCTATATATGTTATGTAATTTTTATTGTTATTTGTCTTCCTTTAAAACATCACAGCTACTTATACATAAACTGTGGTTTGATTTGGTAGAGCTTATAGCTCTTGCGGCTAACTTCACGGTTGCCTAGATTCGTTGAGCCAACTATACACACGTCTAATTCTCAACAGAAACGACAGAGCAGTGTGAAGGTTAGTCGGGCGCGGAATATAGCACGTGCCAAACTGGAAGAGGCACGTGCGGCGACCATACTGGCCGAGGCGGAAAATGCGAGAATTCTAATTCGCATGCTAAGCGCTGAGAGTTCCGAAGAGAAGTTCGAATTAATCCCGAATAAAACGAAGGAAGTACAGAGATGGCTCGACTCTCAACCAGTTAAACCTGAAACTCCATCACCATGTGCTGCGACCCAACCTCAAACCATCAAAGAAGTCTCTTTATTCTGGATCAAAGCCCATGCTGGAGGGAAATGAGAGAGCGGATCTGTTGGAGAAGGAGGCTGCGATAAACAGCAAGCGACGACCTGACTACGATCGTTGCCCGGTTTCATTCGTCAAGCGACAGATTCGTCTGGAATCGCTGGGCGAATGGAACCGGAGGTATAAGGAGCGCACGACAGCCAGCACAATAAAACTGTTTTCCCCCGACGCTGTTCAGGCCTATCACGTAGTTAGGAAATTTGAACCCACTAGCATCATGAATGACGCAGATACTTACGGGGCACGGGGTTCTCCGAATGCCTGAATTGCTTCAAGTGTAAGGAGAGCCCATCGTGCATCTGTGATCCTAGCGTCAGCGAGACGGTGCCAAACATAATCGATTACCCCGTGTTTTCGCTAAAGAGGTACGATGCTGAGCAAGTTCTCAAGTTAAAACTGACCCCTGACAACCTTAACGAGTTAATAAGCGGAAAAGATACCAGAGAGAATTTATAATATTTTGCTTTTTTTGTAACTAGCATAGACCCAATTGACCACCCTAGACCCAATTGAGGGTACGATAAGAACTGTAACCCACGCCCGTAGATAGAAATAAAAGGAAAACAGACTTTGATTCATCACACGTCAAAGGAACGAGAATAAAAAAAAACCTCAAATCATCGACGTGTCAGAACTTGCTGCAGCTTTGACTCAGGCTGTCCGGACTACCACACAACGGCCACCTAAATTCATACAAGAGCTGCCCTACTTCAACTGTAACAGCGGTGAGTGACTTTCATTCAAAGCATCATCTATATATCTATATAAGAGCTTGACCTGACTGACTGACTGACTGACTGCTTCATCATCGCCGAGCCGAAACCGCTGAAGCTAGAAAGCTGAAATTTGAAAGGTGGTTTCCTTTTATAACAAAACTACCCACTAAGGCGGGATTTTAGGAAATTCCACCTCTAAGAGGGTGAAAAAGGGTGAAAACGTTAGTATGAAACTTTTTAACGCGTGGAGCGATTTTCATGAAACTTTGTTTGTGTACTGTGAATGCAAAATAAATGGACACGTGTTTCAGGATTTTTCAATATAATCATAAAAAAGGGGTCAAATTTGGGGTCAAGGTTTGTATGGGAAATTTTAAACGGGTGGTGCGATTGGTTTGAAACTTTGTGTACTGTACCTAAACGCAAAATGAATGGACACGTGTTTCAGGATTTTTCAATATAACCTTTAAAAAGGGGTCAAATGTGGGGTCAATGTTTGTATGGGAACTTTTTAATGGGTGGTGCGATTGGTCTGAAACTTTGTTTCGCGTTTCAGGATTTTTCAAAGTTACTCTAAAAAAGGGGTCAAATGGGGGATCAAGGTTTGTATTGGAACCTTTTAACGGGTGGTGCAATTGCACCACCCGTTAAAAGTTTCAGACAAAGTTTCAGACCAATTGGTCTGAAACTTTGTTTTGCGTTTCAGGTTTTTTTAATATAACTCTAAAAAAAGGCGTCAAATGGTGGGATTTTTTAATGGGTTTTGTGATGTGTTTGAAACTCAGTTTAGATACTTTAAGCGAACGAAGTCGCGGGTGGGACAGCTAGTAATTTATATAGAGACACTAATAACTATTTCAATAGCAGCTCAGTCACTGTTCATAGCGGAGATGGATCCGGATGATGTCATGAAACATCTAGAGGTGAGATTTGGCTGTGCTGATGCGCTTGTTATATCAGAGGTAGAAACATCTTGAGATGAGATTGGGCAAGCTTTTCCAAGTTGTTTAGTACCTATGTATATTAATTTTAACCTGCTTTTTTTTTCTTTCATCCCCTATTCCCTTTGTTTTTTTACCCCCTTGAGGGTAAAATTTATACAAACTTGTCATTTTTATTTATATCTAAAATAATCAACAGCCTAAAAATTAAATTTCAAGCTTTTAGCTTTAAAAATGACGATAGGTACTTCCATACAACCTTTTATCCCGAACATATACGGTTCCCGGGGTATAGATGTGTTTTGTTTTTCAATGTAACATGCGGGCGAAGCGGCTGGCGGAAGCAAGTTTAAAATAAAGTATCCAGTCAATCAGTCAGTTTAAGCTCTTACATACATACATAGATTAACCCTCCGACCATCTCCGCTTTGGTCGAAACCCGGCTTAAATGTATACTAATATTATAAAGAGGAAAGTTTAGTATTTTTGTTTGTAACGAATAAACTCAAAAAGTACTGGACCGATTTCAAAAAATCTTTTACCATTAGAATGCTACATTATCCCTGAGTAACATAGGCTATATTTTATGTAGGTACAACGCGAGCAAAGCCGCGAGCGGAAGCTAGTTCGATATAAACTCGTCCAATATTACAAAAATGTTCGGAAAGACGGACTCGGGAGTTATTTCTCGAATCGTCTCCATCATCCTCCTGCTAAATTTTAATATTTATTTACATGTATTACTGTATTAAATTCCCATTAATGTTAAATTTTAGGTTTAACGTTATATTATTAAGGTCATTTTTGTTGTTAGCGCGCCTTCTGTATTTTTCCTACTTTACTTTGGTCAGCAGGTAGAAAATGCCTTTGGCATTATGCTCGCCATTTGTGCATATTTATGTATTTTGTGTGCAATAAAGAATTTAAATAATAATAATACAAAATAGTCAACAACATTCGAAGCACCAAACGCAACCTTACAAAGTAACATTACCTGAACTTCGCCTGCCAAAGTCTTGAGGCGCGTGTCCGTCATACCGTGCGGCAAGTTGTCCACCACAGCGACATTCCCTACATGCTCATCCAGAAGCTCTTCATCATCAGAGCTGGAGTCGTACTCGATTTCCGGTTCGTTTTTTATGACGATGCGATTACTCTCTTTCTCTGTTCTGTCTCTCTCTCCGATGGTGCGGACGGCGCGGCTGATTATGCCGGGGTTGGGTTTGGAAGGGTCGTTGGTGATTTCGATGCGGGAAAACACCGATTTGGTGTCCTTGCTCGTCTTGCGCTGGATGATCACGCGCCGGTTCGAGAACGCGGGGCCTTTATCGCTTTTCTCCGCTTTATCTTTATCAAGCTGTTATTTGAGAAACAAAAATACTTATTTAGGTTACCTATAAGACTAACTCTAGTAGATAAGTAGGTAGTGTAGGTACATCATAATAAAGAAAGAAAAAGTAAATTTCATCTCAATCGGTTGAGTATAATCATCATCATCATCATCATTGGCAGCTCAAATAATGGCCCACTGCTGGGTATAAGCCTCCTCCCTTAATATATAATTATTAATATTAATATAGTATAATAGCGGCTTTAAAATTAATTTGCAAGATTTAACTCAAACAAACATACAAACATTGCAAATAAACTATTATTCATTCATCATCTTCCTGCCCTTATCCCACGTTATGTGTGGTCGGCACAACATGTGATCTTCTTCCATTTCTCTCTGTCATTCGTCATTTCAGTACTCACTCCTTTCTTACCCATGTCGTCTTTCACACAGTCCATCCATCTTTTCTTTGGCCTACCTCTACCCCTGTATCCATCTACATTCATACCTAACACTCTCCTCGTCACATGACATTCATCTCTTCTCATAACATGTCCATACCACGCTAACCTATTACTCCTCATCTTTTCTGTCACCGGTGCCACTTTCAGACTTCCTCTGATATACTCATTCCTTATTTTATCCATCCTTGTCACTCCACACATCCATCTCAACATTCGCATCTCCGCCGCATGCACTCTTTTTTCGTCCGTTAATACGTTAACGTATTAACGGACGAAAAAAGTTAACGTAATAATAAACTATTATTCATTGAAAAATAAAAAAAAACGCAACGGTTAGTAATGAAAAAAAGCTTTTTACAGCCGCCATAAAAAAATAAATAAAATAAATAAATAATGCTGGACAATCCACACAGCATCATCTAGCCCCAAAGTAAGCTACTCAAAGCTTGTGTTATGGGTACTAGATAACTGATATATTTAATACATTATATACATAGATAGATATTTTTTATTATACATAGAAAACACCCAGACCAACGGAACAAATTTCTGCATATCATACACAAATTTGTTCCGAGGCGGGAATTGAACCCGCAACCTCTTGCGTCGCAGGTGGACTCTCGCCCGCTGCGCCACAGAGGTCGCCATAATATTGTATTTCTTGACTTACATTTAACTTAGGTCACTCTGGTGTTCCAGACAAACCCAACGACACCTCATTTGTCAAAAACGGTTTAGCCGCACAGAGTACAGCGACAGGAACTCGCATACATACAAACATACACTCCAAACACAATATATTATCCTCCTTTTTCGTAAGACGAAATGAAATAATGTAATTTCTAATAGCACTACAAACTATTTATAGTGATTTTCAACGAGTTACTAAAGGTGCTCCCACACTGCTGTTACAAAATGTTTATAAACATTTTTGAACACTAAAACATTTACTAACAAATGTTGTCAATTCTTACATTTTGTTAGGAACTGTTATATGTTATAAGTGCTCCTACACTGATGGAAAGTAAGAATACCCCGCCGTCACCTGTATAAAATGTTTACAAACAAAATTTTGTTCAAAAATGTTAATTAACATTTACTAACATGAAAACATTTTTTGACTTTGGTGATTAAATGTTAGCTAACAAATGTTTACTAACGTTACTTAACATTCTATAACAGCAGTGTGGGAGCACCTTAACTTAAACAGTGTGATAAGAGAACGTTGTGGAGTGAAAGAAGACGTAGTGATGAAAATTGAGAAGGGTATGCTAAGATGGTTTGGGCATGTAGAAAGGATGGATGAAAGGAGATTGACGAAACAGTTGTATAAGGAGAGTGTGAATGGGACAGTTGGAAGGGGAAGACCTCGGCGGACGTACCTCGAGCACATTGGGGACGTTTTAGAGAAAGGCCAGGTCCAGAGTACCCTAAACCGACGCGCATGTATGAAGAATGTAATGAGAGTGAATGAAGCAAAAGAAGTATGTCAGGATCGTAGCAAGTGGAGATCCGTGGTCTCTGCCTACCCCGTCGGGAAACAGGATTGTATGTATGTATGTACTAACCTTTGTTAAGTCTTTATTTTCGAAAATGATCCTCTGCCTGGACCTTTTAGATGCCAATTCGTTTTTTGCTTTGTTCTGAAAATTGCAAAATGGTTAATATCATAATCACAGCTACTATTAGCTCACAGCTCAATTGGTATTATATTGATGATGGGAACTCATGGCCCGATGTCGCTCCGCCCTCCGACAGCTAACCAATGTGCAATGTCAACGCTGTCCATTTGTTTTGATGTTATTACTAGCTGGTGCTGGTAAGAGCGCTGGTGGAGTAGTGGTAGCACCCCTGCCTCACGATCCGTAGGTCGTGGGTTCAAACCTGGTCGTGCACCAATGAGTTTTTCCATTCGAAAAAATTATGTGCGCAATGCCAGTGCTCTTAAACGGTGAAGGAAAACATCATGAGGAAACCGGCATACCCTAGAACCAAAAAAATCGAAGGTATGTGTCATAGGTTAGTATTCTTATAAGCGGCGATGGACTTGCAACCTGTCACGTACGGAATACTAACTACTGTGCAAAATGTGGGCATGTACCAAATGTCATGTTTGGACTTGCCTCTGACTACCCCCTTTAGATATCCTCAAAGATCTAAGTAACTAAAGATCTGAGGAGATATCTACCGAGCCTGGGGATCACAGTCGTGATCATTTTTTTTTTTACTAGCTGATGCCCGCAGCTTCGCCCGCGTGAATGTCGATTATCGCGACTTTTCATACAAACTTTCATCCCCTATTTTATCCCCTTTGGGGTTGAATTAATCAAAATCCTTTCTTAGCGGATGCCTACGTCATAACATCTACCTGCATGCCAAATTTCAGCCCGATCCGTCCAGTGGTTTGGGCTGGGCGTTGATAGATCACTATGTCAGTCAGTCAGTCAGTCACCTTTGAGTTATATATATTTAGATTATCTCGATTACAATTTTTGCAAGGACCATACAAAGCGCTAGGACCGAGACGAGTTCCTTGCCTGTTCTTCTCGTACTTGGGTTAGTTTGGAACTGGCACTAGATTCACTCCATATAAGAAGTTTCAAAGTGATCCGAGTGATTTCATTGAATTTTGAGTACGCGCGAGGAAGTTGGTAACACCAATATTAATGAATGTATCCACACCTTAACCGCTTTCCTTTTGGTGGTGGCAGCCTGCTCCCCCTTGGGGGCGGGGGCGCGGCGCGGCTCGGGCGGACTCTGCTCTGTGGACATCACATAAATAAATAAATAAATCTTATATATAAAAATGAATTGCTTGTTCGTTAGTCTCGCAAAAACTCGAGAACGGCTAAACGGATTTATCTTATCTTGGTCTTGAAATGTTCGTGGAGGTCTAGGGAAGGTTTAAAGGGTAAGAAAAATTCGAATAACTGCCGGGAAAACTCTAAAAATAGCCCTTTTCTATTTCCCATACAAACGTTTTCTAAATAAATACGAAGTCTGCCGGGTCAGCTAGTAAATAAATAATGCTGGTCAATCCACACAGCATCATCTAGCCCCAAAGTAAGCTACGACGAGGCCACTACCACTACGCCACCAGTGCTCTCAACAACACCAGTTCTGGGGCCTTACCACGAACTCTTCCATAACGATTTCGTAAGGGTGTTACCAGACCAATCGATCGATCGTCGATCGACGGCATCGATCGATGGTAGAGTGGAATAATCGACGTCGATCGATAGTTTCTACCAGTCGATCAACATCGATCGACGTTGATCGATGCCATCGACCGGCAATCGATCGATTGGTTAGTCGAACAGTATCTGTCGATCAATTGAAGTTACTAGACCAGTCGATCAACTTCGATCGATGCCGTCGATCGACGATCGATCGATTGGTCTGGTAACCCTTACGATTCCGTTTTAATGTAACACTACTTCCATACAATTTGTATAGGTCATGGTACGAAATAACAATGTAAAACTAATTCGGTAATGTATTATGAATTCGTGGTAAGGCCCCTGCTGTTAAAACAATAAAATGGTTACCCTTCTTCTTCTTGTCGTCCCGTTCCTCAGTGAAGGTGATCTTCTGTCGCTGCGGTTTCTTCACGTCGGCGGCTTTCGGCGGCAGTTTGGTGCGCAGGTCGGTCATCGGCTTCGGTTTGGGAGGGTCAGGCCTGTTCAAACAATGTCTATTAATGAAAATTAAAGACCCCCCGACATCTAAATCATTACCCTAACATGTCATATTTAAGTCATGGTTACCTTACCATATAATAATAATGATAATAACTTTATTTGGTTCAACAAATGCAAAGGTACAGTATGGTCTTATATTACCCATAGTTAATAAGAAAGTATAGTACAGTAGTATCATCATCATCTTCCTGCCCTTATCCCACGTTATGTGGTCGGCACAACATGTGATCTTCTTCCATTTCCCTCTGTCATTCGTCATCTCAGTACTCGCTCCTTTCTTACCCATGTCATCTTTCACACAGTCGATCCATCTTTTCTTTGGCCTACCTCTACCCCTGTATCCATCTACATTCATACCTAACACTCTCCTCGTCACATGACATTCATCTCTTCTCATAACATGTCCATACCACGCTAACCTATTACTCCTCATCTTTTCTGTCACCGGTGCCACTTTCAGACTTCCTCTGATATACTCATTCCTTATTTTATCCATCCTTGTCACTCCACACATCCATCTCAACATTCGCATCTCCGCCGTTTATTATATTTCATCTCATATTCTCATTGACATAGAATAAATAACCACTTTTAATATTTGCATACCTGCTTGCGGGTTGAATACATTGGACATTACTCTAGTTATAAGACCTGACATGTTACCATTATTAATGTATTTGGCAAATAAATAATTTGATTTGATTTGATTTGATTTGATTTAGAATGCTACATTATTCCTGAGTAACATAGGCTATATTTTATGTAGGTACCTCGCGAGCAAAGCCGCGAACGGAAGCTAGTCGCAAATAAACTTACTTGCTAGGTTTGACTTTCTCCTCCCGCTTGGTGAGGATATCCTCATCATCAGACAGGATGCCGTCGATGTCTCCCAGGATCAACTCCAGCTCGTCATCGCTCGCCAGGGGGGGAGACTCCGCGCGCGGCGCCGGGGGAGGGGGGGTCAGCTCCTCTGTAAGTCAACCATTTATTTAAAACCAGGGGATTTACAAGCAACGATTTGTTTAAAACCAGGGGCTTACCACAAGCTCTTCAAGCAATATCAAAGTAATATAACTCTGATATTTCGTACCATGACCTATATAAAATTGTACTGGGGCCTTACCACGAAGTCTTACAGAACGATTCCGTAACGATTCGATTATAGAAACGTCACTACTTCCATACAATTTGTATATTGACATGTTAGTAAATGTTTATTTTATCTGTTCCTCTATAACGCATTGGATAATTATTATCTGTTATGATATTTTTTTGAGTTTAATAAACTGAATTTGAATTTAATTTGACAATTTGCATAGGTCATGGTATGAAATAACAATGTAATACTAATTAGGTAATGTATTATGAATTCGTGGTGAGGCTCCAGGAGATTTACCACAAACGCTTCGAGCAATATCAAAGTAATCTCACTTTGATATTTCGTACAATGAGCTATAAAAAATGTACTCAAGTAGTATCATTTGCAGCTTGAAGCTTTGAGGTTTTCACTAGCTATTGCCCACGACTTTGTCCGCATGTAATTCGTTTTCATCCAACAAATTAAAATCATGAAAATCGGCCCAGTCGTTTTAGAGTTATAAGTGTTCAAACAAACCCGACTTAGTTATATATATATTATATTGAACGATGATGGTTTGTAAGGGCTTATGGTAAGGCCCCCATGAAGCTTTATCTTTATCTGGATCTAGGTTAGACTTAAGTGGTGTGGCGGTCGAGTATCCAGAGAAGCGAGAGATGTGGGTTCGATACCTAGTGGGACTTCTTCAAAAACTTCGACTAAGTTTCGCGTTTATAAGAATGTCTGGATGTCTGGATGTATGTTTGTTACTCTTTCACGCTGAAACGACTAAACGGATCTGGATGAAATTTTGCACAGATATAGATTATAGTCTGGAATAACCCATAGGCTACATTTTATCCCGGAAAAATGTACGGTTCCCGTGGGATAGATGTTTTTGTTTTTCAAGGTGTTCAAACACGCGGGCAAAGCCGTGGGCGGAAGCTAGTACAAATATGAAGAAAACATTATAGTTCATCCAACGGATCTAGGCATTCGTGAAGTTAGCCACAGGTGCGAGTTTGCGCATGTACAGTTCCTTCCCCCCCTCCTCATACCAATCGCTCCCGAAAAACGATACTGCGCAGCTCTTGCGGCTAACTTCACGAATGCCTAGATTCGTTGAGCCAACTATACTTTAAAGTTACTGACCACAAGTGGAATTGATTTCATCATCTTTCTTCAGCGGTGACTTCTCCTTGAAACTTTCCAGCTCCGGTGTCCAATCTCTCTCCGGTGTCTTCCTGGTAGTGTCCGGTTTAGTCTCATCTTCACTCGCTGGCTTGTCTATGACCTTGTCTGTGGGCTTGTCTATGGGTCGTTCTGGCTTGTCTGATGGCTTTGGTGCTTCTTTGGTTGGTAATAGGTCTTTATCATCTTTGTCCCTGTGGATGGAATTTTTGATTAGTTATAAATTGTTGAGGGCATCGGTGTAGTGGCAGCACCCCTGCCTAGATCGTCGGTTCGAACCAGGGGCCTCACCACGAATTCATAATACATTACCGAATTAGTATTACATTGTTATTTCGTACCATGACCTATGCAAATTGTATAGAAGTAGTGTTACTTCATGACGTTTCTAGAACGGAATCGTTCTGGAACACTTCGTGGTAAGGCCCCTGGTAGTGCACCAATGAGTTTTTCCATTCGAAAAATTTATATGCGCAATGCCAGTGCTCTTAAACGGTGAAGGAAAACATCGTGAGGAAACCGGCATACCTAACTAAAAATTCGAAGGTGTGTGTCATAAGTTAGTATTCTTATAAGCGGCGATAAGCTTGCAAACTGTCACGTACGGAAATGTCACGTGCCAATTATCATGTATGGACGTGCCTCTGACTACCCTCATTATCCTCAAAGATTTAGGTACTTAACTAGAAGTCTGAGGAAATATCTACCGAGCCTGGGGATTACAGTCGTGGGTTTTGTTATAAATCGATGGTAGAGTTAGAGATGTGGTACGGAGTTGACAAAATTACCTGTTCTGCATTTGCTTGATGTAAAGCGCAGCATTCTTTCTCCTTCTAACCTCCTTGGCGCGCAGTACTCGCTCCCTCATGGTCTCCTGCTCTCGCACGCGGCGTTTGTACTCACTGTCCTGTAATATTACATACACATTTAGTATTGTTACACCACCATATTATTTAGGACCGTTTTCAATGGGCCGGTTTTCGTTTTTCAAGTCTATAGAAGAGTTTTAAGTTCAGTGATCTGTTATAGTTACTAAAGGTTAAGTTTAACGGTCTGTCTCATAAAAAATGCTTAAAGTTGACTCCAAGTGTTGTTTAGTAAAAGCGTACTTTAAGTCGTTAAAGTATGTAAAGTATGTCAAGATAGAGTAAAGATAAAGTACACTTTAGCGCTAAAGTACGTTTATGAAACAACTAAAATTGCTTCCTGACTTTAACAAGACTTGAAGTCTACTCTAAGTTTTTATGAGACAGACCGTAAGTCTTTAAAGTGCAACTTAAAAGACAGGTACTTATGTAGTACAACAGCTAATGAAAGTAGCGTTTACACGTTTTAACTAAAGCACTTTGCTGATCACTTTAATAATATAAACCGGCCCTTAAATTTTGTGATCTGAGGGTTGGGTCAAACTTAATATTTGTTTAAACAAATGTGTCAGTAAACCGCTTTTTTACCAATTGGTCACCATTACATTACGTCCTTGCTTATTCTCGTACTACAAGAGTGTAACGGGTGGATTATTAATGGCAGACCATAATAGTATACATATAATTATAAGCGAACTTTGTCTGTTTATTTGTTACCTTTTCACAACTAAACAGCTGAACGGATTGTAATGAAACTTGGCAAGGAGATTGTATCCTTGGGATATACATAATTTCTTGTCTCATTAAAAAAGGCGGTCTTTATACTATCTACAGTAATTTATAAGGGAAAGGTATGTTTGTATGTAGGAGGTAATCTCCAAAACTACCAATCCAATTTCAAAAATTTTTTCACCAATGTGTAGCATGAACTTTCAGGATGAACGTAAGCTTTATTTAATATAGGTACTTCGCGGGCGGAAGCTAGTATACAATATAAGTAAATTACCTCGTCGTGGGTTCGATGCCTGCGCTCGGGCTCCCGGCGCGGCGCGGGGGGGGTGGGGGAGCGCCGCGCGCCCGGGGGGGAGGGGGAACGCATTCTGCAACAACACACATATCTTGGAATATTTTACAAAAAAATGAGAGTAATGTAATTAACCCAGTTTCGTAGATACTTCTTCAGATCTTTAGCTAGTTAGATCTTTGAGGATATCTAAAGGGTGTAGTCAGAGGCGTATCCAAATATTTTTGGCATATATCCACACTTTTTACATTTTGTATATAATTAATCTACCAGCTATCTCGTTTTCATAGTACAAACTTTGCTTATTTTGGGGCTAGATGGCGTTGTGTGAAATGTCCATCAATATTTATTTGTCATCAAAAATTGGTTGATAATAATTTATATCACGAAGAGTACATTTAAAATTAACTAATATTTTACGAGATAACTAAAATTGTTTGCGAACAATGACGAAATTGCTAACAATGACGAAATTAATAAATAATAATAATAAATAATGCTGGACAATCCACCCAGCGTCATCTAGCCCCAGCTCGCGTTATGGGTACTAGATAACTGATATATTTAATACATTATAATACAAAGATAGATATTTTTTATTATACATAGAAAACACCCAGACCAACGGAACAAATTCCTGCAGATCGTCCACAAATTTGTTCCGCGGCGGGAATCGAACCCGCAACCTCTCGCATCGCAGGCGGACTCTCACCCGCTGCGCCACTGAGGTCGTCTAATTGCTAACAATGAGGAAAGCGGTGAGTAGAGCGGTCGGGATCGTACCGGCGGCGCAGGCCGGCGCGGTTGGCGTGGATGAACTCCTCCTGGCGCCGCAGCAGCTCGTCGTCGTCGCTGCGCCGGCGCCCGCGCCGCGCCAGCTCGTTGGAGATCTCGATGGTCGTGTCCTCGATGTACCTGCACATGGGGTTAGTCAACATTCTAAATTCAACATCTAAACATAAATAACTCTTCTTCTTCTTCTTCAATTATGGCATCTGTCTCTTAGAGAACAATTTTGCCAGTGTCAAGTGTATTTATTTATAAGTATTGTCAACGTCACAGAGTCATAGTCAAGTAGTCAAGTCAATTTTAAACAAAAGATGGCTGTTTTGTTGAAAATTTTCGGGATTTCCTCCGATGGAATTTGAAGAGAACTATTCACTCTAATTCACATACTTTACACTCGCGTCAAGAACCCGGGCTTTATTGGCAAAATAACCACCAAAATTACGCAATAAAACTCAAAATAACACGAGAAAACATAAAAACCAGAGCGACGTAGTTGTCAGGCAAATACACCGCAGAAAATCCCATATATAACTCAAAGGTGACTGACTGACTGACTGACATAGTGATCTATCAACGCACAGCCCAAACCACTGGACGGATCGGGCTGAAATTTGGCATGCAGGTAGATGTTATGACGTAGGCATCCGCTAAGAAAGGATTTTGATTAATTTTACCCCAAAGGGATAAAATAGGGGATGAAAGTTTGTATGAAAAGTCGCGATAATCGACTTCATCCTTTCTTAGCGGACACCTACGTCATATCATCTACCTACATGCCAAATTTCAGCCTGATCCGTCCAGTGGTTTGGGCTGTGCCTTGATAGATCACTATGTCAGTCAGTCAGTCAGTCAGTCAGTCAGTCAGTCACCTTTGAGTTATATGTATTTAGAATTACTTTTTTTATCATTTTCAGAGTGCAACTATGCTTATTTTGGCGCTAGATGGCGCTGTGTATGATTTCCATGAATAGTTATAGTACCTCTGTGGAGATCGCCTCGCCAGCTTGCGGCCGGCCGCGCGCGCCAACGCATTCCTCTGCTCCGCTATGAACCGCTCCGCAGCATCGTCGATATCTTTTATAGGACCTGTACGAAATAAGAGGTTAAGTGAGATTTTAAGTTAAGCACTTATTACACTACCCTGAATTCGGAGACCCTTACCCTAAATGAGAGCGGTGTGATAAGTTAGGGCGTAAGGTGTAGAGGCTAGGCGTTAGGCTCCCTTCCTACCGGGCCCTGAATACCGTGTAGTGTAATACCCGTTTTAGATTTTAAAGAAAACGGAAGAAGTTAATTTACGTAAGACTAGGCAGTACGTCCTACAGACTATAGCGTGCTCAAATCAGCGAATAATGTGACAACAAAATTGTAAAAAATAACTGTAATCCCCAGGCTCGGTAGATATCTCCTCAGACCTCTAGTTACTTAGATCTTTGAGGATATCTAAAGAGAGTAGTCAGAGGCACGTCTGAACATGACATTTGGTACATGCCCACATTTTGCACAGTAGTTAGTATTCCGTACGTGACAGGTTGCAAGCCCATCGCCGCTTATAAGAATACTAACCTATGACACACACCTTCGAATTTTTGGTTCTAGGGTATGCCGGTTTCCTCACGGTGTTTTCCTTCACCGTTTAAGAGCACTGGCATTGCGCATATAAATTTGAACCCAGACCTTCGGATCGTGAGGCAGGGGTGCTACCACTACACCACCAGTGCTCTTGTAAAAATAATAAATCATCTTCAGATATGGTGTCTTTCTCTTCGACTTGGTTTAAGTTAAAATTCGCAACGACTGAGTTCTCAATATATTATTATTTCTGTCAAAATTTTAGACTTTTTTAACTTGATTGATTGAAAGTTTCAAAAGATTGGTTAGTAATAAGTTATTTCAATGATTTGTTGCGAACTATAACAAATAGTGAGAACAATAATGAAACTGGATTATGTACAGTAAAAGTTATAGCTACCTACGTGTTAAAAAGTAAATACTGTGTTCAATATTGTGAAATCCTAAATTGTAAAGTGCATCAAAATATAATATTAACAAAAAAGTATATAAAACCACTCGCAATATATAATCATACCAGTACGTCTACCATGAGTTGTCACATTTAGATCGGCTGACGTTACTACAGTAGTAATAGTACGTTACTATGACATCTGTCAAAATTGTTACTCATGGAACCAATCTTCTAAGCAAATTAATGAGCGCAAACTACAGTCGCTGTAGTACTGTGACGTAGGATAGTTAGCTACGTGAGGTTTTAGTACCCAACTATCCGCTAGAGGCGCTGTACAAGTTTTCATACATTTTTTTAACTACAGTCGCTAGCTAGTGTAGATTGTGAAAACTCATGGTAGACCCTCAGCATCTAAACATTCTACTACAATATAATAGTTATGTACTAAATCACTGACATAGCTAACTTAGGTTATACTCGTACTAAATTATTTAGTATTATGACGATATACACTGTACTATATTGGAATAAAAACCGGCCAAGTGTGAGTCGGACTCGCGCACAAAGAGTTCCGTACCATTGACTGGCCTCACAGCTCAGTTGGTATTAGCTCTGCCTTCTGCGCTGTAGGTTGTGGGTTCGATCCCCACCCAGGACTAACATTTGTTTGATGAGCGCAGATGTTTGTTCTGTGTCTGGGTATTAATATTTATACTATGTATGTATTTAAAAAAAATTGTATTTAATTAATCTATCAGCTATCTAGTTCCCATAATACAAGCATTGCTTAATTTGGGGCTAGATAGCGTTGTGTGAATTGTCCACCAATATTTATTTATCTATACTAATATTATAAAGAGGAAAGATTTGATTGTTTGTTTGTTTGTTTGAATTGAATAGGCTCCGAAACTACTGAACCGATTTGAAAAATTCTTTCACCAATGTGTAGAATGAACTTTCAGGATGAACATAGGCTATATTTTATGTAGGTACTTCGCGGGCGACGCCGCGTGCAGAAGCTAGTTGTTTATAAAAACGGCAAAAAAGAGCCCCCTTAAATATTTATTTTATTGTTTTTTAGTATTTATTGTTATAGCGGCAACAGAAATACATCATCTGAGAAAATTTCAACTGTCTAACTGTCACGGTTCATGAGATACAGCCTCGTGACAGTCGGACAGACAGCGGAGTCTTAGTAACAGGTTCCCGTTTTACTCTTTAGGTACGGAACCCCAAAAAAGGTGAAGGATTTCCTACGATGCATTCGACTGTCAACTTTGTCGCTCTAGTTTATATATTTTTTCTCGTGTTATTTTGGGTTTTACAGTCTAACAACTGATTTCTATATTCATCTATCTGTGGTTTTTAGATTTTGGATAAGTATTTGACATTACTTCTATAGGATTTATGTCAAATATCTATCCTAAATCCAAAAACCAGATAGATTGCATATAGATATCTGCCGTAAGTTAGCTATGACAGCGTTTTAAAAGAAATAATAAAATATAGTACAGGGTGTATAAAGAGCTAGTGTCAGACTACAGACAAAACCATGCATCAAAAGCTAGTTATTTACCAAATTTGATCTCTAGCGTAGGGCTGAGCGGCGGAGATTTTTGTATCCGCGTTGGGATGTACGCCGGCATCGACAACCCTACAACGTTACAACCGTGAGTTGGTGGACACTTGAAGAAGCGCGGCGAAGCTCATTTTACTTCTTACTAGACGACCTTCCATAAGTATTAAACAGGTATTTATCGAGTTTTAATTACCTATTTTTCCCGACGTTTCGACAGGTCAGGTACAGGTACACACTGTTAAAGGTAGATAAGTCTAAAAGTGCACGCCCCTCCAATGTATTTCGAATGTATTTACCTTTACATGCGGTACAAGTACAAGTGGAGGGGCGTGCATTTTTAGACTGAATCATCTCTACCTGTGACCACGACAGTGTGTAAACCTGCCGGAACGTCGGGAAAAATAGGTAAATAAAACGCGATAAATACCCGTTTAATACTAATAATTATGACCTTCCCGCGGCTTTGTTTATGTAATCTATTTTTCTTCCTAACTTCCTACTTTGAGTTTCATCATCAGACGCAGTATATCCAAGATTCATTTTCTGTTGGCGTTGAAATACAAATTCCATTTTCATGTTTCCGCTGGCGTGAACGCCAAAAATCTCCCTTCTCCACTTACCCCTATCATCCGCCATCTTAATAGTCTCTTTTATTACAAATACACTACTTAAAACAAAATAAGGGCCACCCACCACTAATTTTCAATTTTTATTTTGTTGGTCTGTATTGTTAGTTGTTTTAAATTAAAAAAAAGACATTGTTTTTTGATTTTATCTAATGAACTTTAATGGAAAAAAAACAAAATATACTAAATCTTAGGATGTTTTTGGTTTTTATCGCTTTTTATGGAAACAAAAATACTCGGGAGGCCCTAATTTTGTTTTGAGTAGTCTAAAATCTTTCACACAGTCCATGTATGTATATTACATATATAAAGGGAGTTTATATACCTGACAGGTATACAATACTGCAATATCAGTTAAAATGAATTTTAGTAATGATTTAGTATTAAAATGTTTAGTTACAAAACTTACCCTCAACGGGGGGTTGGAAGGTGCCTTTGAAGTGGGGGTTGATGAGTACTTTCTTGCCGGCCAGCGCAGGGGGCAGAGCGGGGGGCAGCGCCTTGGGGGGCGCCGCGGGGGGCCCCGGGGGGCCGAACCTATTCAAAAAAACAAAAAAAACCACTCACAGGAATGTAATCCCCAGCCTCGGTAGATATCTCCTCAGATCTCTAGTTACTTAGATCTTTGAGGATATCTAGAGTCAGAGGCACGTCCAAACTTGAAATTTGGCACATGCCCACATTTTGCACAGTATATAGTATTCCATACGTGACAGGTTGCGAGCCCATCGTTGCTTATAAGAATACTAACATATAAAACGACTTCGATTTTTTTTTTATTTAGGGTCGTTATTTTATAACAGCTTTAAAGTAATCAACAATCAATAAGCTTGTTTGCCTGCTTATTATAAAAACTAACCTTTGGAACTGTTGTCGTGGGAAGTACATTGGTCGTTCAAACTGAGGCCTCATCGGATTGAACATAGCTTGTTCCTCTCTGAATGGGAGTCTTTGAAACTGCTGAAAAGGCGGCCTAGCCACGTCCATTGGCGGCCTAGGCATGCTCATCTGCGGCCTAGGCATGTTCATCTGCGGCCTAGGCATGCTCATTTGCGGCCTAGGCATTGTCATCTGTGGTCGGGGCATGGGCATCTGTGGTCTGGGCATGTCCATTGGTCTATCCGGTTGGAAGGGTAGTTGCGGCATTTCCATTGGCCTTGGATAGAAATTAAATTATTTTTAATTTTTTTCTTAAAAAATAGCATGGGTTAACACTTATCATAGAATAACTTATGTTAGAGTGTATTATGTATGTCCTAGCTTCCGCCCACGACTTCGCCCGCGTGGTACCTTGAAAAACAAAATCAAACTTTCATCCCCTACTTTATCCCCTTGGGGGTAGAATTGATCAAAATCCTTTCTTAGCGGATGCCTACGTCATAACATCTACCTGCATGCCAAATCTCAGCCCGATCCGTCCAGTGGTTTGGGCTGTGCGTTGATAGATCACTATATCAGTCAGTCAGTCAGTCACCTTTGAGTTATATATATTTAGAAGATGTAACTTTCTTTGGCTGTCACTGTAGAAATTGAAATTGAAATTGAAAAATATTTTATTCAATAAAATCTCAAGGATTACTTTAAAACGTCTTTCGTGCTAGGGTAGCCCAAACGGTTGTATGGATTTTGACAAATGAGATGTCATTAAATTTTTCTAGATCATAAGAGTTATATAGGTACATACAAAATGTTAAAAAAAAAAACAATAAAGCGGCTGTAAAAATCTACTTTCAGTTACATTCAGTATTTTGCAATAAATAATCCCACTAATAATATAAACGCGAAAGTTTGTAAGAATGTCTGGATGTATGTTTGTTACTCTTTCACGCTGAAACGGCTGAAGGGATCTGGATGAAATTTAGCATAGATATAGTCTGGAATATCACGCTACCTTTTATCCCGGAAAGAGGTACGGTTCCCGCGGGATATATTTGTTTTTCTTTTTCAAGGTACCACGCGGGCGAAGCCGTGGGCGGAAGCTAGGTTCTATATTTTTCTTTTTTTTTACCCTATCAGAAAGGAGGGTACTTATATATAATATTTGGGGTGTATGTATGTATGTGACAAGGAGAGTGTTAAGTATGAATGTGGATGGATACAGGGGAAGAGGTAGGCCAAAGAAAAGATGGATGGACTGTGGGTAAGATGACATGGTGAGAAAGGAGTGAGTACTGAGATGACGAATGACAGAGGGAGATGGAAGAAGATCACATGTTGTGCCGACTCCACATAACGTGGGATAAGGGCAGGAAGATGATGATGATTTATGTGTGTGTGAGAGTTGTGTGAGCGTTACCTTTCCGGAGGCATCTCTATTCGTATCTGCGTTTGCTGCAAGGGTCGCTCGATCATCTCCGGCAGGGGCGGCGGGGGGAGGGGCCGCATCGCCGGAGGGGGGAACGAGTTACGCAGAGAGAAATTACCCTGGAACAACATCATACCATTTTAATTCACTTATAATTACTGGTGTATAATGAGACTAAATCGTTTTTTTGAAATTGAAATTGAAAAAATATTTATTCAATACAATCACAAGGATCACTTTGAAACGTCTTACATGCTAGGTGAATCTATGTGCCAATTCCAACCTAACCCAAGTACGAGAAGAACAGGCAAGAAACTCGTCTCGGTCCTAGCGCTTTTTTGTATGATCCTTCTTACAATAAAAAATGTAATCAACATTATCTAATAATAATAACATAAAAACAAAAGACAAAACAAAACATAATACAATAATGTACATAAAACAAAAGGACAGCGTTCACAATGCAAATTGGTTAGCTGTCGGAGGGCGGAGCGACATCGGGCCATGAGTTCCTATCATCAATATATTCATTTATATTATAATATGCTTTCTTTAAGAGATTATTTTTAATGAAGGCTTTGAATTTTCTAACAGGAAGTTTAGTTGCATTTATAGGAAGTTTATTATAGAAACGTATCACGTTCCCCATAAATGACCCGTTTACTTTTTGTAACCGAAACTTAGGGATTAATAATTTATGTTTGTTCCTAGTATTGATTCCATGTACAACGCAGTTTTTCTGAAATCTATCTCTATTCTTATGAGCGTACAGTAAATTTTCGTATATATATTGAGCCGCTACTGTGAGAATATTAATTTCTTTAAATTTTTCTTTTAAAGAGTCCCTCGGTTTCATTTTGTAAATGGCACGAATTGCCCTTTTTTGTAATACGAATACTGATTGTATATCCGCTGCTTTTCCCCAGAGAATTATACCATATGACATAACACTATGGAAGTAGCTAAAATAAACTAATAGCTTAGAACTAGTAGCTTCATCCGTAAGCCACCGTATCGTACGAACTGCATATGCAGCGGAACTAAGCCTACCAGAAAGTTTGTCGATTTGTGGTCCCCATTGCAGTTTGGCATCAATATTGATACCAAGGAAAACCGTAGAATCAACAAGATTCATTGTTTTCATTATGAAGCAGTCATTTACTTAGCTATGTTAGTGCTCCTTATGTATACCCATTGTCTTATTATCCTTTTTGAATAAATTTTATTATTATTATTTATGACCAATAGTCAAGCATGTTGTGGTCATAGTGTGAGGGTGTTGTGTGAAGTATAATGTGTGAGTGTGAGAGGGATAGCGTGGTGTAGTATAATGTGTATGAGTGAGGTGTATATAATGTTGTGTGTAGTATATTTGTGGTAAGTGTATCACATGCACTTTGCAGTGTAGATAATTATTATGCCTTTGCCTAAATTTTTAATAAGCGGCAACCCTTTAATAAAATTTATACCCAACCTATGTGTATAAATTAATTATGGATAAGTAGGTACACCTACATGTCACATGAGTTTAATCTTTAGAATAAAATATCACACTAACAATGCTATTAGTGCTGCTATTTTTACCCGACTGCAAAGCGACGGAGGGTAATGTGTTTGGTATATAAGTGAGCAAGGTGTAGTATAACGTGTAAAGCTTCATACTCACATACGGTTTTGCTCGAACGAGCTATCATGTCGAGCCTACATTTGATGAGGATAACTACTAGATCCAAGTGTAGGTGACTTATTATATTTTAGTATTTAACATGTAGTTTATTTGGATATATATTTATACTTAACAAAAACTCTTATTAATATTATATTTTATATTTATTTACAATAACTACATACATTACTCACATACATTCACGCTTTCACATTTTCACCACACAAAATAAATAATATTATATTTACAAGCAAACCCGGCCGAGCGAGCGGTGCGCGAGCGCAGCTCGCCGGCCGGTCGAGCCTACCGCCACCGGCCGGTCGAAGCCACCGTCACCCGCAGTCGATACTCTTCCTATGACGCGACGTGACCACCGTATTAACTTGCGCTCAGCTGTGCACTATATCTTGTGTGTATTTTCTTGCTTGTTTTCTAAGTCTGTTTATTCTCTGAACTATCCTTGTGTCTGTGTCTCTTTGCGCTATCTCCTTCTACTCTTACGTATATGGTGTCGTGGGTGTAATAAACTTTAAACATTGACTATCAGTGATTTCTCTAGAACATACCTAGTCCCTACCTACTGGCTACACCCACAAGTACCTATACCAAGCTTTCGAGCCGTGAGTTTTGCGGTCCACACGTTAATTTTTACTCGTTTTCGAGCAAAACTATCGAGTAATACTGAATGTGAGTACGGAGCTTATGAGTGAGTGTGTAATGCCAGCTCACCCGGTGCGGCGCGCGGCGGTAGGGCTGCGCCCCGTAGTGCGGGCTGCGCCACGAGCGCCGCGCCGCGCCGCCCGGGAAGGCGCCCGCCACCACCACCTTGTCTGCAACATGTTTCTAACTATTATCTTCTTTACTTCACTTGCTAATTTAAAATCTATTACCTGGATGACTTTTTTGGTAAACGTTTTCTAAAAATGAAACCTAGCTAGATCAATTTATCGCCCCCGAAACCCTCTGCATACTAAATTTCATAAAAGTCGTTGGAGCCGTTTCCGAGATTCAGATTATATCAATACTAATATTATAAAGAGGAAAGTTTTGTAATTTTGTTTGTAACGAATAAACTCAAAAACTACTGGGCCGATTTCAAAAATTCTTTCACCGTTACAATGCTACATTATCCCTGAGTAACATAGGCTATGTTTTATGTAGGTACCTCGCGAGCAAAGCCGGGAGAGGAAGCTAGTATAATACACAAGAATTGCGTATTAGGAATAAGATACATTAATAAGGTGAGTCTAAACATTGAAAAATGTAATAACAAAAGAAAGGTAGTGAATAATAAGAATAGAACTGAAATAGGTAACTATTTAGGGTCATACAACGGATCTAGGCATTCGTGAAGTTAGCCACAGATGCGAGTTTGCGCATTTACAGTTCCTTCCCCCCTTCCTCATACCTCCAATTGCTCCCGAAAAACGATACTGCGCAGCCCTTGCGGCTAACTTCACGAATGCCTAGATTCGTAGAGCCAACTATACAAACTTACCTAAGCTATCCGGTATGTCTCGAATTTGCGGCAACCGCTGAGCGCCGACCGGCCGCTCAGATATGAACCTCTCTCGCGCTATGTCACCTAATAGTCAAATATTTCAGTAAATTTTACAGTAAAACACAGTTAAGAGCGCTGGTGGTGTAGTGGTACTCATCTGGTGAGTTTAAAGCAGTGGTTCCCAAACTCTTTTCATTCATAGACCACTTTCAAAATTTTGCTGGATCCGGTGGACCCCCTGCATCTACATTACTACCAATTTCTAAATCTAGAAAAAAAAAGTGAAGATTAGATCTATCTATCTATGGAATCTTGCGTTGTGTGTGGCTGAGTTTGTGGCCAACATTTTAGTTCTTCACTATCGAAACCAAATTAATTTTCATGCACCCCTGCTTACGATTGTAGACCCCCATTTTTAGGCACGTCCAACGTAGACCCCCGTCGGGTCTCCCGTGGACCCCTGGGGGTCCACCTGGACCACTTTGGGAATCACTGGTTTAAAGTTTCAATTGGCTGTATAAATCATTAGAATTACTTATTGTAAGATACATAGAAAGTCAAAAACTCACTTGGTAAAGATGCAACAATTTCTGAAGGCACGATTTGTGGAGACTCAATTGGTGCAGCAGGCTGGAAGGTAAATAAAAAAATATTAGTTAAAACAACGCCATCTAGCTACAAACTAAATATACTACCCATACTACATAACACATTGTTTTATTAAATTTAACTCCCTCCCCTCCTCCGTGACCACCCGTATTTGCAAAGGCCCCCTCTCTTCTCTCTTGAGTTTTCATGTAGTAACTCAGAAATATGGGTTTTAAATCATTATATGCAAAAAGAAAGTTAATAATAATAAGTTTGGCTCACGTTTGTCTTTATTAATACGGCGCTTGCCGCGTGACGCCCAGAATACATGCATTACCTATTATTACATTTTTCTAGAGGATATTGACTATGTGACGAAAACCTAATACCCCAGCCTCTGTGACCAAGCGAGGTATTTTAAAAGACCCCTTCCCCCCTGAATGGATCACGTAGTATGGGTATGTTTCCTAAGTATGCTTGTTCTATGTGAACCAACACCAAAGTAGCACACAACTGTGAAAGTGAATTTGTACTATGATATTTACCATAGCCGCAGGCACCGAATGCTCGGGCTCATAATGCCGTGGTTCATAGGAAGGGTAATTCAAGCGAGGGAGCGGCACATTGGGTATCTCTACCACAATATTGGGCACAACACATTCAGCTTCCATCAACGGCTGGTATGGAATAGGCTGAAAATAAATGAGTAAAATTCAATAAAAATAATATCTTACAGTCACATTCATAAATTATAGTTTAGACTAGCTTCCAACCACAGCTTCATCTGCATGGTACATTTTTCTGGGATAATAGTAGCCTATGTGCTATTCCAGAGATAGGTACTCTGTGCCAAATTTCATACAGATCCGTTTGACTGTTTCAGCGTGAAAGAATAATAAAGATCCATTATCCATACATAGAAACTTTCATGTTTATAATATTAGTAAGATAGGATTATAGCCTCAATATTTTCTGGGTATCAGATACATAACATTGACTAGGAGAGCTTTAATTTTTATGGATACATTCTGGACATAATAATATACTTACTTACTTACTGAATAATAACCTCATGAAGATACCAGGGTGATGCCAACTAAAACCATGGCAGTCCCTCTAGCACGAGTACACTTTTCCTTACCTGAGAGCCGTATTCCATCCCGTGCCCTGAATAATCCGAAGGAACCATGTTATCCCCTGGCTCCCTGAAGCTTTCTATTGACGTTGGCACATTCTGCGTACTTCCGCCTTCGTAATCATCAGCCAGGAGTTGGTCCTCCTCATCGTTCCCAAGGTTGTAGTCTGCGAGACTGTGATCTCCTAAATCATCGCCTAACAAGTCTTCACTGCAAGAAAAACAAACTATTTCAGTATAGCTAGACACATGGATGACTTTGTAATTTTACAATAACACACAACATTTTAACTTTATATTATGGTAAATAGATTCATATACAGAAAATATTTCGTTTATCGTGCACTTTTAATGAAAATGCATCGAAAATCAATAAAATGCAGTAAATATAAAAATATACACACTTGTCCGACATGTTGTCAAATATACTTTGTTTTGTTTGATTGACATTGCTTGCTTCCGTTCCGTTTTGAAAATGGCGTCAAGTCAAACACCATAGACAAATCACAAAATTTAAAAACCCACAAACAAAAAACTGGTCTGGCCAAGGGCGAGTCGGGTCATAACAGGTAGAATTCCGTATTGATTTTCGTTGCAGAGATCAGCAATATCGATTATTTTATACTAATTGATAACAAGCAAGCTACTACTATTGGTAGCTAGCTAGCTGCTAGCACTCTAGCTGTTCAATCGCAACTATGCAGATATGGATTTTTCCGTTTGAAGATTTTATAAGCGCAGTCAGTGCTTGTCTTTTTAGCAGTGAATGAAAACATACCTTTTTATTTTTATTTTTTAGGTACCTACATAGCTACACACCTAGGTACTTAAATAAGGCTTAATTTAAAAAAAAATATCTACCTACTTAAATAGTTGAGTAGGTATGTAGGAAAGTAGGTAACCTTATTTTCTGAGTTCATTTTTCTTCTAAAAATATACCTACTTGATCTAGTGAAACTAATATTCTGCAATTAATGGAGTAGGAAAATAAAACATGACTAAAGAAATTAAATTTTATAATCTAGTCTGTTTTCTTAATTTTTAAAGTAGGGATTCTTAAAACATTAAATTTAGTGGTAATAGTTAGTTTTCGTTTTACTTTTATTTATAGAAGTGCACAAATACACAGCTCCAATAAACTCCAAACCCTGAAACAAAAGCAAAATACAATTTTTAAAAATTAAATTACCGTGTTATTAGTATTAACAACCAGTGGTTTTTAAACTTTATATAAATTTTTAGTGATACTTACTTCAAATACGATAACCCATACTAATATGCTTTTGACTGTCTTTGCAATGTTAGCAATGAATTCATCGATGTATTCCACGCAGCCGCTACCGAAAGCATCTTCTATCAGACATTCATTCTCAATGTTGACCGTCCCTTCTATGGCACAGCACGTTGGCGGTAGGACTTCGTACGATTCAGGGCCAGTGGTACCACAACAGTGAAACTGAAATTAAAAAAATAGCTAGATTAAAAAGAAAAAGGTTTTACCACAAGCTCTTACAAACCATCATGTTTCAGAAAGTAACACTAGGTACTTCAATACAGTTTTTATAGTTCATGGTACGAAATATTAAAGTTATATCACTTTGATATTGCCCGAAAAGCTTATGGTAAGGTCCCTGTCTTTCCTATTCTATAATACTATTCATCTTTGATCAAGTAGGTAAGTAGGTAGGTAATCTGTGTGCATAAAGAATACACATTAATCTTTGTATCTATCTATACAATGATTAATGTAGGTTTAATGGGCAGCTATCTCTGATTATTAAGGACTAGCTGTCCCGCCAGCGACTTCGTTCGCGTAAAGTATCTAAACTGAGTTTCAAACACATCACACAACTCATAAAAATCCCATACTAACTTTGACACCCCATTTTACCCCTTTATGAAGGTTATATTGAAAAATCCTGAAACACGTGTCCATTCGTTTTGTATTTACAGTACACAAACAAAGTTTCAAACCAATCGCACCACCGTTAAAAAGTTCCCATACAAACATTGGCCCCACATTTGACCCCTTTTTGAAGGTTATATTGAAAAATCCTTAAACACGTGTCCGTTCATTTTGTATTAACAGTGTACAATCAAAGTTTCATGAAAATCGCTCCACGCGTTAAAAACTTTCATACAAACGTTTTCACCCTTTTTCACCCCCTCAAAGGTGGAATTTCCAAAAACCCCGCCTTAGTGGGTGGGTTTGTTATAAAAAGAAGCCACCTTTCAAATTTCAGCTTTCTATCTTCAGAGGTTTCGGCTCGGCGATGATCAATCAGTCAGTCAGTCAGTCAGGTTAAGCTCTTATACAGATATAGATAGATGAGATACATTGATATTTAGGATAGTACCTAATCTTAGGATTTTTAACGTATTAAATTATTAGGCTAATCTCACCGTAGCCTCCATGACATGAAATGTTTCATTATGTGCAGGATTATCGAATGCATCATTGACAAAATCTTCCACACTGTGTCGAAGTGAATCGACATTTTTGTTCCATACAACTGCCAGGTATATTTTTGCCGCTATCAAGAAGAACATGATGATGGCGTACTAAAAAGGAAATTTAAAAATAATATTAGTAAAAACGAAGTACCTACAAACGAGGTAGGTACCTAAAAAGCATTGATTAAAAAAAACGATTATTATTTTGTTGGCGGGACGACCTCGCAGCTTTTACGAAAGAATGGTGGGATGCAGCCAAGAACAGGGACGACTGGAGGGATTTGGGGGAGACCTTTGCCCAGCAGTGGGACAAAATAGGAGAGAAAAAAAAATTACCGTTATTAGAAGGCATTTTGTTTCCGTTACTGCTCCACAGCACCCTGAAAATGCGATGACAAACACAATGCAGCCCAAAACAATAACAATTACTGAAACAATTTGTAACGCTGCCTTTAGGTCTTCCTCGTTGACTACTTCATCAGAAAGTGAATTTGAGATATCTTGGATTTTTTTGTGAATCAGCACACCAACTACGACTATTGCTATGCCTGCTATCTGTAACAATAAAAAAAATTATTTTAGGCCTGGCCAGTAGGTAAAGTCGTTCTATGGATGATAATAATAATGATGATGATTCAAACACAGATTTTTCGAAGCCTGCACGTATGAAAAATATAATAAAATAGATAATTATTCAGGCAGATATTATAGTAGATATTATTTTATGTAAAATAAAAAGTCGGTCTATCTACCTACATCACAATACCTATTTGTTAAATAGGTAAGTAGGTATATTAGAAAAGTAAGTAAATTAAGTGTAGGTAGGTAGGTACTCGCTTTCACTAACTTACCGTAAAAACTAAGTTCAATAGAAATAACGCATATTTCACCAGAAAATGCAACAGTCCCATTGTTCTGACTGATATTAAAACTAAATTAAACCAATATCATGTCTGAGAATAGTGTGTCCACTAGCACTATTTTTATTAATATGATCAGAAGTAGGTACAACACATTGCACTTATTAAAAGTGTTATCTGGATTCTCATCAAAACAATGTCTGAGTAAGAACTTTATATTAGCCAATAGATAAAGCTCATCCAATATAGTTTAATGTTGATTACTACTCAAAGCGATATTTTTATATAGCTTAAATTATGTGCAAAATACAAAGCGATAATGTTTTTGACTGGACGTGAGAATTTCATAGATTGGGCTTCTTTAAAATTAACTGAATGAGTCTTAGTTTGTAGAGTTTGACTTTAATCAAAGTACCTACCTACAGTAAAGGTATCTACTTATACTTGCGAGTCGGTAATAATTTGTTATTAGTATAATGGTATAATTGAACTTAGTACCTAAATATTTAGGAGTTAACCGTACAATCTAGGCTTATAAGAGAAAATCTGGGTACCAAAATTTTCCAGAACCAAAGTAGGTATCTATGTCATCAATCTTTACTCAGAGCATAATAAATAGGATCATGCAGTTTTTTTTGGGAAGATATTAAAAAAAATAAAGTTGCTTCGGTAGAATGAAACTATTTACATAGCGTATCTTTCACTGGCGTTGGTTCTTACAATAATTCCAGGATAGGTTTATTTTGTTATCTTGCTATCTCAAGTGTTAGACATAAGTGGAACCAGTGCTTTCTGATAAAGCAGATTAATATGAATCAGTATTGATAACGATCATGACGACGGTGTTTTAAGAAGTGAAACGTAGGTGCGAACGCGTAGGCATCTTTAACATGGTTTTTTAGATATACTTAATCAAATAGGTGAGCCCTTTTGGAGTTCAAGGTCGACAATATTATGTATTTTAATTAGTTAACACTATTCAGCAATACCTATTTATATTATTTGAACTTTGATGGCATAATTTTATCAATAGCAGATAGATAACTTCGCTTCCTATGCATAAATACGTTTTCAACTGGCTGGCTATGAATTTGTACCGCTAAGTCAGCAAAACTGTCTCACACACTATACACCTACTTATTTATTACGGGTTCATAGATAAATTATACACTCGTGAGCAAAAAAATCGACTCAAGCCTCACACTTGCATTCAAAAGTCTCTGCCGCAAAATCAAAAGCTCAAATTTTATTTTTCTTTGTAGTATCTGAAAGTTTATGTTGTTAACGTTAAAACAAGTATAGGTTCTTTTGATTTTTTTTATGTCATCATGATAAAAACACAGTTTCAAATTAAAACGCTTAGAATCGAGTAAATTTTGTAAATATTGTAATGAGAATGAAAGCTTGAATCAAAAAAAATTATCCCATTTATTAAAAAAACAATCTTATCAATACTTAGTGTTACCCCCCCTGGCCCGAATGACAGCTTCTAGCCGGTTCTTCATCGACCGAATAAGTTTCTTTACTGATTCTTGGGGAATGCTATCCCATTCTTCGGTGAGTGCCGCTTTAAGTTGAGATTTCGTAGCTGGTGCTGGATTTCTAGTCCGAACTTTCCTTTTAAGTTCTTCCCACAAATGCTCAATAGGATTTAAGTCCGGGCTACGCGCTGGCCAATCCATAGTCCGCATCCCAACCTCTTGCAGATACTGCTGAACGTTAACTGCAGTATTTGGGCGGGCATTATCCTGCATCAGGATAAAGTTTTCCCTAATAAAACCAGTGTAGGGAACAACATGTTCCCCAAGGATCTCTTCCACGTATCAAACCCCCCGCTCGGCCGCCAGTTTCAACAAAAACCAATTCGGTTTTTGCGTCTATTGAAATGCCAGCCCACCCATTATCGAACCTCCCCCAAAAGCCACATTTTCTTGAATGCAGTATTGTGCAAAGCGTTTTCCAGGCCTTCTGTACACTCGTCCTCTTCTATCGCTGCCATGTAGACGCACTCTGCTTTCATCCGAAAAGAGAACAGAGCTCCATTGCTCGTACGTCCAATCCACGTGTTCCCTTGCGAAGCGAAGGCGGGCTGTTCGGTGGGCTGCTGTCAATTTTGGGCCAGTAGCGGGTCTTTTTGACGTAAGGCTGGCTGCCTTGAGTTGTCTTCTGACTGTCCATCCACTGACAGCTACTCCTCGTGTTTCTCTGAGCTCTTATTGGACTTGAACGCCAGTGAGAGCCCGATTTTTCAACGCTGTACTAACGATGAATCGGTCATCTCTCTCCGAGGTGCATCGCCTTCGGCCAGAACCGCTTCTTCGATGAAAGTTACCAGTCTCCTGGTACCGACGATAAACTCTAGATACAGCAGACTGACTCATGATCAGAGTACGAGCGACTCCACGTTGACTCTGGCCTTGTCGCAATATTGCAACCGCTTGAGCCGCTTCTTCAGTGGTTGTGTCCATTTCCAGGTAATATTCTTGTTTGTTGATAAGGGATAAGTGTACCGGTTAACGTTTGACGACTAACTGATAAGGTTTGCTCAGGTAGGTAAACTTTTATAGGGCTTGGTAGCCCTTAATTAGCGCTATTGTAAACAAGCGCAAAAAGGTTTTTTATAAATGACAGCACTTTGTGGGTTTATGCATGCGAGAATTGTCACCATATTGTACATCGTTTTAAAGCTAAGACCTTGAAGTTTACGTTTTTACTAACAAAAATAAAATACGAGTACTACATTTTGCGCCACAGACCCCCGAACGGAAGCGTGCAGCTTGAGTCGATTTTTATGCTCACGAGTGTATTTGTTTTCTTAAAATTTTATCTAGCATTGGTAAATAGTGATTTTGAGCTGATGTTAGGGTTTTCTAAATACTAAATTTTCGTTTACAAAAGATAAAAATTAAAAATAAAGAAGTGCCTACCTATGTTTTTTATACGGAAAGAAGGAACCCTAAAAAAATCCAAGTAACAGCTATTATTAATACTCTATGGGTAGATCAGGTAAGTTGTTTATTCTTCTTGTCCAAAAAATTACATTTACAGCTTTTAACTAGTCTGACGACCGAGAGTGTATAGTTTTGATTAAGTGAATAATAATTCCTTTCCAATGGATTTTTTTTTTGTAAAAAACCATCATTTGTGTATTTGACTATCTGTGACGTTGACAACACTTAACCTATTCATGAGATGAGACAGGATCTCCTGCGGTGCATTTGTCTGACAACTACGTCGCTCTGGTTTTTATATTATTTCTCGTGCTATTTTGAGTTTTATTGCGTAATTTTGGTGGTTATTTTGCCAATAAAGCCCGGGTTCTTGACGCGAGTGTAATATATGTGAATTAGAGTGAATAGTTCTCTTCAAATTCCATCGGAGGAAATCCCGAGAATTTTCAACAAAACAGCCATCTTTTGTTTAAATTGACTTGACAACTTGACTATGACTCTGTGACGTTGACAATACTTATAATTAAATACACTTGACACTGGCAAAATTGTTCTCTAAGAGACAGATGCCATAATTGAAGAAGAAGAAGAAGAGATGAGACAGACAGATGACATAATTAGAGAACAATCAAACAAACAAATTCAATTCATTCAATTTTTCAAGTTTGTTGTTGCATTGCATGCCTAACATTTTGTGAAAGTGTATTTATTTACTGAATGTATGGTTGTGATTTAAATTATGGCTGAATCTGACGGTGAAATAGAATACTTAGAAGAAGACGCTGAAATCGTTCAGCAATGCGTTAAGAAATCGCAGAAGACAGCCTTGTCAAAACCTCCAAGCCTGCTGGTCGAGCGTCCTCGCCCCAAGATTGTAGAGAAGAGGAAACGGAAGAAAGAAGAAGATGATTCAGATTACAATCCAACTGAAGAAATAGTAATTAAAAAAAAACCGCCACAAAAGAGAACAAAAACATCGAATACAAATGCACCTACCAATACCATTCAAAATAACCAAAAATCTCTTGAATATTATCACGCTAGCGCGAGGGAACAATACTTGAACCGGAAGAAGCTTAGCATTCGGATTCCTGATTATGACGACCCTCTTTGCTTGCCGGTGCGAGCCATACGAGCCAACGAGAGTGATCGAAAAAGGTTAAATAATTGGAACAAAGTATGTCTAGAGCATTATAAGCATTGCGATGAGATTTTAAAGCCTGAACGCGGGGAAACGAAGACATCCTTCAGGACTGCGGTGTTCAAGAATGTTGTAAACAAACTCACCGGTAACTACATACAATGTACTTTTAAACTTACGCGATCTGAACACATTATTATTAGTATTAGACGGGTATTTATCGCGTTCAAATTACCTTACCGGGTAGACTGTCTACCCATGACCACGACAGCGTGCAAACCTGTCGAAACATCGGGAAAATTATAAGGTAATTTGAACGTGATAAATACCCGTCTAATACTAATAATAACTACATAAATACTTGTATAAAATCATATCTGTTTCCCAACGGGGTAGGGAAGATACCACGGATCTCCACTTGCTACCATCCTGACATACCTCTTTTGCTTTATTCACTTTAATTACATTTGTCGTACATGCGCGTCGGTTTAGGGTACTCTTGACCTGGCCTTTTTCTAAAAAGTCCCCATTTTGATCAAGTTACATATGCTGAGGTATTGCCCTTCCCACTGTCCCATTCACTTTTGCCTTATGACCCTGTTTCGTCATTCCCCTTCATCCATCCTTTCTACATGCCCAAGCCATCTTAGCGACTTATAACCAGTAACTTCTAATTACAAATTGGTCATCCGATCCATATGTTATGGTTTCGGTAAAATAACAGTGTCTACTGCTAAAACAGAAATAATTCATGTTGAGTTTGAGCTAGTTTGCTACTGTAGGAGGTACACACAATCACACACATACACAATTTTATTGTTATCACCACATGCATCGCTATTTTTCTGTTTTTCATGTGTTGAGTGCTAAGAAGCAAAGAAATGTGTGTCTATAATAAAATTATTATGATTATGTCATAAGTTAAAGGAACTAATTTAATGTTTTCAAACTTACATCATGCTTATAATTATTGAGGCTTATATATTTTAAAAGTTTTTTATTACAATTTAAGCCATAATTCTAGTATATGGTGGTTAATATTAAATAATGAGTAACTAACCCTTTATTTTCTTCAAGGTACTGTTGAAACAACAATATGGAGTAAAACTTCAGTGGAAAATGTGGAAGGAGATAAGAAATCCGAGATATTCCAGTGTGTGCTGCCGAGATACAAGGAGAAGAAAGTTCTCAATAACTACATACTTGGACATCGGAGGATTCACGGCAAGGGGCACTCTAGTGAAGCTATTTTGAGCAAGGTATCAGCTACCTTGTATGTAACGCAATGTACACTGGGATCTTAAATATAGTTCTGTTGGACCCTTCACTAAGATTGTCTGTATAGGTATCAGAAACTTTGAGTATCATGGTACCACAATATCTCAAAGAAATATTTGCAGAACATGCAAATGTTTCTTCTGCTTTGGGAATTGAACCTGCACCTCTCAAGTTTCAGTCCAATGCTTGCCACCAAGCCCATCTTATCCTACTATCCTATTTCTACACTAATATAGTATTATGGATGTTTGTTACTCTTTCATGCTGAAATGGCTGAATGGATTTGCATGAAACTTGGGAGCACAGTTTATGACGTAAAATAACACATAGGCTAAAGGCTACTTTTATCTCGCTACATTCCACGTGAGCAGAGCCTAGTAATATTATGACTTAAGTTTTTTTACTGCATAGAATAGTTCCCTGTAACCTTTATGTGCAATACTTTTTGCGCTGTACATACTTTAGTAAAGGGTTGATAAAACTTTTATAATTCCAGGAAAACCATAAAGATGGCGAAGCCCTCGTTGTGTATAAGCCGAAGGAATCAATGTCAGCCATCTATAGAATGATTGATAAACGGTAGGTTACTAAATCAATATTTATAACAGCGTCATCTTTTGAGTAGTTTTTGCAACTGCAATGTGTCAATAGGTGGCGTACTCAATATTTTTTAATAGTTTTTCTATTGACCGCTAGATGGCGTTTTACTCAAGTTTATTTCGGTCTTACCAATGTTTGTGTTTGTTTAAACTAAACTAGCTAGAATATTTTCTTTAAGATTTGACCTTAATTTTTTTTATAGAAAGAGGGATGGTCAAGACAGCGCAGAAGAAGCGGACGACACCAAGATGTATTTGAAAGAATTAACGTGCTGCAAGCTATGCGCTCCCTGCTTCCAGGGGTCCTGGCGGGGGGTCGACAAGCAGAAGAACAGTATGATAACTATTAGTTTATCTTGCGCTGGGACTGTAGAGTTTGTCTCCTTGTAATTAAGGTCAGGGAGAACTGGTGGCTTAGTGGTAGGAGCCCCGTTCAAAGGCCGGGTGTTCGATTCCAGTCGTGGATGAATGGGCGATGACTTAGAACATTTTAGATACTGCGATTTGTCGGTTTCCTCGCGATGTTTTCCATCAGCATAGAGTAGTATTATCTACTAATATTATTAAGAGGAAAGATTTGTTTGCTCGTTTGCATCGAATAGGCTCCGAAACAACCGAATCGATTTCTAAAATTCTTTCACTGTTGTTAAGCTCCACTATCCCTGGGTGACATAAATAATAAAGATACTTTTGCTACCCGGGTGAAGCCGGGGGGTGTTGCTAGTTATAGTGTCGTCCGCAGAGACGGCGCGCTGCCCGCTGTGCGCGCGCGCGCCGGGCCCCGCCCCCGCGCTGCTGGCGCACCTGCGCGCGCACGCCGCGCGGGACCTGCGCCGGCGCCGCGGGTCCGTGGCCGCCGTCCTGGCTGACGTGAGCTATCTACCCTATTATTATTACTACTAGCATCGAGAAGCCTATGCCCAGCCGTGGGATGAGAAGATCTGATTATGATGAAAAATAACTTAGTATCCTGTATACTTAAATTAAGGAATCCTACCTACTGTGCAAAATATGGGCATGTGTCGAATATGATGTGCCTCTGACTACTGCCACTTTAGATATTCTCGAAGATCTAGAAATCTGAGATGTGTCAAATATCATGTTGGGACGTGCCTCCAACTCTTTAGATATCCTTAAAGATGTAAGTAACTGGAGATCTGAGGAGATATCTACCGAGCCTGGGGATTACAGTCGTGATTTTTTTTAATAACAGATGGTGGGCTACCACTACAAGTGCCGCATCTGCCGAGAGACCTTCGAAAGTATCAAGGCGTTGCGCAGACACACGCCCAAGCACCAGAGTAAGTGTCTCCTACTCCTCAGGGTCTAGACTCCTGGCGGGGGTGAAGGGGGAGATATAATATCCTGTCTCGTTTCCTGCCTCTGTTGTACTTGTATTGTTTGTGTGTGTGTATACTTATGTGTAAGGGTGCGTATGTCTATGTATTATATCAAAGTGTGTATATAAATATATTTTATCAATGTCTGTCTATGTCTTATGTCAATATATGTATATAATGTATTATGTCAATATCTGTCTTTGTATTATGTCAATGTATTTCTATGTATTATGTCAATAACTTATTATGTATTATGTCAATATCTGTCTATATATTATGTCAATGTCTGTTTATGTATTATGTCAATATCTGTCTATGTATTATGTCAATATCTGTCTATATATTATGTCAATGTCTGTCTATGTATTACCTATGTCTATGTCTATTATAGTGACCGTAATGTCTATGTTTATGCCTATGTCTATTATGTTAGTAAAATGCTAATTGAAGATTATTATTTTGATTTCAGGTACAGAGATCTTCAAATGTGAGGTTGGTGATCATATGGTTAATGTTCATGTGAAGAAATGAATTATATTCACAGAGAAATAAATATTTTCTAAGTACTTTGATTTTGATTTATCCATCCAATGATAGAATATGAGATACTCAGTCTGCATTGTAATTCAATCATGTAACGGCTGGACCGATTTGTGTAAAACTAGAACGTTATGAAGACATGCATTTTAGAAAATAGTTTCTTTCAGCCGCAACATGAGTATTTTTGACATTTAGAGCTAGTTCACCATGCTCTGATAATTAAACTAACAGCTTGTTATCTTTTAATTGCTTGTTAAAGTTATTTTGCGTTCCACCATGTCCTGACAAAGGATTATCTTCCGCAAAATGAAATGACGTAAAATAGATAACGATACTTTAACATTCTTGTTAATTTTAATGCCAGATCAGGTAACGCTTTGTTAACAAAAAATGGTGAAATTTGACCTTAGTATTGCATAGATAACTCTTGTGATTCAGAGAAATCCAACGACACCTATTTGTCAAAATCTGTCCAGCTAAAGGAACTCGCATACATATCTACATCTCAAACCTTTCCGTACCCACGGCACAACTGCGATACACAACTAGTTGTGCCGTAAGTACTTTTGATTCCCTTCTACACAACTAATTGGTCCGTAACACATTACCGTCCTTCTTCGCAGTTAGGTAAATATGATAAAAAAGTTTTAAAATCCTAAAAAGGAAATTTAAGATCTTTCAAAGTGATTCTGTAACCAAAACAAACAAACAAACCCTTTGTTCAATACATAATACATAGTCTACTACATAATAAAACCTTTTCATCATACTTATACATAAACCTCTCTTACACACACAACTTTCAGCTTAATTCCATAGAGAATACGGCGTAAATCGCAAATTTACGCTAAGATGCACATTGCTACAGCATTTTGAACTTTATGCAGCAAGGAATAATGATATCGAATTGTAGGTTCTATGTAAACATTCTGTCAGCTGTAGATAGGTATTAAAATCTGGTTGGCGACAGATGCCTAGGGATGGGAAAAATATCATCGACAAATACAACACTAAGAGGGTTGTGAAGCTGTACATTTTCATACAAAAAGCGATAACATTTTGCTCCTCTTAAACTTAGTCCAATATTTATATTTTTTGGAAATGTTAGTAGAGGAAGGCCAAAGAAATAGTGGTTTGATTGTGTGAAGGATGATATGAATGTAACAGGAGTAGACTAGAGTTGACGAATGATAGGAGTGAGTGGAGGAAGAGAACATGTTGTGCCGACCCCACGCGTGGGATAAGGGCAGGAGAATGATGATGGAAATGTTACTACGACAAACTAGGCTTGTACGTTTTTATTTAAAAGAAATATTGCTTAACGTAAAAGTTATTAGCATATCCAAAATATGGATATTTAGATCCATATTATAATATTAATAGGTAAGAATTTTTCGTATAAAAATAAATTAATCGACTAAATCCCAACTCTGCCGTGCCGACAGCTCAAAAGTAGCCATAGCAACCGATATACAGACAGACGGACAGACGAATTGCACCCCGTATCATACTAATTACAAACTGATTTTAGGCCCGCAATACACGTACTGCTTGCTACAGTCAATACCACCCTTTCTTACAGCATTTGTATCGCTTTGCTTGGCTTTTAGAGCGCTGGTGGTGCCAGTCAGAGATCCGAAGGTCGTGGGTTCAAACCTGGTCGTGCACCACTGAAAAACGTATGTGCGTAATGCCAGTGCTCTTAAACGGTAAAGGAAACATCGTGAGGAAACCGGCATACCCTAGCTAGAGCCAAAAAAAATCGAAGGTCACATTTTAGTATTCTCATAAGCGGCGATGGGCTTTCAACCCGTCACGTACCTACGGAATACTAACTACTATGCAAAATGTGGGCATGTCCCAAATGTTCGGACGTGCCTCTGACTATCCTCTTTAGATATCTCCAAAGATCGAACTCACTAGAGAGGTCTGAGGAGATATCTACCGAGCCTGGGGATTACAGTCGTGCGAGTGTTTTTTTTTGTTGTTTCTCTTTGTGCAGAAGACGCCTGAATTAGGGACATTATTTTTCACATGTTTTAAATATATTTTATAAAGTGGTAGTGCGGTATCTAAGAAAAAACGCGGGTTCGAGTCTGCCCCGAACATATCGAATCAAATATAAATTGTGATGATTGGAGAGAAGAGCGACCTTTGCCTTGCCGTGGGACAATACAGGCAGACAATCATAATAATATTAATAACATGTACCTACATTGTACAATTGATTATTCAATTTTTCGTAGATACACAATCAATTATCAAAAAGTCGATAGTCCCTCTAGAAGTTGAGAAGCTTGTACTCGAATCGACTAATAATTTGATCCTTAGATTGAGCAGTCAGTCGATTCCAGGCCTTAGGGGTGACTTTAGCAGACATGTTGGGTTCATTATGTAGTTTAAAGGCAGAAGCAATTGCATTAGACTACAAATTTAGTACGGAGGTGTATAGTTTTACTTAATAATAATCACTACATATAAAACAAAGTCCTCCGCCGCTGTCTGTCTGTTCGCGATAAACTCAAAAACTACTGCACCGATTTTTATGCTGTTCTCACCAATGGATAGAGTGGTTCTCGAGGAAGGTTTAAGTATCATTTGTCAAGTTTTTACCTTGACTTACCACGCTTTACTGCGACTTTAGGATTGTAAGATTATTACCACTAGATCTATAATTGAATTTGTAATTATGTTTCATACTGTGTCGCTCCGAGGTGTTGATACCATATGGAAATTCCGATCCTTATGTCGCAAGTTCGATTCCCGTCACTTGTCAACTTTTAATTAACTTGAACAGTGTTCCATTGCAGGAACAGTCGATCTATAAAACCTTTCGTAGCACTACCTACGACTGTGCTACGCCGTAGACTGCTACGCGGGCTCTAACTGTAGCACTTTCTTAAGTTTTCGTTACTTATCTGGATCGATCGAGCCATCTGTGGATCGTTTGTAATTGTCTTTAGATAGCTCAACTATTTCACATGTGTTTTGTGTATAGTGTTTGTATGTAGATAAGTATTATATTTTTATTTCTTTATGAATAAGAATAAGAATAATTTTATTGTTAAACTGAGATAATATGTTAGTAGGTACAGATGTTAATGGTCATGGCTTAAAAATAATAAGCTTAAATAAAGATAAAAAGGATTTTTCAAAATAAAGCCTGTTCTGTGTAGCACCTCTAAATATTTCGTAATGTCAAAACAAATCTAACATCTATCAATATCGTCCTTTTGATATCGAAAGGGGGTTTTACCCCCTAATAGGGTGGATTCAATATAGCGCGTCCCTCTATTGTCTCTGGACCCTGCTCATCAATTAGGGATGCTGATTAATATGGACCATGAAAGGGTAGGGTGGTGAAGAGTCACGTAACAAAGCTTTTACAATAAAAAATATCTTTATTCAATACTCCATCTATATGTGTTTAGGCCTGCACTGTGTCTTAGATATACGAAACATAACTGGCTATGAGAGAAAGAGAGAAAGAAAATGTGTGCTCGCATCTCTCTCTCTTGCCCCTACAGTAATATACGAAACGTAACTATAGTCAATAGTGAAATATATTTACTGACTAGCTTCCGCCCCCGGCTTCGCCCGCGTGATACCTTGAAAAACCCAAACATTACTATCCCGCGGGAACCTTACATTTTTTCGGGATAAAATGAAGCCTATGTGTAATTCTAGACCATAATCTATATCTGTGCCAAATTTCATTCAGATCCGTTCAGCCGTTTTAGCGTGAAAGAGTAACAAACATCCAGACATCCTCACAAACTTTCGCGTTTGTAATATGTATTTGTAGGATTAAAATCACAGGGATCATTTTGAATCGGCTTACATACTAGGTGATTCTAGGTGCCAATCCCAGTCCTTTCGCCACAAGGCTCACTAGGAGGTGAATTGATTGATCTCAAAGGCGTCTTGTAGTCTTGTAGTCTTGTTGTCTTGTAGTCTTGTAATCTTGTATTGTTATCAGTATCTAATTTGATGATTACGCCACAAGGCTCATTAGAAAGTGAATTGATTGATCTGAAACGCGTTTGGTAGTCTGTAGTCTTGTCAGTACTTCAATGATTACGCCACAGGGCTCATTAGATGAATTGATTAATCTGAAAGGCGTCTTGTAGTCTTGTAGTCTCGTTGTCTTGGTGTCTTGTAGTCTTGGTGTCTTGTAGTCTTGTAATCTTGTAGTCTTATCAATACTTCCATGATTTCGCCACAAGCCTCATTAGAAGGTGAATTTGACAGTAGCCACTTACCACCCCGTGTGTCGCCGTGCGCACCGTTCCGGAGCTTGGACACAACAGCTGCTTCCATCGCGTGTCGTACTGTGACTCATACCGCAAAGGTTTAAATTATTCAATTACATTGTTTTGTAATGATAGAGCTTTTGTTGATATCAAAGTGCAGTAAGTAGGTACCTATTTGTTTGATTATATGTACTTTATTTTAGAGAAAATTACATATCCATTGTGAAAAAGGGGTCTATTAGCTAAACCATTATGGTCAGGACAAATATTTAACAAAATTATATTGTTTATTAGGTATTATTAAAAAAATGATTTTCTAGTCGAAGCTGGCCTATTCGTATTTTGTTCAACATATCAGTATTGCTACTCGACATGGTAATGCCAGCGTCTTGGGGACGCATCCCTCGGGCAGTGATCTGAATCACTTTGAGCTATCTATAGATCGGTAGTTAGGTAGATCAAGATAAACAACTTTTTCTAAGAAACCAACACAGTGAGCGCGAAAATAAACAGCTGTTTTATACATTTTAGCCAAGTAGGTATTGAACTTTATTTGTTGGTGTGTTGGTTTCTTAGAAAAAGTTGTTTATATTAATGGGTACTTTAACCCGCTGAAGTTTTCGGAAGTAGTCTGGTAACACCCTGTATATCTCACAATTACTTCACGTGTAAGAGCCCTGGGTCCTTACCACGAATTCATAATACATTACCGAATCAGTATTACCTACATTGTTATTTCGTACCATGACCTTTTTTTTATATTGGTGGACAGTTCACACAACGCCATCTAGCCCCAAACTAAGCAAAGCTTGTATTATTAGAACCGGATAGCAAATTGTATGGAAGTAGTGACGTTTCTATAATGGAATCGTTACGGAATCGTTCTGGAAGACTTCGTGGTAAGGCCTGTATAGCGTATACTCGCCAAAATTGGCTCACACTCAAGGAAAACACGACCCCAAAACCCTTGGGTCGTTCACCTCTACGAGTTCCGGGACCCTAAGGTCAACAGCCTGCCGCACTGACGTCACAGTTTTGATATTGGGGTGCAAGGAACAGATGAATGAAATGGCCCGCATCTAATGCTGTCTTTGCGTGTGTTGGCACGTACTCTCAGTTATTGCAAGGAGACAAAATCTCCCCCTCACCCCTGCCGACCAAAAATATACTTCTCATACATACTACTATTACTAGTATTTATTGCAAAAATGTAAAAACTCGACAAATTTAATAAAAAATAAAAATAAATATAATTACGACTGTAATCCCCGGGCTCGGTAAATAATCTTCCTCAGATCTTTAGTTACTTAGACCTTTGAGGATATCTAAAGAGGATAGTCAGAGGCACGTCCGCACATGATATTTGTGACATGCCCACATTTTGCAAAGTACCAGTTAGTATTCCGTAGGTACGTCATGGGTTGCAAGCCCTACGCGCCGCTTATAAGAATACTAATCTACGACACACACCTTCGAATTTTTGGTTCTATGTCGGTTTCCTCACGATGTTTTCCTTCACTTATGAGCACTAAATAATTAAATTATAATCTGACCTCGTAAAAAAATTTGGAAACACCATCATTGCTAGCGACTCGTACCTACCTAAATAAATTAATTTTGAAAAGTTAAATAATAAAAAAATCTTTTTTTGTCCAAAACAACATTGGAAAGAACAATAGTTGGCACCCTCAAACAATGGGGTGACTCTGTGGGGTGCGCACTTGCCACTGTGCCCACTGCCCACAGCTGGGGTAACTTTATACAAAGGAATCAGCTGTAGCAGTCACTGATATATTTTTTTATAAATTGGTTAAGTGTGTTTCGGACCACGTTCCGATGTCAGCAAAAGTTTTCGAAACAATCTTATTATCAGTCGAACTTACAGTAACTACATCTACCATGAGTTGTCACATTTAGATTGGCTGACGTCACTACAGTAGTAATATACTATGACATCTGTCAAAATTGTTACTCATGGTACCAAATTCTAAGCAAATAAGTAAAAAAATTCCCCTGTGACGTAGGATAGTTGACTACGTGACGTTTTAGTGCCTAACTATAAGCTAGAGGCGCTGTATAAGTTTTCATAATTTTTTTTAACTATATTCGTTAGCGAATGTAGATTGTGAAAACTCATGGTAGACCTACTGCCACTCAACCTTATAAACTTTAGACTCATCTCCTTAATACTCGTACACTCCAATTGCAATAGGTAATATTTATGTGGTAGGTACTTACTCACCTTCAAGGTTCGACCCAAAGCAAAAAGTGCCCATAGGACCTCATTTACTGGCACATTCGGCCTTCTTAAAAAAACTATATTCAATGCACCTATTGGACCTCTTTTTTAAATTCGCATGGTATAGGATTTCATAAGGGTTCTATGACAAAAAAGCTTGGGACGAATCAGCTCCAATTCTGCTAGGTGTCCCTAACAATGTTAACAAGGATCATACAAAAAAAAGCGCTAGGGCCAGCGAGTTTCTTGTCAGTTCTTCTCGGACTGAGGATAGGACTGGAATTGGCACCTAGACTTACCTAGTATGTAAGACGATTCAAAATGATCCCTGTGCTTTCACTGAATAAAGTTAAATTGAGTTTGAGGTTTATAGGGACAGTAAAGGACAATGTAACTAATGGTGAGGTGAAAATTAAAACAAAACTTTATGGGTTTTTTATATATTTAGAACAAGAAATGTATAGTTACAACCATTGAGGATATCAAATATCATATTATCGTAAAAACTATTGTATAAAGTGGAGAAGAATCTTTACAACATTTTTTCCCATTTTTTTATTAATTTTTATTCCAATAAATAATTATAGACACTGAAATTACGTGAAAATATTAATGAATAAATTTAAAAACAGCCAAGAAACATCTACGAGTTGTTAATACTTGGTTACTAGGTATCTTAATTATTTAGGAATGAGTAATTTATAATTTCTAGTTTCAAAAAATATGGGGGTTGTAGAAATTCTTCAAAACAGTCGCATCCGCTGGTCGCATTCAATAATAAATACAATTTTGGAAAATTTCACAAACTCCACTTAAACAACTTACAAATTATTGGGAACAACATTTAAGTCTAAAGACGACACTAAAACTGTAATAAATTTAATGGACGCACGATATTATTATATCAATTTTCATGAAATTCATGATAATCCATTCGATATTTCACAATGACAGTTGATATAATTTTATCAAAGGCCATCTGAAAATCTCTTAATTTCTGAACAAGAATAAAATTTATAGATACTCGTTAGTTTATTAGAACCGTGAAATATAAAGTTATTTTTGGTTAGAAATAAGATATTTCCAGATGATCTGCGCGACCGGTTTCACTACTATTTCTTGTGCAAATCAAAAATCTTTCACAAAAGCTAAAGAGGTAACACTCGTATTAAATCGACACAATAAGATATAATATAGAAATACCTATGATTAGGTACGAGTACAATATTAACTAAATCGGTAACACGACCAACACATACAATCTACTCTTAATTATTACAATAATTAATAAAAAGACATAAATGAAATTTATTTTAACATTGAATTTTTTTATTAAACCGGAAGATCTTAAGTGTTTTTTAAACTTTTTTTTGCAATTTTTTTTTCAATTTTATAAAATATTATTGGTATCAAAGTGGAGCCAACTACACGAATGAATTTGGCTGACCGAATCTCTTATTTTCAAATATCATTGCTTTTCATTGTCTAAGTCCGAGTTCACCTTAACTGATGTTAAAATACTTATTCAATACTTTTATAGTTGAGAGTTTTAGTATCTTACGATGCATTAGCTAATTATTTCCTATCTTACATCGAATATTGGATAGTCAGGTCGATGGGGGACCGCGAAGCGTCGCTTCCCGGACCCGGGGTGAGGTTATGACGTAACCACTACGTAGGTACAAGGAGTATCACAAGCTACTCTGCGAAAGGGTTCGCTCCCACCACGCTATATGAAGGTAACTTTGACTAGTTCCGAAGGATAGTCGCACTATCAGGTACAAGACTGCGCCCGCGCAAGGCAATGAACACCGGCGGGGTGGGAACGAACGATGCAGTCAGGAATCAACACCGAGAACGAATTTCTAATAAATAGACAGTGAATTTGATATTACATGATATTTAATAATTTAAATTCGAAACTATCGGTAGGTAATAATAATTCTTACCCGACCTGGACCGTGCCTTTGTTTACCTATTTATTGCAATCTGTTTACCCGACGAGTTAAGTAGTCAAAGTATTCATAAGATTCTTCCGGTAGTTAGTCCGCGATTCTTCACTGTCTATGACGTAGGGGCTACCATAGACGTGCGATGAGGGTGGACGCTGCGGCTGTTCATATAAAATTATCGATTATCTAAAAGCTACGACTAGAGAAACGGATCCAAAATACAAAGGAAGTACACAATGAGCAAGTATTAAAGTTAACTTTATACAACAGCCTTCAGCGAGAGTGCTGCGGATGGGGTCGGCTAGTGTCGAGTGCCTCGCCCAAAATATTCCAATCGATTGTAACTATCTATCGGGGATCGCGGGCCGCGCCTCGGATTGAGCATTGCGAGTAGCGACATTGAAATATTTTGCGCTAAAGTTTTAAACTTATTTATTCCTATGGAAGATTTGATTTCTTGCGTCTTATCTATTATGTCCCGGCCGCGAGTCGCTTTGTGCAGCGGCCGGCTTCCGTACACCGAAATCTGCTTAGAAAATTCTAGATTTAATCTCAACTCTATCTATCACCGTTTGGACAGATCACCCGCGTGGTTCAACTGGTTCGCTTATTATTTTGGGCTTCGGGCCACTTGTACGCGCGAGTGCATGATTTTAATGACAGAACAGAGAAATGTATATTTCGTCGAACGCTTGAGCGTTTCGCGTGCGTTTTGGCGAAGCACGTACGTTTAGCGTGGTAGAGTTCAAAATGCAGTGGTTCAATATATTCTCTGTTCTGTTATTTGACTTAATCATTAAATATTAAGACGATTTCGTCTCAATTTTACACATTTATTTTGCTAATTTCACAGCCACATTGTAATTAGCCTATGCGTATTTAGAGTATTGTTTCTGTGTTGCCAATTAATTAGATTTAAATATTTTTTTAAATATTTATTTTAATCTTAAATTTTTCTTAAAAAATGCGTCAAAACACCGTTCAAAAAGTATCCGTATGCTATGATAATAGGTCTGATTCTCCCTTGTCACTTACTGGGGTTTGTTTGCGTCCACTGTTGTATCTACAACAGCATTTATAATAATCTTGCAGATACAAGTCAGTTTGATTAAATTTTTAATAGCTTTTAATAAGTATAAATATTTTTTTATTATAAACTATTTTTTCAAATATTTTATTTTAAAGATTAAAATATAATCAAGTTTTAATGGCGAAAGAGGAAAGTTTAAAGTTAATAAATAGCAGTTTTGCTAGCTATTAAATATTTAATCTATGTTGAGCAGAACATTTTGCGCGCCTGCCACTTACCTCTATGAAGATATGAATTACAGTAAGTTACCTATATTTAAAATACATATAAAAATATTAAGTTAGAATTACCCGTGAGAAAAATGGTTTAAGTATTACTAAAAATTCACAATTTTTTTATTGCTTTCCCGTTACGCTTAAGGCCGGAGCCCACTACACTATTGAGCACTATTTCTTACGTTTATCGATAATTATCTCGAATAGATGGGATCGCGCGCAAAACGCCCTACCGACGTAAGTGACATAACTAGCTTACCGAATGACGTTTCTTTCCAAAATACTTTTGCCTTTAACATTATTATTACCTAAAGTCGATGAGTTATTATTAATATTTGGTGTTTTATGTTTCGATTCAAACGACGTATTCTTATCTTTCATACAAACGAACGTTCAAAGCAACGAATCGAACCGAGTGGGGAAGTGTGAGTATTATCTGCGAAATAAGGTCAGTTTTCATTATAACTCTTAAGTTTTATTTTAATATTACATTGCTTTAAGAGGCGGACAGAGGATTATACTTTAGTATTTAGCTCGCTTTTGCCCCAACCTGCTATAAATTAGATTGCAAGTTCATATTTTTGCAAAATATCTTTGTTAGAAAACTGACGTTATTTAAGTATTTATCAAAAACAGTGTCGCATTATCCGGTCGTAATCGCCCGATATTATTTACCTAATAAATAAGTCAATTCAGCTCACTCCGAATTGAAGTTATCAAATTAAATACTAATAATAATAAATTATGAAACCACACCTAGGATAAATAGACATAACAGTATTTGCACATGAATGAGTAAGTAAGTCTAAACGTAATGCGCGGAAACCATCAACACTTGTAGAAATGAGTTTGGTTCCCGCGCTGTCCAACACAAAACGACACAACTATTACGATAAAATAACCTAAGAAACTACACATAAGTATAATTATAATTGTGCTGTCACATACATTTATAACTTCTCCCACTTTTATAATAAAATACAATAATTATAATTAATTAAATTAAACATTTATATGCCTCGTTCGAACATCATCTGGTGACGTTTTCGAGCGAGGCAGGGTAACTCACAAATTTACTAAATTAAACACAAATACGACCTACTAATATTGCTAAAATTGGAATGTAAGCATTCTTAAGCTGTATGAGAAAAAAAGCATTTTTTTGTATTTTTTTTTTAAATTAATAAATAGTGCCCATTCGCGCGGATAATCGAATAGTTTACAATAAATAGTAAACAAATCTTTCCACTTGACACTTTCATTGTCAAACATCTCTTCGAGCCATTTATTTAATTAATATATTTTTATTAAATTACGAACTATTAGTTATTGCACGTTTTACATTTACAATAAATATATAAATACTTGTAAATTTAATTTTTACTCTCATCTTTGGTTATTTTATGAGTACCTATTAATATTTGGAATGTTACAAAACTGTTTTTACATTTTAATCAAGTATATTTTTTTTACAAAAATCGTTTCAGGGTCGTTAGGACGGCACAATATTTAATCTATTCAAGTTCGATGTTTTTCATAGGTCGTGTGGGTCGAGATATTATATCATGGTTGTATATTGTGACTGGGGCCGCCTCGCGCGGCGCTATGACTTTATTACAATTAACTTTTATATTTACAAATTTCCATTTAGACTAAGACAATTAAAGCCTACTTCGAATAGACGCAGGTTCGCATCCATACAATAATACAGGTACCGATTGGTTTATATTATAATTATCGAGTTCTCGATATCATTTGGTGTTTCGCTTGACACCATTTCCGCGTGTTGATGACGACGTCTAGTTCCGTCTCGCTCGCTCCCGGGAGGGCCGGCTCCTCCCGGCTCCTGGGAGCTGGCTGCATCGATCTCCCTCCCCCTCCGGAGTCCCCCCAGCGCTGTGGCTCCGGTCGCGTGACAATCCCGGATCACATACGACATTGAAGATGAATCTATCATTAAGCGTATTTCTTCTTCAAAATTTATCTCAAAAATTTCTAACCTAACTACTCGTACCACTCCGTCGGCGGGAAGCTACCGTCGCGATGTTTCGCCATTTTTAAAATTTTATCAAAACCTATCACAGTTTGACTAGTTTTCATCCTTAAGTTTAATATATGATTAAAATATACGTATTAATATATATCTTCGAATCTTTAACAATATAACACTATTTTACTTCGGATGTGTAGCCTCGACCGACGGCTGCAGGCCAGCGAAACGGATAGCGGACACCGATTTATTTGGCATTGTCGTCGACCGGCTCGCCCCGGCCTCCTTACGTTACGTTACGTCCCCGTGTGCACGACCGGTTACACGATTACGATCGCACACCACATTGGAGCATAGCATTTAGGCTATTATTGCTAATAATATTTTTTATTATATTCGAAAACTATTTCTCGATAACCACAACCGTTCATAAGCGAAGTTTAATATCATTATTTTGTTATTGACTATTACCATATGTAAGGTTCAAGTCTAGCTTGAGTGAGCATCACATGCCCTAAGTATTATTGCATGCTCGGCCCCCGGCGCCGCCATCTTGTCCGGACATGCGCGAGGCGCCAGGAACCGCCATTTCGGTAGCCTCGTTACTTAACCCAATTCCGGGAGGAGGCAGGCGGCCGGGAAGATGGCGGCGGAGCCGGACAAAGGGCCACACGATGAGCGATTCTTTATCAAACACTACACTCGTAGATTAATACAAAAGCCGGTCGGCAGTGGGAGCCGGAGTCGCTCGCAGCCCCCGGGCGGTCGCGGAAAGGGTCAGGCCGCTCGGCATGTATGGGTGCGCCTGCTGTGCCGTCCTACGGGCTGGGCGCTGCTTAGATGGCCTTTATCTTGTTGGTCTTGAAGCTGACTTGCAGCACGCGGTTGCCCAGCGTGTAGCCGTTCAGCGACTGGATGGCCACCACGGCCTCGTCGTAGTTCGTCATCGTGATGAACCCGTAGCCCTTGCACTTGTTGGTCTGCAGGTCGCGGATCACCTTGACGCTCTGCACGGCGCCGAACGGCCCGAACAACTGCCACAGCACGTTTTCCTCCGTCTCCGGCGCCAGGTTGTACACGAAGATGCACCACTCGGAGCCCACGGCGCCGGGCAGCACGCCGCCCAGCAGCTCGCCCGCCAGCGGGCTGTAGCGCTGCAGGCCCTTGTTGATGGCCAGCAGGGACTTGCCCGAGCTGAAGCGGCCCAGCGGCGCGGGGAAGCGCAGCGCGGCCGGCAGATACGCGGCCAGAGGGGCCAGGGCCTTACCGTTGTTGCTGGGGTTGTTCGCGAACTTCACAGTGATCGGCTCCGTGGCCGCCTTGGGCACGGTGCCGTTCAGCTCCTGGATCGCGCGCTCGGCCTCCACGCGCTGGTCGAATCTGATGAAACCGACGCCTTTAGACAGACCTTGCTCTCCGCCGTTGAAGGGGCGTCCTCCGGAGTTCTCGCACAGGATGCGCGACGTGATGATCCTGCCGTACGGGCTGAAAAGACGCTCCAGCTCGATCTGCGTCATCGTCTTCGGCAGGCCGGACACGTAGAGGTTGGCTCCCTTGATAGCCTCGCTACTGGGCCGGGCGTAGGACACTTTGATGGTCTTGTTCTGGAGGCGGAGGCCGTTGAGCGTGCCGATGGCCTTCTCCGCGTCTTCGGGGCGGTGGTAGTTGACGAAGGCGTAGCCGAGGCTCTGGCCGCCGCCGTGCAGCGCGTGGTTCAGGGCGTCCGGGAAGGCGGCGCCTTTGTTCCGGATCAGCTTGCACGACTCCACCTCGCCGATGCTCGAGAACAGACTCCGGATCTCCTCCTGCGTCATGCTCTGCGGCAGGTAGTTGATGATGAGGTTAGTCTTGGACTCCTCGCCACCGGAGCCATTCTGTTGTTCGCCGTCTCCCTTCGACATGGCTCAAATCATAAACGGAAAGAACGAAAGGGAAACGAAAAACGCGATAAAAGAAAATGCACGTCCGTTCGATGGGCGCGCGCGACCGGGATTGAGGGAGCCGCGCTGAGGCAGGGCGCAGGCCCGCCGCCATCGACCGCGCCTTACGTAACGCGGGTTGTTCACCCCCCGTGGTTTAGTGTCCGAAAAAACCAGATCCGCCCCGCATCGATCCTCCCCCGCCGCCCGCGCCCCGCCCGGGATGCACGCTCACCGGGACAACGTTTGCGCCTTACCTAACTCTAATTGGGCTAGATACGTAATACTGAATCTAGGCGAAAACTTCATGAAAACTTAAACAGCCTTACTTTACATTTAAAGAAAACTTTTGGTTCAATCGCGTACTTGACCTAAATCCTACATATCAATGATCCAAACAAAACGTCTGTCCTTGATAAGGTTTTGAGGTTATAAAATATCTCAATAAGACCATGACGTAGTTACCTACATTTTTTTCAATCTGGACCGAATCGTTCAGACAAATAAAATTGGGGATTTTCTAAAACTTCCTTATAAGGTAGTGAGGTCATTGACGTGTTCCCGTTTCTCCGTTTTCCTTTGTCTTAGTTTCTCGGAAGCGTTTTCATACTACCCTACCTACTTAGCAAAATAGTCCTCCACAGATTAAATAACACTTAAGATACTAGCTCCACTTTTTAGAAAATACATTTCAGTAGATAAATGAGGTATACTAGTTTTAAAATAAAAACATTTCAATGTAATATTTTTTTACAGTACCTAGTTCTATTCAAAAATATGCGTCAAAATGAGAACCTACTTAAAAAAACTTTATTCGTCGGTAAAAAAAAATGAAAAAACAAAACGTAGGTAGATTAAATTGACAAAGTAAGTATATATATTGGACTGTCCAGCATTATTTATTTTTATTTATTTCTTATTATTATCGTGATATTGTTTATTTGTTGTTGCTTATTATTATCAATTAATGAATTAAACATTAATCAACACAACTTTTACAGAAAGAGATACATACAATAAAAAAAAAAGAAAATATTTATTACAATTTTTTTTGTAAACGAAAAAGTAGCCAATTCTAAAAATTTGATTCATGTTTTAATGAACAAGTTTTAAAGAGGGTTGCTATTGAATTAAAGGGCGCCTTTAGACCGTGTATATTTCATCCACAGAGGGATAATATACTACAGAGCCCTCTGAAGTCAGAACTATAATGATAATTATAGTGGAACAAATGATCTTCTTCTTTATTTATATTTATGCCATTTGTCTCTTTTGAGACTACTTTTGCCAGTGTCAAGTTTTTCAATTTGAGCGTTGACGAATTTACAATAGATGTTTGCGATGACAAATTTACCCGGTAACAAATTTACCCTAACCCATTGTCAACGTCATAAAGTCGGTCAAATTTTCCAAGTCAATTTTAAACAAAAGATGGCTGTTGTGTTTAAAATTCTCGGTATTTCTTCCAATGAATTTAGAAAAGAACTAAATATCGCTTCAATTCACATTTTTTACATCTATGTCAAGAACTCGGCTTTATTGGAAAAATAACCACCAAAACTAAACAGTAAAACTCAAAATAACACAAGAATAAATATAAAAACTAGAGCGTCAAAGTTCACAGTCGAAAGAAATCCGAAGCATTTTTTTAAAATGAAATTTAGTCATAGTCAATAGTAAATTCAACATGTTGTATCCAACACAGGTTTTGTAAATGTATACAAATAGATTTTTTTTTTAAAACTATTATAAATATTTTCTTGTTTTAAATAAAACATTCGCTGAAATCCACGATGAAATACATTAGTATACACAAATACTTCTGAATGTTCATTGACGTTCTATAGCCTACAAATTATGACTCCGTCTGTAGGTACCTACTTCCCTTCAAACCACCCCATTTGCCGTGTCCAGCTTTATCTCAATAAAGTACCAATTTTGAAGGGCTTATTCTTTTGATCAAAATGTTTATTATTTTTACATATTTTTTGCGCGTAAAAATTACATTTTTAATCTTTATTTATCAGAAATCCCACTAATATTATAAACGCCAAAGTTTGTAAGAATTAATGGATGTCTGGATGTATGTTTGTTACTCTTTCACGCTGAAACGGCTGAACGGATCTAGATGAAATTTGGCACAGATATAGATTATAGCCTAAAATAACACATAGGCTACTTTTTATCCTGGAAAAATGTACGGTTACCGTGGGACAGATTTGTTTTTATTTTTCAAGATACCACGCGGGTGAAGCCGTGGGTGGAAGCTAGTATACAGATAATACTATCACGATACTAAATTTTATTATATTAATAACTATTAAAGTGAGCGTCAGGATGGTTAAACCACAAGAGATATTGAATTAAAAAAAAGCAAAAAAACAAATTTGTTTTACGAGTGAAGTTGGTCAAATCCACCCTTACTCAAAGTATTATTTGACTAAATTTTGACAATACATTTAGTCATCATAGTTAGCCAAGTCCTTTGTCATTGTTCTCAAGCTCACAGACAGACTTTACACTTGGTAAGTTCGCCAGGTATTATGAGGAACGTCTCAGTATTTCTCAAACCTGGTCCTTATTACTTTATTTATTAAAATATGCGTTTGTGAAATTCAATTCAGTTTGTGCAGCAGAAATTTTACAGTCTGGTAGATTTTAAGTATTTATACAGGGTGTCTCAAAAGTACACTTCTCTACTAAAATCGAGCCACCTCTAAAGTTATCTATGTTTTTATTACATCGTTCCAAAAACCTAGAAATTAAAATAAAATCTTGAATTAAAAAGTACCATTCAATAGTAGTTTTAAGGCTTTCGAAAAAAACACTCATATTATAATTTTTTTAAAATATTTAAGTCAATCGTCAAATGAAAAACGCAGATGTGGCTCATTTTTTTATGAGAAGTGTATGTTAAGTTTATGTTATGCCGGAAGGAAGTGCTTCAGATATTGTATATCTTATACCTTTAAACGAGCAATTCTATATAATATATAATTGGAATCTCGGAAACGGCTCCTGCGATTTTCATGAAATTTAGTATGCAGAGGGTTTCGGGGGTGATAAATCGATCTAGCTAGGTTTCATTTTTAGAAAATGTCGTTTACCCCAAAAAACGAGCAAAGCTCGGTCACCCAGGTACTGAAGTTTAAAAGGTTAATATTACAAAATTTCAATAAAATTTCAGAGCGTTTTAAAATTTCTAACGTTTGTTTTCTGCGCGTCTAACTTTAGTTTATTCTGACTTATAACAATTGACAACCCTAGTAGTATCGTTTTCTGACTGCGCCAGCGTCAACCCTAGTTTAGCACCGGCAATTTAGATGGTAATGTAAAACACAGATGGCTAAGAATTACCTACACCTATCGCAATTTGTATGTATCTATCGAGCGTGGAATTTAGTAGGTTTGGAGCGAGCACTACTGGTGTAGTGGTAGCCCCCGCACCATTCGAAGGTCGTGGGTTCATAGTTGTGCAATGACTTTGCTATAAATTTATATGTGCAATGCCAATGCTCTTAAATGGTGAACGAAAACATCGTGACGAAATAGTGAACGAAAACATCGTGACGAAATCAATATAACCAAGAACTAAACATTCAAAAATGTGTGTCATGTTAGTATTCGTATAAGTGGCGATGGGCTTGCAACCTGTCACTTACGAATTTGTTTACTTTCTTAAGAACGGATTTTTTGAGATACTATCAATTTGGTTAGTTTATTAAGAACGGGTTTTTTGAGATACTTACTATCAATTTGGTTAGTTTTTTAAGAACGGATTTTTCGAGATACTATCAATTAGGTTAGTTTTTTAAGAACGGATTTTTCGAGATACTATCAATTAGGTTAGTTTTTTAAGAACGGATTTTTCGAGATACTATCAATTTGGTTAGTTTATTACGAACGGGTTTTTTGAGATACTATCAATTTTGTTAGTTTTTTAAGAACGGATTTTTTGATATACGGTCAATTTGGGAATTGTTTTTTTTTAAATTAGGAAACTTAATTTAAGAGTGTATTCTTAGTGGCAATTTTGAAAAGTGGTCTATAGAGCCGTAGGTACCTACTCCAAAAGCAGGTAAATAAATAAATAAATAAATAATAAATAAATAATGCTGGACAATCCACACAGCATCATCTAGCCCCAAAGTAAGCTACTCAAAGCTTGTGTTATGGGTACTAGATAACTGATATATTTAATACATTATTATACATAGATAGATTTTTTTTTTATTATACATAGAAAACACCCAGACCAACGGAACAAATTTCTGCAGATCGTACACAAATTTGTTCCGCGGCGGGAATCGAACCCGCAACCTCTTGCGTCGCAGGCGGACTCTCGCCCGCTGCGCCACTGCGTCTTAAGTACAGAGCTCGACTATAAAATATAAATCCAGTTACGATTCCGGGGTGCTACAGCTGTGTCGTTGACCCGGATACTGACACGTCGATAGAGGGGGGGCAGGGGGAGGGGGAGGGAGGGGTGCGAGGGGCGCGGAGGGGGTGCTCTGATTGCGTTGGGTGCGGAAAGCGTTTCCACTGTTCGTGATTTAGGATTTATCGTACAAAAATCTTAATTTTTTTTTGCATAGTAATTAGTATTCTGAGATGATGGATGATAGAGGGAAATGGAGGAAGAAAACATGTTGTGCCGACCCCACTTAGCGTGGGAAAAGGGCAGGAAGAAGAAGAGTAGTTAACATTCCGTATATGAAAGGTTGCAAGCCTATCGCTGCTAGTATCTATCTATCTTACTAATATTGAAAACGTGAAAGTTTGTTAGGATGTGTGGATGTTTGTTACTATTTCACGCTGAAACGGCTGAACGGATCTGGATGAAACTTGGTATACGCGTAGTTTATGACCTGGAATAACATTTAGGCTACTTTTTTCTTGTAGGTACCATGCGAGCGGCGCCACGCGCGGTTGCTAGTAGTATAATAGTAGCTAGTTAAGGCCCAGCATTTTGAAAATTGCAAGTATTGCAACCCTAATCATTCTATTACCGCTTAATACATAGATTACATTGAAATTGAACTACACGAAACTCAAGGATATAAGTGATAAATCAACCGGAGCTAAAACAAGTTTGAGTTAGAAAACCTTGGTTAAAATCATGTCAAAAACACCGCTGAAAATTCAGAAATTCCCTAATTTATCCCAATCAGTAAGGTATTTTGAATTTCTATTACACATGAATGTAAATCAGTTAATTTAAAACAAATTAACCAAGCCCTTTTTTTTGAAATAAGCTATTTACTTGAACATATTTATGTTTTTTATAAATTGTCGCTTTCGTTATGTAATTCAGAGCAGCCATATTACCATGTCGCACTCTACGTAATTGTCATTTGGGTATTTCGCTTCGTGCTATGTCTGATTCCGCGGAGATCCGCGTTGCTATACGGACCTATGTCACTTTTTTTGGAACTTTTACGTATGGAATAGAGTGACGAGTATTCTGGGCCTTAAATCTTATTCTATTTATATCACGTTCAATGGGAACGAACCCGCACCACCCTGAGTCGTGCCTGCAAATGTACAACTGTTACGTCCTAATGGAGCAATTCATTGCATTCCCGCGTTTAACCCCTCGGCATAAAGTCGAGAACCGCTCAACTTCCCACATCCTTTACAAAATTAACCCCCTTATCCCGCTACCGAAAACTGTACCCTACTTTCAGACGATAGTGCTGAAATTTGCTTGTGTACGGAGAATAAATTGTCGATGTTTTCCGTGTTGGTGGCTCAAATGAAAATACACCTTATTTTAAATGTATAAAGGTGTTATTCGAACGGTAATTTAATATAAGCTTTGAAGGTAGTACAAAATGATATCTTTTTCGCGATGGCGCTCAGTTTTTCATCGCGAGTGTATATTTTCCGGGAAAATTGGATTTTGTTCGTGTGTGTTCATTTCCGCAGGTTCTTGGGAAATAGCTACTGAAATTGCTATTTTGCGATACACGTTTTCACCTAGGTATTAAACATGTATTCTACTTGTCGTATCCATGTTTTAATTTATAGATTAGGTACTTATATCTAAAGTACGAGTAAGAATAGTCCTACTAATATTATAATCGCGAAAGTTTTAAGAATGTATGGATGTATGGATGTATGTTTGTTACTCTTTCACACTGAAACGGCTGAACGGATCTGGATAAAATTTGACACACATATAGATTACGAATATAGTCTGGAATAACACATAGGCTACTTTTTATCCCGGAAAAATGTACGATTCTCGCGGGATAGATTTATTTTTATTTTTCGAGATACCACGCAGGCGAAGCCGTGGGCGGAAGCTAGTATAAAATACATATGAAAAAGTTGAATTTTCTATAGACCATTACAAACGATCTATAGATAGCTCAATTGATCCAGATCACTGCCAGATAGAAGCGTCCCCAACACGTTGGCCACATTGAAATTAATTTTCTAAAGATTCGCAAAATAAAAAAATGCTTTCACACAAAACATCACAGGACATTGCAAAACATCACAAATCTGCCTTGTCCGCGGATTAGCATCAAACCCACAACCCCTTCCACCCTGCCTACCCCTTTACAAGGGGATAATAAACTCGCAATCACATAAAATATTACGGTGGATATTTGCATGTGGGGTAGAGTAGTTTGATGGGTAGAGACTTTGTGGTACCGCGGTACCACAAAGTCTCTACCCATCAAACTACTCTATACCGGCGCGGTATATTTATTATGCATATTTTAAGAAGACAATAACAATTCAAAATCTTGCATATTTTATCTTACAAGTTAGTAGTATTTATTGCAGCTTTTTACAGCCCCCATGTTAAATTTTTTTGACATTTTGTGTAACATAATGTCATTCTTGTAATCTAGACGAATCGAATGATATCTAATTTTTCAAAATCCGTCCAGCCGTTTAGGCTACAGCCACAGTCAAAAAACTCACATACCTACATACGTACGTTCATACTAAACACATTACGCTCCTTCTTCTTCTTCTCTTTCTTCTAAGAAAAAAATCATCATGACTGTAATCTCTTGCGGATTAAGTAAAAATCTCTTCAGATAAAATCGCCTCTAGCAAAATCTTTGAAGAACAAAAATTGGCAGTACAATACTGCAGCCGAGCTAATATGACAGCTACAATAAAATGCCAACGCTTTCGCCATACATTGTCTCATATTCACACGAGAAAGAGCGAGACAAAATATTCAAAAAAACACTCGGCTAATAAATGGAAGGAAACCAAACGAAATAAAGTTTTACAAACTACCATAACTCGTACTAAACATACTGTTGTCTCTGTATGGCACTGCTCTGCGATGTCACAATATGGGCTATAGAAGCATACAGGGTGTTACCACACTACTACCGAAAACTTCAGGGGGTTAAAGTACCCATGAATATAAACAACTTTTTCTAAGAAACCAACGCTAAGAGCGCTAACAGCTGTTTCATACAAAAGTTCAATACCTACTTGGCTAAAATAGAATAGAATAGAATAGAATAGATTTTTATTCAGACACGGACACATACAGGAAAATAAAAGTAGATAAAAAAACAAAACAAAGGTAAAACCAAACAAAATTAGAAAAGTAAAACAAAAAGTAAAATAAAAAAGATATAAATTGTCTTTCCTGCATGCAAGTCGCGTGGCTGAATAGGACCAATCTCAGCTTAATGCTACCACCTAATGATAAGGAGGTAGCGTTGGTTTTCAGATTGGACCTAACAGAAGTGACATCATTTATAGCGAAAACACATACCAAACTTAAAAAAAAAAAAACAAAATGTATGAAACAGCTGTTTTTTTCGCACTCACAGTGTTGGTTTTCTAGAAGATTTTTATATTGATGAGTACTTTAACCCCCTGAAGTTTTCCGAAGTAGTCTGGTAACACCCTGTATACTTACTTATACAGGTAGTTAGGTGCTTACCTACACGTAGGTACCGACGTGGTTTTGACAGAATCTGTTAGGAATAAAGTTGAATTCTTCTTCTTTCCAGTTCTTTCTACCAGTGTGGTGAATGGACAATACTGCGCATTAGAGGTTTCTGCACTCAACACGTCTTCAAACTTTAAAGAAAATACATAAAACAAACACTCACACGAATGTTATCCCCAGGCTCGGTAGACATCTCCTCAGTCAGATCTCTAGTTACTTACATCTTTGAGGATATCTAAAGAGTCAGAGGCACGTCCTAACATGATATTTGCCACAATGCCCACATTTATCACAATTAGTATTCCGTATGTGACAAGCCCTAGAAATAAGTCATTTAGTATTAATAGCAATAAAAATTGAACTTTAAGTAGGTATATACCCATACCTTAGTAAAGTAATTAACTTAGCAACTTAGATTAGCTTGGTCAAATAAAGGCTTTTTTATTTTTTATTTTATTTTATTTATTATTATGTGACAAGCCCATCGCCGCTTATAAAAATACTAAATTCAGTTTCTTGACGTTGTTTTCCTTCACCATTGGCATTGCGCACATACATTTTCCACAGAAAAATCAATGATGCACGTGAAGATTCGAACCCACGACATTAGGATCGGAAGGCAGGCCACACCACTGGACCACCAGTGGTCTATGAACATATTGCGCGAATAAAGCCACCGCAAGTCCGTTGACGACGTATAAACAAGCAAAATATCAACGTGGAAATTCACTATATACAACTAGCCATAGAACTGTTCGACTGTCCGTTGAGCAGTACAAACACGCCGTCAGCCGCTCCTAATTAAGTTTCTACAAAGTGCATACAGTGTACTGTTCGGCTGATGCTGTGGCACGTACTCGACTCGTTATGAAAACAGCCCTAGAAGGTTTACTTAAAAAACTTTGAAAACTTTGGTAAGTAATTTTTTGTTCCGCGGATTAAGTTAAAAATGTTTTATACACGATCTTATTTTATTCACCCCAAAGACTAAAGCTAAGAGGAGAGGAGATGAAAGGAGATGTGATGCAAAGCTGGCATTTTATTTTCACCAAAGCGGAGAGAAGTGTAACGGAGAGAGATTACTGATTAGAGAGCGAGCTAGTCGAGTGTGAGTCAGCATATTCAATCAAACACATCTCCACTCATCTCCTCTCCTTTCCGCTTTGGTGTAAACCGGGCCAGCTTATTTTAGAAGCTATGTCAATTGGTGTTGACAAAATCTAAAATATATGATGGAAAATTTATTGAAAGACGAAAATGATAATTTTAGCTTAATTTAAAACTGTCATTTAGATTACGCTTATTTGTTTTTTTCAGTAAACGAAATAAGTGTCTATCGTGTCTATTTCTCATATTCATTTTCTCAAATAATTTGACTACGATATAAACTGTCGATAACATTTTAATAAATGTTCTGGAGCAACGGGCACTAACTGTATTTCACCCTCTGTCTGGTCTGGTCAGATTTCATTTAGCAGCGAGATCAAAGGATCAGAAATAATGATTTTGCAACCCTCCAATAAGGGCTATATTTGCATACTATCTAGGTATTGATCAAATTAAAAAACCTTTCGTCAGGATAATGGATAAGGGTAGTATGTACCTACTATGAGGGTTATTTAGACCAGGAAGTAACCAGTTAATTCAAGAAATAGATAATAATAGAGTGCTGGTGGTGTAGTGGTAGCATCATTGCCTCACGATCGTGGTCGTGGGTTCAAACCTGGTCGTGCACCAATGAGTTTTTTTTCTATTAAAAATATATATGCGCAATGCCAGTGCTCTTAAATAGTGGGGAAAAACATCAACCGAAAATACGAAGTTATGTTAATTTGTCTATGAAATATTAAAATGATAAATAAATATTGGTGGACAATTCACACAATGCTATCTAGCCCCAAACTAAGTAAAGCTTGTACTATGGAACCAGATAGCTGATAGATTATTTAAAAACTTTTTTTTTGTAAATACATACATCATCATCATCATCATCAGCCTATAGCAGTCCACTGCTGGACATAGAGTAGATACATGTCAAACCCAGACAAAAACATCTGCGTTCATCACGCAAAATGTTTGTCCTAGGATCGAACCCACAACCTACAGCGCAGAAGGCAGAGCTACTACCAACTGAGCTGTGAGGCCAGTCTATTCCTACGGCAATGGGCTTACAACCTGTATGAAATTTGATAAAAACCGACATTATGTCATGTGCCTCTGAGGCGCACTTAATCCTTTCACCCCACTGGTTAATCAGAACTAGTGACACTTAGAAGACTGTCACCTAAGTACCTATTCTCCCGTGTAATTAACAAACACAATTATATTTAGATTCACGTAACTATGCACTTTGGCAAGCCCCCGCTTCCTTATATTTCTTCAGTCACTTGAAAACAAACCAAAATGAACATTACAAGACACGAAATAAAGTCGAAAATACACTCAGCACGATGAACTAATACCAATTGCTAAGCTAAAATTAGATCTACGTCTACAGAGATAGAGTTCAATGTATAGTGTTGAGATTTATGTGACATTTAGTAACACTGCAAGTGAATTTCGAGCCGCAAATAATACAGTCCAAGACAAGTCGGTCAGACGTACTCTGGATTTAGATTTGTTCAGTCGCAATACTCGTTTAAACAGTACTGGGAAGAATTTACTAAAAAGTGAAAATGAACACGAAAAAGAAACATAAAAATCGCCCAAAACAAAACCCTGTTGCAGCAGCTAAAGTAGAAACTGAAATTAAAGAAGAAAAAGTTGAAGAAGTTTTAGCAAAAACTGATGTAACAGAAGAAACACCAATATCAGTAACTACCTCAGACGTACCTGAAGTGATCACGCCAGTTGTTAAAAGTGTGGAGACAGAAAGTGAAACTCCAAAAAAACCTAAACGGAATAAAGGTAAGAAAAAAAATCAAGACAGTGAAAATGTCGAGGAAGATACTCAAGAAAAGATCCAAGACATAATTCAAAGTGAACGTCCTAAAACAGAACAACAAGTGTCGGAAGGTGATGATAATAAAGGTCAAGATGAAAATAAATCTACAGAAGCAACTCCTGTTACACCTAGTGCACGTAAAAAGAAAAACAAGAAAAAGTCACAAGATCAGGTAACCCAACAGCCAAAAATACCTGAAAAGGAATGTTTGCCAATAGCTGTCGAAGAACAAGAGGCAGAAATTCAAAATGTTGATCTAGAAACAAAAGAAATTGTGCCTAAAGTCGAAGACACAAAGCCGGAAACCAAATCAAAGAAAAAGAATAAAAAGAAAAAACGTACTGATTCTGAAAAATCTGACAAGTCTGAGGAAGTAACCTGTACTTCAGCTTTTCAACAGCTCTTGATTGAAGATGATAAATCTTTGAAAGAGGCAGAAGTCAAAATTGAAGATACATTAACCAAAAATAAAACAGACTCAAACATTATGTCAGAAAGTATGATTACAGAAGAAGTCCCAAAAACTTGTGATATTGTAACCACTGAAAAACCTTCAATCCAAACACAAGAAGCGATAGAATTTTCTAAGGAAGAAAGTAAGAATAAAAAGAAAAACAAAAAAGATAAAAAACATTCGCCCGACGAACAACAATCAGAACACACATTACCTGCTCAAAAAGAAACCAAACCTAAAATGGAACAAGTCATGAAATTGATTGAACCATTTAAACCCCACATCGAAAAAGAACATAGCCCAAAACCAGTACCTGAAGAATTAACTGAAGTAAAGCAAGACGTGGAGTTCTTGGAACCATTAAAAACCCAGGCTGTCAGAGAACCGAGCCCTAAGCCCAAAGCGAAAATTGCCAAGCCTGTAGAAAAGAAAAAGAAGGGACAAAGTGATGTTACAGAAATAGAAAGTCCCATTAAAACTACCTACCCAGCTGAAAACGTAACTTCTATAAGAGATGAAACGGCACCACAAGAAAGAACAGGAACTCTTTTGGATAACCCTGAAATATTAGCAGAAGATGCATTAAAAGAAGCAGAACCATTAATAAAGCCTCAAAATATACCTCTGATGGTAGATACGATGAGTTTGCCAGATTGCAAAACACATGAAAAAAAAAGGAAAAAGTCTCCTAAACCTCCAAAATCTAAAGAAAAAACTGAAGCAAAACCAGATGCATCAAAAACAATTATGGAAACTAAAATAGAACCATCTACAGAGGTTACATCTACGATGACTGCTGAAGAAAAAGTGAGCAGTGCTTTGGAAAATGTTATGTTTACTATGCCCGAACCCTTTATTCCATTGCAAGAATCTGAAAAAACCGAAATTAATTCACCAATTGACGAAGTTCCACCACTTGTAAAAATTGACGAAGCAGATTTTCCTGATAATAAAACTGGAAAAAGAAAAAAGAAGACTCCGAAATTCCCAGTGCTACCTGAAGTGACAGATGCTAAGGATACTAAGCAATTAAGTTTCTCAGAAGAAACGGAATCAAAAGATATGACCCAAACTGGAGAATCTTTCAAAGTTGAAAAAGGGTCCGAATCACTAGCAGCACCTCTGTCAGATATAGATATACAAAGTTTAAAGACAGACGAATCAGGTTCAAGTTGTGATGCGACTCCCGATGTACATTTCATACGTTCTTCTAGTCATCAACTTCTGGATAATAATAATAATAACATGGTGATACATGAAGTCCGGAGTGTTGAAGAGACGAAACCAAATGAACCATGTGTTAAACCATTGGTAGAGGGGTCAGGAGAAACTCCATCTGGAACGCCAGATTTAGTAGCATCTGACATTAAAATGACTACAAGTAAAACTACAGGAAAGCAAGAGCCAACATACATAAAGTCCAAGATGATCGAAGTTAATCGAGATATGGAGGATTTGAGGTTATCGATTGAAAGATCTTTAGCTGAATTTACAGCTATGGAAAAGATTGAACAGAAGGCAGAGAAAGATTATGAATCTCACAGAATAGAATGCGAAAAGACATTTGCTGACATTGAAGTTGCAAAACCAGTAGCACAAGTTATTACACCAGAAGTTGAAATGACTTCACCAGTTGAGAAAAAAACTGCTGAATCGCTGAACATCGCTGAAGCACCGCCAGTATGCCCTGCTAGAAAGGATAACAAAGGCAAAAGTAAATCTAAAAAGAAAGGAAAACAAGAAACGATGCCTGTTGCCAGTTCTACGAGTCAATGCGAAACTACCTCGACTGACTCCAAGGATGGTTCAAAAGACAAACAAGAGAAAAAAGAGAAGACTGAACAAAAGACTGAATCGAGTGAAAGCAAAGGAAAACAACAGTCACAATCAACTGGCACTAAAGAAAAGCAGTCTGATGCAACTGAAAAACCTGCAATAACTGAAATGTCTGACGATTTGAATGATTCTTCAATATTGGAGCACACGTTTTCTGATTCACTAGAACAGTTAGATTTTGCGCCGATCGAAAATTTTGAAGATGCTATGACTTCGAGCATTGATGATGTAAACAAAAGCTTTGAAATGATTGTCAGTAACAATGCCAAAGAAACCCAAAATAATTTAGCTGCAAACAAACCAGAAATAAACGTAACAGCTCCTGTTGATGAAACTGAGTCTACTAAAAAAGATACTAATAAAAGAGATGAAAAAATAAATCCTGTTTCCCAGCCAAAAAACTTCTTAGGCCACACCGATATTCCTGCACAATCGAATAGAACCGATTATAAAAAGGAAAAGAATAAAACACCGAATGAAAGGCAAGCCAAAGTTAAAATAAAAGACGCCATGGAAGTGGAAGCCAAGAAACAATCTAAAGAATCGCAGACCGATATCAAAAGAGCTAAAAAGATGATTGACAAATCTGAAAAAGAGACTTTCTCTCGTGTCAAAAACGACAATGAAGAATACGTTTACAAATACAGCTTTAGAAAGGTTTTTTTGCAGAGCGCATGTCACGTTTGCCACAAAGAACTGCAGGTCAGAGTGCCATGCAGCTATTGCAACTTGGTGTTCTACTGTGACGCCAGGCACAAGGATGAGGACTGGACGCAGCATCAGGCATTGTGCTTCGCGGTGTCTACTATAATTCACTTGAAAGGTAAGTTTCAGGCAAAAACACCAAGTTGGGTAATCACAGTCCATTTATTGACTTAGCAATTAGACTTTTACAGCATCATTCATCTCCGTAAAGTCTTTCTATCTTTTCTTCTATCTTTCTATCTATTTAAATCTTTTTTGTCTCCACAGATCAAAAACATATTTACGAAGACGCACAAAACGTAACCGGTCAAGAGTACCGCCTTCTTCGAATGCAGATGATCGTGTCTTGCGAGAAGGTCCTGAAGAGGCGGTTGGTGCCATGGGAGCAGGAAGCCATGTTATACCCGCGGATGTGTGGAGAGGTCTCGTGCAGGGAGTGGCGTCAGTCGAAGTTGAAAGACTGCGATGGGTGTGGTCAGGTGAGAATCTTCAACGGCTTTCAAGTCATTACCTAAGGCATCTACCACTTTGCATGGATAAATCGTCATCATTCACAGCTGACTTCACTCAATGCTGGTGAATCCCTCTTAACTTGTGTCTCGTGACTTTGACTATGTCATCCATCTATCTTGCTGATTCACATTTATGCCACATTCAGACATTGCTTTGGTTGATCTACCATCACCCTTGAGATCCGATAGTTGAATCAAATTGAATCATTTCACAGATATCGTACTGCGCTGACCAGCCAAGCCACCTCCCGAAGTCTCACCAGCGCTGGTGCAAGTCCTACCATCTGTACTCTAAGCTGGTGGGTTACCAGCAGACACACGGGAGACTGGAGCCACGTTTGCCGACGAAGGTGATGGCCAGCGAACAACTGGCAGAGAAAATGAACGAAGTCCTCGCTTCTATGTATGAAGAGAAAATTGGTAAGATATTTTGTTAAAGTGTTTTACCATATTCATGTATTTTTTAGTTGTTTTTCACATTAACCTTTGAAAAGCGTGGTCATCAGATAACGTTGTTCTTGTTTATTATTTTAGTGCTATATGTTTAGGAGTACCTACATATAAAGCGGCTTTAACTGCAACAGTCAGAGAGCCATGAAGGAAGCTTTGAAAATACTGCGTCACCAAGTTTTTGCGCTACGAAAACATCCATACATACTAACTTTTATTTTGCTACAGACATGAATGATATACAGTATGCTGCGCTTACGCAGCTCGCGACCGCTCCTCTCACCGCTGCTTATTGCTATCAGCTATGCATGAGCAAGTTGAATCACTGTAACGGTCTTCATAAGGTTGGTATACTTGCTTTGACCGACACACCTATTGATAAATCTCTGCAATATTACACCTTTATTATAATTTCCAACAGTATCTAACTCACTTTGGTTTATTACTGTCTTAAACCATGTTCCCTTGCAGAAGACGTTCACAATCCACGTAGTCGGTGCAGAACTTCAGTTCGAAGCTGATGCCCTCAACAAATGGGAGGTGTTCTTTCTCCACCTCCGCCCTGATATTGAGGAGTTGAGAGTAGTACTCATTAGCCCAGCTCTGAACCCTAGCGATCTGCCTCTGGATTTGCTCGGGAAGATCAGGTAAGACGCTTCAACTGCTTTATTCCTATAGTTTAGACGCTAGATATACTAGACACGCAAGAGCGTGTCTAGTTTTGAGTTTGATTTTGTTAAAAAAAATATGTCATTTTTAATGCAGGCTATGTGACAACTGTCGTCAAAACAAGCGCCGGGTGGTGTTCAGCTTCCAAGACAAGAAGAACTACTCCGAGTACAAGGCCAGCGAGGAGTTTGTGTCTCCAAAACTTGGTAAGTCCTTATAATTATTGAATTTTAGAGAAAGTTGTATCAGTTCTTATTGATTTCACAATTTGAGCTCATTTGCTCATTTTGTTTTGATGCATTAGTGTCATTTGCAGCGTTATTATCAAATAGTTCTTGGAAGTTATTCCTCACAATGTTTCCCTTCATCGATTTGATACTTGGGAAATCAATAATCTTCGGTTTCCAGTGTGTGCCTTCAACCCCAGCATACAACGCTCCTCTGTCTACAACGGCAAAGATCCTTGGCCTAACACCATCAATTGCATCATCAGGCAAAAGATTCCTTTCATCATCACCGGGTATACCCTCACGGAACTGCGCAAGGATATCGCGAGGATCAAGGAATGTTCAGAAGTTGACTTTAGGGTCATATCGGAGCCGGTTTTCAACAACTTTGCAAGTGTGAGACCGGATAGGAACTTCATATCAGATGATGAGATGCCTCTGTTGTTTAAGAATTATTGTGTTTCTGTTTTGTGCGGTTATTGATTGTGTGTTTTAATAAACCAGTTACAATATTAACTATATATATATTTTTTATTTTTAAATCGTCTAAGGAAGGACTTACGTACGTATTTAGTTACAGGGATCTTGGAAATAGACAGCGCGTAATAACTGATTGTGGAAATTGAAACAATGTAAAAATTCATAATTATTTACTTACAATACTCATAGTACTTTTTATAATAAATCTAACAACAGTATTTACAATTAAGTTTCATATCACAGATAAAACATTATTTACAGTAGATCAAGAACACTGTCTGAATATAGAACACAAACATTTTGACACAGAATATATATAGAAAATGATACAGTACAAGGATTGTGATTTAGTGATGCGTGGAGCTGACCCCGACACCTAGACAGATAGAAAACACACACTTTAAACACCTGACACCACAGATATTAGACAAAGTGAACATTTAAAAATAAACAATTGTGTTAAGAGTGTTAAACATTATAAAGCACATAAAGAAAGAAGTATTAAAGAAACAAAAACAGAAAATAAAGTTGCTTCTTATGATCGAATCAAAAGCTAAACTAAAAGAGATAAACTAAAAAAAGAAAGATTTGACACTGGACTTTAGCTAGAACCCGCAGATCACTTATCATGCTATCATTGAGTCCCATTTGAAAATCTTAAAACAAACAACATTCTTCATTAACATTCACATATCTCTGAGGGTGATTGTGCAAATATAAAATCAAAGTTAGCAACATTAAAACATAGGTGCTGATGACACAAGGTGCAAGTTGCAAATGAACAGTGCAAGTGTTAATTACAAATATCTTAAGAAACATAGACAACAACCTGCTCTGGGGACGTAGATGCAGACACAAGTGATGTGTCTTCTTCTTCTTCATAATCTTTTCTGTTTGTGACTTCAATTTCAGTGTGTTCTCCCAAATCTGATGCTTTTGTACTTAGACTATCTGTGTTTTTAGTGTATTCTTTTAAATCTGGTTGGACAGTTACATTATTTTCTTTGAGATCAGAGTATTTTATTGTATTCAGTTCTGTTGCAACATTTATACCAGGTTCAGTTGTATTTGAATCAGTTTCAGCTTTATAATTCGTTTTTATTGTTGTTGACTGACTAGAGTTCAAAGTTTCTGTTGTGTATATGTTTATTCCATCTAGTTTCGTATTAAGTACTTCATGAGAGTCTTTGGTTGTAGTATCAATACTTATATTTTGATTTATTTCTGTTGTATAATCATCTTCTTTAATATGAAGACTGTTGTCCGTTGTAAAGCCACTAAAGGCTAGGGTATTTTCAGTTACATCTGCTTTTGGGCGATACAATTCCGTAGTTTCTGTACTCAATGAGGTTTCCGTTGTTATATCAAAAAAACTTTCCATGCTACCTTGAAAATCACTTTTCTTTTGATTTTTATTTATAAAAGTGTCTGTACTACCTCTAGTAAACTTATCAGGCGGTGTGCTCGTGGATGAGTATTCTAAAGTGATTTTCTCGTAAGCCTGTGACGTGGTTTTGTCTGTATTACCAATAGTTGTAGCTTCAGATGATTTTGCACTTTCTGTACTTGAAATTAAATTAAATTCTAAATGAGCCTTATCTATATCATTATTTATGACTGAAAAAGTTTCAACTACTGTTACTGTAGTAGTTTCTGTAGTGATACTTAGCGATTCTTCAGAATTTATATCATTATTTCCTTCTATTCTAGTTGTGCTACTACTATCTACACTACTAATAGTAGTATTTTCTTTATCACTAACACTAGTATTAACGGAATTAAGTATCAAATCGATAAGTACGTTGTTATCTAATACTGCATCTTCAGTTCTGGTATAGTTAATAAGTTTCTTACTTATTTCTTCAGCTACGTGATCTTTGATAGCTTGTGTGTAATTTTCCGGAGGTATCCAATGATATTCTGGATCGAGATCTTTTATTCTATTTGTATTTATATTGACTTCACTGTTGTTTGTAGGAATATTAGTAGTTACATCTCCACTAACATTCGTAGTGTCACTATTAGCTACTGTACCATCTGTACTTGTATTAGTAATATCATCTATATCTTGTAGTCTCCGTGATTGAGTATACTTGGCTATAGCTGGGCCCATAACCTGTTCTATGTAGTTAAGTAGCTTTGTGCACTTCTGAACTGTATTCACGTCGTTGGAACTGCCCCAGATGATGAACCCTGATGCGTTGGACTTGTAGAGGGTTTCCAGAGCAGCTTCAAGATCCACCTGGAATTGAGGAATTTGGTGGATTAACTGAGGAACCATGATTTCTCGTGATGACGTCACGGATAGGTCGAAGTGGAGGAAGAGCGTTAGGAAGGCTGACCCCACTACCATGTGTGAATAGTCGGGAAGAGAGAGAGATTTGAGGAACCCATTTTTTATTGTTAAAGTAGTTACGGAACCCTGGAAATGCAATTGTGTGTATGTTTGTCTGCTTCTTCGTCATTTTACTGTTTTTTCTGTCACTTCTTTATCTATAGTGTCACTAATTCTTTTTAAACCAGTGTGGTGATAGGATTTAAGTGCGCCTCAGTAAATTCCAATACTAACTACTGTGCAAAATGTTTGCATGTACCAAATCTCATGTTCGGACGTGCCTCTGACTACCCTCTATAGATATCCTCAAAGACGTATGTCACTAGAGGTCTGAGGAGATATCTACCGAGCCTTGGGATTACAGTCGTGATCATGATTTTTTTCCCATTAAACTCTTTCTGTGCACTTGGCTTGTCTTCAAATCATTTATATCAAATAATGACTTTCTTACAAACTGCTGAACCGATTTGGATGAGATTAGAAATAGATTATCGTGGCCCAGAGACACGGGTAACGAACATCGTCCAATTCGCTTCAATGCTGGCATTGGCACTCGAGAATGACATTATCGATTGACGACTAAAAATACATCAAAGATTCATCTCATATCGATAAAACAGTCATTACGACTTGGCAATACTACCTACTGATCTGACGATGGTAGGTATACTTGTTACCACTCCATCTTGTTACACTTGGTAACACTCTGTATATCTGTGCCAAATTTCATTCAGATACGTTCAGCCGTTTCAGAGTGAAAGAGTAACAAACATACATCCATAAAACAAACTTTCGCGTTTATAATAATAAGTATCAGTGCCCGTGCTAAGACGTCCGCGGTATTCTTAATTTTCCTATTTTTCGTTATTTTTCAAAAAACTATCTAAACTAGAATAAAATTAAAAACCCTTTTTTTAATGTACAGGTAAAGGCCTTTCATTTGATACGACACTCAATATTTTAGTTATTTTATTTTTTATCATTTTAACCCATTATCTTTACAACCCTTCACCGATTAAGCTCATATGCTTCCCAGCAAATCTACAGCAGAATCTCTAGACCTTCCAAGTGTCATGCAGATTGGATAAACGGTTCTTAAGTTATGCTCTAACAAACATACAACGCCAAATCTCTCTAGCTGCCACTGAGATCATCGCTCGCTCGATCAATAGGATTGTTAGAACAGTGTAGTACCTGGCTCAGGAAGCCAGCGTCCCGGTAGCGGTACCAGAAGTAGGGAAGGATGCGGCGGCCGAAGCGCGCCGCCTCGCGCACCCGGCCTCCGATGAGGGCCGCCAGCTGTGCCGTGGAGAGCTGTGCCGAGCTGTACACGGACGGGTAGAGCGCGGTGCTCTCTCGCCACAGCCAACTGATGCTGTCACAGAACACAACACAATAGGTCTTGAGAACTTATGAGGGTCGTGAAGATTGTCATGATAAATGTTCAGTTGTACTACCAATGCCGCATATGGTCACTAGTACTACTGGTAGTACTAGAGTAGAGATACTAGTTTGTATCGTTTGTACTACCAGTTGAACTTCTTAGTAGAACTACTGACACGGAGGCAAAATATCTAGCTATAATACCTTTAAGCGAGCAATTCTTGTATGTATGTATGTGATCATGTATTTTTTTAATAAGTACTAATAATATCATCAATAACTTACTTATCGTTCTCCTCGGGCACACCGGCGGCGCAGCTCTCCACCATGTTATTGCTGGCCATGTTGAAACAGTATGGGAACCCGTAGAAGCCCCATTGGGCATTAGGCCGCAGCTGCTTCGCGACCGCTATCGTCTTCTGCATGAAGGTGCGGGCTGCTTCTTCGAAGCGCTGCTTGGCCTGGAAATTACGAGGGTTATTTTTAATCTACAGTTTTGATAAGTATTCTATCCTAACTAGTTATGGGATACTAACTACTGTGCAAAATATGGGCATGTGCCAAATATAATGTTAGGACGTGCCTCTGACTCTTTAGATATCCTCAAAGATCTACTAGAGCTAAAGCTAACTAGAGATCTGAGGAGATCTCAGTGAATTGTAATAGTTACTCAAGTAATTTTCCGTGCCTCGGGATTACAGTCGTGTGAGCGTTTGTTGTTTTTTAACGAGTTGTGGTTCAGGTATTCTAAAAGAGTCGGTAGGTAATCTTTTTTTGTAAGGCATCTTATTTTTATCCGACTGCGAAGCGAAGGAGGGTAATTTGTTTGTTTGTATTTATGTATGTTTGTATGTATGCGAGTTCCTTTCTCTGTCACTGTAGCCCAAACGGCTAGACGAATTTTGACAATTAATGATAAATTTAATTCGTCTGCATTATTACAATTTAATTAGAGCGCTGGTGGTGCAGTGGTAGCACCCCTGCCTCACGATCCGAAGGTCGTGGGTTCAAACCTGATCGTGCACCAATGAGTTTTTCCATTGGAAAAATTTATGTGCGCAAACAACAATGCTCTTAAACGGTGAAGGAAAACATCGTGAGGAAACCGGCATACCCTAGAACCAAAAATTCGAAATGTATGTGTCATAGGTTAGTATTCTTATAAGCGGCGATGGGCTTGCAACCTGTCACGTACGGAATATTAGATACTGTGCAAAATGTGGGCATGTACCAAATGTCATGTTTGGATTTGCCTATACCAATATGGCGGCTGTAAAAAATCTATTTTCAGCTCAGTCAGTTGCGTTCAGATGTGTTTTTTAAAAAAAAAAAAAAAATACCAATTTGACTTGTCTAAGTAAATACTTATTTGCCAAACGTCGCTGTTGCTCAACACCAACTTATAATCAATAGTTATCGCTAGCTTATTATCGCGCTCTAAGTGGGACGACGGAACAATTCCCCAGATTCCGTTATTACAATTACATAACATTTATTTTGTGGAAATAAACCAACACTTTTGGAGTGATGTCGCGTAGTTCCTGCTGTGTGATTCTGTAAGACCTCATTCTAAAGTTCGAATCTGAATCCGCTGTGAGTTTCTTGATTGGCATTCTAAAAACTCGGTTGATAATTCGAATTTACACTAGCGCCACTCTTACGAGCGTGTCAGCGAGTTGAACTAAATTGACGGGGAGATTTTGACAGATAAAGTATGAGATGACGTAAGAAGAGCATTCTATACGGTAATTCCCAAGTCACTTCGACGCTCGCTTCGCACTCGAACCCGATTCAAAGAGTCAAATAAAAAGGTCAATGTCAAATGTCATTTTGAACCCTACGCGAAGTGAGAGTGGGATTTTCTGCGGTGTATTTGCCTGACAACTACGTCGCTCTGGTTTTTATATTGTTTCTCGTGTTATTTTGAGTTTTATTGCGTAATTTTGGTGGTTATTTTGCCAATAAAGCCCGGGTTCTTGACGCGAGTGTAAAGTATGTGAATTAGAGTGAATAGTTCTCTTCAAATTCCATCGGAGGAAATCCCGAAAATTTTCAACAAAACAGCCATCTTTTGTTTAAAATTGACTTGACAACTTGACTATGACTCTGTGACGTTGACAATACTTATAAATAAATACACTTGACACTGGCAAAATTGTTCTCTAAGAGACAGATGCCATAATTGAAGAAGAAGAAGAAGAAGTGAGAGTGAATTGCGATGTGAGATGCGAGAATTTAACAGAATCGACGTACTGACCTCACTAATTATAAACGTGATATCATAAAGTTTGTATGTTATGGATGTTTGTTACTCTTTCACGCTGAAACGGCTGAACGGATCTGGATGAAATTTGGCACAGATATAGATTATAGTCTGGAATAGCACATATTAAGCTTTTTATTTCGGAAAAATTAACGGTTATCGTAGGATAGTTGTTTTTTTTATCAAGGTACCACGTGGGCGAAGCCGTAGGCGAAAGTACAACATAAATCATCTCTAATCCAACGACGCCTCTACGAGTATTGTCAAAATCTGTCCAGCCTTTTGGGTTACAGCGACAGCCAAAAGAACTCACATAGGTACATACAAATGTAACTAAGTAACTAACATACATTCATACACTCCAAATACATTATCCACTTTCGAAATCGGGTAAAAAAAGATTGCATTATAGAGATTCAACCTTCCGGGCCTTCCGGGACACGGCACAACTGCTATGCTCAACTAGTTGTGCCGTGGGTAGGTACATACACCGTGAAATTTTAATGGTTGTTTTCCCGCGGCAGAACAACTTGCCATAAGGAGTACCTTCGAAACATAGAGTAAAGGTAAAAAAATAAAGATGTTTTTGTTTTACAATAATTAAAAAATATTCATCAACTCGAAAACGCGAGGAACAATAGTAACATTAGACGTAACTTGTAGGTACTATTCGAATCGCACGCGCCGCCGGCCGCCTTCGCGTAGGTATTGGGATGAATTACTATTGGTTCGTGGTCGCTTTCGAATTAAATTTTCACAATGGTTTATCCGTAGTTTTTGTTTCTAATATTTAAATTGTTTATACAACGATTGTATTACCAAGACAAAACCATTTCGCTGCGGGAAAACAACCATTAAAATTTCACGGTGTATAGAGACCCTTACCTCGTCTTGCAGCCACTGCTTCTGCCACCACCAGTGGAGTTTCCTCTCGATCTCCAGAGACACGTCCTTGTAGGGGCGGAGCACCCCGAAGTTCTGTCGGTAGACCGGACGCCACGACTCGAAGTCTATTATGGCGACACCTGGAGAATACAGAAGAACGCGTTTTAAGGAAATAACGTGACTTTATTATTTTTTTTCTTCTTCTTCTTCTTCAATTATGGCATCTGTCTCTTAGAATGTGTCAGTGTTAAGAAAGTCTTCTTCTTCTTCTTCTTTAATTATGGCATCTGTCTCTTAGAGAACAATTTTGCCAGTGTCAAGTGTATTTATTTATAAGTATTGTCAACGTCACAGAGTCATAGTCAAGTAGTCAAGTCAATTTTAAACAAAAGATGGCTGTTTTGTTCAAAATTCTGGGGATTTCCTCCGATGGAATTTGAAGAGAACTATTCACTTTAATTCACATATTTTACACTCGCGTCAAGAACCCGGGCTTTATTGGCAAAATAACCACCAAAATTACGCAATAAAACTTAAAATAACACGAGAAAAAATATAAAAACCAGAGCGACGTAGTTGTCAGGCAAATGCACCGCAGAAAATCCAACGTGACATTCTCTTTATTATTTTTATGTGTCAGTGTTAAAGAAGAAAGTCATATTGACAAGATTCAAAGCGGATTTCCTGCAATGCATTTGACTGACAACTATGTCTCTTTAGTTTTTATAATTTTCCTCGTGTTATTTTGAGTTTTATTGCGTAATTTTGGTGGTTATTTTGCCAATAAAGCCCGGGTCCTTGACGCGAGTGTAAAAAATGTGAATTAAAGTGAATAGTTCTCTTCAAATTCCATCGGAGGAAATCCCGAGAATTTTGAACAAAACAGCCATCTTTTGTTTAAAATTGACTTGACAACTTGACTATGACTCTGTGACGTTGACAATCTATATCTATATAAGAGCTTAACCTGACTGACTGACTGACTGACTGACTGACTGACTGACTGACTGACTGACTGATTTATCATCGCCCAGCCGAAACCGCTGAAGCTAGAAAGCTGAAATTTGGAAGGTGGTTTCCTTTTATAACAAAACCACCCACTAAGGCGGGATTTTTGGAAATTCCACCTCTAAGGGGGTGAAAAAGGGTGAAAACGTTAGTATGAAACTTTTTAACGCGTGGTGTGATTTTCATGAAACTTTGTGTGTGCACTGTAAATGCAAAATGAATGGACACGTGTTTCAGGATTTTTCAAAATAACCTTCAAAAAGGGGTCAAATGTGGGGTCAATATTTGTATGGAAACTTTTTAACGGGTGGTGCGATTGGCCTGAAACTTTGTTTGTGTACTGTAAATGCAAAATAAATGAACACGTGTTTCAGGGTTTTTCAATATAACCTTCAAAAAGGGGTCAAATGTGGGGTCAATTTTTGTATGGGAACTTTTTAACGGGTGGTGCGATTGCCTTGAAACTTTGTTTTGTACTGTTAATGCAAAATGAATGGAAACGTGTTTCAGGATTTTTTAAAATAACCTTCAAAAAGGGGTCAATGTGGGGTCAATGTTTGTATGGGAACTTTTTAACGGGTGGTGCGATTGCCTTGAAACTTTGTTTGTGTACTGTAAATGCAAAATGAATGAACACTTGCTTCAGGATTTTTCAAAATAACCTTCAAAAAGGGGTCAAATGTGGGGTCAATTTTTGTATGGGAACTTTTTAACGGGTCGCGCGATTGGCCTGAAACTTTGTTTGTGTACTATAAATGCAAAATAAATGAAAACGTATTTCAGGATTTTTCAATGTTACCTTCAAAAAGGGGTCAAATGTGGGGTCAATGTTTGTATGGGAACTTTTTAACGGGTGGAGCGATTGCCTTGAAACTTTGTTTTTGTACTGTAAATGCAAAATGAATGGACACGTGTTTCAGGATTTTTCAAAATAACCTTCAAAAAGGGGTCAAATGTGGGGTCAATGTTTGTATGGGATTTTTTTAACCTGGTGCGATTGGTCTGAAACTTTGTTTCGTGTTTCAGGATTTCTCAATAAAACCTTTTAAAAAGGGGTCAAATGGGGGGTCAATGTTTGTATGGGAACTTTTCAACGGGTGGTGCGATTGGCCTGAAACTTTGTTTGTGTACTGTAAATGCAAAATGAATGGACACGTGTTTCAGGATTTTTCAATAAAACCTTCAAAAAGAGGTAAAATGGGGTGTCAAAGTTAGTATGGGATTTTTATGAGTTGTGTTATGTGTTTGAAACTCAGTTTACATACATTATGTGAACGAAGTCGCGGGCGGGACAGCTAGTTTTGAACATTTACCCTACAGTGTTGAGATTTTCTGTACATATGGCAACATCAAATCAGGCAAAGACAAACATTCACAAACTCACTGATTCTTTCATGCGATGCTGTAAAAAGAAGTAAGATCGAAAATTTAACATCGTGTTATTGCAAAGGACAAAGTTCCGATTGACGAATTGGCTGAAATAGACATCCAGTTGCCTCAATTTGATTAAATTGTGAATATTTTAAGTAATCAATACAATAAAATTTCACCAACAAATGCTATTTTATTTTAATTCAAAACAAAATCGATGAAAACAGAAACGTAGTATAATTTTAGTCAAAGTAGTATACGTTTAACTTCCATGTACAATAATTTTTCAAGGGTCTGAATCCAACCCTGCCTGTACTGGAGTACATAAACAAGTACATTTGATACGGTACCCACTTATCCGATAAGGTGAGATAAATCAATAGCTCTTTGTGCATCAAAGGTCAGTCAACGGCTATCGTTATGGTATCTTACTAATAAATTTATTTATTTATTTATTACTAGCTTCTGCACGCGGCGTCGCCCGCGAATTACCTACATAAAATATAGCCTATGTTCATCCTGAAAGTTCATTCTACACATTGGTGAAAGAATTTTTCAAATCGGTTCAGTAGTTTCGGAGCCTATTCATTTCAAACAAACAAACAAACAAACAAACAATCAAAGTTTTCCTCTTTATAATATTAGTATAGATTAAGGCCCAGTATTTTGAAAATTGCAAGTATTGCAACCCTAATCATTCTATTACCGCTTAATAGATTACATTGAAATTGAACTACACGATACTCAAGGATATAAGTGATAAATCAACCGGAGCTAAAATACGAATTAGTTAGAAAACTTGGTTAAAAATCATGTCAAAAACACCTCTGCAAATTCAGAAATTCCCTAATTTATCCAGAACAGTAAGGTATTTTGAATTTCTATTTCACATGAATGTAAATCAGTTAATTTGAAACAAATCAACCCAGCTCTTTTTTTGAAATAAGCTAATTACTTGAACATATTTATGTTTTTCATAAATTGTAGCTTTCGTTACGTAATTCAGAGCAGCCATAATATTATCCTGTCGCACTCTACTTACTTGTCATTTGGGTATTTCGCTTCGTGCTATGTCTGATTCCGCGGAGATCCGCGTTGCTATACGGGCCTATGTCACTTTTTTTGTAAATTTTACGTAAGGAATAGTGTGACGAGTATTCTGGGCCTTAAGCACACAAAACAGAACACAATCAAAGCGTTAAAATTCTTTTCTATTCTTTTTATTCTTTATTCTTTATACATAGCATGATTTATACAGAGCAGTTCTGTGTATCCAAAATTGGAGACGAACCTTAAACATGTACTCGTATAAAGCAGTAAAATTAATGTACGACAATATTTTTTACAATAAAAAGAAATATTGGTTGAAATTTCACACAACGCCATCTAGCCCCAAACTAAGCAAAGCCTGTACTATGGAAACCAGATAGCTGATAGATTATTACACGGCAATTTAACACAAACGTCGAGGGAATAAAGTCGACATTAATAAACTTTTGGGAAATCCATGAAGGAGTTTCGATTTGTGAATTTTTGTGTCAAATTTCGCGGATATTTCCCTTGAAGTGATGCTTCCATGTTTTTTTCGTTCACTGTTATTGTGTTATTACTTTCTTCGAATTAGTGTGAACGCTCCCTTCGTGGCATGTGAGTGAAACTGTGCCACATCAACGGCCGCAAGCTGTACACTTTCGTCAGATCGTTAACCTATCAGCGGTTCATTTCGTATTGTTTATTTTGGTTCAAATAAATCATAATTGTTATTGTTTTGATTAAATATTATACAAATACTAAATTAAACAGCGCGGTTTGTGTTGATGTTGATAACTGTTGAGTTGTAGCAACACATCCTTCCGACATTAATTTATTTCAGTATTTAAGTAAATAAATAATAAATAAATAATGCTGGACAATCCACACAGCATCATCTAGCCCCAAAGTAAGCTACTCAAAGCTTGTGTTATGGGTACTAGATAACTGATATATTTAATACTTACATTATATACATAGATAGATATTTTTATTATACATAGAAAACACCCAGACCAACGGAACAAATTTCTGCAGATCGTACACCAATTTGTTCCGCGGCGGGAATCGAACCCGCAACCTCTAGCGTCGCAGGCGGACTCAAGCCCGCTGCGCTACTGAGGTCGTCAAAATACCTACTAAGTACTTATCTCCTCTTCTTCTTTCTTATTTCTACTAGCTTCCACCCGCGGCTACGCCCGCGTAGTACTTTGAAAAACAAAAACAAATCTGTCCCACGAGAACCGTCAATTTTTCCGGGATAAAAAGTAGCCTATGTTCTATTCCAGACTATAATAAATATCTGCGCCAAATTTCATCTAGACCTGCTCAGCCGTTTCAGCGTGAAAGAGTAACAAACATACATCCAGACATCCATACATTCTTACAAACTTTCGCGTTTATAATATTAGTAGGATAATCTATTAACTACCCGCAGGCAGTGAATTGTTATAGTTACTAAAACCCGCAGGTAAATAACCTAGTTACACCATCATAGATTATAACCAAGTATATACTAGTTCAAGGCTATGTAGTAATTAAAGTACATAATACGGGCACATAAAGCTAATTAAGCTGAAACTGCGAGTGTAAATAATGGGACAAGGAGAAATAATAATCTTTTTAGCCGATTTCAAAAAAAGGTGGTAAGGGCTACGCTGTTTTACCTTCTTCTTCTTCTTCTTAACGTGTCGATCTTTCGAACCAACGACAAGATAACAAGTGGTAATAAGTGTTTTGCCTTTAGTAATAGATATTATTTTAAGTTTCCCTAGTACCTACTTATTTCAGTTATAATTTACTAGCTGATGCATGTGGCTTAGCCCGCGTGTCGGTTAACGCGCTTTAAAAACTTGACAAATTATATACTAAAACTTTCCTCGAGAACCACTGGTGAAAACAGCATCAAAATCGGTGCATAGTTTTTGAGTATATCATCGCGAACAGAAAGACGCGGCGGATGACTTTGTTTTATAAATGTGATAACCCTCAGATTTTCCATAAAAGCCTTATTCAGGATATCAGAGTGTTAACTAATTAGCACTCGGTGTTACCACCATCAGATAATTTAATTATCATACCCAGGGTCAGTCACAGAATAGCTCGTAGGAGCCGGTGGAATCTGCCGACCTTCGGCTGATAGCGTTTTAATAGGATCTAATTCTTCGGAGCAATTACTTAGGAAGTCGTTTCGGAGGCAATAAAATACTGGATTTAGATGTCTCAGCACGCGAGACGCGAGGCTCAACTTTGCGACACAATAATCGTTCAAAACCTACACTTAGTTATATCGTTTAAGCTTTTATTTGAACGATGGAACGACCGACATTACTTTTGACAATCGATCTCGTAAACTAATAACGGACGACACGAAATTTCCAATTTGACAACGAAACAACTATTAATTCGACTGAACTCGACGAACATTCGGATTTGATTATATCGGCTGAATAAATGTGCAAAACCTAAGTCACATCATTTCGTGTATTATTTGAACAATAAAATTGTAGATACTAATAATACCATTTACAGACGACACGTAATTTGAATTTGACAACAAAAATACTGTTAATTCGATTGAGTTCGACGAAGATTTCGTTTTGATTATATCGGTCTTGGTTTTGTAGAGTGGACGCCCGGTACGATTCTAGAGAGTCTATGGCAACAGCGAAGCCAGAATTTCGCACAGTAGTTAATATTCCGTGACAGGTTGCAAGCCTATCGCCGCTTTCAAGAATACTAACCTATGACACACCTTCGAACTTTTGGTTTTAAGGTATGCCAGTTTCCTCACGATGTTTTCCTTCACTGTGCATTGCGTACAATATTTTTTCGAATGGAAAAAGTCATGTGCACGACCAGGTTTGAACCTTCGAATCGTGAGACAGGGGTGTTACCACTACACCAAAAGTGCTTTATCAGTAAATTCTTCAAAATTCGATTCTAGGGTATGCCGGTTTCCTTACGAAGTTTCCTTCCCACCATGTTACCACAATGATGTCAAAGGATATGAAACTGGAATACATACCTACATTATCAACATTTCGACCTACATTACAATGTTACGTAATCGCTCGGCGTCAAAACAAATTAAGAGAATACCTAAGTACTCAGAGCCACTGAACTGTATCATATTTCAAAACACACAATATAATGCACTATACTGTTAACAGTGGGTTAGATGCTTTTCTACTCAACGGATACGTCAATGTTCTCACTTTCGTCATTGTACGCAACAAATTTTGTTTATCTCGTAAAATATTAGTTAATTTTAAATGTAGCCTTCATGAAATAACTTATTATCAACCAATCTTTTATTGCTCCATGTTCATGCTATCTATATGCTATAGCTTGATAGTTTTTAAAGTAACGGTAAAATATCAATTTGAGTAGAAAGGCTCAGTTATTGATAGAGTGATATTGCCTGCTTCTATGAGTCATGGATATGTATCTGATCTTTAGTCGTTCCTCACTGTTTACCTCGATATTACTATCTGTACTGTGTAGTACATCAATAATTTTATCTCGGTCAAGAATACAAGTGTGTTTTCAACCGACTTTAACAAAAAACAGCCGTGTGATTCTGTAAGACCTCATTCTAAACTTCGAATCTGAATCCGCTGTGAGTTTCTTGTTTGGCATTCTAAAAACTCGGTTGATAATTCGAATTTACACTAGCGCCACTCTTGCGAGCGTGTCAGTGAGATGAACTAAATTGACGGGGAGATTTTGACAGATAAAGTATGAGATGACGTAAGAAGTGGCATTCTATACGGTAATACCCAAGTCACTTCGACACTCGCTTCGCACTTGAACCCGATTCAAAGTGTCAAATAAAAAGCGTCTTAAGCGAAGTGAGAGTGAATAGCGATGTGAGATGCGAGTTGATGTTTGAATTTTACAGAATCGACGTACTGTTCTCGATTCGGCTCAATTGTTTTTTGAGGTGATATAAGGTCACAAGAATCTCTGTCTATTTTGTTTTTAATCGATTTTGATGATCTTTTCTACGAGTACTTAATCCCTTTCAACACACCGTGGGTCAAAAGGTTTTTCTTAAAGAATAAATGAAGAGACTACTAAGAATAAATTATATAAAAAGAAATATTTTGGACAACAAAAATCAGTATTTAAAAAGATAACCTACGTTTATCTTTCCAAAAATATCTGTAAATTTTGTACTAAAAATGGCTCTACATAAATTAGTATCACTCTTGTGTTGCCTTTTACACTCGGCCTCGTGCAGTTAGGAAACTGGTGGGGGTGATCCTGGGGGAAGATCCCAGCTTGTGTCTCGTTCAACCAATATGTAGAAAAAACTAATGGGTTCATCCCCATGACTTACCATCAAACGCCTTATCTGGTATACTCTGATCCAGCACTTTCCTGAACTCCTGAAGATGCTTATACAGGTCCCCCTCCTGAGGCACCCCCCCATTTCTGAACTTGAACCTCCCACTGGTCTCATTCTTCAGTAGCGCAGGGAAAAGACCAGGGTCATAGAGAATAGTGACCTTATCCCCCATAAAACTGTCGTTCTCATTTTGTATGATCCCGTATTTTTCATACAAGTTTTCAAATGGTATCTTCTTGGATTTACATTGCATTGTAGGGACGTTCCAATACACCGTGAATGGCTTTTGGTGGCGACGTGACGTGTCTTCCATCATCTCGATGACGTAATAACTGGAAGGAATTAAGCATGTTAATAGGTATGCCAAATCGGTGCAAAGTTTACAAACACACTTTTTTTTGTTGTAGTCAAAAATACCTATTACTTTTGATTTTACAGGCATTTAAATTTCGATAAATATCGAATCCCACAAGTCACGTGACCGCATGTGACGTCAAATTACAACGCTCCGCTACAACAACTTCTATAAATCGGAAACTAATTGACGTATCGAAGTAATTCTTTCACTTATATTTTTTATTTTTGACCGAGAATATGGAGAGCTAATATTCAAAATTAGTTAACATTCTTCATTGACATAGGTTTATTTATAAGAAACTAGCTTCCGCTCGCGGCGTCGCTCGTGGAGTACGTACATAAAATATAACCTATGTTCATCTTGAAAGTTAATTCTGCACATTGGTGGAAGAATTTTTGAAATCGGTCCAGTAGTTTTGGAGCCTATTCAATGCAAACAAACAAACAAACCAACATTTCTCCTCTCCTCACCTTCTCCTTGCAATAACAAACACACAAAAAAAATAATAAGAGTTAGTAAAAAATAATTGATTTATGTAGTAACTATTTATATCGATGGACTTATGTCTTCTATTATTAAATAAACTACAAAACAAGAGTCGTAAATTCCCGTTAAATATTTAAAAATCCCAGGGTTTTGGAAATTCCTTGTTGATGACCTAAAAAATAAGATCATTTTATTTAAGGATATTTTAGCTCGTCCGTTGAAAACAGAATGCGGTGATGATGTAACTCACAAGTCTGTTATAGGATCATAGGTGTTAGGTACCTGCATTGTCCTTTTAGTTTAGGTTCAACAAGGAATTTTCAAAACCCTGGGTTTTTTAAATATTCAAAAATCGTTTGCGGGTATTTTTACGAACGGAGACGGTATTATGTGTGAGATTGTAGATGAGATGTATATATTAGAGATGTGTATATTGTCAAAGTGCTCCCAGTATATTTAACAAAACCCTAAAAAATATCGCAGAAGTGGGACTAGTGACGCGCAGAATAACTATTCAAACCAAAACCAATAACTTCCACCATAAATCCTGCCACACGAATCACTTTGTAAGATTATAAAATCAGTGTTTCTGAGTTCGAGGTTACAAAAATTGAATCGTCATTCGACAAAGTAAACAAACACGAAGTAAGCGCTGTGTAACAAACCAGTTTGGCCAACAGAACGGAGAGGAAATTTACGCTCCATTTCACGTACCACTTGAAATCCCAACAAACGTGAAGTTGACGTCGAGGTATCATCAGAGCACCAACCTAGCGGTAAAAAAAAAAAAAAAAAAAACGTTTCGTTCAACGCATCAAGCTTAGTTCAACGTTGCAATGACTTTGAAAATGTCAGAAGAAATGTCCTTACTGTTCAACCTGATGAAACAAGAATTAGAGAAACAAACCATAACAATTACGGAGACAGTAACAGCAAAAATAATGGAGAACATAGACGGAAAAATCAAGCCACTTATAGAGGAAAATAAAAATCTGAAACTGGATATAGAAACACTCAACAAGAAAATAAATCACCTAGAAAATGCAAACAGGAAAAACAACATCATTGTACATGGAATAAAAGAAACAGAGAATAACTACATAGGACTCTTACATAAAATAACAGAACTATTTATGTCACTTGGTGTTAAAGTAGAAAACTACGATATAAACAGAATGTACAGACTTGGAATGAAAACTACTGACAAAGTCAGACCAATACTCATATCTTTTACAACCTTTAATAAAAAAATAGAATGTTTGAGAAATAAAACCAAAATGCCATCAAACACATACATGACAGAAGATTTTCCTAAAGAGACACTCCAAAAACGGAAAGAACTGCAAAACCAACTAAAACATGAGAGAGAGAAGGGAAATGAAGTATATATAAAGAACAACAAGATCGTAGCAAAACAAACACAGGATAAAGAAAAAAGAAAAAGAGCCAACTCAACATCACCTAAAACAGCTTCGCAAGAAAGAGACAAATCAATAGTCGCCCCAGCGAAACTACATCGAACAGATCCATTCGCATACATGCGAGCTAGGTCCAATTCTCTGACAGAAAAAATCATACGTAAAGAATAGGATGAGGCAGACATCGGTAACCGTAGAAAAACAAATAAAAACGAAAAACAACAATCTAAACATAAACAAAATTTCCCCAATCCGGTTGGTCACCGTGGGGTCATAGACCATTACCCCCTAGATAACACACAGGATCAATCCATAAAAATTAAAAAGAAAAAACAACCCTTTTACATCGCAACAATCAACACAAGAACACTAAGGACGCAAGAGAGACTATATGAGTTCGAACATGCACTGCAGCATATAAAATGGGACATTATAGGATTAAGTGAGGTTCGAAGAGCTGAGGAAAAAATAGAAGAGTACGATGATTATATATTTTACCATACTAAGACAGAAAGACCAGGTCTACATGGAGTTGGCTTCCTAGTAAAAAAATACCTCAAAAATAATATACGAGAATTCATCGAGGTCTCTGATAGAATAACGGTACTCAATATTGACCTTCCTGGCTATGACTACCCAGTGTCTATAGTTCAAGTATACGCACCAACAGAACTCGCCAAAGAAGAAATAAAAACCTCATTTTACAACGACCTAAAACTCACAATGGAAAACGTACATAAGATCATTGTAGCAATTGGTGATTGGAATGCTCAAATAGGAAAACGAATGGACAACGAAAATATATTCTTAGGACCATACACACTTGGAAAAAGAAACGATAACGGTCATAGACTTATAGAATTTGTCCAAGAACACCACTTGAAAGTCATGAACAGCTATTACAACAAAAAACAAAGCAGAAAATACACGTGGACTTCTCCAAGTGGCGAAATACACAATGAAATCGACTTTATAATTACTAACAAACCCAAAATATTCATGGACGTTAGTGTTATAAATAAACTGAACTTTAGCACTGATCACAGGATGGTTCGCGGAAAAATCAATGGAACTCAATTAAAAAAGGCAAGAAGTAACTTGATATCGAATAAAAATGCACTTCACTTACCACTACCAGACAAAATTCTAAAACCATTAGAACAAGCATTACATAGTTTAAAGGAAACAGACAGTGTACAAGCAACATACGATACTTTAGAAAGAGAATTAAGAGAAACGGAACGAAGTGCGTCAACATGCAAACGAGTGTCCGACAAAGTGGGAGAAGAAGCGAAAGAGCTAATTAAAAGACGGCAAAACTTAAGACAACAGAAACCAATAAACCGAAAAGAAGTATCAGACATTAGCAAGAAAATCAATAAATGTATAAGAAAACATAGACATAAAACAAGAACAGATAGAATAACAACTATTATAGAATCAACGGGAGGAGTGAAAATAGCACAGAAGGAACTACAAGAAAACACAGATTGGATCCCTAAAATAAAAGATAGTAAAACTAAAAATAACAAGACAAAAAGATTAGAAATATTAAACGTAGCGACGGAATATTATACCCATTTATATAGAGACGAGAGAACAGCACCACTAATGAAGATATCAGACTTAGAGGACGGAGACTGCTATGAAATTCCGCCAATTATGCAAAGCGAACTACACAGGGCCATCCAGTCACAAAAAAACAATAAAGCCCCGGGGGAAGACGGAATTTCTAACGAACTACTAAAAGGCTCCGCACATATTATCCAGAAGTATATACTAACCCTTTTCAACAAAATACTGTATACAGAAGAGATACCGCATCAGTGGTCGACGTCAACAATAATTTTACTCCACAAAAAGGGTAATAAAGAAGATGTCGGTAACTATAGGCCGATAAGCTTAATGTCGAACCTATACAAAATATTTTCAAAGATTATTCTTAGCAGAGTCACAAATGTCCTTGACGAAAATCAGCCAAAGGAACAAGCGGGATTCCGAAGTGGATTCTCGACAGTAGATCATATTCATACAATTAAACAAATAATAGAAAAATACCAAGAATACAGAATGACCTACTACATAGCTTTCGTGGACTATAATAAAGCTTTTGACTCTCTAAAGCATGAGAAGATATGGGAAGCTTTAATGCATCAAGGAGTACACCGAAAATACATTCGAATAATGAAGAATATATACAAGAACATGACGGCAAGAATAAAAACGGAAAGATTTGGAGAAACATTCAATATTAAAAAAGGTGTGAGACAAGGGGACCCACTGTCACCCAAACTGTTTTCTGCAACTCTCGAGCAAATATTTAGAAAACTAGACTGGAGTAGATATGGCATAAAAATAAACGGAGCTATGTTGAACCATCTTAGATTTGCAGATGATCTCATATTAATTTCGGATAACCCGGACCAATTACAAACAATGCTGGAACAACTTACAAAAGAAAGCGAGAAAGTTGGGTTGCAAATGAATGTACAAAAAACCAAAACAATGACTAATCACACTAAAATACCCATTCAAATCAACAACAACATTGTTGAATATGTCGATGAATACACTTATCCTGGTCAAATTATCTCTCCTATAAACCTAGCTTCTAAAGAAATCCAAAACAGAATAAACTCTACGTGGAAAAGATACTGGTCCCTAAAAGAAATAACAAAAAATCCATCAATACCTATTAAACTAAAGAGCAAAGTATGCAACTCATGTATCCTCCCAATAATGACATATGGCTGCCAAACGTGGCCCCTAACAAAGGAAAATACCAGTAAACTCGAAACATGCCAACACAGCGTCGAGAGAAGCATCTTAAATATAAAAACAAAAGATAAGATAAACCTGAAGTTCATAAGAAGAAAAACACAATTAACAGATGTTACTCACACAATCAGAAAGCTAAAATGGAAGTGGGCTGGCCACTTACTTCGATGCAAAACAGAAAAATGGGCCAAAGAGGTAACTGAATGGTACCCTAGAGAAGGGAAAAGATCGAGAGGTAGACCGTTCCGGAGATGGGAAGACGATTTTAAAGAATCAGCTGGTGCAACGTGGAGAAGAAAAGCTAACGACCGCGACATTTGGAAGAGTCTAGGGGAGGCCTATGCTAGAAAGCAAAATAATCAAAGCGTTACTGATGTCCAATAGATTTAAATAAAATGTAAAACTAGTTTTAAGATTATTAAATAAAGGCTTTTGAAATTGAAATTGAAATTGATATTAGGTGAGAGGATGTTGGTGCAAATCTATGTTGGCAGTTTTCTCCAAAACTACTAGTCCGATTTTGATGCGGTTTTCAGTTATGGGTTCGGGTTTGATTGGCGCATGTTCTTAGATAAGTGTTAGGGTGACAACTCATTTTTTTATCACTTTTCAATTAATATTTAATCGTCGTGGGTGTTTTCAAGGTTTTAAATTTTGTTGTACAAAATTTTAGTTTATTCGACGAAACAACTGAATTGCCGCCAATAATATTACCTAGGTACATTACCTCTAACAAGACATTTCAATGATGAGGTTACCTTTAAAAGGTCTAATGTAATTACTGACAACAGATTGATTGACATGCTAAGATACATGTGCTAAAAAATCACACGTTTTCTGTTAAAATTACTTAAGTCTACTTTAGTTATACACTTTAGTTTCTTATGTTGATAGGTACCTATCTATAAGTCCTTATAATAAGTACCTATCTGGTACCCACTGGTGAAGTAGACGTGGGTTTGCAAGGCCAATACCTACTATCTATAACATGATACAGAACGATGTATACGGAACTAAAGATCTTTAAAACCTAGTTAATAGGTATCTAGGCACCTATCTATAAGGCCCGGTTTCTACCAAAGCAGAGAGGGGATAAGTTTGAGTAAACTAATCAGATTTCGTTATTTCCACATCTCTTCTCCGCTTAGCTTCGGTGGAAATGGATCAAGCGGAGAGGAGAGATGTCTCATTTTTCTATAGAAGGTTGTGCGGTGAGCGGTAGAGCGGATTGTGTCTAGTCGGGCGGCTCACTCACACTCGGCTCTCCAATCGATCATCTCTCTCCGCTACACTTCTCTCCACTTTGGTGGACATAACCTGCCAGCTTTGCAACATCTTCTCTCGTCTCCTCTCTTCGATTCTTTAGTGGAAACTTGGCCTAAGACCTAGGTATCGTAATAAAGTAGGTATACTAGTACAAAGGCACTAAAACGTGCGTTTTGTAATATTATATCATCGTAATAAAACGTAGTAAGAAACGTGATGGAATTTACAACCTACACTTTTTGCAAAATAAGCAAATTGAAACCATGGACGAGTTGAATTTTATTTTGTCTGCGCGTGTTGAGTACGTATTATATACTAGCTTCCGCCCGCGGCTTCGTCCGCGTGATACCTTGAAAAACAAAAACAAATCTATCCCGCGGAAACCTTATATTTTTCCGGGATAAAAAATAGCCTATGTATTATTCCAGACCATAATCTATATCTGTGCCAAATTTCATTCAGATCTGTTCAGCCGTTTTAGCGTGAAAGAGTAACAAACATACATCCATCCATACATTCTTACAAACTTTCGCGTTTATAATATTAGTAAGATTTTTTCCCGTTTTTGCAACATTTTTCATTGAAATGATATTTCATTGATATACTTTTTTTTTAAATACATACATAGAATATTAATAACACCCAACACAGAACAAAATCTAAGTTCATCACAAATGTTTATTCTGAGTGGGAATCGAACCCACAACCTGCAGCGCAGAAGGCAGACCTACTACCAACTGAGCTGTGAGACTAGTCAAGTATCTTTTTTTCGAATAGATGTAATGATGAAAACAGTATGATTCAACATATTATAGAATAGGTTCATATTTATACTTGGTGTAAGCGAGGTGTAAAAAGATAATTTGGTATCATGATAGATAACTGTCAGTCCGGAAATGGCATAATAACCTGAAGTTTAAATACAAGCAAGTGATAATCAACCGGTTAAACAAATATTAGTACTTTTCACATGCATACGTCTCGTACTCAACACATGCCTGGGCCTTACGAGCACTATCAAAGTAATAACTTTGATATTTCGTACCAGGGCTTATAAAAATTGTACTGCAGTAGTGTTACTTCAAGCTTGAAACTTGAAGTTTCTAAAACATGATGGTTTGTATGAGCTTGTGTTAAGGCCTCTGGTTGAAACGTGAGTCGGGATTTTCTGCAATGCTATCGACTGTCAACATTGTCGCTCTAGTTTTTATATGTTTCCAATAAAGCCCGAGCTCTTGACGCGAATGTAAAATATGTGAATGAAAGTGAATACTTATTTAGTTCCTTTCTAAATCCATCGGAGGAAATCCCGAGAGTTTTGAACAAAATAACCATCTTTTGTTTAAAATTCACTTGACAATTTGACTGACTTTGTGACATTGACAATACTACTAATTTAAACACTTTACACGGCCAAATTGACCTCAAAATTAAGGCGATGATATATATGTGAATTGACCTTTTTTAAAACCTTTTTTCTCCGGAATCTTTATCGATAGAACTTCAGAAAAAAAGTATATTGCCAACAAAGAAGAACTTCGTAAGAAAAAATACGGACAAAGTCGCAGGCAAGAGCTAGTATAAAAATATAGTTACAAAGATATGATTCACGATATTGTAAGTTGTGGATAGGTCTGTTTGCAGTGATGCGTTATCGTATCGTGCGCCGGCGCCGATCTGGGTCAGGTTGAAACACTTTGCACTGGACTTTTTAAGACATTTTAAATGTAGCTTTTAACCGACTACAAAAAAGAATGTGGGTTAAACCAAAGTGATCTTTGAATACTAGCTGTTACTTGCGACTCCGTCTGCAATCTATCATAACATAAAATATAGTTTATTACTCAGGGATAATGTAGCACTCTAATGGTGAAAGTATCTTTGAAATCAGTCCAACAGTTTTTGAATTTATTGTTTACAAACAAAAATACATAACTTTCCTCTTTATAATATTAGTATAGACTAGCTTCCGCCCAAGGCTTCGTCAGCGTGGTACCTACCTTGAAAAACAAAAACGAATGTATCCCACAGGAACCGTACATTTTCCAGGGTAAAAAGTAGCCTATGTGCTAATCCAGACTATAATCTATCTCTGTGCCAAATTTCATCCAGATCCATTCAGCTGTTTCAGCGTGAAAGTCACTGTACCTAAAACAGTTAATAACTTAGGGCCGTCGATCGTGGGGGATCTCTAACGGTCGTTTTCTATTCTAATTATCTATCTGTTGTTTTTGGATTTTGGATAGGTATTTGACGTTATTTCTATAGAATCCAAAAATCCCTATCCAAAATCCAAAAACCGCAGATAGATAGAATATAGGCTATCATCATCTTCTTGCCATTTTCCCACTTTATGTGGGGTCGGCACAACATGTGATCTTCTTCCATTTCCCTCTATCATTCGTCATCTCAGTACTCACTCCTTTCTTACCCATGTCATCTTACCCACAGTCCATCCATCTTTTCTTCGTCCTACCTCTACCCCTGTATCCATCCACATTCATACCTAACACTCTCCTCGTCACGTGACATTCATCTCTCTCATAACATGCCCATACCACGCTAACCTATTACTTCTAATCTTTTCTGTTACCGGTGCCACTTTCAGACTTCCTCTAATATAGGCCGTAAATCAAAATACAAATGTTACTTTTATTACTTTTTATGGCAGTAGACACCATGACTCTATGGTATGTAGACTGTCATGTATAGTATCTACTCGGGCGCGGTTCACCTTGACATTGGGACAGACAGACAGATAAAAAGACCGGTGATTTATCGTGTTTGTGTTATGTGATCATACTGCTATTTTAAGAAATGTGGAATAATACGAGAAAAGTCGTAAAGTCTAATCTATACTAATATACTAATAATCTATATCTATACTATAATAATAATAATAATAATAATATTATAAAGAGGAAAGATTTGATTGTTTGTTTGTTTGTTTGTTTGTTTGTTTGAATTGAATAGGCTCTGAAACTACTGAACCGATTTGAAAAATTCTTTCACCAATGTGTAGAATGAACTTTCAGGATGAACATAGGCTATATTTTATGTAGGTACTTCGCGGGCGACGCCGCGTGCAGAAGATAGTTACCTATAAAGAGGAAAGTTTTGAATTTTTGTTTGTAACGAATAAACTCAAAAACAGCTGTTACGATTTCAAAAATTGTTGCACTATTAGAATGCTATATTATTTCTGAGTAATATAGGCTATATTTCATGTAGGTACCTCGCGAGCAAAGCTGCAAGCGGAAGCTCATAGTTTATAACATCAAAAACAATTATTGACATTCAACATGGTAATGCTATCTATAGATTGTTATCTATAGATTGTTTGTAACTAATTAAATATGGGTAGGTAAGCCATAATCATCATTCTCCTGCCCTTATCTCACGTGTGGGGTCGGCACATATTTTTTTCCACTCACTCCTATCATTCGTCAACTCTAAGTCTACTCTAAATCATCTTTCACACAATATAACATAATATTTTTTTTGTAATAATTCTGTTACGTCCATATCTTTATATGTTACATACAATCTGAAAGTAAATAAAGTGTTTATTTTTCTTACTTTATTTACAAAAAAAAGTATAAATAACTTCGCGTACAAAATCCAGTTTCCAGGGTCATTGAACTTTCTGTTTATTTTTTAACACATTGCATCGCACCTCAGATTAACAATGCAAATATTTTGTGTAAGGTGAAGTGAAGTCTACCTCGTTGAGATGAGGTCGAGATTTGTTTGGAGATCAATGCTCTACATTTTGTATTAGTCCGCCGTTGCCTAGCAACGCAACGTAAACAATAATCGATTCCAAATTCAAACTGCACTGGATAATCATAATGCATTGACTGTAACAGGAAAAGAATTTCAATCAAAATTTTCATTTCATTAAAATTAAATATGTAGTTGAACAAGTTTTCATTTCATGAAATTAGGGTTTACTTACTTATTTTATTACTTTTCGTTTAATTAATACTCGTAAAAAGTAACTAATTAAATTTTTAGTTAAATAAAGCTACAAAAAGGAAGTTCAAGTCAAAATAATTTATTCAATTAAATCACAAGGATTACTTTGAAACATCTTACATGCGGTGAAATTGAAGTGCCAATTCCCGCCTAACCCAAGTCCGAAGTTACTTGTAAGTTGTAAGTTAATGAATTAACTATATGATGACTAATAAATACATACTTATGTAATTACATAGATACAAGAAAAATTAAGTCCTTCGATTGATTTTTTTGCGTTTAAGCAAATCCTTATTGCGCCCAGAATAGTCATAGTAACTCTTTGGAAACAAGACTATGTAAGTTCAAGAAAAAAATAAGTGTGTTGTCATTGATGAAACTCCAGAAATAAACTTCCTCCTTTACACAAAAGCTGAAGTTATTGTAACAATAACAAGCTTAATATAAATTCTTAGCGAATATTTTAATTAGTAAGAGCTCGATAAAAATAATGAGAAATCAATGAATAAATGAAAAAAGCAATTAACTTGAACACTGATATGAGAAATCTTTATAGAAATTAATGAAAAAATCAATTAAGTTAGCTACTTGAACAGTGTATGGGTAATCATTATCGCTAGAAAATTATGAAATAAGTTAATCACACGGAAATTAATAAAATGGGGGGAAAAATCGTCATTAATTTGAACAATAGTCCTTTTATATTTAACAAACGAAATGAAAAGTGAAATTACACTTTTTTAATCTGTGAAGCCTTTTTGAAACCAGGGCGCTATTTTTATGCTAGTAAAATTAATAAATACTTAAAAAAAATTATATAACTTACTTATTTTCATCGCATCTCACTGCATACCCCGCGAACAAAATAAAAAATAAAACCTTCATTTTTAACACTAAATAACACCTTTTTGTCAAAATAATTAACAAAACATTCTTTTAAATAATACTGTCACTTTAGATAATTGATGTTGACATAAAAAAGCGCGGCAATATCGGAGCGCGTTCGACGTTTGAACGTGCGCGTCGTTCATGAGTGAGTTAAATACTATCGCGAAGTGTAATGTTGAATCAAAACAGCACAGAATACGACGCAGTTCACTCAGATTATGTTTACTTAGAATTTATAGGAACTTCAAGTTTAGTATTTCATTCAGAGTTATTGTTCTGGTTGTAGTCCATTCATTGTGGATTCAACACTTTCTACAATAGTTTTCTTGTTAATTTCAACAAGTTCGGTTCGGTAGGGTTTTCATGCGTTTTTTACGGAAATATCTATAACTTTACAGCTAGAACCTTTTACACCTTTAATGATATGATAACAGATGGGAAACAGAGTTTGGGGGACCTTACCACAAGTTCTTCCAGCAATATCAAAGTAATGACAAATAACATGACCTATAAAAATAGTATTGAAGTAGTGTTACTTGAGTTCTTGTAGCTCGAAACATGACGGTTTTGTATGAGTTAGTGGTAATCATACGTGTAGTATTAGAAACAAATTTTTAATACTATAGGTTAAAGGTAGGTACGTATAGCACGCTCAATGAATCTAAGCATTCGTGAAGTTAGCCGCAAGAGCTGCGCAGTATCGTTTTTTGGGAGCAATTGGAGGTATGAGGAGGGGGGGAAGGAACTAAACATGCGCAAACTCGCACCTGTGGCTAATTTCACGAATGCCTAGATCCGTTGGATGACCTGTAGGTATAATGATAGGTAGTTAAAGTTTCTATTTGTTAAACTCTACGCATAGACAACTGAATATTCTAAAAACATTTGTTTTAGAGAGCAGGTACGTACGTGACATCACTATGCGATCGGTATCACTCAGCTCATGTTAGGCGTTTTGTAAAGAAGGTATTTTTTTCTAGGGTTCACACTCACTCGTTCATTTTAATTGCGTTTGAACTTTGAGTTCAGTTCTGTTTGAAAATCAAAAAAAAATGAGAGAAAATAGGTTAGTGAAGTATTTCACCATTTCATTAATTTTTTAGGCAGACAGATTATATTGGTGTGAGTAGGTATATACAGTTTTCCATACTCTTTAAATTACAAATAATTATGATTTAAAAATACAAACTACAGTGCAAAATGTGGGTATGAACCAAAATCATGTTTGTACGTGCCTCTGACTACCCTCCTTAGATATCCTCAAAATATCTTACTAGAGATCTGAGGAGATGTCAACCGAATTTTACAAACATACCGAGGATTACAGTTGTGATCATAATCATGTTGACGCGAGTGTAAAATATGTGAATTAAAGTGAAGTTCCAATTTTGAACAAAACAGCCAATTTTTGCTAAAAATTTACTTGACAGTTTGACTGATTTTGTGACAATACTACTAATTTAATATTATACATTTGACACTGGCAAAATTGATCTTAAAAGATACAGATGCCATAAACAAAGAAAAAGAAGAAATATTTCATTACTTTTTGACAGCCCTATTGCAAACGTGATCGATAGCTTTAACATGCAAATAGAGTCTTCTGTCACTCCCTTTCACATAAGAGGAATGCTGTGAGTGTCTTTTATTTTGAAAAACAACAACCGGGATAATAGTGCCTTTGGCTTTATATCCAACCTGTATCAATACTAATATTATAAAGCTGAAAAGTTTGTTTGGTTGAACGCGCTAATGAAACTAATGCTTCGAATTGAAATATTAGTGTTGTGTTGTATAGTCCATTTATCGAGGAAGGCTATATGCTTTAAAACATCACGCTACGACCGATAGGAGCGGAGCATCAATGAAAAATGTTGCAAAAACGGGAAAAATATATTACTTAAAACGAGCAAAGTTGCGAGAGAGTCAGATAGTCTATGTTAAAGATGTTATATCTCACGCGGAGAGAATTGACAAGAATATAAAACTAGATTGTCCTGTGTCTGGGTGTAATTATGTACTCGTATTCTATGTTTTATGTATATTTACAAAAAAAAAAAAGTATAAGTATGTACTTATAAATTAATCTATCAGCTATCTGGTTCCCATAGTACAAGCTTACAAGATTAGTTTGGGGCTAGATGGCGTTGTGTGAACTGCCCACCAATATATTATTAGGTATTTATTTAGTCTTTTAACAATACACTCACACGACTGTAATCCCCAAGCTCGGTAGATATCTTCCTCAGTTCTCTAGTTACTTAGATCTTTGGGGATATCTAAAGAGGGTAGTCAGAGGCACGTCCAAACATGCCACATGCCTACATTGTGCACAGTAGTTAGTATACCGTACGTGGCAGGTCGCAAGCCTATCGCCGCTTATAAGACGTAAGAATATTAACCTATGATACACACCTAATTTTTGTGTAAGGTATGCCGGTTTCCTCACGATGTTTTCATTCATAAGAGCACAGGCATCACGATCAGTTTTGAACCCACAACCTTTGGAAGTGAGCTACCACTACACCAGTGCATTAAAAATCCATTCTTCTCTACCAGTAGTGATGAGTAGTGGATTATATGAGTAGGTACTTGTATAATTGGATCAGAGAGTGAATCAGAGGGCCGTGAATAATCGATTGAAGTGAGCCTCTTCCGGTAAAAGGTGTGTTTCAATCAGTTCAACCTTGCGAGTCAAGTGCTGAGCCACTGTTTACTATATTACTTTCCACTTATCACTTATTAGATATACTTCTACACTGATATTATAAAGAGGAAAGTTTTTAATTTTTGTATTTTTATTTGTAACGAATAAACTCAAAAACTACTGGACCGAATTCAAACATTCTTTCACCATTAGAAAGCTACATTTTCCCTGAGTAATAATATACATAGAATAAGTATATTTATTGTTACTAGAAAAAGTTAGGGATCCCTACTAAAACTTCAATAATGTAACCCAAGGTGTATTTTTGCGGACTAAGTCGCAGGAAACGGCTAGTATTTAATCAATTAAATAATAATAAATATTGGTGGACAATTCACACAAATTTTAGTTCTGGGTGGGGATCGAACCCACAACCTACAGAAGGCAGAGCTACTACCAACTGAGCTGTGAGGTCAGTCTATTACAATCCACTTACGTAATTCACTTATTTTATCCTACTGTCCTACTAGGTATAATCTACTCTAATATTGTGTGTATTCTTATAAGCGGCGATGAGCTGGCAACCTGTCACGTACGGTATATTACCTACTGTGCAAAATGTGGGCATGTGTTAAATATCATGTTTGGACGTGCCTCTGACTCTTAGATATCCTCAAAGATCTAAGTAACTAGAGATCTGAGGAGATCTACCGAGCCCGGGGATTACAGTCGCGATCGTGTGTTATTCCCAATGATGGACCAAATTTGACGGCCCATTTTGGGCCTTGGTGGCACGTTTAAAATCAATATTATTTTCCTTCCGTCATGGTCCATGTTAAGTTATTAGAGTTATTACTTAAAGTATCGAGTGAGTACTGTCGTCAACAAATTTAGAATAAACTCGATTTTACTCGATACGAATTCCTTATTACCTACTTACTCGATGTAATACTCGATTTTATATTAATATTATTTATATTTAGTTTATTTTTGACTGATTTAATGTTACATTCTAACATTACAATACTTACTAACTGTTATCACAACGTACTAACCATACATAATTGACATGATTTTTCATTTATAATTTCCTTTCTTCTTTACTTTGGTATGGTACGGTAAATTTTATACCTATGGCAAGATAAGTTTTATACACTAAGTACCCATGTGATTCATTTTATTATTGCAAAACCAAACTTGTGTGTGTTTGTTTGTAATTATCTTTGAACGCATTTGGATGTTTGATATGAATGTAGGTACCTGTTTTATTCCGGACTAGCTGACCCGACAGACGTTGTCCTAAATAACCTTGTTTTAACTATGTATTTTGATTTTTTCTTTCTTAAGAACATGACAATAATAAACACAAAATAATAATTAGCGAAATTGGTCCAGCCGTTCACGCGCGATGCCGTGACCGAGGGAATTAAAGTTTAAAACTCTAAAAACACGGATGAAACTGCGGGGCGCAGCTAGTTGTACATAAGTACAAAATCACTACATAGTATAAAACAAAGTCGCTTTCTCTGTCCCTATATCCCTATGTATGCTTAAATCTTTAAAACTACGCAACGGATTTTGATGCGGTTTTTTTTAATAGATAGAGTGATTCAAGAGGAAGGTTTATATGTATAATACATGATAGTAGAGGAACACTAATAATTTTAGAGATTTCTAATGTGATGTCGTAAATACACATTTTAGTATTTAATATCAGCATTGCACCCGTGCGAAGCCGGAGCGGGTCGCTAGTATATTATATAAATTACATACGAGTACCTGCAGCTTTTATAAAAAGGATGCTCTAATTACAGTAATTTCCTCATTCCATAAAACAGTCGCTCTGCAGGTTAATTTTACAGTATCACACAGCTCGGAAGCTCCTTTTATCATTCTGTAGGTGTTTCGGACTAGCCCATATTACGAATGAACTTATTTTGTCCGCAATAAAGACTTAATTAGCATAACTTTTTAAATGACGGTTTAAATCGTGCATTTCTTTTAATTCTCATGAAAAAGTGAGACAAGACAGTAGAGGCAAAGTCATAATAATGTATAGGCGCGTATTATGTATCTCGGAAAATCGTAGTCAAACCACCACCAATCTACAGGGTTATAGGTATCTAATCAATAACCTCTTAAAGGCGACTTGGGTAAATCAAGACTAAGAACTTTTGTTCTATGACTTTTGGCAAAACGTAATACATCTCAAGTTTTGATTAATTTCAGTTTTTGTGAGAATTTCTATCAATTGTTAGCTCTATGTCTCGTAAATACCTACCTATGTTTCATTTATTCGATTCTGACGTATGCGCAGTCAGCTGAGTCACGCTGAGTGCTACGACTTTTACGCAATCGCTCAGCCGAGTGTGCTACACACACAGCATGTACCGACTTGTCTTAATCTGTGACCGCCTAGAAAGAGCTAAGAAGATTAGAACTGGAAATTTGCTTATTTATTTTTTTGTATGGGAAAAAAATCATTGAATTAGAAAAAATCGTTGAACAAAAGTTGTTAGTCTTGATTTACCCAAGTCGCCTTTTCAAGGTTATTGATTAGATACCTATAACCCTGTATATAAAAATAAATAAAATCAAAGTGTCTTTTTATTATGTCAAATTAATAGATTGCTACTAAATACATGTGAAAGTATATACGGCGATTAAGTACAACAAAACACATGAGTATTTGTCCGTCTGTCCATTTGTTCTGGTTAATCTCCGAGACGGCCGGACCGATTTTGACAGGACTTTCACTGGTAGATAGATGATATTATAAGTAGTAACTTACTTTAATTGGAATAATAATTAGAGTTTCGAGTAAAAAATATATTTTGAAAATGCATAACAGCGTGTAAAACTCCGTGGCGCACCTAGTTGATCATAAACCTGTATAAGGGATCTTTGATTGTGCAGAACTGTATATTTTCGTTCTATCAAATAATTGGGGCAAATAAAAACAATCACTATTATCGAAATAACTCCTAACCTAATAAAGTTTATCAACTGAAGTTTTAGGTATATACCGTAATTAATTTGACTTCCAAGTGTTATTGTCTAAGTGTCATGGTTTCCTTGTTTGTTTTGGATATTTCCGTTCAAAATAACTGATTATAATTTTACAAGTTTGTTTTTAAGTTGCGAGCTCTGGTGGCTTAGTGGTGAAACCGCCGCCTCTCTGGTATAATAGCTACTTTTCCAAGTGTGGATATAATGTTAAAAATAGTGTAGAAATATTCTTACCATCATCATTATCATCACCCTGCTCTCTTCCTTTCATGTTTTCTTCTTCCATCTCCTTCTACCATCTGTCAAATCAGTACCTACTCACATCTTTTTTACATAGCCGTAGCCGTAAGAAGGAAATAGGTTAGGTGAAATAAAAATACTTTATAACATAAGTAGATGAAATTGTAATACATATATTTTTTAATAAATATAAGTATCTTATTGTGCGCCTAACTAGCTTTAAACCAGACTGGGTTGGCTGGTAGAAAATGCCCCCTAGGCATTAAGCTCTCCTTTTTACCTCACATTTTTTTAAAATCTGATTACAATAAAGTATAAATAAAATATCTATGAACTACTTGGAACCAAAAGTAAATTACTTAGGCCTAAAATATATGAGGTACTTACTAAGATATTAAAACTACACCCTGTATAATATGAATGACATGAAATGGGTCATTCGTCATATGCCATGGTCAGAATTGCTACACAAACTACCGAATTTATTGCAAAAAATAAAACTTAACTGACTGACTGAAAGTAACTGAAAATAGCTTCTCACAGCCGCCATATTGAATTTTTTGACATTTCGTATAGCCTTAATCCAGAAGAATCCAACAACACCTAATTTATCGAAATATGTTCAGCCGTTTGGGCTACAACAACAGCCAAAAAACATACATACGTAAAACCTAAAAACCTTACCCTCCTTAGCAGTCAGGTTAAAAACAACTCAAAATTCGTGATGCTATGTTATTCCCCTCTTCAATTGTCTCTTTCACTCCACCATCCCTTTCTCCCTTCAATTCATTCACCTACTTTCTGGCGGGAATCTCTTGAAGTTCCAACCGTAGCTGCGTTCAGTGCCTATCCTATTCAATCCTTGTGAGGATATGATGTCAGATTCCATGCCTTTGGAGGATTCCTCGTTCGAAACTGATATGTTCGTCGGGGTGTAGAGGCAGTCTGTGGATAGCTTCATGTCAATTTCGAACTCCTTGAGGCGACTGGCGCTGCATAGTGGCGTGGCTACCTGTTCCACCGTGTGCAGGTTCTCATCATCGATGACGTAGGCTTCATCTTTTTTTGAGTAGCTGTAAGAATAGACAGATGATAGAAAGAAAGAAAGAAAAATAATTTATTCAGTAAAATCACAAGGATCACTTTGAAACGTCTTACATGCTAGGTAAATCTATGTGCCAATTCCAACCTAACCCAAGTACGAGAAGAACCGGCAAGAAATGATCACGACTATAATAACCAGGCTCGGTAGATATCTCCTCAGATCTCTAGTTACTTAGATGTTTGAGGATATCTAATGAGTCAGAGGCACGTCCAAACATGATATTTGACACCACATTTTGCACTGATAAGTATCCCGTACGCGACAGGTTGCAAGCCCATCGCCGCTTATAAGTTATAACAATACTAATCTACGACACACACCTTCAAATTTGAGGTGTATGCCACATTGTTTGGTTCTGGGGTATGCCAGTTTCTTCACGATGTTTTCTTTCACCGTTTAAGAGCACTAGCATTGTGCACATTAATTTTTGGAATGGAAAAACGCATTGGACTACGTTTGAACCCACGACCTTCGGATCGTGAGGCAGGGGCGCTACCACTACACCACTAGTGCTAGCTGTAAGAATGCTAGAATTAATCTTCGTCTCACTTCTCTCACTTCTTTAATCACTTCTTGATCCAACTATTCGAGATCTCGACTCTTTTTGCTTTTGGGCATTAAAATTATCGGGATTTCAAACATTTGATGTTCCATGGTGTTCAATGGACATTAACTTACTGCAGAACATTCTTGAACCGATGTCCCCAGATGATTTCCTTGGACAGGTAGGACGTCCTGCTCTGAGTGACTGTTCCCATGTTTATGGAGGAACCCTGGAGGCATACCACTATTTCAAATCTAAAACAACAGAGACTCAACATCAATATGATAATGGACGTTGGGATTCTAGCATTTTTATTTGAGTCTTATGTTCTGTTGAAAGAAAGAACCACTGTGATCCAAATGTTTGTTAACTTTCATGACATTTGTGTCTGACTCCGTGACTGTAAACACGCGTGACAGTTATATGGATTGTCGTAAAATGCCACGACTGAATGCCACGCAGTTATTCACACTGGGAACTCGTGAAAAAGCAGAAATTTTTGCCGTGGTGTGACATGCACGAACAACACTTCGTAGCATTTATAGCGAATAGAGAGCTGGACCAGAAAGCTAAAATAATTTGCAAAGACAAGCATGTAATAAGTAAAATTACAGGGAACTGATGGTCTTTATGTAAACAGCATCAATAACATGGTGTCATGATGAGAACAGAAACCTCACCTGTAGTCCATACATTCCTGATCAGAAATTACAGGCCTTAACTGATAGTCTTTATGTGGACAGCATCAATAACAGCCTGTGATGAGAACAGAAATCTCACCTGTAGTCCATACATTCCTGACCAGAAATTACAGGCCATAACTGATAGTCTTTATGCGGACAGCATCAATAACAGCCTGTGATGAGAACAAAACTCGCACCTGTAGTCCATACATTCCTGGGCAGACAGGTCGTAGAGAGGACTCTCCGCGTTGATGACATGGACCACAGTGATGGGCCACAGCAGGAACGCACGCGCCTGCTTCAGTTTCAGCTGGTGGATGTAGTTTTTGACCAGCTCTCCTTCCAGAGTTCTGGATATACAAGGTTCAATTGAGCAGATTTAATTGAGCAATTGGTGATGGAAGCATCAGAAAATCGTTCTTCCTGCAATTATATCGAGACTCGAGAGGCTTTGTCATGTAGTGGACTTTTATGTTGTGATTAATTGAAGTTGAATTGTTGGGCAATCTTAAGTATTTTAAATATGGCCTGAGGTAGAGAAGATGGCCATGGCCAGAATAATAATTTTCATCACACTAGCTAGTGTTTCGGTTCTGTTATTTTGAAGCTTCGAAGTAAGTGTTTTGTTACTTTCAGAAATAGAGACATTCAGGAGTTGACTGGCACAAGTTTATGGTGATCTTGATAAAGATTTGCTTTTTTATCACCCTGGAAAGCATGATTGCAGACGCGGTTCCACTAGAGTATGAAAGTCTCTACGCCGTAGACATAAACCAATATTTGGAGTATTTATGGCAATTTCCAAAATACCTGATGGGTTTCAGCATGTACGCAGTAATGGTGCTGCCGATCATGTGCACGTTGGCGAGATCCCACACACGGAACTGCAGGCAGAGCTCACCGTCGCGAAGACAGACCTGGGGGAGATACATCATTTTCTTTCAGTCCTTGACCACCACTTAAAGGTCAAACAAGCTCACGTTTGTCACTCGAGATAATCTAGGATCTTGCTTAAACCGTTTAGTATGCGCCTTGATTGTAAGTCAATCAGTCTGCATCACCAAAAGTCATATTCATTAATGTTACTGACATAATCAACGCACAGCCTAAACCATATTCTAAAGATCTGAAATTTGGAGGGTACCTAGGTTCTTTTATGGGTCTAGAAATGAACTAAGACAGGAATTCCTAAAATGACGTTGACTCTAGGTTGCAGCGAGAAAAAATATTAAGACAACGAAGTCGCTAAGTCCACTAGTATTTAAATAAAGCGCTGAATACCGTAGCTTTTCTGCTGAAGCCGACAGAAGACACGTGCCGGTTGGGTCTGATCAGTTTCGTGAAAAGCAAGCTGGAGAGGCCTCCAGACAGAGCAGTACCAGCTATAATCTGCAAACATCAGAACCTGCTCAATTGGAAACAAGAAACGCTATTGTTGAGGATGGACTGTGGAGTGGTACAAATATAAAAATACATGAAGAAGGTTATGATGATGTTAAACTGATGATGAGGCACTTACTCATGGAGTATTTGTGTTTTGTGTGCTCTCTTGAATACAACCTTCAAGCCGTCATCTCGCTAGCCATAGACTGGTTAAGACCAAACAGGTGGCCTACAACCATCAAACCACCGATTGCTCCAAAAGAAAAATAGATGCTGCGTCATTATCCTCAACAATAAAAGAACGGTTGAAGTAAATAAGTTTTATTGCGGAGCTACTGCAAAATGTGTAAACTTACTTCGAACACCATGACTATAATTGCTTCCGGACACTCCTCATTAGGGTATCTGACACCATACCCTATAGTCATCTGTGAACAAAACCAAACTTTATTTTAAACCATGACAATTCCATTAATTTCAATTATGGTCCGTGAAAATTAGGCAAACCTTCCTTTTAATTGATTATTTGCAGATATTGTCTCAGGTCTGGGTGTTTTCTATGTATAACATGTATGTACATATGTATATACAAAAAAATGTATCTATGTAGTTTATCAGTCATGTGGTCCAGCATTATTCATTTTATTTTATTAAGTTATAATGTCAGAGACAGAACTCTACAAGTTTTTCTGTATAATGAAGCAATCTAGTTCTGAAAAACTTATGCTTACCTGAGTTTCTATAGACATCATGAGCAGGCCAGCGAAAGACGAGGTCCCTGTTACACAGTGTTCTTTCCCGTCACCGATATCCTCGGCGTAGGAGGTGGCTACCGCGTACCAGATAGCAGCGAAGACCAACCAGAAGATGAAATGCGCGACCACCATCAGAAGGATGAGGAAACGCCATTTGCTGTTGATCTGAAAATGAGTATTGAATTGATTAGGAAGAATAAGAATATTTTATTGACAATACTTATATGTAGCCAACGATGAGGTTGTAGTTGAGACAAGTTCCAATTGCTACATCTATTTTGGGTTTTCAAAGACGAGACAGTAAGGCCGGGACTCCACCAAAGCGGAGATGTGTGCGGTGTTCTGTATGCTGTGCGAGAAGAGATATTTTTTGATCAGGGGATTATTCGCGCCATACAAATATTAAACATCTCCGCTCATCTTCAGTGGAGATCGCTGTGGAGATGTGACAATAACACAATTCTATTGGTTGTTTAAAAAACATCTCCTCTTCGCTCGTCTCGTCTCCGCTTTTGTGAAGTCACGGCCTTAGCTTGATATATCTAACAAACGCTGTGGAGAATCGGTTGCTCTTCAATTGGAGAAGGCAGAATAAACATGTAAACTTGCATATTGCGAGCCCATGGCACATGCTATTTTAGTTATTCAAGTAGGTAGTTTGACTTTTTTTTTATCAGATTATTGTTTATCTAGAAGATACCTTCTCTTATTGGATTATACCTATCCAGCGGCTTAAGCTGTGCGTTGTCTATATGTCAGTGAGTGAGTGTGTGAGTGAGGACTTTTAATAACAGATTTACATCACAAAAAATATAGTACATAAGTACAAGTTTTTGTGTTTCTGCCAAAGATGTTACGGTAGTTACTATAATACATGAGTAGTTTCCATTCTCCTATCATTAATACAACCACTTTCTTTATAATCCACGCAAAGACCCTTTACTGTTTGCTAAGGTGTTTGAAGCCTAGATCTAGGGGCTACTTACAACAGTGTTCACAATATCCCGCATGTACTTCATGGATTTGGACGAGATGTGACTTCGGACTGGGACGTTTTCCTCTCCATCCTTGAGGACCACGCGCCGGGAGCGGTTAGGGCGGCCATGGTACCTTCGCCGTCTGCAAAAATAATATGAGTGATGCTTTTTATAGTTCGAGGTGGACTGGGGAGAGAACGCTAAGGAGTCTGAAATAATTTAGGCTCAAGTTTTAATTTTGTCCATTATCTAAATCCAACAGATAAATGATCACAGCTGTAAGTAATCCCCAGACTTTAAGATACTTATCTAAGATCTCTAGTTACGTAGATCTTTGGGTATATCTAAACGAAGGGTAGACAGGAGCACGTCCAAACGTTATAATTGGCACACGACCACATCTTACGCAGTTGTTAGTATCCATTATCTAATGATATTATTCTAAAATAGAACGTAAAAATATTTTATCTAGTGCCAATATCGATTTGATTCATTTGTCCTTCAACAACAATCTAATACATTGCAAATAAAACCATGGGCATTTAATGCAGATTAAAGAATTGTGAACTAAATTTGTTAATAATTATTACTTTCTAATTATACAACTAAATTTAGAAAAAATGCATCTGAAACAGAAGAGCTAATGATCTATAGATAGTTCAATTGATCTAAACCACTGCCAGTTTAAACTTTGCTGCTTACTGGGTTATAGTAGGTACCTAGTTGTAAATAAAACAAATACCTGGAACCAGATCCCCATCTCTTTCTTTTACTGTACGGTGTAGAATACCCAGGTGTGGACGGTCTGGCCACCGTCGAATCATCCATATCCAGCATTTCAATACGATCGTAGTCGTTCTCTAACACCGGGTTCGACGGCTCGGATAGAGTCTTCATATCAGTCTTCGAACTCTCTTCATCTATCGTCATCACTAGACCATCGTCTTCACTGGTATATTGAGACGTCAAACCATCATTGCTTGGTATATCTCCTTTAGCATCTGTGTTTATAAAAGGAAAATAAATTTCCTTTCCTTCAACGTATGTTTGGGAAATTCTGTGTTTCTTTAACTCTTCGTTTATGTATACATCTGTGTTTGTCATCCTTGGTATTTCTATGGATGATCTGGCGGAGGCATTGCCTATAGCTTCAGAGTAGCTGCTAGATCTTTCCAAAGCCCAACTGCGACTGCCTCGTCTAGTCTCTGGTTCGTATTGCATATTTCAGATTTTTTGTTCTCTTCTTCAATTCTTTCTATTATTTCTTCTTCATTCAGAGATATTATAGATAATCTTTATTTGATAGCTTTGTGTTGTAACTTGGAGTTATGTAAATACCTACTCACTTTGAAGATAAAATAATCGATTTGTTACTTCTATTACACATTCACTTACTTCAACGTAGGTTATTTAATTTGTTCAATTGTTTTTTAATTCTTTAATCTCATGTTGTCCTTTGATTAAGAATAAGACTCTGATAGTAAAACATATTTTATTAGAGCATTTGCAAACACGTTTAAACTATTTTGTACAATCAGTTGCGTGTAAAGACTAAAATTCAACTGACAATACATTATCTTGAAGATAACGTCTCCACCTATATCCTGAGATAAGGAACATAATATTTGTGTACTTATTGTACAAATAAATACCTACTGTAGGTATGTGATGATCTGGTGTCCTAGAAATTTAGGCCGTACCTACTAAGTGTACCTAGACTATTTAATATATCTTTGTACGTGTACTGATGTGTAGTATTTATAGTAGACTGTGTAACTAGGTTTTAAACCGAATGGGTTGGCTGGTAGAAAATGCCCCTAGGCATTAAGCCCTCCTTTTGTAACACATTTTTTGTAATTGTGTACAATAAAGTATAAATAAATAAATAACTCCGTTGTTCAATACTTCGAAAGTACTAGCGTATTATCACACCTCTTAAAATAAGAGGAAGCTAAGACCAAGTATTAAACTCTTAAGATACCAACTACTCCAAATTCAGTTTATTTGAAAAGGTAAATAAATACTTAAGAGGTAAATAGGTAATGCTACTGAATACATTAAATATTTAATTAAAAACACGTGATTGTACCTTACGTGACATAATAATGGTTCGTTTACACTTTAGTTTACACACCATTCCAGCCTAAAAAACGAGGTTTTAAAAATAAAATTAGAAAGCGAACCAACTTTTCTTTGACATATTTGTTAGATATACAGGTGATTTTTATTCTCGAACGGTGTAAACAAATCATTATTTTGAATAGTTGTTTCCTAAGAATCTTTTAAAATCTTTTTTCTAAATGATGAAGAACGCTCCAAGTGGAACGAAGATATCCTGTCGCTGAAGCTGCTGGGAGTCCCAGGACATGGTGGCAGATCCACCTTCTCAACTGTAGACCTGAAAATTGATATATGAGAATATCAGAAAATAATTTCGTCTTACTCGATGAGTATAGAATCTATACGAAATATGCATAACATAAGTATACGTGTTTGTAAGTTAATGTGTTTTGGCTATGATACAATACAATACATGATCCCGACTGTAATTCCCAGGCTCGGTAGATATCTCCTCAGTCTCTAGTTACTTAGATATCTAAAGGAGGTAGTCAGAGGCCATAATAAAGACTTTTTAAACTTCCGTGATTTGATGACATAATTATAATTGAATAACGGGTATTTATCAAATATAAATAAAATAGTATAAACAAAATAGGTACGTGATAAATACCCGTTATTCAATTATAATTACATAATAAAGACGTTAAATTAACGCGATTTTCCTACAGTTCCGTAGAAAAAAACACTGTTACTGTGCTATAACTAAAAGGCAGATGTAAGGCCTAGATTGTGTACCCTTTTGAGTTGACGTCAAGCTCCTGGGCGCTGCAGAAAGGGGTATCCACAGGCTCTGTAGCATCCAACTTCTTGTGATCTATCACGTATTTCTGCTTTCTGCTGTCGTATCTGCAAATGAAAAGATGTTTTACTTCACCGTTAGATTAGGATTGGATGGAACTGCCGTCAACAGTTGCTTACGCATGAGGATAAATTCTAAGGACAAATTCGACCAACCTAATTTAAGCACCGTGGCAAGAACTAGGGCTATATTGAAAAAATAACCACCAAAATTATACAATAAAATTCAAAATAACCCGGGAAAACTGATACAAAGTTGACAGACGAATGCATCGAAAATCCCGTTTTAAAATCTCGGGATATCTTCGGATGAAATGTGAAGCTGCAAGATCTTATATCCTGTCTATAAGCTGTCTTACCGTCAATACCGTCTTTACCATAAGGGCACACGGGGCCCGGGCCTAGGACCCCGAAGGGCCCCGAAGGGCCCCGAAGGACCGAAAATTTGTCTCATATTTATTCTCAAAACATTTTTGTTGAGCACAGTTATTGACAGCGCCATAGTTAAAATATCATCATTAACATTATCATTGTTTATTTGATTACCCATAATAAATAGAAGATCATAATAGAAAATGTTACTACGAGTATAATTCGCTATCTTTTCTTTCCAAAAGGGCCCTAAATTCTTGTGTGCCCAAGGGCCCCAGCATAGTTAAAGACGGCCTTGCTTACCGTACGACGGGAGGGAACCGGTGGCCCCACACCACCTCCTTGGGCAGGTAGCTGGTCTGACTCTGTGTGAAGGTGCCCATGGACGCAGAAGCTCCCTTCAAACTCACCGTGATCTCGTAACTGGGAATGTCGTTTAGAGATGTATAAAATTGAAAATAATGAACTCTAGACTAATGTTTATCGGATTTTTTCCGATATGAGGGGTGTCTCACAATAGCCTATGTTTGTGTACATCAGATATTTAGATAAAAAAAATATTCGTAGAAATTTGTAACATTTTTCCTAGGCAGCCTAGCCTTTCCTAGGTTTAATGTTTTGACAGGTTTGGCTTCAGTCGTTGCAGGGGACCACAAGGTCTATTAAAGTAATAAAACTTTGATATTTCGTACCATGACAAATTAAAGTAGTGTTATTCAAGCTTTATTTATTTATATTTTGTAAGAAGGATCATTATACAAACTAGCGCTAGGACCACAATTAAACTCACCGCATGTGAGAGTAGACGTTTTAAAGTGATCCTCGTGATTTTATTATATACTAGCTTCTTCTCGCGGCTTTGCTCGCATGGTACCTACATAAAATATAGCCTATGTTACTCAAGGATAACGTAGCATTCTAACGCTGAAAGAGTTTTTGAAATCGGAACAGTAATTTTTGAGTTTATTCGTTACCTACATACAAAAATACAAAACTTTCCTCTTTATAATATTAGTAGGTATAGAAGTATATTTTGACTTTGACTTTGACGTGAAATTTGACGTTTGTGAAACAAGATGGCTTGTAAGAGCTTGTGGTAAGGCCACTGATGTCAACATCAACTTACTTATCATTGGCCAGCATCTCCGGGTCGCAGGCGTAGAGCGGGCTGGACTCATCGATGACGTGCTGCAGCGTCACCGGCCACAGCAGGAACTGCCGCTGCTGAAGAGTGAGCGTATGTGCATAGTATCGGAGCACCTCGCCTTCTTTAGTTCTGGAAACTCAAAATGGGTGTTTCAATTTTGATATTGCAGTATTATCTGTAGTTTTGATTATCTATTAGAGCGCTAGTGGTGTAGTGGTAGCACCCCTGCCTCATGTTCCGAAGGTCGTGGGTTCAAACCTGGTCGTGTACCAATGAGTTTTTCTATTCGAAAAAATTATGTGCGCAATGCCACGGTGAAGGAAAACATCGTGAGGAAACCGGCATACCCTAGAACTAAAAATTCGAAAGTGTGTGTCAATAAGTTAGTATTCTTATAAGCGGCGATGGGCTTGCAACCTGTCACGTACGGAAGACTAACTACTTTGCAAAATGTGGGCATGTGCCAAATGTCATGTTTGGACTTGCCTCTGACTACCCTCTATAGATATCCTCAGATATCTGAGTAACAACAGTCGTGAGCATGTTTTTTTTCTATTGAGTGATATTCACCGGTAAGTATAGTTGGCTCAACGAATCTAGGCATTCGTGAAGTTAGCCGCTAGAGCTGCGCAGTATCGTTTTTTAGGAGGTATGAGGAGGGGGGAAGGAACTGTACATGCGCAAACTCGCACCTGTGGCTAACTTCACGAATGCCTAGATCCGTCGGATGACCGGTACCTGTGTGTGTGGACGAAGTGCGCCGTGAACTCCGAGCTGATGATATGGTCGTAGTTGAGGTCCCAGGCTCTCATCATCAGGCAAAGGCGGCCGTCGCGCGAACTGATCTACAAACACTCCATATATACAATCACACCTGTTTCCCGACGGAGTAGGCAGAGGCAAACCGGTTCAAAGTTTTTGGAACGAAGTTCCTTATCGCGCCTTGTGAAAGGGGGCAAGACGGAAAAAAAACTCACGAAAAGTTGTAACGACACTTATTGCTATAGTTGTAAGCCGTGCGGCGTGCGCGTGTTTCTCTGTCTGTCTCTCTCTCTCATAGAAATAAGGAAAGGAACTTCGTTCCATCCGGGTGTCCCTTGACACCGCGCTATCGTTGCGTTTTGGATTTTATATCATTTTTATTGTTATTGGTCTCCCGTCAAAAGCATTACAACTACTTAAACCTGAACTGTGGTTTCATTTGGTACAACTTTAATTAGTGCACCCTAGATCCGGGTCCCCAGTCAAGGTTCTCCAGTAGGTCTACCATGAGTTTTCACAATCTACACTCGCTAGCGACGGTAGTTAAAAAAATGTATGAAAAACTTGTACAGCGCCTCTAGCGTATAGTTGGGTACTAAAACCTCACGTAGCTAACTATCCTACGTCACAGCGTACTACAGCGACTGTAGTTTGCGCTCATTAATTTGCTTAGAATTTGGTACCATGAGTAACAATTTTGACAAATGTCATAGTAACGAACTATTACTACTGTAGTAACGTCAGCCAATCTAAATGTGACAACTCATGGTAGACCTACTGTTATCAGAAATCTTACCACAGCTTTCTTACTGAAGCCAACGCCATCTCTTGACAGCTTCTCGGGTCTCGTCAGTTTCGCGTAAACTACACACGTGAGCACCCCAGACAAACCAGTGCCCAATATAAGCTGAAAAGTAAAAAGATTATTATTATGTATTGTCTTATTTATTGTAAAAAAATATATTATTGTTTTAGGATTTAGATTTCGTAAAATATCCTTGTTTGCGGAAATCCATTAAGTTTAAAATAATGAAAAGATGGCGTCTCTTCTTCTTCTTCTTCAATTATGGCATCTGTCTCTTAGAGAACAATTTTGCCAGTGTCAAGTGTAAGTATTTATTTATAAGTATTGTCAACGTCACAGAGTCATAGTCAAGTTGTCAAGTCAATTTTAAACAAAAGATGGCTGTTTTGTTAAAAGATCTCGTAAAATGTTACCTGCATAATGAATAGAAATATAGATTCCGGGCACTCCTCGTCGATGGCTCTGTCTCCGAACCCGATGGTTGTCTGAAATTATAAGGAAGGTACTTTCAATATTCTAATATCCTATCCTATCTTATCCTATCCGATCATATTTTTTCTTATCCTAACCTATTATCCTATATTACTAAACTAATATTAGAAATGCGAAAGTTTGGAAGGATAGAGTATGGATGTGTTACTCTTTCACGCTGAAACAGCTGAACGGATTTAGATGAAACTTGGAATACGCGTAATTTATAACCTGGAATAACACATAGGCTACTTTTTATCTGGGTAGGTGGCGGAGCCGCGCGCGAAAGCTAGTTCTATATTTCGTATAAATAAAACAAAGTCGATTTTCATGATTGATAGTTGTCTCCGCCCCAAATAGCAGAATAATTAATAAAACATTTGAAAATGAATTAAATGCAGACAAAGTCGCGGGCAACCGCTGGTTTATTATAATTGCAAATGGCTGGAAATGCTCGCTTAAGTTTTTTTCTTCCTTATTTATTGCATCGATCGGCCTCTTGAAATCACTTTTGTTTTTTACCCGACTGCTGAGAAGGGTAACTACTGTGCAAAATTTGTGCATTTACCCAAATACCTTGTTTGGACGTGTCTCTAACTCTTTAGATATCCTCAGATATCTAAGTAACTAGAGATCTGAGGTGATGTCTACCGAGCCTGGGGATTCGAGACGTGAGACTGTTTTTTTTGACTATCGTGAAAGTTTTAACACCTTGACCTCATCTTTGGACGTAAACTGCCATTGACCTTTGACCTCACCAATCATCTATCCCACGACCGCTCAATCCAGGTCCCATTATTCCGCAAAAGAGGAAGTTCTTTCTTGGTCTCTATTGGCTCAATTCGACGGGTCTCTTATTGGATAAGTGCACGGAATTGAATTTGAGGAGAGTTTCCTGATTCAACTGGGAATTAAGTGGCATTTAATTAGATTAAATGATTAATGTTACTATTTGTTCTTCACCGCCATACTTCTTAATGTGTCACTTGTTACTTTGAACCAGTGTTTTGAAAGGGTTAAAATGCACCTTAGTTATTATATTTTATATTTTTATACACTTCACACATGTCTTCAAACTCTTAAGTTTTATGACATGTCGGTTTTTGACACGATGTTTTCCTTCACCGTTTAAGAGTACAGATAAGCGCACATTGGTAAATGTTTCGAACAGAAAAATACATCGGCGCTCGACCGGTGGTTTATTACAGCGATAGATTTTTTAGAAATCCTCAAAGATCTAAGTAACTAGAGATCTGAGGAAATATCTACCGAGTCTGGGGATTACAGTCGTGTGAGTGTTTTTGTTTTATAAAATACTCATAAAGTATTTTTACAAAATACTCAGCTTTTCTAATTATGATCATCACTATTATTTTTTACTAGCGTCAGCCCACGGCTTCACCCGCGTGGTACCTACCTTGAAAAACAAAAACAAATCTATCCCGCGGGAACCTTACATTTTTTGAGATAAAAAGTACCCTATGTGCTATTCTAGACTCTAATCTCTGTGCCAAATTTCATCCAGTTCCATATAGCCGTTTTAGCGTGAAAGAGTAACAAACATCCATACAAACTTTCTCTAGAATATTTGTAGGATAGTACAAAGCCAAGGTTTGTCAGCGGACAAGTTGTTACCTGTGCCTCAACACTGGCCAAGAATATGGTCAAGAAGTCATGGCCTCCGGTGACGCAGGTCCGCTTCGGAGGGTCTGGCTCGAAGTCGTAGTGCGCCATCGCGGCAAGATACCAGAACACGGCGAAGACGAGCCAGATGGCGAAGTGAACGACTATCGTGCCAGTCACTATCCAACGCCAGCGGAGATTGATCTGTAAATACTTTAGCGTTAGGGCTAAAATCCAATCACTAAGAGCCACCATACATGGACTGCTTGATCAGTAGGTCTACTATGAGATTTCATAATCTACAATCGCTAGCGACTGTAGTTAAAAAATTGATCAAAACTTGTACAGCGCCTCTAGCGGATAGTTGGGTACTTAAAAGTCACGTAGTTAACTATCCTACGTCACAGCGTACTACAGCGATTGTAGTTTGCGCTTCATTAATTTGCTTACAATTTGGTACCATGAGTAACAATTTTGACAGATGTCATAGTAACGTACTATTACTACTGTAGTGACGTCAGCCGATCTCAATGTGACAACTCATGGTAGACGTACAGTAGCTCCTCTTTAAGAGTGTCCAGCTCGGTAGAAGTGATGGAACACTTACCAAGGTATGGAAGGTGTCGTTGAGAAGGCGGATCCTCTCGAATGGAACGTTGGAGATCAGCGCCACATTCTCTATCCCTCGCTTGGAAACCAGCCTTTTGGGGAAGTCGCATTGGCCTGGCCTGCGCGGCGGCGGTGCCTTACTGCTGAGTTTAGTTCTATTAGCGATTCTATTTCTGAGGCCTTATCACAAGCTTTTACAAACCATCATGTTTTAAGAACGTCAAGTTTCAAGCTTGAATTAACACTATTTCAATTTCTATGGTACTAAATATCAAAGTTACATTCCTTTGATATTGCCCGAAAAGTTTGTGGTAAGGTCCCAGCGAAGATATCTTCAAAAATTTTAGCAGTTTAAACACCTAGTTCCATAAGTACAGTGGTTATTTGAATGACGTAGGCCATGTCTATTTTAGTAGCATCTTCTTCTTCCTGTCCTTTTTACACGCTATGTAGGGTCGGCACTTCACATTTTCTTCTTCCATTTCCCTCTATTATCCGTCATCTCACAACTCACTTCTTTCTTACCCATGTCATTTTTCACACAGTCACACATTCATAACACTTTTCTCGTCACATGACATTCATCTCTTCTCATAAAATTTTGTTTTAGCATTGTCATAACAATAAAATCATTTTTATATGTTTTTGTGGAGTACCACAAAGACACGACCGCACATAAATTGTAATAACCTCGAGATTTTAATGGTTTCAGGAATAATAAATCAACCTAAGATACATTAAATGAATACCTACTGATATACTTGTCTTATTGGTAAGGTAATAATGGCGTTAAATGGCGATTTTCTATTATGAAAACGTATGATATAGTTGTAGGTAAACTAACCGGCTCTCAGCGATGATTTGTTTCTTTCCATTTCCAATCTGATTTTTAACACCTTTTCCATTACTAGGTTTATGTCCAACCGTTTTCAAACTGTTGTATTTGTTCCTATCTGGTTTCACATTGTCTTTGAATTTATAATTAGGCCTATATTCAATTTTAGGAAGACTTTTATGTTCGGCTCTCCTCACATCGTTTCGTTTAAATCCGTAAGGGTTACCTATCTCATCGTGTTGCCTTACATTCAAACTGGTGTTACTCTGTGTTATTATTATTTTAGGTAGCTGTTGGGATAATTTCCGCAGTCTCTGTGATCTTTGCTCTGAGTTTATAGTGTTTATACTTTCGTTCGATATCAATTCGTTTTCTATTTTGTATACCATTTTATCTTGAATTTCAATGTTTACGTCATCAGTGTTTTGATTATCAACATCGTTTTCACCGTTATATTTATCTTCAATACTTTCGTAGTCTGGATCAATGTTTGTTTCGTATTTATCTACGTCCTCTTGTTTAAGATAAGTAAGACATTCATCGTATAGTTTATTAATTTCAGTAAATTCGCTTTCCTTAGGCAATAGTTCTTTGTCTTCTCTACATTCTTCTAGATTTTCTTCTATAACTTCAATTTGCTTGACAGGTTCGTTTTCCATGATCACTACTCGAGACATTACTCAGTAAACTGGCACATCTGAGTGATTGTTAAGTACTGCAACAGTTTTGATAATTGAATACTTGATAGCAATCTTATCTTGTCAGATGATATTTACCGTATTAGTAAGACTAATTGTCAACTTTCGAAAAACGTCATAAGTACTTAATGAATTTATTTTGTTCTCTCTTGCTAATATGCCCTTCTTAAATATTTTATGAAAAAACTGCACTATGTAGGTATTTCCGTAAAATGACATGAAAATTTTACACTAAACACTCACCAATACTATATTGACAATCAAAATCGATTCCCAAATCTGATAATATCCACACCAAGAACAATTTTTCTTTCAAAAACACCTGTCAAATATTTTCACAAAACTGTAAAACACATGTTTCGTCTCAAAAAATTACGTAAACCTGTCGTAATGATAGAAAAATGTTATCAGTTAATCAACGCACGTTATCAGGCGGCAAATGAGAGATCGCAGCGAACACTAAGCCGCATCTAACGTGACCTTGCGGAGAGATGCTGGCTCATTCTGCAACTATACACACCACACGGGAAATATTCTCGGCTTTGTATGGCAACATTTGAGCCTTTCTACTCAATTTGATATTTTACCGTTATTTTAAAAACTTTTTGGCGTGCAACCTGTCCCGTACGGAATATTAACTACTGTGCAAAATGTGAGCTTGTGCCAAGTGTCACGTTTGGACGTGCATCTGACCTCATATATCTAAGTCGCTAGAGATCTGAGGAGATATCTACCGAGCCTGGGGTATTACAGTCTTAATCATTTATTTTTTGTTTTTTCATAATACACCGAATTTAAGGACGAAGTAGACAATTATTAGTTTTTTGTGTAAAAAACAATTTCTAGATGTGAAATGAAAGAGTAAATAAGTTGGAGAATATCCCAATAGGCAACTGCACAGCTGTCATGTTGAATCATTCCAACATAATTATTATGTTAACAAATATACATAACATTTATTGACATAAAGATTAAGACTTAATAATGTACCTAAATAGTGCGTCATAGTTTTAAGTTTATTGTAAGTTGTTGATGGGTTAGTTGGAAGGGGAAGACCTCGGCGTAACATTACATTGTTATTTCGTACCATGACCTATGCAAATTGTATTGAAGTAGTGTTACTTCAAGCTTCAAATGTGACGTTTCTAAAACGGAATCGTTCTGGGAGACTTCGTGGTAAGGCCCCAGATTTACAGTACCCTAAACCGACGCGCATGTATGAAGAATGTAATGTGAGTGAATGAAGCAATAGGTATGTCAGGATCGTAGCAAGTGGAGATCCGTGGTCTCTGCCTACCCCGTTGGGAAACAGGCGTGATTTTATGTATTTTTGTATGATTGTTAGTACTGCCGTCCTTTTGTTAAAAGACGGCTAAGTGACAAAACCAAATTTTTGGGTATGAGCAAAAACGTGGGAAAATGGTGTTTCTAGAAATTGTGAAGACTTACAATTTTTTTTGCTATACCAAATTTTTTGTATTATTATAAGCTTTTATTATTTATGTTACAATCAGGCGTAGCTTGTTTATTTAATTTTTAATTCAAGTTTTTGTGTTTTAGCCATCGACATATGTTTTTAAAATGCTATCATTTAAAATACTAAAAAACGGCTGGCTGAAGTACAACCGTTGTATAGAGTTGGATACGATTGTAACTGCAGCACTCATTCCAAATGAGTCACAGTTTTAAACAATTACAATACTATATAACAGTTAAGTCACATAACCTTCTTCTAGAATTGAAACTTAACTTAATTACATTCAACATATTTTTTAAAAACAAGGTGAAAAGCCTAAAACCGTTTATTTACTGTTTTCAAACTTATTTTTTTTTTATATTTCTACACTTAAACACAGTTTTAGAATGAACACACAATGAAAACTGTTTTTTAGCGTTGGCAATAATATTTGAAATGTTATGATGTACTGTCAAATGAACGGCTAAGCGTAACTTTTTCCTACATTAACAAGGTATTATATTATGAAAATGATTGTTAAATAAAACGAAATAGTACTTGTTAGTTAAAAAGCTTTCGATGATGAAGTCCTTACACTTATAAGGAGCTCTTACAAATAAAATGGCACAATTTTTTACTATTATAGTAACTTAATTAAGTCTAATCAATATGTTCCAAGGAACTAAATGAAATCAATTATTAATTTACTTAAAGTATTGTACGTCTTCACAGCTTAATGTTATGTGCTTACTAGCTGGCCCGCTCGCAACGGCATTTGCGTGTTTTATTTTAAATAGTTAAAAAGTTCATAGTCAATCATTACCACCCCGATGTACGAGTACTATATTATAATAATAATATAGGTATCATGTACTAACTATATTATAAAATTCTTGTGTCGTTTACACCACGCTATAAGGATATTTTTTTAAATAATTGAATCATAAACATTGATGTCTTGAAGAGTATTTTTTGCTGAGTTTTAAACAAATCGCATCACACATTAAAAAGTTCCTATATAAACTTTAACACCCCTACCACCCCTTCGTAAGAGTAGCTTTGGGAAAAGATACATAAATTTATTCTTTTTTTATTTATCTTGAAGAATATTTTTTCCAAGTTTCAAGTGCATAGAATACGATTTTTCTTACAAACATATCCTCTTTTTTACCTCCTAAGAGATTGAATTTAAAAAAAAATCTTCTTAGTGCACGTCCACGTACTAAGAAAGTCGTATCCTCCAAATTTCAAGTCTCTACGACCAGTGTATTAGACTGTGCGTTGTCTATAATGTCAGCGTCTAGAATGAATATCTAGTAATTAATAATTTAGTCAGGACTTTGATTTTTAGAATAGAAAAAGATGTCCTTGAACTCCTATCTGTATCCTGCTTAATTATTATTTAGTAAATAAATAAGTTCAAGTTAATAAAACTCGCCAACGGTGTCTGAAAATAGTTAAATATTTAGATACATACATAAAATCACGCTTGTTTCCCGACCGGGTAGGCGGAGACCACGGATCTCCACTTGCTACGATCCTGACATACCTCTTTTGCTTCATTCACTCTCATTACATTCTTCATACATGCGCGTCGGTTTAGGGTACTCTCTAAAACGTCCCTAATTTGATCGAGGTACGTACGCCGAGGTCTTCCTCTTCCAACTGTCCCATCCACACTCTCTTTATGCGCCTGTTTCGTCAATCTCCTTTCATCCATCCTTTCTACATGCCCAAACCATACATACGCTTCTCAATTTTCATCACTACGTCTTCTTTCACTCCACAACGTTCTCTTATCTTATCATACTGTTCTTCCCTATAATTCAAAGTTAAACCACACATACTTCTCAAAGCTTTCAAAGTTAAATATTTAATTTATAATAAAGAGTTACATAAGAAAATAATAAGTACCTACTTAACCAAACAAGTTTTATCGTTCTAGACTTACTTGCTTTCATTTAAGTTCACATTTTGTAATGATTCCGTACTTCTCTGTATTTCTTCTTTAAATCATGCATACATATAATCACGCCTGTTTCCCGACGGGGTAGGCAGAGATCACGGATCTCCACTTGCTACGATTCTGACACACCTCTTTTGCTTTATTCACTCTCATTCTTTAAATCAGATAGGAGGTAGGCGGCGAACAGACCATAATATTTTTATTTTCTGGGCCGTAAGTTTTTCAGCCAACGTCATCAAATAAATACTTTTATCTCCTATATTTACACGCTTTAGGGTAATTATTTACAAACTTTGAATGTTGTATTTATTTATATCTAATCAAAGCCTAACAAATAATTTCCAAGCTTCTAGCATTAAAAATGACGTAATTTTCACACAAATTTAATCGTCTATTTCAACTTCTTACACTTACTCCTTACTTTTTTCGCAGTAAAAAGTAGCTTATGTCCTTCTATCTATTTAAAACGATACATAATATTGATAATATATCAAAATAATCATTCATCATTCTTCTGCCCTTATATCCATCCACGCTAAGTGGGGTCGGCACAACATGTTTTCTTCTTCCACTCACTCCTATCATTCGTCAACTCTGAATCTACTCCTCTTTCATTCATATCATCTTTCACACAATAAACCACTTCTTCTTCGGCTTTCCTCTACCTGCGCACCCAGCCACACTTATACACTTATACTGTTTTGGTATTCATCCCTCCTCATCACGTGTCCATACCATGCTAATCTTTAATAACGAGTGCGCGGATTGTACGGTGCGTACGAGAAGGTACTGCAAATAGACGTTTTTTAGCGTTGGAATGTTGTTTAGTTAGTTTCTAATATTGTATTTATTAGCATTCAGTAATAACTTTCAAGACTAAAAAACAGTCACTGTATTTTAGAGTTGTAATAGTTTTATACCCACGTGAGGTGAAAAACAAATAAGCGGCAAAGTATGTCTAGCGGTGTTATAGAGTAGCAGTTGAAGGAAAACTGTCTTTTAGACGTAGTAGATCCCTTTGAGGATTACAATTTATAAATGACAAAAACACATCTAAAGTCGGGTAACGGCTAAGTAGCATAGTAACATCATTAAACCGTTTTTTAGGCATGTTTCATAAATATAATTTAATGTTGAAATGTACTGTTAAGTGCATTTAAACGTATTGTAGTGTTTTAATACGAGTTAACCGTATTTAAGAATTGGACATGTCCAAAAAAGGTGTAGATAGCCGTGTACGAGGTGTCCAGAACTCAGTAACTATAAATGATAGAAACATGTGTCCAAGACTGGTCGATAGAGAAAAATGCGGGCTTTCGCGTGGTATATAAAAGTCATTTTTGACCAAATGTCACTTAACGGCCTTTTAGTGATCGGACGGCAGAGTAGGTATTGATACTTTAATTAATAATTTAAAAAAAAACCTAATAAAAAAACGACTGGCAACCCCTAAAATATCTCTTCAGATCTCTAGTTATTTAGATCTTTGAGGATAATCTAAAGAGGGGAAGTCAGAGGCAAGATCAAAACATGATATTTGGCACATTTTGTACGTGACAGGTTGCAAGCCCATCGCTGCATAAGAATTTCGCTGTATAAGAACCTTTGATACACTCCTTCTAATTTTGGTTTCTAGGGTAGGTACCTGTACCGGTTTCTAACTACCTACTTACAGTTTTTTTTTCAGAAATCATACACTAGGTATACATAAAATACATTTGAGCTATCTAAGGATCGTTACAACTATCTATAGATATATTAGGTTATAAATTTTGCCAAGTTTTTTAATCAAGCCAAAATGATCATGCCTGAAATATCCAAATTTCATGCAGTTTCAGAAAGTAGTTTTAAGGTGTCTATTTACTTAAAATTAATTAAGAAAAAAACAAAATAAAATAGAAATAACTATTTATTTAAAAAGAAATCAAAACAATTATAAAAATATGCATAGTAATAATTTACAACAGGATTATCTTAATCACAACTTTGTAATAATTGGCTAATATTTAGTAACTTTAAGTTTCTACTAAATATAATACAAGGTGTTACCAAACTACTACCGAAAAAAAATCAGGGGGTTAAAGTACCCATCAATATAAAAAACTTTTTCTAAGAAACCAACACTAAGAGCGCGAAAAAAATAGCTTTTTCATACATTTTAGCCAACTGAATATTGAACTTTTGTATGAAACAGCTGTTTCTTTTCGCGCTCACAGTGTTGGTTTCTTAGAAAAAGTTGTTTATATAGATGGGTACTTTAACCCCCTGAAGTTTTCGATAGTAATCTGGTAACACCCTGTGTATTAGTATTATTTGTATTGTTTACACATGTTTTTTCATATACGTTGATATTATATTTTGTACTTAAACTTGGTAAGTTATACTTAAATACTTTTGTTACTTATTTTGTTTCATAATTATTTTTTTATTTAACGGATACAATTTGGTATTCAAACCAATACCTACATAAAAAATATAGTTTTTTGTATTTTCCAGTACTTACCAAAGTCTTTCATATTAATTTTTGGCGTAGGTTTTCTTTACTTTGTTTCTAATTATTAATTGACTATTTTTAATAACTGTAATGTAATAATATTAGTTGTTATTGGTTATAATTATATTTGGTTTTTAATGTTTTTGGTAATACTACGCGACGCTTCCACTGTAAATGTCTCTCGCGGTGACGGCGCCATTCCTGAAATCATTATAATATTTGTTATAATTTTTATAATATTAATTATAATTTTTATAATATTAGTAATTTTTTTTTTTATCAGAGACGGGAAAATGAGTGTCGGCCGTCCGCAGACAAGATGGGTCGACGACATATTTAGATCCGCAGGTCGTACATGGGCGAGGTTGGCGCAAGATAGAGGCGAATGGCAAAAGCGAAGAGAGGCTTATGCCCAGCAGTGGGATGAGAAGGGCTGATGATGATTTTTTAATATATAATTTTGTTTTTTTAAGCTAGAATTATGGTGTCCATTGCACGAAAAGATTCCTGAGTTGCAATTCAATCCCTTCACCAGAATGATTTAAAAGTACATGTGGTCTCACCTGTCTCGGGTCGTCGTGATGATCTCTTCGTCCGAGTCGAAGTCATACATGTCTCGTGCATAGCTCTTATTTGCAAAACCACCCATGTCAACTGAAAACAGACAAAGAAGTACGAGCACCTACTTATTCATATTATATACTAGCTTCCGCCCGCGGCTTCGCTTGCATGGTGCCTTGAAAAACAAAAACAAATCTATCCCGCGAGAACCGTACATTTTTTCGAGATAAAAAGTAGCCTATGTACTAGTTCAGACTAAAATCTGTATCTGTGCCAAATTTCATCCAGATCCGTTAAGCCGTTTCAGCGTGAAAGAGTTACAAACATTATCCATACATTCTTACAAACTTTCGCATTTATAATATGAGTAGGATATATCTATAGTTACATGAATACATAAAATCATGCCTGTTCCTGACGGGGTACGCAGAGGCTACGGATCTCCACGGGCTGCGATCCTAACATGTACCTACCTATTTTGCTTAATTCACTTACACACCTTCTATATAAGCAGATATAATACACGTTGGATTATTTTTCTTGTTATTTTGAGTCAATTTGTTAACTCAACAAGAAGTTCGGAAACAAAAAACTTAGGTAACGGAAAAAAAAGTAAATACTTAATTATTTTACTAAGTACAATGAAAAATAATATATATTTTTATTGACTTACGAATAAGTAGGATAAGCGTGAAATGCTTGAAAAGGTATAAAATTATCACTATTGGTGGAAATTGCCTATAGCGCCATCTATCCCAAACATAGCAAACTACTATGAGGACTATTTGCCTTCATAAAATAATGGATGAAAAATCCTATAGTGCCGTTTTTCATTTCCGCCTTACCTCGTGTGGAGTCGTCATTGTCCTGCCACTTGTACTCGTTCTCAGCGTAGAGCGGAGGCAGGGTCTGGTGAGGAGTAGGATACAGGTCCAACCCTCGCTTCTCGTTTTGAATACTGTCTGTATCGCTGTAAGTCTTCATTCTGTAAGACATGAAAAACTATGTAAATTCAGTTCATCTAAAGGTTGTCTTGAAGCGATCGTTCACAGCGATAAGACCGTCTATTGGACTTAGATATTTATGGTAGGAATTTATATTTGTTGTTTTGTACAATAATGTTTCTTGTATTTGGTACTAGCAACCGCGCTTGACTCCGCTCGCGTGGTAGTGACCTACTCTGATATTAAAAAGTAGCCTATGCGTTGCTCCAGGTCATAAACCACGCGTAGTCCAAGTTTCATCCAGATCCGTTCAGCCGTTTCAGCGTGAAAGAGTAACAAACATCCATACATCCTCACGAACTTTCACGTTTATAATATTAGTAGGATAGTAGAAAGTAAGATATTCCTATTTAAATAGCAATTTGGGATTATTTCCATTTGTACCCTTGCTTTGTCCCCTTGGGAGGACAGATGGTACAAAAACGTTATATTTGTCCCCCTCTTGGCAACGTGGGGGAACAGATAGAACTTTTATAAATTGAAAAATTTCTATCATAAGACATAAAAGACATACTTACACATAATATACATACATGATATATATAGAACTTTTTCAATTTATAAAAGTTATATCTGTCCCTCCCACGTTGCCAAGTGGGGGACAAATAGAAAGTTCTTGTCACATCTGTCCACCCAAGGGGACTTTAATGACAGATCGGAATAATCCGCATTTTGGCCATAGGTATCCTGTTGGAGAATTATCGTACCGGCTGTAGTCATCGAAACAGCTGAATCTCCACATGACGAAGGCCAGCATCGCCATGGAGATGACCACTCCTGATGCGATCACCAGCCACGCCGTCAGCACAGAACTGTTGGGCGGTTGGAACTCCTGGAACACGAGGCATCATGGTAGACCTACATGAGTTCTCACAATCTACACTCGCTAGCGACTGTAGTTAAAAAATTGATTGAAAACTTGTACAGCGCCTCTAGCGGATAGTTGGGTACTAAAACGTCACGTAGTTAACTATCCTACGTCACAGCGTACTACAGCGACTGTAGTTTGCGTTTCATTCATTTGCTTAGAATTTGGTAGCTAGAGTAACAATTTCGACAGATGTCATAGTAACGTACTATTACTGCTGTAGTAACGTCAGCCGATCTAAATGTGACAACTCATGGTAGACAGAGGCCTTAACACAAGCTCTTACAAACCATCATGTTTTAAATATATCTAATTTTAAGCTCAAGGCTGAAATTACGAAAACCAATGGTTTTTAGGTAGGTATTATAAAGAACCAGGAATCACAACTGTAAAGATGCTATGGTATCATATTAAAGGTCAAATGTTCATTTCTGCAGGTAGCCAATAAAAACTGGGCAGTCCTAATATAGGTACAACATTTTTATATAAATACTAGCTTCTGCCCGCGGCTTTGCCCGCGTGAATAACAAAAACAATGTATCCCGTGGGAACCGTACTGTTTTTCGAGATAAAATGTAGCCTATGTGTTATTCCAGACCATAATCTATATCTGTGCCAAATTTCATTCGGATCCGTTCAGCCGTTTTAGCGTGAAAGAGTAACAAACATACATCCATCCATCCATTCTTACAAACTTTCGCGTTTATAATATTAGTAGGATTAGTAGGATGGTTTTAACATCGCAAGATGCGCTAAAAATGACAAAAAATGGGGTCTGGTTAGTAACACTACTTCAATATTTTTTTTATATGCAATGGTACGAAATATCTAAGTTATATTACTTTGATATTGCTCGAAAAGCTTGTGGTGAGCCCCCATGTCAAACAAAAAACTAACACTCACACGACTGTAATCCCCAGGCTCGATCTGAGGAAATATCTACATATTTCCTCAGATTTCTAGTTACCTAGATCATTTGACGATATCTAAAGAGGGTAGTCAGAGGTACGTCCAAACATGACATATGGCATGTTCACATGCCCACATTTTGCACAGTAGTTAGTATTCCGTACGTGACAGGTTGCAAGCCCATCGCCGCTTATAAGAATACTAACCTATGACACATACCTCCGAATTTTTGGTTCTGAGGTATGCCGGTTTCCTCACGATGTTTGCCTTCACCGTTTAAGAGCACTGGCATTGCGCACATAAATTTTTCGAATGGAAAAACTCATTGGTGCACGACCAGGTTTGAACCCACGACCTTCGGATCGTGAGGCAGGGGTGCTACCACTACACCACCAGTGCTCTATATAAAAAGCTTCAAATGTGACGTTTCTAAAACGGAATCGTTCTGGAACTTCGTGGTAAGGCCCCAGGTTAGACCCACGACCTTCGGATCGAGAGGCAGGGGTGCTACCACTCCACCGTCGTATAACATACCGCAATTCCCATCTGCCTAAGTCTCAGCGCGTAGGGATCCCTTCTGCTGTAAGTCCTCCACATGTCCTGGAGAGCCTGTTCATCCAGCATCTCGTCCTCACCCTGGGCAGGGTAGACCAGCGACACGCCGAAGGTCACGGCAGTGCACAGTTCGAAGCTCGGCCAAGTCACCGGACAGTTGGAGACGGAGGTGATCTGAGTGATTTCAGCTCTGAAAATGTAAGAATATATATTTTTATACTTACGCGATCTGAACACATTATTATAAGTATTAAACGAGTAATTATCGCGTTTTAAATATTTCAACCAACAAACCGGATTATCGGTTAAGAATAAAATATATCAACCGACAAACCAGGGTACTAACCGTCCAACTGAGTGGACACCGTGGTTGGTAATAGACGTTTTATTTACCTATTTTCCCGACATTTCGACAGGTTTACACCCTGTCGGACTACCCGTGACCACGACAGTGTGTAAACCTGTCGAAACGTCGGGAAATAGGTAATTAAAACGCGATAACTACCCTTTTATTCTAATTATAATGATAGAAGACTAACAGCTTTCTTATCGCGTTAGTTTTCAACCAGTGTGGTGAAAGGATCAAAATGCGCTTCAGAGATATTCGCTATACGGTGGTGCTCGGGGCAGATAATCCTTGTGATGATGAGTACAAGGTGAATAACGCATTGCGACAACCAATGCGTTTGTGACGTAACCACCTCTCTCTGCAGGGACTTTATCCAGGTATAGTGAGGTCAAACTGAGATAATACGGTCCAAAATGATCCTTGTGATTTTAAATAAAACTATTTTATTTATTACAAGGAAATTAGATTTTGTTCATTGTTCTACAAGTACTATTGAGTTTTCCAAAAGATAAAACCAAAATAAATAAGTGTTATGTAATGGTGTAATTTTATATAGGTACATAAGTAATAAGAGCGCTGGTGGTGCAGTGGTAGCACCCCGGCCTCACGATCCGAAGGTCGTGGGTTCGAACCTGGTCGTGCACCGATGAGTTTTTTACGTGCCTCTGACTACCCTCTATAGATATCCTCGATCTAAGTAGCTGGAGATCTGAGGAGATATTTACCGAGCCTGGGGATTATAGTCGTGATCACTTTTTTTTCTATTGATGTAAGAAAGTTAAGAAAGAAAGAGAAAGGCCAGATCAAGAGTACCCTAAACCGACGCGCATGTATGAAGAATGTATAAGAGTTGAAGCAAAAGAGATATGCCAGGATCGTAGCAAGTGGAGATCCGTGGTCTCTGCCTACCCCGTCGGGAAACAGGCGGGATTTTGTGTATAAAAGAAAGAAAGTCAAGTGAAAAAAACCTTGGCCTTGAAATGTATTTTTGTTAGATGCTTTTTCTATCTACGACTGTTTGTTTACCCATCTTATAGAAGTCGAGTGCTGTTCTACATCCAAAGACGTTTTTGGCTCATTTCCAAAACCATTGGAATCCGCATTGTGACAATATTCAGAAATCGGAAAAACATGTTTACTTTCATATTCGAATTGGAATGGAATAATATTAAGTGAATCATAATATCGAGTGAATAGTAAACAAATAACGTAAAGAAAATAATAGGTATAACCCTCATCATAGTCAAAACGGACAATATAAATATAGAAGCATTTTTTAAACTTATTTGAAATAATTTTCGTATTGCTAATCTAATTTAGACTACATGGGTCCTTAGGTAACAAAAATTTACACAGTAATTAAAAAACAATAATCTACAAAAACAATCCTACTAATATTATAAACGTCAAAGTTTGTATGTATGGGTGTTTGCTACTCTTTCACGCTGAAACGGCTGATGATCTACATAGATGAAATTTGGCACAGATATAGATTATAGTCTGGCACATAGGCTTTTTATAACGAAAAAATGTACGATTCCGGTGAAATACTAGCTGATGCCCGCTGCTTTGCCCGCGTTATCGCCACTTAAATGTCGATGAATTATATACTAAAACCTTCCTCGAGAACCACTGTATCCATTGGTGAAAACAGCATGAAAATCGGGGCAGTAGTAGTTTTTGAGTTAACAGTTTTTGAGTCGCGAACAGACAGACAGACGCGGCGGAAGACTTTGTTTTACAATAGTTGTGATGGAAAACTAACTACTTAATCGAAATTCTTCACATGGCGCATTTTGGGAGCGGGTACCGTAGAGTCTAGCTTCGCCAATTCTTTCAATGCAAATACTACGAGAGAATGACTACATAGATAGTTTCAACACGTTCAAGCCGCGTGAGGTGAGGCGAGGCGACTAAAAATACCCGCCTTCGAGTCTTGTTAGTGTGATAGATCAAAGTCAGAGATATAATCTTGGAGGTCACAGCCTCAACAGTACGAAGAAGGCATTTCTCATCTTCATAACATAAAAATGAATCCCTATTTTCCTTAGTCACGGCATCACGCGTGAACGGCTGAACTGATTTCGCTAAGTCTTTTTTTGTTGTGTTTGTTGTTAGAAGAAGGTTCCTAAGAAAGAAAAACCTAAAAAAATATAACGAAGAGAAATTTTACCAGTGGAAAATATTTGGTAGGTTTTTAGGTCCGTTTAAAGGAATCAAAGGATCATATTGTTGTCTGTTTGACTGTGTGACTCAATCTCAGTGGTGTGACTATCACAATGTTTATTTTTCTCAGAAACGTGTAGATATAGGTACCAAGTTGATATTAATAATCTTCATCTTCCTGCCCTTTTCCCACGTTATGTGGTCGGCACAACATGTGATCTTCTTCCATTTCCCTCTATCATTCGTCATCTCAGTACTCACTCCTTTCTTACCCATGTCATCTTTCACACAGTCCATCCATCTTTTCTTTGGTCTACCTCTACCCCTGTATCCATCCACATTCATATCTAACACTCTCCTCGTCACATGACATTCATCTTTTTTCATAACATTTTTAATAATCAGATACTTAAAAATAATCTATGGCTGCTTGGAGCTATAAAAATTCAAGCTACAAAATCTTTGGAGTAGGTACTTGCCGTTGTATAAACCCACTTAAAACGATAAGTATGTGATAGCGAAAATACTGTTTCATCTATGAATACCTATAGACTTTAACACTAGGTCTTAAAAAAATTGAAAATAGGTTAAAGACAAATTATTGACTACCTCAACTAACATTGTTTATATTACATAGTAGACTCACCTCAACGTATCTGGAGATTTCAATCAATGTTTGGTAAATACTGAACTAAGGTTTTATTGTTCAAAGAACTTGCTTAGAACAATGAACGAAAATAAAATTATGACTTTCTAATAACAATAAAAGATCGTGAAATGTTGTCAAGAAGCTTATTGCAAGGTTATGTCGACTTTGAAAAATTACAATACATTTTAAAAGTCTAATTTTTGATAGGCCTTAAATATGTACAATCCATTTTCAAAGTCGATTTTGAAAATGTACAATATATTTTACATTTTCTTAATCTATTAATAAAATAATTAGTATACTTATAAAATAAAAATTGATCTAAAAGTAAGTTAAATAAAGAATTCGTTATAAAAAATAACGAAAAAATTTTGTTAATATAGAAAACAAAGAATTTCTAGTAGTAAGCTTTATTGGTACAACTACGCTACAACATTTTTGACGTGACATTTATAATTTTAATATAATATTAAATATTTTGAGCTATAACTACGAGTAGGTATACAAATTATTAATTTATATAACTTTTATTGAGACGGATTGATAACTATTGATTTTAGGCGTAAACCTTAAAGCACTTTGACATAACAGTAGGTACAGGGTGTCTCAAGAAATAGGGTCACGGAGATGAATCTATTAGCCCAATGCAATTCACCTTTTTTTTTGTTAAATTTTTTTTTCGACCGAATTTAATTTTAAGGAACTTTCTATGTAACTTCTAAGTACCTAATTACGATCAAACTAATAACTTATCTATCTCATTTACTTTGCCTTAATTTTACCGAAACTTTTCCAGTGATAACACATCCTTAGATTTAATTTCTTTGACTCCTAGACGCTATTTCACAGAACACCTTGTATTTTTTACGAGCTATAAGAAGTTAGGAATAAAATATATTATTATTATATTAATATAATATTATATCAATATAGCAAACCTCCCAGTCTTCGGTATTTACATTACTTTAGCGATATGTTTAGCAAAAATTTGTAAGGCAAGTCCACAAAACGTATGTTTGTAGAATACGGTATTAAACTTTAAGTTTTATAAATTGTGTGAATTTAAGCTACTGCTACAATAACTTTTTATATCCAGTTACTTGTGTACACATTATATGCTGAAACAGTTCATCACTATAAGAATCACTATTGGTAAATAGGCCTTTGCATCTATTTTAAATGATTTAAGTCAACTTTTTTATTTTAAGTCAACTTCAAGCAGAACTTTTTACTCACTTGGATCCTGGTGCACTCTGTAGATAGTTATATAGTTGAAACTGTGACATTTTGGTTTATTTTCTTTATGTCTGTTGTAAGTTACTTAGACTAAATGTGTACGGTGTTACGTCAACTGTCACTTCTAGTTAGTTCAAACCAGCTTTTCTTCAGTTAATTTCAAAGACTCGTTCATTACCTCTATCTTATCCTCATCATTAATTCTAGCTTTATTATTATTTACCTTATCCTTCTTACTGGGAACTTGTGTATCTTTTACGCCATTATTATTCTCACTATGAACTAAAGGTAGATTTAAGTCTGATTTCTTGGAAGCTTTTTTTATTTCATTTTCAGGTATTTGCGGATAATGATGTAACATTGCAGTTGTATTAAAAGTTATTCTATCGCACTTTACTACCTCCTTAGGTCTTTTAGCCTTATCTTTACTCGTACTTGGCACTGCGCTTTCTATATCTACTTTGACATCGAGTGGCACGTCTATAACTTCCTTCGCATCATCTATGATACCTAGTGCAACCCTTTTACTTTTCATAACGTTCTCCATGTACTTGTTGTAGTGGTTCATGTCTACGATATTGCTCTGCATTAGCGGGAGGGAGGTGGGCAGTAAGGGTTTATCGTTCGGTCACAATTGCTTTGGATTCTTCGATGGTTCCATTTTAGCCGCGCTTTTCTCGTGCGCGGCGTTCGCTAGCTATGTCGACTGCACTATTGAGATGCTGGTAGTCTCAGTTACGATGGTAGTCGCCGGGAAGTCCTCATTAGTGGAATCATAGAGAGGGAACTCGCAGCAGACGCAGAATTTCATGAACTTGGGTACTTCGACATAGATTGCCGGAGGGATAGGTATGAGCGGTGACGTGGACAGTTTATAATACAAATAGTCTGGGTTATCGCGATACTTCTCGTCGGCCGATCGCTCCAACAAAGGTATACCAGATAAGAACAGTATTATTGCGGTCGTAAATAATGGTGATAATATCGCTATCCATTCTACGCCTTCGATAATGTTCAAGGATATTGCAAATATTCCCCACCAGAGGACAATCTCCCCGAAATAGTTGGGATGTCTCGACAGAGCCCAGAGGCCATCGTTGCACCACTTCCCCTGGTTTGCAGGCTCCTGTCTGAACGCGAATTTCTGCAAATCCGCGTACGTTTCAATCAGCAACCCTATCACAAACAGTCCAGCACCAGCAGAGTCAAAAGTGGTCATTGTTTTCGGTGACTTCGGGTACGAATGATGCGGAGAGTTTATGATGATGACTGGGAGACTGACTATGTACACCCAAACCGCTTGGAAGGTATAGAACACAGCAAATCTCAGCGTGTTACTCTTTCTATCTTCGAACTGCTTGTCTCTCCCGATGTGGTAGATTCTATACAGCAAGTAACCAGACAGTCGCAGCCCCCACACGCACACAAAGGCTGTTACCATAAGCTGTCTGCTGTCATAGCTCTTAAGCGTCGTTCCTCCCTGCCCTAAGAAGAAGGTTAGCAGGGCGATACTGATGAAGTTGGCACCTCCAGTGAAATCGGTTACTTTGTCGCTTTGCGAGAGAGAAGCGATGGTGAAGAAGAGAATCTGCATTGCCACAGTCACCATGGCACTGATGGCAAAGTTGTTTCTGTCGATCAAAGGCTCCATTTCTGATTATTACACCTTTTCGATATCGATTCACATGCATTGACGCATGGATTTAACACTCTGGAGTCATCTTTTTGAAGTTAACTTTCGTTTTTCACACGAGGTTAGGCATTTTTTGTTTGTTTTGTTGGATTTTTGTGTAGATTTAGATTTTTTTCGTGGCGCGTAAGCTCGTAGCGAGAGTGAGCTTTTACTGAAATAGATTTGCGGTCGTGGTGCGCGTGTGTTGACTTCGCGCGTGCGCAGTAGAGGCTTTCATAATACGCCATGGAGTTATGTTAATACGGTTGTTTTTCAGCAGTGAATACGCAATAGGTAGGTACTAGTCTTTTAGTAGGTGCCTAGACTGCCTAGTATATACGTACATAGAAAAACAGGTAATCTACAAACATTTTTTTATATCTTTAGTGGAATTCTTCAAAATAATTTCCTCTCTGTGTTAAATTTGTCGTTATGATGTAGGTACTTGTACGAAAAGCTTTGAAGCGCACTATCCTTTCACCACACTGGTATGAAGACACTATAACAAGTTATGTCGACGTTCAGAAATTAAAAAAGGTCACAACTGCGTTCGAACCCACTACCACAGGGTCACAAAGCTACAGGGGCCATACAACAAATGCTCCTTGACTTCAGATACTTGTAGAAACAATTGGATATCTTTGTCATACCTTATCAGCATTATCGTCGTACGTAAATACCTATCTGTTTATGTATTCATTCTATGACAGACCTAAATATAAATTTTTATGTATTGTAAATATTATTTTCTTATGTTTTGTCTAATATAAAACTATCTAAAAAATTAAATGCTTTTTCAAATTTTAAAGCTGTCAGTATATTTTATAATCGACTTCAGAAAAAGAAGAAGGTTTTGAATTCAGCTAAATTTTGATCATGTTTTCAATTATTCCTTTGTAATTCCATAATACCTACATATTTTTATTTTCGAGAGTTCGCTACTTCTCCCGTAAAACTTTGGAATCACGACTATTATATTTTTTGTTGACGACTTTTGTTTTTTATTCAAACAGCTACTCGATTTTTGTTTGGTATTGGACATTTGGGACCAATTAATTACAAAAATTTGGGACCTCTTTTGTAGGCCGGAATCGTGAAACATTTATTTGAGCGCTTTGAAAACATAGTCCTTAGGCCATAATGAATTAAAAGTTCCTTACTAAAGCTGGCACCCGCAGTGGGAATCAAACCACAAGCTCTTACAAACCATTATGTTTCAGAAACGTCACATTTCAAACTTGAAGTAACACTTCAAAACATTTTTTATAGTAGGTAGGTACATCATTCTCCTGCCCTTATCCCACGCTAAGTGGGATCGGCACAACATGTTTTCTTCTTCCATTCACCCCTATCATTCGTCAACTCTGAATCAACTCCTCTTACATTCATATCATCTTTCACACAATCAAACCACTTCTTCTTCGGTCTTCCTCTACTAGCACACCCATCCACACTCATACTCATAGCTCTTTTGGTGACATGGTTTTCATCCCTCCTCATCACGTGTCCATACCATGCTAATCTAGCACTCCTCATCTTTTCAGTAACAGGCATACATATTAAGTATAAATGGTACGATATATAAAAAAATATATTTCTTTGATATTTCCCGAAGAGTTTGTGGTAAGGCCGCTGCAACTCTTTATCAGGTGATTTATTATGAAACTATGTAATTTATAATATATTGTTAAATATTATGTTAATCGCGATGTCACAATATGAATAATATCACGTAGGGCATTGCACAAAACCTTACATTATCTAGCCAGTCTAGAGTACCTTATTTGAATCATCCTTTTTTTCTCGCTTTGTACGTCGCCTCTATGTCATTACAGCACATTTGACTTGACTTTCACCATATATAGGTACTAGCTGTTCCGCCCGCGACTTCGTTCACATAAAATATCTAAACTGAGTTTTAAACACATCAAGCAACTCATAAAAATCCCATACTACATTGACACCCCATTTTACCCCTTTTTGAAGGTTATATTGAAAAATCCTGAAACACGTGTCCATTCGTTTTGTATTTACAGTACACAAACAAAGTTTCAGGCCAATAGCACCACCCTTTAATAAGTTCCCATACAAAAACATTGACCTCCTTTTGATGGTTATTTAGAATAATCCTGAAACACGTGTCCATTTATTTTTTATTTACAGTACACAAACAAAGTTTCAAATCAATCTCACCACCCTTTAAAAAATGCTCATACAAACATTGACCCCCCATTTGAACCCTTTTTGAAGGTTATATTGAAAAATACTGAAATACGTGTCTATTCATTTTGCATTTACAATACACAAACAAAGTTTCAAACCAATCGCACCACCCGTTAAAAAGTTCCCATACAAACATTGACCCAACATTTGACCCCTTTTTGAAGATTATATTGAAAAATCCTGAAACAAAAAATTTACAGTACACAAAAAAAGTTTCAAATCAATCTCACCACCTTTTAAAAAGTGCCCATACAAACATTGACCCCCCATTTTACCCCTTTTTGAAGGTTATATTGAAAAATACTGAAATACATGTCTATTTATTTTGCATTTACAATACACAAACAAAGTTTCAAACCAATCGCACCACCCGTCAAAAAGTTCCCATACAAACATTGACCCAACATTTGACCCCTTTTTGAAGATTATATTGAAAAATCCTGAAACAGGTGTCCATTTATTTTGCATTTACAGTACACAAACAAAGTTTCAAACCAATTGCACCACCCGTTAAAAAGTTTCCATACAAACATTGACCCCACATTTGACCCCTTTTTTAAGATTATATTGAAAAATCCTGAAACAGGTGTCCATTTATTTTGCATTTACAGTACACAAACAAAGTTTCAAACCAATTGCACCACCCGTTAAAAAAATTCCATACAAACATTGACTCCCCATTTGACCCCTTTTTAAGAGTTATATTGAAAAATCCTGAAACAGGTGTCCATTCATTTTACATTTACAGCACACAAACAAAGTTTCAGACCAATCGCACTACCCGTTAAAAAGTTCCCATACTAACGTTGACACCCCATTTTACCCCTTTTTAAAGGTTATATTGAAAAATCCTGAAACACGTATTCATTTATTTTGCATTTAAAGTACACAAACAAAATTTCAGACCAATCGCACCACCCGTTAAAAAGTTCCCATACAAACATTGACCCCACATTTGACCCCTTTTTGAAGATTATATTGAAAAATCCTGAAACACGTGTTCATTCATTTTGTATTTACAGTGCACAAACAAAGTTTCATGAAAATCGCTCCACGCGTTAAAAAGTTTCATACTAACGTTTTCACCCTTTTTCACCCTCTTAGAGGTGGAATTTCCAAAAATCCCGCCTTAGTGGGTGTTTTTGTTATAAAAGGAAGCCACCTTCCAAATTTCAGCTTTCTATCTTCAGCGGTTTCGGCTCGGCGATGATCAATCAGTCAGTCAGTCAGTCAGTCAGTCAGTCAGTCAGTCAGTCAGTCAGTCAGTCAGTCAGTCAGTCAGTCAGGTTAAGCTCTTATATAGATATAGATTAGGCCAGCGTTCATAATATTACGAGTAGGTACATTTCAAACTAGCTAATACACTTGACACTGGCAAAATTGTTCTCTAAGAGACTGATGCCATAATTGAAGAAGAAGAAGAAGAACTAGCTGTAGCAAGCGACTTTCTATAATAAACGACAACATTACGATAACCTTTCCCAACATCCGATTTTCATCAAAACAAAACCCACGAGTATATCCAAGCCCATCAACTTTTAAATACCGCATAAAAATACTTTAATTAGTTTTAAAAATAAGCTTAAACAAGCAGAAAAACACAAAAAAATCTGTCTGTGATCTGTTTCGGTTTTTTTATCGTTTTTATCTGAATTTTTGAGAAAATATTTAATGTAGGTACTTACAGATACGCAGACCCTACTCTGTTATTATGTATGTATGTATGTATTAGCTTCAGGCCATGGCTTCGCCCGCGTTTGAACCGTACATTTTTCCAAGATAAAAAGTAACCTATGTGCTATTCCATACTTTAATCTATATCTGTGCCAAATTTCATTCAGATCCGTTCAAACCGTTTTAGCGTGAAAGAGTAACAAACATACATCCATCCATCCATCCATACATTCTTAGAAACTTTTGCGTTTATAATATTAGTAGGATTAGTAGGATATGATATAGCAAGCTATAAAATGAAGTATTTAGGTGCATATGCATACATAAGTACTTTATAACTACCCGTTAGAGGGCTATTGTTAGTGATGATAAAGTACCTTACATCACTTGTAGCCAGCACAGCACACTTAGTTATATTATATGTAGTTATATGATTTGTTTCGCGGTTCGATCGTTGCTGTGCTGTTTTTGGACTTTGTAATGCCAGTTGCAATATTTTTGTTGTGTTTACATTTTCAGAATTTGTAACAGCAAATATTTATGCCTATTTGAATCTGCTTGTTCCAATATTTTGTTCGCAATTCGCATTAATGTTCACAATATTGTTTTTCTACTCAAACATTTTGATAATCTTGGATCTATTAATACATTTTAATAGGTTATTTATGTAAAGGCACTGGTTGTGTAGTGGTAGCACCTCTGCCTCATGATCCGAAGGTCGTGGGTTAAAACTTGGTTGTGCAACAATGAGTTTTTCCATGTTTTGAAATATAACGAAAAAAATAAAACTAAGAAAACCGATGGCGTCCTAGCACGGGTATAAGTTTTAAAGTCACGCGCACCGACACTGATTGAATAAGAAAGTTAAGATCCGTATTTGTATCCGCGGATCTTGACGCTCATGATCCGTATCCGGATCCTGTGGATCTATATTTTTAATCATCCGGCACATCACTAGTAAATGCATAAAGTGTGTCCAAAAACTTCAGGGCGTGAATACAAATGAGGATTGCGGACGCGAGATCTCAGTTCGGGGGAACTGTCTTTGACCAAAGATTTAAGTCGTAGATGCCCGTACGGTACTGAGACCGCGCCGTTTTGTTGCCACATACATACATAGATAGCTCGCTCATTTGGCACACCAAATATTTTCAATTTCAGGGTACAAAAGGAATAAGTATATTATTTTACGAAAGATTGTGCAATATAATTGCACAATAAATGGTGAAATAACTGTTTGGTTCATTTTTTACTAATCATTAGTGCACGTGCATCGGCATTTTGTTAACACACACAAGTAAAAACAGTGCCACAGTTTTTGGCGTCTGGGCATATCTACGATTTAAATCTTTGTCTTTGACTAGTACAAATGCATAAGGTGTGTCCAGAAACTACAGGGCGTGAATACAAATGAGTATTATGGACGCGAGATCTCAGTTCGGGGGAACTATCTTTGACTAGTATATTTACTCACGTGGTGTTCAGTCCAGGGTCGATGTTGTTGTCCTGGATGTACTCCGCAGCCATGTCAGCCAGGAGGAGACGGAAGGTCTCATTGAGGCGGTTGAACTGAGGAATGGCTGCGGCGAGGTGGAGAGTGTGCTGCGAGTGCGGGGGCTCCAGGACTGGCTCCGGTTCCGGGAATGGCTCCGGCTCATCAGGGATAGGTGCTGGAATATATTGTAAATGGTAAAGTACATATTCACACATTTTTGTGATAAAAACTTATTAATGCACGATCAGGGATATATGAAGCTTTTAGATCTTAAATCAGGGGTGCCTACTCCATCAATGAGTTTCGATAATTTACAAAACATTATTTCGTTCGGAAGGAACCATAAGTTTCTACTAAGAACGCCATATTTCGTACCATGACTTATCAAAATTGTATTTAAGTAGTGGTACTTCGAGATTGAAATAAATAAATAAATAATGGTGAACCCAAAGTGAATAATTCCTTTTTAAATCCATTGGAAGAAATCCCGAGGATTTTGAACAAAACAGCCATCTTTTGATTAGAATTGACTTGACAATTTTACTGACTTTGTGACAACACTCGACACTAGCAAAGCGATCTCATAAGAGACTGATGCCATAAACAAAGAGAAGAGAGAGAAGAGCTGGTGGTCCCAAAACTTACCTATCATTCTGACGCTGAAGCTGAAGCCCCTCATCAGGTTCCAGTTGCTGGGCCGGGACTCGAACCGGACGAACAGGCGGTCCACATCCGTGAACCGGAACCGCTTCTCCGAATTCAGGCGGTAAGTGAAGATGAGGCCATCGTGGCCGCTCTCATCGATGCCACCTGAGGACATAGCCACCAATCACAACCATTAGAACCACTATTGATATAAAAAGACACCAATCACAACCTTAGAACTACTATTGATATAAAAAAACACATATCACAACTATTAGAACCACTGTAGATATAAAAAATAATACTAATATTAAGAGAGGTATGAATGTGGATGGATACAGGGGTAGAGGTAGGCCAAAGAGAAGATGGATAGAGTGTGTGATTGTAAAAGATGACATGGATAAGAAAGGAGAGAAACGGAAGAAGAAAACGTGTTATGCCGACCCCCAAATAGCGTGAGAAAAAGGCAGGAAGAAGAAGAAGTTTTATAGTGATATCAAAGTTCCTGATCAGAAATAATACTTCTGTTTTCTTGACGTGAAAACACAAATATTGCCAAAACGCCAAATTTCAGTATAATAAAATAAACGTACCTGGTTTTACAAGAAGATAGTCTCCCAAAGCACCGTTAACTAAAAAGTCAGTGATATTCATCTCTATACCCATGCCTTCTCCATCGAAGATCCAGTCGACTATATTATTAGTAGGATATGCACTCGGGTAGTTTGGTGATGTGATCACTTCTGGGTGATCTACATTTAGCTTGATATGGATAGGTGCTACATTTTGATCGAACGTTTCAGATTTTACGTTCAATACGTCACTGTTAGCAATTGAAAACTGATTTACTAGATCTGCTAATTCTTCACTGTTTAAGCTATTGATATCTACTGTAGTTGGTATTTTAGTGCTTGTTTCTTTTATTTCAACTGAAGCATCTATTTCAGTATTATTGTTGTTGGTAGTTTCAATCGATTCCGCGTTTGGTTTGTTGACTTTAGCGTCAAGAGAAGGAATAAGCTCAGATCTTACATCTTCTTTAGCTTTGACCGTTGCGTTGTCTTTAGTATTATTGCTATTGGTGGTTTCATTAATCGTTTCAAGGACCTTGGGCTCGTCGACTATAGCGTCAAGGAAAAGGATAGGCTCAGCGTTTGAATCTGGTAAAGGCTCAACGTCTCTTTCGAATGCATCATCAGGATTAGGTTCATTCATTTCATCGTTCAGTTGTACGTTCAAGTCTATGTTACCCGCTGTATCGTCTTTTAAATCATTTTCATTGATGATATCTTCTATAATCTTATCAAAGTCAACATCTCTATATTCAGTATCTTTGACGTCATCTACCAATTCTTCAGAACCTTCAACGTTATTATCATCTTCTACAAAAAAATGGTCATCGAGTTTGTCAAATACTTCCTCGAGTTTTTCGTCACCGTTTGGATCATTATCACTGAGTTTATCAAGAGTATCAAGCAGTTTGTCTAAGTCTTCATTTAAATCTGCGTAAACTTTGTCAACGGTATCTTCTTCGACAATAACCTTGTGTTCGACATTGGATGATTTTTCATTTTCATTTGCAAGGCTTTCTACATTTTGACCATCTGCTTCTTCTAAAATATTTTCAATAGGAGCATCATTTAATACATTTTCTATTGGGACATTGTCAATAATTGCAGGTTTTAACTCATCTTCGACCAAAGTTTCTTTATTCAACTTATTATTAGTGTTCCTGAGAGACTCATCTGCTTGCAATTCTTTTAAAGACTCATCAATTTCTGCGTCCGCCTTAATTTCATCATTACTGTTGAATGTATCATCAGTTTCTTCCAAAATTTTCTTGGTCTCTTCAATGATTTCATCGCTCGGCTTGTTCTCTGAGAAAGTTTCAGCATTCGCGAGCGCTTTAATAATTTCTTCTTCGAAAGCATCAGCATCATCTGAAATAACCTTTTGAGTTTCTTCTAAACCATCTTTACTTTCGATAGCAGATTCTGCGTCTGGGATCGGTAGGGGAGCTACACTGTCATCTCCCCAGAGTAAAGCGTAGTCAGCTTGATCATCGTGTTTCTTTTTCTCATTATCATTAGGTGCATCATCCACCAATCTGTTATGGACGTCTGCTGGAATGTCCTGTTTGTCTTCTTTAGGCTTATCTCTGTTATCTTCAAACTGATAATCGTCGACACCTTCAAAATTGTCCTTTCCATCGATAGGTTCTTCAAGCTCCAAGTTCTCTTCTCTGAACTTGTCTATTTCTGATTTAACTTTTTTATCAGTTTCAGCATCAAGCTTATCAAGCTCAACTTCAAGCTTCTCACCTTCCTCTTTCACTTGGTCATAGTAGAAGTTGTCATAGTCTGCTGGGAAGTCTTCGTATTCTTCCTGAGCATCTTGGGCTGGAATAACACAATGTAGTTACACATTATTATTCAACCTATTGACAAGATAAACTGGCTTTTTGAAGTATTATAAACATAGCATATTAGTAAAAACAAAAGCTTCAAGGAATTTATTCAATCGTCTGCTGTTAAAATTGAAGTATGTATAAAAAAAATAAAAAAATAAATAATGATCACGACTGTAATCCCCGGGCTCGGTAGATATCTCCTCAGATATTTGAGGATATCTAAAGGGGGTAGTCAGAGGCAAGTCCAAACATGACATATGTTACATGCCCACATTTTGCACAGTAGCTAGTAATCCGTACGTGACAGGTTGCAAGCCCATCGCCGCTTATAAGAATACTAACCAATGACACATACCTTCCAATTTTTGGTTCTAGGGTATGTGCCGGTTTCCTCACGATGTTTTCCTTCACCGTTTAAGAGCACTGGCATTGCGCACATAAATTTTTCGAATGGAAAAACTCATTGGTGCACGACCAGGTTTGAACCTACGACCTTCGGATCGTAAGGCAGGGGTGCTACCACTACACCACCAGCGCTCTACAGGTATTGAAGTATTAAAGTATTTTTATTTTAAATAACACCTATGAGTGTGATTTAACTAATAATTCAGAACTATAAGTAGGTACAAACCACAAAATGCTTAAACTAAACATAATATATTGTTATTCAAAGAAATGAATGGACTCATTGTATTGTAACTCTGTAACTAATAGTAGGTATACCTACTTATACCTACTCGTATTTGATCCGTACCTACATCATTTAAAATACTGATTTAAGTACCTACTTGCTAAATTTCAGTGAAGTATAAAAGTAAAGAAATTACGTAGGCAATTTTTTATAGATAACTAGCTGATGTCTGCGGATTTGTCCGCGTGGCGAAGACGGCATATTTTTTTCCGTCACCTATATTTTAGCCAATGTGTACAAAAACTTGACAAATTACATATTATTATACCTATACTAAAACCTTCCTCGAGAACCACTTTATGCATTGGTGAAAACAGCATGAAAATCGGTGCAGTAGTTTTTGAGATTATCGCGAAAGACGGACGCGGCGGAAGACTTTGTTTTATAATTATGTAGTGATAGTTTTATGAAGTAGGTATTCTAAACATTTAAAATAGGCAATATAATAAAGTATTTACCACACAAGGTAGGTAGGTACTATATACTTATTATATTCTGTCTGTACGCAGGTACTCCTCACGTTCAGTTTGATTGTAAGTTACTGATAAGTGATAACCGATAACAACTAAATTATTTATTGATAAAATACTAGGTTATAGAATCAAATATTTGTTTCTTTGTGTTGACGAAAAAATGTATAGGTACGCGTAATCTAGCAAATTCTTAGGAAAATAACAAGTAAATATAAGTAGGTAACAATGAGCTGTGTAGATTTTTTTCTTTCGCTATTATCACACATACTTACACTACAGAGTATAACGAGTCTATATCGAGTCTAGAGTTTGTTTAATAAAAGAACAGTCGTCCAGTGACATTTATGTCAATGGCGTATGATACAAAATGCAACGACTCGCGACTTCTTTTATTAAACAAACTCTACCTTTATTATTTTCCGGCATTTTCGACCTTATTGCAACGACCGTGGACACAAAATAATTATCTAACTTTATAACGTTTGCGGTCTGTTTGGACTGAAATTCATAAAGTACTAATCTCGTTTGGTACAAATCCCAAAATGACTTTTTCCCAAAATGACCGATTTTCTAAATGCCATCTTCAATTGATCAATCAAAAAATGGTCAAGCAATAATTGCCATGTTCTGAAATGTTTTAAATTCGTAATGTCTGACAAAAATGGTACATGGAAAGGTACAGCCACGTAATACTAATAACAAATTCTACATTACTTCCAGTGGTATTACAGTAATTCTTAGTTTCTTTTCATGACTGAACGTCTGTACGAATCTTATAGAAATTTGGCAAAGACTTTTGAAGTCTTCAGAAGGACATAGACTACATTTTGATTCAATTTTTTTTTATTTAATGTGGAAAAAGTCACGGGCAGATAGTAGTTAATACAAAAACATTCCGTTTCATAAAAACTGTAGTCCCATTAGTATTAGACGGGTATTTATCGCGTTTAAATTACCTTATATGTTCCCGACGTTTCGACAGGTTTGCACGCTGTCGTGGTCACGGGTAGACTCTATAAGGTAATAAATATAAGTAAATATAAGCTAATTTAAACGCGATAAATACCCGTCTAATACTAATAATAATGTGTTCAGATCGCGTAAGTTTAAAAGTACAAACTGTAGTCCCTATAAAAAAGTTTGTCAACGTATTATAGTGAACAAAACAAGGAGATAAATATTTATCTGGATGAGTCATAGCCGGCAGTGTCCGATGAAGGCGACTATAGAGAAATACCCAAACGCAAACAGTTGCGACTTAAAACTACAAATATAAATCCTATCCTACTAATATTATAAATGCGAAAGTTTGTAAGAATGTATGGATGTGTGGATGTATAGATGTCTGGATGTCTGGATGTATGTTTGTTACTCTTTCACGCTAAAAGTACTGAATGGATCTGCATGAAATTTGGCACAGAGATAGATTTAATCTGGAATAGCACATAGGCTACTTTTTATCCCGGAAAAAGGTATGGTTCCCGTGGGATAGATTTATTAGGGTTTGTGTTTTTCAAATTTCCACGCGGGCGAAGCCGTGTGCGGAAGCTAGTAGATAATAAAGTCAACAACAAAATTAAACGACCACTTTCAAACTGATATGGGCCTTACCATAAGCTCTTACAAACCATTGTTTCAGAAACGTCACATTTCAAACTTGAAGTACCTATGGTATGAAATATCAAAGTTATATTACTTTGATATTGCCCGAAGACCTTGTGGTAAGGCCCCTGGGCTATCGCAGGCATTTTTAACGTATTTGCCAAAATACATTTTTTAATTCGATATTTGCACTTCAAAAACTTTACTTACTTATAGGTTTTTCATTGAGTTTGTGCTGAGGAACTTTTTCAGAGACAATGAATAATTATTGACGGTACGAAATAACGCATAACAAGCTTCCGACCACGGCTTCGCCCGCGTGGTACCTTGAAAAACAAAAACTAATCTATCCCATGAGAACCGTACACTTTTCCGGGATAAAAAGTAGCCTATGTGCTATTTCCTGTTAATTTCATTCAGATCCGTTCAGCCGTTTCAGCGTGAAAATGCAACAAACATCCAACCATACTCACAAACTTTCACGTTTATAACTAGGTAGGTATTAGTAGAAGGATAAAACGTTTCAAAATGTGTTTTGGCATTGGTTCGGCTGTTTTTTTCACTTGACGCTGCTCTATATTGAATCTCACTTCAACATCAATAAGGCTACGTTGAGAAAATATCTCCCAAATACCTACCAAGGCACAAGGTCCCTTTTTCAGCATTTGATTTTGGAATGTAGACGTAAGTAGTTTTTCGAGTCTTTTGTCAAAAAAGATAACGATATACCTACAGACTTATCTTTTGGTAGGTATTCATTCTTGTTTATATTATTGTTAAATAAAAAAAAAAAAAAAAATTATATTATATTAGGTATATTTTTTTTTTTTTTAAATAATTCTGATGCCCGTCAGTTAATGCTTTGTTAACAAAAGTATGGTGAAATTAACTTTACGTTATCCTGTGTTATTGTTTCGCTATTTTCCCCTTGTCATCTGTGTGTGTGCTACAAAATAAAATCTTTATTCTTTATTCTAGGCACCTACGTCCAAAATATCATCAGTAGCCTTGATAAAAGCCCACAATCTATACGAATATTATATGTATAGCTGAAGAGTTTGTTTGTTTGGTTGAACGCGCTAATCTCAGGCGCTACTGGTTCGAATTGAAAAAATATTTTTGTGTTGGATAGTTCATTTGAGGAAGGCTTTGGCTTTATCTATACTAATATTAAAAAGAGGAAAGTTTTGTATTTTTGTTTGTAACGAATAAACTCAAAAACTTCAGGTCCTATTTCAAAAATTCTTTTAGCAATAGGTAAAATTTAGGTAAAACCCGCAGACAAAATTGTGCGCCGGTCAGCTACCTATAGCTAGAAGATAAAATCGCGCTGTTAGTACAATCACGTTTAGACCATCAAAAACCAGATTAGATACTCTACCTATCATTAGAGATCTTAGATACCTAGGTATGTCTAGGTATCTACCTACTCTACATTTATGCCAAAATAACTTGTAGTAGGTACTTATTTACGTAAATACGTATTTATAACTAGCTTCCGCCCTCGGATTCACCCGCGTCCTACCTTGAAAAACAAAAACAAATATGTCCCACGGGAACCATAACTTTTTCCGGGATAAAAAGTACCCTATATGCTATTCTAGATTATAATCTATATCTGTGGCAAATTTCATCAAAATCCATTCATTAGTCTTTGCGTGAAAGAGTACCTACCTAACAACATCTAGAACATGCTTACAAACTTTTGTTTCTATATTAGGTACCTATATATATACTCGTAATATATATAAATAGGTAGGTATTTACAAGATGTACCTACCTAGTTACATTTACATTTACCTATCAAAAATAACTTGTAGTGCCTAGGCACGCCTAGGTCTTTAGGTAAATATGTAGGTACCTATAGACGGGCTATACTTAAACAAATATGTACCTACATCCTGTCGTCTCATGTATCTAGATTGGTCTAGATTCAAAATAACAAATAATAGGTATGAATCAACACCTTGCAAGTACTAGCTAATCTAAAGTTCTCAAAGATTAGGCAGTACGGATAACCTACGTCGAGATAGAACAATACCCCACCTGTCACAGAAACTGCCGCCGCAGCGAGTAAAAGTGCACAAAAACAGAACTTCATTTCGTCACAACAACATCACAGCACTGGAAATAGTTTTTAAATAGAGCGATCATGCGCGTGCGCCCGTTCCAAACTTGAAGCGAGACTGGCGTGCGACTACCCACCACTAGTGATGCGCTAGAGTCGAGTCACGAAATGTGGCCCACGACTGATTCAACACGTTGAAATCTAAACTCACAGAATAATTGACTCACGCAGGAAAAAGATAACAATAAGTAATAACTAAATAAGAAAACTTATGGTACGAGTTGGCAGCGGACGACGTGTCGCAGCGACACTATTGTGGGGCGATTATAGCACTTATTACATTACCCTGAATTCAGGGACCCTTACCCTAAATAAGAGTGGTGTAATAAGAGTCAGGGCGTAAGGCGTAGAGGCTAGGCGAATTGTTCCCTTTACGTCGAGTCCCTCTACGTCGAGCGGTGAGAGTCACCACATTTTTATTACCTCAATGTCTATTAATGAGTTGTTCCTCGCTTTCATTCCCTTAACGTCGAGTCAAGACAGGTGCCGAAAGTACAGTCACATAGTAAAATGAAAAGCTATAGAAAGGGGCAAAGTTTTTACAGATTTGATATGATGATGTGATTGTATAATAATTTTATATTATTGTAGTAATTATATCATAAATAATTAAAATAAATTTGATGTTTTTACGATACAATGTCACTTAACAATATTATACATAAAACCAACGTGTAATATAAAAACAACGTAAAGCTGTGAGAGATCTACGAAATTATGATGATTACGTTGACCATGTTCGGAAATTTCAATCTGTAAAAAATACATTATATCGATCACGAAATAATTTTTTAAATGTTAAAAAAACTAAATTTAAGAATTTGGAAGATGTGGAAATTTCTACAGAAATCGGAAACGATTTTTTGATTGTAGACAGCGGAGGGAAAGACAAAATTTTGATCTTTATGTTGAGAAAATGCAAAGAAGCATTGAAGTATTTAGGTGATTTCTTCGTTGATGGAACCTTCTATTCGGCTTCCTCACCTTTCTATCAATTATATTCTGTACATGCCGATATTGGCAGTACTCAAGACAAAACAGTTATTCATCATCATCATCATCTTCCTGCCCTTTTCCCACGTTATGTGGGGTCGGCACAACATGTATTATTATGTAGTTATTGTACCGATAATTTTCGCATTGTTGCCAAATAAAACACAATCAACCTATCTAAAGATGTTTGAATTGATAAAAGAAGATATTCTCGAATTCCATACGAAAAAAATCAAAATTGATTTTGAATAAGCAGCCATAAATGCCATCAGAGAAATATTTCCAGAGACACATATAAGTGGATGTTTTTTTCATTTTAATAAGGCGCTATGGAAAAAGGGAAAGGATGTTGGCAAAAAATTGCCAATGGAAAAAATCACATTGCCATGTGTGCAGCTACGGCACATCTTCCCATGGAATATATACCAGAAGCATGGATTTCTTTATTAGAAAATACACCTGCTGGAGAAGAAGCGAGCCTCTTTAATGAGTATGTTACGTCACAGTGGATGAAAAATAACATAAGTTTGTTTTGTTGCTACCACGAACGTCACAGAACTACTAATCCTGTGGAAGGTTGGCACAACAGGCTGAACAGGAAACTGAACAAGAAACCGCCATTTTACACATTAATTAGTGTGCTTAAAGAAGAAGCTAAATAAAGTAGATTCAGGATAGAGCAGGCAGGCACATACGATGAAGACCAAAAACCAAGAAAAAAATCAAGCCTGGCTATTGTCTACAATCGCATTAATAAAATCGTTGAAGATTTCACTACGAAGAAAATTGAAGTGACAAAATGTTTAAAAAGACTGTCAGTTGTAAAATTTTAAGAGATACACACATGCTATACAAACTATTCTTATACTTATGCATATTGTATATATAATACAGAAAGTCGTTAAGTATACATTTTTTAGTTAGTATGTACCTAAGTCAGTATTTGATATTTTTGTTTCTTTATATAGGGTATATTTAAAGAAATAATTATTTACTTGTTGTTAATAGATCTCAAATTTATATGTTAGTTTTTGATTGTGATAATCTATTTTAGATGTTCCTGTCACATTAGTGACTTCTGTGATTTTTTATATTATGTAACTTTATTTAACTGTTTCTAACAAAATAATGTGTTACATTATTTTATAGTACCTACCTATTTTATTGTAGACACGCTGTCCTTAACTGTGTGCTTGATTACAATATTTTTAGTCTATGTTACCAATGACACCAATACTTAGTCTGAAATGTTAAACGATTGTGATTTTTATTAAAACTGACTGATTATTATTTTTTGCTTCAATTGTACCTTTCCAAAATCGATGTAAAGGGAATAGGAAGCGTAAACAGTAATATTTAACATAACAATAGTCTTTAAGACTCGACGTAACGGGACTCGACGTAAAGGGAACAATTCGGCTAGGCGTTAGGCTCCCTTACTACCGGGCCCTGAATACCGTGTAGTGTAATACCCGTTTAAAGATCTCTACTTACAATCAATGTCAATTCATTTTGATTGTAATCAAGTGAATTGGTTCATAAGAGTGTTTATTCAATCAATTTGAGTCAGTTTTGACAAGTATTGATTGTATCAGAGTTCCGTAATCGCACTACTGGTTTTTATGTATTCCTATGAAATGCGTCACTAGCTTCGTGTCGCTAACTACGGAGGGAATTTCATAAAATACCTACATAGAAACCAGTAGTGTCATCTGCGACACGTCGTCCGCTGCTGCCTCATGTCGTCTGCTGCTGCCTCATGTCATCCGCTGCCAACTCGTACCTTTAATCACGACTGTAGTCTCCAGGCTCGGTAGGATAATCTCCTCAGATCTCTAGTTACATAGATCTTTGAGGATATCTAAAGAGTCAGATGCACGTTCAAACATGATGACTCTTTGAGGATAATATTTGGCACATGCCCACCTTTTTCACAGTACCTAGTTAGTATTCCGTACGTTGCAAGCTATTCGCGCCGCTCAGAAGAATACTAACCTATGACACACACCCTTAAATTTTGGTTCTAGGGTAGGTACCTATGCCGGTTTTCACACGATGTAATTCACCGATATACAAAATGTCAAAACATCTAAAAATCTATTTTCAGTTGCTTTCAGTCGGGTTTTTTTTAGTTTTTGTTGCTAACAATACCGACTAGTTTGTCATTGTTATCTTTAAGGGCCTGTCCCATCACTATTCCAAAGACAATATGATTAACCTTATCACTAAAGTATTAGAACATTATGCCACATTATTGTATTATTTTAAATTGTTTTAATTGGACCTGGGAACTCTACTATGGTGCCGTGGTCCAACTGCAAAGATAGTTGGACCACGGCCCCTAGTAAAGGCCCGTAGTCCAACTAATTGGACAGAGCAGTTGGACCACTGCCCCGTAACGATTACTTTGACTTGCTGACTTCAATTTTTATGTTGACCAATATTACTGAAAGCTGTATGATTATTGATTACTAGATTCCGCTCACGGCTTCGCCTGCGTACCATGAAAAAGCAAAACAAATCTATCCCGCGGGAACCGTACATTTTTCCGAAATAAAAAGTAACCTATGTGCTATTCCAGAATATAATCTATCTTTGTGCTTAATTTCATTCAGATCCATCCAGCTATTAGACATAGACATAGACATAGACATATCATTTATTCGCACCACAATACACACAATATAAATGAACAAATATGAAAATTAAATACATCATCAGTTACAAAATAGAAGCACAGAAACAAAACATTGAAAATGTAATTAACATTCAATAATAAAATAATAATAATAAGTAGGTGAGCTAGTGTGCTGCAGTAGCGACATGGCCGAGGCTCAGCATAATGCCAACTGTAAAGAACAGAAGGCGCTGTTATTCTGCCTAGACCAAGACTAGAACAATTTATGCGTGAAAGAATAACAAACACATCCATACATACATACATCCTCACTAACTTTCACGTTTATGATATTAGTAATGTACTTTTAAACTTACGCGATCTGAACACATTATTATTAGTATTAGACGGGTATTTATACGTCGGGAAAATATCTTAGAGATTTAGAGATTAGAGACTTAGATTTTATATATATGTCGACGCAATATCATATAACCCTGATTTATTTAAAATAGAAGTTAGTTTAATTAGATTGAAGATTTATTGTAGTTAATAACCTAGGTAACATTTGTGATTCAAGAGTTTATTTAAATAAGTAATTAAATGAGTAATGTTTCGTTGGTAGTTCATAACAACAAACAATTACTCATAAACTAAATAAAATTGATTTTGAAATATTTAAACCGAAGGTTAATTAACAGTTAAATTTATTGATAACATGTAATAAGTTTCTAGGTATTTACTTTGACTAAAACTAATAAGAGACACCAACTTCAACCATAGACTATGCAGTGGAATCATTTGAACATTACTTTTAATGTTTAAATGTTTTAACTGAAATAAAAATAACTTGTTGTTAAAAGTAACTTCTAAAATTATTTTCATGAATTTAAAGATAATTAGTTTCAGTAAAGAAAATTGTTTAAACTATTTGTAAATAAAAGACACCAACTTAAACCATAGACTATGCAGTGGAATCATTTGAACATTGCTTTTAATGTTCAAATGTTTTAACTGAAATAAAAATAACTTGTTGTTAAAAGTAACTTCTAAAATTATTTTCATGAATTTAAAGATAATTAGTTTCAGTAAAGAAAATTGTTTAAACTATTTGTAATTAGTAACGGTTTTGCTTGACAACACGAATCTTCATGGTGAAGAAAAGTGATGTGGACGATCATTACTGTTCGAGTCTCGGTAGAGAAAAGATATAAGAAATTGTGATCTTGTGAGTACCCTTTTATAATAGATTTTTAGTTAAGCTTAATTGTTTTAATTAATAAATAAATTACTGGTGTTGGCAAAACGTGAATTCTTTTATTTGCAATGGCTGATGAAGATAGTGACGTCAGCACTGCTGACGTCACTGTCGTTAAAAATCCTGTTGGTGATTGTTATTCGTTATCAGAAGTGGGATTACCACCCCCTTCTGCTCGATCATCTGATAATTTGAACAACGAGAATGTCAATGCTCCTGTTAACGGCATACCAACAGAGTTTTTCACGCAGATGTTGCAAATGATGAAACACGTGTCCGATCGTATGACTACTCAGTCGGATTCCAAAAACAAAATTAAAGATATATTTTTGCCGTCATACGATCCGGATGCCGATATCGGAGTACGTGAGTGGTGTCAGCATGTGACCACTGCCATGGAAACCTATAACCTGAGCGACTACGAGGTTAGGATGAAAGCCGCTAGTTTACTTAAAGGTCGTGCAAGGTTATGGGTTGACAATTGGCTTGTGACTACCGCCACGTGGCAGGAATTGCGCGAGGTTTTGATAATGACTTTTGAGCCGGAGAATAGATATTCCCGTGACGTTGTTCGTTTTAGAGAACATATTTATGACAATACAAAGGATATCGCGCAGTTTTTGTCACAGGCTTGGGTACTTTGGCGACGTATCACAAAAGATAAATTGTCAAATGTTGACGCAGTTGAGGCAGTAATTGGATGCGTTGGGGATGAACGATTGAGAATCGAATTGCTAAATGTACGGGCGTCCTCAGTACCTGAATTGATATCGGTCGCATCATCCATAAGACGCGTTAAGCGGCCGAACCCTGGCACACAAAGTATACAGCAAGGCCCGAACAAACGATCTCGGTTTTCCGATAAGTCCCCGCTATTTTGCACTGTGTGCAAAAAGCCTGGCCACGATACACGCGAGTGTCGTTTCCGCGATAAATCCGGTACTCCTCAGCCGCGTCAGCTTGATGATAAAACAGCACCGTCGCAAAGTACCTCTAAACCGACTTGTACATTCTGCTCTAGGGTAGGCCACACATATGAAAAATGTTATAAACGAGAACGAGCTGTAGTATCTAACGTCAATTGCGTAGGATCTCCCAAATTAAATTCAATGCCAGTGATGGTCGGTAACTTAAAACTACTAGCAATTTTTGATAGCGGAGCAGAATGTTCGGTTATACGTGAATCATTAGCAGCGAAACTGCCGGGTAAACGAGTCAATGTCGTCAACTGCTTGAAAGGAATCGGACAGTTTACGGTGGTTTCGCTATCAACATTAACGGCTGTTTGTGTTATCGATAATTTGAGTGTAGAGCTTCAGTTTCATGTAGTCCCTGACTACGAAGTGTGTTCAGACATTTTAATAGGAATGAATCTTATCGAAAACACAAACCTGAGTGTACTAGTAAATTCTCAGGGTGCCACTTTGGTACAGCAGCCAGCTGTATACCATGTTCAATCTCACAATGAAAAATTTGATAAAATTGATTGTGACTTAGCCAATGATGACCAAATAAACGAACTGAAAATTTTGTTGAACAAATATGAACACTTGTTTATTCACGGTTACCCACACACACGCGTGAACACAGGGGAGCTTGAAATACGTCTCAAAGACCCGAACAAGTGTGTAGAGCGCAGACCATATCGATTAAGTCCAGTTGAGCGGGAAAAAGTGCGAAATATCGTAAGCGAACTACTCGAGCATAACATCATTCGCGAAAGTAAATCTCCTTTTTCCAGCCCAATAATCTTGGTCAAAAAGAAAAATGGCAAAGACCGCATGTGTGTGGATTACCGTGAACTAAACCGAAACACCCTGAGAGATCATTACCCATTGCCTATAATATCCGATCAGATAGATCAGCTGGCAGGGGGTCTTTTCTTCTCCACGTTCGATATGGCAGCAGGTTTTCACCAAATACCCATATCAGAGAGCTCTATCGAAAAGTCAGCTTTTGTAACACCAGATGGACTCTATGAATACTTGGCTATGCCTTTTGGGCTGAGCAATGCGTGCTCTGTGTATCAACGATGCATCAACAAAGCCTTGGCTCATCTTTTGTGTTCAGAAGACCAGGTTTGCCAGGTTTATGTTGATGACGTACTTTCAAAATGCAAAGATTTTGCTGAGGGCCTCTCCCATATCGAACGGATATTGATCGCTTTGAATGATGCTGGGTTTTCAATAAACATTGACAAAACTGCTTTCTTTAAACGCTCCATTGAATATTTGGGCAATATCATATCCGATGGACAAGTCAGTCCAAGCCCAAGAAAGGTGGAGGCTTTAACGAAAGCACCAATCCCGAAAACACCTAAACAAGTTAGGCAATTTAACGGTCTCGCCGGGTATTTCAGACGTTTCATTCCCAATTTCTCGTCTACTATGGTACCACTTTACGAATTAACTAAGAAAGACGCTAAATGGGAATGGAATGAGAGACACGATGAGGCTCGAAACCGTATTGTGCAACATTTGTCTACTGCGCCTACCCTTTCTCTATTCCAGGAAGATGCTCCTATAGAGCTTTACACGGATGCGAGCAGCCTCGGTTACGGAGCGGTGCTAATCCAGAATATTGCGAGTCGCCAGCATCCAGTCGCGTACATGAGCCAGCGCACCACTGACGCCGAGAGCCGCTATCATTCGTACGAGCTCGAGACCCTGGCGGTGGTGAGAGCAATAAAACATTTCCGCCATTACCTATATGGGAGGAAATTCAAGGTAATAACTGACTGTAATGCCTTGAAGGCATCCAAACATAAAAAGGATTTACTTCCGCGAATCCATAGATGGTGGGCCTTCCTGCAAAATTACGATTTCGAGGTTGAGTATAGAAAAGGTGAACGATTGCAACACGCCGATTTTTTTAGTAGGAATCCGTCTACAGATCTTTCAGTCAATATCATGACTAAAGACAACGAATGGCTACAAATCGAGCAGCGACGTGACGATGTACTTCGTCCACTGATAGATAGCATGTCTAGCGATAGCCCAGCTGTAGACTATGTGTTAGAAGATGGCATACTTAAGAGACCGCTCACAGATGCTATACTCGGTACGTACAAACCAACTGTAGTGCCAAAGTCATTCCAGTGGAGTCTGATAAACTCCTTCCATACAGCTCTACAGCACCCAGGCTGGGAGAAAACTCTCCAAAAGCTGAGGGAAACCTACTGGTTTGACAAGATGAGCACAATCGTGAGAAGGTTTGTCGATAATTGTGTCATATGCAGAACCTCGAAAGGGTCCTCGGGTGCAATTCAAGCACAACTTCACCCGATCCAGAAACCTACTGCAGCATTCCAGGTCATCCACATGGATATCACAGGAAAACTTGGAACGAGAAACTCTGAAGGACGGGACGAGTACGTCATCGTATGTATTGACGCATTTACTAAGTACATACTGCTTAGCTATTCCAACGATAAGAGCCAAAGTAGCAGCCTCGCAGCTCTTAAACGTGTCGTACATTTGTTCGGTGCTCCAGTACAGATTGTTGTCGACGGTGGTCGCGAATTCCTCGGTGAGTTCAAAAATTATTGTGAACGTTTTGGCATCAATTTACATACAATAGCGCCAGGAGTAAGCCGAGCGAATGGGCAAGTTGAGCGGATAATGAGCACTCTTAAAAACGCTTTAACTATGATTAAAAACTATGACACCGAAAACTGGCAGACTGCATTAGATGCTTTGCAGCTTGCGTTCAATTGCACTCCACACAGAGTAACTGGAGTTGCACCGATCACCCTTCTGACACGGCGTCAACAATGCGTACCGCCAGAGCTCCTAAGGTTGGTGAACATTGACAATGAGTGTGTTTACTTTGATTTGCTCGAACAACATGTGCAACAGAAAATGGCTGCTGCGGCTGAGTACGATAAAAAGCGCTTTGATAAGACTAAAGCGAAAATACGTCCATTTCAAAGAGGTGACTATGTACTTATCAAGAATAACCCCCGTTCACAGACATCTCTAGACCTCAAGTATAGCGAACCGTACGAGATCCACCGAGTACTGGACAATGACCGGTACACAGTAAAGCGGGTGAATGGCAGAGGACGTCCACGCAAGGTTGCTCATGACCAACTACGTAGAGCACCACAACCAGGTGATCAAGAAACCGTGTCGACGGGCGTTGAAGATGATGAGCCAGAGCATAAATCTCAACTCGCTGATGCACCATATGAGCCACTGCCTTCCACATCCCAAACCGATCGCTCATAGGATGCGTGGACAAGGTCAGTTCTTTTCATTATAATTTGTGGAAGAATATGGAGGGTGTTCTACTTTCTGATAGTAATAACCACCACCCGAGCAGGTGTATAAAAACTTTCGTCTGATGGGACACCCCATCAATATTATTTTGCAAACTTACAAAGAAATCTGTACAGACTATTTGTATTACCTAGTTTCCCTTCCTATTTTATTATTGTTTTCAGAGCCTCTGGGGACCACGGTCATAAAGATAAGGCCTAGGCCCCAGCATCGTCCTTCCTAGATCCTCTAAACCTCTGTGGACCACGGCGTACAATACCGCTCAGCACCACAGCATCTATGACCTATGAGCAATATTACCGACATTACCTAACAGTAAAAGTACTATCAATAGATGTTTTTCAGAGCCCCTGGGGACCACGGTCATAAAAATAAGGCCTAGGCCCCAGCATCGTCCTTCCTAGATCCTCTTATCCCCTGTGGACCACGGCGTACATGACCGCTCAGCACCACAGCATCACCCTTGTCTACGAGGAATTATTTAGTACAAGTATGCGTGGAGCATTTGTATTAACCAAACAAAACATATTATTTAATGCGAGTATGCGTGGAGCATCGGCACCAAATAAATAACATTCGCTCATTTCCTTGTGTACACAAATTTTCCTATTTTTATTTTTGAATACTTTTCATACTAGGTACATAAACGTGAAACAATGTTAAATTATTGTACCTACTGCATAATGTCCTAGTTGATAACTTGGTTGATGGAATCAGTTATAATTATCAATGACAAATTCCAAGACAATGTTCTGTTTATGAAACAGTGCTTAAAAACAATAACTACCAACCAAGTTACAAGCTAGTGTCCATGGACGGATACCTGGCTCAAAATAAACCTTTCATTTCCAGAACCGCGACTGGCGCAGAGCACGCACCGTCTCGCAGTATGGCCGTGTCGACGCAATATCATATAACCCTGATTTATTTAAAATAGAAGTTAGTTTAATTAGATTGAAGATTTATTGTAGTTAATAACCTAGGTAACATTTGTGATTCAAGAGTTTATTTAAATAAGTAATTAAATGAGTAATGTTTCGTTGGTAGTTCATAACAACAAACAATTACTCATAAACTAAATAAAATTGATTTTGAAATATTTAAACCGAAGGTTAATTAACAGTTAAATTTATTGATAACATGTAATAAGTTTCTAGGTATTTACTTTGACTAAAACTAATAAGAGACACCAACTTCAACCATAGACTATGCAGTGGAATCATTTGAACATTACTTTTAATGTTTAAATGTTTTAACTGAAATAAAAATAACTTGTTGTTAAAAGTAACTTCTAAAATTATTTTCATGAATTTAAAGATAATTAGTTTCAGTAAAGAAAATTGTTTAAACTATTTGTAAATAAAAGACACCAACTTAAACCATAGACTATGCAGTGGAATCATTTGAACATTGCTTTTAATGTTCAAATGTTTTAACTGAAATAAAAATAACTTGTTGTTAAAAGTAACTTCTAAAATTATTTTCATGAATTTAAAGATAATTAGTTTCAGTAAAGAAAATTGTTTAAACTATTTGTAATTAGTAACGGTTTTGCTTGACAACACGAATCTTCATGGTGAAGAAAAGTGATGTGGACGATCATTACTGTTCGAGTCTCGGTAGAGAAAAGATATAAGAAATTGTGATCTTGTGAGTACCCTTTTATAATAGATTTTTAGTTAAGCTTAATTGTTTTAATTAATAAATAAATTACTGGTGTTGGCAAAACGTGAATTCTTTTATTTGCAATGGCTGATGAAGATAGTGACGTCAGCACTGCTGACGTCACTGTCGTTAAAAATCCTGTTGGTGATTGTTATTCGTTATATATATATATATAAAATCGGAATCTCGGAAACGGCTCCAGCGATTTTCATGAAATTTAGTATGCAAGGGGTTTCGGGGGCGATAAATCGATCTAGCTAGGTTTCATTTTGCAAAAAACACAATTTACCAACAAAAAAAGCCGAGCAAAGCTCGGTCATCCAGGTACTAAGGTAATTTAAACGCGATAAATACCCGTCTAATACTAATAATAATGATATTAGTAGCATGCTATTTGTAGTTAGGTAATATATTTTATGTAGAGTCGATAGAGATACTAGGGCTTTCGTGTTACTGGTTAATTCTTGGTCTGTATTACCGTAAAAACTGTACTTCTGCTCATTACAGCGATTCCATCCTGTAGGGGCCTTAATACACGCTCTACCAAACCATAGATATACCTAGCTAGACATTACTCATCATTTATTTGATACCATGATGATTCCGAAACGTCACTACAATATCTTTTATGAATCATGGTACGAAATATCAAAGTTATATTACTTTGATATTGCTCGAAATCTTGTGGTAAGGTCCCATAAACATAAAACCTATGTAGTTCTAGTCAGTATCGGTAGGTATAGGTACCTAAATACGAATTATAATTAATAATTTAATGATTGAAGGAAAACATAGAAAAAAATAAATAATGTAGGTAGGTTTCAAACAATACTACCTACGTAGAATTTTATAAAGTGGCTAAAGTTTGATAGGTGTCTGCAATAGAATCAGACTTGGTTCAAAGATGTGGTTTGAAACGAGAACCAATCCTACTAATATTATAAGCGCGAAAGTTTTTGAGGATGTCTGGATTTTTGTTACTATTTCACGCTAAAACGGCTGAACGGATCTGAATGAAATTTGGCACACATATAGATTATGGTCTGGAATAACACATAGGCTACTTTTTATCCCGGAAAAATGTAAGGTACCCGCGGGATAGATTTGATTTTGTTTTTCAAGGTATTACGCGGGCAAAGCCGCGGGCGGAAGCTAGTATCTTATATAATTGAGTAATACGTCTAAGTACGAAGCATAAATAGTAGGTAGATATACTTAGATACTGGACTCTGACCCTAGAAACACCTAGGATTTGGGTCAAATGCAAATAATAATATATAGCTCTAAATAGGTTGGTACTTTCTGCTCGGGAGACGACCTGCCTTGCGAATATACTGTTATAATATACACCAATGCTTGAGAATCGAATTATCATCCACTCTGGAGATTGGATTGTACAAATTATTTAAACTAAATAATCAAATCTTATAATAATAAAAAACTTCATTCAACACCATCTATCGGATTTTATAGAACTTAAAAGTGGTATAAGTTTGGTGAGCCAGCAATTCTAATAGTTCGTCAAATGCGTAACAGATGTCGCTTTACACATTTTTTTTAAAAACCTCATGAAACTAAGTAAAAAGTTTTAAACCTACTATACCTACCTATTACTAATACTATACTTACTATATAAAACCTATTGCACTTAAAGTAGGTACTTAGGTAATTATACGTAAAGGCCTTAGGTCCCTACTATCTGTAAGACCAAGAAACAATGAGGCTTCCTAATCAAAAATAACCAACCTAAAGATATAAAAAAATATTTATGTAAAAAAACGTGCTAAAACCAAATCGCCGAAGCACTCAAACGGCCTCCAGATCTGCTGTCCTCCATCGAGGTCAAACCAAAAACCTTGAAAATTTGCTAAAACTTCACCTTGACAGTGGCCGAGGTTTTCGCGAACCTTGCGCAGAACACCGACCTTGTCGTCAAAGGACACAACCTCGGACTCAAGGTTTGCCCTCGCTCGTGAGGTCACCCGAAGGTCGACCTTGCTGGTACAGACGACCTCAAGCTCCAAGGTTTGCCACACGCGGTCGCCGCTATCTATGACGATACGTGATGATATTGACGTCACGATATGACGTTCGTTTCCGTGTTATTGGTTTGAAAATACGGTTCAATTTGCGATTTGTAATTTTCTTTGTTTTTTTTATCGTCGCGTTGTCATTCGTGAGACTATAGGATGAGAGACAAGGACACCTACTCATGTAATTACTAGGAAGGTCATGCTTGGTTATCAGTCCACAGTTACTTTACGTTTTGCAGACAGCTAGGTACGTCATGGACACGTTTTGCAGACGGCTAGGTACGTCATGGACACGTTTTGCAGACGGCTAGGTACGTCATGGACACGTTTTGCAGACGGCTAGGTACGTCATGGACACGTTTTGCAGACGGCTACATCCTATAGACACGGTTTCGCAAACGGCTATACTTATAACACTTTTTAAACTATCGCGACTTGGAAACGTGTTTAAATATATACTCTCGGGACTTAATCGCGTATTGTGAAACATTCGACGTTTCAGTCTACTCGTGACCACGGTGATTGTAATATCATCGAAACGTCGAATGTTTCACAATACGCGATTAAGTCCCGAGAGTATATATTTGGCTATACTTATCTGAGACACGGTTTGGTAGGAACTCGATTACAAAATACCTAACAAAAATTGCCACTTTTCTTAAATGTATACAAAGAAAAGTCTTCTTCGTTGATGAAAACGCTGTCTATATGTTCTCATCGTAGATGGGTCTGGTCTGGTCTGGTGTCTGCTGAAATAAGTGGCCATAATCCAGCACCTTAGTATTTGTTCTATGATTATTGAATAATGTAATCAATAGTTTTGTAAGGGGTTTGATATTCAAAAGTATGGTTAAAAAAATATTAAATATCAAATTTTATTGGCAATAACATAAAAAAATCATAAAATAAACATGGTAACTCTATTTGTGTTCATCACTGGGCATTTTGTCACTATTTTTATTAATATTTTATAAAGATAATAAAATTAAAAAATAACTAAACATGTCAAAATAATATCATCAAATATTACTTAAAAGCATTAGCACTTAATTTATAAATGGCATCATTATGTAATAGTGTATCTGTAGGTAAATTTGATTAACAAAATTCCTCAGCTTATAAAATAAATAAATTAAAATGTCATGGCACTTAACTAACTAATTAACTTATGGCAGGTAACAAAACATTTTGTACATAATAACTATTCATAAATTACTCCTAACAAATTATTTCTAGGATTTTTCTAAAACGCTTCCCTTATAATGAAACCTAAATAATGTAAAACTTAGTGGCACAAGGCATTTTCTTCAATGGATATCTAAAATTGGTATTGTTTCGAAAAATTACAAAGAAATTCTTTTGGAAAAACATAACGTTAGAATTAATTCTAAAAGTATTTTTCTATAAAGTTAGTACCTATTCCTTCTAAGACTTCCTTGCTAAAATAAAGATCTCTTCTATAAGAAGTCTTCTCTAAGGTTAGGATCTTCTCAAAAATAATTATTTTCTAAAATTTAGACTCATAAAAGACTTCCTTTCTTAATATTGGATCCCCCTCTAAATGCCTTCCTTTCAAAAGATAGGATCTCATCTAAATGACTTCCTATCTAAATATGGTCCCATTTAAAATACTTCCTCTCTAAATATGATCTCATCTAAAAGACTTCCTCTCGAAATAGGATCCCATCTAAATGCCTTCCTTTCTAAAGCTAGGATCCCATTTAAATGCCTTCCGTTCTAAATTTAGGACCTCATCTAAAAGACTTCCTTCCTAAAGTTGAACCCGTATTGGCTGCACTTGATCTTCAGCGTGCGCGCGAGTTGCGGCGGGCCGCAGTAGAACACGGTGACCTTGCCCTTGTTCTGCTCCTGCAGCTGTTTGAACACCTTGTCCCAGTTGGGCCGGCCCGCGTTGGTCCGCGTCTTCAGACCCGTGATCAGGTCACGTTTTTCCTGAAATATGAGTGAGATATATCTCAGCTATAAGAGCTGGAGATGAAAAGTAATAGGTTGGCGTGGTATGGGCATGTTATGCGGCGGGATGAAAGCCATGTTGGTGTTGGATTTTAATGTGGATGGGTACAAGAGTAGACAAAGACCTAAGAAAAGATGGATGGACTGTGTGAGAGACGATATTGTGTAAGAAGGGAGTGACTACTGAGATGACAGATGATAGGGGAGAGTGGAGGAAGAGAACCTGTTGTGCCGACCCCACTTTAGTGGGACAAGGGCAGAAAGATGATGATGATGATGAAGAGCTGCAGGTGTAGTGTACCTCTGCCTTGATCCTAAGGTGAGTTTGAACCTAGCTATGTACCAATTAGTTTATCATTCGAATTTCTGTATACATTGCGGAAACAGAAGTACAATGAAGAGAAACACCGTGCCGAAATCGGCCTAAACAAACCTTGAATCAAAAAACTCAAATCTGTGTTTTATTGGTCATCATGACGAGCTACAGCACTATTAAGCTGAACTAACGTGAAAAAATGTTTCAGTATTTCAATAACTGAAGGTCAACTGAACAAATGGAAACAAACGACGATTACATAAAACTTTTCAAAAATCAAAACAGTACGTAATTGGTTATAGCTTCTTAAAGCCACCATGTTGGGTGTTTTTTGACATCATATATCCTATGTTTCCTCCTCTTGTATGCTGTTTGGGCGACTGCAGTCAAGGGAACTCACATAAGCCACAAGCAGATAATATGAGAAGAATGTTTACAATATGTGCATAGTTATATTCAATAAGTTACCAGAACCAATTAAAAACCTCAATGGTCATCTATTTAAAAAAAAATTAAATGATTGGCTACTGGAAAAATGTTTCTATAGTGTAGGTGAATATATGAGTTTTAAGTAGGGGATTTTATTATATTTTACCATTTTATTTCGATTGTAATTTTGCTTCTTGATTATTATTTTTATTATTTTTTATTTTTTTTGTTTTTGATTATTTTTTATTTTTGACATAGAATAAATGACCACTTTTAATATTTGCATACCTGCTTGCGGGTTGAATACATTTGACATTACTCTAGTTATGAGACCTGACATGTTACCATTATTAATGTATTTGGCAAATAAATAATTTGATTTGATTTGATTTGATTTGATTTGACATAAATACACCCTAAGTTGACGAATGATAGGAGTGAGTGGAGGAAGAAAGCATGTTGTGTCGACCGCACCTAGCGTGGGATAAGGGCAGGAAAATGATGATACATACACCCTAAGCACATCTCTCCTTCATAGTCTGGTAAAAAATACCTTTTCATGCAGCAAGTCTAAGGCCAGCTGCAGCCCTACAGCCTTCATGTCAGACCGCTGCAGGGCGCTGGTGATGTACATGTGCATCTCCAGGAAGCGCTCGTCCTCCCGCGCCAGCTCCGCCTGTTCCATCTCCAGCTGCGACAGCAGGCTCACGAACCACTCGAACGAGCGCTGCTCGCGATTTATCCAGAAGAAATCCACCTGGAATTTGTAAGAACTCTATATGTAAGATCTCCAAATATAGGACCTCAATTATGTAAGATTTCCATTAATAAGACCTGAATAAGTAAGCCAACATGTACCAAATGTCATTTTTGGACTTGCCTCTGACCCTCTTTAGGTATCCTCAAAGATCTAAGTAACTAAAGATCTGAGGAGATATCTACCGAATCTGGGGATTACAGTCGTGATCATATTTTTAATTTTTTGAATAAGTAAGATCTCCAAAAGTATGACCTCATTATGTAAGATTTCCATAATCTAAGACCTCATAATGTAAGATCTCCATTTACGTAAGATCTCAATAAGTAAGATCTCAAAAGTAGGATCACCTTATGTAAGACGTCCATAAAATGAGACGTACTTTTACCCATTCACTACACTGGTTCTAAAGACCTAATCACACGATAACAAGATTGCTATAATTCCAAAATATTTTTTTATTGAGATTATTGAGGTTATTGAGATCCTTTGAGTTACCTTCCTTAGCCTCATGTTGTGGCTGTGCAGGCTCTGCGTCCAGGTGTGGTGGCAGCGCGGGCAGTGCTGCTTGGCGTCCCAGTAGCGGTACATGATGGCCTGCAGGATGGAGGCGAAGGGCGTGACGCCGATGCCGGCCGCGATCAGCGCCGCGTGCTGCGCCTGGAAGATGTGCGAGGACGCGGCGCCGTACGGCCCGTCGATGTACATCTGGGGACAAGTGTTTATTAACAACAACAAACCTGGGGGCGTAAAATGCGTCGTGAAATATGCTTTAATTTTTTACATAAATATTTGTATTCTACAAAGGCTGCAGGCCAGCAACAACCACGGCGGGCGCGGGTGAAAATCGCTTCGTGAGTCCTTACTCTAAAGGTACGAGTTGGCAGCGGACGACGTGTCGCAGTGACACCACCGGTTTCTATGTATTTCTATGAGAGACTTCTGAGACGCCATGGCGCCGTCGCCTACGTGTCCGAACAACTCATATTGAATTTATGGCAGTTAACTCACTTGGCAACGGTTTGGCATCGTCGCCAATTTGGAAAGGTAGCCACAACAAACGGGTCTCTTTATGACGACTGAATATCTGGCACGCTGGTGACGGAGCTAATATAATGTACACGAGCAAGCTGCATCTCACTCATTCGGTGTCCAAACGGTCGCCAAGACGAACGCACAGCGTACAGTGTTTTGCGGAAAAAATGAGTTTTGGTGCCGAAAGATTTAGGCTATGAATTATACCTTATACTATCTCTGGCTACCTCCGGTTGCCAAATGGAGTAGCCAGTGGCTAATCATTTTATTGACTACGTCACCAGCGTGCCAGGTATCCAGCCACCACAAAGTGACCCTATAGTTGTACCATAAATTTCAATATGAATTATTAGGATACGTAGCCAGCGGCGTCGCCATGGCCTCTCGGTGAGTTAAGGCCAAGAGATGGTTCTAGAGAGTTGACATTTGAAAAATAAGTTCCTTTTCATGTCTAGAGACGCACTATGAAAATAATCCTCAAAATTTAAGCTGGTGGTAGAAGTTTATATGAAATACGCGAACAAAGGAACAGGGAGTTTCACTAGTATTTACTTTCAATGTTTCAGACATGAATACCTCCAAAGGTTTTCCAACTGTTAGATTCGCCAGAGCCATTTCTTCAAGAGAAGCGCCACTATTCTCTTTCTCTTCTGTTATGGACTTCTCTTTAATAGACTCTACGTCCTTGTCGGGGGAAATGGTCTTTGAGAGACGTCTTCTGGCTGAAAAATAACGAAAAGAACAGATAATCAGACTAAAATTCCCAGGATATTTAGATCTCCAGTTACTTAAATCTTTTAGATTATTAGAGGCAAATCCACACATGTCCACGTTTTGCACCCTCAAGAAAAGAACATCAGTCTACTCCTACCAGAGTAATTATACTTAAGGGTCATGATGAGAAGGCTGTATTAAGGCAGATTTTAAAGATGGCTATATCATGATAAAATAGTTGAAGACTTTCGTACTTTCCAATGTTGTAAAGGCGCTATATAGTGCCTGATTGACCGCACTAAGCATTCATAGTTCATAGTTAGTTCATAGTAGTTCATAGTTCCATGACATAGTTAACCTAGAAAGACTAAGCAAGCATAGAATCTATGAAGGTCAAACTCACCCAGAGTAATAATACTCTCATTGCTTCGCCTCCTCTCGCAGTCTTCAAAGCTCGGCGTCTTGAAGGCAATGATGGGGGGCTTAGTCCTCATGTACCGGAACCGATGCTCCAAGTCCTTGTGCTGCGGAGATTTGTACACGTCTGTCGTCTCCGGCTTGAGGAGCGACACCCCTCGGGAGTCGAAGTTGCGCTCTGATTCTGAGCGGAGGAAATCCCTGAGACTGTAAGAGATTTTACTTTTCAAGGACAATTTCTGAAAAAGACGGAAATACCTAGTACTTTCCCGCTAACTACTAGATATTTCTGTCCTTTTCAGTATTTGTAATGGATTTCCGCAAAGTCACGCCTGAATCAATCATTTATTAGATAAGGACAATATAAGGTTGAAGAATTAACTGATGATGAGTATCTTGTTATGAAGTAGTACTAAAGATGTTCATTGAAATGCCAGTGCTGACAACGACACTGATATGACATATATAGACATCAGTGGACATAAAATTCTTTGAAATTGGACAAGACGTTGTTCGGGGTCAACACCGATATATCGGCAGCAAAGTGTCCCACTCTTGCCCAGTCTTGCTACCTTCTAGCGCATAAAAGGAGCCTCTAAGCCTCTCAGACTTCTGTTTATTCTGTATATTATTACTAGATATTAAAAGTTGCGCTTATATACTAATTAATTGACTTAGCAATTTAGATTAGCTTGGTCAAATAAAGGCTTTTTTATTTTTTTATTTTATTTTATTTATTTATTTTATTAAAAGTTGCGCTGTAACCGAAAAATCTAAATAGACTTTATCATCATCTTCTTGCCCTTTTCCCACGCTACGTGGAGTCGGTACAATATGTGAACTTCTTCCATTTCTCTCTATCATTCGTTATCTCAGTACACAATCCTTTCTTACCCATGTCATCTTTCACACAGTCCATCCATCTTTTCTTTGGCCTACCTCTACCCCTGTATCTATCCATATTCATACCTAACACTCTCCTTGTCACATGATATTAACTTAAATAGACTTACGCAATTTTATCAGTCTTTTTCTGAACATCAGGCATGGAACGAGACTTCTCCAGCAGACGTTGTGGAGAAGAAACTTCTGAAGGTGGACGAGGGCTGGGGGTAGCCAAACCTGGAATGTCACAATCCGAAATAAAACCAGATGGTAGAACTCTTCAACCAAATTCCGTCTACCACCACAGTAACAGATATTCTGCCTTCGAGTGGTAGTGATAAAAAGTTAACATGTTTGAAGAGCACTGTAGCAATTAAAATAATGGATTATTTCCATTGTCCCCCCGCTCTGTCCCCTTTGGAGGATAGATGGGACTAAAAAGTTCCATTTGTCTGTTGCCAAGAGAGGGAGAAATATAACGTTTATGTCCCATCTGTCCCCCCAAGGAGACGCAGCAGGAGGACAATCCGAAATAAGGCTCAATGGATGAGACACCAATGATAAAGATGGTTCAACCTTACCTTCCAAATGTGTGTCATTCTCAAACCCGTGGTTGATGTACTTGGTGGGCGTGGCTTCGAGGAATACTCTCTTGCTCATCCTCAGAGACCCGTTCCTCTTGCCCTTAGACTTGGTGCTCTTGTTGCTCTGGTTTGAACTGGTTCTGACTACTTTCCTGACAAAGCCAATTTGGATTTACTAAATTTTTGTTCCAAGTGACTTAAAATTATATAGGTCTTTGGTATGCCACTGTTCTTCACTTGTCAAAAGATCCTTTTGGTGTCACAACAATATCTAAGCCAATACAAGCTTATTCAAATACGGGGTGTTACCAGACTACTTCCAAAAACTTCAGAAGGTTAAAGTATCCATCAATATAAACAACTTTTTCTAAGAAACCAACACCAGTAGATATATAAAGGAGCAGACTAAGCCGTGGGTTTCCTCACATGTCCTCACGATGAAATCTATTGGTGCACTGGCTTCGACCCCACGACCTTGCCCGGAAGACGAGGCCACTCCACTGGAGATATAACAATCTATAGAACTCACTCGTGCCCGTTCTCCAACGAGGGTACAGGTGGCGGAGGACCATGCAGTCTGGCCTGTTCGCTCTCGAAGTAAGAGTACAGGCGGTTGGTCCACTCCCCCACTCCTCGGATGTGGAGCCAGATATACCCTGGAAAAGACCAGTTTTTACTGCTTATTCTTTTACGACGAAACCGGCTAATTGTCTACGTTTCTATTAATATTGGGCAGTTTGACTGGCATTCTTAGCTGAGCACCATAGTTTATCTTAGGTGAAAAAAGCTCCTAATACCCAACATTTTCACTACTTTCCTTTGGCACTACTGCTTGGCTCTACTAGTAGAGTGAAGGGAAATTTTACTTTCCCGTGACACTACTGGTAGTGCTACGGGTAAAAGTACATTTCCAGTGAGACTACCCTGTTGCAGTAGTTTCACGGGAAATATTATTTCCCGTGGTACGAACCTTTTTTTCGAACGAATTTCAGGAACCTTAGTTCCTGATCTAAAAAATGTTTGCAAAACTTGGTTTTACCTTCCTGTTCTGGAGCACTGCTGATGGTGAAGGGATGCCATTCGTAGAACGCGATCTCCGGGATGTTCACGAACACGTAGTCCCCGGCGTGGAACTCGAAGTGCGGCGGCCGCTTCACCACGAGGTGCGTCACGCGCGACGGCAGCAGGATCCCAGAAGATATGTAGGTCTTGCTGCGTTCTGACCTGGACATCATTATCATTATCATCATCATCATCATCAGCCTATAGCAGTCCACTGCTGGACATAGGCCTCCCCCATGAGCGCCATTACGCCCTGTCCTCAGCTCGACGCATCCAGCTTCCACCAGCAGCCTTTCGTAGATCATCACTCCACCTGGCCTAGACATCATCCCCGATTGTCAAACTCGCTGGACACCGGGCCTTTTTTTGTTCGATCCTTGATGAGCACTGGTAGTGTAGTGGTAGTGTAGCGCCCCTCATGATCCGAAAATCATGGGTTCAAACGTGGTCGTACACCAATGAGTATTTCCATTTGAAAAATTTAGGTGTACAATGCCAGTGCTCATAAACGGTGAAGGAAAACATCGTGAGGAAACCGGCATACCGTAGAACTAAAAATTAAAAGGGGTGTGTCATAGGTATGTTTGTAAGTGGCGATGGGCTTGCAACCTATCACGTACGGAATACTAACTACTGTGCAAAATGTGGACATGTGCCAAATGTCACATGAATGTACCTCTTTACATATTTTCAAAAAGATCTAAGTAACTAGAGATCTGAGGAAATGACAGTCGTGATCATGTTTTTTTAGTCAATTCTGTTGGATTTGGAGCTGATTCGATGCACCATGTCATCTGCATTATGTCTTATGTCACAGTGTCACAGTCTGATATAATGATTCGATGCACCATGTCATCTGCATTATGTCTTATGTCACAGTGTCACAGTCTGATATAATGATTCGATGCACCATGTCATCTGCATTATGTCTTATGTCACAGTGTCACAGTCTGATATAATGATTCGATGCACCATGTCATCTGCATTATGTCTTATGTCACAGTCTGATATAATGATTCGATGCACCATGTCATCTGCATTATGTCTTATGTCACAGTGTCACAGTCTGATATAATGATTCGATGCACCATGTCATCTGCATTATGTCTTATGTCACAGTCTGATATAATGATTCGATGCACCATGTCATCTGCATTATGTCTTATGTCACAGTGTCACAGTCTGATATAATGACTCACATCATCCAAACGTATCTCAGTATCCTCTCGGTGACGTAGATGGCGCCCGGGAGCAAGAACCACTTGTAGAAGTGCGGCCCGTGCAGGATCAGCAGCACCCAGAACGGCACGTAGAGCAGGTGGGTCCAGTAGAAGATCTGGAGCACCAAGTACCAATATTAAGGTGTGTTTAAACGATGCGGGGTAGCACGAGCCTACGCGAGCCGAGCCGTTCGTTGAGATGCGGCATCGCGCTGTTGAACCGCGCTGTCTGCTCTGTGCCATCTGTTTAGACGGCGCGTGTTAACATGAACCGAGCCTAGGTGGCGTGCGCGCCTTTGATCCGCGTCGAAAACTTACAAGTGATGGATCGTGTGAACTTTGCCGAGCCGAGCCGAGCGTAAACCGAAACCGAAAGCGTAACCGAGCCGGAACTGATCTTCCTCTAGTGTCGTTTGTTCTTAAAAACCAGAGTAGTGAAAAGATGAAAGTGCGCTTAAGAAGCTTATTTTGCGCAGTAGAAAATACTTTCAATCAGCCCAGCAGAGTATTTTCTTTTTGAAAAACTTATGAGCGCAATGCCAGTGCTCTCAAACAAAAACTATAGAAACTCCAAAGATATGAGCTATATACCAGATTATACGTATAAGGTCTCTAATTCATTGCTCAAGACTAGACCAGTGTTCCAAGATTTGGACTCATCCAGAAAACTCTTGCAGAATATGTAGCCAGTTTTCTAACCTTAAAACTCCCCCGTCTCCTCACAAAGCTTTGACTGCACACGAACATCACAGCTAGCACTATGAGCAACGACACCCCAGTAGGGTTGGCCCATCCCCCCACTAAGCCAAAGAGGCCCGGCCGAGCAGTGAGCAGCCATTCAGAGAGGGTGTAGTTCGCTTCGTTCACTACCGGGTCGTTCACGACTATGATACCTGAAAGATATGAAAAATACTTTAAATTACGTTATTCTTCTTACCATGATACCACACTGGTTCTGGAAGGAACTGTCCAGAACCAGTGTGGTGAAAGGATCAAATTGTGCCTTAAAGACTCCTTCTATTGAAAAGTTAAGCTACTAGGCTTAAAAGAAGTGTGAAAGAGAAGAAACTAGTTTAACAGAGAAAATAGTAAAGGAATATAGGAGATAATGTAGAAACGGTATATTGCTATTAATTTGTCTCCCTCTTGGCAACAGGGGGACAGATAGAACTTTTTTTTTGAAAAAGTTCTACCTGTCCCTTCATGAACAAGAAATGTAAAAATAACGAGAGACGAGAAATAAGAGACATACTCGTATTCGTTTAATGAACTAAGAGATAATAGATAGAGAATCTTTGTATAAAAACACAATAGATAAAAATGTAAATTAACTAATAGCTATAAGTCAATGAGAGAAAAGAAGAAAAAAAAGAAAAGAGATAAATGTCAAAAAGAGATAGCACATACTGAAGTTACACAGATGCATGACAGTGTGCAGAAGGCTGTACCCCGCGATCAGGACACCGGTAACCTGAAAACCGAAATTGCTTCAGTAAATGGTTCTATGACATTTTCCAAAACAAGCATCGTACATCTTAAAATAGGCCTTGCTGGAAAGCTTTAGGCAAACTTTGAACTCGACACAAAAAAGTGTTAGGACCTAGCGAGATTCTTGTCAGTTCTTCTTGAACTTGTGATAGAATTAGACTTAGCATGTAACAATTCATAATGATTCCTGTGATTTTATAAAATCTTAATATATTAAACAAAGACGGGTTTGTTCGGACACTTATAACTCTAGAACGGCTGCACCGATTTTCATGGTTGATTTGTTGTATTTTACTGCGTCCCGAGTAACAGAATAACAATTAAAAACATTGGAAAATTGACGAAAAATAAAAGTACTTAAAGAAAATAGATTTTCCTTTTATTTTTCGATACAAAATGTTCATGGGTTTCTAACTGCCAAACATTTAATTTTTAGAGTTGAGAAAGAACATAGACTACCTTTAAACGCGAAAAAATGCTTGAAGATGTTGAAATAAGGGATGAAAGTTGCGAAATAAGAATCTTAACCTGTCAACAAACGGAGCTAAAACCGTTAAAATAAATTCAAATTCCTACTAAAAAATAAAAATAATTACTGCCTAAAGCAATTATTCCACGCGGAAGAAGTCGAGGACAAAAGCTAGTAAAATATATTTTAATGAAAAACGCTACAGTAGTTGATATACCTTGTGCAGATAGATGTGATGGTCGAGCGGGAGCAGCGAGCCGAGCCCGCGCACGCGCAGCGCCGTGATGCAGTGTCGCAGCATGAGCACCAGCACCCAGGCGCACGTGAAGTTCAGACACTGACCTGGAACATCAGACCCTGGCATCAGCATAGCGTTTATCTTTACCGATATTTATACAAATACTAGCTGACCCGGCAGACTTCGTACTTTTTTAGAAAACGTTTGTATGGGAAATAGAAAAGGGCTATTTTTTGGGTTTTCCCGGCAGTTATTCGAATTTTTCTTACCTTTTAAACCTTCCCTAGACCTCCACAAACATTTAAAGACCAAGATAAGATAAATCCGTTTAGCCGTTCTCGAGTTTTAGCGAGACTAACGAACAGCAATTCATTTTTATATATATAGACTAGATGACCCGGTGTACTTCGTATCACCTATCCCATATATTGCGGCTATATATTAAGATGTAAGCTATCCTAGCTTTCAAGTTGGATCAAACTGCACACGGTGTGCAAATTTAATTTAAAATCGGTTAAGTAGTTTAGGAGTCCATTGCGGACAAACAACGTGATTTATATATATTATTAAGACTAGCTTCCTCCCGCGACTTCGCCCGCGTGGTAGGTACCTTGAAAAACAAAAACAAATCTATCACTCGGGAACGGTACATTGTTCCGGGATAATAAGTAGCCTGTGCTATTCCAGAATATAATCTATATCTGTGCCAAATTTCATCTAGATCTGTTTAGCCGTTTCAGCGTGAAAGAGTAACAAACATACATCCATTCATCCTTACATCCACACATCCATACATTCTTACAAACTTTCGTATTTATAATATTAGTAGGAAGTACTATTCTGTACAATGTACATATTTCTGTACAACCCTAGTTTTTCGTAGAATCTACAACATTTCCAAAAACTTATAAATATTGGACAAAGTTTAAGGGGAGCAAAACGTTATCGCTTTTTGTATTAAAATGTACAGCTTCACAACCCTTTTAAGTCCTAAGTTTTTTTTGATGAATGATCTAACTAAGGTCCTAAGGTCTTACCACATCCTCTCGCCAGGATCACGAATCCATTGCTCTCTCTGTACTCGTAACACCTGGTCGCGAACAAAATGATGTTCACAGCAAAGAAGACCCCCAAGTATATGATCAGGGCATAGTTGTTCTTCACGTAGGGAAGGGATAGCTGATAGGGCTTCAGTTTCACCAGCTGTTGGACAAAGCTGGTTGGCTCAGAGTCCACTTTCGGGGGGACCAGCCAGCGGTCTATGCTGGAACAGGAAGTAATAGTTAATCATACACCAGTTGGTTTGGCTCTATCGCCAGGGACCTTACCATAAGCTCTTCTAGCAATAAAAAAAAACACTCACACGACTGTAATCCCCAGGCTCGGTAGATATCTCCTCAGATCTCTAGTTACTTAGATCTTTGAGGATATGCAAGCCCATTGCAAGCTCATCGCCTCTTATAAGAATACTAACCTTTGATACACACTTTCGAATTTTTAGTTCTAGGGTATGCCGGTTTCCTCACGATGTTTTCCTTCACCGTTTAAGAGCACTGGCATTGCGCACATATATTTTTCGAATGAAAAAACTCATTGGTCCACTATCAGGTTTGAACCCACGACCTTCTGATCGTGAGGAAGGGGTACTACCATTACAGCCCCAGTGCTTTACTAGGCTATTTTTAAATGCGAAAAAGGTTAAAATAGGTGATGAAAGTTTGTATGGAAATTACGTCGTGGTACCGTGAACCTTACCTGGTGGTGATATTTTCCATCAGCCCCCCATGACTCTCCAGCATATGTCTGAAGGCCTCGTATGTGATGGCGCCGCGCTTCTGCGTGTCCGCATCTTCAAACATGGCTGCCGTCAGCTCCAGGAGTTGGGAGTCGCTGAACTGCATCCCGTTCTCCTCCATGCAGACTCGCATCACGTGCTGGAGCTCCCGGTGCTGGATGAGACCATCGTCTGAAGAGTAGACAGGATAACATTGACATTTTTCTCGGTAGTTAGTATTCCATACGTGACAGGTTGCAAGCTCATTGCTGCTTATAAGAATACTAACACACACACTTAAGACTCACACCTTCGAAATTTTTGTTCTAGGGTATGCCGGTTCCCTCTCGATATTTTCCTTCACCGTTTAAGAGCACTGGCATTTCGTACATATTTTTTTCGAATGGAAAAACTCATTGGTGCACGACCAGGTTTTAACCCACGACCTTCGTGAGGCAGTTGCTACCACATAATGGCGTAGCCGGAAGGATGCTAGTTAAAAAATTGGCGAAGTCAATAATCAATAATTCCTTATTTAGTAAAATCACAGGGATCATTTTGAATCGTCTTACATACTAGGCGAGTCTTGGTTCCAATTCCAGTCCCTTTCCCCAGTCCGAGAAGAACTGACAAGAAACTCGCTGGCCCTAGCGTTTTTTTGTATTTTATGATCCTTGTTAATGTTGTTAGGGACACCTAGCAGAGTTGGAGCTGATTCGTCCCAACCTTTTTGTCATCTAAGTACTCTGATATTTTATAGTAAGCTTTTTGAGACAGTTTCTGTTTAATTACAGTTCCCAAACGATAAATCAAGCTCAATATAAAATATCCCACTCACTATCCATGTCGTAAACTTTGAAGAGGAACCGTATTTTGTCTTCAGGGGAGTGCCCCGCGAACTGATGCACCGCCGCTATGAACTCCTGGAGGGAGATAGCGCCATTGTTGTCCTCATCGAATATTTGGAACACTCGCTCCGTGAAGAAGGGCTAGAAATTAAACTAATGTTAAAGTATTTATCTCCCTGTCCTTGTCTCACTAGAGCCGGCACTACAGGGGAGACAAAGACATTTGAACAAACGTCGTTCCGTACCCAAAGGATAAAACGGGATCATATTACTATCACCAGGCTGTATCCCATGAGCCGTGATAGTTAGTTGAAATTGTCACAGATGATGTATTTCTGATGGCGCTATAACAACAAATACTAAAACCAGGATAAAATAAATATTTAAAGGGACTCCCACAATATCATGTTCCTGTCCGTTTCCCACGTTATGTGGGACATTTAAACAGTAAACATTTAAAGGGACTCCCACACAACAGATGCAATTTTTTTGCAGTTTTTATAGATGGTACGAAACGCTTTGTGCGCGAGTCGACTTGCACCAGAAATAGAAGAAAACCAAAAAAAAAAAAAAAAAATATGATCACGACTGTAATCCCCGGGCTCGGTAGATAACTCCTCAGATTTTTAGTTACTTAGATCTTTGAGGATATCTAAAGGGGGTAGTCAGAGGCAAGTCCAAACATGACATTTGGTACATGCCCACATTTTGCAAGTAGTTAGTATTCCGTACGTGACAGGTTGCAAGCCCATCGCCGCTTATAAGAATACTAGGTTCAATCTCCAAAACAAAAAAATTACGTGTCCGAGTGAAGAAGTCTACCTTAAAATAATATTTTTGAATAGGAGTTTTTTTTGTTGGATAGCTTGGCCTGTAAGCTACCTTGGGCACTCAGAATTATTTCTCTAACATTGTTGTAAGTATATTAAAAAAAATCGGAAACCTCGAAAACTTGATTGCTCTGGGCTGTCCTGACTACAGATTGACTTAAAAAAATCATCGTAACTTTTTTGTGTTGAAACATTATGACATTTTCTTTATTTATCTAACATAAAGAAAACTTATTATATATGAAATTCAATTAGATTACAATAATCTATATCTATATAAGAGCTTGACCTGACTGATTGATCATCGCCGAGCCGAAACCGCTGAAGCTAGAAAGCTGAAATTTGGAAGGTGGTTTCCTTTTATAACAAAACCACCCACTAAGGCGGGATTTTTGGAAATTCCACCTCTAAGGGGGTGAAAAAGGGTGAAAACGTTAGTATGAAACTTTTTAACGCGTGGAGCGATTTTCATGAAACTTTGTTTGTGCACTGTAAATGCAAAATAAATGGACACGTGTTTCAGGATTTTTCAATATCACCTTCAAAAAGGTGTCAAATTTGGGGTCAATGTTTGTATGGGAACTTTTTAATGGGTGGTGCGATTGGTGTGAAACTTTGTTTGTGTACTGTAAATGCAAAATGAATAGACACGTATTTCTGGATATTTCAAAATAACCCTCTAAAAAGGGTAAAACTCAAAGTTATGTTTGGAATTTTTTTATTAGTGTGATTTGTTTAAAACTCAGTAAGTATAGATAATTTAAGCGAACGAAGTCGCGAGCGGGACAGCTAGTATAAAGTCATAAAATATTACAAAGTGCACATGCTGCCAGATTCTCTAGGCTGAAAATGTTATATTTAATCATAAACTACTTATATTTTTAGATCCTACTGTTATAACTTGTTTAATTTTTTTACTAATTGATGCTACAAAAATTACCAACCAAGTGGTTGTACCACCTACATTTTACTTTTTATATAATCCTATTAGAATTAAGATAATATCTGAATAATTTAATAAACAATATAACTGTTTTATCTTTTTTCTTATATAAATCCTTCTTTTATTGACTGCTCTGGCATTAATATTGATTGCTATGGTCTCGAAATTTTCACACCTAAATATTTCGAAAACTGGTTGAGAAAATTAGGGGCGAATATGAAAATACGCTTATTTAGACACCTCTTTTTCGATATAAAAATACAGAACAGCTGTAATATTAGTATTCAAAAAGCACCAGAGAGGTCAACCGAATACGCTGATTTTGAAGATTGTCCCACTAACCTATGACACATACCTTCGAATTTTTGGTTCTAGGGTATGCCGGTTTCCTCACGATGTTTTCCTTCACCGTAAGAAAACCATTGTGAGAAAATTAGCATGTGCTAAAAATGAAGGTCAAAAAATTCAGATCAATGTAATACTTACGTTCTTCGACTCCATGATTTTCCGGAACTGTTCTTTGGTGATCTCCTTCTGGTCTCCCACGGTCTTCATGAAGAGCTGTTCCAGGCGGTCCACGCTGCTCTTGTCGAACCCAACCCTGGGTCTGAATTATAAAAATAATACACAAAAAATGCTTTCCGACTTTAATCCTACTAATATTGTGAACGCGAAAGTTTATAAGAATGTATGGATGTATGTTTGAAAAATGTACGATTCCTGTGGGATAGATTTGTTTTCGTTTTTCAAAGTATCACGCGGGCGAAGCCACAAGTTACAAATATAAATATTGGTGGACAGTTCATACAACGCCATCTAGCCCCAAACTAAGCAAAGCTTGTATTATAAAATAGATTTTTACAGCCATGGCGGCTGTAAAAATCTATTTAATCTATCGGATTTTTATTTTTATTTTTTATAGTCTATAACTCTTGTAATTTATACGACTCCAATGACACCTCATTTGTCAAAACCTGTCCAGTCGTTGGACTCCAGCGACCGCCAAAGGAATTCGCATACAGACAAACATACATACATACATACAAACCCTCCTTCACATCGCAGAGGGGTAAAAGATGGTTACCTGCTGCTAGAGACAGCTGATATGAACTCCATGACTTCGTCTGCCGTGGTGAACCCGTCACCGTCTGCATCCAGCACCCTGAACAACCTGTTGGTCACCTGCAAACACCATTTCAACACCATGTTTATACAACTCTCAATTCCATGTCCTGTTGGTCACCTGCAAACACCATTTCAACACCATGTTTATACAACTCTCATTTCCATGTCCTGTTGGTCACCTGCAAACACCATTTCAACACCATGTTTATACAACTCTCATTTCCATGTCCTGTTGGTCACCTGCAAACACCATTTCAACACCATGTTTATACAACTCTCATTTCAACAACATAAACATACAACTCCATAAGTCCTGTCTGACTAACTCTTCCATTTTGTTTTTAACCCCTAATGCAAAAACGACGGGTTGTTAAAAGTTTGACGTGTCTGTGTGTCTGCTGTGGCATCGTAGCTCCCGAACGCATGAACCGATTTTGGTTTTGGTATTTTGTTTGAAAGGTAAACTAGTCGGGAGTTTTCTTAGCTATGTTTGGAAATCGATCCAAGATGGCCGCCGCCACTAAATGGCGGATGATATATTTTTTCACAACTCCCTCAATATACTCAGTCTGAGTATTTTTCATTAGGGCATTAAGTTTCCACGATCACTTCTTTAGTCGATTTTTTAAAATACCATTTTGTTTTTATAAAAAACTAGCTTCTGCACGCGGCGTCGCCCGCGAAGTACCTACATAAAATATAGCCTATGTTCATCCTGAAAGTTCATTCTACACATTGGTGAAAGAATTTTTCAAATCGGTTCAGTAGTTTCGGAGCCTATTCAATTCAAACAAACAAACAAACAAACAAACAATCAAATCTTTCCTCTTTATAATATTATTAATATTAATTAATTAATTAATATAGATATGGATTTTTAACCTTAAAATATCTATGTACTTTTAATTGGTGGTCACGGGTAGACTACCCGTGACAACGACAGCGTGCAAACCTGTCGAAACGTCGGGAAGATATAAGGTAATTTAAACGCGATAAATACCCGTCTAATACTTAAAATATCTACTGAAGAAATGGTTATGGAGACTTGGTGCCCTAATAAAAAATACTCAGACTGACTTCCCAAATGTGGCCAGCACTTTGTCATAGGGCCCAACCATATATGAAACCTGAATAACCTCCTTTAGTTTTACTTAGATTAAAACTTATTATAACAAATTCAGATACCGTTTCCACTCACAACTTTGTTTTGGAGTATGTGTTGGAAGGCGTCGATGGTGATGACGTCATTGCCGCAGAGTACATACGCTACACTCTCCACTTGCTCCACGAAGTCGATCTGCTTGTCATCCCTGCAACCATCAAACCAACAAGGTTAGGTCAAACCATCAAACCAGTTAACAGGTTAACCATCAAACCAGCGAGGCTAATAGCCACTAAACCTCTGCACTAATATTATAAAGAGGAAAGATTTATTTGTTTTAATTGAATAGGCTCCATTTGTCTCCCGTTGCTAAGAGGGGGACATGTTATTAGGGGGAGGATATTTTCGATATTATTGACCTTATTTCAGTTCTTTAACATTACCGATGGAGGTAAATGTATGAAAGGCATTCGAAAAAAGTTTTCGTAAACTATCAAAAACTCAAACTAGGGGTACTGATATGACGGATGATAGGGGAGAGTGGAGGAAGAGAACATGTTGTGCCGACCACTAGTGGAATAAGGGCAGGAAGATGATGATGAAGTGGACTTACGTGAGTCTCTGTTTCAGGAACTCGAACCAGTCTCCCTGCACCAGGCAGCCTTCGCCCTCGATGTCGAACAGCCGGTATATCCTCTCCAGCAGATCCTGGAACACATACTCCATCATCATTCAGCTCCACATCTTAGGATTCAACAAAATCACAAACGTGTTCACGACTGTAATGCTCAGACTCGGTAGATCTAGTGACTTAGATCTTTGAGGATATATCTAAGAACCAGAGGCAAGTCCAAACATGATATTTGGCACATGCCCACATTTCGCGCAATACCTAGTTAGTATTCCGTACATGATAGGTTGCAAGCCCATCGCCGGAAACGCACACGTCCACATTTTGCAAAATAGTTAGTATTCCGTACATGACAGGGTGCAAGCCCATCGCTAAAAATTCAGACCACTTGAAAACGCCCGACAAATTGATCTATAGATATATTTTATTGACGCATTCAATAAATACGATCGATCAGCACATAATTATGATTACCTACATTATTATAATAATAGTCTGTAATACTTACTAAACCCTTTTGAATTTTCGTTTGTTTAAACCTATAAGAACCCAGTGTTGTTGAAATAAAGAGATTTTAATATAATTCTCGATGACTCTTCGGACAATATTGAGGACTACCCTTACTTCTTCTGTAGTTACGGCATTTGTTAGACTACCCTCACTCTATTTTTTAAAAACACTTTGTGACAGTCACATAATTTAGCAAATGTCAATCTGACGGAAGTTAATATCGAAAATAGTTAACGAATCATCCAGAAGTTTCTTTAATGTCCAATAACCAGCCTCTCCCATAATTTTTTCTGCTTTCTAGGGCCGTACATATACAATAAACTGAATAACCTACTCTCAATCAACCCCCTTCCCAAGTATAAATGCAAAAACATAGTAAGTGAATGGCTTAAAACTCTGAATTACGATGAAACTGAAAATATTTTGACCCCCCCAAAATAAAAATAAAAATAATAAGTTCCCTACTCACCTATATGTACGAGAAGTAAGCACATAAATACATACACATACACTCACACAACCACATACCCACATGCATCACACACTCACATTATCATACATACACAAACACTAGGTAAATATCTTCAATAATACGCATATCACTATCACTAAAATATAAGTTAGCCAGCGGAGTGGGGCACTGGTGACCTGTATCACAGGTTTTTTCTTAAACCTATTTCAGGCACCAGTCTCTCGCAAAACAGGTTTATCTGAGTATTTAGTATTTAAGTTCAACCCTATGTAACTGTAACCTTTTGTGAGAGAAAATAAATAAATTTATTATTATTATTATTATTAATGTACCTAAATAAAAAAATCATCACAGATTTTTTAGAATAATTTACTTAAATAGTTCGCTTACAAGGCTATGTACAAGTATTAACTGAAAAATTCTTATAACATAATATGCCTTTTATAAAGCATGGTGGTGTAGTGGTAGCACCCCTCTGCCTCACGATCTGCAGGTAGTAGGTTCGTGCCGTGCACCATTGAGTTTGTCCATTCGAAAAATGTATGTGCACAATACCAGTGCTCTTAAACGGTGAATAAAAACATCGTAATACCACCGGCATACCCTAGAACAAAAAAATCTAAGGTCTGTGTCATAGGTTAGTATTTTTATAAGCGGCGATAAGCTTGCAACCTGTCACGTACGGAATACTAACTACTGTGCAAAATGTGGGTATATGCCAAATATCGTGTTCGGACGTGCCTCTGACTCTTTAGATATCCTCAAAGAAGTAAGTACCTAACTAGATATCTGAGGAGATGTCTACCGAGCCTGGGGATTACAGTCGTGATTATAAGCATGCCTTCAATTTCATGATTGCTATGATCCTTGTTCTATTTGCTTATCAATAATGTCTAGTCCACAGTCAGATTTATCAGGCACCATTCAATAAGTAATCTTTTCGCAGTCATGTACAAATCTAACCCATTTATAACTCGTAAGTACTAGCATAGTATGTGCTATAGGTTGACCACTTAACTCAGACCACTGGACGATTCTCCTCTATAATTTTATCACTCTTCTTACTGTTCGTCGTTGTTCGCAACAAAAAATTTTGGTTATCTCGTAAAATATTAGTTAGGTAATTTTAAATATACTCTTCGTGAATTAACTTATTATCAACGAATCTTTTATTGCTTCATCTTCATGCTATCAGCTTGAAAGAGGAGCTCTAAAATCAAGGTTATTATTTTTTCTTTACGACAAAAAAATAATTTAGAAAAACCATTCCACTCCCGTTGTTACAAGAGCACGGGTTGTTACAAAGGGGGACAGATAGAACTTTTCAATTAATAAAAGGGGGAACAGATGCGAATAATTCGTAATATGCGTGGAGATATTTTCATTTTTGATAGAAGAATCTATTTGCTAGCAATCTGTTTACAGATATTTTACATCATGTGTATAAATAATGCAATAATTTAAAAACACGAGTAATTGTTTGAAAAAAGCCTCTTACAGCTGCCATGTTGGTTTTTTGACATTTTTTATAACTTGCATCAATAGCTAGAACGTCCTTGCTTTTATGTCACTCTTGTGATCCAGACGAATCCAAAGAACCCTTATTTTTCAAAATCCGTCCAGCCCTTTGGGCTACAGCGCAGCGACAACTAAAAGAACTCGCATACATATTATACATTATGTACATCTTACATGTACACCATGTTATCTAAACACACCCTTCTTTGTTGTCACTCTAGTAATCCAAACGAATCCAAAAACCTTTATTTGTCAAAATCAGTCAAGCTTTTTCGGCTACAGCAACAGAAAAAAAGAACTGGCATACATAATAAACCTACATACACATACACCATGCAATCTAAACACATTATCCTTCTTCGCTGTCACTCTAGTAATCCAAACGAATCCAAAAACCTTTATTTGTCAAAATTAGTCAAGCTTTTTCGGCTACAGCAACAGAAAAAAAGAACTGGCATACATAATAAGCCTACATACACATACACCATGCAATCTAAACACATTATCCTTCTTCGCTGTCACTCTAGTAATCCAAACGAATCCAAAAACCTTTATTTGTCAAAATCAGTCAAGCTTTTTCGGCTACAGCAACAGAAAAAAAGAACTGGCATACATAATAAACCTACATACACATACACCATGCAATCTAAACACATTATCCTTCTTCGCTGTCACTCTAGTAATCCAAACGAATCCAAAAACCCTTAACTATTTGTCAAAATCAGTCAAGCTTTTTTTGCTACAGCAACAGAAAAAGGAACTGACATACATAATATACAATACTTACACATACACCATGCAATCTAAACACATTATCCTTTTTCTTCTCACTTCGGTAAAAATCAATTTGCTCGCGCCTTTTAGATCTTTCAGTGGTCTCAATTCAGTGGTCAAGTTATAGTACTCACAGTAGTACAAGTAGGCAAAATCAACAAGCAATAAATCGTAGTGCCCACGTTAGGGCGTGTCCACACTCAAGGTGGGTCGAGTGAACACTTTTACACTTCAGGGTATCAGTTTGTTACCGAGAAAACCTAGAGGCTAGATTAATATATAATTTTGCTTCTATTGTATTGGAACAACATAATAAAGCTTTCGATTTTTAAGTACTAGCAGACACGACAGGCGTTGTCTTGTCCATATTTTTAAGTACTAGCAGACACGACAGGCGTTGTCTTGTCCATATTTTTAAGTACTAGCAGACACGACAGGCGTTGTCTTGTCCATATTTTTAAGTACTAGCAGACACGACAGGCGTTGTCTTGTCCATATTTTTAAGTACGAGCAGACACGACAGGCGTTGTCTTGTCCATATTTTAAGTACTAGCAGACACGACAGGCGTTGTCTTGTCCATATTTTAAGTACTAGCAGACACGACAGGCGTTGTCTTGTCCATATTTTAAGTACTAGCAGACACGACAGGCGTTGTCTTGTCCATATTTTTAAGTACTAGCAGACACGACAGGCGTTGTCTTGTCCATATTTTTAAGTACTAGCAGACACGACAGGCGTTGTCTTGTCCATATTTTTAAGTAGGTACTAGTAGACACGACAGGCGTTGTCTTGTCCATATTTTTAAGTACTAGCAGACACGACAGGCGTTGTCTTGTCCATATTTTTAAGTACTAGCAGACACGACAGGCGTTGTCTTGTCCATATTTTTAAGTACGAGCAGACACGACAGGCGTTGTCTTGTCCATATTTTTAAGTACTAGCAGACACGACAGGCGTTGTCTTGTCAATATTTTTAAGTACGAGCAGACACGACAGGCGTTGTCTTGTCCATATTTTAAGTACTAGCAGACACGACAGGCGTTGTCTTGTCCATATTTTAAGTACTAGCAGACACGACAGGCGTTGTCTTGTCCATATTTTTAAGTACTAGCAGACACGACAGGCGTTGTCTTGTCCATATTTTAAGTACTAGCAGACACGACAGGCGTTGTCTTGTCCATATTTTAAGTACTAGCAGACACGACAGGCGTTGTCTTGTCCATATTTTTAAGTACTAGCAGACACGACAGGCGTTGTCTTGTCCATATTTTAAGTACTAGCAGACACGACAGGCGTTGTCTTGTCCATATTTTAAGTACTAGCAGACACGACAGGCGTTGTCTTGTCCATATTTTTAAGTACTAGCAGACACGACAGGCGTTGTCTTGTCCATATTTTTAAGTACGAGCAGACACGACAGGCGTTGTCTTGTCCATATTTTTAAGTACTAGCAGACACGACAGGCGTTGTCTTGTCCATATTTTAAGTACTAGCAGACACGACAGGCGTTGTCTTGTCCATATTTTAAGTACTAGCAGACACGACAGGCGTTGTCTTGTCCATATTTTTAAGTACTAGCAGACACGACAGGCGTTGTCTTGTCCATATTTTTAAGTACTAGCAGACACGACAGGCGTTGTCTTGTCCATATTTTTAAGTACGAGCAGACACGACAGGCGTTGTCTTGTCCATATTTTTAGGTACTAGCAGACACGACAGGCGTTGTCTTGTCCATATTTTTAAGTACGAGCAGACACGACAGGCGTTGTCTTGTCCATATTTTAAGTACTAGCAGACACGACAGGCGTTGTCTTGTCCATATTTTCCGACCTTTGAAGCTACCTATTTATTCTGTTCTTTTTCCTAAAAACTTTTCCAAGACGATAGCGAACGAAACAAAGCCTAAACATTGCTAAAGTCGTGATATAATCTTAAGTTTATAAAAAAAATTCATGGGAAAAAGTATTTTAACTTTTTTCTATTTTATTTTCGACGGGAAACTTTTTAAATTTTATTTATTTATAGGTGAACGTTTGTATGTTTTTTGGGATGCCTTAACGATTCCTGACCCGAGATGGTGTACCTGACAATTCCACATAGGTGGACTGGGGATACTCGCAATGTACCTTTGTCCACCTCAAAGGTAAACTATTGGCACTGCTATAATATTAATACGCATCGTCCATCCAAGAGAAATATTGCATATTGAAAATGTCATAACGAGTGCCCATAGTCCACCCAGGTGAACCTCACAGGTGGACCACGAGTCAGAAACCGCCGTAACTACTGTCATTCGTGGTTTTTTTAAATATTTTTTTTCATTAGGTGACTGTACAATTTGTACCTCATAGTAAACTGTGCTGAGTGTACCTGTCTGATGGCCGTACGGAGATTTCAGTAATTAATCTGTCGTTCGATTAGTTATGCTACGATTACATGCGGCTCAATTACGTGTGGCCTTCGAAGAAATTGCTATTAGCATAATCGCTATTACCCATAGAGTTACGTAATAACGGGCTTGGGACACACGGTCGTCAGAGTACTTATAACAATTAAGAGTTTAATTTTATTTTTTTAATCCTACTTAATAAAAAACACATTAGGTACTTAATATTATATAATAAACGTGAAAGATTTTATGTATGGATGTTTGTTACTCTTTCACGCTGAAACGGCTGAACGGATCTGGATGAAATTTGGCCAAAAGATAGATTATATTCTGGAATAGCACATATGCTACTTTTTGTTATTTTTCAAGATACCATGCGGCAAAGCCGTGGGCGGAAGCTATACAATATTATATAGTCATTTTCCTGCACTTTTCTCACATTTTGTGGGATCGACACAATTATACGTATTTCTTATTTAGATAAAAATAGTTTGAGACGTGTGACACGATAATAAGTAAAAAAAACTTCTTTTTATACTAACTTTTACGTTATTAATTATGGTTAACAATAAAATCATAAAAAATACAGTTTAAAGTGTCTTTCATTGATCGATTAGAACCGTAGAGAGAACTGAAATCGTTCCAAAACTACCGGCCATCCAGCCAACACGCGCCAACATGTCACCGAGACTGTTGGCCATTTGTTCGTCAAATTGAACTGAAACTGCTGGCCATTCAGCCAACACGCGCCAACATGCCACCGAGACTGTTGGCCATTTGTTCGTGAATCCGCCCAGGTACGCCTGAGACGCAGAAGGTTGCGGGTTCGACTCCCCCCGTGGGACAAATGTTTGCATTATTTGCAGATATTTGTCTCAGGTCTGGGTGTTTTCTATGTATAATAATAGGTATGTAGGTATGTATTAACAAAAAAAAAAGTATATCTATGTCGTTGATCAGTCATGTGGTTCCCATAATACAAGCTCTGCTTAGTTTGGGGCTACATGATGCTGTTTGATAGTGTCCAGCATTATTTATTTATTTATTTATCTCCGCACCCGTGTGTCCCGCTAAGCCTTGCACACATCACAAACACTCGCGCCACAGCCTACTACCCAGTTACTACGCCGCAGGGCGTGAGAATAAAATTACCACATAAATAATAATTATTATAAATAATAACATGTTAAAGGGACGGATGTGACGTCATCGACACCTACATCCGGTGACGTGTTAAAAGTTGTAAACCTCAGAATAAACCGCATAAAGTTAAGAAGAACTAAAAATCCCGTGCCTACGAAATTAATCCTATCTATATCTATCTATCTACATCTATACTAATATTATAAAGAGGAAAACTTTGATTGTTTGTTTGAAATGAATAGGCTCCGAAACTACTGAACCGATTTGAAAAATTCTTTCACCAATGTGTAGAATGAACTTTCAGGATGAACATAGGCTATATTTTATGTAGGTACTTCGCGGGCGACGCCGCGTGCAGAAGCTAGTATATAATAAAATCGTTTATCTTTGCGTTTGTGCACGCTAATCTCCGCAACGACTGAACCAAAACGAATGCAGGTTTCACTAATGTATTGAGATAAGCTTGGATTAAAACTTAGGCAAAATTTTATGTTCAGACGTGCCTTAGACTACCCTCTTTAGATATCCTCAAAGATCTAACTCATTAGAGGTCTGAGGAGATATCTACCAAAGGATTACAGTCGTGGTCCTGCATTATATTTTGTATATTATTGATACACTTGACATTGGCAAAATGAATTTGTGAGTCTGATACCATAAATAAGAAGAAGAAGACTTTTGTATAATCGCACAATTATGTCGCCCCGTGAATAGCCTGCTTTACAGCCAGTTGTAACCACTGCCATGTACAAGTAGGTATTTACATTAAGCACACTTTACAGGCGAGAGGAGCGTCATTCCATTCCTTATGTAATGTAAATAATGTAAGTATGCACGTAGCGGGCTCCGTGTGATATCATTATTATACGGACCGGGTATCTGCCTTTACATGATCAGGGCAATCGCCGCATTTAACGTACCTTTATTTTAAGAGCGCTGGCGGTGTAGTGGTATACATATATGAAAAGAGTGCATGCGGCGCAGATGCGAATGTTGAGATGGATGTGTGGAGTGATGGATGGATAAAATAAAGAATGAGTATATCAGAGGAAGTCTGAAAGTGGCACCGGTAACAGAAAAAATGAAGAGTAATAGGTTAGCGTGGTATGGGCATGTTATGAGAAGAGATGAATGTCATGTGACGAGGAGAGTGTTAGGTATGAATGTGAATGGATACAAGGGTAGAGGTAGGACGAAGAAAAGATGGATGGACTGTGTGAAAGATGACATGGGTAAGAAAGGAGTGAGTACTGAGATGACGAATGACAGAGGGAAATGGAAGAAGATCACCTTTTTGCTGACCCCACATAACGTGAGATAAGGGCAGGAAGATGATGATGATGGTGGTGTAGTGGTAGCACCCCTGCCTCACGATCCGAAGGTCTTGGGTTCAAGCCTGGTCCGGCACAGATGAGTTTTTCCTTTCGAAAAGAATATGTTTGCGATGCACTGGCATTGCGAGAGCACTGGCTCTTAAACGGTGAAGGAAAACATCGTGAGGAAACCGACATACCCTAGAACCAAAAATTCGAAGGCGTGCGTCATAGAAATAAAATCAAAAATACAAGAATACAAAACATTCCTCTTTATAATATTAGTATAGTAGGTATAGTATAAGTATAAGTTTAAAATATAAGTATAGACGTTAGATTTATGTGGCTAGTACACTTTTGTCAGGTCGATCAGATATCACTACGAGAGCTACAACTCACAACTCTCATACGTGCGGGGTGCCGACACACGGCCGACTCAAATATGAAGAACAGAATATTGACTGGCCTTTCAGCTCAGTTGGTAGCTGCTTCTGCGCTGTAGGTTGTGTTTATCCCCAGGATAAACATTTGTGTGATGAACACAGATGTTTGTTCTGATTTTGGGTGTTTTATGTATTCTATGTATGTATTTATTTATAAAAAAATATATATAAGTAATGAATCTATCGACCATCTGGTTCCTATAATAAAAGATTTGCTTAATTTGAGGCTAGGTGGCGCTGTGTGATATGTGTGAATTTAGTCCACAACACCGTCATGTAATATACCTACGTTTTAGTCAAAGCTTTTAAGTCTAAAATACTTCCGCCTGCGGATTTTCCTGTGAGGTACCTATATACAATATAGCCTATGTTCATCCTTTAAATTGGTGAAAGAATTTTTGAATTCGGATTTGCAGTTTCGGAGATTACCTCCTACATACAAACAAACTTTACATGTTTAGATAGTTTAGATAATAATTAGCAGACCATGCAATAACTGCATTACATAAAATATAATAAATTTGTATAAGGAGAGTGTGAATGGAACAGTTGGAAGGGGAAGACCTCGGCGTACGTAAATGGATCAAATTGGGGACGTTTTAGAGAAAGGCCAGGTCCAGAGTACCCTAAACCGACGCGCATGTATGAAGAATGTAATGAGAGTGAATGAAGCAAAAGATCGATATGTCAGGATCGTAGCAAGTGGAGATCCGTGGTCTCTGACTACCCCGTCGGGAAACAGGCGTGATTTTATGTATGTATGTATGTATAAAATATAAATAAAATTATTTTCTTCTTATAATCCTTATCTCAATTGAGATAACTCGTCGCGACACAATGTAACTAACTTTACTAGCTCTTCGCAAAGTGAGAGTCGCGCGACTAGTCGCCCGTGTGCTCGCCCCGTTAGCAATACTTAAGCTGTATGTCACGGAGCCTGTGGTAGGTGACACACAGCATTGATCTAGATCACAAGAGGTCGTGAGGGTATCAAGGTGAGGTATTATGGTGTGAAATTATAGCGTAATGCTTTGTTAGTTTATGGCCTTTAATGATAAGTGCGTTAGATACGATAAAGTTACCTAGAAAGGTACTGACAGCTACAATGTATTGATAAATTACAGGTTTACAGCTGATTTTGCTACATTTTGAATTTCATCCCCTCTCCCACGGGAACCGCGCAGAATTACGGGTTAAAAGGATAAAATCCGATTACAAAAATTCTTTCACCAATGTGCAGGATGAACTTTCAGCATAAACGGCTATATTTTATGTAGATACCTCACAGGCAAAGCCGCGGGTGGAAGCTAGTTGTTTATACCTAAATTTTTCCGAGATTAAAAGTAAGCTATATGCTATTCCAGACTATAATTATCTCTGTTCCAAATTTCATCCAGATCCGTTCAGCCGTTCAATGTGATTGAGTAACAAACGTCCATACGATACGTCCGTCCAAACTTTCGCATCTAAACAAATATTATAAAGGTGAAGATTTTGTTTGGTTGAACGCACTAATCTCGAGAACTACAGGTTTGAATTGAAATATTATTTATGTGTTGTATAGTCCATTTATATAGGCTGTATATTAATATCACGCTACGGCCGATAGGAGCGGAGCATCATCATCATCATCTTCCTGCCATTTTCCCACGTTATGTGGGGTCGGCACAACATGTGATCTTCTTCCATTTCCCTCTATCATTCGTCATCTCAGTACTCACTCCTTTCTTACCCATGTCGTCTTTCACACAGTCCATCCATCTTTTCTTTGGCCTACCTCTACCCTTGTATCCATCCACATTCATATCTAACACTCTCTTCGTCACATGACATTCATCTCTTCTCATAACATGTCCATACCACGCTAACCTATTACTCCTCATCTTTTCTGTCACCGGTGCCACTTTCAGACTTCCTCTGATATACTCATTCCTTATTTTATCCATCCTTGTCACTCCACACATCCATCTCAACATTCGCATCTCCGCCGCATGCACTCTTTTCTCATCCGTTCCCTTGGTGGCCCAACATTCAGACCCATACAATACGACAGGTCTTATGATCGTTTTGTAGATTTTCCCCTTAATTTTAAGGGGCATTCTCGGATCACACGTAGTTCCTGTGACCTGTCGCCATTTCATCCATCCCGCATTTATTCTATTTCTTACATCCCGATCAATCTCACCATCATTCTGTACTACTGAACCGAGGTACCGAAAATCGGAACAGGCTGGTACGATAGGAGCGGAGCATCAATAGAAAAATGTTGCAAAAATATTTAAAAAAAATGTTTCGGGAAAGAATATACCTATTACTTAAAACGCGCTGACAAAGTTGCGCGAGAGTCAGCTAGTCCTACTAATATTATAAACGTGAAAGTTTGTAAGAATGTATGTATGGATGGATGGATGGATGTATGTTTGTTACTCTTTCACGCTAAAACGGCTGAACGGATCTGAATGAAATTTGGCACAGATGTAGATTATGGTCTGGAATAACACATAGGCTACTTTTTATCCCGGAAAAATGAATGGTTCCCGTGGGATATGTGTTTTTGTTTTTCAAGGTATAAAGCGGGCGAAGCCGCGAGCGGAAGCTAGTTTATAATATTAGTAGGACAGTAGGATTTAGATTTAGATTAGCCAATGTAATTTTGCATCGTATGACGACGCTTGCGCAACTATCAATCCATCTTGTGATTACCGTTTGAATAATGCAATGACAAATGAGTTTGTAACTACGATAGCTCTCACACGCGTTAGGCCGGGACTCCACCAAAGCGGAGACGAGACGAGCGGAGAGGAGATGTTTTTAAACAACCAATAGATAGAATTGTGTTTTTAACACATCTCCTCTCCGCTCAGCTTCAGTGGAGATCGCTGTGCGGAGATGAGTTATATTTGTATGGCGCGATGGAAGTGGAGATGTGAGCTGTGCGCGGACGACGCGCAGTGGAGACGAGAGAACCGCACACATCTCCGCTTTGGTGGAGTCCCGGCCTTAGGTGACTGTCGCGAGTGATCTTAACAAATAGCTGCCAGTTTACGACACCTTTGTTCCACTGGTTGTTTTATGGTCACTGAAATATTATTTTTATCCAGCTTAAAGAATGTTAGAGCAAGGTATCTAATACAATTGTAATCAGTGAACGGAAAATAAATGGAAGCTTTCTTTGAGCTTAAGGTCGACATTAATCACTTTTTGGCAAATCCACGAAGGAGTTTCGGTGTGAAATTTAGTGTCAAGTTTCGCGGATATTTCCCTCGAAGTGATGCTTCCATGTTTTATTTGCGTTCACTGATTGTAATACTTAAAAGGGTTATATTATGTTGATAAATTGAAAATTGTTTCACTAGTTCTTTCGGACCATTGTGGTGAAAGGATTACCAGCTACAACTTCGCAGTTCGCAGTCGGGTAAAAATACAAGTAAAACGATGGAACTGCTAAAGTTGTAAACTGAAAACATTCAGATGACAGTTAACAGTAAAACTGAAAATGTTAGTTAACAGTGAATCTGTTAGATGACAGTTAACAGTAAAACTGAAAATGTTAGTTAACAGTGAATCTGTTAGATGACAGTTAACAGTAAAACTTTAAATGTTAGTTAACAGTGAATCTGTTAGATGACAGTTAACAGTAAAACTGAAAATGTTAGTTAACAGTGAATCTGTTAGATGACAGTTAACAGTAAAACTGAAAATGTTAGTTAACAGTGAATCTGTTAGATGACAGTTAACAGTAAAACTGAAAATGTTAGTTAACAGTGAATCTGTTAGATGACAGTTAACAGTGAAACTCGCTTAGCCCATGGTACTTAACTGGTAATTTATAACAGACAGTTAACGTCCGAGTTAACTCTTATTCATTACATCGCTGTAATTGGTAGATAACTAGATATCTAGAAACAACTTCAGTTATACATTCAGACAACTTAATTTAGGCCCGGAGTTCACCAACTAACCAACATCTTATCTAGTGTGGTGATAGGATTTAAGGCTTTAGAGTCTCCTGTCACATGTAATTTTTCTACGATCTAGGGTTTTCAAAGATTAAATCCTTTGGTGCATTGGATTCGAACCTACGAACGTAGAAACGGAAGACGGAGATGCTACAGCTAAACCACCAGTGTTTTTTAGCACGGTAGTTAGTATTCCGTACGTGACAGGCTGCAAGCCCATCGCCGCTTATAAGAATACTGACCTATGACACACTTCGAATTTTTGGTTCTAGAGCATGTCGGTTTCCTCACGATGTTTTCCTTCACCGTTTAAGAGCACTGGCATTGCGCACAAAAATTTTCGAATGGAAAATCTCATTGGTGCTCGAACAGGTTTGAACCCACGACCTTCGGATACAAAAAAAAAACAATCTTACAAGAACCGTATAATTTTCCGTAGTAAAAAGTAGCCTATGTGCTATTAGACTATAATCTACATAATATCTGTACCAATTTCATCCAGATCCGTTCAGCCGTTTCAGCGTGAAAGAGTAACAAACATACATCCATAATTATTCTTACAAACTTTCGCGTTTATAATATTAGTAGGATAAGAGTTTTTTCCAGCAAACCTATAGATGCTATACAGACTAAAGAGAGGTGTTATTCGAACCGAGTACCTCAGACTCCCTCCCACTAAGCCAACAGTGCTGAGTAGGTACATAGCCCTGCAATTGCGATCTATCACCGGTGCGTGAGTGGTTTGTAATTATCAATAACGGCTCAGCCATTAATCTTTATGCTTAGGGCGAACCTTGTGGATATAATAGCATGTACCAGGTACTTGGAACACATGTGGCTCGTAACATAATTTTATTATGTATTATTATGAAGTATATACAGAGCGCTGGTGGTGTAGTGGTAGCACCTGCCTCACGATCCGAAGGTCGTGGGTTCAAACCTGGTCGTGCACTAATTAATTTTTCCAGTCGAAAAAATGATGTACGCAATGCCAGTGCTCTTAAACGGTGAAGGAAAATATCGTGAGGAAACCGACATACCCTAGAACTAAAAATTCTAAGGTGTGTGTAGGTTAGTATTCTTATAAGCGGCGATGGGCTTGCAACCTGTCACGTACGGAATAACTACTGTGCTAAATGTGGGCATGTGCGAATGTCATGTTTGGACGTGCCTCTGACTCTTTAGATATCCTCAAAGATGTCAGTAACTAGAGATCTGAGGAGATGTCTACCGAGCCTGGGGATTACAGTCGTGATCATAATTTTTTTTCTAATCTACCTTTTGTAATAATGATTTTAATATGTAATGGTTTTTTAGCTTTTATTTCAATTAAAAGTAAATTAATGTGTGTCTATGTCTAAAATATTATTCCACCCATCTATTAAAACAAATTTGATTATTATAAAAATACTGTCATTCGATTGGTCGATATCTCAATAGCTGGATGTGAATCAACCAATACAAATAGAGAATGCAAGGCTAGGAATCATAGATAATCTATCATTACTTTTTATGAAATTATAACTGAGCGAAGGCTTAAAGGCGTGTATCCATCGAAGCGGACACAACATGATCAAGACACTGTAATCTCTAGGCTTGGTAGACATCTCCTCAGATCTATAAAATTAATTAAACATTGTTATGCTACGATATCGATTGAATTATCTATCTATCTATGTATTGACGATCTCAGTGGCGCAGCGGGCAAGAGTCCGGCTGCGACGCAAGAGGTTGCGGGTTCGATTCCCGCCGCAGAACAAATTTGTGTACGGTCTGCAGAAATTTGTTCCGTTGGTCTGGGTGTGTATGTATAATAAAAAATATCTATCTATGTACCTATATCATGTATTAAATATATCAGTTATCTAGTACCCATAACACAAGCTTTGAGTAGCTTACTTTGGGGCTAGATGATGCTGTGTGGACTGTCCAGCATTATTTATTTATTTATTATTGATTTATGTAATACCTACCTTTATGCGAGCAATTCTTGTATATTATGTATAATCTGAATCTCGGAAACGGTTAAACGATTTTCATGAAATTAAGTAGTTTCGGGAGCGATAAATCGATCTAGTTAGGTTTCGTTTTCCAAAAAACATGTTTTACCAAAAAAAAACTGAGCAAAGCTTGATCATCCGGGTACTTTGATTTTATGACTATCAGACGGTTGTTTTACACATTACAGTTCTAAGGCAAAGCACTATAAACTGAGATGAGCATCTTTAGCGACGAGGCGCGATGAGGCTGGGTTAGTGGACACAAGCCTTTAAATCATCGATTACTTCCAAACTTTTAGTTTTTCACAAACAAATTAACAAATAAGGTAAAAACAATTGCTTAATCGATTAAAAAGTAATTTATTGTAATTCCATTTTGTAAAATCTAAAGAAGTAGGTACTAGGTATAGTGTCACAACAGATGCAGCAAGATCGTAATCGAAACTTTTTATCGATCAACTTTCGATTACTGGCATTGAATCGTTTACATTATGTACGATTAATTGTTTTTAACATATTATTCATGATATTGCTGAATCGTAAATTAATTTGTTTTGATACACTCATTTAAGGACATTAAAATATTATGATTAACAAGCTACTAAAACTGAAGTGAAATTGTACCTCTTTGTATATTATGTAACAGACTCGGTAGATAGGTATTAAGATAAGCTCAGATCTCTAGTTAATTACATTTTTGAGGATATTTAGAGTAGTCAGAGGCACGTCCAAACATGATATTTGGCACATGCCGACATTTTACACAGTAATTAGTATTCCGGACGTGATAAGTTGCTAGCCCATCGCCGCTGTTCTCATTAAATCGATTAAGAACTCGCAAGTAGGTAAATCTACCATACATCTACCTAGTATAACATGTTTCGCAATGCTTACAAAATATTTAGTATCAAAAGTAACGGGTAAATATCGTTAGGTACCTACTTATCTCAATCTTCTACAAGTCTATCTGGCTGTATCAGTTCACGCCCTAAAACCATTTAATATAATCGATATGCTCCCGGCACTATTAAACTCTGACCAGTAATCGATCATTGCATCGTGCAGTAATTATAACACTCGGTGTGCTGATAATCGATTATCTTTTCGACTATCGATATGACGGATTGATGTGTTGTGACAGCGGCACGACACTATGACTGTTCCTTTTTCAAATTTTAAAAGGAGTTGTTTGGACCAAGTATAGTCAATTTTATTTTGTTTTTTTTTTAAGAATGTGTAGACAAATGAAGCAGCCAGTATTATACGTTGCATTAAAAAGTTTAGCTCTCGAAGGTGAACTAGCTCTCACTTTAAAACATAACATAACTCAAAGTTGTACAAAACGTTAATAAATATGTCAATTATACTATTACAACGGAAGCCAATTTCCTTCTTATATCGGTTTAATTCAAAATGACAGACAAATCTTCATGGAGATACCAACTTAACTATCGTAACTGTATCGTAAAAGGAATCTTATCTCACTCTTTATACGGTTTATTTTTATAAAAACTTTATAAAGATTAGCTTCGTTAATCCTGCTTACGGTCGGTGTACTGACAGATAAAATTAATTCTAAGGATTAAAGTAGGATTTCCAACAGATGGTAAAGAATTATTGATAAGCTTAAACGGATATTGGTGGTTTTCATTGATCTGTTATTCGTTTACCAACTAATAATTGATTCCTATGCATTTTATTCCTTAAATAGTGCACTATAGAACCTGTTTTTCAATAATATTAGTTTGCTTACACGGAATAGGTACTACGAAATCTGAAAGGTCTACAAAATTGGGTATATTACTCGTAACAATGATTTTGGAATGTATGTTTTTACAAAGAAGATCAAAATTGTATGAAAATGGGCTACTAACAATTATCCGCCATTTTTTTTGCTTTTTAGTTACTGATGCGTTATTTAGTTCTAAAATGTAAAAAGAATAAATTTATAGACATCTTTCTTTGAAGTATTTGAGTGAACACGCCTTTTTTTTTTCTTATTAGTTATAATGCATTATTTAGTTCTAAAATGTACTAAGAATAATTTTATAGACATCCTTATTCGAAGTATTCGAGTGAACACGCTTCGCTCGCGACACGCACACCTCTAGACTTTTTAGCGGCGCGCGCGCATGCTTCGCGTCTGGCAGGAAGCCGTAATTAGTGCCTTTAAAGTCGCGCGACAAAAAGTCGCTATTCTGTATTTATGGACGCGTAATTGGCAACCATTTTCTTTGTAGCTTTTTTTTAAGTTCTTATATGCTGTTCGAGCGACCGCCCGGAGTGACGGTGTTGCCATTAGTACGGTATAGGCTACGCAACAGTAGGGGGTAGAATATTATAATGTTTACGTCTGTTTTGACAACTTACGCTGGCAGGTACATGTATTTTTTTATCAAATCAATGTTGATGCAACATCCAAGTAGTTCAACCTCCTTTGTTTTGATTATTACATACTTTTTATTACGATTCTGGCAATACAATAAGATAATTTGAAAATTTTGTTCTTTAAAATCGATTTGTTGAGTGAATAGCCGTGTGATCGGAACTCTTTTCAATGCAAATAATCAGTCTCTAGCGTCCTGTGGTATGTTAATACTACCTGTATAAGGAGACGAATCAAGTGCATTTTACTAGGTTTTGCCCAGTCCATAAGGTATAAACGATTTCATATCTTGATTAGACTATTAGGGTTGGTGTTTGCATGCTTGGACAAGTCGTTTTGTACTGAGAATTGAGTTTTTATTCGAAATTGCAATTGTTTTTATAGATGTGTAGTATGTGTTTAGTATTGCCCCATCTACGGCGTTGAAGAACTATGAGTTACAGCTCAACGCATCAATCACAGCTGTCAATGTCATAATGACAGAAAACCAATGCACACCCTCAGCGTCTACTCAGCAAAAAAAAGAAGAATCGTATCTCATAACGTAATAAAAACAATGAAATGGATATACCTACCTCCTTAGTTAATTAAAGTAAATGTTAAAATACAAAAAATAAAGGTCAGGTATTACGCACATACATTTTTCGGATAGAAAATCTCGACACTACCTTCAGATCATGAGCCAGGGGTGCTACCACTACACGACCAAGCAATAGGTATTTTGGTACAACATAGCAATCAAATACCAAACTAAAAGGTGTTGATTCGATTCCAGAACGCTACAAAATGCAGGTTTTCAATAATAATGCAGGTACCATCCGATGTCTTCAACTTCAGAGTGTATAATTAATTACTATATCTAGAGCAAAGCCCATATATCGACACAACAGACAGACAGGACAGTGCGTTCATGTGACATTAATTAAGCGAAACCGTGGAACTAGTGTGAACTTTGAGTTACAGGACACTGAGCCGTGTTCGTGGTTTATAGGTTAAATTACACATAAATAAAGGGCTTAAAGGATTTTCATTCGTAAAGTCAAATTCAAAACTGTTATTATACTTAACTATAGAAAACGTTGGTGGTGTAGTGGTAGCCCCTGCCTCACTATTAATCATCTCTTACACAGTCCATCCATCTTTTCTTCGTCTTACCCCTGTATCCATCCACATTCATATCTAACACTCTCCTCGTCACGTGACATTCCTCCTTGTTCATAACATGCCCATACCACGCTAACTTATTACTCCTCGTCTTTTCAGTCACCGTCTTTATAAAATAACACTCACACCACACGACTGTAAGCAGGCTCGGTAGATATCTCCTCAGATCTGTAGTTACTTACATCCTCCAGGATATCTAAAGAGTGTAGTCAGAGGCACGTCCAAACATGATATTTGGCACATGCCCATATTTTGCACAGTGGTTAGTATCGTCTCATAACATCCAACTAAAATAGCCAAGTGTAGAGAAATGCCGCAAAAGGCAGCCGTCTGCATTAGGCACTCGGTAGTAATGTATGATCGGATTCTATTCCAAACGAACCATTCTAAAGGAGACTCGCTGAAAATGCTGCCTTATGGTCTAGGAATGTCACCGACACTCGAATATTTACTAGGGTGACCAAAAATACACTAATTTCAGAAGCATTTAGCAAACCATCTGGTTTGGGGATATAGAAAGGATAGATGAAAGGAGTTTGACGAAGAGAGTGAGAATGGGACAGTTGGAAGGGAAAGACCTACGTATCTTGATAAAATTGGGGACGTTTTTAGAGAAAGGCCAGGTCCAGAGTACCCTAAACCGACGCGCATGTATGAAGAATGTAATGAGAGTGAATGAAGCAAGAGGTATGTCAGGATCGTAGCAAGTGGAGATCCGTGGTCTCTGACTACCCTGTCGGGAAACAGGCGTGATTTTATGTATAGATGGTAATGGTACATTTAACAATTTTTAAGTGCTTGTTGTTAATTCTGTGTAAGTACCTAACTAAATACAATATTGACATAAACGATTTTTTTCAACTTCACCGCGTATTTGTCCCATAAACCTTTCAATATTGAGACATCTCCTTTACTTTATTAGAAACAATTTTTAATCATAACAGCGTATAAAATTTAAACCGTATAAAATTTAAACCGTATAAAATTTAAACCGTATAAAATTGGTACTTATCAAATAGTTATAACCTATTATAAAATGTGATGTGATGATACAAAAAAGCGCTAGGACCGAGACGAGTTCCTCGCCTGTCCTTCTCGTACTTGGGTTAATTTGGGGCACATAGATTCACCTAGTGTGTAAGACGTTTCAAAGTGATCCTTGTGATTACCTATATTGAATAAAATATTTTTCAATTTCAATTTCAGTTTCGATGTATTTTTCATCCGCCATTTTGTTATCCCATCAAACAAAAGTGTATGGTCACAAGCCTCACACCATCTATCATTGAAAGACACCACATCATTAGTGGCGGCAAACCAGCACCGTTTCATACATAAATTCATACAAATATTCCATCTCCCTCTACGCCTACCCGCTAGAGAGAGACAAACCATTATTTTAGATTGAGTGATACGGCAGTGGTTTATTATGACCGTTCGATCAGCAAAAAGGGCAAAGATAAGTGGTTTTAGATCTTGTTATGATAGCTGCTCCTAGCCTGCACGGTACCTAAATAGTTTTAATTGCGTTAAAAAAGAGGTTTAATTACTTACATAAACAAAACTTTTTGTTTTGTTTGTTTTTTTGCAATGAAAGGAGAATGTGCTAGTCGCTATAAAACTTTTTTGTGCCACAGAATAAAGTTATTACAAGTAGATACATTAGCCTCAATATTTTAGTAATATCGATGCCTCAATAGACATCATTTATTTTACGGTTAATCATGTTTATTAAGTTTTTCAATAAAAATTAACAAGAACAGTACCTACACATTTTTATAATCTATACTTACCTGGGTATCATGAAGGTTCATTATGTCATCAATAAATTTTCTCGCTAGATGACAATCTAGTATCAATTCTAATACAATTTCACTGATATTGCGAATATCACTAAATGTAGGTAAGTATTTAGTTATTTTTGCACTATCAGTGAAAATTAATATTTAAAAATTAAATTAATTAAAGCTATGCCCAAGTTTAATAATTTAGACACTATCGCTGAATTTGTCATGATTAACATTTGAATGAAAGACGTTTCGCCTTAAGAACGAAGTATCTGACCTTTAGTAACTAGAATTAATCCTATTCAGATCCCAACGACCTTACACTAGATACTGACAATTGACACAGATCTATAAAAAATTGACATGTGACATTGACGGCGAGTGCCCATTGGCTACTGGGCTCTAGAAAATAGCCAATGAAAGACTGGCCTAGTTTCTACATACCTATTTATTAACTAATGATATATACATTGCTAGTTAAGATTGATTTTACCTACAATTTAATAACAAATTCAACGGTACGACACGTTTCTTTACAATTTAATAGATATTTTTGGACTCAGCGGTTGATTCTTCCAAAATTAACACAAAACTAAACTTCTAATTTTATAAAAATGAAACACCTTGATTATGTCGCAAACAGAACCAATTTGGTTCAAACTTAGTATAGTTACTATGGCTTGGTTTGTTGCCTTGTTCGCCGGTAATTGACATTACATCCCGAAAAAAATTCATAGGAGAAGTCAAAATTTATTTTAAAAACGAAACAAGAACGAAATCTATAGTATCAACTCCAAGTACCAAAAAATATTTATTTTAAAGCACTTTTTTCATCTTAAGAACATAATAATAAGCTTAGGATGAGGTATCTACCTATGCTAGACTTAAGTTGCATAATTTTTGATTAAAATTCTGACCTATCTGTATCTTCGATATACTTAATATAAAGTGGGTAGGTACGACAAAATCAGATGATCATGATTACATAGATTCACGAAACTAAGTATCCGATCGTGAGCTTACCTTCCGAAGAGGTCACACAGCGCATGCGCGAAACCTGACACAAATTAACCGCTTCAAGTAATTACTACATACGTACTTAATTTAATTATGTATTGCCCAGTTTTTTATACCTCATTTTAAAGTAACTTTTTAGCCTGTATACGTTTGAAAAAAAAACAGTTTACATCACTTACCACATCCTGAAAGGTGCGATGCAAAGACTCCTTGGTATACCGCTGGTCTCCTTGCTTCAAGATGGCGGAGCACTGTTTCAGTAGTGCCAACCGTAGCTTCTCCTTGGCGCTTTCCTCCTCCATAAACGACATTCTATGCCTGTTCTTCGCCAAAGGAATAGACAAAAGCGCGTTCGAAATTCCAACGGTAGCTGTGTTTCCATTTTCAAACAGCCCTCCATTTGTTTTTTTCGTCCCGCCATTTTCGCTGTCACTTTGACAGCTGTCAGCTGGTCCGTCACCGTCAACGGTGATCGTTATGTTTTCGTTTTGGATGACGTTTAAGCTTTTATCACTTTGATCGAAGTTAGAGTTTTCTGGTATTGAGTTGAGGTCAGTTTTTGCAGCCATGTTTAAAAGATAATTCACTTTTTTTTGTTCATTTTATCACTTTTTATGGGGCTTATGGTGAGTTTTCTGAAATATATGCACTTAAGCATAACAGCACATCTTTTTATCGTGTTGCCAGTTCTTTCTAACTAGTAATGCCAGGCCTACAACCTTAAATAGATACAACAGTGTTAGGTAGGTATTAAAAGAGTCAAGTAGCATTTTTATACCTGTACCTACATAAGACACACCTACATGTCTAGAGTTGACATGTGTAAAAACTCAATTATAAAAAGTCTAGCTGACCGCCTAATGTTTACCGAAACATAATATAGGAAATGGGTGAGTATCACCCATTAACTTTTTTTTATGAATTTATTAGTATTTACTTTAGTATTAAGTTTTTATAACTGCAATATTATTAATATAATGTTGTACTCTATTGTATTGTTTTGTATTATATTGTATAAGTGTATTGTGTACCTATGGACCTCGTCTGCAATAAAGATCTATTATTATTATTATTATAAGAAACCTAAGTATTCCGAGAAAGTTCAAAAAGTTTTTTTTTCTGAGGTGAGTCTAGATTCTAGATTATAATCTTATAGTACCTACCTACCTCTTTACTTTCAATAAATTAAAAAAACTATCTAATGTTACATAATAAATTCAGCAAATGTTTAACCACATCAATTTGCGGCAATTCAATAATTTCGCGACTCCATAAAACATTAGCAAACGGCTATAAAACAAAATTACGACATTTCGTACGAAATAGTTTTATTCAAAACACCACCTTGTAATAGTGATTGATTTCTATTTGATAAAGGTAATCAACGTATGATGTGGGAGTAAACTAGAATTATAATTATCTATTAACAAATTATGGGTTTTATCATGGGTTCTGTCTCTGATTATCTGTGTTTTTTGTCAGTTTATAAAAAATAACCCGAAAAACACATAAATAGCCTACAAAATATTAATATTTATTTATTTTTCGGTCAGTGACCTGAATTCTGTTTTTTGTCTGTTTGTTGCAATTAGAATATAATATTATTATTAGTATAAAACGGGTATTTATCGCGTTTTAATTACCTATTTTTTCCGACGTTTCGACAGGTTTACACACTGTCGTGGTCACGGGATAACTAGAGTGCCTACAGGATCAGATCGCGTTAGTTTAAATATACATAAATGTATATCAATATATTATGTTTTTAATAGTTAGATATTTTATGTAAGGTTAAGCTAGTTAAGTTTTAAGTTGTTAATAAATGCTACATAGTGGAAATGTGTTTTACTAATTTTTTTTTATAAAATCTGATTTATATTTGATGCGATTAATTTTCCGTACAAAAGACTTAAACGCGCACCTCTTCTCAAGCGAAGGCTAATTTATTAGAAATTCAGCTAAGTTTTTCATAAAAATTCAATTTTTCCCTGTTCTGACGCCTGGGGGAACAGTTGGGAATAATTCTTAAAATGTCCCATATTTATAATGTATTTTTTTTTATAAAAACTAGCCAAAACTAGACCATACGATGAGGTATTACATACACCGATGGTTTATTTTTAATTTATCACTTTATTTATAGGTACCTGTACATACAATTGTTTTAAACTGTTCTGATTTCCACATACATACGGAACCCTAATTTCAAATATTTCAAAAGAGGTAATGGTACGTAATAAATAAGATCTACTCGTATATTACATTTAGTGAAAGTATTTTGATTCCGCTCCCAATAAAATTGAATAGATGTTTGAAAACATGTTTTCGTAATTAATGTTTCTGCGGACTTTCCAAAATGATTTTATTATATGCAGGTACATATTTCTTACATAATTTGACACTCCTATAAATATGAGCACTTATTTAAACCATGGTACAAAAACGTAACGCGACTACCAAAGACCGGTGTCACGTATTACAAAAAAATCATTATTTGGATTGTCTATTATAGGTAGTAGGTATTACCTATTTAGGGACCATAAATAGAAGAACATAGATAAGAAAGTATGTACCTAGAAAACTAATACTCGTATTTATTTCAAAAATTAAAAAAATCAGAAAGTAATTGAAAATAGCCTTGGTAGCCGACATAGTAGCTTATTTTAGCCGTAAGTCATTTGTCAAAATCCGTCTAGCCGTTTGGGCTATGGCGACATAATATCAATACTTATACACCCCAAACACAATACATTATACCCTCTCTTTTGCAGTCGGATAAATAAAAAAACAATGTAATTCAAAATACATGCGTCTATAAATTTAAATTACTTACCTAGGTACTATTTTATTTTCACAAAATTTGTTTTGGAACTAAACCACTAACCAATACGTACCTACTGACAGTAATTCTTAATTTAAAACCGTATCAAAAATGAATCATCTTTCTTGTTCAAACTCATTCATGCATGACCACAGCAAATACCATTACTTAGTTAATTTTGATTAATACAGACAGACATAACCAGAAAAATAATTTAAATTATGATTTATTTAATAATAACTAACCCATCTTTTGATTTATGTAAAGTTATTCTGCTCATCGTTCGTTTTATTCTAGTTATGGTAATCGTGATGGAGAGGCCGGTTCCACCGCTCAAGTATTGGTTAAGTTAACCATTGCATAGTTTCGAATATGCATTTATTCCAAAGGTAAAAAAAGTGGTTTTAATGTTTCATTTGTTTCTTGTTGCAATGGAGACCTAATAATACAAATGTCTCATTTTACATAATTATTTTTACTTTGTAAATACTGTACTGAGATGACGGATGACAGAAGGAAATGGAAGAAGAAAACGTGTTGTGCCGACCACACTGACGTGGGAAAAGAGCAGGAAGAAGAAGAAGATTTTACTTTGTAAAACGTATTTTTTCAAAGACTTGTTTGTAAATATTTTACACACATAATATGTAGGTAATGTACATACAATGATCACGACTGTAATCCCCAGGCTCGGTAGATATCTTCAGATCTCTAGTTAAAATTTTATTTGGTGTAAAAATTTTACTGTTTACAATAAACAATTACGAATGATCCAAATGTCTCATTTTAGTATCAATTTGTAGATAATTTTATACGCTGGGCATTAACTCATTCAGTCTTTGATACTGTAGCGTAACCAGCGGTTAAAGTTGGTACAACTGGTCTAAATGGTATTTTAAACTTGATTTTGATTAGGAAAACAAAGAATTGTAATAATCATGAATAACTGGAATCTATATCTATATAAGAGCTTAACCTGACTGACTGACTGACTGACTGACTGACTGACTGACTGACTGACTGACTGACTGATTTATCATCGCCCAGCCGAAACCGCTGAAGCTAGAAAGCTGAAATTTGGAAGGTGGTTTCCTTTTATAACAAAACCACCCACTAAGGCGGGATTTTTGGAAATTCCACCTCTAAGGGGGTGAAAAAGGGTGAAAACGTTAGTATGAAACTTTTTAACGCGTGGAGTGATTTTCACGAAACTTTGTGTGTGCACTGTAAATGCAAAATGAATAGACACGTGTTTCAGGATTTTTCAATATAACCATCAAAAAGGGGTCAAATGTGGGGTCAATTTTTGTATGGGAACTTCTTAACGGGTAGTGCGATTGCCTTGAAACTTTGTTTGTGTACTGTAAATGCAAAATAAATGGATACGTGTTTCAGGATTTTTCAATATAACCTTCAAAAAGGGGTCAAATGTGGGGTCAATGTTTGTATGGGAACTTTTTAACGGGTGGTGCGATTGCCTTGAAACTTTGTTTTTGTACTTTAAATGCAAAATAAATGGACACGTGTTTCAGGATTTTTCAAAATAACCTTCAAAAAAGGGTCAAATGTAGGGTCAATTTTTGTATAGGAACTTTTTAACGGGTGGTGCGATTGGCCTGAAACTTTGTTTATGTACTGTAAATGCAAAATAAATGAAAACCTGTTTCAGGATATTTCAATATAACCTTGAAAAAGGGGTCAAATGTGGGGTCAATGTTTGTATGGGATCTTTTTAACCTGGTGCGATTTGTCTGAAACTTTGTTTCGTGTTTCAGGATTTTTCAATAAAACCTTTTAAAAAAGGGGTCAAATGGGGGGTCAATGTTTGTATGGGAACTTTTCAACGGGTGGTGCGATTGGTCTGAAACTTAATTTGTGTTTTAGGATTTTTCAATATATCTCTAAAAAAGGGGATCTAATAGGGGGTCAATGTTTGTTAACGGGTGGTGCGATTGGCCTAAAACTTAGTTTTCTGTTTCAGAATTTTTAAATATAGGTAACTCTAAAAAAGGGGTCAATGTTTGTATGGGATTTTTTTAACGGGTGGTGCGATTGGTCTGAAACTTTGTGTACTGTAAATACAAAATGAATGGACACGTGTTTCAGGATTTTTCAATATAACCTTCAAAAAGGGGTCAAATGTGGGGTCAATGTTTCTATGGGTACTTTTTAAAGGGTGGTGCGATTGATCTTAATTTTGGTTTGGATACTTTAAATGCAAAATAAATGGAAACGTATTCCTGGATATTTCAAAATAACCCTCTAAAAAGGGTAAAATTTGGTGTCAAAGTTATTATGGGATTTTTTTATTAGTGTGATTTGTTTGAAACTCAGTTTAGTTAGATACCTACTTTAAGTGAACGAAGTCGCGGGCGGGACAGCTAGTAGGGTATAAATAAACTCGTTTATAAATATTATTATTCCCGTGCTGAAGTCGCAGACAATGTCGCGGACGTGTTTTTAATTATAAATTCCCACCTACCTACATATAGATAGATTGATACATATAGGAAGATTGATTGATATATTATAGTTACTATCGGTTATAGTCGCCATTTTTCTTCTTAAACGGCGAAGGAAAACATCGTGAGAAAACCGGCATACCCTAGAACAAAAAATTCAAAAGTGTGTCATAGGTTAGTATTCATATAAACGGCAATGAGCTTGCAACCTGTCACGTACGGAATACTAACTACTGTGTAAAATGTGGGCATGTGCCAAATATAATGTTTGGACGTGCCTCTGACTCTTTAGATATCCTCAAAGATATAAGTAACTAGAGATCTGAGGAGATATCTACCGAGACTGGGGATTACAGTCGTGTGAGTGTTTTTAATATTTTTCTGTAACATCTGTCACATAAGTATTAGTTACTTAAGTACATTATACTATAATTTTAACAGAAATGATACTAGTCAGTCCATATTTCAATAGCTTTATATAATAGGTAGATAGGTAGTTATGGAATTATTTTATTTTTAAGAGTGTTTTTGAAGTGTTTTTAACATTTTTTTTCTATATTTTTCTATTTAGCCCCATATTCGCACAGCGAGTAGGTTTATATATATGTATATAAATATTAAAAAAAACTATGGTTTAGGAATATTATTTCTGTCCTCACATAGTTTCTTTATCATAAATATTGTATGTAATAAAGTACATACCCTATAATTATATTTACCTACTAGCAATAATATTATGAATTATTCATCAAAACAAAATTGTAATTTTCACTTTTATTTTCCCCAATTCACTCTCACTTTGTCACACGATATTGTACCTTATCTCACTGGCTTAGAGTCCACGCACCGGACGTGACACGGGTGATCGGATTGTATGCGCACGCGCTACTAACAAGCTTTGAAAGCTTTGAGACTCACACATTACGTATCGCGGGATCTGCGCGACAGTTATCACAAACTAGCTTCTAATCTAGCGGCGATGGGCTTGCAACCTGTCACGTACGGAATACTAACTACTGTGCAAAATGTGAGCATGTACCAAATGTCATGTTTGGACCTGCCTCTGACTACCCTCTTTAGATATCCTCAAAGATCTAAGCAACTAAAAAGATTTGAGGAAGATATCTACCGAGCCCGGGGATTACAGTTGTGATCATATTTTTTTTTCTAATCGTGCCTCGGGTGCAAACCAGTGGGGTGAAAGGAAATCTAGCTAAAGTAGCATAAGTAGGTACAATTGAAATTACCTCTAACTAGCGAGTAACAACTCGCGACTTTGTCCGCAAAAATCCATCAACCCTACTAATATTATAAACGTGTAAAGTTATATGTATGGATGTTTGTTACTCTGTCACGCTAAAACGGCTGAATAGATTTAGATGAAACTTGGAAATCGCGTAGTTTATGACTATTTGTTTATGGCTTTCAAGGAATCACGCGTGCGAAGCGGAAGCTAGTCAATACTAATATTATAAAAAGTAAAAATTTGATTATTTGTTTGTTTGTTTGCATTGAATAGGCTCCGAAACTATTGAAATAATTTGAAAAAATATTTCTCTTTTAACTAATATTTTACGAGTTAACCAAAATTGTTTACGAAAATGAGAACAATGATGGAACCGTTGAGGAGAATCGTCACGTTCATCACACAAATGTATGTCATGAGCGGGGATCGAACCCACAACCTACAGCGCAGAAGGCAAGACTACTACCAACTTGTGCTGTGAGACCAATTACAATCGATTAAGCTACAAAGATTTGTGAAATTGTGAATCTTCGTTCAATGCAAATACGACCTTGTTGACAGGTACTTGTTTAGCCAACTTACGTCAAATATTACCCAACAAGGAGGTTAAGTGTTTTACAATACACTCCAACCGTTGACTAGCTGTCGCCGGCGGCGGCACTCGCTCCAATCAACGCATGCAATTATGTACTTATTTATCTACTCGTTAGTCAAGGCATTAATCTTTTATTAGAGAAGATTAATAATAATATATCTAAACAGCACTTCAGTTAAGCACGGAAACACAGGACACACAACGCGACGTCACTTATTCGTACGTTACGACGTAATGTCACGTTGCGATGTCACATATTCGTACGTTACGACGTAATGTCACGTTGCGATGTCACATATTCGTACGTTACGACGTAATGTCACGTTGCGATGTCGCATCGTGCAGTGTTACTATATCATTTACGACGTGCATCGTGAAGAAATTATGCTTTTTGCGATGCACGTCGTAGATTTTCATCGAATCGTGATACGACGTCGTATGACGGGTATGTGCTTTGGCCTAACGTAAGTGCCAGAGGTCTTGCATAAAAGCTCGAAATGTCTTGTGACCTTTATGTATGAAGCGATCGTGGCGTAGCCCATGGTAGACCTACAGATCAAGGAAGTCAAGCATCGTTCAACACGGTCACTGTACTTGGATGGGTGACTTACCATCAAGTGGCCCCGGTACCGGTATGTTTATTTGTCAGCGCAAATTGTCTAGTATTTATAGCAAAAATAAAAAATATCCCAATTGAACATTATTGAGAATAGACATTTTACTACTAAGTTACTAGGTATAGCCTATGCCACTCTTGTGATCCAGAAAAATCCAACGCCACCTTATTTGTCAAAATCCGTCCAGCCGTATGGATTACAGCGAAAGCCAAAGGAACTTGCATACATACATACATACATAACACTTCAAACACATTACCCTCCTTCTTCGCTTCGCAGTCGGGTAAAAGTATCGTAATTTAGGATAATACCTATCCTTTATAATTGCTTCTGAAGGCATCGGGTTAATATTATACTTACATAATGAAGGTCCTATACAAACTAACACAGACACAAATAATTTGTGTTACTGGATGATATCCATGATATACCTACTCGTGTACCAATAAGTATGTACAAATATACAAATATTATATACGTATCATGTACAATACATGATACTCGCTACGTTGCGTAGATGATACGTAGCCGCTCCGCTACGTCGCGTAGATGATACGTAGCCACTAGCTACGTCACGTAGATGATACGTAGCCACTCGTTGTGTCGCGTAGATGACACGTAGCCACTCGCTACGTCGCGTAGATGACACGTAGCCACTCGCTACGTCGCGTACATGATACGTAGCCACTAGCTATGTCGCGTAGATGACACGTATTCACTCGCTATGTCGCGTAGATAACACGTAGCCACTCGCTACGTCGCGTAGATGTTACGTAGCCACTCGCTACGTCGCGTAGATGTTACGTAGCCACACGCTACGTCCGTCGTCGAAATGGTCACTTACTACGTCACGGAGTGATACGTAGCCACTCGCTATGTCACGTACCTACAAGCGAGTGTTACATGATTGGTTCAATACTGGTAGATGACGGAAATAACAAATTAATTACGCATGTGTGTAATTCAAAGGTTTTTTGACGAGGGAGTAGTTAGGCCGCTTGAAAGCCACCGTTGTAGCTAGATAATGGTATGGCTAGATAATGGTAAAAATATTATGATGGGATCAGTACCCAGTCGCTTCCAGTATACCTTAGCTCCGTTCCGTGGCTGCACTTACAATAACGGCGAATAAAATCCATATAAAAAGTGATTGTATCGAAAGGATTCTTATAAATGAACCAATCGCCTTATTTGTACGCATTTATATGTACGGAATTCCCTTATTTGTCTCATTAGGGCATTATTTTTTAACAAAAGGCTCGTAGTGAATTGTTTTTTGTTTGCGGTCTGCTTGACTTAAATTCATAAAGTAGGTACTTAAATCGTTTGTAACAAATCCCAAAATGAACTTTTTCCAAAATGACTGATTTTCTAAATGCCTTTGTTCATGAATTGATGTACAGTCAGTCGAAAATAATATTTTGAATGGGCCTTACCACGAAGTCTTCCAGAACGATTCCGTTTTAGAAACGTCACACTTGAAGCTTGAAGTAAGACTACTTCAAAACAATTCGCATAGGTCATGGTATGAAATAACAATGTAATACTAATTCGGTAATGTATTATTAATTCGTCGTGAGGCCCCAGGTTCTGCGTTAAATAATAATTATGTTTCAAGAAAGGTTGGTGTAAAAATCCCCTTTAAAGGGATTTTGACACTTCATTTTGATCAAGGGCAGAGAGATAATGATGATAGTTTTTAAGTAAAACTCTAAGAATCAATGTCTATTATCATCATCTATTAATTAAATTCGTGATAGGTCCGCGTCAGTTGAGTCGTGAGAGACTGATTGTGATAGATTTCGGTACACTCAGCATCAGAATTTAGAAGCTACTCTTATTTTATTTATACCTATATATTTATTTACTTAATTTTATTTGCCCGACACAAACTTGTGACAAAAACTGGGTTTAACCCAAAGGTGCAATTTCTTTATCAACTTGCAAGTATTATTAATAAAAGGGGACATTATAAGAAGATGTAGAAGACTAAACTAATATATTTTTAAACAATGATTATTTTGAGCCAGTTCATTAAGTTGCTAAAGCATTATAATGTACGACCTAAACCCTTCATCTATTAATATCTATGTACCTAGTTAATGCACTTCCTAGGTTCAATAACTTACAAAATACCTTCCGAGCTGACAGTACTTGTGATCTCCCGTGATCGCGTGTTCACGACTTGACATATCGCGGCATATCACACGCTTGGCGTTAGTAGATATAGGTAGGTACTTATCTAACTAAGTAGGTACTCACCTAACATTTAGGCCTACGCTACGTTAGTTTTTTAATTGTGTGGCAATCACTTTTTAAACGACTTCAAAAAGTGAATTTCTAATTATTAAATTTTACAAAATTATAAATTTCTAGTAATTTCTAGTTCTAAGTACCCAACTACCTGCCTAAACCTGTTCTTAATTGGTTTTTGTTTTATATAGGTAGGTACCTACTTAGTTTTATTATTTTCTTATTTAGCCCCATTTTCGCACAGTAGATTAAAAATAAACTGCCTTAATTTAAATTGTGAGTTAACTTCAGTTAAATTCATTATAAAAACGTTATGCCTATACCTACCTAAGTATTAAGTAGGTAGGTACCTATCTACTTACCTATAATAAGATGCTCAGTAGGTAAGCTTTCAAGCTTCAAGTTCAAATAAATGCATAGGTACATCAGGTAGGTACCTACACACAAAAGTCGCAATCTAAAGGGCAGAGCTGCAATAGACTGCCTAATTACCTGTGTGTAGGTAGCCCACTGACCGTCGCCTGTCGCCATTGTATGCTAATGCACTAGTTAATCCGATAACAATGCGGTTTACAAGAGCTGTTGCCATTTCTACATGTAAATAGTGGGTACCTAGTACCTACACTAATAATTGGACATCTAATCGCGCTGTGAACAAGCTTGCGAGGGTAGATCAACAGAGAAAATGTTGCAGCTAAAATAGGCGTAGGTAATATTCAAATGTCCATCATAATTGCCGTTTCGTACCTAATATTTTATTTTCCTTAGTGTGTTCTAAGTAAGTAGAGTCTGCGCAAAAAGAGAAGCGTCGTAGGAATTGAGGTCGCCTGTGTGCCCTTTTACTAATTTTGTTGCGTTGACAACACTGCTCTGTTATTGCCAGTACGCCTAAAAGTGTTTGATACTTGGTAGACACAAACTAATGTTCATCAGTACTCGCTTGTTACCAAGCACGTAGTAGGTACCTACCTTCGCTGCTGATAAAATTGGCTACCGTAGCACAGCACATAGCCAAAAATAATGGATATGCATGATTAGTATTAGGTTTAAGTGCTGGCTTAAATCAAAATTATACCTAGAATAGTGGCTAGCTAGTATAACGTGCCCCAGTGAAGCATGGCCTTTCTAATCTTTAGCATCTGCTGATGTGGCACACGTGCACACCCGGAATTTACGATGCTATTTAATATTATAAACGCGAAAGCGCAAGCGTGGATGTGTTTGTTACTCTTTCATGCTCAAACGGCTCGATTAATTTTGATGAAATTGGTATGTAGGAAGCTGATACTTTGGATTAAAACATAGGCTACTTTTTATCCCGGGAAACCGCGGGTAACATCGCGGGGCGCAATTAGTATGGCATAAAACATGGAGTCATTATACAATTTATATTTATTTACATTTATCACAATATGTTTACAGTAACAATGTGTCCATCATAGAAAGTATTAAGAAAGTATTTTGGAGTCGAAGTTGACACTTGACAGTTGCACGATGAGACAGATGACAGCTGGATTGGGCTGCCATTTAAAAATCTTATTTTTAGTTCACCGTACCGCCACGACGGTTCTCTTTTTGCGCAGACTTATACTTACTAAGTTATCATAGGTATACCTAGTTTAGAGGTAGAATGAATAAGATAATTTTTACCTCGTCTGTCGGCAAGTGATTACTGATTAGGGACGAAATAAACATTATACCGCGACAGCTTCTTATCATTTTAGATTCTGTCAATGTCAACTGTCAACAGCAAAATGTCAACATCAATCATATGTTATTTTAATGCTGCCAGCTTTCTAGATCATTGTTACATTAATTAGTAATTCGCATGAACAAACAAAGACACCTAACGCATTCCAAATACATACAATATTATATTTAAAAAAAAAAAAATACTACTAAAAGTAAGTTCTTTAAAACTAACGTGGATGTATAATGAAAACGTGTGTATGACGTAGGTAGGTATAATGAGAAGAGAGGCCAGCAGTGTTTGTAATTGTTGCGGATGACATCAATTACATTGTAATGATGATGAAAACGAAATAGTACCTACTTTTTATTTTTATGGTTACAAGTGAATTTACTGGTAGGTACAGGCAGGCTACTCTTGATATAAAGCTTAAAGGCCAATACAAGCAATGACATAATGATATTACCAAGAAACGTAAAAATCCAACAAATTAGCTGAGTTGTAGTTGGCAAGTAAATCAATTTGACATTGACAGTTTATTGTTGTTGTTTGTTATGTCTGGCAGGTCGGTCTTTTTTCACGAAATTACGAAATAAGTAAAAATCTATCTAAAACTAAAGGTAAGGCCAAGACGCCAGAAAATACTTATTGAATAAAAATAGCGTGAAATTGGGACCCTCTCTCAGTCAAAGACCATCTAATTTATTACTTACAACCACCCTTATGACGGCGGCGCCAGGGCCGAGATGAATGTTTAAAATAATAGGATGAATTAACAATTAGTGAAGAAAGACAGGTCTATTTCAGGCTTTGGTTTCTTCGCCTTCACCCATGGCATCGACCTCGCAATCTGCTGACAACCAAAATGACGCTGAAAAAGAGTCAAGGCAGAAAATAAGTGATGTCGTAGACGCATACGACGCGGTCATAGAAACTAACGCCATCATAGAACAGAAGTACAGAGCTGAAGAAGAGATCCTACTAAAAAGGTTGCACCAAATTCAAGCCGAGCTAAGAAATCACAAGGACAACTTTAGAGCTAAAATCGAGACTGACAAGCAAGATACTTTCCGCTACTATAGTGTAGGTAAACCTTATTTCAAAGACAAAAACCTTAAAAATCCACCTGATAATGAGGACACGCTCATAATGAAACAGTACCAGATATGCGACTTCTCAAATGTCATGACCGTCTCGGGATGGACCGTTGGAGATAAAACCCGATTACTGACAGTTCTACTCGACCTGTCAAAAGATATCATCAAAACACAAATACAAAACAAGATCGCTGAACTGTACAAAAATAAAATCCAAACGAATGCTGTATCTTCTAAAATAGCCCAGCTCAAACAGGAATTAATAGCTTTAAAACATAAGAAGCTAGAAGATCTAGATCTACCTATCGACCAGGAGTTCGATTGGGAGGAAATAGCTCTAAAGCTGAACAAACGCCATTCGTCCCGTGAGTACAAAGCTATCTGGGATCTATTCTTCCACCCGCGGGTAAATAAAAGCGCATGGGGCCATAAAGAACATCAAGATCTGCAGCGAATCGCAGCAGAAAAAAACATGCAGGACTGGGAATCTATCGCCAAAGCACTAAACACCGGTCGCACCGGATACCAGTGCTTTGTGTACTTCAGAACTAATGTGAACCATGCCGCCAGTGGCCGGAAATGGACCAGAGAAGAGATGAATTATCTACAACGGGTCATAGACCTTTATAAAGAGGAGAATTACATCCCGTGGGGCAAAGTGGCTGCGTCTCTGCAGAACCGCACTAAGATACAGTGCTATAATAAGTACTTGAGAATGATCGGAGGCAGGAAAGGCAGGTTCTTACCTGAAGAGGACGCTGTTATTCTCAACTTTGTGAATGTTTATGGGACAGATTTCAGGTAAAGTATTATCTAACTTCTTTCACATTTTTTTAATACAAATTTTAACCTCCTCAGCACTTATTATAGTTGAATATTATGAACCTACTCTAGTATTTAGGCTAAGGCTGTGTGTAGTGTATACATATAAAAAAAAACTCGGTGTTTATGCAGTAGAACAAAAATACTTGTAAAATAATGGACAGGTCTTTGCAGTTCTATATAATAATAATAATAATAATAATGCTGACAATCCACACAGCATCATCTAGCCCCAAAGTAAGCTACTCAAAGCTTGTGTTATGGGTACTAGATGAATGATAAATTTAATACTTTATATCAGGGGTCGGCAACCTTTTGGCAGGCAAGGGACACAAGGTGGCAATATTATACTAAAGGCGGCCGCATTTGTGATATGAACCCTAGAAGCTGAAAATATGACTCTCAAATGCCCATGTGTGAGACGAGAAGCATATTATTTTTTTCTATAATTAACAATTGAAAAAGTTTGTTCGCATATTTATGCGAGTTCATTAAAAAAAATTTTGAGTTTCAGTTCTAAGTATGGGGAACCCCCAAAATTTATTGTTTTTTTCTATTTTTGTGTGAAAATCTTAATGCGTTTCACAGAAACTTACCATGTTTCAACAGCATAGTTTTTATAGTTTCGGAAATAAATGGCTTTGACATACAGGCAGACAAACAGACATGCGGCCCGCGGGCCGCGTGTTGCCGACCACTGCTTTATATACATAGATATTTTTTTATAACACCCAGACCAACGGAACAAATTTCTGCAGATCGTACACAAATTTGTTCCGCGGCGGGAATCGAACCCGCAACCTCTTGCGTCGCAGGCGGACTCTCGCCCGCTGCGCCACTGAGGTCGTCTATGATTTATATTGTGTCAAATACAACATTTTTACTCACACACACAGGGCTCTTTAGTGCATGGAACAGTTTTTGTCTGGGTGTTATTAGTATTCTATGTAAGTATTTACAAAAAATATATAATTATTCTATCAACCATCCCATTCCCATAGATTTTATTAGAAAGCTTTGCTTAATTTGGGGCTAGTTGTGTGAAATGTCTACCAATATTTATTATTATTATGTAACCAAATCATAGTTAATGATCAAATCATGTTAAGTTACAGTTGGGTACAACTGTAGAGCTTAGCCAATCTTTGACTTAACTACCTGTTGCTTCCAGAAAAATGTCCAGTTTCCTGACCGGCCGCTCACCGATGCAGCTTCGAGTCCGGTACAATCTGCTGCTGAAGATCCGCGTGTCCACCACCTGGACGGTGAGCGACGACCGCAAGCTGCTCCAGATCATGGCCAACCAGGACTCCAGGACCAACTTCTCAACCGCCACCAAACACTTCCCGGGGAAGGATCGCCAGAATATCAGATCCAGGTGAAGAAAGGTCTACTTTAGATAGATTAATTAAGACGACCTCAGTGGCGCAGCGGGCGAGAGTCCACCTGTGACGCAAGAGGTTGCGGGTTCGATTCCCGCCGCGGAACAAATTTGTGTATGATCTGCAGAAATTTGTTCCGTTGGTCTGGGTGTTTTCTATGTATAATAAAAAATATCTATCTATGTATATAATGTATTAAATATATCAGTTATCTAGTACCTACCCATAACACAAGCTTTGAGTAGTTGTTTTGTTATCATAACCTATTAACATTATAAAGTTTGTGCGTAGTTTCGTACGTCTTTACATCTGTAACGCATGAACAATTCAATTCAATTCAATTCATTTATTCCTTTTTACCAATTACATAAGTTACTTAAGATTAAGAAATTAAAAAATTAAAATTATTCAAATCAATATAAAATAGCTATTAAACATTGAAAAATAAATAGTACTGAAAAGGACGGAAATTTCTAGTACTTTCCCGCTAAAACTATTATCTAATGAGGTTATTAATTAAGCTTATTAATATTAATGAGCCCCACAAAATGCCTTATAGAAATATTATTAATATTAATAATCCCAACACCACACCTCAAATAGAAACTCGACACGTGTTTCGCTTCTCCACGAAGCATCCTCAGGACCGTTGACTCGCTCCGCACTAGTGTTGCTCCACCGAGCGCCGAGAGAAAAGTTCGAAAAGAGAAAAGGGCGCTCGGTGGAGCAACACTAGTGCGGAGCGAGTCAACGGTCCTGAGGATGCTTCGTGGAGAAGCGAAACACGTGTCGAGTTTCTATTTGAGGTGTGGTGTTGGGATTATTAATATTAATAATATTTCTATAAGGCATTTTGTGGGGCTCATTAATATTAATAAGCTTAATTAATAACCTCATTAGATAATAGTTTTAGCGGGAAAGTACTAGAAATTTCCGTCCTTTTCAGTATTTGTAATGGATTTCCGCAAAGTCACGCCTGAATCAATCATTTAAATAAATAGTATTCAAACAAGGCAAATAAATTAATTAATTGAAATAATAAATAAGATTTCATAATACTAAATAATACAAATTATTATAATATTAACAAAACAAACAAGCATCCTTTCAGTCATCACTCTCGCAAAACCTCAGGCATACCAACATTAAACTCTTCCATTCGTCTGCGAACATATCACAATATGACAATTACATGAAATAAAAGTTATAAATAAAACACTGTAAAAACATCTAGTAGGAAGCCTTCATACAGAATTCATCAGTCAGAGCTTCGTCAATATCATAGTAGGATTTCGAAAGATTTTAATGAAATTTTGCTTCAATGTTGATTATATTATTTAGCCTCTGTTACAGTAGTTCTACTAAGAAGTTCAACTGGTAGAACAAATGTAACACCTTTGTATCTTATGCGGCATTGGTAGTACAACTGAACATTTATCATGACAATCTTTATTATCCTGGAAAAAAACTCTAAAGGGGTGAAAAGAGGGAGGAGCTAGTTTGTTTAAATCGTTTTGCTATTCCAGATACAACACCCTAATAAAGTGGATGAAGTCGCACCCGCACAGCGACATCTCCACCGCCCCGCGCCGCGCCGCGCGCCGCCTGCCGCACGGGGCGCCCTCCTCCAACCTCGTGCGGGCCATCGACAACCTGCGGAACAGGATGCAAGCGGAACTGGAGAAGAGCCACGACCAGAGACAATCCATCAAGGCCAAGAAACTGTCCAGAGACGCCAGCGACCACGTCATCCACGACTCCATCATGACCACGATCGCCACACTCGAGATCAAGCAACAGCACAGCGAGATGGCCTTCCTCAGCAAAACGCAGAAGGCGAAAGTGGAGAACGAATTTCAAATGCTGAAAGTCAAGGAGATATCGTCCAAACCGGAAGATCAAGCCAACTTGATAAACATAAAACATTTCCTGATACTCCTCAACGCGAAATTGGCTGATAAATCCAAGTTTTACAACAGCACCGCCGGCCAGGGATTCGAGGAAATTGAAAACCAGAAACCGGAGGATGTGTCCAAGTTCAAAATGAAATCCTACTCAAAAAAGCAGTTCACCACAGTCGAGCCGATCATCAAACCTGATCTATTTGACACCATCGCTGGACGGAGGAAGTTCCTAATCCCTCCTAACTTTGCTACAATCACTGGTAGTAAGGTTATCCTAACACTATTGAGCAATACATGCATAAAAGAACGAAGCGATTTGAACATCAAGACACTAGCTCGCAAAAACTATGTGTTCAGAACACTTTTGATGCAATTTCGGGAACGGTTCATAGATTTGTTCACATGGCCGTATATATTGTCTAATGATCCACCGGAGTATTATGAGCTCTCTACAGATGAGACAAGCCAGCATAAGGTAAAGTCATATCCCCATAAGCCACTGCCCGATGTGCCAGCAGTGACAATCCCCCGGATCCCACCCAAACATCTCCAAGTAGAAGATAGTACAAGCATAGATGTACCAATGGAAGTTGATGACCCGACTGTTATTGATATGGAGACCAATTTCCAACGGGCTCATTAAGCCGATCTGTTTAAAGAGAACCCTTTGAATATGACATGTGATATTCTTTTGAAATTCCCAAGCATTTGAGGTTGGGCGTTTATATTAGTACTTAGTACCTAGGTACTATGACCTGTACATGTGTACAGTACATGTGTACAGGTAAGTGATATGGTATAGCCAATAAATAGACTTGTATACTACACTATGTGGACTTAAGTTTAGTAATAATAGACTTTCATAAAATGTTGTAAAGCTATGTAAGATTTATAATAAGTATAAGTTAACATTAAAGTACATTAAGATGTGTTTGGCAGTACTTATTTACGTTGTAACTTGTGTAATATCATGAATATTATCTTAGGCAGACACTATAATATCCTATCATTAAATAAACATTGGCATTACTTTTTGTCATTCATAATTCTAATAGCTGCTAGGTAGGAACCGGAATAAAAAAATATTTCATGGTCGCACATAAAGATACTTATAAATATTGTTACCAGAGATTAGAGACATCTACCGTTTTTAAACTGAAACCCAGACTTTCTCTAGGTTTTTCAGCGTACTTAGTACAAAAAACATTAAATAGATGGAGCTTTTAGCAAAACTAGAGAAAACGTTCTCAAGACGGAAACAACCTAGGTACCTAAATACCCCATAAATTCAAAGTGTGTTTAAACTTATTTAGTCTATAATATGATCATTCTAACAAAAATAAGGTAACCACAGGTTCGAAATCTTCCAAATTAAGTAGTCACAGTCTAGATTGTTCCATCTTATCAGCACGTTTATGTCAGGGTGTCACTGGTCCTGGAGATAAAGTAGGTAGGTACCTACCAACACACACATCCTTATCCTGTCAACCGGTGACTGATCGGATGAAAACTCCAAAGGGCAAATAAATAACAAACATTTAGTCATGCACTTACCTACCTAGGTAGGTACCTATATAATAGACGTAGGATACCTAAGAAAGTAGAATAATTTTATTTTCCAAACTGTTGTAGGCACATAAAGATGATACCTACTTATTTACATAAGTGATCCGGAAAGTTGCAACAGTTAGGTAGGTACCTATCTATACCTACACTACTTAGGTGCCTACCTACCTATACGAGTAGGTATATCTAGATTTATTTCGCAAAAAGAAAATAGGTAGGCAATCTTTTTTTCTTTTTGCGAAATAAATCTAGATTTATTTCGCAAAAAGAAAAAAAAAATAGGTAGGCTATTTTCTTTTTGCGAAATAAATCTAGATTTTGTAAGGTACCTAGGTAGTAAGTTTGTTAGTAGCACCGCCTAATTTTTAGAAACCGGATTTTTATACTGGGAAAACTAATTTGTTTACCTACCTACCTACATTGCAAAGGAATATATATCGACTACTGTTCGAAAAAGCTACATAACTCAAATTACGTACGATAATTTGATGGCGACTGTCAGTGTCAAGTGATCACGCACGACGCAGCATGGGGACAAGGACGAATTACGTATCTTAGGCAAATTTAATTCAGTTGTCTCCAATGTTTTTCTTTATGTAGGTATGTATGTATATAATATGTACCTATATTATATTTAGATACTTTCATGAATGAGTACCTAGGCATATTTACGGAAATCTAAGGTCCATTTTCACCAATCCAAAACATTTTTTTAAAAGCATTACCCGATCGGGCATCAAAATTAACAAGAATGTTAGTATCGTTATATGTATATTTGCCGTAATTTCATCTTACGGAACACAATCCTTTGTCAGGTCATGGTGGAACACAAACCAACTTTAACAGGCGATTAAAAGGCTAACAAGCTGTAAGTTTATTTAGCAGAGCATGATGAAACTAGCCCTAAAGATTACAGTTTTTTTTTTGTCTTTTAGTGGCTATGTAGGTATCAGAATAACATAAGGTACTGAAAAGCACATCGATACAATAAGCTGTTGAAATTGAAATTTAAATTGAAAAATAATGTACCTATTTAATAAATTCACAAGGATCACTTTGAAACGTCTTACATTTACATGCGGTGAATTTACGTGCCAATTCCAACCTTGACCCAAGTACGAGAAGAACAGGCGAGTTGGCTATTATAAACCTGATAGCAATATGTGCAGTTCCTATCTGCAGACGTGATGGCAATGTCAACTGATTTCATCTCCATTAGCGGTGTAGTTTGTTTAGCTCCGATGTGTATCAGTTGAACAGTGCTCGTGCAGGGTACCGCTTGGATTACATTCTATTTTCTAAGGTGAGGTTTTGAATTGAAACTTTTATTATATTAAAGCCTGGTTTTCATTGTTATAAATATAATTAATCAATAAATTATAATAAAATATGTACCTACAGACCTCACAATTCTGTATTTTGCGCTGGTGGTTGTGGGTTCGATTCTCACCAGGATGAACAATAATTTGGCTGATGAATGAGTAGGTACTACTAACCTATATATTAAATATTTACAAAAAGTACCCACTTAGGTGTATTATAAGTAGGCACCTTAATATATGTTACATTATCTTGTTGCTTGTACTACCAAGCTTGGTTTGTTTGTTGTAAAATGTCACTCAATAAGTAACTAAGTATTACCTATTTATTATTTTTATTAGCTATTAAAATCTATTTACTTACTTAGATATATTTTTAGCTTTATCTACCTAGGTGCCTATTATTTTATTAGTGTTAAAATACGTAGGTACCTACTCGTAGGTTGATAATAAGTACTATGTCTATCTGAACTGTTATAGCACTATGATAAAATTGTAAGCACCTATGTAATAATTCATAGTTTATGTGCTTATTTTTAACTATATATTACCTAATTTCTGCACTATTGTAACTAATATACACATAGGCACAGTAAAATAAACATCGTATGCCGGCTCAAATCATGTGATGATAATGTCACCAAGCTTCCGCCAGGCGGCGCCACTTGATTTATCTCTATGAACGATGTTCAGACAGCTAGAAAATAAAGATAAATTATGATTTATGACATAATTTAAGTAACTTTCACAAACAATATTGCAAACCATTATTCTACTGCAAACAGTCAAAGTAGCATAACTAAGAATATAAAAAAAATTGCACACCTAGCTAGCCTTGGTAGGTCCTAGGTAGGTAGGTACTTACATAAAAAAACACAAAATCACTCATTTCATAAAAAAAAATAGATGGGACTTAAGTAGATGGTTTGTACAGCAGATCGGTAGGTTTCCTAAGTCTTTCTTATTTATTTGGTTTATTGGAAAATCAACGACTTAAACTAAGAAATAGCAACAGAAAGTTCAAGATTTTTACGAATAGCAACAATTTTACAATTTCTGGGCTAGAATTGTTAACATAAAATAATAATAATAAAAAATAGCGGATATTTCACACAGCGCCATCTAGCCTCAAACTAATGATGCAAATCCATCAGAGTGAATATGTCGGAGTCGGCACTGGAGCCGGGCAAGGTGATCAAGGCGGTCATCGACCCCGACAGCGTGAGGCTGCTGGCGGAGCGGCTGTACGGCATCTCCGTGCTGGAGCTCACCGAGCTCAACGGATACGACGACAGGAACTACAAGATTATTGAGGTAGCTCACTTACAAACATAGTTCCTGCGAACTAGGGTGGTGAATGGATTTAAGTGGCCTCAAAGGCTCCTTTCATGGACTAATTAGTAAGCGATATTAGTTAGGTACCTACATTACATCCAATCTGAAAACCAGCGCTAGGTACCTCCTAAACATTTGGTGTAAATTAATTAATTTTGTGTAAAATAAGCTAAAATCTTATTTAAAATGATAAATATCCAGAGTACCAGAAGGCACTAATATAACAGGTTATAACAAAATAACTGCCTAGGACTAGTAACCACGCCAGTATTTGTAATATTGCGAGTTCTCAGTAGGTTACGATTTCCAAGTGAAAGTACTAAGGTAGTTTGCTAACTGTTTCTAATGTTACTCAGGACCCCAACGTGAAGAATCCCTTGATCACGAACCACTGCCCCCATGGATACGTGCTGAAAATCTTGAACTCCATAGACACCAAAAACCCCAGCGTGGTGGAGGCACAGAACGAGATCATGAACTATTTGAGTGAGTATCATCACCACAAACCTCACGTGACGCCATGCTGCAGGAAATGGTGTCAGTGTCGTGGCGTTTTTGAGGACCGGTGATTATTGGATTTTGAATCAACAAATACCATGAAATTAAGTTGGAGAAATGTGTGTCCCTGTTAAATATGTAGGTATTGTCGTGCATTTAAATCACGGTTACTAGAGATCGAAGTTAGTCTTTACAAGATAAACAGGAGCTATCTATCACACGATAGTACTTTACGAGTGCCAGGATGTTCCAATTGAGTGACTTTTTTATTGATTAAGAGGAGCCAAATAAAACAATGCCCTAGGTTTCAAATCAATTGGTAGACTTTAAGAGTTGTATGTAGACATAGATAGGTAGATAGATAAACATTTTCATTGTTATGTAGGTATTTTTAATTATAGTTCTCAGTAGAATACCCACATTTTGAATTCTATAGTTCTTTAAAGTACTATGTTAAACCGGTAAGCTGAAAATATTCTGAAAGGCACCTTTTCAAAACACACGTTCTCTATTGTCTGATGATTTGAGCCTTGAATGGCTGACTGATTACCATGTCATCGCGTTCGTCGTAGTTACACAGATGTGTCACTAACTTGAAATAACTTTAGACCTAGAGCAATAGGTAAATTGCGTTTGGTGTTGACGATTCTCCTCTACAGTTTTATTATTGTTCTCACTATTCGTCATTGTTTTCACAATTTCGGTTATCTCGTAAAATGGAAGTTAATTTTAAATGTACCCTTCGAGAAATAAGTTATTATCAATCGATGGTTGAAAAGCTTGAAAAATGAGTTCTAAAATCAAGGTAAAAGGTTTTTACATTAACGACAAAAATATAAATTGAGAATAAACACCCTGAAAATCACTAATTCAGACGTTCAAGGATAGGTAAAGACGTTTAGTTTCGCAAGCACTTGAGTAAATCACGTTTAATTTTCAAATCAGTTATCTAAACTATGTTTTGTAGCAACATCTCCATAAAGCCTATACATAAATAAATAAATATTGGTGGACATTTCACACAACGCTATCTAGCCCTAAACTAAACAAAGCTTGTACTATGGAAACCAGATAGCTGATATATTACTTATATACTTTTTTTTGTAATTACACAGAATACAATAATAACACCCAGACACAGAACAACATCTGCGTTCATCACACAAATGTTTATTCTAAAAGCAGAACTACTGCCAACTGAGTTGTGAGGCCAGTCATAACTTTCAAACTTGCATCAGATGCTCGCTCGATCGTCTGCCCCAAGCCAGTCCGCAATGTGTACGGCCACCTCTACTCCACGGAGACCATCAGCGGGAAGCAGCACGCGGTCCGCCTCCTGGAGTTCGTGCCGGGAGCCAGGCTCAGTGACGTGCCCTGTGCCGAGTCGCTGCTCTACCAACTAGGAGAGTTCGTGGCCAACTTAGATAACAAGCTACAGGTCAGTTCTTACCTTCCTTTGCTTGATTGATCGATTGGGAAATTCAAAAATGTGATCACGACTGTAATCCCCGGGCTCGGTAGATATCTCCTCAGATCTCTAGTTACTTAGATCTTTGAGGATATCTAAAGAGGGTAATCAGAGGCACGTCCAAACATGACATTTGGTACATGCCCACATTTTGCACAGTAGTTAGTATTCCATACATGACAGGTTGCAAGCCTATCGCCGCTTATAAGAAATGTAGTTAAACCGTTAAACAAAAACTCTCTCGAAAAGCTTATCATAAAATACCAGAGTAGGTGCTTAGATAACAAAAAAGCTTGGGACGAATGAGCTCCAACTCTGCTAGGTATCCTTAGCAAAATAAACAAAGATCATACAAAAAAAGCGCTAGGGCCCAGCGAGTTTCCTGTCAATTCTTCCCGGACTGGGGATAGGACTGGAATTGGCACCTAGACTCCCATAATAAGTAAGACGATTCAAAATGATCCCTCTGTGTTACTGAATAAAGATGTCTTGAATTTTGAATTTTACCCTTATTCGTCCAGGCATTAGCATGACTGTACTCCCCAGACTTGGTAAACATCCTCTAGTCAAGGTTTTTTTGATAAAACTACACCATGTAACATGCATGTGCACAATACGCTACTTAGTTACCATAAAATTTTAGCATTTGTAAATTTTCCCAGTGCCATAATTTAAGTGTAGGCATACTATGCTAGTGTCAAATGGACGTAGTTTAGTGCTAAACTGGGTTCAATTGTACTTATAGAGTATATAATTATAGTACTAATAGAGTCCAAAAAGTAGACGTTGGCGGTGAAAGGTCTTCAGGTTCAACTATTGAGATAGGGGTACCGCAGGGATCGATACTGGGTCCTTTTTTATTTCTAGTGTACGTTAATGATCTCCCATTTGTTGTAAAAGATATTTGTGACATAGTTTTATTTGCTGACGATACTTCATTAGTTTTTAAAGTTGACAGAACCAATTCGAGTTGTGACTACGTAAATGAGTCACTATCATTAATTCTGAACTGGTTCACTGTAAATAATCTTCTGCTGAATGCTAACAAAACAAAATGTATTAAATTCACTTTGCCCAACGTAGTGCATAGGCCAACTAATATTAAAATTAATGGGGAAGCAATGAATCTTGTTGATTCTACGGTTTTCCTTGGTATCAATATTGATGCCAAACTTCAATGGGGACCACAAATCGATAAACTTTCTGGTAGGCTTAGTTCCGCTGCATATGCAGTTCGTACGATACGGTGGCTTACGGATGAAGCTACAGCTAGATTAGTTTATTTTAGCTACTTCCATAGTGTTATGTCATATGGTATAATTCTCTGGGGAAAAGCAGCGGATATACAATCAGTATTCGTATTACAAAAAAGGGCAATTCGTGCCATTTACAAAATGAAACCGAGGGACTCTTTAAAAGAAAAATTTAAAGAAATTAATATTCTCACAGTAGCGGCACAATATATATACGAAAATTTACTGTACGCTCATAAGAATAGGGATAGACTTCAGAAAAACTGCGATGTACATGGAATCAATACTAGGAACAAACATAAATTATTAATCCCTAAGTTTCGGTTACAAAAAGTGAACGGGTCATTTATGGGGAACGTGATACGTTTCTATAATAAACTTCCTATAAATGCACTAAACTTCCTGTTAGAAAATTCAAAGCCTTCATTAAAAATAATCTCTTAAAGAAAGCATATTATAATATAAATGAATATATTGATGATAGGAACTCATGGCCCGATGTCGCTCCGCCCTCCAACAGCTAACCAATTTGCAATGTAAACGCTGTCCTTTTGTTTTATTTATTTATGTTCTGTTTTGTCTTTTGTTTTTATGTTATTATTATGAGATAATCTTGATTACATTTTTTTGTAAGAAGGATCATACAAAAAAGCGCTAGGACCGAGACGAGTTTCTTGTCTGTTCTTCTCGTACTTGGGTTAGGTTGGAATTGGCACATAGATTCACCTAGCATGTAAGACGTTTCAAAGTACCCTTGTGATTATACTGAATAAATATTTTTCAATTTCAATTTCAATTTCTTAGTAAGGTACTTACTTACGTTTCTATGTGTTAATTTCTACTAATAAGTATTTGGGACAATCTTCAAAATCAGCGTATTCGGTTGACCTCTCTGGTGCTTTTTGAATACTAATATTACAGCTGTTCTGTATTTTTTAATTTTTATGTCTAAATAAGTGTATTTTCATATTCGCCCCTAATTTTCTCAACCAGTTTTCGAAATATTGGGGTGTGAAAATTTCGAGACCATAGCAATCAATATTAATGCCAGAGCAGTCAATAAAAGAAGGATTTGTATTAGAAAAAAGATTATAAAACAGTTAAATTGTTTATTAAATTATTCAGATATTATCTTAATTCTAATAGGATTATATAAAAAGTAAAATGTAGGTGGTACAACCACTTAGTTGGTAATTTTTGTAGCATCAATTAGTAAAAAAATTAAACAAGTTATAACAATAGGATCTAAAAATATAAGTAGTTTATAATTAAATATAACATTTTCAGCCTAATGAATCTGGCAGCATGTGCACTTTGTAATATTTTATGAATTTATAGCAAGAAAAATGCAATTTTTTGATGGATCTGGTCTTTTTGACCACAGTGATCAGTACCATATCAATCAAAAAACGTTAATAATTCAATGATAATGCAAAGATGCAAAAAGATAGAAAGCTATCACTTGTACAGGTTAAATATATTCCTAAAACTGTTTTAATTATTAAATTAAAACATAAATAAAGTGAAAATCAAATGAGAAAAATGTACCATAGCAATCAAACATTTACAAATTGAAAGCCAGAGTAGTCATACGTTTACCTCTTTATCTCAGCACCTTGGCAAAGCAGAACATGCTCGTTCCCCTCGGTAGACAGAGCAAGCCTGTTGGCAGCGCGCACGGCGAAAACCAATTGACCAAAGCGTTCAGTTGGAGATATGAGCACGAATTCGTGTCGCTCCAGAGCGATAAACAAAAACACGCGAACACAACTTATTTTTCGAATTGAAGCTAAATTATGCATTTATTATTGTAATCTAATTGAATTTCATAAATAATAACTTTCTTTTATGTTAGATAAATAAAGAAAATGTCATAATGTTACAAAAAAGTTACGATAATTTTTTTAAGTCAATCTGTAGTCAGGACAGCCCAGAGCAATCAAGTTTTCGAGGTTTCCGATTTTTTTTAATATACTTACAACAATGTTAGAGAAATAATTCTGAGTGCCCAAGGTAGCTTACAGGCCAAGCTATCCAGCAAAAAAAACTCCTATTCAAAAATATTATTTTAAGGTAGACTTCTTCACTTGGACACGTAATTTTTTTGTTTTGGAGATTGAACCATTTCTATTATTAAGTACCTACCTACTAGTAGGTATGAAAACCGCAATAAAAGCACATAATCTAAAAACAGAATTTTACAAACGTCCTAAACATTTATATTGAATTTTTTCTTCAATTTATTAGTTGCGCATTTTTATCTGCACACCGTCGAATTATTTTTAAACAGGATTTAGATCGCATTTACGTAATATTTTCCTCTAAAGGGCAGGAAGATGATGGTATAATATACTACCTACTCTAAAACAAAACAAGGGCCACCACTAATTTTCCAGTTTTTTTGTTTTCGACAGTATTTTTTGCTCTGGATTATTTTAAATATAACAAAACAATGTTTTTTGTATTTATTGATTATACAAAAAAATACTAATTGGGATGTTTTTAGATTTTATGGAAACAAAAATACAAGGGTAGCCCTTGTTTTATTGTGATTGGTAAGTATAATTTCCTGGCGTTGAAATACGGTCGAAATGTCTGGAAAGTAGGTAATAGGTAAAGGTAACGCGATTAAACCCACTATTCACAAAAAACGAACAAACTCTTCAGCTGTACAACATTAGTACCTATAGATTTCCTGGCGATTAAACCCGCTACAGTTGAATAACTATCCGCGATGTATGTTGTTTTTTTTGGCTGCTAGCTCTCTAGAAACCAACCTATGCCGAGGCAGACGCCATTTTGTTTCTTTTAGACGTTATAGATTGTTTTTGTATGTATTTTTTTTATGTGGGTTTAATCGAACAATTAAAGTTATTTTATTCTTTATTCTTTATTCTGTCGCAGAACTTCAACCACTCGGGCCTGCTGGCGCGCCGGCACGTGTGGATGCTGGCCCAGGTCCCCGAGCTGGACAAGTTCAAGTTCGTCATCAAGGACGCCGACAAACTAGAGCTGGCTGAAGAGGTCAGTCACTTCCAATTCCTACTACCTCTCTTACCAGGCTGCCAAGGAGAGTTAAATGTTTGGGGTTCACCTAAGTACCTACCTACTAATCTATATCTATATAAGAGCTTAACCTGACTGACTGACTGACTGACTGACTGATTTATCATCGCCCAGCCGAAACCGCTGAAGCTAGAAAGCTGAAATTTGAAAGGTGGGTTCCTTTTATAACAAAACCACCCACTAAGACGGGATTTTTTGAAATTCCACCTCTAAGGGGGTGAAAAAGGGTGAAAACGTTAGTATGAAACTTTTTAACGCGTGGAGCGATTTTCATGAAACTTTGTTTGTGCACTGTAAATGCAAAATGAGTGGACCCGTGTTTCAGGATTTTTCAATATAACCATCAAGAAGGGGTCAAATGTGGGGTCAATTTTTGTATGGGAACTTTTTAACGGGTAATGCGATTAGCCTGAAACTTTGTTTGTGTACTGTAAATGCAAAATAAATGAAGACGTGTTTCAGGATTTTTCAATATAACCTTCAAAAAGGGGTCAAATGTGGGGTCAATGTTTGTATGGGAACTTTTTAACGGGTGGTGCGATTGGTCTGAAACTTTGTTTATGTACTGTAAAAACAAAATGAACGGACACGTGTTTTAGGATATTTCAATATAACCTTCAAAAAGGGGTCAAATATGGGGTCAATGTTTGTATGGGATCTTTTTAACCTGGTGCGATTGGTCGGAAACTTTGTTTCGTATTTCAGGATTTTTCAATAAAACCTTAAAAAAGGGGGTCAAATGGGGGGTCAATGTTTGTATGGGAACTTTTCAACGGGTGGTGCGATTGGTCTGAAACTTAATTTCGTGTTAAAGGATTTTTCAATATAACTCTAAAAAAGGGGGTCAATGTTTGTATGGGATTTTTTTAACGGGTGGTGCGATTGGCCTGAAACTTTGTTTTCTGTTTCAGGATTTTTCAATATAACTCTAAAAAAGGGGTCAATGTTTGTATGGGATTTTTTTTGATGGGTGGTGTGATTGGTCTGAAACTTTGTGTACTGTAAATACAAAATGAATGAACAAGTGTTTCAGGATTTTTCAATATGACCTTCAAAAAGGGGTCAAATGTGGGGTCAATGTTTTTATGGGTAATTACTTTTTAAAGGGTGGTGTGATTGGTCTTAGTTTTGGTTTGGATACTTTAAATGCAAAGTAAATGGAAACGTATTCCTGGATATTTCAAAATAGCCCTCTAAAATGGGTAAAATTGGGTGTCAAAGTTATTTATGGGATTTTTTTATTAGTGTAATTTGTTTGAAACTCAGTTTAGATACCTACTTTAAGTGAACGAAGTCGCGGGCAAGACAGCTAGTATTATTATAAACGCGAGTTTGTAACAATGTAGGTAGGTACCTATGGATATATGGATGTATGTTTGTTACTCTTTCACGCTGAAACGGCTGAACGGATCTGGATGAAATGCACGGATACAGATTATAGTCTGGAATAGTACCTACATAAGCTACTTTATAGGGAATAGGCTACTTTTTATCCCGGAAAAATGTACAGTTCACAATTTGTTTTTGTTTTTCAAGGGACCTACTTACCACGCTAGCGAAGCCGTGGGCTTATAGGTAATCTTTAAAATAATGTATGTAAGCTTTTTTGGTTGTCGCTATAGCCCAAACGGCTGGACTAATTTTGACAAATAAAGAGTCGTTGGACTTGTTCAAATCACAAGAGTATCATAGTATCTAATTCTTCTTTTTCTTATCACTAGATAAAAAATGTTGGTACTTAATTGCGGCTATGAAGCTATTATTAATTTTTTCAGCCGGGTTTTTTTTATTTTTGAAATAAGTCGTTACTGTCCTGCAATTGTTACTTTAGGTATCCTGAAGATCGTGATCATCAGGTACCACCAGCCTCGCTAGTATCATTAATAACTGGTCCGTTGTTCCATCAGGTGATTGAGGAGTTCAAGTACGCCATCGTGCCTAAACTTGAAGAGTTGGAGACGGGAGTCATCCACGGAGACATCAACGAGATGAACGTGCTGGTGGGATTGAAGCCGGGGGGCAGGTATGCTCTCCTCGTATCTTGTCACTAGTTCAATAAATAAATAAATAATGCTGGACAGTCCACACAGCATCATCTAGCCCCAAAGTAAGCTACTCAAAGCTTGTGTTATGGTTATTAGATAATAAAATTATAATAAAATTTAATAAAAATTTTCGCTAAAACTCGGGAACGGCTAAACTGATTTATCTTATCTTGGTCTTGAAATGTTCGTGGAGGTCTAGGGAAGGTTTAAAAGGTAAGAAAAATTCGAATAACTGCCGGGAAAACCCTAAAAATAGCCCTTTTCTATTTCCCATACAAACGTTTTCTAAATAAGTACGAAGTCTGCCGGGTCAGCTAGTATTTAAAAAAATACATATAAACATAGATAGATATTTTTTATTATGCATAGAAAACACCAACGGAAGAAATTTCTGCAGATCGTACACAAATTTGTTCCGTGGTGGCAATCGAACCCGCAACCTCTTGCGTCGCAGGCGGACGCCCGCTGCGCCATTGAGGTCGAGTTTTTGAAAAGATTAATGTACGCATCAGAGGCCCATTTCGTGAAATAGGTATACCTATTAGGTACTAGCCGTAGCACGAAGTATCATTTAACGAGTGAGATCAGTACCTAATAGGTATTAACACGGGTCCATCTGATGGAAAGAGGTTACATACAACATAAACAGAATCATTTTCAATATCTTAATGTTGTAGCTTCTCTTAGCTCTAAGGTTTACTGGTAGAAAACTCTTGTAGGATTAAACTCGCCTTTGTGCATGTATTTTTTCAATGTCTTGCTGTAAATATTTTTTAGAGTGTAGATACAATACATAAGTAAATAATTAAACAGGTAAGTATCCATTATTTTTCGCAATTTCTTTTGACTTTAGGTCATTGATTAGGTAGATAAGTACTTATTCTTCCAACTACTTAGTAAAGTCAAAAAGTTATTTTAGTTGGCAGTTCATCGCTATCAATGATGTAATCTTATCATCCGATTCTGTTTGTTTGTTTGTCGTGATGAAACGGTGTGATAACGTCTTTACCACGATCGCTGTAACACACACTTATTTATAAAAACACGATTTATATAGGTACCTACCTAAGTACCTAAAAATAAAACCCATCAGCTATCTACTAATAATAAGTATGTACCTACTTATATTATTTAATTATAACAATAGAGTGGTTAGTGGGACTTACAATAAAATCCACTTATCTACAAAATTACTCTATACCTCTCTCTCTCTCTCTAGTCGGTCCCTCATATCTGAGGATCGTGGTCAGCTTCGGGGTTGCATCTGGAGCGAATGATCTGCCTCCACCGGTTCCGGTTCCGGCATCTCTTACGATCGATTGAAATTTGGAGGACGATGTGTCTTTCACTTGATCGGTCCATCTTGTTGGCGAACGACCTCGGGATCGTTTGCCTTCGGTGTTCCCAACAACAATCAGTTTTTCCAGACTTTCATCGCCTCTGCGCACGGTGTGGCCGAAATATGAAAAAATGCGTTGTTGGCATATGGTGGACAAGCGGGTCTTTATTTGGAGCTTAGTCAAGATCGATGTATACTATACCTAAGCACATTTAAAAATAACACTAAGTACTTTAAGTAGGTAGGTACCTACCTAATTAAAAATATATTTTTTTAATGAAAAACGAAAATACTATCAATCCCTTGATAGAAAACACTCGATCCAGTCACCTAACACCACTCTACGATGCCATATACCTAACACCACTCTACGATGCCATATACCTAACACCACTCTACGATGGACGGTCTTATTGCTTGAAAATATCTCTTTCTCGCAAACTCTGAGTAGACAGGATAATTTATTTCCGATATTTGCGCCAGCTGCAAAATCTCATCTTGCCGTCACCATTAGCGGACACTTACTTTGAATATTATACGAGTAGGTATTATTAAAATTTTGTGTCATTGGATAACTGAGTTTGGCTTTGTAAGGTCTTCCCTAAACCCACGACTCCTGAGGGTCTGCAGCCAGATCCTAGACGGAATCCTGCTGAGGTGAGCGCGTGCTTCGGGGCTTAGTACGGGCTTTGATACTTACGGAAGGAACTTTATTTAGTTTTGTCTTCTTCCACACCTGCAGCGCCCCTAGCGGAAAGTTTGAGGAACTAAAATCGGCATTACGGCCTTAGCACTAGCTTTCATATCTAAGTAATATAACCTATATTTCGTAGCATGACCTTTACAAATTGTATTGAAGTAGTATAGTGTTACTGTCTTGAAATGTGATGTTTCTTAAACATAATGGTCTGTGAGAGCTTGTGGTAAGGCTCGGTAAATGGAAACGAAACGAAATAAAGTTCCCCGTACTATCCCTGTGTACCTACTCGTACTATGGCTTGGAACTTGGCTGGCAATGGAGTCACTCAGGGTGTTATTTACCAGCCCTTATCGTCCCACTGCAGGGCGAGGGCCATCCTTCCCTTCTTACACTCTTCGCGACTTTTACTTTTCGGGGTGTTACTAACCTAAATGTTATTATTAAAACTAAGCACTTTACCTACTAAGTTTACTATCCTTATCTAAGTACCTACTTACCTAACTATTATAGAAAAATGAGTTTCATAGGGTTTCATTTAAATAATATTTAGGAAGGTATTATAATAGTTGCTATATTTATCTATTTATTGCAAAAATATGTTTTTAAACACATAAAGTAGTTAAGATCACTATAGTTCCTGTATAAAAAATAGGTTTTACCTATGATTTAAGGTGCGGTGGCTAGCTAATGACTTCGAGATTTTCGTCCCGCCTCATCCCACCGCACCTCTACAAACTTCGCGAAGTTTATTGACATCAATGCCGCGATTATGATGTACCTACCTAGTATACCTACACCGTTTTAAATAGCTACCGTCGTTGTCCGCAGTAAGAGCGAGTACCGGATCGAGGGTGTCATCGACTTCGGAGACATCCAGTACTCGTGCCTGGTGTTCGAGCTGGCCATCGCCATGACGTACGCCGTGCTGCTGGCGCAGGACGTGCGTGCGGCGGGCCTGGTGCTGGCGGGCTACTCCGTCAACCGGCGCCTGCCCGACCACGAGTACCGTCTGCTGAAGGTGGGCGTTCACCCTCGGATATCCTGAAAGATTATTATTAGTATTAAACGGGAATTTATCGCGTACTAATGACCGAGCTTTGCTCGGTTTAATCGGTGAAAACACGGATAAAACGACGTTTTCCAAAAATGAAACCTAGCTAGATCGATTTATCACCCCCGAAACCCCCTGCATACTAAATTTCATGAAAATCGTTGTAGCCGTTTCCGAGATTCAGATTATATATAGGGCAGATGACCCGTTTGTGGCCATTTTAAGAGTTTTGTCCACTTTGAAGCTTTCTTACCTTATAGCTGTTATAGCAAAATGCATTATTTTTGTAAAAAGTTATTAAAAATATATTAATGAATCCTAACTTAATCGTTTTTTTAGAAAAAGTCGAATAGTTTACTAAATATACAAATAATAACCAAAAAAGTCATTTCGTGCCACTTTTGGCCAGATTTACCCCATTTCTGGCCACCATCATGTGCCAGTTTTGGCCATCAAGAATAAAACACAAATAATTGAATTTTAGTTGAGTTTTTATTATGAAATTGGAAAATATTAACATAATTAATCATGTTTCCTTGAACAAAAAGAAAACAAAAAAGTTATTATTACAAATTACACACTGAGATCACTTTTATAGGCAACTTACAATATTATAAATAAATATAAATAAATAAATAAATAATGCTGGACAATCCACACAGCATCATCTAGCCCCAAAGTAAGCTACTCAAAGCTTGTGTTATGGGTACTAGATAACTGATATATTTAATACATTATATACATAGATAGATTTTTTTATTATACATAGAAAACACCCAGACCAACGGAACAAATTTCTGCAGATCATGACAAATTTGCACAATTATAACCAGTCTTTGTATATTTTACTTTACCTATGACTTATAAATTTTACTTATTTATTAATACTTATTAATTTTAAATAATATTTATTAATTTTACTTATAAAAGCTATTTTGTGTAGTGAATATTGAAATAGTTTTCTTTTCACGTGGTCTTGTTTCTTCGTAATCGATCCAGTTTTTTTAGGAGGCATAACAAACACTGCAAATATACAGAAAATATCAGAACACTTGAATAATAATATTAAAACTACATGGCAAAAGAAGTGGCCAGAAATGGGGTTTCTTTGTACCCACTTTTGGCCACCAACGTGGCCAAAGATGGAGAATTTCGTCAATTTTTGTGCCATTTGTGGCCACCTACAAATAACTAACTTCTGAAATACTTAGCAAATAAATTGTTTTAATTCTACCTAAATAATATATTTTTATTATACAATTAACAAAAACATTAACTAAATAAAACAAGATTTCGAAGATAACAATTGATTACTCACCCGCTCGCCTTAATATTTTTGCTAAGAAAACTGCATAATGCACGACCGGATGGAAAAAAGGCTTGTTATGTCTAAGAGAATTTTGAAACATGACATTTTGTCAACGACAGCAGTGCTGCCATTACTTAATGTTATAGGAACCGTACTCAGCAGTTTAACGTTGCCCGACTGGCTATCTCAGGGTTCGGAAGGAAAACACTCACTAACACTTTAGGAGTATATTTATAAAAGAAAGTACACGATAAAACATATAAAATTACAATTTGCACACGTTTAAACCACCGAAAAAACAATCAAAGTCCGTTAGCCGCGCACGCACTAGTAGTTTCGATGCCGCGCACTTGCGTTCCCGCTCGCTACTCTAGAAAGCGCGCCGGCCGTCTAACTCTACGTGCGTGCCGTGTGGTGGCGCTAGTTGTAGGCGTCGGGGACGCGTCATCGTCACCGACGCGACATGGTCCGTTCGCGGCGGGCAATTCAAATGAAGTAGGTACAGAAATAGGTAGTCGCGCTATACACTCCCCTTCCAAGTTGGGAACACGTCTCGAGTCTAACTTGGGACTCACAGAACGACAGCGCGGTCTCCCTCTACGCTTCTTAGGCCTGACAGGGACTGCGGAACTCTCCGAAGAAGTAAATGGGGTCAAGTCCGTGCTATGGCACCTACCAATGATATTGAGCGAGAGGTCAGCTAGAATGAAAGTAGTAGGACTAGTAACTTCGTGGATCCTATAAGGACCATCGCGCCTTGGCATAAACTTTCGCGTTTCACCTTTTGAAGCGTTACTAAGATCGTGCGTTCTGACCAACACTAAATCACCTACTTTATACTTAGGCTCCTTCTGACGAGAAGCGTCTGCTACCTCTTTACGGACGTCCTGAGACTTCTCTACTCGTTCCCTAATGTCTGAGAGAGACGAAATAAAAGATCGAAGATAAGGTGTGACCTGAGGAACAAAGTTTTCCTTGTCCAAGATACTACGCAAATCATGATGTACATCGAATGGCGTCCGCAACTCACGTGCAAAAGTTAAAAATGCAGGAGTCTTACCAGTTGTGGAGCACACGGCACTGTTCATCGCAAACCTGACTTGAGCCAAGTGCTTAGGCCAATCAGTGTGAGTAGTTTTTACCAATATGGACAGCTGTAGCTTAAGGTCTCTATTTTTACGCTCAGCGGGGTTGGCTTCTGGATGATACAAAGGTATAAGCTCTTGCTTAACACCCATCAAGTGCATGCATTGTTGCATAACAGCAGATACGAATTGCGTGCCGTTATCAGAAACGACCCTTCGCGGCAAACCGTATCGGAGAAAGTACTCTTCTAAAAGAACTCTGGAGCACTTCTCAGCTGTAGCCTCAACCAGTGCGAAAAGCTCAACCCACCTTGTAGCCACATCTTCGATCAGGAGCACCCACCGCTCCCCTTGGTCTCCTGCTGGTAGTGGACCAAACAAGTCGATTGCTAACACCTCACCTCGCTGTTGAAGAACGGGTGTTTGCAGCAGACCAGCAGGTTTCTGGTTCGACGGTTTATAACGAAGGCATTCAACGCACCTCTTGAGATAGTCGGTTACAAACCTACGCATACCGGGAAAATACTAGCGTTTCTTTAGTCGTTGAAGGGTTCTTTCAACACCTTGATGACCAGCCGTGGGAGAATCATGCAACTGCTTCAGGATTTCATCCCTCAGCGAGTTTGGAACTACCAATTGGACATCTTCGGAGTCAGAATCGGGGTCGTAACGGTAGAGAACACCGTGAGACAGTACGTACCCTCTTTCCACCCATCGTCCAATGGTGAGTTCGTCAGGATCTTCCAAGTCATGAATAATCTTCTGTAAATCTGGATCTTCGAGTTGAGCAGCGCGCATATCAGCAGGGCTTGAAGAAGGTAAGTTCAAGACGACCGAACACAAACCTGACTCCTCTGCATCATCAGTACAAGGCGGGCGGCTCAGTCCGCTACGACGTTAGCCTTGCCTGGAGTATACTGGTAGGTGATGTTAAATGACTGCAACTTAAGTGCCCATCGCACCAACTTACCTGAAGGCGATTTCAGTGTAAGTAGCCACTTAAGCGGTTGATGGTCACTTTTCACGATCACCTCGTGTCCGTCGATGTAACCTCTGAAGCGCTCAACAGCCCAGATGACAGCCAAGGCTTCTCGTTCCGTTGTGCTGTAATTCTTCTCAGCGGACGTTAACAGACGGCTGGCATATTCTATAGGACGTTCTTGAACGTCAGCGCCTTGCAGGAGCACAGCACCTAAGGCGTAACCGCTTGCGTCTGTTCTGAGAACAAACGGCTGGGAATAGTCAGCCTGTATCAAAATTGGGGCAGAAGCGAGACGCTTCTTCAACTCATTAAAAGCGTCGACTTGATCGGACTTCCAAACCCAAGGCTGATCTTTCTTCGTCAAACGTGTTAGTGGCTCAGCAATGGTTGAGAAGTTAGGTACGAACTTTCGGAACCACGAACACGTTTGTAAAAAGGTTCTTAAATGTTTCAGATTTAATGGTGGCTTCATATCCACCACGGCTTGTACCTTGTCGTAGTCAGGAGACACGCCGTCCGGTGTGATGACGTGTCCGAGGTACTTTACCTGTTTGCGGCAGAATATGCACTTTTCGCGATTCGCCCTTAAATTGAAAGCGCGTAGCTTTTCAAAAACAGCATTCAATGCTGCGATATTACCCGAGTAAGTCTCTGTAATGAGCAGCAGGTCATCTTGATACGCCAGAAGCGTGACATTGTCACCTTCTATTTGACAGAACTCACGGTTAAGAGAAGAACGAAGCTTATCGATGAGACGCTGGAACGTGGAGGGAGCGTTCTTAAGTCCGAACGGCATCCGGGTAAAGCGATACGTACCGAATGGCGTCTGGAAGGCCGTTTTGTCCTTGTCACACTCTCTGACAGTTACCTGCCAGAATCCACTTCGCATGTCGAGCGTCGACATGAAACTGTTCCGTTTAGTCGACTGAACCAAATCATCGATGAGCGGCATGGGGTAAGCGTCAGTTTTGGTCACTGCATTTAATTTACGATAATCAACGCAAAACCTTACCTTGCCATTCTTCTTCGGCACGAGTACGGCGGGAGACGTCCAAGCGGACTCGCACTCTTCAATAATGCCGTCCTCGAGCATCTTATCCAGCTCAATTTTCATGAGTTCCTTTTTGGCAGGGGTGAGCCTATAACGAGGGACCGATATGGGAAGATGATCACCTGTATCTATGTGGTGTTCCGCGAACGGTGTTGGCTCCCCCTGCATTTTAAAAATGTCGCTATTGTGCTGCAACAAGTCAGACAGCTGATGTCTGTCCTCAAGGCTCAGCATGACACCCTCATCATCGCGCAGACACTCAGCAGCTGAAATCGTCGTATATGGCCCGGTCGGACTTTCATACTCGATTGGGTATGTGACATGCTTACCTGAAAATTGCCAGGTCGACGAAGCAAAATCGAGCACAATACCCGCTGCTAACAAGAAATCCATCCCGAACAAAGTCTGATTATCTTGAGCGTCTGGGAATATAGTGAAATCCAGGGTCACTGACCTTTCCGGGGTTATCCTCACCTCCAGGGTAGTGAGGAGTACCTCTCGGGTGCGTGCGGAGCCGTCTGCAAGCCTCACTCGTCGTGAAGCCTCAACACACGGGTGATTGTGTTTTTGCAGCAGTTGGTAAAGCGAAGCGCCGACAATACTGCTCTTGGCGCCAGTATCTAATAAAGCTTTACCCCTAACCCCTAAAATTACGACGCTTAAAATAGGTCGCAAGCGTAACTGACATTCATTTTTACCGATAGTATTTACCGTGGAAAAATGTCCTACATTTTTCATGGAGTCCCTACTTTCGGTCATCATGGTCACCCTACTTTTGTTTGTAGGTATCGCAGAACGTTTGTCAGACGGAATCGCACGATCAAAATAACGCGTAGGTAATGTAGGTATTACATAGGTATAACATTGAAATAACTATAATACAATGTTACGCTCCAACAACAACAGCAAGCGATGAAGATATTGAATTGTTTTATGCCACTGTAAATAATGCATTAAAAATGTCTAAGAAAAATGTAATGGTCATCGGCGACTTCAACGCCAAAATCGGCCAACCGAAACAAGAAAACGTGATAATGAAAAGTCATGGCTATGGAAATAGAAACAACAGAGGCACAAGGCTTATACAATTTGCACGTGAAAACAAGTTTTCAATTCTAAACACATTTTTTAAAAAGAAAAACAGTAAAAGATGGACCTGGAAATCACCAGATGGCAGGGTAAAAAATGAAGTGGACTACATACTAACAAATCTTCATAAATATGCTCACAACATAGAAGTAATCAACGTACAATATCCCAGCGACCATAGACTATTAAGAGCGACTTTCAAGCTACAACATTTAAAGAAGAATAGAAAATCTTACGAAAACTACACAAAGAGTATCCTAAAAAACGAAGCAGAAGTAAAAGCATACATAGAATCAGTTCACAAAAATTTAGAAAACAATATTAACTGGCAACAAAGTCACACAGCACAAGAACTTTATGATAAAATCGTTGTTGCAATAGAAAATGGTCTCAAAAAGGCACATATTATCTCTTCAACAAACACAAATATGCCTTCCGTTTTATCAGGCAAAACAAAAAAATTAATGTCAAGACGGCAACTTCTCCAACAAACAAAACCAAAAACGAGAAGTATGAAAAACGAGCTTAAAGCTCTCTACAAACTCATAAGTAAATACATCCGGCATGACTACATCATCCATCGTAAGAAGACCATTGAAAAACATGTACTACAGTCTGGAAGTTTAAAGAGAGCAAATAAAGAACTTAGACTTCATAAAACTTGGATAGAAGGACTAAAAGCTTCAAATAAAACAACATGTAATAGAAATGAAATACTTCAAGTTGCAACAAAATTCTATAAAACTCTGTACAAGCGTGAATATAGTGGAGAGCCAGCTCCGGCTTTAACTCTATCAGAAGAAACATCGGCCAATATTCTAGACATAGATGAGGGTGAAGTGTTGAAGGGTATAACTAAATTGAAATCTGGAAAAAGCCCTGGACCTGATAGAATATCCAACGAAGCCCTGAAGCTGGGAGCTCCCTATTTAGCAAGCCCACTAGCACTGCTCTTTAACCTTGTGCTGAAAACGGCAACTACACCAAAACAATGGACGGAGTCAGACATAATTTTACTGTATAAAAAAGGAGACCCAAATGATATAAACAACTACCGACCAATAAGCCTACTATCTTCAATATATAAACTATTCTCATCAATTCTAGAAAAAAGAATCAGAGGCACTATAGAAAACCAACAGCCCGTAGAACAGGCAGGATTTAGAAGAGGATTCTCTACTGTGGATCATATCCACTCTATTGAAATTATTATAGACAAATATCAAGAGTTCCAAAGGCCGCTCTACATTGGATTTATCGATTATCGAAAAGCTTTTGATACTTTGGATCATCAGTCAATATGGGAGTCTCTAGAAACGCAAAATATTGAAAAAGGATATTTGAAGGTAATACAATATCTATATGAAAATTGTAGCAGTAGAATTAGACTGGAGACGACTGGACCTTCAATACCCATAAGAAGAGGAGTAAGACAGGGCGATCCCATCTCTCCCACTATATTTATATTTATAGCAGTGTTACAACAAGTCATCGGTCAACTAAAATGGGAAAGGGTCGGTCTGAATATAAACAATAAATATATAAGTCATTTGAGATTTGCCGACGACATCGTTTTGTTGTCTGAGAGTAAAATGGAGCTGCAGTCGATGTTAAACGATCTTCACGCCGCAAGTCTGCAGGTTGGACTAGAAATTAACCGCAGTAAAACTAATATCATGACAAACTATCTAAAGTCCCCTGTATTCTTAAACAACGAAGCGCTGGAGTACGTCGACGCCTATGTATACTTGGGTAAACAATTATCGTTTGAGAAGCAAAGAAATGAACTAGAAATAGAAAGGAGAGTTTCGAATGCTTGGAAAAGATTTTGGAGCTTAAAAGAAATTATGAAAAGCGACATGCCGATCAAGATTAAGCAAAAAGTTATGGATACCTGCATATTGCCATCATTAACATACGCTAGCCAAACGTGGAAGTTCACACACCAAGCAAAAGCAAAAATCAGGACGTGCCAAAGAGGTATGGAAAGGAGTATGTTAAAAATCAAAAGAATTCAAAAAATACCCCATAGTACAATTCGAAAAACGACAAAAGTTACAGACGCTCTGATTCAATGCAAAAAGCTTAAGTGGCGTTGGGCTGGACACATAGCCAGACTAACGGATAATAGATGGGCCGCCAGGATAACGTCCTGGAAGGGCCCATCAGGCACCAGAAAGAGAGGCAGACCAGCTGCCCGGTGGACTGACGATATCGTACGAGCGGCCGGCAAGCAGTGGATGGAGACAGCGAAGAGCAGGGATACTTGGAAATCTCTAGAGGAGGCCTTCACCTTCGAAAACGAGGGGTTCTTACATAAATAGTAAAATATATATATCTATAAATACTATAAGTTTAATAACACTCGTAGAAGATAATTAGAAATAAGTTTATTTTTGTATTTTTTTTTTGTAGGAAATATAAGGCTTTTTTATTTTTATTATTTATTTATAATGTAGGTATTATAGAAGTACTAGACCTAGACCTAGCATTATTGTTAACCTTAAACTCAGGAAGTTTTTCCTGGTCAGTACCGAAAAAGCGTAATGGGAGAATCGCTGTAAAATCGGTCGGTACGTAGTCGGTTGAATTTAGATAGTTAGAATTACAAAACAACATTGGTACCGCGGCTTTAAATTGTGCCGGAAAGTACATGCTTTCAGACGAATCGTTTTGTTTCTGTCTATGAACATGGGACTTTGCGCTTGGAAGGGAAGTGGACTCACCGGTACAGTGGGCCGACGCGGGAACTAACCATGTCGCGTCGACGGCGGCGTAGCTATCCACGTTGCACTTAGTACACTGAGACCTAGTAACACCTTTCGCGTTGCACCCGTAGCAAGTAGGTACAGCTTGCGTATCGGAGGGCGTGTCCTGTTTCGATTTTAATTTTAAGCACTCGTCACGTAGATGTCCGTGTTTCTTACAATAGACACAAAACCGATTCTTATTAGACGTAGAACTTCTGTCAGCCGAAGGGCGAGCAGAAGCGCTGGCGCTGCTCGCAGGCGTCGCGGCAGGGTCGCTGCTGCTGTGCGGCGGGCCGCAGTTAGCGCTCGACGCATGAGGTCCGCGAGTGTCTCGCGGCGTCGTCGGCGCGGACCGCTGCGGATGCGACGGCGGCGCTGGTTTCCTGGCAGGGACTTCGCTCTGTGTAGACTGCTGTAATGACGTTCGACGTCGTTGTTGGAACTCAGCACTCTCGTCGGTAGCATCTTCGATGTCTCTCGCCTTGCGTAGTAACGAGTCGTATGTACTTATCTCGTCTCGTCGAAGGCGCTCACGAACCCGACGGTGTAAAAGGCCGTAGAGCATGTCCAGCTGTACTTTTTCGTTGACATCACCAGGTGGAAAGCGGGCCAGCAGGGCTCGCACTTTAGCAACGAAAATCTCCGTTTTCTCAGAGGGACCCTGGGACATGTTGAATAGTTCCATGTAGATACGATGCGGCGGTCGACTGTCTCCAAAGGCACTTCGAAGTGAACTCACGGCTTCGCTCCAGGAGGTGATGGTGGACTTGATGCCCTGCCACCACACTGCTGCATCTCCTACCACCAGCATGGATAATCCTCGTAGGGCATTGACGTCTCCTACGCAGGCGCATTCCTTGTAGGCTTCCACAGCATCGATAAATCCATCGAGAGAGTCACCGAGCGCTCCGCTGAACCGCGCGCTGCACAGCGCGAAGGTTCCGTGATGAGCGGGCGCGTACGCCGAGGCGGCGGGCGAAGGTGTCGCCGCTGCCGGCGTCGTTGGCGACTCGCGACGAGACTCGTGTGTGAGGATTCGGTCGAGAAGGCGTTCGAATGCTGCGGTTTGAGTTTGCTGTAGCGATGCCATGATAGACGCCATTACGTCGATGTTGACGCTTGGCGTTGTCGGAGGCGGCGGCGTCGTCGGCGGCGGCGTGGGCGCCGCGGTGGCGTAATCCATTTCTATAGCATCTTCAAAGTCGGATTGACGACGCGATTGACGACGGGATTGACGGCGTGTACGTGGCATATTAGTAAAATTGTCTATTGGGTTCACTGTAAGCTGTAGGCGCACTGTTCACAGTTCACAGGCCCTCGCTTGGGCTGCCAGTTTAACGTTGCCCGACTGGCTATCTCAGGGTTCGGAAGGAAAACACTCACTAACACTTTAGGAGTATATTTATAAAAGAAAGTACACGATAAAACATATAAAATTACAATTTGCACACGTTTAAACCACCGAAAAAACAATCAAAGTCCGTTAGCCGCGCACGCACTAGTAGTTTCGATGCCGCGCACTTGCGTTCCCGCTCGCTACTCTAGAAAGCGCGCCGGCCGTCTAACTCTACGTGCGTGCCGTGTGGTGGCGCTAGTTGTAGGCGTCGGGGACGCGTCATCGTCACCGACGCGACATGGTCCGTTCGCGGCGGGCAATTCAAATGAAGTAGGTACAGAAATAGGTAGTCGCGCTATAGCAGAAAAAATCAATGATCTATGCCTTATTTACAACGGTTTGAAGTCCTAGATGGCCAGAAAGGGCCCGGTGGCCACAAACGGGTCATCTGCCCTATATGTATTATAAATACATATACCTATACAAGAATTGCTCCTTTTAAAGGTATTTTACCTATTTATTTTCCCGACGTTTCGACAGGTTTACACGCTGTCGTGGTCACGCGTAGACTGTTACCATTAAATATTACCCGTTTAATAGGTACTAATAATAATGTGTTCAGATCGCGTAAGTTTAAAAGTATATCCTGAAAGATCTAAGTAGCTACAGGGGGGCTTTGATAGTTCACGAAGTTTTATTTCGTTTCGTTACCTTACATTTATCTGCAGCGCCCCTAGCGGATATTTTGAAGAACTAAAATCGGCAGGAAACGAAACGTAATAAAGTATCGCAACCTATCAGAACCCACAATTAAGCTCCCTGAAAGATCTTAGTAACTAGAGATCGATGTTTGTTTGCTGATATATAAAAAATGCACCTATGTTTCTCCTTGAGATTTTGAAAATTGGATTTTTCAAGCATCTTTCGTAGACACAAGTGGCGCCATCTAGCGAGACAAGGTGACGAACACTCGGAACCAACAATCATGCAATAATTTGTTTTTCAGACCCTCATCTCAGCGCGCCTGGTGCAAAGCCTGATCCTCGGAGCCTACACCCTGGCACAGGACCCCAACAACAGCTACGTGAACTCCACGGAGAAGGCCCACGGCTGGGACTTCCTGCGTCGCATCAGGAAGGGCAAGCCTGATGAGAACGGGGACCCGACCGACTGGAAGACCATTGCTACTGAATACCTTATTAGGAGCTAATTACTAAGATTATGTATAGCGCCATCTGTTGGTTATGGTACGCATTTAAGTGAAATTGTTCATTTTTATGAGTCGAATAATTTATTAAAATTGTTATTTGAACTGAAAATATTTATTTTACGTATTATATAAATTACTTTGTTGCTAAATAAACACTTGATGATGAGCAACATTAATCTGAATTGTAATGTGCCTTTATTATTATTAAAACATTTCAGAACTTTAGTAAAACTTGTTTTCGTTTACTTAGTTACTCAAGTAAGTACCTAAACCGGTACATTTTTCGCCGGACATTATTTATTATTTAGTTAATTGACCGTATTATTTTAGGTACTAGCACAGATTAAAGTACTAAAATGTTAGATGTAATTCTCCTATTATAGGAGAGAATATCCTAGGATTCTATTCAAAGATTATGTGGTCAAGAGATAATTTTAAAGAAGTGCCATCTACATTATTTTTAGGCATCCGTTCCGTTTTAAAGGTTTGCTAAACATTTCTACTCAACTACAGATGGCGTTAACAAGAAGTAATCTACTCACCTCTAGATGGCGTTGGTAGTTGCTGCAGTGGATACGAGAAATAAGTTACCTTGTCTAACAAGGTCCCAAAAAAAGCCATGCTTGATTTATCGATTGAGAAATTCTAAAATGTAATTAAACAAAAACTGTCTCGTAAAGCTTATTATAGAATATCAGAGTACTTAGATGAAAAAAAGCTTAGGACGAATCAGCTCCAACTCTGCTAAGTGTCCCTAACAATGTTAACAAGGATCATACAAAAAAAGCGCTAGGGCCCATCGAGTTTCTTGTCAGTTCTTCTCGCACTGGGGATAGGACTGGAATTGGCACCTAGACTAGTATGTAAGACGATTCAAAATGATCCCTGCGATTTAATTGAATAAATGATTATTGACTATTGACCATTGACTATTGACCATCAGGTTACTGATGTGACTAATCTCAAATTAGTCGTTTTCACATTCCTTTTACGAGTCGCCAAAACTATATGTGCCCTAAACAGGCCTTTTGCAGGCATCTTACATGATAATACTTGTAAGCAACGTAAAGTATAAGGGTAGGTTACACACACAACCGTAGGTAGTTGTATTTTGGTTGGTTATATATGTTGGGCCAGTTGGGCAGAATACCTCAATCTAGACCTAGTACCTATTAGTACCTAGAACTCCCTTATAGCTTAGTCCTATTGGTGCCAAGACCAATGTCATAGCTATCTGGATTAAAACCTACTAAATTTAGTACAACAAGTACAACTCAAATTTAAACTAAAAATAATGAAGCTTGGGAATAAATTAGGCCAATAACACTTACCTTTTAATCTCTCAGCCGTCAAATATATAATTAAACTGGTCACGCTTAACTGCCCCCCCCCCCTCGCCCCCCTCGCGTATAACCAGCGCCCTGATCCCTGGCACACTCCGCTCTGAAGATACAGAACAATAATTTTAATTCAATACCTATTGGATCTCTGCTTGTAAGCCGAAGAGTGATAATATCTATGACAGTGCGTGTATCTATAACTGCTTACAAGTTCATACTTAGAACGTTGAGGTAAGCTCCTTTATTGTTTAAACAGACATAAGTGTTGGTACCTGCTTATGGTTTTTGTCGGTAAATGTTTGCGTAACCTTAGAACCTGTAAACTTATCTGCCACTTGATCTTTTTATGACATTGTAGCAGTCACATTAATCAGGTAGTAGGTGGTCAAATGTTGATGCATGGCCAGTTGTAGGCATCTATATTAAAAATCAAGACGTTTTTTAACATTTATTAGCTGTGTCTTTTCTCAACCTTGGTCCACCATAAGTAGGTACATAACGCATTTGAATTTGCATATAAATAAGGTTATATTATATTATATGGTCTTTAAAATGGTAACCGAGGAATATTAAATAATATCGAAGTGCCTCAGTAAGTACATCATAATTTTATTGATGTCCGATTGATTATTATAAATTATTATGATATAGTTATTCATTTACGTGGCTTGCAATGTAACTTTTACGATAACAGTATTAGAGCTACTATGAACTACGAGGCGCTCTGTTGCCCTCAGTTATTACTCCCCGGTGATATTTGTAAGGGTGGTTTTTAACTTTGGTTTTGCAAATGACGTTTGGGGGTGGGCTCTGGGCTGACGAGTGTTTATTCTATTCAAATTGTTGGTGATTGATTTATTGTTAAAAGTAATTTGAAATACATGTTGAGCGGATGTCGCGCAAGGGGTGAGCTTAGGAAATACATATTAATTAAATATTTAAGTAGCGTTGGTCAATAAAAAAATATTTTACTTTATTTATTTAGAAGGAAGTGAAAAGTAGTTTTTCAGGTGGGCAGAGCATAATAAAATTGAGAGCTGAAAACCTAGGCTTTGTTTTATTAGATTTTAATGATCTCTGAAAAAAGGTCTTTTAGGGTTTCGTACCTCTAAAGAAAAAAACGGAACCCTTATAGGATCACTTTGTTGTCCGTCCGTCCGTCTGTCTGTTTTAGATCATAGAACACATAGCGTGGGAAAAGGGCAGGAAGAAGAGACGTTTTATAGTTACACGCAGTAGGTCATCATCATCATTGGCCTGTTTAGTAGTTACAGGTAGTTATAGCCAAAGTCACGCGAGCCTAGTGTTCGTCCTAACTATTTCCAAATGCGGGAAATATCTTGAAACAAACTGTTAAGTTAACAAACGTTTACCATCCACTCTAACTTGACTTATCATCACTAAAAACCGCTTTGTAAACTGAGATCAAAGGTTTCTGGTTTAAAATTATACTTTGATAAACCTACTTTCACGGTAGAGATACGTTAAAGTCTTACAAAGATATCGAGAGCATTGTAGAGATAAAAGCACACGGTTTTCAGTCGTATTCCTATTGGAATAAAGGTGGTGGGTGGAATTGGGGGGTGAGAAAAGTTTGTGGAAAGTCCTAAGGCAAAACACTGATAGAAATCTTGTTAGAGAGATGTCTTTTTCAGCTCCATTGTCTACAATTACTTGGTCTTTGTGGCTGATGTGTGCTGTCTCTCTCTAACGCGCCGGGTCGGTGCAGCTGTCTCTCTCGCGAGTTCTTTGTAAATCCAATTTGAAGATTTCCGTTCGTCTCTTCCTGTGGTTTTCTTTTAATTTGTTTATTTTTTAAAGGAAATTGTCTTTATGTTTTTGTACAGACAGACGTAGGTAAGGTTCTTCATGCCATTAACGCCGTGGGCTGTCTGTACCTCGACATACTATTGGATTCTAGTTGCAGTTTCTCATGGTGTTTTCCTTCACCGTTAGAGGTAATTAATTAATCCATAAGTGCAAGATCGAGATTCTAAAATACTTAGGTAGACACTTTAGGATCGGAAGGTAAAGCTACCACTAAAATAATAAAAATACACTCACACGACTGTTTACACTTCTTAGTATTCCGTACGTGACAGGTTGCAAACCCATCGCCGCTTATAAGAATACTAACTTAAGACATAGGTACACCTTCGAATTTTTGGTTCTAGGATATGCCGGTTTTCTCACGATGTTTTTCGCACGTAAATTTTTCTATAGAAAAACTCATCGGTGCTCTACCAGGCCCCTATTCAATAAACATTACAAATTGTAAAATACAATTAATTGTAAGCGGCTACAATTCTACAAGTTTCTGTTTAATAAAAAAATACGATTTACTGGAGGAAAATTTACAAAATTGTAAAATTTTCTTACAATTCTACATATTTGTAGGTTTTATTGAACAACACTTGTCATAAAATTCGACAATATTGTCACTTTTCTACAAATTTGTAAACTTGTAATGTTTATTTAATAGGGGCCAGGTTTTAACAGGAGGTAGGGGTGTACCAATACACCACCAGTACTACAACTGGTCAAATACAATGTTTAGCCGTGTCTCTGACTAACCCCCTTTTCATATCAAAGATCTTTGAGGTATGATTATAAGGTTTACATTCGTGATCGTGTTTGTCTCTAGAACCTTAAAGTTTCCCAAACCATTTTAACATCAACCCTATCTTATACGTTGAGAATAGTCTATAATCCGCACTATAACCCTTTCACCACACTGGTTTCCAAAAACTGGTGTCGCAATAAGAAGACATTTAGTTCCTCAATAAAGGATATTATCTGCAAGTAATACCTTCTATTGCATTCCTTCTGCTGCACGTGAGTGATGACCCTGCGCCCAGGGCTGCCACTGACGAGGAAATAAATACATTCCTAAAAGTGATAGTAATAGTAATCTGGGTCAGTCGCTATCTACACATAGTTTATAACGGTCCTTGTATTTTATTAACGCGTATTTTAGGATAGCATTAGTATTTGTATATATCTGTAACTAACTAATGTATTGTCATTATAAAAAATTCTAAAAACATATTAGAAAAAACAAACACACGACTGTAATCCCCGGGCTCGGTAGATATCTCCTCAGATCTCTAGTTACTTAAATCTTAGAGGATATCTAAAGAGTCAGACGTACGTCCGAACACGATATTTGGCACATGCCCACATTTTGCGCAGTAGTATTCCGTGCGTGACAGGTTGCAAGCCCATCGGCGCTTTTATAAATATAAGCTATGACACACACCTTTGAATTTTTGGTTCTTGGTAATCAGGGTAATGCCGGTTTTCTAACGATGTTTTCCTTCGCCGAGTATTAAACACATCATTTTTTCGAATAGAAAAACTCATTGGTGCTTGACCAGGTTTGAACCCACGACCTTCGGATCGTGAGGCAGGGTTGCTACCACTACACCACATTGGCTCCAAAATATAATTTCTAAATAATATGTGACAAGACCCCGAGGCACCCCTAGCCTCATAATAATATCAATATCTGACCCTAACGCCGTTAAAAAGAAATAAAAAAGTAATAAAATGCAGGATGAGAACCAAGGAAGGGTTTGCGGAACCCTAATTTGGTAGCACTTTATGTCAAAAGAAGATTTTCTTTTTAGAAAAATACACTTTTCCCCTTTTTTGTTGCGTTTTTATGTTAAAATTATTCAAGGTTACTTATTCGTCTGGAAGAAATTGCTTTACTTCTTAACCTTGCCTTACCCTGGTATTCTTAATAACCTCTTATCCTCATTTCTACTTCACTAATGATAACTAAAGATAGTTTTGTCAAAAAACATCATGCGAAACTTGTGATGTTTTATGGAATTTATTTTATACATTGTAAGAAAATATTTGATTACGACTGTAATCCCCAGATTTTTGGTAAATATCTCTTCAGATCTCTATTCATTTAGATTTTTGAGGATATAATAAAGAGGGTAGTCAGAGATACGTCCTCTAACAAGATTTTTAAAAGAGAAAGTTTGTAAGAATGTGTGGATGTATGGATGTATGTTTGTTACTCTTTTACGCTGAAACAACTGAACGGATCTGGATGAAATTTGGCACAGATATAGATTATAGTCTTGAATAACACATAGGCTACTTTTTATCTCGGAAAAATGTACGGTTCCCGCGGATTTTTGTTTTTCAAGGTACTTCTCGTACTACTCTTCACGCGGGCGAAGCCGCGGGCAAAAGCTCGTTTCTAATATTAATCTTTTAAGTTTCACAAATACTGCCTTAATATAATTAGATTATTGTCTTCATACGCACTAGTACTTCGTATTTGCAAAACATTCTTACAAAAGATATCGAACAACACGATAGAACGAATTAAATAATACTCTATTCAATACAAAAGTATTAAATTCTCTATTGTACACTCACAAACTATTTATAGTGTGGTTTGTGAACTAACAAAGGACTTTTTATAGCTATAAGAAAGATCTTTGGTTTCTACTTACAAAAAATAAGCACTTATTGAACGCACGTGATGTTTATTATCATTATAGTTAAAGCAACGTCTGGTTGAGACGCGAGGTGCGGGTTCGATTCCCGCGCCGAGAAATTCACACCTGCCATTTCTCTCTGGTCTGATATTAAATTCAAAATGATTTCATAAAAATTCTGGCACTAACACTGGTGGTGTGGTGGTACCCCTGCTTCACGATCCGAAGGTTGTGGGTTCAACCCTGGTCATGCACCAATGAGTTTTTTCATTCGAAAAAATTATATGCGCAATGCCAGTGCTCTTAAACGGTGAAGGAAACCAACATACCCTAGAACTAAAAAATCGAAGGTGTATCATAGGTTAGTATTCTTATAAGCGGCGATGGGCTTGCAACCTGTCACGTACGGAATACTAACTACCGGAGAAATGTGGGCTTTTCTAAAAATCATGTTCGGACGTGCCTCTGACTCTTTAGATATCCTCAAAGATGTAAGTAACTAGAGATCTGAGGAGATATCTACCGAGCCTGGGGATTACAGTCGTGTGTGTGTTTTTGTTTAAAATTCTGTTCTTGACCCGAACCGCGGTATGTACTAAGTACATAAGCTATGTACTACGTAACATAAAGCTATTAAGTACTTAGAAAAAAACTTAAAATTCTTTAATACAAGTATGTGTTTGCTAAAGTAGAAACCATTCATATTACATTGGTACGAGCGAGGCATACTAATGTCTCAAACACAGTTATATGTTGACTATAAACCTTATTTCGGTGGAATAGAGTTCAAATTTATTATGTATGTGTACTTAAAACGAGCTTCTAAAAAATTCAATTTCGGACCTAGATTATGTAATAGGTGTATGTGGAGAAGTTTCACTCAAAGTGATTTAAAATTGAATTTGTGTGTACACATTTTGAAACGTGGTAATTTTATTGTTGCGCGGATTAACTTAGATGATGCTAAAATAATTGGGATCTTATTTTGTTTCTCGAATGACTAAATTAGCTTAAACGTTTTAAATGATAGTTGATTTGACTAAATTGACGTGTGATCTACGTGGTTTAGGTTATTTTAGTAAAGTATGTATACAATACGCGTACAATGCTTAAATTGCGTAAAATCTATTCAATTAATAAAAAAAACGTTAATTTTAGTGTAACATTTAGAATATCCATTATAATAAATCAAAAATCCGATCTGTAAATTAAAGAAAAGTTAAAATAAAAGAATAGGTACTTATCGATTTTTGTAATTCTTTTCGTCTATTTGTCTCTCTATTTGGTTGTTCGTGCAATTTCCGAAACTACTGATCGGATTTTCATATAGTTTACACAGGTTGGACATAATAGTGAACATTAGTCTTTGTTACATAGGATGTCAGAAAGAAAGTTGTAGCGGACGAACTATACATTATTATGGAGTAACGAGCTGATGCCCGCAGCTTCGCCCGCGTGAATGTCGATAATCGCGACTTTTCATACAAACTTTCATCCCCTATTTTATCCCCTTGGGGGTAGAATTAATCAAAATCCTTTCTTAGCGGATGTCTACGTCATAACATCTACCTGCATGCCAAATTTCAGCCCGATCCGTCCAGTGGTTTGGGCTGTGCGTTGACAGATCACTATGTCAGTCATCAGACAGTCACCATTGAATTATATATATTTAGATAATGTATAGGTGTGGATGGAGTGAGAGATCTGGTTAGACCAGTAAAGTAACCAAACAGTTGGTCTGTCTGTTCGGCGCAGCTCAAACAGCGAGGGTAAATATGTCGGGCATTAGGCGACCCAAGTCGACTGACTGCTCTGTACAGGCGCGCACTACTCTGTGAGACACTTTTTTGGTTTACTAGCTTACGCCCACGGCTTCGCCCGTGTGGTCCCTTGAAAAATAAAAACATACAACATGAAAACAACTGGTTTCGTACAACAACAAAAAAGTTTTTAATCGCAACTGGTTACGAACCTCCGGTTTCGAACGCGGCCGAAGGGATCTATTCCGAGAACCGTACATTTTTCTGGGATAAAAAGTAAGCTATGTGTTATTCCAGACTATTCTCTGTGCCAAATTTCATCCAGATCCGTTCTACCGTTTCAGCGTGAAACAGTAACAAACATCCATACATAAAAACTTAATATTAGTATAATTTACTCGACTGCAAATAATGAGATTGATGTGTATGTATGTGAGTTACTTTGGTTGTCGATGTAGCCCGAAAGGCTGGACAGATTTCGATAAATGAGATATCGTTTGATTCTTCTATATCAAAAGTATGACATAAGCTATATAAAATTACAAAAAAAATATGGTGGCTGTTAAATGCTATTTCAATTAATTCCGTTTTTCATTTTCAAATCCACGTTATTCGAGTCGGTAAACTTAATAAAGATGATTCATAAAATTGATTTATTCCCATGACGGCCCGAGCCGAGCCGTGGTGGGAAGTTTAAAATATATTGATATTCCCTCTATGGCCTGTTGTAGAGCACAAAGTAGCTAAGCTGCTACGCCGTAGCACCGCGCTACGACAAATGCTATGAATAGTTTCTTAGTATATTATTCCCGGACGAGTTTTAGTACAAAGATATAGTTCCTTTCTATGTCAAGACTTCTAGATATGTAATGAAATTAATTCCTAAAATTCAACCTCTAAGAAGTACAGTGGGAGGTTCCACTTCTTCTTCTTCTTCTTCTTATCGTGTCATTAGTTCTAAACCAACATGATGAAAGGATTTAAGTACACTTGACACATGTCTTTGAACTTTTTTGTTTAGTTTGTACGATTATTATTAGTATTAGACGGGTATTTATCGCGTTTAAATTACAAAAAAAGTACATAAAAGTTTAAAAGTACATAGTTTGTACGACATGCCGGTTTCCTCGCGATGTTTTCCTTCACCGTTTGAGAGTACTGGGAAAGCGTACATAAATATTTCAAGCAGGAAAACACATTGGTGCACGACTGGATTCGAATCCACGACCTATAGGATCGGAAGGCAGGGCCAATACCACTAGACCACTGGTGATCTCCACTAGTTTTCAAATATTAAAAGACTTTTCCACAAAAGTGTACTTATACAATATGGCGTCTTTGAAACGGGTTAATTGAGAACAAACATCGGAACGAACTAAACCCACGATTATAATTACGTCATTAGTTAGAATAACACAAAACCTGCGTCTGCGCATGTGTGTGCGTCACTGTACAGGGTGTTTTACATCGTGATTTGATCGACTGACATATGAAATAGGTAGGTAATTTCGCAATTTTTTTTTCTGATACTTATATAAATATTTTAACATTTTTGTTAACTCAGTTATAAAAGTCATGTTTATTATTTCATAATTAAATGCTTTTTTTAAAATTCCTACAAAATAAGAGACCAAAGTTCTTGTCAAATTTTTTTAGCTGGTTTAATTAGATTAGTATTTTATATTCGTAAATAAATAGTGGTATGGACATGTTATGAGAAGAGATAAATGTCATGTGACGAGGAGAGTGTTAGGTATGAATGTAATAAATAAATAATACATAAATAATACTGGACAATCCACACAGCATCATCTAGCCCCAAAGTATGTCTCAAAGCTTGTGTTATGGGTACTAGATAACTGATATATTTAATACATTATATACATAGATAGATATTTTTTATTATACATAGAAAACACCCAGACCAACGGAACAAATTTCTGCAGATCGTACACAAATTTGTTCCGCGGCGGGAATCGAACCCGCAACCTCTTGCGCCGCAGGCGGACTCTCGCCCGCTGCGCCACTGAGGTCGTCAAATGTGAATGTGGATGGATACAGGGGGAGAGGTAGACCGAAGAAGAGATGGATGGACTGTGTGAAAGATGACATGAGTAAGAAAGGAGTGAGTACTGAGATGACGAATGATAGAGGGAGATGGAAGAAGATCACATGTTGTGCCGACCACATAACGTGGGATAAGGGCAGGAAGATGATGATGATTCGTAAATAAAACTGAAAAAAATAATATTTGTTTATTTAATTAATTGATTTACATAGGTGCGACTTTACGAAATTTTATCAAAATCTGATCATCGGATTGCTAATTATCGTTGTACAAACAGACAAACAGATCACGTTGAGCTCGACTGTCTGTGTCCGTGCACCATGTATACGAGTGTGTGTGAGCACGGCGCGTGTGTGCGTGATGATAAATATTTCAATACATCGTAATGTAATTTCCAGTTTTGGTGAGATTAAATGTTTTGTCTTCGAGTGGACGAGGTAGGGTCTGCAAAGATGCCAAGTGTCATTTTAATGTCATTTTTTGTGGCAATGGTTAAAGTAATAGGTAGAATCTGTGATACGTTCGACTGTCAACATTGTCGCACTAATTTTTATTTTTTTTCTGTGTTATTTTGAGTTTTATTGTGTTATTTCCACCCATGGTTTCGCCCGCGTGGTACCTTGATAAACAAAAACAAATCTATCCCACGGGAACTGTACATTTCCCGGGATAAAAAGTAGCCTGTGTACTATTACCAGACTATAATCTATATCTGTGCTAAATTTCATTCAGATCCGTTCAGCCGTTTCAGCGTAACAAATATACATCCAGACATCCATACATTCTTACAATCTTTCGCGTTTATAATATTAGTAGGATTTACATGGTTATTTTTCCAATGAAGCCCGAGTTCTAGACACAAGTGTAAAATATATGAATTAAAATTAAATTAAGTTCCTTTCTAAATCCATCGGAGGAAATCCCGAGAAATACAAACAAAACAACCATCTTTTGCCTGACATTGCGCACATAATTTTTCGAATAGAATAACGTATCGGTATACGACCAGCGATTCACCACGAATTCATAATACATTACCGAATTAATATTACATTGTTATTTCGTACCATGACCTATGCAAATTGTACAGAAGTAGTGTTACTTCAAGCTTCAAATGTAACGTTTCTAAAACGGAATCGTTCTGGAAGACTTCGTGGTGAGGCCCCAGGTTTGAACCCACGATCTTCGGAGCGTGAGGCAGGGGGCCATTACACCACCAGTGCTCTTATTTTAATTGAAAAATAGACTAATTATTAGGATTTTCTCAGTACAGTGTTGGCAACCATACAGAGTATTGAAAGCCGCGTGCGCACACATTGCCCAAGGCGGCCTTGATAGCGGCCTACGTGACCGTCTGCTTTGTTTTATAACTATTGTTTACATAGTAGCTACGCTATTAGTTCGGCTTATTACATTAATCCCCTATTACATTGATCCCCTGCGAAGGGCATTACTGGACTTTTTAATCAGAAATGCCCTTACTGTTCTCAAAGGGGATTCCAGATTACTGGACAAAAGTTCCACAAATCCCCTTTTCCATTTATTTACTTTGGTTGTAAAAACAACTTATTATGTAATTAGTATTTATTGTTTACCTAACTGCGAAGAAAGAGTTTGGGGTGTATGTATGTATGTACAATATATGTATGCGAGTTACTTTTGCTATCACTGTAGCCCAAATGGCTGGATGGATTTTGACAATTGAGATGTCGTATGATTCGTCTGGATCACAAGAGTGACATAGGCTACACAAAATGTCAAAAATCTAATATGGCGGCTGTTAAAATCTATTTTCAGTTACGTTCAAACAGGGTTTTAAAATTTTTCAATAAATACTAGTTTAAATTGAAACTAACAATTAAAGGTAATAGTATTCCTATAAGCGGCGATGAGCTTGCAACCTGTTTTGTAAATACCTACTAAACAAATGTGGGCATGTGCCAAATAATGTTTGGACTGCCTCTCTCTGAGAAGATATCTACCGAACCCGGGGATTACAGCCGAGTGAGTGTTTTTTTTTTCAATTCAATCTTTGGTCCAATCATCCTTTCACCACGCTGGCACTACGAAAGGTTCGTTGACCTCAGAAGTCCAATCTTCTCGTAATATTTACTGTCTCGTCCGTCTCAAATAAAGCCGAAATAGTATTTTTAAACTTTTTCTAAAATGGTAGCTTTTTACAAAACCATCTCTTTCGAAAATCAACAGTTAAAAAGCCTAGAACTAAAAAATGTCAAGTGTACAAATAACAACGCATTGTAGCCAATGAGTGATCAAATATTGTGACAGTGCGCTTGCGCGGCGAGCCGTGACCGCGCGGCGTCCGTCCCGCTCGGGCGCGCGGCGTGCGAGCGAGCGCGCTGCACTCGGCTGCCACAAAGCGGCCGACTAACGAAATACTAGCACGGTGGTATTGCAGGGCCGCATTCAGCACACGGCCACTGGAATAGAATAGAATAGAATTTTATTAGAATACATGGACACAAGAGCGCTGGTGGTGTAGTGGTAGCACCCCTGCCTCACGATCCGAAGGTCGTGGGTTCAAACCTGGTCGTGCACCTATGAGTTTTTCCACTCGAAAAATTTATGTGCGCAATGCCAGTGCTCTTAAACGGTGAAGGAAAACATCGTGAAGAAACCGGCATACCCTAAAACCAAAAATTCGAAGGTATGTGTCATAGGTTAGTATTCTTATAAGCGGCGATGGGCTTGCAACCTGTCACGTACGGAATACTAACTACTGTGCAAAATGTGGGCATGTACCAAATGTCATGTTTGGACTTGCCTCTGACTACCCTCTTTAGATATCCTTAAAGATCTAAGTAACTAAAGATCTGAGGAGATATCTACCGATCCTGGGGATTACAGTCGTGATCATATATTATTATATTATACATGGACACAGGAAAATTAAAAACATCTTAAGAAACAACATGGTCACGACTATAATCCCCGGGCTCGGTAGATATCTCCTCAGATCTTTAGTTACTTACATCTTTTGAGGATGTCTAAACAGGGTGGTCAGGTAGGTACGTTCAAACATGACATTTGACACAGTATATATGGTGATTAACTAACCGATTTTACTAACGTAAAGCAGCGGTGCTACCACTACCACCACCAGTGCTCTGATTTTATATAGTAACTAGCCGTTACCCGCGACTTCGTTCGCAAAAAATCATTAATTATTACACCTTGGGTTACATTATTGAAGTTTTACTAAGGATCCCTATATATAATAATGCTGCTCAGGGATAACGTAGCATTCTAACGGTGAAATAATTTTTGAAATCGGACCAGTAGTTTTTGAGTTAATCCGTTACAAACAAATATATGGTAAGATCTTTATTAATTCTCTCAAGATTACAAATCTTTCCTCTTTATAATAGACTAGCTTCCTCTCGCGGCTTTGCTCGCAAGATACCTACATAAAATATAGCCTATGCTACTCAGGGATAACGTAGCATTCTAACGGTGAAACAATTTTTGAAATCGGACCAATAGTTTTTGAGTTTATTCGTTACAAGCAAAAATACACAAATACAAATCTTTCCTCTTTATAATATTAGTAAACATAGATAAGGTAGTGATTGTGATAGATAGGCTAGAGGCCTGAGTCCGGCCCGCAGTGCGCGCCGTCGCCCGCGCAGCCTGCCTTCTGTACTCGCCGCCGCAGCCTCTTACAACTCGCGCGACTGGATAAACAACTTGCAGCTAGGATGGGTGACCGGTAGAGCCATTTAACAGGCAACACTGAATGTGTATATTGTGACGACCTCAGCTGGCTTAGTGCCTATAGCCTCTAAAGGAGGTCATTCATTTTGGGCCCTATATGACAAAGCGCCAACACGTTCGGGACCACGTGTGACGTTTGGGAAGACAATCTGACTATTTTTCATACAGGGACCGACTTTCTACAACCATTCCTTCTGTAAAGATAAAGATACAATTTATTTATTTGTTTTGAATATGGTAAAATATTGGTATACTTACGTAATCTGAACACATTATTATTAGTATTAGACGGGTATTTATCGCGTTTAAATTACCTTATATTTTCCCGACGTTTCGTGACTCTACCCGTGACCACGACAGCGTGCAAACCTGTCGAAACGTCGGGAAAATATAAGGTAATTTAAACGCGATAAATACCCGTCTAATGCTAATAATAATACTTACGTAGATTAAAAGTCTAACTAATTCAGTCATAATATTTATTTATTTTGTTTAAAACCAGATTTTAATACATTTTATACATTATATTTTTTAAATCATCTGAAATAATGGTTGTAGATAAATGATGCCCTAATGAAAAATAATCGGATTATAATAAATAATAATAATAATGCTGGAAACTGTGACACAGCATCATGTAGCCCCAAACTAAGCAGAGCTTGTATTATGGGAACCACATGGCTGATAAACTACATAGATATACTTTTTTTTTTGTAAATACATACATATTATACATAGAAAACACCCAGACCTGAGACAAATATCTGCAAATAATGCAAACATTTGTCCCACGGCGGGAATCGAACCCGCTACCTTCTGCGTCTCAGGCGGACCTTCGCCCGCTGCGCCACAGAGGCCGTCAATTGGATTGACATTGGATTGAAGGATTGACTTCCCAAACGTGTTCATACTATATTTTTTTAATGGCCGGCACTTTGTCATTTTCGGCCCAAAATTAATGACCTCCTTTCAGCTCTAAGACAGGTCTAGTAGGCATTTATATGACATCAATCAGTAACGTTAGAGTTTTCGTCTTTTACCTATATGTATAAATACATATAATCTGAATCTCGGAAACGGCTCCAAAGATTTTTATAAAATTTAGTATGCAGAGGGTTTCGGGGGCGATAAATCGATCTAGCTAGGTTTCATTTTTAGAAAACGTTTACCAAAAAAAACCGAACAAACCTTGGTCACCCAGGTACTATAAGATTATATGATATCTATCTGTAAAAAAATGAATTGCTGTTCGTTAGTCTTGAAATGTTCGCGGAGGTCTAGGGAAGGTTTAAAAGGTAAGAAAAATTCGAATAACTGCCGGGAAAACCCTAAAAATAGCCCTTTTATATATCCCATACAAACGTTTTCTAAATAAGTACGAAGTCTGCCGGGTCAGCTAGATATATTATATATTTTAGGGCATTTTAAATGTTTTACCTAAAGTATGCTATTTCTCAGTGTCACACTGAGAGCACTTCACAAGAAGTCTTTGTAATTCCCTCCACCGAATAACCAAACACAAGAGCACTCATTAAACTGTTAAAACCCGCCCTTAACGTGAACAATAACCACCTCGCGCTCTCGCAGTCGGGTAAACACGGTCGCCACACGAGTCCTATTGACGGCCTTTGTGCAATACTTCATTGAATAGTCCTTTTAATTGTTCTTATTGTTTTCTTAGTTTGTTATCAGGGGGGGGAGGTGGGGGGGGTGACTTTTGGGGGTACTGTAATTGTTTTTGAATTACATACTCGACTCAACGATATATTAAATTGCCGTTTAGTGTAATGTAGCTTCAATAAATGATTGTTCTAGTGCTTTAATGAATGCACCCTTGAAATGTCAAGTCTAGCTCAGTTAGTTAATCATGACGAAGTCTTTTATATAATGTATTATCTTCCACCCACGGCTTTGCCCGCGTGGTGTCTTGTTTATGTCCTATTCCAGACTATAATCTATCTCTGAGGCAACTTTCGTCTAGATCCGTTCAGCCGCTTCAGTAACGAACGTCCATTCATCTAAACTTTCGCATTTATAATATTAGTAAGTGGGATAGAATAAGATAATAATAGTAGGAAGTAAGCTAGTATAGAAGAGGATTGTGGTTTTATTCACTTTAAAAAATTGTAGTGGATTATTTGAGTAGTTCGGTGTTGCCAGCGGTCTCCCACTGCGTGCGAGCCGTGCGCTGGCCACACCCGCTCGTTTTAAACCAATTTTATTTAAGTGTGTCCCCGCCCTAACGCACACAATACATATTTGTTGTAAAGGAAACAATGATTGAGCCAAATTAATTTAATTACGTGCAATAAATACCATAATGCTATTTTTTTATGATTTAGTTCTGCGTTTTAGTAAACTAGGTTATAGAATGTTTATGTGAATGTCACACTTTTGTACATATTTTGAATTCCATCCCCTCTCCCAAGGGAACCGTGCAGAATTTCAGGATAAAAGTATCCTATGTCCTACCTTGTAGTATGGACTCATACCGTGCCAAGTTTCATTTGATTTGATTCAGTAGTTTCGGCGTGATGCTCAGCCCAGATACAGACAGACAGACAAAAAATAAAATTAATACTGTTTTGGCTTCAGTATCGATTAATGTGTCTTTCAAACCATTTTTCAAAATATTTTGTAAGAAAATAGTTTGTAAGAATGTATGGATGTAAACGGCTGAACGGATCTGAATGATATTTGGCACAGACATAGATTATAGTTTGGAATAGCACATAGGCTACTTTTTATCCCGGAAAATTGTACGGTTCTCGCGGGATCGATTTGTTTTGGTTTTTCAAGGGACCACGCAGGCGAAGCTGTGGGCGGAAGCTAGTACTTATACATATATTTACTAGGCCTATTTATTTATTACGGTCATTCAGCAATTCAGAAGAAAGTATAGTCAAGGTAAGTAGGTACTTACTCCCATTGTAATTTACGGTCAAAGTCAAAGTCAAAACGCATATTTTATTCCCATTTTTTAAATATTCTCGTCAGACAAACAAACCAACATCACAAAGAGAAATAAAATACTTTTACGAACAATTTGTTAATAACTTTGAAAGTACTGTGAACAAAAAAATATAATAACATCAAACGAATTTGTCTCTTATCTTAAACAAATAAGGTTCATAATGACTGCGGTGAAAGTTTGCGATAAAAAAATAAATTGATTGTCGATCGCTCAACACGTAATTGAGACTCCACGGTTCGAATGACGATCGACCAGTTTATATAGACCCCTGCCATTCATCCTACTAATAATATAAACGTGAAAGTTTGTATGTACGGATGTTTGTTACTCTTTCGATTGAGATAGATATAGACTATAGTCTGGAAAAATAGGCTACTTTTTATCCCGGAAAAATGTACGGTCCCCGTGGGATAGATTTGTTTTCGTTTTTCAAGTTACCACGCGGGCGAAGCCGCGGACAGAAGCTAGTAGGTATTACTATACAACTCTTACGTTACCAACTAACACACCATGTAAGGGCTTATTCCCAAAGTACTCCATTCTTTTGTTCAAAAAAGATAAGAATCTCGAACATTAGTTCCCAATCTACTCCAAAGAATTATTATTAAAAAAGGGTAAAATAAAAATAATGCGTTTAAGTTTTAAGACTACTCCATTCAAAACATCGAAACAAAATAATGTTTCATTCTACTCCATGAGATGAAGGAGTACAGTCTGTCACAGTATTTCTGTAACAAAATTAGGTGCCTATGCTGCCAAAAGTTTTCTTCAAATTATTTAGGACGTTTACGTCTGCGGCTAATGGAATAAATTGTAAGTACTTCACTTCAACATCACTTACATAAGTACTTTTAAAGCATTATTATTCAGAAAAAAACGGTAGCAAAAGAGATAAGTTTTGTTACACCCACGTATGTTAATGTTACAAGCAATTACCAAATTACAAATTATTTAATTTCTGAATATATTTTAAGGGGTTGTTCCTCGTGGCCAAACTATTTCGCCTAACTAGTATGGCTACGAGGAATAACATTTCCTCATAGCCGAACTCGTTTCAAAATAGGAAAAGCAAGTACCTACAGTTATCTACAAAATGAAAATACCTCTGCAATACTTATGATGTCCTGGTACTTCAAACATTATTATTTATCCATTTGTCATGAAGGATGAATTAATTATGTCTTTTAGATAATTTAGCAAAGCCATTTTTGCAACATTATTTCGAAAACATGATTTGTCCTTCATGACGACTACGGATAAAATGTTTTGAAGTAAGTACTAGGACATCAAAAGTATCGCAGAAGTATTTTGATTTAAGCAAGTTAAAAAAAACCTGTGCAACGTTTCTGATGTCCTGGTCTTTTAAAAAAATCCAAATCACAATTCACACATAGTGCATAATTGCTATTGCCAAAAAGATAGATACTATGTACGAAACAAAAAACAAATTAGGCGAAAAATAATAGAGAAGAAAAATATATTTATTGTACTATTAAAATATGTATTTCTTAAGCTGACTGTACGTCAGTTACCTTGTGGAGTAAAGTGCTAAATCAATCAGTATGCTAAAGACTAGTATTAAATATTTGGAGTAGTTTGAGAACGAATGTATGAGATAATTATTTTTGGACACCAGTAGGGTGGAGTCGAATTTAACTAAAAAAAACAATATTTTATTCGTGGAGTAGTTTGAGAATATTTCTTGGAGTACTTTGAAACTAAAACGTGGAGTACTTTGGGAATAAGCCCATGTAAGACGTTTCAAAGTGATCGTTGTGACTTTATTGAAAAAATAATTATTTTGACTTTGTCTTTCTAAACAAAGTTTGCAAAGTTACAAGTAAATCGGACGTCTTGAAAGTGCTAAAAATTCCGTTACATAGATATAGGTGAAACTAGAATGTAATGCGTGTTACATTACAACCAAAGTCGCGGGAATATCAACTAGTAAACTATAAAATGTATGACAGATCTGTATAATAGAGGTATTTATACATATATTGGTTTTTGCTTTTACCTGCTTTTCATTGAATCCATTGATTTTATTGAATCAGTTTTTGTACAATTAAAGCGAGTTGCGGTTGTAGCCCACAGCCGCGCGCCTGCGGTGTCGGGTGACAGCCTCCTTGTACCACAATAATGTATATCAACTCTTTAGTGGGAATAGACAATGCAATGAGCTTTTAGTGCTGTCTATGGTATCTTAGATCAAGGGAGAGATAGAGGAAAGTGTTTTTTTGCAAGTGCAGTGCCGTGCGCTTTGAAACGACTATGAAAATGGTTTAAAAAGATGACGGAAAAGTATTTTTTGTTAGCTTCCGCTCGCGGATTCGTGCGTGGTACCTTGAAAATCAAAAACAAATCTGTGAAGGAACAAAGATGAAGGCAAACATCGTGAGGTAACATGTGTGTCATAGGTTAGTATTCTTATAAGCGGCGATGGGCTTGCAACCTGTCACGTACGGAATACTAACTACTGTGCAAAATATGGTCATATGCCAAATATAATGTTCGGACGTGCCTCTGACTCTTTAGATATCCTTAAAGATGTAAGTAACTAAAGATCTGAGGAGATATCTACCGAGCCTGGGGATTACAGTCGTGTGAGAGTTTGTTGTTTTTTCTTACTCGTATCAAGTCGCGAGGGTATTGAAGGAAGCTCAGTTTGTTTGTTTAATTCGTGGAAAGGCTTCCTCCCCCACCCGTCACGTCGGAACCAATTGTAACAGATCAGGAGTCCACTCGCGCGAACTAAATACTATTAACTCAGTAAAAAAACTGCTACAGGTCGCGGATAATGCTGTGGCACAAAAGTCTGATGTCCCAGAGTAATTCGCTAGTCCACCGAGTACGCGTAAGTGGTAGGTAGATTATAATTAAACTAGCTGGCCCACTCGCACATACGCTTCTTCTCCTTCACTCATTCACTCGTTTACTCACTTGCTCTTTCTCTCTTTTACTCATTCACTCACTTACACACTTGTTTATTCTCTCGTTCACTCATTCAACTTATATACCTACTTGTTCATTCCCTTGTTCACTCATTCGCTCATTTACTCACTCACTCATTCCCTCATTTGCTAGTTATTCAATTATCTACCATCGGTATTGTAAAATTACTGATTACAATGTTCTGATTGAAGAACTTTACTGATTGAACCTTACTCTTAAATTTTTGTTTACTTATATCTAATTTTTTGGTATCCACGATGTGCCATTGCAACGGCCGGGCACTGCGCCTACGCCAGCTCTATTAAGGTGAAACCACACGAGATGGTTGAAGCGGAAAATCGCAAATTGTGCAAACAGCCGGCACTCGCCGCAGTTCTGGCGAACTGTCACTATATATTACGTTACTTTTCTGTGTCCGATTTTTTAAAACGTTATTAAGCTCCGTAGTGCGATTACGGAACTCTGATACAATCGACACTTGTCAAAACTGGCTCAAATTGATTGAATAAACACTCTTATGTCATACCAAATCACTTGATTACAATAAAAAAGTATTGACATTGATTGTAAGCAAAGTTCCATAATCGCCCCCCCGGTCAAACTGACGTGAATAAAGCCAATGCAGTTGGGAACCTATATTTTCAGCTCTTCGATTAATATCTAAGTATCTTTGTAATATAATTTTGATGTTTCCTACCATGACCTATGTATTGAAGTACGTCAAGCTTGAAATGGGACGTTATTGAGACATGATGCTTTGTAAGAGCTTGTGGTAAGGTGTTTGATCTGGGGCCTTACCACGAAGTCTTGCGGAACGATTCCGTAACGATTCCGTTTTAAAGTGACATTACTTCAATACAATTTGCATAGGTCATGGTACGAAATAACAATGTATTATTAATTCGGTAATGTATTATGAATTCTACAAATCGCTCAGGTGGTAATTGAAACTAAATGTCTACCTTAGTTTAATATTATGTTTAGTCTTATATTGTTTTACCTACTTACATGTAACATCGACTTAGGCTTACCTGTTATGATGTTATATTGTCTTCTAAATAAATAAATAAATAAATAAATTCGTAATTAGGCCCCAGTTATCTGCTAGCTTTGCTTACTTTAGAACTGCGTATTTGTTAATGCAAGCTTTCAGGGAATAAAATAATTATTTATTTATAACTTCCCACCACGTCCGGACACGGCCGTAATGGGAATATTTTTTCCTCACATGTCTCTAGTATTTCCAAACCAATGTGGTGAAAGGATGGGAACAACTTATGAAAGCAAGTGGTTCCACAACAAAGGATATATACCCACTTGTTGCGCGAATCCTTTACAAATTGTTATTGTTGACTGATCCAACAACAATCGATGTTTTTGTTGCTCTTGTTGTGGAAGCCGAGATAAGACGATAAGAGGTAATGATACACATTTATTACCCGACTGTGAAGAGGGAGGGTAATGCGTTTGGGGTGTGTAAATCTATGTGTATACGTGTTTCTTTGGCTGCCACTGTAGCATAGACGGCTGTACAGATTTTGACAAAATTAGGTTTCATTTCATTCGTCTGGATCACAAACCTGACATAGGCAATACAAAATGTCAAAAAAAAAACAGTATGGCGGCTGAAACAGGTATTTTTAATTACTTCCAGTCAAGTTATTTAATCCTACTAATAAATGCGAAAGTTTGGATGGATGTATGGATGTTTGTTACTCACACGCTGTAACGGCTGAACGGATCTGGATGAAACTTGGTATACGCGTAGTTTATGAACTGAAATAACACCTAAGCTACTTTTTATCCGGTAAGTACAACGCGAGCGAAGCCACGTGCCTTCACTAGGTTTGCAATAAATACGAGTTGAAGAAGAAATTTGAGTTCCGTATTTTGACTTTATTAAACGTTGATCGTATCACCTGCGACCAACCTAACAAAATAACCCAACTCAACAAACAGACAGACAATAGGCACAATAGAAGCGGCCGTGGGACATCCCCCAGGCCACCTGACTACCCCTTGCGTGGGAGAGATCGACCTCCGATACCGCCGCGATAAAAGAACTGATATTGATACATTTTGAAGGGTGAGCCAATTTTGAACAATAAAAACAAAGTAGTATTTATTTGACTGACTCACAGCTCAGTTGGTAGTAGCTCTGCCTTCTGCGCTGTAGGTTGTGGGTTCGATCCCCGCCCAGGACAGACATTTGTGTGATGAACACAGGATGTTTGTTTTGTGTCTGGGTGTTATAATGCATTCTATGTAAGTATTTCGAAAAAAAAAGTTTATTCAATCTATCAGCTATCTGGGTCCCATAGTACAAGCTTTGCTTAGTTTCGGGCTAGATGGCGTTGTGTGAAATGTCCGCCAATATTTATTTTCTTTATTTATAACTAGCTTCTGCACGCGGCGTCGCCCGCGAAGTACCTACATAAAATATAGCCTATGTTCATCCTGAAAGTTCATTCTACACATTGGTGAAAGAATTTTTCAAATCGGTTTAGTAGTTTCGGAGCCTATTCATTTCAAACAAACAAACAAACAAACAAACAATCAAAGTTTTCCTCTTTATAACATTAGTATAGAAAATGACTTGACAAAATGTAAGTATGTACTCCATTCAGGCGCATTCGAACGCATTTCTCGGCCCATCTAAACGCGGCATAAACATTAATGAACTGATTCAACTCTGCACAGATCATAAAAGATATCTGCACCAATAGACTCTATTAACCCTCTCTGCTGTGCGGGGGGGGGGGGGGGGTCGGGTCGGAGGGGGGAGGCAAGGGGTAGTTGTGTTTCGATTAATTCGCAATACTTGTGCGATCTCGCCGGCTTATTATTCACTGGTGTTTCGGCTTACTTAGTGTGGAGGGGGATATCTATACTATCCCACAATACTAACTCAATTTTTTGTCGTTATTTTAAAAACATTTTTAATCTGTATTTTAGAGTTCGTCTTTCAAGCTGTTAGCATGAAGATGGAGCAATAAAAGATTGGTTGATAATAAGTTATTTCATGAAGGATACATTTTAAACTAATAGAGTATAGATCAAATTTTCTTTAGATATCCTCAAAGATGTAAGTAACTAGAGATCTGTGGAGATATACTACCGAGCCCGGGGATTACAGTCGTCATCATCAGCTTCCTGCCCTTATCCCACTAGGTGGGGTCGGCACAACAGGTTCTCTTCCTCCACTCTCCCCTATCATCCGTCATCTCAGTAGTCACTCCTTTCTTACACATATCGTCTTTCACACAGTCCATTCATCTTTTCTTGGGTCTACCTCTACTCTTGTATTTCCACATTCAAATCCATCACCCTTCTTGTGACATGGCTTTCCTCCCGCCGCATGACATGCCCATACCACGCCAACCTATTACTTTTCATCTTTTCTGTCACAGGCGCTACTTTCGAACTTCCTCTAATATGATTATTCCTTATCTTATCCATCCTCGTCACTCCACACATCCATCTCAACATTCGCATCTCCGTCGCATGTACTTTTCTGGGATTACAGTCGTGTGATTTGATATTTTTTAATGTCTTATCTTCGTTCTCTCCTGTACTGAATTCGGCCTCTCTTTTGAAGTTCAAGTCCCCGGCACTCAGCTTTTTTTGATATTTTGCATTATTTTTCAATATTTAAGCTTAGTAGCTATGCCTAGTTAGCCTTACGTCATTATGTTCTAATAACATATTTTAATAAAATAAATTGGACGAATAGTGTGTTTAGTCGTCCAAAAAAATCCCTTCGGCCGTGTACTTAAATTAATATTCAAAATAAAGCTCATTCCACACTTTGTTGGTCGCACCGCTGTCACGGCCACACTGGCGGTAATTATTTTTATTATTGACCCCACCCCCTCCCCCTCTCCCACCCCCACCCCCACCCCCCCGGCCACTTGTATTTGTTTTAATATTTTTATTTTGTTCCATTTGTCACTCGACGACAGCGATTTGATTGGAACTACAGTTATTTCATATACTCGTAAAAGCTTCGTAACATTATATTATAATTATTTACAGACATAAACTCAATTCTTGACGTTTATTATTATTTACGAGACTAATACCACAGCTAATACTAATACTAATAAGTACTAATACTTTGACCGTATTTTTTTCCTATTAAATCTAAATATATATAACTCAAAGGTGACTGACTGACTGACTGACATAGTGATCTATCAACGCACAGCTCAAACCACTGGACGGATCGGGCTGAAATTTGGCATGCAGGTAGATGTTATGACGTAGGCATCCGCTAAGAAAGGATTTTGATCAATTCTACCCCCAAGGGGATAAAATAGGGGATGAAAGTTTGTATGAAAAGTCGCGATAATCGACATTCACGCGGGCGAAGCTGCGGGCATCAGCTCGTCTATTATAAAGTTACCTAATGTTATAGAGACTAAAGAGAGAAAAAAAACAAACTAATCATAATTATATACCTGCAAAAAGTCTTAAAACTATTACAAGTAATTAGTATACAATGGCTCATTTTCTGGAAAGTTTAATCCTGCGACACCTTTTAAGGCACACCTTGTATCGAAAAGCGTGAAGTAATCCCCGCTCGCCCTCCGTCTGTACCCAACTTTATTTCATTCCACCAATTTGAAATTAACTGAATTATTTTCAATCTGTATTCCCTTCGACTGAAACTTAGCACAAAGGTTGTCCGTCTCTCTCTAGCGCGTGCGGCGAGCGGTAGCGCTGACTCGCTCTCGCGGCGATTGTAATAGTGGAAGCTGTGAAGAAAGTATTGAATTATGGCGGGTTGAGGATGTGGCATGCAACATTGCAACAGGCAAAATTCATTTAAAATATTTTTTTGTTAAGAGCGCTGGTGGTGTAGTGTTAGCACCCTTGCCTCATGGTCCGAAGGTCGTGGGTTCAAACCTAGTCGTGCACCAATGAGTTTTTCCATTCGAAAAATGTATGTGCCTAATGCCTTTAAATGGTGAAGGAAAACATCGTGAGGAAACCGGCATACCCCAGAACTAAAAATTCGAAGTTGTGTGTCATAATGTTAGTATTCTGATAAGCTGCGATGGGCTTCCAACCTGTCATGTACGAAATACTAACTACTTTGCAAACGATGGACATGTGCCAAATATCATGTTTGGACGTGCCTCTGACCCCCTTTATATATCCTCAAAGATGTAAGTAACTAGAGATCTGAGGAGATTATCTACCGAGCCCGGGAATTACAGTCGTGTGAGTGTTTAATTTTTGTTTTATTGTAACCAAATCTTGCCCGCGGTTTCGCTTAGATAAAAAGTAACCCTAATTATAATGACGTAACTTTTAACACTAAACTACTAAATATTGCAAAAATTCAAAAAAACTCGGCTAAGTTTAATGAAAATACATTTATTTTTACATTCACCATAAGTATCAGATTTTTTGTAATTTTGTATAGCCTGTGTCACTCTTGTAATCCAGACGAACACCTCATTTGTCAAAATGTCCAGCCGTTTGACAGCCAAAATAACTCGCATACATACAAACATACACCTCTAACACATTACCCTCCTTCATCGCTACGCAGTCGGGTAAAAATCGCTATATTATATTAGCGTGGGCACATGTTGCAGAACGCCGTCCGCCATCGGACACAGCGGCGTGAGTTACTCGCCAACTTGTACTATTATGTACACTCGCCTTTTGTTCGCGCTGCTCTCTGTCGCTAACTGTACCTACCCACTGTTGGGACGTAGCTTTACTGTGTCACTGACTACCTACTCGTGCTATACGAACAGTTAGACCATATTGAAATATTTGCTAAGGAATTGCATCTTAAGATAGGCTTGCGACCCGGATAAGATGTAACTTAGTGTTATTCCCGGTCATAAACTACGCGTTTTCCAAGTTTCATCCAGATCCGTTCAGCCGTTTTAGCGTGAGAAAGTAACAAACATCCACACTTCCTCACAATTTTTTTAGTTTATTATATTAGTAGGAACTGGAAAGATATTTTGGGTGAGATGAAATAAACTCCTAACAAAAAACGGAGCTCACAGTCTACGGAGGCGTGCGCGTTTGATTCCCGAGCAGGTGAATCTTTGGGATATAAAGTCGTGAAGTTCCAATAGCATATAAAAATTGCCACCCAAATTTATTCGTAGCATTTGCTACGGCGCGGCGTAGACTTCGTAGCAAACCGCGTTAACACTTCACTAATCGGTTAATTGATTAATTCATTCATTCATTCATTCATTCAATCGATCATTCATTCATTCTTTCGGTCTCCAACGAGTCACACTAAAGTATTAAATAAAAAATACCTCACTTATTAAATCATTATCAACCATTTATAAACATGCATTTCAAAATTAAATAGTTGATTTTTAATCCGCAACACGCAACACGCAACTGAGCGAACTAAATAGGAATGTCACAGCGCGTCAGGACAGCTCGCGCACTCGCCGCTCCGTCAGATTAGCCGGCACGTGACCGGGGGGTTTAACCGTGCGAGTATTGTTTGTGGGTTCAGCGTGCGGATTGCAATCTAATTGCGTGGGAATTATTTGTATTTGTTTATGAATTAATCTATTTATTCTTAAAAACTGTTGCAAAATTTGGTGAGAATTAATTTCGCCTCAAAGGTCTTTCGTGTTTTATGGTGATATTTTTTTATTTATTTTCAATACACTACATTATTGAACCATTTAACTAAATAAATAAAATATAAATAAATAATGCTGGACAGTCCACACAGCATCATCTAGCCCCAAAGTAAGCTACTCAAAGCTTGTGTTATGGGTACTAGATAACTGATATATTTAATACATTAGATACATAGATAGATATTTTTTATTATACATAGAAAACACCCAGACCAACGGAACAAATTTCTGCAGACCGTACACAAATTTGTTCCGCGGCGGGAATCGAACCCGCAACCTCTTGCGTCGCAGGCGAACTCTCTCCCGCTGGGCCACTGAGGTCGTCTACTACTAACATTTATAATTGTCCTAAATTAAAACTTTAGCCTAACTAATAACTTGGTTCTAAAATTTATCTGAAGCGCGTTTGAGCATTTACTTTGACTGACTCGAGTGTCAAAATAAAACTCTTTAGGTAATTATAGATGGGTCTTTATTATTAGTATTAGACGGGTATTTATCGCGTTCAAATTACCTTTTATTTTCCCGACGTTTCGCGGGTAAACCCGTGACAACGACAGCGTGCAAACCTGTCGAAACGTCGGGAAAATAAAAGGTAATTTGAACGCGATAAATACCCGTCTAATACTAAGTACCTGGGTGACCGAGCTTTGCTCGGTTTTTTTTTGGTAAATTGTGTTTTTTTGAAAATGAAACCTAGCTAGATCGATTTATCGCCCTCTAAACCCCCTGCATACTAAATTTCATGAAATCGCTGGAGCCGTTTCCGAGATTCCGATTATATATACATATATATATACAAGAATTGCTCGATTAAAGGTATAAGATAATAATGTGTTCAGATCGCGTAAGTTTAAAAAAACAGATGGGTCTTTAGTCAACAGATATACTATTTTCGAGTAACTTGAAAAGTTAAGGTTTGAAAAGTACAAATAAATGTAGTTTTGGCATATTTTTCAAGAACTAAATACGCTTTAGTTTAGGTACAGTCGGCATAGTGCTAATAGTTATCAGTCGATAGTACACTCAATAGCAGTCCTGTCAGGGCCCGGACGGGCCGAGCCGGTAATTGGCCGGCCACAGATAGCTTTGTGCATCTCCCGTCGAGTGGACGCATGAGGGCCGTCTTTGTGCGACCTAGGGCCTTACCACAAGCTGTTCGGGCAATATCTAAGTAATATTACTTTGAAGTGTCGTAGTGTTTTTAATTAGGTAGGTGCAAATAAATACAAATATATAAATAAATAAATAATGCTGGACGATCCACACAGCATCATCTAGCCCCAAAGTAAGCTACTCAAAGCTTGTGTTATGGGTACTAGATAACTGATATATTTAATACATTATATACATAGATAGATATTTTTTATTATACATAGAAAACACCCAGACCAACGGAACAAATTTCTGCAGATCGTACACAAATTTGTTCCGCGGCGGGAATCGAACCCGCAACCTCTTGCGTCGCAGGCGGACTCTCGCCCGCTGCGCCACTGAGGTCGCAAAGGAGAGGTATAATCCAAAAGTGTCTCTCAAATCTTAGGTACTTATTTTAGTGAAGCTAAGAGGTATCAGAGTAATATCTTCTGAAAATTTCTTCAAAGAAAATTGAATTCATAAAAAAAAAAAATTTGTTTGTGAAAGTGTCAGAAGGAAGAAGCAGACTAAAATTTCATTGTTATTAATCGAGTTTAAATGGTTCAATAGTAGTTTTCATGAAAGCAATTCAAAAGCAAAAAAATTAAGTAATTATTTGATTTGTAGCGTAAAAAGACGATTGTTACATAACATAACACTAATTCAATAATGTAGCCCTTACGAACTTACTCTGAGAACAGTTACATACTATGTAGTTCTGGGACACCCTGTATAACAGGCTAGTTCTGGGACACCCTGTATAACATGCTAGTTCCGGCACACCCTGTATAACATGGTAGTTCCGGCACACCCTGTATAACATGGTAGTTCCCGTGACGTCGCTGTCGGCGTCCACTGCCGCCTGTGCCCGCGTCACTGCGGACATGCGGCCACTAGTGACGTCACTCACGTCACTGCACAAAGGCCGCCGTGACTGACGTCGAGATATCTCCGCTGGCCTTTGAGTGCGCGTGTGGGCGAGCCCTTAGCGACGAGCCCGCACTCCACACGTCGGCGGAGTCAACACAAAGTGTAAGATTCACGTACTCAGTATCAAATAAAAATATATTTTTTTACAACGGATTTTTACGAACTTATAACTCTGAACCGATTTTCATGATTTTTGATTTGATGTCCCGAATAGCAGAATAACTATAAAACATTTCAAAATTAAACAAATTTTGTATTAATTCTAAAGCAGTACGAAGTACGTCGGGACAGCTAGTAATAATAGAAAGCGGAAAGATTTTGTTTGTTTAAATTGGATACGCTTTAAAACTACTGGACCGATTTCCAAAATGTTTTCACCAATGTGTAGAATGAATCTTCAGGATGATCATAGATTTTATTTTATGTAGGTACCTCGCGGGCGAAGCCGCGGGCGGATGATAAGTCACATACTAAAGAATGATATAAATACTTATACTTAATACTCTGACTTGACATTATCTAATTCTGTAACTTAAGTTACCTAGTTAAATAAGACTTGAAGAAATTTTTCCCGCCGCCATCTTGAATTTTTTGATATTTAATATCGCCTATGACACTGTGATCTGGACGAATCATACGACACTTCGTCAAAAGATTCCCAACCAGAATATTGTGATTCGTTGGGATCACATCATGAAAAAAAGGGTGTTCTTTAAAGCACACGACTGAAGTAAAACTTATTTAGCTCCATTTATATGTATGCATGTAGCCTGTGGCTAAGGGTGGTGTTACACTCATCAAATATCTTTGTCCTATTATGATTAATTTGACAATATTTGATCAAATTTGAATCAAATTTCTAAAAAAGTAGTACAATTTCTTTGATCAAATTTACATTGGACCAGGATATTTGATAAATGTAATACCACCCTTAGATATACAAAACGTAACTGGCTATGAGAGAAAGAGACAGAGCAAATGGGTGCTCGCACCTCTCTCTTGCATTTACAGTAATATACGAAACGTAGCTCTGACTTTCTATCTTCACTAACTTATATCTCCCTTTCAACTTCCGTTCGCCACGCCCGATCACACTTTTCGTCACGCATTCACCAAGTCTCTCTCCAATCATCATCATCATCATCAGCCTATAGCAGTCCACTGCTGGACATAGGCCTCCCCTAATGAGCGCCATTGCGCCCTGTCCTCAGCTCGACGCATCCAGCCTCCACCAGCAGCCTTTCGCAGATCGTCACTCCACCTAGCCGGAGGGCGTCCTACACTACGTTTGCCGAGCCGCGGTCTCCACTCGAGAACTCGTTTACCCCAACGGTTATCGGTTCTTCGACAGATATGGCCAGCCCACTGCCACTTCAGCTTGCTAATTCTCTGAGCTATGTCGACAACCTTAGTTCTGTGTCGGATAGTCTCATTGCGGATTCTATCCTTCAGAGAAACTCCGAGCATAGCTCGTTCCATAGCTCGCTGAGCGAAGTCAAGTGTGAATAGAAAAGTTTTACTTAAAAAAAAATGCCAGTAATTTTTGAACACGGATATTTAATTATCATTATAATTTACAGCAAATGTCTAGTCTAACAGATTACACTTATTGTAATTCCTAGTGTCCAAATATTTACATGTACAATTATTCAATTTGATGCCTAGGTCCACTATTATTAACACTAAATTCCTAATAGAGTATTGTAACTTTTTTTTATTTAGAGCGTATTTGACCAAACTTTTAAGCACTATACCCGAAATAAATGATAGTTATCAATGAGTAATAATTTTACTTGCATTTTACAATACAAACACGACTGTGATCTCGGTAGATATCTCCTCAGGGGCCTGACCGCGAATTCATAATACATTACCGAATTAGTATTACATTGTTATTTCGTACCATGACCTATGCAAATTGTATGGAAGTAGTGACGCATCTATAATGGAATCGTTATGGAATCGTGCTGGAAAACTTCGTAGTAAGGCCCCTGATATCTAGTTACTTACATCTTTGAGTATATTTAAAGAGTCAGAGGCACGTCCGAACATTATATTTGTCACATGCCCACATCGCTCTTATAAGCCCATCGCCGCATATAAGAATACTCATATAAAAAAAATTAAAAAAAAAAATATGATCACGACTGTAATCCCCGGGCTCGGTAGATATCTTCCTCAGATCATTTAGTTACTTAGATCTTTGAGGACATCTAAAGAGGGTAGTCAGAGGCACGTCCAAACATGACATTTGGTACATGCCCACATTTTGCACAGTAGTTTTCCGTACGTGACAGGTTGCAAGCCCGTCGCCGCTTATAAGAATACTAACTTATGACACACACCATCGAACTTTTGGTTCTAGGACTTCTAGGGCATGCCGGTTTCCTCACGATGTTTTCCTTCACCGTTTAAGAGCACTGGCATTGCGCACATAATATTTTCGAATGGAAATACTCATTGGTGCACGACCAGGTTTGAACCCACGACCTTCGGATCGTGAGTCAGTGGTGCTACCACTACACCACCAGCGCTCTCTCTATACTAATATGACGCACTTACATAATCTCAGATCTATGGTTAGGTACTTAGATCTTGAACGATATCTAGAGGACAGTCAGAGGCACGTCCAAATAATATATTTAACAATGCCCACATATTGTACAATAGTATTCCGAACGTGACAGGTTGCAAGCCCTTCGGCTGTATTGATACCAACTAAAATCATGTAGTATGCCAAATTAATTTTGAGTTATTTATAGTTAACAATTTCACTACGCAATATTATTTATTTACATTGATTTGCGGCGTCCTACGCCACTGTCTTCAATATTATGTATAATATATTTTTAATAATATAATATGTCTACAAACTACATTATCGGCTTTTCAAACGACGTATACACTACATAATAATCTAATTCTAGTACGTATACATGCAGGGCAACACCGAAATTATTATATACAAATTTCCTTACAATTATAATTTTATTCTAGACATAATAGTCTTACGAGAAAAAATAATTATTTTCCATTCAAATAACACTAAGGGTGTTCGCGCACTAGACCAATAATGTCTATTAGTGATACCGCGCACGAGTTACTTTTGTCGCCGTGACTGTTTCGTCACTCTTAGGTTATGTATGGAGATGTCACCCAGTGTCTGTGGAATTGGCACATAGATTCACCTAGCATGTAAGACGTTTCAAAGTGATCCTTGTGATTGTACTGAATAAATATTTTCAATTTTAATTTTGTCACGTCGTAAAATGCACGCATCTCCATACATAACCACGCACTTGATAAGAGTGACGAAACAGTCACGGTGACAAAAGTAACTCGTGCGCGCTATCACTAACCGTTTAGACGTGAAACTACAATAGTTTATGTATCTTCATCGTGGACGCGTCGACTGGACTGTTTATGCCTTACCATAAACTTTTACAAATCATCATGTTTCAAAACGTCACATTTCAAGCTTAAAGTAACACTACTTCAATACAATTTTTATATTTATTTTATTTATTTTATTTTACAATTTTAAAGTTCTTCAAACTTCAAATGTGACGTTTCTAAAACGGGATAGTTACGGAATCGTTCTGGAAGACTTCGTGGTGAGGCCCCTGGGGCCTTACCACGAATTTATAGTACATTACCGAAGTAGTATTACATTGTTATTTCGTACCATGACCTATGCCAATTGTATTGAAGTAGTGACGTTTCTATAATGGAATCGTTACGGAATCGGTCTGGAAGACTTCGTGGTGAGGCCCCTGGTCTGGGCCATACTAGTGAGCGAACACCTTTAAAATCCGTTATTTTCTAACATTCAACAGCTACTCTATATATAGTCAGAAACCTTAGTCTTTAACTTCATCACCCCCCGGACTCGAAGGTCCATTTCCAATACTAATCAGAAAAACCCTCGTTGTTCGTGTTGTCCGACGTTGGGGAAGTTCCAGGAGATGGAACCTGCAGCTGCCTCCCGTACATCAGTTCCGAGGGAGGCATGAACGAGGATAAGTACTCCGGGGGAGGTCTTATCACCGTGGGGAGGTACCCGGTGCCAGAATACGGGGGGGTCAGGAACCGTCTTGATGGCGAGAATTTGAAACTTTGGTTCGATAATGGAGAGAATGCAGATTTTGATTGGTAGTTCTGGAGGTAGGGAGGTGATTCCTGGGTGAGGTTGTATGGGGAAGAGGTGGTTTCTGACCCATTGATCATGGTGTCCATGGCAGCCACCACGTCCCCCTTACAGCGTGCGAGGATCACCTCTATTTCCTGCCGACTCTTTCTGGGGAAGACCTTCATCAGAACATCGACTGGAGACTTCTGGTAAGGAGTTTCCTCCTCTTCTTTTCTCCGGAACATTTTGTATTTGTAATCCTCATTCCATTTGTCTTCTTCCTCCTTCTTCACTGGAACATCATCTTTCATGGAGAGGTTCTCAGGAGTGAGAGATGGTTCGGACTCGTCTATTTCCTCTTCCACGTTCAGCTCGTGGTCGGAGGGGGAGCGGGGCGGGGGGGTGGCGAGGGGGGGAGTGGGGGTGGTTTTGGACTCCTGGGGGGTCTCCGAGGGGCTGGAGCTGACCTCGGTGATGCGCGCGCGCTTTTGAACTGTGGACAAAGAAAAGATTGGTTAATTTTTTTTATTTATATATTCTTGTGTTGTGCCGACGCCATACTAGCTACTAGCTTCCGCCCACGGCTTCGCCTACACGGTACTTTTAAAAATAAAACTTATCTATCCCGCGGGAACCGTACATTTTTCCGGGATAAAATGTAGCCTAAGTCCTATTTCAGACTATAATCTATCTTTGTGTCAAATTTCATCCAGATCCGTTTAGCCGTTTCAGCATGAAAGAGCAACAAACATCCATACATACTAACTTTCACGTTTATAATATTAGTAGGATTATATCTACCTATTTACGACAATACGGAGGTTTGCCCGCTGCTTTGGCCATTATTTCAACCGCCATTATATTTCTTGTTATATTCAAACATCGTGAATTGCGTCAAAGAATTAAAAAATAAACAAGTCTCCAACTAGAATACAGTCGGGAACAAAAGTGCTAACAAATGAACAAAAAGGCGCGCACTGAGTGGAGGGGCGGGGCGGGGGGGCTCTTTGAGACGTGCGAGTGCTCTCGTGTACTATTGTGTTCTTTTTGTTTATCGTTTGTACTATATCTTGTACGTTTTGTACCATGTACAGAGTTTAAAACATTCTTCTTTCTACAAATTTAGTTAAAAGCACTAAAATATACAAAAATGTACACTATCAAAACTTTTAATAAGAAAAAATAATATTTACGCGTGATCTAGAAAAAAAATTAGGTACAGCTACTTTAGGTTTCGGTAAAAGGTCACATTTAATGGCTTCTTCTTCTTTTCCCACACTAAGTGAGGTCGGCACAACATGTTTTCTTCTTCCATCTCACTCTATCATTCATCATCTCAGTACTCACACCTGTCTTACTCATATCATCTTTCACACAGTTCATCCATCCACATTCATATCTAACTTAAATGGCATTCACAAAAAAACTTATAATACCTAAGTTCAGTTTAACGAATGTTTAATTACTGTAAAGATTCTCGAATATAATATTGTTGTATATCAGATATAGCGCGCGGTACAGTCGCGGGAACAAGTGATTGTGCTCGTGCAATTAGGACGGCCGCAGTCGCGTGTGCGAATTTAATGGTGAAGTTATTGTTTTTTAAACGGTCGCGTGGTGGCGCGCTAGGGCTGGCAGCTAATTTACAAAACTTATTTATTCATTTTTTTTTATGAATAACACCGTAGTTTTTTAGTTTTAGGAAATAACTCAGGAATTGTTTTAATATTGTTATTTTATTACATTATTTTTGATCAAATTAGGGATGTTTAAGTTTAGAGAAAGGCCAGGTCAAGAGTACCTTGCAGGTATTAAGAATGTGATGAGAGTGAATGAAGCAGAGAGGCACACAATGTCAGGGTCGTAGCAAGTGGAGATCTATCTGGTCTCTGCCTACCCCGTCGGAAAACAAGCATGATTTCATGTATGCATGTATTGTTTTAATATTCACAAGAATTAAAAAATCTTCAAATTAATGCCTTGTTCAATGAGAAACATTCATTTTGATTTAAATAAAAAAAAACATGTAAGCCAAAATACACAATTCAACAATAATGAGATGAAGAGGCAAGAATAACTTATTTGCTAGTTATGTATTCAACAACAAGTGAAGTGACAACCCTGCCATTTCAACATCTGAAGGGGAGTGAAGGGCGAGTCGTACCCGCCGTCGGTGAGGCGAGAGCGATCACTGTTCGATCTCACTAGCTATGTGGAAAAGTGCCAAACTTTTTAATGACACTCCATCCATAATTTAAAAAACTTTGTTTACATAAATCCATACTAATATTTTAAATGCGAAAATATCTCTATCTGTTACCTTTTCACGACTAAACGGCGGAACGGTTCGTAAAGAAATTTGGTAAGGAGATAGATTACATCTGGAGATGGGCATAGGCTATCTTTTGTATGGGGAACGCATGGTTAAGCAACGCTGGGTGCCGTCATTTTTTGGATGGATGACCGTCTCTTTTTGCACTGCATAGAAATTTCCCAATTTTTGCGTACAAAATTGCGGGTAACAGTTAGTATAAATATAGAGACAAATTCATGAAAAAAACTTTTAAAACGAAAACATGGCAAAAAAGATTAAAAGACTCAAACGGTTAAGACTTGTGCATGTGAATGTCGATCTCGATATAAAATCTCAAAGGACGTCCTTCGTAAACTCAAAAGGAACAAAACCATTAAAATGTAATCGAAACTCCGCTCAATAAAAAACCAAAACGCTTCCACTGAATAGACATTGAGTTAAAGTGAACCAATTGAATGTAAAAACCATCAATGTATTCGTACAACGCATAAAAACCACAAAGAAAGGAAAGAACGCCCTCGCTATTCACAAAAAAGTATAAAACCTTTTCGAGCAAACACTTTTCTTTTACAATTTACAATGAAAATAATACTGGCCATTTTTGAATATCATTATGTGGGAGCGAGCGAGACGAAAGAGGTTTTGTTTGGAAATGAAAGAGATGCATTGAAAAGAGTTGAATTAATAAAGACATCTGCTTGTAAATGATGCGATGTAGGCATTATTTAAATTTATTTGTGTAAATACTGCTTATATTGGCATCTGGCCATTGTGTGGGCTCATTGTAAGGGTTTTATTGAAATTTAGTTGGCATAGGCACTCAATAATGGTTGAATTTGTTGATTTATTCTGAATTATCAATGTGTACAGTCACACCGAATAATAACTATCTCCGGCTTTTTAAATAACTTAAAAAACAACTTATATTTTTTTGCTTAATCGCTTCACTGTTTGCAATTTTGGTGGTCTGTAAGTTGTCGCTAAATATCAAAAAGACAATTTTCCTATTTAATCTTTAAGGGGTTATATTATCATAAATAAGGCTTCGTTATCACTACCTACAGTTTGAGTTTGAATCATTGAACACAGCATTTAGACAATAGACCCAAAAATCAATAAGCCACTTACATCCACTACAGTACACACTGGCATTGCACCGGACACTGCATTGTTCCGCGATGATTAACGCTTCTGTTGATAACACCGGCCGCGAGGCACCACTATACACGCGATGTATCGCACGCGCGCGGTGTCGTCAGCACAATGTACTGTTTAGTGATAGTAGAAGTCAGTTTAGATGACCGAACTATTTGTATACGCTCAGGGCCGAGCCGCCCCTATGTGCGAAGTGTGCGGCGCACACAGGCGCCAAGACAATAGAGGCGCCGCCATCCAAATTATTGTTGATACACTTACACAACAACATATTCTTTGTAGTGGAGTATCGATAAGTAAAACCTAAAAAATGTACACCACTTTTATAGACCAAATTTAAAATCTTTGCCGTATCATGCGACACTAGGTACCTAGTTTAAACATGAAGATTCGTGAAAAAAAGAGGCGCTTCATAGGTTTCGCACACAGGCGCGGGGGGGGGGGCGGCGCGGCCCTGGATACGCTTTACTGAAACTCACCTAAGATTTTAATTTATAAATAATAGGCATAACAGTTTCCTCCATTTCCCTCTATCATCCGTCAGCTCAGTACTCATACTCACTCCTTTCTTACTCATGTCATCTTTCACACAGTCCATCCATCTTTTTTTGGTCTACCTCTACCCCTGTATCCATCCACATTCATACCTAACACTCTCCTCGTCACATGACATTCATCTCTTCTCATAACATGCCCATACCACGCTAACCTATTACTAATTTATTAATTTATAATTACACCATTTAAACACTGTCTTGTTAAGTTATACTTACATAGGCAATCCAACTGATGTTATCAAATATCACATATAAAAATATAAATTAAACAATTTGTGGAATAAGAGCCATGCCTCTGGTCCCCATGGATAACCCACGAAATCTTTCGCTATCTTTTATTTTTTAGTTGTCAATGTGAATAAAAAAATATCTAATCTTGAAATTTTTGTTTTATTGAAAAATACGTAAAATCGCTTTTATCGTTAACCATTTGCGTAAATTTAAACTTCAAAAAATTAAAACTCGTTATCTCCACATAAATACAGTTCCCCATTCATTCACTCGTTCGTTAGTTAGTGCGCCCAGGGTTGGATTTCGTAGTATAATTATACTATTTGTACCATAATTTCATGATATGTAGTATGTAGTATCGTAATGCAAGTATACTACGCGAAAGTAGCATAATTTTATGTTCAAGCCGATTTGTTTATTTGGTAGTAATTTTGAACATTTACCCTACAGTATTGAGATTTTCTGTACTTATGGCAACATCAAATCAGGCATAGACAAACAGGGGACTCACTGTTTCTCTCATGCGATGCTGTAAAAGCAAGTAAGATTGAAAATTCAACATCGTGTCAATTCAAAGGACGAAGTTCCAATTAACGAATTGGCTGAAATAGACATCCAGTTGCCTCAATTTGATTAATTTGTGAATATTTTCAGTAATGAATACAACCAAATTTCACTAACAAATGCTATTTTATTAAAATTCAAAACAAAATCGATGAAAACAGAAACGTAGTATAATTTTAGTCAAAGTAGTATATTTTTAACTTCCATGTACAATAATGTTTCAAGGGTCTGAATCCAACCCTGGTGCGCGCCGCGCTAGTGTGTCGCCGCGCGCATAAATCCCCAACAATAGCAGCGCGCCATTGTGCTCTAGATTTACTGACTTCTGTGCGTGACTGTACCGTCCTCTGAAGTTTATAATTTAGTTATAATATCAATCACATCTATTGGTACATCAGTTTCACCGACTGTATCTTCATGCATAACTTTTTCATAAGTAAGTATACTTTTTTCTGATAATCAATATTAGACCTAATTTTAAATAGAGCAAGACTTATAAACTCAAAAATTTTAAAAGGTATAATATTTACAGAAACTAAGTATATTTTCAACGATTTCTATCCAACATTGTGGTCCTCAGACCATACGCACAAAATGTTCTAGATATCTAGTTAAAAAAATACATACAAACATTTTAAAATGGTACTAAATTATATGATGTTGGCAGGTGTAATAGTATATTGTCCAATCCATTGTCTAAAGAGGCTCGCAAAATGTATAATCTTGCTTTGTGTTATTTGTGTAGAGATTAGTTTAAGTTTTCTTCTTTTTCTTTGTTTTGATTGTTTAAATATTGTAAATAGGTACCAATTAGGCGGTGTGGTCGCTCAGCGACAAAGCCTTTTGTTTTGTGTTGTTAAATAAAAAAAAAAAAAAAAAAAAAAAAAAAAATGGTACTAAGCTCAATCTTGCATTTTGTTTTTGAACTAAAAACTTTACCAAATTGTATTTAGAAAAAATAACAAACCCGACTAAACTGAAAATATTTTTTGATTTTGACCTATGACACTTCTGTACATTGTACATCCATACGAATCCGATGACATCTCATTTATTAAAATCTGTCCACCTGTTTGTGCTACAGCGACAGCCAAAGGAACTTGCATACATACAAACACACATCCACCTCATACACATTACTCTCCTTTTTCGCTTCTTCTATAAATTACCATAATAAGTTAATATTAGTATTTAATACACAAAGTAACCCCAGTTAGTAATAAAATTAATAAAGTGCAAAGCACGCTCGCCGCATTCCCGAATTAAATGTCGATATATAACTGACATTGTGCGACCTGTCACAATGAGATCATATTAAATACAGGATTACAGGACGCACTACACTCTTCATTTGTTCCGCGGCTAGGGCTGCCACTGGCGCTCGCACGTGAACTGAGGAGTGTCTATTTATTTTAGTCTTTTTTTATTGACAATCATTATACCTTAACAGTAGAAAATTTAAAGATCCACATTTATTTAAATCAAAGGTCAAAGGTTAAAAGGTTATAAGGTCAAAGGCATCCCAGTGCTTCTGTAATTATAATCCCATCAAAAACATAAATGTGAAATGAGAGCCAAGTTCAATAAGTAGTATGCTTTAGTCGTTGACTTCGGCGACAAAAGAAGTGAGATCTAAACGGGTGCCAAGTACAATGGTCAGTCCTGAAAAATTACAAGTTTCAGATTTTGATGTGAAACATCTATAGCCGCACGTAAAACCGATTTCTGGCGTGGCGACGCATGCCGTGGCGACGCATGCCGTGGCGACGCATGCCGTGGCGACGCATGCCGTGGCGACGCATGCCGTGGCGACGCGTCGCCACGCTATATGATGATCGATGTTTCACATCTGCCAGGCGTCCCGTGACGGCTCACATTTTTTTTCCTTTGTATCCACCCCACTACCTACCTGGATGCAATAGATGAAATGGCAATAGATGAGCCAAATTTGACTTGTTTATGTGATATAGTTTTTGAGTTACGAGGGGGTGAAAATGACTCCAAATGCTTGGTGTAATATTACACACGGTGCGCGCTTCGCCCGTTCGCTTGAACTTGGCTGACACGCTGCCGCGTGTCTAGATTAAGTATCCTATTTCAAAGCCTGTAACTTCAAGATCGCCACAAATTATTGAATCATCGCCATCCTATTTTATTCAATTCTTTTTTTTTTTAGTTTTTATAATGATACTCTATTTATGCATGTTAAACATCACTGGTTTCAATTTCTTGACTTGATACATTATGCATAATTTGAAAACTAAGAACTAACTGTTTTACCGTTAAAGCTTGTGAAATTAATAAAAAAATAATAATATTTTGGAATATGTAATTACGTTATTGAACTGTGAAATATTACATTGATTATTGTTAGTAAATAAAAATAAGAATCTAAATAAACCAACCGTTATATTTTTTTTACTAATGCTTAATAAAATATAATATTATAATTACCGTTGTGTTAACCCGCGCGTGGCAGCCCTACAAACAAGCCGTGTAATTGCATTGCAATAGAACATTAATTCCTCGACCGAGTGCACGCTCACCCTTAACCTTTCAATTAAAACTAAACCCTATCCCTGCTACTTTAAACTTAAAATCCAACTAATCACCCCTACAATACAATTTGCCAACAATCGCTTTTATTGTTACCACCCGCCGATCCAAAGTTGATCCGTTCAAATCGTCTAACATTTGAAATCCAATCTTATTTCTGAACCCTTAAAGTTTAAAATCGTGATAACCCTCACCTTAACCGGTCGCAAAATATCGATTAACTTGATTCAAATTTAGGTTTTATTTTGTTAAATGTAAAGTTGAAATTTATTTGAATCGTTTCGGTTGTAAATAATAGGTGTCGCAAACAATTGGAACGCGGGCCAGGGTTCCGTATTGTGAGTAGCGGCGCAGGCGGGGGCGCGGGCGCGGCCTTATTCATTTTAAACTCATTTGGAGTGTATTCATTGAATGGTTAAGTTTATTGAATTTATGGCTCAACTTTTTCACAGTTTTTAACCAATTTTTAACTGACATATTTTACACTCGCGTCAAGAATACGAGCTTTATTGGAAAAATATAAAAACTAGAGCGACAAAGTTAACAGTCGAATGCATCGCAGAAAATCCCAATCAAATGTTTTTTTGCAAAAAATAAATGGGGTTGTTGTACATTTGCCACAAAGTGTTAGGACGCGGCAGCTAGCTAGTGGCCAGCGGCATACTGCCCGTTGCATGAAAAGTCTAAGTTTTATCACTTCAAATTGTAATTATTTGAAATAATAATTTGTGTTAAATTTAAATAATAAAAATGAAACACACTTTTTATTTATAAGTAAATTATCTACCCGTTGGTGTAAAAAAAATATGGAAACGACCTCAACTTTAGAAGGAGAAGCAGATTTTGTTTATTTTTTGAGGTTTTTTCGAGAATTAATACTAAAGTTAGTACGACGTTTAAACAAAATTTCAAACTCAGACTTTAGAGATAAAATATTGATTATTTTCAGTGACCTTTCAGTTATTTTCCACTACCCTTATTTACGGAGGGTAAAGCATGCATCTGAAAAACAGCAAAACTCCGCGATCAGCTGACCACCGCGCCTTAATAAACAAAAGTCAAAAATTAACCCTAAACACCGCGAGGTGGGCGATCGTACATTTTAAAGTCCGAATAAATATTTTGAACAAAAAGTCCCGCCGGCGATAGCTTTGACCGGTCAAATGTCACGGGTGACTTTTTTCTCTAATTGCGTTTCGTTAGTGCTTTTTGACTAGATTTTTGCCCAATGATTCACTAAATGCTGGAACGGCTTAATAGAGCTTATAAGATTAACGAACTTTATAGATTAAAAAATCTATTTCTATTGGTTCATTTGGTTATCTGGTAAATTGACTATCCTCACAGCTCAGTTCTTTGCCTTCTGCACTAGAGGTTATGGGTTCGATCCCCACGCAGGACTAACATTTGTGTGATAAACACAGATATTTATTTTGAGTCTGGGTGTACTTATATTTAGTACCAGCTCCCAATAATTAAATAATTAGTTTATTATATGTATGTTAGACTGTAAGGTATATATTTTATATGGGCCGTAGTTTTTAAGTATTTTCCATCTTGTACACTTAGACTAATGTTGCCTGAAATAAAATTATTATTATTATTATATTACGAAATTTACGAAAAAAAACTAAGTACTTAGATAAATAATAATTAGTCTATCAGTTACTGTATCTGGTGCCCATAGTACTTTCTTTGCTTAGTTTGGAGCTAGATGGCGTTGTCTGTTATGTCCAACACTATTTATTTATTTATTAGTTCACAACCTGGTTTGAATCCACGACATAAAGATCGTAAGACAGGAATGCTACCAAAACACCACTTGTGTTTTCTTTTTTAAAATAATATTAAGTTACTAACATTTAAAATTGGCTCAAATAAATTTATTTGAATAGAAAATAAGAAGCCGCGAACAGCAATATTTTCCCCGCCATTTATTAAACCGGGAACATTCCCACTCGAGATAAAGGCAATGGTCAAAGCACTCGTTCCCCCAACAGTTAAAAACTGCATAAAAACGGGAAAACTCACCATTACGGGAATAACTGAAATGAAACCGGCAGCTAATTATTAACTGGCAGTTTGTTTTAAACAGTTCCCTTTGCTTTTTTATTCGCGGCGGAAAGTTCCCGGGCGCTTTTTGTACAATTTACGGTGAAGGGTTAACACAGTTGAAAATACGCAGACTGGACAAAGATATCAAACTAGTGAGACTTACCGCGACTTCGCTCGCATGTTTTTTTTTCATACAAACTCTAATGAAATTGAAAGTAACTTTAAGCTTTCCGTTGATATGTCTTTTGGCCAATAATGTAAGATTTTTAGTTAACAAACACTAGCTTCCACCCACGGCTTCGCCCGCGTGGTACCTTGAAAAAAAAACTAATCTATCTCACGGAACCGTACATTTTTCCGGAATAAAAAGTAACCTGTGTTTTATTCCAAATCATAATCTATCTTTGTACCAAATTTCATCAAAATCTATTCAGTAGTTTTTGCGGGAAAGAGTAACAAACATACATCCACACATCCTTACAAACTTTCGCGTTTATAGGGCATTAGGCTTGCAACCTGTCACGCGCGGAATACTAACTACTATGCAAAATGTGGGCATGTACCAAATATCGTGTTTGGACGTGCCTCCGACTACCTTCTTTAGTCATCTTAAAGATCTAAATAACTAGCGATCTGTGGAGATATCTACCGAGCCCGGGGATTACAGTCGTGTGTGTTTGACATAGAGTTTCAAAAGCATGTTCCGATGTTTTCCTTCACCGATTGCACTCACCTCAAGGGCCTCTCGGTGGTCCATCGCGCCCCTATCGGCACTACAATGACCCCACCAGAACACACCACTCGACAGTATTGCACATAGTTAATTAGTTTTCATTATCTGTGCAGTGGGGGGTGCAATGTTGGGGGAAGGGGTGATGCATCTGATTAGGGGTTGTTTGTAACAGATCATGTTGTCTTCACGGTGAGATATGCACTCGGCAGAGTCTGTTTAGAACGTTTAGATAGTTTATGTACGTTTAGCGCGGTCACCAGTTTGTAGTCCGCTCGGTAAAGTTTATATATTTTTGATTCATTGGTCAACTCAGCCCGCACCTCACTCAGCCCGCGGGCCCTTACAGTCTAACGCGATCTGAACACTTTTTTATTATTATTATAAGTATTTATGCAAACCTGTCGAAACGTCGGGAAAAACAGATAAATAAAACGCGATAAATATCCGTTTAATACTAATAATAACGGTAAAGTTTAGTTGAAATTGGTGCAGCCATTTCCAACATAATCAGTTTTTGAAAAACCTTTGACATAGAAGCAGTGAATTGTAATAGACGACAAAGAAAATTAATATATTAAACTTCGTGGTACCTTACCTACCTGGATAAAAGTAGCCTATGGTTACATTACAGGTTATAACTACGCGTATTCCAAGTTTCATTCAGATCCGTTCAGCCGTTTCAGCGTTAAAGAGTAACACACATCCATGCATACAAACTGTCACGTTTATAATATTAGTAGGATTATTTTAAGTTAATAACGTTGAACGAAACTCTAGCCATAGGATAAACAAAAAAATCTAATATTTCTTGAGATACGTACTCAAAACAAATTCAATCAAACATCTTATATTCAATTTAAAAGTAAGTCAATTGACTCGGCAGTCGCGCGGCTCGCTACACGCGCCACCCGACACCACTCGCGATTTAATCAATCCGCTGCAACGGAAAGAAAACAAACAATTCTTTCGACTTTAATAAAAATGGAAGCCTCCTAACTGTTGAATATTGCGTTACCCGAGCTCTGGGGAGCGCATTCGTACCTCCACAGGAAGACACTAATAGTAGTACTCAGTTTCGCCTGCACTCATGTTGCACGATAGAGATTTTATGAGATAATTCATCGACAATATACCCACCACTAGTTAAAAATCACCAATATCCCTAATTGTAAATAATCCCTGTTATTGTTAATTTAAAATGAATCAAATTAAAAAAAACTACGCTTTGAATTGTACCTAATCCTATATGATACAACTATCAAAAATATATAATTAGTAGGTAGGTAAGTATTAGAAAATTAATAAATTTTCTTTTTCAATTATTTTAGCTTTTGCCTAAAATAAAAATAAAAATATTTTTGTTGATAAATGGACAAAATTGCGAATGTTGTCAAAAAATTATATTTTTTAAATGAGCGTGTCCCATCCCTCTGACGTACAGACAAACCGACAGATATACGGAACTTATAGCATGTGTATCAGTTACATTCGTCAGGAAAAAACACAACACAGCTATTATAGTCAATACCTATGGAAATGGCATTGGAGGGTAGTTTCAGTCATCATCATCATCGGCCCACGTCTGGACTTTAGCTTTACCTACTGACTTTATTATTACTTTAGCTTATGAAGGATTTTGACTACCTATTATATATTTTATAAGAAAACAACGAAAAATGCATTTAATCTTATTGGAAACCAGGATCTAGTTATGTATAGGATTTCTTTCTTGTTTTCACTATAGTAAATTCTAATACCTACCTACCAGTATTCAACATGATTTTGGAATAATTTTAGTTTAACTATAATTTTTTGGATAAATAGCTAAAGTTATATAAAAGTTTTTATTATTTAATCAAATAAAATCAGAAAAACTCACTCAAATGTTTTTTTTTTTCTTGGAGCTAAAAAATTTATCTTATGAACCAGTAAGTTTTGTGAAATATACTTACTCGTACTTCCAAAAATGTCCTTCCAGCTGCTCTAATTCCGACGTATCAAACGCAGTACCTACCCCCGGGCCGATTACTCACCCATTAAACTAACCCATCTCAACTCTTCAACTCTATGACACTTGACTCGAAGACGACTCACGCAAAACTACATCTTATCTAGTCAAAGTAGCGCATGTTTTTCTTTGTATCTTTCTATCAAAATTTACCTTAGCCAAAACATTTCACGTTCAAATATAAGTTCTATCACCAGGGGTAAAAGTTTAGATTTCTTTGTATATTGTTTGGCAAAGATTGGTATCGAGACAGAATTGATTTTAAGTTTTCTGTGGAAGACATAGAGTTGTGTTTGGTTTGTTGATTGAAATAGATGTATTTTTTTCTTTCTTTTTTTAAATTGAGCTTCTGATAAAAGGTTTCAATAACTGGCCAGTGAGTTCGAGAGCTGTTTTTCTGATTCATTATAAAGTTTCGAATTTCGAAGGTAATTCTATAGGTTTATTTTGGGGTGAGTATTGAAGTGTTCTTTTGATTGATTCAAATTCAATTCAAGTACCTATCTTATAAAAAACTGTACCATTATTTGTGTACCATAATATTATTAGATAATTATTTTTATTATTTGGTAATGCAATACGTAACTTTAATAAAAAAAATACGCAAGATTTCACAAAAAACACTTTGAATATTGTCCGCCATCTTGTATTATAAAAATTAAAAATATATTATAACAAAAGCTTCAAATCAAAACCAGTAAGTTGGTAAAAATAAAGCTGCTAAAATACTCCAACGAACCGGAAAATAAACTGCAAACCTTTTGAAGGAACCCTTCAACGAATTGAAAACCATGTCATTACCGTTTTATACAATGCCGGATGCACCCGCTGTCACTGCGAATCGGGCTTCAATGACAAATGAACTTTACTACACTCACTTTTAGGTTCAATATGCTGCAATCTAGCAATAAATAAATATGATAATGCCGTGTTCGGTGATGGTTTAATTTAAAAATATTAACAATGAATAAGTAGGTACTTTTAATATTATTAATAAAAGTTATAATATAAAGTACTTTTAACCCTTATTATTAAAACGGAGTCAATTCAAAAAAATACCTACATTTTGGTTTTTAAGTCTATATTCTTTTGAAATTGTTAACCTCTCCGATGCTATATTTTGTAAACATTAGGACGTCATTATGAAACTTCTGAATGTGTCTACTATCATACCTTCTGTACACTGACCTGAGTGGACACGAGATTAAATAGGGATACCTGCAAGTGTGAGCGGGACAGATATGTTTACCAAGTGGCACTTGAAATATAAAAGGTATCTGATCCGTAGAGCGAGATGGTAGGGTTGTGTGTGGGTTGGAAAGGGACGGGTACTTGAATAGATAGGTTTGTAAACGTCTGAGACGTCCTTTGAGTGCAGAATAATATCTGTGATAGTTCGGTGAAGTACCGAGCTTTCAGTATTTTGAAAAATCTCATCGTATTCCTAATATCGTTTTCATTGCTTTGAAGAAGGATAGAATTAAGGTTAGGGGCCTTACCACAAGCTCTTCAGGCAATATTAAATTAATATAACTTTGATATTTTGTGGATGGATACAAGGGTAGAGGTAGGCCAAAGAAGATGGATGGATTGTGTGAAAGATGACATGGGTAAGAAAGGAGTGAGTACTGAGATGACGAATGATAGAGGGAAATGGAAGAAGATCACATGTTGTGCCGACCACATAACGTGGGAAAAGGGCAGGAAGATGATGATGATGAACTTTATATTTCGTACCATGATCTATAAAAATGTATCAAAGTAGTGTTACATCGATCATGAAATGTGATATTTCTAAAACATGATGTTTTGTAAGAGCTTGTGGTAGGGCTAAGGGGCCCTAAATTATTTATATATTAAAACAGTCTGTGTCAATCAACTCAGTCGCCTTAAATGGCTCGTGACTAACCGCATCATACTTGCAAAGTTTAGGTAAATATTTTTAAAACGTTTAAGATATGCACCAAGATTAGTCATAAGTTCCAAAGTCGCCTAAAGTCATAAAATGCGAATAAAAAGGCCACCATTAATAATAATTTAAGTAGAAAAATATCAACAAAAGATGCATTTTTCTGTATTGAACTCACCACAATAAAGCTATTAAACCACAAATAAACTAATCTCTAATAATAGTCGTCAATATCGCGTTACAGCGAGTCCTGCCTCGCGGCGGACATTGTTCAAACATTTGTGCAGTAACGCGATAGCGGGACATTTGGGTAACATTTTGTCATTTGGGGTTTTTGGGTAAAAAGTGTAAGTGGCGTTTGAGGGTTAACATACTATTTTTTTTATATTGTAAGTAAAGTTAAGTAATATGATCACGACTGTAATCCCCGGGCTCGGTAGATATCTCCTCAGATCTTTAGATACTTAGATCTTTGAGGATATCTAAAGGGGGTAGTCAGAGGCACGTCCAAACATGACATTTGGTACATGCCCACATTTTGCACAGTAGTTAGTATTCCGTACGTGACAGGTTGCAAGCCCATCGCCGCTTATAAGAATACCAACCTATGACACATACCTTCGAATTTTTGGTTCTAGGGTATGTCGGTTTCCTCACGATGTTTTCCTTCACCGTTTAAGAGCACTGGCATTGCGCACATAAATTTTTCGAATGGAAAAACTCATTGGTGCACGACCAGGTTTGAACCCACGACCTACGGATCGTGAGGCAGGGGTGCTACTGCTACACCACCAACGCTCCATATTGATTGCATTTATATTGATTGCAGATAAACATTTAATATGAGACAGATCTTTGGTGGTGTAGTGGTGATCTGCTTTCCGATCTTAAGACCGTAGATTCAAACCCAGCGCTGCGATTACGTAATTCTGTTACTATCAAAACATTGTTACAAACAGCTTCTATTTGCTAGTGCTGACTTGTATTATGGTAAGTTTATTGCCGTTATTTAAGTAAGTATATTTAATAAAATGATTATATTATATTATTTGTTTATTGCTTCATGTATATTGTTTGTTAATATCAAAATAAAGTAATCACAGTATAGTTGCTGATAGACTTTCATTGTAATTGATTGTAATAATAGTTACGTAATAGCCACTCTGGACATGACGCCACCTCAGTGGCGCAGCGGGTGAGAGTCCGCCTGCGACGCAAGAGGTTGCGGGTTCGATTCCCGCCTCGGAACAAATTTGTGTACGATCTGCAGAAATTTGTTCCGTTGGTCTGGGTGTTTTCTATGTATAATAAAAAATATCATAATAAATGTATTAAATATATCAGTTATCTAGTACCTACCCATAACACAAGCTTTGAGTAGCTTACTTTGGGGCTAGATGATGCTGTGTGGACTGTCCAGCATTATTTATTTATTTATTTACACTAATAAAAGATGGCCCCCAATTTCGCCACCTGACTTTGGAGCCGTACAAAGTAACTTTTTAATTTAGCACCAGATAGACGGAGTAGCTGATAGGTACGTGTCACATATCAAAGAGGTTGGATTTAATATCACGCTGAGCACCCCGGGGGGGTGAGGGGGGGGTGAACGAGGGGTGACATTTAGTTAAAGTTTAGAAGCAAGGTGGTTTTATTAATAAATTGGATTAGATTCGTGGATGAACATCTGCTGATTTTTAATCTACTGTGCTAAATGTAGGCCAAATTTATTTTTGGACATACCTCTGATTATACCCTTAAGATATCCTCAAAGAGCGAGTAACTAGAGACCTAAGGGTATATCTGCTAAACCACACAGAATAATACAGACCAACACAGAATGCAATGTAACTAATACAGAATAAAATGTAACCTACACAGAATGCAATGTATCTAACACAAAATGCAATGTAACTAACACAGAATGCAATGTAACCAACGCAGAATGCAATGTAACTAACACGCAATGCAATGTAACTAACACAGAAAGCAATGCAACCAACGCAGTTGTTTTAATAAGTACCTACCCACTGGGAAAACTAATAGGCCTCTTTATAATAAGTGACCCAGTGGCCAACTTTGATGCAATTTAACAGAATAAATAGACAATTTTCATGATAGCTAAGCGACTGTACACACAAGTTACCAATGTTTAGCTGGCTTAGATCTAGAACCAACTTATGATCGCGCTGAACGTTGCTTAGTTGATCTAGTTGGAACCATAAGCCTGCTAAGCAAGCGCTTTGAATCATTCAATTTAAACACTGAGCAATTTTTTTACATAAATGTCAGTCTACCCTAAAAATAAACTATATTTAGGTATGGGGTATTTCGTAAAATATTAAGTTACCCCCATTATATTTAAACAATAAAAAATAATTTCTATGACATAATTAAACTCGTTGTTATTGCACTCAAACAATACACAATTATTAGGTAAGTACGTGATTATGAAATCGATGTATTGTAATCGAACACGATCAATAGTTCACCCCACGGCGGGGGTGCCTTCGATATTATCGCCATACAGTTCATAGAATAGGGTACTTCATTATTGTTATTGCACTTCGTCCCACTGCTGGGCAAAACTCTACCTCTAGTCTAAATCTTCCTTATTATTTTGTCTCTACATTCAATTAAATATAATTTTCTGACTAATTATCCTACTAATATTATAAACGCGAAAGTTTGTGAGGATGTCTTGATGTTTGTTACACTTTCACGCTAAAACGGCTGAATGGATCTGAATGAAATTTGGCACAGATATAGATTATGGTCTGGAATAACACATAGGCTACATTTTATCCCGAAAAAATGTACGGTTCCCGCGGGATAGCGATGTTTTTCAAGGTACCACGCGGGCGAAGCCGTGGGCGGAAGCTAATACCTAAATAAAACTGTAGCTGATTGAATTCGTGCATGAATTTTTAATTTTTAATTGGGGTACCAAAGGATCGTTTTTTAATCTTTGTATCTGTCTGTATGTTTTTTGAAATTGTATCACGCCGAAACTACAACTAATTTTGAAAAAGCTTGATATTTAATTGCCTCTATTTGCTGTATTTTTTTACGACGATATATATAATTTTTAATGGGTAATATTTTTAGAATAAGAAATTGTTTGATGTCATTTACATAGATTATTGTTAAAGTCCTACCTTCAATGATTCTAATACATTCATAATTCGATTTATGCCATATTCGTCCCTAATGTTCGGCCCTCTCCATTAAAAAGTCTTTGTTTGTCCCTCATGATAATATTTGTCCACATTCGTCCCTCATACCAAAATTATTGAAACTACAGTGAACGTCATAAGTGTAATCACCACGACCAAAACGGCTGGTACACTTATCCCTACCAAGCTATCCCTACTGGTAGGGATAAGTGCACCTTTGTGTAGATCTATTTCTACCGGTAGGGATAGGCGCACAGAAAATTTCCACTATTCCTTACTGCTATTTTAGTATACTTAATGTTAAATGTTAAATGTAATCCAGTCTCCTTTAGTTTCGTAGTTTTAATAAACAAATTGACTTATCGTATTATTATTTTATTTTTTTAATCGATAATTAATTCCAACCATATACCGAACTAATGAACTAATTCATACCAGATACCAGGATAGCAGAAACGATAGAGAGGTATTTCACTGTAGAATCACAAAGAGCCAAAAGATCACGGGTAGCGAAAACCTCTTCATGGTTTATGCATTCCTGGTACTTGGACTTCTACATGTTTCCTGAAGTTAATGCATTTTTTCAACAAATTAACTTATCGTATTATTATTGTATTTTTTTCATCGATAATTAATTCCAACCATATCGTAGTGGGTACACGGGTAAACAGGAATTATCCCTACACCCACCGGTGCGGTGGGTGAAGAAAAACATAAATATGTTCAAGTAAATAGCTTATTTCAAAAAAAGGGCTGGGTTGGTTTGTTTCAAATTAACTGATTTATATTTATGTGAAATAGAAATTCAAAATACCTTACTGTTCTGGATAAATTAGGGAATTTCTGAATTTTCAGAGGTGTTTTTGACATGATTTTTAACCTAGGTTTTCTAACTAATTCGTGTTTTGGCTCCGGTTAATTTATCACTTATATCCTTGAGTATCGTGTAGTTCAATTTCAATGTAATCTATTAAGCGGTAATAGAATGATTAGGGTTGCAATACTTCCAATTTTCAAAATGCTGGGCCTTAATACATATTATAGGTAAGACTTATAAAACACTTTTATTAATATTCATCCGTTTACATTTCGTTTAATAAAGTATTATAGAAAAAAGAACTTCCGAGGTGATGATTAAATATGTAGGTTAAAAATTTAACGTTTAATTATATACCTATTCAGTATGAATCCGTAAACACTAATCAGCCAAAGTCATAATTTCTAAAAAATATTAATTTAATCTTAGCCGCAGCTTTCTTTTGCATCGACTACCCCAAAACGTGCGCTTTAAATTGAGTGTACCCATAGAGTTTACCTTTCTGAGCATTGTTCATATCATACTTACAATATAAAAGTCAAGTAAAGACTTATTGCTTCAACTGTACTAAATCAATGATAATTTGCCTATACAAAAAACGTGGGCCGAATGTGGAGCAGAAAAGTGGGACGAAATAAGATTTTATGATATAAAATATATTATGGGCCGAGTAAGGCATACAATGTGGGACAAACGAAGATTTTTTCATGTGGGCCGAACTTTCTAGGGACGAATATGGCATAAATCCATAATTCATGTACCTACATTTTTTCTCGGGTGCAGTAAGTTATTAAGAAGAAGAGGGTGATATTAATAGATAAATATAATACGTTTATCGGTATGTGAGTGTGGCCACACTATAGCACATTCCGCCGGCGCCGCGCGGGCGGGTGCAAGGCAGCAGCTTTTAGTTATTTCTAAAATATATAACTATATCTTTAGAAATAACTTAGGTAAATACTAGTATTTACCTACTCGCTATTTTCAGTCCGTATTGTTAAAATTTCACACGTTTTCTAGCCTCAAACTAAGCAATGTTTGTACTATGGGAACCAAATAACTATCAGACTAATTATTATAACTATACTTTTTTTTCTAACTACATACATACATATAAAAAAATATGATCACGACTGTAATCCCCAGGCTCGGTGGATATCTCCTCAGATCTTTAGTTACTTAGATCTTTGAGGATATCTAAAGAGGGTAGTCAGAGGCAAGTCCAAACATGACATTTGGTACATGCCCACATTTTGCACAATAGTTAGTATTCCGTACGTGACAGGTTGCAAGCCCATCGCCGCTTATAAGAATACTAACCTATGACACATACCTTCGAATTTTTGGTTCTAGGGTATGCCCGGTTACCTCACGATGTTTTCCTTCACCGTTTTAAGAGCACTGGCATTGCGCACATACATTTTTAGAATGGAAAAACTCATTGGTGCACGACCAGGTTTGAACCCACGACCTTCGGATCGTGAGGCAGGGGTGCTACCGTTACACCACCAGCGCTCTTACTACATACAACTACATGCTAACTACATACATAGAATACTTAGTAATACCCAGACACAGAAAAAACATCTGCGTTCATCACACAAATATTAGTTCCGTGTGGATCGAAGTTACTTTAGTAACTTTTACAATTCACTGGGATCGAACCCACAACCTATAGCGCAGAAGGCAACCACTACCAACTCAGCTGTGAGGCCAGTCTTTGACAGGTATTATAACTGTTGTGATATGATAATAAGAAGAAGAAGTGTGATTATGAACGATCGCTTCCGCTTATGGCGCGTCCAGTCAACTTGCTACGCTATTGCGAGCGCGACGCGCCGGAATGTGCCGCAATATCGCGGTTACACTATATCACACTTCCTTACTATGATATTAACTTCTGCACGCGCGCGACTCTCGACCTTATCGGTACGGGTTAAGGTTCATTACGACGTGAGGGGGTTTTTTCATGAGGTAAACGTGAGGGAGATAGCACTATAATGTAAGACCTTGTATAAAAGTACCTAACGTGTAACAAGGACAGTAATTGTATTCTGGTTTGTCGCGATACTGGTTCTTTCTAGGTCTTAGAACACTGGTAACACAGAGCGCTGGTGGTGTAGTGGTAGCACCCTGCCTCCTGATACGAAGGTTGTGGGTTCAAACCTGGTCGGGCACCAATGAGTTTTTCTATTGGAAAAATGAATGTGAGCAGAGCCAGTGCTCTTAAACGGTGAAGGAAAACATCATGGAGAAACCGGTATGCCTTAGAACTGAACATTCGAAGGTGTGTGTAGTAGATTAGTATTGTTATAAGCGGCGATCTAGTCTTCTACAGTTTTTTCATTATTCTCACTATTCGTCGTTTCAAACAGTTTTGGTTATCTCGTAAAATATTACTTAATTTTAAATGCACCCTTCGTGAAATAACTTATTATCAACTAATCTTTTATTTCTCCATCTTCATGCTATCAGCTTGAAAGACGAGCTCTAAAATCAAGGTAAAAAAGTTTTTAAAAATAACGACAAAAATATAAATTGAGAAGAACCACCCAGGTACTCGTAAACAAAATTAAAAACGTGCTCAAAGCCGAGTCCCGGCGAGCCAGGCCGGGCACGCGAGCTAGTTTCATTATGTGCCTCAGTAGCAGTAATTTAGCGACACACTTGTCGCCTTCAATGGAATAACAAACTGGGGCCACTACTACGAGAACTCGAACTCGCAAGTGACAATCGCTTCAAACCAAGAAGAAAAAAAAAACAATTTCTTCCTTTTCTTTACTATTTCGTCCTCTCACACTCGGTTACTTTACTTTTCTGAAACTCATGAGCTTCAAGTAAAGTCAACACTACTTTAATTCAATTTTTATAGGTTATGGTACTTTATATCAAAGTTACTAATAATAAATAAATAAAAATAAATAAAATATGATCACGACTGTAATCCCCGGGTTCGGTAGATATTTCCTCAGATCTTTGGTTACTTAAATCTTTTGAGGATATCTAAAGGGGGTAGTCAGAGGCAAGTCCAAACATGACATTTGGTACATGCCCACATTTTGCACGGTAGTTAGTATTCCGTACGTGACAGGTTGCAAGCCCATCGCCGCTTATAAGAATACTAACCTATGACGCACACCTTCGAATTATTGGTTCTAGGGTATGCCGGTTTCCTCACGTTGTTTTCCTTCACCGTTTAAGAGCACTGGCATTGCGCACATAAATTTTTCGAATGGAAAAACTCATAATAATCATCGGTAATACCTACTAATAACTTTGGTTATACTGGTCTGTGGTAATGATCATCTATTTCGCGCTTTCGTGTGACATTATGTCACTAACGGTCAGTTTCTATACTCTACCTGTAGTTTTTGGATTTTGGATAAGTATTTGACATTACTTCTATAGGATTAATGTCCAAAAATCTAAAAACCACAGATGGATAGAATATAGAAACCGGCCGAAAGTGACGCGGTTCGCCCTTGGACGTTTTACCGATTGAGCGCTTTTATAGTTGGATATTATTAAGCTTTGAACATTGGTCGTGCAAATCCCATCCTCGGCTCGACTGGAGCCCGTGGTAGGGGACCTACACTTTGATGTTTCATAAAAACGCAACCAAAGCGAATTGTACACATTTGTATAAGAACCGCAGCAATTAACTGAACAAGCGAGCGTCCCACCTGAAGCCGCCTGGCCTGTGAAACACGAGTTTCAGATGAAAGGTTGAAAGGGTTAACTAATGAATTCACTAGGTAGGTACTAGCTAGGGTACTGTACAACGACGTACACTCATTTGGAATCAACCGAGAGGTGGGCCGCGTGCAACAAAACTTATTAAGTAGAATGATAAACATTTAGAGATATATTATCGTTGTTACAGAAGAGTAGCAGTAAGTCAAAAAGGTGAATAGAATAGAATAGAAATCATTTATTTTACGTCACGTTACAAAAGAAAATTGGATAATGAAGTCATTACGCGCCGTGCGTTTTCGCGATCAGTGCGTCGGCGCGATCTAGGATAGCTCACCTGTTTCAGTATTATATAATTTAAACACTCACCCGACTGTAATCCCCAGGCTCGTTAGATATCTCCTTAGATCTCTAGTTACTTACACATCTTTGAGGTTATCTATACAGGGTAGTCAGAGGCACGTCCAAACATGATGTTCGGCACAATTGCTCACAGTTTGCATAATATTTAGTATTCCTACGTGACTTGTTAAAGAATAGAATAATAGAATACTAACCTATTGAACTTAGTGGTTTTAGAGTATGTCGGTTTCCTCACGATGTTTTCCTTCACCTTTTAAGAGCACTGTCATTTCGAATACCTAGATGGAATTCAATTCCATCTCCAGGATCAGATTCATTGGAAAAATGGAATTCATTCTCGAAAAGTCGAAACCCTGAATGAGTCTAGATCAAAATAGACACATCTGGGAGAGTACGCTCTCATGGCCTTGTATTTGGCCACTTCTAACGCGTGCCGCCACATCGCCCTCTCGGCGCGACAGTTCCGGCGTGTTTTGCGACTTTTTGTACGTTTTCAGTGTTTCCAGCTGGTTGCCGGCGACACTTGCTGGCGGTTTTAATTGGCTAACGGTGCCGAGTGCTCTTTTCTTGGCGATTCTGTTTTTTCTCTTGTTGGCTTCTCTGTTCACGTTTGTGTTGGCTTTTGATCTCGTGTTGTGTGTAACACTGACGTCACTGAGACCTTATTAAGTTCCCGGTCTGTTAGGTAAGGTAGGTACCTGGTCTACTAATCTCGTTTTGTACAAATCCCATAATCATCTTTTCCCAAAATGACTGATATTGTAAGACATTCATGAACAAAGGCATTAAATGCGGGCATGTGCCAAATATCATGTTCGAACTTGCCTCTGACTACCCTCTTTAGATATCCACAAAAATATAAGTAACTAGAGATCTGAGGACATATTTACCGAGCCTGGCGATTACAGTCGTGTGAGTGTTTGTTTTGTTTTATTTCGTACCATGACCTATAGAAATTGTATTGAAGTAGTGTTACTTCGAGCTTGATGTGTCGTTGCTGAAACATGATAGTTTGTAAGAGCTTGTGGTGAGAAACGTTTAGACATAGTTTATTATCTGTAGGCGACAATACGTTTCTCAAGATGTTAATCTTACAAGCCCGGGGCACTTCCGCTCGCAAATTGGGAGCTTTCCTGTCAGTTCCACATCTGGTGCTGACCAGAGACACCAGGGAGGATGCTTTGAACGACACGTCATTTCCTCGGAAACTAGATAATGTTATAATAGATAGGGAAATTAAATTTAGTTACTCTAAATTTAATTTGTTGTTGAGAGGTAAAGATTATAATTTGCTCGAGTATTTTTAACCGATCTCGATTGTGGTAGGTCTATAGTTGGTATGGAGAAATGTAAAAATTGGACAAGTGCGAGTAAAAATTCGCCCAAAGGGTTTCGTACAAATTTTGTGCCAGTGAATCCCTTTTATACGATACCCCACATGACACGGTTAACTCAATTCAAAATTTGGACCGCCGTGCGTTGCATAAGGACCCTGTTTTCTTATTATTTAATTTCATAGTTCTAGGTCAACGGAAAATACCCTATAAATTTGTATACCCTTGAGAGTGTCGAAATATACGTTTTTAACATTCCCCCTCTAAAAAACTTATTTTTACCTATTCTCCGCAAACAGTGAATAATAAGCATTTTTTTTTAATCAATATATTCGAACTCCATCTCAATGCTAAACAACCTCCTTGCGCAAAAAATACTCGATACAAACTCTTTATGCAAAGAATATTTGACATACAAACTCTTTTTTCAAATAACTCTTCGAGCTTTGATTGGTTGAAATTTTCGACAAGGAGTTTAGCATTTGCATTAAAACTTTTTGGTGTTCTTTGTTCTCATTAGATTGGCGCTATTTTGAATATGCCTAGGTACTGTATGTTGTACGAACACAAAGTTTAGTGTTACACAATAATCGATTGAAAATGGATTCAAGTGATGAAGAAAATGTGTTAACAGCCGAGGTTATGAAAGAGAGGGCGGCCGATTATAGTAGAAAACTTGCTACCCTATCTTTCTTTTTCTCGGAGTCATGGTTGAGAGTGTCGTATGCAACTCTTGAATAAAACGGATTTATATCGAGGGCCATAAATCACTCGCGTTACTCAGGATTCTAACAATAATTATGAATCACTCCTTACGGTCGTGATGCAGTCGTTAGAATCCTTCACTTGCTCCTGACTCATCTATGGCCCTCGCTTTAAATCCGTCCTTTATTCACTAGTTGCATAATATACTATTTTTTCGGCATAAACGGCCGTATCTTTTTTACGTTAACTTAAAAGTTCGATTTTTTCACAGCTTCAAGAGATTGAAGACCTGAGTACATCCTTTCAATTTCAACTCGATACTTCCAAGGATTTTCAAGATAAAGGGTCTTGACAGACAGACGGACGGACAACAAAGTGATCTTGGTTCCGTTTTTTTCCTTTTTAGGTACGGAACTGTAAAAAATATCTAAAAAAGGCTTACCAGGTGAGTCCTCAGGCATCTCGGAGTAGTGGTGCGGCGGCGCGGCGCCCGGGCCGGCGTACAGCAGGTTCAGTTCCCGCGCCTCGTTCTCCTCCTGCGCCTGCTGCCGCCGCAGCGCCACCTGCCGGAGAACGGGACTTGGACTAACACTTCACTCGACAGTCATCGGACCTGACGTGAAAGCTTAAGACATAATGTCCATAAGACATTATATGTCATATTATGTCATTATTAAGGTGCGTTTAAACGGCGCGGGGTAGCACGTACGAGCCTACGCGAGCCGAGCGGACGGCTCGGCTCGCGCTCGGCGTGGAGATGCGGCGTCGCGCTGTTGAACCGCGCTGTCCGCTCTGTACCATCTGTTTAGATGGCGCGTGTTAACACAAGCAGAGCCGAAGATGGCGCGCGCCTTTTATCCGTGTCGAAAAAGCCGACAAGTGATGGATCGTGCGAACTTTGCCGAGCCGCGCCGAGCGTAGTTGTTTACACGGCGCGTGGCGCGCTATGCCGAGCCGAGCCTGGTTCGGCTCGCGTTATCACGCGCCGTTTCAACGCGTCATTACATACATGACCAGAACCGCTTGTGCCCCTTCAGCGCCGACACCACGCCGTGGTTGTGAAGCGCGAGCGTCGGATGCTAGTTACCTGGGCCGCCATGACGCGCTGCCGCTCGGCGATGAGCGTGCACTTGGCGCACACGCAGTCCCTCCAGCGGCAGTACCGCTTGTGCCCCTTCAGCGCCGACACCACGCCGTGGTTGCGGCAGCGCGCGCACTTCGGGGTGCGCTGCAAAAGACGAAACGTCATGCGTTACACTTCAACTATCAACGAGTATAATAATTGTGCTAAACCTTCATCATCATCTTCCTGCCCTTTTCCCACGTTATGTGGGGTCGGCACAACATGTGATCTTCTTCCATTTCCCTCTATCATTCGTCATCTCAGTACTCACTCCTTTCTTACCCATGTCATCTTTCACACAGTCCATCCATCTTTTCTTTGGTCTACCTCTACCCTTGTATCCATCCACATTCATATCTAACACTCTCCTCGTCACATGACATTCATCTCTTCTCATAACATGCCCATACCACGCTAACCTATTACTCCTCATCTTTTCTGTTACCGGTGCCACTTTCAGACTTCCTCTAACATACTCATTCCTTATTTTATCCATCCTTGTCACTCCACACATCCATCTCAACATTCGCATCTCCGCCGCATGCACTCTTTTCTCATCCGTTCCCTTGGTGGCCCAACATTCAGACCCATACAATACGACAGGTCTTATGATCGTTTTGTAGATTTTCCCCTTAATTTTAAGGGGCATTCTCGGATCACACGTAGTTCCTGTGACCTGTCGCCATTTCATCCATCCCGCATTTATTCTATTCCTTACATCCCGATCAATCTCACCATCATTCTGTACTACTGAACCGAGGTACCGAAAATCGGAACAGGCTGGTAGGAATACACCATCTAAGGCAATAGGGGTAAAACTAGAGGGACCACCGAAGTCGCAGAACAAGTGCTCGGTTTTTGTTCTGCTGATCTTCAATCCGACACTCTCTAGTTTACCTTGCCATTTTCCCAGCCTGTTCTGGACCTCAATTGCGTTTTCTCCGACAAGAACAATGTCGTCGGCGAACAGCATACACCAGGGTGCCTCCTCCTGTATGTCCGATGTCAGAGCATCCATTACCAGGAGGAACAGATAAGGGCTTAAAGCCGATCCCTGGTGCAAGCCTACAGCCACATTGAACTCATCGGTAACGCCAGCTTCGGACCTAACATGTATACTAGCTTTACTGTACATGGCCCGAATAAGCTGCAGGTACTTCCCTGGCACTCCTTTCTCTTTCAAAGCCCACCACAGAACCTCCCGGGGTACTCGGTCGTATGCCTTTTCCAGGTCAACGAACACCATATGTAAATTTGTGTGTGCCAGTCTGTGTTTTTCGCACAGCTGGCGAAGTGCAAATATGGCGTCCGTCGTCCCTCGCCCTGGCATAAACCCGAATTGGCTCTGTGATATCTCACTCTCTTCTCGCATTCGTCTCGCTATTACCTTCTCCCAAATTTTCATACTATGTGACATGAGCTTTATTCCTCGATAGTTGTTGCAGTCCTGTACATCACCCTTGTTTTTAAAGATGGGCACCAGCGAACTGTTGCACCATTCGTCCGGGATCGCCTCCTCTTGCAACAACTTATTGAAGAATAAACTCAGCCACTTCCATCCATCCGCACTTAGTACTTTCCATACTTCCGCTGGTATGCCATCTGGTCCAACCGCTTTTCCATTCTTCATATCTTGCACAGCTTTTTTTACTTCATTCGTACTCACGTCTCTCACCAAACCCATGTTTACTGGGACATTTTCTAACACTCCACTCCAAACATTCTCTTCATTCATTAAATTTTTAAAATACACTTTCCATCGCTCTTTTATGTCAACATCGTTCGTTAAAACCTTTCCTCCATCATCTTTTATACATTTAACGTGCATAAGTCATCTCCACTATCATCTCCTTTCCATTCCTTAAATGCATTCTTCTTATCTATCAAAACCTTTTGTACCTCTTCATTCCACCACCAAGTATCTCTATCTATTTTACCTTTCCCTTTCGTTTCTCCAAAAACATCCTTCGCCACACTTCTCATACAAGTAGCCATCTCATTCCAACATTCATTTACTGATAGTTCACACATATCCTTCATTTCTATCATTCGGTCAACTACTCTCTTTCGGAATTCTCCTGCATACTCCGCTTTTTCTATTAAATGCCATTTAATCTTTGGCGGGGGCCTTGGCTTATTTTTATGACTTTTTACTTTGAACCTCAGTTCAAGTAAAAGTAACCGATGCTGAGAAACTAAGCCCTCTCCAGGTATTACCTTGCAGTTTCTAACGGAACAGATGCTATCTCTTTTTAAGAGAAAGTAATCTATTTGGGTTTTGTGATTACCACTTTTATATGTTATTAGGTGTTCCTCTGATTTCTTAAAAAAAGGTGTTAGCGATAGCAAGGTCAAAAGCTAAGGCAGCCTGGAGCAAGGCCTCGCCACCTTGGTTTTTGTTATCAAACCCCCATCCCCCATGCACTCTTTCATATCCTTCATTCATTCTTCCCACATGACCATTAAAATCCCCCCCAATAAATATTTTTTCACTCTCTGGTATACTCATTATCATTGAATCGAACTCCTCCCAAAACTTTTCTTTCACTCTATCATCACAACCAGTCTGCCGTGCATACACACTTACAATGTTTATGACTAAATCTTCTAACAGTACTTTTACAACTATCAATCTATCATTCATCCTCTTAACATCCGTCACACATTTTTTCAGCTTACTATCTAGAACAATTCCTACACCATTCCTCTTACCATCACTTCCACAATAATAAAATTTATAACCCACCCCAATTTCTCTTGCTTTCGATCCCTTCCACTTCGTCTCTTGCAAATACGCTACATTTATTCGTCTTCTTTCTAAAACATCCGCTAGCTCTCTTCCTCTTCCAGTCATCGTTCCTACATTCCAGAAGTGCTAAACCTTATATTAGAAAAATAATAATTAATAGTAAAACATACTTTATACCATTCCCCCTCTAAAAAGCTTATTTTATTCACCGGAAACAGTGAATAAAATGCACTTTTACTCACTGTTTCTTTTTTTAAAATCATTATATTCGAACTCCATCTCAATGCTATAAAACCTCCTTGCGCAAAAAATACTCGATACAAACTCTTTAAGCAAAGAATATTCGACATACAAACTCCTTTTTCAAATAATTCTTCGAGCTTTGATTGGTTGACATTTTCGACAAGGAGTTTAGCATTTGATTAAAAACTGTTTTGTGTTCTTTGTTGTCATTAGAATGGCGCTAATTTGAATATACTACTGTATGTTGTACGAACACAAAGTTTAGTGTTACACAATAATCGATTTAAAATGTATTCAAGTGATGAAGAAGATGTGTTAACACCTGAGGTTTTGAAAGAGAGGGCGGCCGATTATAGTAAAAAACTTGCTACTCTACAAACCACGCTTAAATCTTTCTTTTTCTCGGAGTCATTTTGAAAGTATCGTCTGCAACTCTTGAAAAAAACGGATTTATATCGAGAGCCATGAATCACTCGCGTCGCTCAGGATTCTTACACTTGAATATTTATGAATCACTCCGTGCGGTCGTGATTCAGTTGTTAGAATCCGTCACTTATTCGTGACTCATCTATGGCCCTCGCTTTACATACGTCCTTTATTCACTAGTTGCATAACATACTATTTTAAAAACCAGGTTTTCGTGTTCTCCTCGGCGAGCCCTTTCATTTGATATGTGGTAGTGCAAAAAAAAAAAAGTTCGCCATTTTGGATGATCCGCCATATTGGAATTAGAATGACGTAACATAGTATTCTTATAATCGGCGATGGGCTTGCAAACTGTCAAGTACGGAATACTAACTACTGTGCAAAATGTGGGCATTTTGTCTTATATTATAGAGAAGATCTGAGGAGATATCTACCGAGTCTAAGGGATACAGACGTGTGAGTGTTTGTTTGTTTGTTTGTTTGTTATAGAAGACAAAGTACCTAACTACGTGAAAATTAGTAAATCTGAAATTCTGTTGAAACGAAAATCTTTAGAAATTGGAATCTGTATCTGCGCAAGTAGAGGGTGACCGAAGAAGAAGTGGTCTGATTGTGTGAAAGATGATATATGAATGTAAGAGGAGTAGACTCAAGTTGACCACTGATAGGAAAGAGTGGAAGAACAAAACATGTGCCACGCGTGGGATAAAGACAAGAGAATGATGATGTAAATGCACTAAAACAATTGTTCGTTTACATAAAATGAGTGAGTAACTGATGTTGAGTTACTGGCGTAATGTAGCTTTTAGCTAAACTATTTTAGTTATGTTATGTCTATGTTACCTATCTAAGTGGCAAATCCAACATGGCATTATTTTCGGTGCCTATTTGTAGAACTAACTACTCAGGGAATAGGTTTTTGATTAGAGCTTGCAAAGCACATAATGATCGTTACAATCACATTGATATATTTAACTCCAAACTAAACTGTTTTTGTCATTTGTTAAAAAAGTAGATACCTCTAAACTAGGTAATAGTTAAAATTCTATGTTAGCTATTTCACTTTGTCATTAATGCTTATTTAAAACATTGTCATTTTGTAAATTGATTGTTTTTCGGCCTTCACTATGTTATTACACATCATTAGAAACTATTTTGGCTATATTTAAGATTTAACTAGTAACCTACACATTTGTAATATTTAAGCTGTTTGTTTCTTTTGCCAATAAATAAAATAAAATAAAATAAGTGTTCTCAAACCGACCGTACGACCGTATGCCTACAACTTTACTTATTGATAAGTATTAATACGAATAGGCCTAATAATGATTGATGGAAGATTTTTTGCGATGCATTTGACTGTCAACTTCGTAGCTCTAGTTTTTATATTTTTCTTCGTTTTGAGTTTTATCCTATAATTTTAGTAGTTATTTTTCCAATAAAACCATTTAATAAAACAATTCTTGGCGCGTGTGTAAAATATGTGAATCAAAGTTAAAGTTCCTTTCAAAATCCATCGGAGGAAATCCCGAGTATTTTGTACGAAACAGCCATCTTTTGTTTAAAATTCACTTGACAATTTGACTGACTTTGTGACATTGACAATACTACCAATTTAAGGACTTGACGCTGACAAAATTGATCTCAATGCCTTAAACAAAGAAGAAGGATGATGGGCCGTGTGGAGCGAGGTCTGGAGCCGTACCACAATCTCTCCGGGCAATATCAAAGTAATATAACTTTGATATTTCGTACCGTGGCTTATAAAAATTGTATTGAAATAAAGTTATTTCAAGTTTGAAATGTGATGTTTCTGAGAAATAATGCTTAGTAAGAGCTTATGATAAGGCTCCTTATGTGTGACGGGATCATTCATCGATCGGGATTATGAGAAATGATCTCGAGATTGTTCCGTCTAGATACACTGATACTTTATTCAACTGAACGTGTTTTTTGTCTGTTTGTCCGTCTGTTGCAGTGTGTCGGATGGACAACGCGATTTTTCTATACCAACGTATATCTATACTAATATTATAAAGAGGAAAACTTTGATTGTTTGTTTGTTTGTTTGTTTGTTTGAAATGAATAGGCTCCGAAACTACTGAACCGATTTGAAAAATTCTTTCACCAATGTGTAGAATGAACTTTCAGGATGAACATAGGCTATATTTTATGTAGGTACTTCGCGGGCGACGCCGCGTGCAGAAGCTAGTTAATAATAAAAGGTAGTAGATTGTTATTTCTTGGCGATTATCTATCTATAGGTGCTTGGTCTACATAATATTATAAAATCTTTGAGAATTCGTGTCTCTATTTTGATATTTTGATTAAAAATTTCGTGTGAAAAACTATTTTAAAAATTACCTACTGCATTATGCAGGTAAGCAATATAACGTACGAAGTGGCGGGTAACATCTCTTCACACGTATATTAAACATTGTAAAAGTATAGTAATTAGTTTTTTGACGCGAGTGAAACCGCGGGCGCGCCGCTAGCGAGGTCTAGACTGGTGTGGTACATACCCTGTGCTGGAAGTTGGACTCAAATCCTTCCAACAGCGACAACCTCATCAAATCCCGTTCAGTACTATTTTCATGATACTGCAACAAACAGACAAACCATCTCAAAATATATTTTGGATTCACAGACTTTTGATTCAGTCAAGAATATGAATTTTCAAAATAACTTTTAATTAATTAACTGGAAATTATAACTTTGAAGCGTCCTAGAAAATGTTTCTAGAAAGATATTTTTTGAAGTTTATTTATTTTATGTCTGGGAATCCAAAAAATATATTTTCAGAAAATTTTGTCTGTTTACATTATGTACATAACTACCTAAGGTACATTGCTACCTGTACCGTAACGTGGGATAAGGGCAGGAAGATGATGAATCCTTTCATTATTAGTTAGAACTAGTGACAAGACGAGAAGAAGAAGAAGAAGTAAAGTTCTTTGTACTTGACCGAAAACAATCGTTGTGCAGTTTTACATAAAAAAATTATTAAAATTGTAAAAGAAGGTCTTGTCCCAACACGCACCTAGTCATTTGACCAAACCTTTGCGTGACCAAAACTTTATTAAACTGATACAAAGGTGTTAATTCTGTTGATTTTATTTTTATTTATTTATTTATTAAGATTATTTTACACGGGCACCTAATGCAATAGTGTAACTAGCGTTATTAATAAATTATAAAATCTTTAAAAAAATATATGAAACATAAAAATCCTCGGTATAGATTAAAATTAGGCAATCGCAGTCAAACTTAAAAATTCTAAAATTTAGTTAAATTATTTATAATTTTTTAGTTAGTCCGCGGAATTAACAATACAATATTTCCGTTTAAGGGCTTAGTTCTTTTTCATCAATTATTTTATCATACCGCCCTACAATGAGTGACAAAAAAAATCTTAGAAATTTGAAACTAACAGGAAGTTTATACCGAAAGTCCCACAAAAAATAACAAAACACGGTTATAATAAACTTATTTCCAAATAACTTATTATGCTATTACAACGCGTGATTGAGCACGTTATGCTATTACACCTTTTGTTACATTGTAACAATATTGGTGGGTCCATTACAGAGGGGTGCTAATGCGACTGTAATTTGCGTAATTACAGGGTTTATTATTGTAATTTAATTTGAGGAAGTGATACTTGAAACTTTTTATGCCTGTTTCAATGTTTTGCATAATATATTTTATTTTTACAATAACAATATTAGTGCAACTTTAAAAGGTACGATTTCGATACGATCTAATTTAAATAAAAAAGTAACATGATAACGACTGAGATCCCCGGGCTCGCTAGACATCTCCTCAGTTCTGTAGTTACTTAGATCTTTGAGGATATCTAAAGAGGGTAGTCAGAGGCACAATCGAACATTATATTTGGCACATGTCCACTTTTAGCACAGTAGTTAGTATTCCGTACGTGACAGGTTGCCATCCCATCGCCGCAATTTAAATTCTTATTGAATAACGACTCTGTTCTGTCACAAATATAATGAATGGTAACTGCTACACAAGTAATCATGTGATCGCAATATTTTGTGAAATGTCTTCTCCATGCCGTCGGGCAATATGCGTCAGCTTACAAATATGAAAAACCTAATAACTCAAACATGAACAATTAAAGATAACAGCGCGGTCACATTAGAAACTATGACAAGACCCTTTTTAGTATATTAATAAGTAATAAAACATTATGCTAATCAACAATGTATTTACAAAAGACATATATAGGTACCCTATTGTATTAAGTTTTAGTTAGACGTTTTAACTAAAGGTATTTTGCTCCGCGGACTACCTGATCCGTAGTCATACCTATGTCTTATTTACAAAAATGTATATATTAAGAAAGTGCCCCCAAATAATACCTACACAGAGTTGGTAAGTAGTTTTTAATTTAGCATTAGGTACGCGAATTATGTCGATTGCCTATTTAACGAAAAAAAAACAATAGCTAACTAAAAATGTTACTTAACATTAGGTACTTGCGTTTTATCAAATAAAGCCTATATTTATTTTATTAACACAACAACAAAAGAGTTATGATAGAAAACAGAGTTCAAGTCACTGAACGCTGGTTAAAAAGTGTATTTTTTTGATTTGTGTAGTATCAGTGTGAGGTAGTGAGGTGCCGCTGTGCTGTACCTGGTATCTCTCGGAGGCGCGCAGGAAGAAGGGCGGCAGCGCGGCCAGCACCGGGTGCTGCACCAGCTGGGAGACGTCCACGCCGTTGGGCAGCGACATCTCCATGCTATCACCACCGACTTATTACAATAAAACTTCTACGCACGCACTGAAACTATCATTGTCCAAAAAAGTCTAAAATTACTAAATTTTCTATACCCGCACAAATAAAATATATTAGAGTTATAAGCTTTTGCGCGCTGGAGCTCGATACGACCGAGTATTGTCGCAACGCGGCGAACAACGAAACAAAAGTTCGCGTTCCGAATTCGAACGTTTGACGTTTCCACCAACGTTCCGGTCGACGATTTTATCAACACTGTTGCTTCATTTTCGGCGACTGACTGTAGCCGGCTGGCAGAGGGAGACGGCAAAAGTGCGAAACGAGACACAGTTTCAGCTATAGCCGCGTCTCGCTCGCACGCCAGCTTTAACTGTATATGTTGTATCATCCGGTTATATAAAATGTTGTAAGATGCGAGCGTGGAGTGCTCCAATGGCGCGGCGGCGAGGACCCCGCCTCCGCCGCGATTGGTCGAAACGTTTGAAACTTAATTTATAAAGGTGACTTTTTTGAGAACCAGTTTTTACGGACAAAGCCATTGAAAGAACAAAAAACACAATTATGTTTGTTATTCGGTTCGCGTATTCCCTTTTATTGTGTGGTTTTATTCGGCCATTGTTTATTATTTCTGTACTGTGGAAAGTATTTCATAATGAGATGTTAACTATCGAGCCGCCGCTCGGCGCTCGGCGGTCTATCGCTGATCGATCGCGACGTTGTTCGATCTGATCGTCCTCTCCACATTGTCTTGTGTGAATATCTCGAGCGTGGATTTTAATTGTATTGTTGTCTATTGTACGCTTTATGACTATCTGCAATCTCAATCAATTTAAAGCTCTTAATTGTTCGTTTTCTCTAAAAATATTCTATACCAAATATGTTTTTTTTAAATAACCCATGCACTTCAACGAAACCCGTAGGTAATAATTTAAATCTTTTTTTGCCAAGAATCCTTAATTTAAATTACACATTCCAATATCAAAACATTTAATTTGAATTTATATTCAACAAAAGACCCATTTCAAAGATACATCCGCCATCTTCAATTCAAATTAAATTCAAACGTCGAACGCCGGGAAGGTGCGTTCGAATTGAGATATTTCAATTTGTCGCGGGAATTCGATTTCAATTACAATGGTCGAGTTGGGAGCGACCCGCCCGCGGGGGAGTGGGGGGGGGGGGTCGAGGGGGAGGTAATTATCAATGTATTAACTGAATATTTTAGTATTCGCTCGCAGTTGAGCGGGTTATTGTAGGGACAAGCTTTGCCCGCGGCTTCGCTTGCGTCAATTTCATCAAAAATGGCCTAGCCAACTGTGTGTTGGAACAGAAACACGCCAATTTAACCAACCAAAGGTACCTTTATAGTTTTATTTAATTTGCCGTGCCACGGGTATCGCACCGCCGGGCCAGTCACCCGTTACATATTATACTAAGTACTTTCAGTTTTGTTTCCGTAAGTACCATTTATCAAAATTAAATCATCAATAATATTTTTTTCTCTTCCCCAGAGTTGGTTTCCGCGCGATGCCTTCCTCCACCTCTACATCCAAATTATATAAAAGCTTGCATAAATTAAAAACGTGATAATAATGTAGGCTCTGTAAACTCACAGGTGTCCCCCCCCCCTCGGGCGGGGAGGAGGGTAGGGGTGAGGGGGGGTGAGTAAATGAGAATTCCGCAGTGGAGCGATCAACACGCGAAATGTTCACATTGCGCAAACGTCTCAACTTGACGTAGGGAGGTGCGTCTTACACTGTCGATAGTCGATAGTAGTTTTATGTTTAATCAATATTAAAAACATATCAGGGGCTTTACCGCAAGCTCTTCAGGCATTATCAAAGTAATATAACTTGATATTTCGTAACTAGCCTGTAAAAAATATATTGAAGTAGTATTACTACAAGCTTGATTTGTGACGCTTCTGAAACATGATGGTTTGTAAAAGCTTATGGTAAAGCTCCACGGCGTCCGGTCGAAGCGACGCGGGACTTCAAATCTGGCTCAAAATCGACTCAACGTATCATTTGCCATTCAAAGTGGTAATGCCAGTGTCTTGGGGACACTTCTCTCTGGTAGTGATCTGGATCAATTGAGCAGTGAGCTATCAATAGATCATTTTTAACGGTCCTTATTAGCTCAACTGCTTCGTATTTTATGTTAAGTGTATTATAATAAGATAGATCTGGATGTTTCTGTTAATAACTGTATTATTTGTCTAAAAATCTTATTCAAATTGTATTGTGTTATTGAATGACCTAATTATTTTTTTTTAGGTAATCTGAAATTAGTAGTACTTACCTAATACAATTTATTTACCATAATAATGGTAAATAAATTGTATTAGGTATATAAATAAAATTTACATTAATAACCATAAGCTTTGTAAAAAATATATACATATGTAAATAAACAATGATTATCTTAAAAATAATTAATAATATATCACACCGGGCGTAGTTTGTATAGGACAGTATTACCTGTACATTTTTCTGTAAATAACGATTATATTAAGTACTAAATTTACATTAAATACATACCTAACATACATAAAATCAATTTAATCGACAACTATTTTAATATGAGTCGCTTGTCCCCGCACTGGGGAGCGTGGGAGCGAGCAAATATCTTCGCAAGCGTTAAAATGAAATGTTCGCAATTTGAATATCGTTCTACCCCCTCCCCCTCCCCCACCTGCCTGCTCCCCCCCCCCGCCCGTGTCGCGGCCCGGAGAAGACGGCATTAGAACGTAACTTGGCAGGATTCATACAAGATTACTTTCGTAATAACATAATGTATTTTTTACAACGAAATTATTATACCCATAGGGCATAGCCGGGATTTGAACCTGCGACCTTTCGATTGGAAGGCAAACGCTAGGACATCACACACATAGATACTCAGTTACCTTCAATATTATTGTTATGGAAGTGCTACGCCGTAGCACGCGCCGTAGCACTTACCACTAGCTGTTTGCCTGCGGTTTCATTCGACTAAAATACCGACTTTATTACCGAAAGATTATTATAAACCAAGGGTTCAAACCTGGTCATGCACAAATCAGTTTTTCAACGGAATTTTTACGGAATATTAACTACTGCGCAAAATGCGAGCATATCCTCATGCGAGCATCTCTAGATATCCTCAAAGATCTAAGTAACTAGAGATCTGAGGAGATATCTACGGAGCCCGGGGATTACAGTCATCATCCTGATTTTTAACCGACAAAATCAAATATTCAAGATTCTCAAATCGACGCGTGTACGCGTGTATTTTGTTTGATTTTTGACGTAGCCACTTCATTCAACAAACATCAATAAGAGCTTAACCTGACTGACTGACTGACTGACTGAAATTTGGAAGGTGGTTTCCTTTTATAACAAAACCACCCACTAAGGCGGGATTTTTGGAAATTCCACCTCTAAGAGGGTGAAAAAGGGTGAAAACGTTAGTATGAAACTTTTTAACGCGCGGAGCGATTGTCCTGAAACTTTGTTTGTGTACTGTAAATGCAAAATAAATGAACACGTGTTTCAGGATTTTTCAATATAACCTTCAAAAAGGGGTCAAATGTGGGGTCAATGTTTGTATGTGAACTTTTTAACGGGTGGTGCGATTGGTCTGAAACTTTGTTTGTGTACTGTAAATACAAAATGAATGGACACGTGTTTCAGGATATTTCGATATAACCTTGAAAAAGGGGTCAAATGTGGGGTTAATGTTTATATGGGATCTTTTTAACCTGGTGCGATTGGTCTGAAACTTTGTTTCGTGTTTCAGGATTTTTCAATAAAACCTTTAAAAAAGGGGTCAAATGGGGGGTCAATGTTTATATGGGAACTTTACAACGGGGGGTGCGATTGGTCTGAAACTAAATTTCGTGTTTTAGGATTTTTAACTTTGTTTCGTGTTTCAGGATTTTTCAATAAAACCTTTAAAAAAGGGGTCAAATGGGGGGTCAATGTTTATATGAAATTTTTTAAACGGGTGGTGCGATTGGCCTTAAACTTTGTTTCCTGTTTCAAAATTTTTCAACATAACTCTAAAAAAGGGGTCAATGTTTGTATGGGATTTTTTTAACGGGTGGTGCGATTAGTCTTAAATTTGTGTACTTACTGTAAATACAAAATTAATGGACACGTGTTTCAGGATTTTTCAATATAACCTTCAAAAAGGGGTCAAATGTCGGGGTCAATGTTTTTATGAATACTTTTTAAAGGGTGGTGCGATTGGTCTTAATTTTGGTTTGGATACTTTAAATGCAAAATAAATGGAAACGTATTCCTGGATATTTCAAAACAGCCCTCTAAAAAGGGTAAAATTGGGTGTCAAAGTTATTATGGGATTTTTTTATTAGTGTGATTTGTTTGAAACTCAGTTTAGTTAGATACCTACTTTAAGTGAACGAAGTCGCGGGCGGGACAGCTAGTAAAATACATAAAAACAGCATTGTTTCGAACCGTCCGGTTACGGAGTCCGCCTCCCTCGCCTGTTGTAATAATGTGTGCGTATAGCTCGGCATCGCGAGGTACAGCGCCGCGGTAACTCGACGACTCGCGCGCTATACTTCATTGTACGCTGTTCCTTTACGTATGCGAGTGCTCGACACAACTTGATGTTTTGTTCACAACTTATTAGGATCTTTGAAGATCTCTTTGAGAATATCGTTGGTAAGTATCTTTGGAATCGACCAGAAATGATGAAACTATCCAAGGAGTAAACCTCAACTTTTGACATTACTTTATATCGAGTATTTTGGTATTGGTCCATTCTACGCAATTTGATATTTTACCGTTATTTTAAAAATTTTTAGGTTAGCATGTTATGGGCATGTTATGAGGAGAGAATACGTGATGGTAAATCTTGTTTTAATCGACCAAAAATGATGAAACTATCCAGAGAACCTCAGTTTGCTTTTGACATTACTTTATAATATCGAGTATTTTGGTATTGGGCCATTCTATTTCCTTAATTTGATATATTACCGTTATTTTAAAAACGTTTGGTTTAGCATGGTATGGGCATGTTATGAGAAGAGATGAATATCATGTGACGAGGAGAGTGTTAGATATGAATGTGGATGGATACAGGGGTAGAGGTAGACCGAAGAAAAGATGGATGGACTGTGTGAAAGATGACATGGTGAGAAAGGAGTGAGTACTGAGATGACGAATGACAGAGGGAGATGGAAGAAGAACACGTGATGTACCGACCACACATAACGTGGGAAAAGGGCAGGAAGAAGAAGAAGATTATTATCTATATACTTTTTATTATCTTGATTCTAGTGGTCTTTCAAGCTGATAGCATGAAGATGAGGAATAAATGATTGGTTGATAGTAAGTTATTTCACGAAGGGTACCTACATTTAAAATTAATATACGGAAATGAATCTGAATCTGAATTTGGCCACGCTAAGACTGAGCCCTTAGGGTGACCTATTCGTGCAATATCAAAGTAATATAACTTCTATATTTCGTACCGCGACCTATTTAAATTGTATTGAAGTAGTGTTACTTCGAGCTTGAAATGTGACGTTTCTGAAACATGATGGTTTGTATGAGCTTATGGTAAGGAAACTGAACTGAAGATTATAACCTTAGCTTTTTATCGTAAAAAAACAAACACTCAAACTACTGTAATCCCAGACTCGGTAGATATCACCTCAGATCTCTAGCTAGTTACTTACATCTTTTAGGATATCCAGAGAGGGTAGTCAGAGGCACGTCCATGATATTTGGCACAAGCCCAGATTTTCAGTAGCTAGTATTCTTAAACTGTGGTGAAAGGAATGAGTGCGCTGCAAAAGTGCTTTTGAACTGTAACATAGCTATGACCATAGAATGCTCGGTACTTCTGGCACATAGGCTCGGTACATAGGGAACTCCTGAAAAGCCTTTTTCATAATGAAGTGCCGCCTTCGGGTCCCCGGGCCCAATGGGGAGGCCGGCTACTGTTGCGAGGCGCCCCATTCGTTGCGAACGCGGCGCTACTGTTGCAAAGCCTCCCATTGGCTGGTTGGTGACTGTTGCGACTCGCGCTCACTTGACAGCTTACTATTAGCGGGACCTCCTCGCATTACCATGAGTTACCAACTCTTAGAATACTCTGTACCTAGGGCCCAGCTAGTTTCTTGTCGGAGGCTAACCGCAAGCTTTTCGGCAATATCAAAGTAATATCTTATACCTTTGAACAAGCAATTCTTGTATAAATAAACTTATTAAGTACATACCTGGATGACTTTGGTCGTTTCTTTGGTAAATCGTGTTTTTTGGATATCAAACATAACTAGATCGATTTATCACTCTCGAAACCCCCTGCATATAGGTACATTTCATGAAAATCGTTTTCTAGCTTCAACTAAGTAGTAGTTGCCACAACAGCAACTGACGATCTTGAAATCTTTAAGTCCATTTGTTAACCGATATCTTGAGATGATATGAATGTAAGAGGAGTAGACTCAGAGTTGACGAATGATAGGAGTGAGTGGAGGAAGAGAACATTGTTGTGCCGACCCCACGCGTGGGATAAGGGCAGGAGAATGATGATGATTCTATTCCTTTATCTATGGTAGAACCTACAAACATGATTGAACAGGCCAATTTTTCAGCACCTTACCTACGTTCACCTATAAGTACTTCAGAATAGGAGCATGTAGGTACAGCTTCACCGAAGTTTTTGTAGCCTACCTATATCTACCATATTCGTATAACCTATTAGTTTCCGAACGCGGCTTCGCCCGCGTGGTACCTTGAAAAACAAAAATGAATCTATCCCACGAGAACCGTTCATTTTTCCGGGATTCAAAGTACTTAGCCTATGTGCTATTCCAGACTATATCTATCTCTGTGCCAAATCTCATTCAGATCCTTTCAGCCGTTTCAGCGTGAAAGCGTAACAAACATCCATACATACTTTTCATGTTTCTAGTACGAGTAGTAGTAGGAAGTAGTGTAGGTAGGCCACAAAAACTCCGGTGGCTTTCAAGCGACGCACCTAGCGTTGTTGGGTATATGAGTAGGTAGGTAGGCAGAGTGCGCATTTGTCAGCGGAGTGGAGTTATGCCGTGAGTCGGCGTCCGTCGCACGCGGCCCGGCGGCGCGCAGTGGACCTGCCTCCAGCCAATACCAGTAGGTCTACCATGAGTTTTCACAATCTACACTCGCTACTATGAACACTTGTACAGCGCCTCTAGCGGATAGTTGGGTACTAAAACGTCACTTAGTTAACTATCCTACGTCACAGCGTAGGTACTACAGCGACTGTAGTTTGCACTTCATTCACTTGCTTAGAATTTGGTGCCATGAGTAACAATTTTGACAGATGTCATAGTAACGTACTATTACTACTGTTGTAACGTTAGCCGATCACAATGTGACAACTCATGGTAGACGTACAGCTCACTACTAACACTAAGTAAAGTTATTTCGAGTCTTAGACCTTATTAGTGTATGGGAACCAGATAAATGTTAACTTTAAGATTAAGATTATTGTTAACTTTAATCTTTCCACCAAACTCGGACTCTTCCCCACAGTTTGCTGAACTTTTTGGTTCCACAACTGCTAGTTTCCTCACGTTTTCCTCCACCATGTGCTGATAGAAATGATAGTAAAGTTATTCGATTAAAGGAAGGTTGTGACTTATTGGATTTTTAATCTTACATCCATAATATGGTCAGAGCATCTATCTTCATATTCCAGTATTTATTTTTTATTTATTAATACTAGATAGGTAAAACAACTGTGCTTTGGTAGTCATCGTGGTGTTTTTTTGCGTAAAATGTGTGAATTGTTTATATTGTGTTGTGTTTTATTTGTTCTTACAAAGCGCCATAGGTACCTATTCGCCAAGCAACGTGCTTATAAAATAAAGATTTAATAAAATCCTAGGTAATATCTACTGGGGCGTAAGGTCCACTCAACTCTTTCGGGCGCAGTTCCGCTGACCAACAAAAACAAGTTGGCGACCCGCCGCCGGCTCACTCGTCTATTTTTCACTTCGGCCTGCCACTGAGCGTGATGGAGGGCCCGCGTCAGCGTTTCACAAAAACGTTTGGCTCCCGACCCCTTTCTCGACAGCAGCGGCCGGCGCGGGCCGGACTTTCGGCAAAGGGCGCGCCGGCCGTCTGGCTTGACTACCCCTGTATACCTACTCCGTAATCCTTTCAGCTTTTTAGTTGGCAATTTTAAACATTGGTACCAACATTTTGTTTATTCACAGAAATTTACAAACTTCTTACTTAATATACAGTACCTGGGTGACCGAGCTTTGCTCGTTTTTTTGGGGTAAACGACGTTTTCCAAAAATGAAACCTAGCTAGATCGATTTATCACACCTGAAACCCTCTGCAAACTAAATTTCATGAAAATCGTTGGAGCCGTTTCCGAGATTCAGATTATATATCTGTGCCTGAGAAGCATTAGGGTCAAAGTGATTTTTGCTACTTTTCAGGAGTGCCGAAAAACGTGTTTTTAAATTTCATCTCTTAATATCTTTGAGTATATTAGCATTATACAATTGGTTATAATTCCATTGTACAGCTGCATTATCTGGCTATATTTTGTATATTCAGAAATCATTATTGCTACTAATTAATAATATAAAATTTAATATTTTCCTAAAAGTGGTACTACTTAGAGCCAAATACCGCTAACGATGAGGCCCCATGTGCAGATAGTTCCTTATGCTTGCGCGGAAAATTAAAGAACCAAGGTGCCAACTAGCCCACATAGATCAATATGCCTCTTACCTACTCCAAATCATAGCAAATAATTGTGAGTGTTAGGTCCAAATGCTTCCAAGTCATATTAAATTACTGAAAAAAACTGGTTCTATGTACAGTTTGACCCAATTAGATTAGATTAGATTAGAAAATAACTCTCTTAGAACATCATTTATCGCAAGAAAATATCAGGAAATTATATATGCCTTCTACGAGTATAGCTATTAGAAAAGTGAATACATACAATAAGCGTCGTAAGCAACACACCATGCGTTTTGCAAGTTAGTATAGGAGACATTCTAGAAACAGTCCAAAGATTTGGTGTTATAAAATAATATTGAAGGACTTTATTGTTATTTATTCTATTAATTTATATTATTTTAATACTAAATCAGTCTTTAAGTTAAAATTTTGAATTCGACCATTTCTTTTACTTGATTAATACCTTCAATTTGTGCTTTAATAAAATACATAAAAGTCGAAAACCCTCACAAAATATTAAAAGAAAGTAATATGTACCTATGGGTTATGCAACTCCTACCTAAGCCACTATTCAAATAAGACAAAAATGATATTTAAACTTAGTCCGAATTGGTTTAAATAATAGGTAGGTAGGTAAATAATGGATTTTTATTTTTATTTTTTGATGTGATTTTTAATGTTTTTGCTGTATATTTTTTTTAAATTAGTTTCTATTTGTTTAACATAGCTTATATTCTCCGTCATTTCATAAGATTTGATTAAAAATTGATTTTATTAAGCATAGATAGTAGATTTTTTCAAATTAATTTATTATCGTGCTCAAAATAATATGCTAGATATAGAGGCTTTATTTTGAAAAACTGTCTCGATACGGCGATTCCCAATATGTTACTCGATTTTGTAAAAGTGTTGCTTTTGTAACAGCCGGCTACCACCAGCACGGCAGAAATCAAACCATGATCAAAACAAAATAAAACACCCGTTTCACACCCACCTGTATGCCACGTCTATGTCCATCCTTGTCTTGCCGCGCGAAACAGTTGCATTTGGCGCTAAGTGACAGTCAGTACGATTTGTTTGAATTTTTTTTAGCTGCATAGGGAACTAAGTAACATTAGAGCCAAATGCAATTACTGCTTTTAAAAACCTCACATACCTTAGACCTTTATGCATCAATGTAACTTTTAAATTATACATTATAATGTTCGCGTTAAATACACAGATCGATGCGTCTACGAATATCATACAAGAATCTGCAATAAAAAAAAAACGGAAAATTTCACTTTGACCCTAATGCTTCTCACCTACAGATATATATATATATATATATATATATATATATATATATATATATATATATATATATATATATATAGATATATATATATATATATATATATATATATATATATATATATATACAAGAATTGCTCGTTTATTACTTAATATACATATAAAAATATGTGAAACAACAGTTGAACTATCTCAGGACCGTACTAGACACTTCGCACGCTTAAAAATAAACCGGAGTAACTCAAAAAACCAAAATTTTGGGAAATCGCGTTTAAAGTTTTGTGACTTGGAGTATTTGTATTCAATCACGATTATTGATTTTATTTGTGTGGATATTTCATTATTTCATTAACCATGGCACGGTCAATAGATAAATCTTTAATATCACTATAGAAAATCATCAATATTATTAACAGTTTTTTATTAACAAGGCTTTAAAAAAAATATTGCTGACTTACTTCTTTTTTTGATTAATACCTGGAATTTTATTCAAAATCTTTAAAGTTGTATGTATTAATAATGCTGTTTTCTTTTAAAATATATTTTAATCTCTAAAAATACTAGGATATACTTCATTTTATAATTAATGAATAAATGGTTAGATTCTTGTATGTCATAATATTTCAGTTTTACATTGAACTGTGTAGATCACACTGGAATTATGGTTTACTAATAAAATGAAATACTATAAATTATAAATGAATAATGTAATTAAATACAAATAAAGAATGGTAAAATCTTTGGACTATTTTAATTAGAAATATTTTCTTAAGAACTTTATCAGTAAATCATGATTAAAAAGTAATTTAATTACATACATTAAATCACACTTGTTCCCGACGGAGTAGGCAGAGGCAAGATCTCCACTTGCTACAATCCTGACATACCTCTTTTGCTTCATTCAATCTCATTACATTCTTTATACATGCTCGTCGGTATATCTTACTTTTGACTTGGCTTTTGACTAAAACCTCCCCAATTTGATCGAGGTACGTACGTCAAAGTCTTTCCCTTCTAAATGTTCCATTCACACTCTCTTTATGCACCTGTTTTGTTAATCTCCTTTCATCCATTCTTTCTACATACTCAGTCCACAACGTTCTCATACCACACTGTTCTTCACTCTATCATTCAAAGTTAAACCACACATATTTCTCGAAGCTCTCATTTCTACTGCATTTATTCTACTTTGATGCTTCTGTCATACCCATCTTTCGCTACCATACATCTAAAAATAATAATGTAGTACCTTGTTATAATAATGATGTCGTAAAAAAAAATATAGTATAGTTAATAATATTATAATATGCTATGTAGTTGGATCTGTTGTTTTCTATCTGTTTTTGCTTAAAGTCACCGTTATAAAGTTCGTTATTATTGTTTTCTTCGTCTATATAATTATCTCGTCTCAAGATGATTCAATGTGTTTTCTTGTCATTGAGTACTCATTTTTTTATTCCCATGATTTCCACGCTTGTCATTAACCGTCATTCCAGTGTGATTTATTTAATTTATTATTTAAATAGGTATCATTTTATCAGTCGTCCAAAATGCTTTTAAAAACACTAGCAAATTCTTATTTAATTGATTAAGGTCATGAATATCTAGTATTTTCCCGTTAAACTATTATATGCAGACTCCTGCATCACCCGCCCACCCGTATATAAAAAGTGCAAAGCGTGCAAAGCACTTATTGGTTAGGATTTATTAGATTATGACTTATGATTGATTATTTGATTACGACTTAGGATTGTGTGTGAGGTTGTCAGCCTCACACACAATCCTCACACGCAACCTCAAAAAAAAAATAGAGTCAACACGAGTGTTTCGCTTCTTCACGAAGTACGTGAAACTTCTTCACGAAGATTTCTAAAACGCTTCGCTTTGTTACCAATTCTTGATGTCTTGAGTTCTCTTGCGTCTTTTTTACTCTGTCTCTAGTTCATGGTCAGAAGAATCTGAACTTGAAGGATTAAGGTTTCTTACTCTAGCAGCAGCATTCGATTTTTTTTCTGCTCTTAGCAAGAGTCTGCCACATCATCATCAAAATTACTTTCGTTGGCATAATTAGGAAGAGTTTTATTAGCTTGGCTTATAAAATCACTTTGTTTTGATCTTAAATTCATTTGTAGAATTAATTCAGAAGTATTCTTTATAAACTCATCTTCCAATTCTATAATTTGCATGTTTGTAAAACCAAAAATCTCCACTTACTACGATCCTAACATACCTCTTTTGCTTCATTCATGATAATTTCATTATTCAGATATTATGTGCATCGGTTTAGGTTACTCTTGACCTGGCCTTTCTCTAAAACATCCCCGATTCTATCGAGGTACGGACGCCGAGGTCTACCCGTTCCAACTGTCCCATTCACACTCGCCTTACTCGGTGTATTTCGCCTGTTTCATCGGTTCCCTTTCATCCATCCTTTATAGGTATATACCCAAATTATCTTAACATACTCGTCACAACTTTCATCGCTAAGTCTTTTTCACTCAAAAAAAAAAACAAGTAAAAACAGATTTAAAGGAAAAAGTAAAGCTAATTCATTAAAGCTAATCTTAATATTTAGGCAGGTGGTAACTTACCTCCATGTACATTTACCAGCATAACAAGCTTTTTACTCCTTCTATAGAAGTAATTTAAAATATTAAAGTAACAAATTAATTGTAAGAAGAATTAAATTTTAATTTTGCCCCTGATTCTAGAACTAGATTTACTAAAAAACGGAACTATATCGTACTACTTCTCAAATGGATGAAAGCTTTTAAAAATGAAAGGAAACAAATAAAAAAGTTACTAGTAGTCAATTTCGTTTTTAATAATAAAAGGAAATAAATCTTAATGATGATGCAAATATTGCCATCATTTAAATCAAAAAGAGAAATAAAACAGACTGTATCATTTTAAAATTAATTGATATACAAAATAAGTACTTGTTTTTAATACTGTACAGATTTATTTAGTTTTATTCCCGCACAAAATACGATTTTAGTCCATGACTGAGGGCACAACACTGAATATTGCACTTTAACAGAATCGACTTGAGCTTCGCATTTAATGGAAAAGAGATGACCGACCTTTTATTTTCTTTCTATTGCTCGTTTTGGTTTGGCTGTCAAAGCTATCCTACGCATTGTGTTGAGATAATGCTGTTTATGATAAAATCTCAAAATACCGAGTTTTTGAGTTACTCCGGTTTATTATTAAGCGTGCGACTTATTTCTTAAACTTTCGCGATTATCACACATTATATTATTTATGTCATCCCGTCCCATGACCACTATCGTTGCAATACGGTCGAAAAGTCGGGAAAAAAATGTTTTATAAATTATTATCTAGGGACCGTTACATACAATCGATCTACAGATATAGGTAGAACTGACCTAGATCAATCACTAGAGGGAAACATCCCAAAGACACTCTTGGCGGTATCAGTTAAATGACAATGCTGATTTGTTAAGCCAAATATAAGCCATATTATTCAAGCAAATAAGCTTAATATAAAGATATAAAAAAATTATCATACCTACGGCAACTATGCCGCGGTAGGTGTTTCTCGTTTTTCTTTTCTTTCGTCTAAATAGGTACTTGTAGTGACATCTAGCGGCGAGTAGTAAAACTGTTTTTCCTTAAAACACAATATTGTTGCTACTCGACGCTAGATGGCGTGAAACCTTAAGTTGCTAAATGACAACAGATGACGCGCAAATTTATTTTCTAGGAGAGCTTAGATGAGTAGAACCCACCACACCTTACTCACATAAATAGCTTAGGAATCTTACTTTTTACCCGACTGCCAAGAAAAGGTTATTTTACAAGGTATAATACCTACCTAGTCATAATTACCTTTTTTTTTACATTTTTTTTTTCCTAACCTATTTTGTCCCACAGCTGGGCAAAGGTCTCCCCCAAATCCTTTCTGTTAATCATTTTATTTAAATACCACATTTTAAAATACACCAACAACGTAGGTAGCTACCTATAAGTAGGTAGGTAAGTATAATTCGGTATTGCATTAAGTAACAATTTCTTATCGAACACTTAGGTACCTATACTAGGTAATACCACCCTAGGTACCTAAGTACCTACTTACTAATCATCACGCGAGCGAACCACAACACCGGACGGGTTCCCAAAATATTTGAAGTCAATTTACAAACATTTTGCCGACTTTTTGCAAACATCCCCAGACTTGTTCAGTGCTCAACCAACTCCCAAGAAACGCAGCCAGTAGAGCGGCTTAGCTGGTGTTTCTATATTGTAGTCTGTATTAGGTGTTCGTGGAACGTCGCCTACTCTCGGCGAGCGAGAGTGGAAGGACTGTGACTGTGTATAGCTTGGGTAATCCTCCACGCGGGAGAAACTGGATATCTGTGATTTTACTTTTATCTATGGGATACCTATAGCGGCAGAGCACTTATACTTAGGTACGTAGAGTTACCTAATTTGTTACCTATTCAATTTATGATACCGCAGCTATTAGATCAGACTAACAAGTCGTTTTTTAAATCAAGTGTTGTCTTTTTCTCTTTTTCCAGATCAAGATGTTGAAGCGAACAATCTCAATAGCGCTCTTGTCAGTGTTGCTCCTCGGGCGCACGGACTCCGTCATAATGCGGAACAACGCTCTCATGACAAAGATGGTGTCTCAGTTCCAAGTGAAGGAGAAGACCAGTGAGACCAGCTCGAACGAGGTGCCGCCGGCGTCGGCGCCGCAGCAGAAGAAGCAGAGCGTCGTCACCCTCATGCAGAACGTGCTCTGCAAGAACTTCCCGTCGATACCCTGCGAGCTGATCACGAAAGACCAGACTCTACGGCACTTGATAGAGAAGTCGGTCCAACAGATCAAATACAAGAAAATGACGATGGAAAAGACGACCATCTCCCCGAACTACCAGCTCACACTGTTCCCAGTCCTGAATAGCGAGGACTTGTCAAATTTCCTGCAAGTGAGCGACACGGAAATCTTCCACCAGAAGAAGCCGGGGAAGAAGGCGAAGAAGTCGGTCACATCGAAGAACTACTGGTCGCACGAAGCGCAGCCGAAGAAGAAGGAATCCAAAACGTCCGTGTTCACGGGGCGGAAGAAGATCCGGAAGTTCTACCCTCACAAGATAAAATATAAGGACAAGAACGTGAGGAAAGACTTCGGAGATTACTCGGAAGACAAGCTGTCGATGTCCGTGGAAGTTCCCGAGTCGCAGACGGGGGTGAAGAGAAGACACTTCAGCTACCGCAACGAGCCGTCCGACCCCCCGGTGTGGAGGATAGACTACATGAAGCACGGGGAGCCGAGCCTCAACATGTTTGGATACGGGGGTGACGCGCTCCGGGGGAAGATCATCAAGACGGGCCCCAACGTGGTGGTGGACGAGGCCGCGCTGGAGCAGGCGGCGCGCCGCGACGTGCTGCACCCCGACGTCTACATCAAGAAGAACTACGTGCGGCGGAGCCCCGCCGACGTCAACTCCGAAACTATTGAGTAGTTAGAAAGTATTCTATTTGTAAAATAAAAGGAAATCTACGAGTCAATTGCTTTATAATTCGTTTTAAAACTTGCTCCGTGGCTGCTTTACAGGCGCGGAGGGAAAGGTCTACTTGAGGTAATAACTTTTGTTAGGTAGGTACCAAACTTACGGCTACTTGTACTTACCTACTTAGAGGTTTATATTGGTAGCATGGACAAACTATTACTAATTGGTAGGTAGGTAAAATATCTCAGAAAAGGTCTTAGTAGCAAAAAATATTTTTATTTTTCTGGGCCTTTTTCCCTAAGTAGATAGGTTATTGCCTACTTACCTAACTCAGGTAGGTACTTCAATTCCTATAGTACCTACCTAACGAAGATAAGTACATGAGAAATATTTATCAATAGGTAGGTATGTAGGTACCTATAGGTACCTAATAAAATAACTCAAAATTCAACCAAATTCTCCTTGCCTTAAGCACAAATAATAGGTGCATAGATAGGTATACTAACGATACATACTTTACATAGAACATCTTCTTCTTCCTGCCCCTTTCCCACGTTATGTGGAAACACACAAATAAAAAAAGAATTAAAAGAACACCGCAAATAAATAACACCTAATTAAGTAGATACCTACCTACATAATTAAGTAAATGTACCTACCTATATGCTATTTATTTAAACTGAAAACAAACACAATGCGGACCAAAACAAACTCACTAACTATCACGTTATCTAACCACCGATAAAATTATCATAACAGTTAGGTTATTCGACCTCAGAATCTCATCGAGTACAGTCGCACGCGATAGCAGGCCACAATAACCCACGATCCCAACAGTTCCCACGATGTCTCGGCCCGTGCTGTCCAGCCACGTTCTAGACACTTCCACGGGAAGGCCGGCCGCGGGAATGTTCGTGGAGCTCTACAAGCAGAAGGACAACTGGACCCTTTGGCACAACACCACGACAAACGGGGACGGGCGGGTCCAGTTCCCGTTTTCCAAGGACTCCATGGCGGCCGGGACTTACAAGCTGGTGTTTAAAGTCGAGGACTATTACAGGACTTTGGATAAGGAGACCCTTTACCCCTATGTAGAGGTGAGTTTAGATATGAGAACAAAAAGTCGGTATTTTGTAATTCCCAGTAAAGTTGCAATCCTCCTACTAAATAAAACATAGTCGGATTTGTTTGAACACTTCGGCTGGAACGATTATCATGCTTTTTGATTTGTTGAATTTGTCTCCGCCCCGAATAGCAGAATAACTATGTATTAAAACGAAAATTAAACTAATTATCCGTTAAATGCTAACTAGAAAGTCTGACAAGAAAACCTATCTCCAGTGAGCAAGATTCAAAATACAACTTAGGTAACTATGTAGGATAGAGAGTTATGCCTATCTACCTGCTCAAGAATATTTTATTATTTACCGCTACGTTACGGTTGATCGCGCTTCGCCACGGTCGGTCGTAAGTTGCCGTCGGTGGAATCACCGGCCAGAGGCCTTACCATAAGCTCTTCGGGCAATATCTATGTAATATAACTTTGATATTTCGTACCATGACCTATACAAAATGTATTTAGTGTTACTTCAAGCTTGAAATGTGACGTTTCTGAAACATGGTTTGTAAAAGTTGTGGTAACCCCTGGCCTACTTAGTCATCGCTAAGTCGTCTTTTAATGATTGGTTTCCCGATTCCAGATCGTGTTCAGCACGGCAGAGAACCAGCACTACCACATCCCCCTTTTGCTGAGCCCCTACGGGTACTCCACCTACAGAGGCAGTTAAATAACTTCTACCAAATAATTCTTAAGTATACAGATAAGATAGGTAAAGTTCATCCAACGGATCTAGGCATTCGTGAAGTTAGCCACAGGTGCGAGTTTGAGCATGTACAGTTCCTTCCCCCCTCCTCATACCTCCAATTGCTCCCAAAAAACGATACTGCGCAGCTCTTGCAGCTACCTTCACGAATGCCTAGATCCGTTGAGCCAACTATAATAGAATAACCTCGACTCCTTGCCTACTGTACCTACATAGATCTAAAGTTGTACTTGAAGATTGTGAAGATTGATCCAAAGTAATTGTTTGAAGGTAGTTTTAAGTATATCTTTTGTATAGTCGTCTTAGGGGAATAAAAAAATAACACAATATTCATTAACATTAATATAATGCGAATTCTTAATAAAAAAGCTTAACTATTCGGAGTAAATATTCAATTATAATTATAATACCTAAGCCTAGTACTATAAAGAGTGGAACCTCTGGAATGGGCAGTTCAAACGGGCAGTAAGGGCACCTATTGTTGCTACAGGAAAATTATTTTAGCAGTCTAACCAAACTTTTGACACTTGAAACTGTCGATATACAGGCTGTTACCAGACTACTTCCGCAAACTTCAGGGGGAAGTACCCATCAATATAAACAACTTTTTCTAAAAATGAACACTGAGCGCGAAAAAAAAACAGCTGTTCCATGCAAAAGTTCAATAGCTACTTGGCTAAAATGAAACAGCTGTTTTTTTCGCGCTCACAGTGTTGGTTTCTTAGAAAAAGTTGTTTATATTGATGGGTACTTTAACCCCTTGAAGTTTTCGGAAGTAGTCTGGTATCACCCTGTGTATAGTTACTACTTGAAACTATTCGCTTCTCAAATTATGAAAACACCTAGTCAAAGTCCAGTCAACTGAACTGGACAACTGAACTAGTGGGAATAGACTCCAAAGCAATGGGTTGCCTTCCGGCTGCCCTCACTGCCACGTCACAACATCCCCTTGTACACATTATTACATGGGAAAACGTACGATCGTTGTATCTAGCTAATATAGAATTCATATTAAAATTAGTAAATCGTCTTATAGGAAGAATCATCAAGAGTTCATTCACGCCTACCTACGTGTTTAGTTCGAACAAGATAATGCTATTAGAAATACTTTTGTGAATATCTTGATAGATCAACACACTTCGCTACGCCATCACCTGTGAGGCTGCCACTATACTGTAAACTAACTGCCTAACTGTTAAAACTGTATTGATATATTTATATAGATAGTTAGGTACAGGCACAAACATTTATATTTCTGCTATGTAAGGGTTTTTTTTAACAGTTGTACGTCTTTGCAAAAAATGTATCTGCATAATTCAACTATTTTAAACGATTATTTATAAATATAAAATATTTAAAACTTTTTACATTTATCTTAGCGTTATAAGAGTTAGCAAACAATTTAGTAAATAGTTAATTTCCGTTATTAATAAATATCACTATTCTAATTGATCATTAATTGGAAAATATGTTCATTAATTTCTAATTTACTATAGCTACGTGAGAGATACGTTCAAGATACGTTCAGCACACTATTACTTTCCAATATCTAACACTTGGCCAGCCCGTCGCTCACGAGTCACGACACGAGTTACATTCCAGGGCACTCCACACTCGCAGCCCCACTGCTACCACGAGGTACCGTTATACTTAATTTTGCAAATTGTACTAGATTTAAACAATCTTTCACTTTTAGTTTAAAGCTAAGCTTATCCATACTAGGGCCTAACTACACTTACTAAGGCCCAATGTCCACCAAGGCGTCGCGGGTTATTTCTAGTGAAGCGTGATCATGTTAGAATAAAAATATAACAATCAACGCCTAGGTGTATTTATGTTAACTCTATGTTATACTAGTCTAGATCCAAGATTATGAATAAGGTGATTAGTGTAAATAAGCAAACAATTTCGAAATACTAAGTATTTACGTCAATTATATTGATTTAGTTTTCATGCAACGTATCGTACGGAAATATTACGAAAGGAACAAAGCGGACGTGCTTGGGCGGTGTTCATTTAGTATGGAATAGAAATATTCGGGTGCTTCAATTTTGTATGGAATATAAATATTTGGGTGCTTCAATTCGTAAAAATTCAGAGCGTCTGCAGCCGGCTACAGTGTCGCATACGATAAATTGCAAAAGGACTTCATGCATACAGGTTACCTAAGTCAAAATATTAGGTACCCAAAGTAAAGCTTACTTTACACTATTTGACTCTGATGTGTGGGCGGAAGGCAGTACGGCGCAGTTTGTGACTTAATGGTTAATGGAAGTAGGTACGCGGCGCTTCAGTGGACAGTGCGCCCTAGGTGTACGAGTATACATGTTAGTTTGGCACGCAGTCAGCATCAGGCGGGGTCTCTGTAAGTAATGGTCACAGATATCAGTACACCATAGTTTGACCACCACCGTTCATTCACTAGCACAATGGTAAAGTCACAGTTTTGCAACACCTTCAGATTTCTTCTTGTATTCGCTTGAATTTAGCTAATTATGAGCCAAATTCATTTAACACTAGGCTTTGTCATGCCTTAAATTCAAGCTAAAACTTATGGGAGAAATTGTCCGAAGCAATGCTGGAAATGACACAGTTGAAACACAAGTACAAGTGGACACAGCTGCTTCATCCGGATGGAGTGTGTTCCCTCCTCAATACAATTGAAGGATAAAGCAGTTTGGGTATACATTGTATCCATAAACCAGTCCTGGTATAATCAGTGCTACTAATGAGGAGGATAACGCTCCATCCGGATGAAACAAGTATGCATCTGTAAGCTCCGCTGCGTGGCCGGTGGAAGATACGTTACCTTTTCGACCTGTTCAAAAATACACATAAAAGTATGTTTTTACCGTTTGTGATAGATAGTACTCACCGCGGTGCGGCCGCCGGAGCGCAGGGCCGAGTGAGGGCGCGCCCACCGACATCTAGTTCGTGAAATCAGAATCAGGACATTAGAAAATGTTCGCACGGACACCGGTCTCTGCTCATGTTTGGACTCTTGCCGTACGTTCGGTCGGCTCGGGGCCCACTCGGATACGACACTCTTCATGTACCTATGTTTTTGTTTTATCAAAACCAAAACCTACTACACAGCACAGCATACAAACAAATACACATTTTATACCCTATAGGAAAGATTTTTGATCTTTTTTCTTTGACTTTTGATCCCAGATTTCTCCCCACTTTTCAAAATAGATAAGTTCCACCAACCTGAACTTCCGGAATCTGTAAAAAAGTGGCATTAGTGTAAAATGAAAGAATACAACCCACCTAGTTATCTTCATTGCCGACCACTTCCTTGTACCGAGCTATCATCAACTTTTTCACTGTGTCTCGGTATGTCTCTCCGGGGGTAGGTGTGTAGATGCCTCGTTTTTGCCCTAACCCGGCCAAGCCCGGTCTCTGCTCTGCCTCTATCGGAGCTATTCTGCCTTGTTCGGATTTCCCCAAGCCTCTGCCTTCAGACCAGCCCATTTTCTGCAACATTTTGCCTCCAATGGTGTCCACCACTGATGGGGGAGGATGGGACATTACCGGCGGTTCCGGGGGCTCATACCTCTTTCTACTGCTTTGCGGAATCGGTTCATCTTCACCGAATTTCATTCGTCTTTCAGCCGCGCGGTCCCTGTACCCGTTACTCTGCGGGAGGAAGTCGTTCTTCTTCCTAAACTCTAGCAGGTTCTGCTTATGTAAGTCAGATAGTGTCTTGTGTTTCGTAAGTACTTCAGCGGATGGGAACTTCCTTTTACATAGCAAACAGGTCAGTTTAGCCCAGTCTATAATACCGTCATCGGTTTCTATCGCTGACAATGGTTCCACTTTCTTCATGAGGAAATCGTCCCCCACCGGAGGTGGAGGGGAGAGCTCCCGGACCAGGATGGGTTGTGATTGCGTCGGGGCCGCACTCAGCACAGTAAACCCGATGTCCACAGAGCCCTTGCTCGCCGCCGTGTCCAGCACCTGTTCCGCCACCACATTGCTCTTGGCGTTTTCTTTCTTTTGGTTCAGAGTTCTGGCCCATCGTTCCATGTCTTTAGCAATTTTCTTAGCTACTTTAACTTTATCTTCTTTCTCTTTCTTTTTCTTTTCCTCCGGAGGGGCTGTCTCTGTCGGTGTGGCCACCTGAGCTTGCTCCTCAGGCTTCTGCTGAGCTTGACTTGCTGCAATGTAAGTGTTCGTTGTTCCATCCCAATACATGTATTGATTTGTCTGACTATTGAAGAAGTACTGTGTGTTCCCATCGTAATATAATCCAGTGGCTGGGTCATAGTAGTACCCGGAAGTGTCATCATACATGAAAGTTCTGACATCAGGTGCTGAGAAGGTCGTTTTGCCGTCACCTATGGGAATATTGGTCATACTGGAGGCCTGGGTGTTTGTGGTGCTGAAGGTAGGTGCATTTGCCGGGGTCCAGGTCGTACTTCTGGCCTGAGCTTGTGATATAGCGGATGCAGCGACCGCAGCCGCTGCATTCACTCTATCGGCCTCCGATAATGCTTGTTGCTGGCTTGCATACTGGCTTTGTGCCATCTGATAAGCTGCATATGCAGCATAATCTTGATTTTGAGACTTGTGAGACTTCTTAGGCTCATTGTAAAAGCTTACTAGGACTTCACGTCCGTCAATCTCTAACGGAGGCATCAAGTTGACAAGTTCAGAGTGAGCAGCCATTGAATCGGCAATGGAATTAAAGTTAATGTATGCGAGACACTTGGAAGCACCGGTCAACGTCTCTCGGCCAATAGTTATCCCTGCTATCGAGTCCAAGATTTCTTTTGAGCATCTTTCTTTTATCACTTCTAATATCTTCTCCTCGGTCGTCAACGCATCTAACCTTCTGAAGAGGAGACGTTTTGTGATACCGGAGTTTTCAGCTAGAGTCCGCTCGTCCGACCCGTACACCATACCCTCGGACTTGTTGCCGTTGCAGTTCCGCCTGTAGCACATCTGTCTGCGTTTGAAGTTGTACAGTCCGCACTTACAGAACCAATCCCCCGGAGAGCAATTGATCTGCAGCATGCTATCTTCCCTGAGATCTTCCTTCTGCCATTCACCGTTGGGGCGGTGGTCGTTAAAGGTGCGGTCTTCGCGGTCGCGGCTTCTGGAACGCGTCCGGGAATACTTGTCGCCCTCGCTGATGTTGGGCGGCGAGGGCGGCGCCGGCACGTCCTCGTCGTCGGAGCGCGGCGAGCGGCGCCGGTCGCGGCGCTCGGGGTCGCGGCGCTCGAAGTCGCGGCGCTCGGGGCGCTCGTAGCGCCTCTCCTCACGCACCTCGCGGTGCCGGAAGCGGTCGCGCTCGCGCTCCCGGTCGCGGCGCTCCCGCGGCTCGGGGCTGGCGCTGCGGCGCGGCTCGCCCCACGGCAGCTCGCGCTCGCGCCGCTCCCGCCCGCCGCCGTCGTTCCAGCGCGAGCCTCGCTCGTCGCGCCTCCAAGACATACTCCTGCAAACATCCCGCACGATGAAACCTACTAACCGAGCGACCTTCCCTCGCCTCCGACGTCGATTCGAGTCGATAACCTTTCCTCTCGTCCATGATTTACCTGCTATACTCACTTGCCGAGTTCGAGTCGAAAGGAAACAAGGGAATCTATTAGAACTTTAAGATAATTATGAGACTAAAGGCTAAAATAAGAGAAATCGATAAAACCCAAGACTCATCGCGCAACAAGAAAGCGAGAAGACGCCATATTTTTTTTAATAGTTTTTTTATAGTCGTTCAGTCAGTCACAATTACATAGGGAAGGCACAAGGCAATGAAGTTTTAATCGTTAACATCGATTTCGATTTTAAGTTCCTTTTTGAATCGATTTCGTTAATCTTTTGATGAACGAGTAGGATGGATGTGACCAGACCACGCAAACTAGCTGATCCGCTCGCAACTTCGTTTGCGTGTTTTAAAATAATATATTATGTATATTTACTTAAGTACAAAACATCCTGTACAATCAATCCCAGTCCCCAGTCCAGTTCATATAATATCTCTTCTTGGTACCTCCACTACTACGAACCCAGACAGGCCCACTACTAGGCCCTCTCCAAATTCAAGTTACATAAAAAAGGTCGCATATTTTAAAAGACTTAAAAAATACAGTAGTTCCGTTATTTCTTCTTCTTCAATTATGGCATCTGTCTCTTAGAGAACAATTTTGCCAGTGTCAAGTGTATTTATTTATAAGTATTGTCAACGTCACAGAGTCATAGTCAAGTAGTCAAGTCAATTTTAAACAAAAGATGGCTGTTTTGTTGAAAATTTTCGGGATTTCCTCCGATGGAACTTGAAGAGAACTATTCACTCTAATTCACATACTTTACACTCGCGTCAAGAACCCGGGCTTTATTGGCAAAATAACCACCAAAATTACGCAATAAAACTCAAAATAACACGAGAAAACATATAAAAACCAGAGCGACGTAGTTGTCAGGCAAATACACCGCAGAAAATCCGTTCCGTTATTTAGCACTGAAGTTGTTATAGCGAGTGACCGAATTTACAATCGCCATCTGTTACTAAATTTTATCGATGTTCGATTGACTGCAGCTCTAGCTGGCTGAGCTGCCATTACTAAAATATAAACGTTGGGGATGCCATGATAATATATTTAATTAAATTATTATGCAGATTTACGTAGACTATAATAATAATTACAATTAAATAATAATGAATAGTACGAGTATTAGATAAAATATTTTATTTAATGTTTTTTATTATTAAACAAAGTACAACATAATTTTTACAACATAACTTCAGTAGGTAAGGTAGGTAGTTTATTCCTAAGAATGTAGCTACGTAGGTACAGTCAGCTACGAAATTGCTAGGTAAACCTATTGAGCATTATTTACAAGTACTTACCTACCTACCTCTCGGTGATTTGTATTTTGCAGACTTACATAACAACGTAACACGGAATAAGTAACCTACCGAATTAAATGTCCAATAAAATACAAAAAATATATGCTTAGTAATGTAGGTACATAAATGTAAAATAATACCTACAATTTAGTTAAGTATCGATAAAATTAACATTTATTATGTATCTATAAGTACTTATGTGTCTGTATGTCAGCATGGTGGGAAAAAAATATAATCAGGGCGTTCTGTTAAAAGCTACGCGAGAAACATGAGCTGGCTCATAGCTGGCTCCAAAGATTTGCTGGCTCAACATAATTACCACCGTTGCCATTCAACGAGTCAATCTAACATTATAATAATAAAATATCTTTCTGTCAGACCTTTTTCCCCGCACGAGAAGCACAAGCATCCAAATCACTGAACCAAAACTATACACAAATCGTGGGTCTACTCTCCCCGCCTGCTGCTAACTTACTGCTGCTGCCTTAGGGTTTCGATTTCTCTTCTGATATTCTCTCTTGCAGTCGCTTCCATTCTTTCAAACTCCGGCGTTCGAAACAGTTTCGGAATCAGCATAAATTGATTTAAAATCTAGAAAACATGAAAAGTTATAATATTAGATTGCTAATTATAGCAACATGCAGATGAATAGACACTTAAACAATAAAGATCTAGCTACCTATTTACACTCTATCATTCAGGCACACCGGCCTACCTCCCTACACATAATAACTTTTCTGCTGCTTCTTCTTCTTCTTATAGTGTCAACAGTTGTATCGAACCTGTGTGGTGAAAAGATTAAAGAGCGCCTCAGAGGCCCTTTCATGCAGTATCTTATCACTTATCTAGTAAAAACAAAGTTTACCTTGATCCTCAGTTCGGAGTAGCTCGCGTGGCTGAGCTGCGCGTACTCCGCTCGCACGAGGCGCGCGTGCGCGGCGTAGAGCGCGGGCGGAGCGCCCAGCACGGCCAGCTCGCAGTCCCCGTACAGCTGCAGGTCGCGCGGCGGCGCCGGGCCCGCGGGCGCGGCGCCCGGGGACTCCGCCTCGGCTCGCCCGCAGCCGGACACCTCGTCGTCCGTTAGGAGCGCCAGCACGTAAGACGTCAGGTCTTGCTGGCGGAATGAAGGGCACCGACATCATAATTATATTCTTCGAGATTCTTCTAGAGGTCTCGCTGTCACTCACGCACGAGTGAAGCTTCGAACGCCTGATTAGTTACTTTTCAACACATGCGCGAGTCACGTTACAGGCGAGCGAAGCGAACTTTTCAAATTGACAACAATGTTTTGCTGTTCAGTTTGATTAGAGGTAGGTAGAGATGATTCAGTCTAAAAATGCACGCCCCTCCAATGTATTTCCAATGTATTTACCTCTACATGTGGTACAAGTACAAGTGGAGGGGCGTGAATTTTTAGACTGAATCATCTCCACCTACATTTCACGTAAGTGATGGGTACCTAAGTTTATGTAACTCACGCATTGCGGATGCGACTTCAACAGCTCAGCGAGGATCTTGACGACCAGGTCTGACGGAGTGTGGCGCAGCACGATCGCCATCTTGAACGCGGCCGGCTGCATCACATCGGGCAGGCCATTCGAGAGCAGGTTCTGCCAAACTTCAGCCTGAAACATAAAGAGTCAGCCAACATTATGACCTGATTTTATGGAGGCATCTTTATTCAAAGGCTTAACTTAACTTGAGAATTAATCAATAAGAACATTAGGTGCTATCTTAATAATCAATCAAGTCTAGTCTCGTATTTTTGCTTTATTTACGTGGTATCTATTACCACCCGAGCGTCCCGATGCAATCTATGGTTAGTTCTGTAAAAGTGACGTCACTACGCCCACTCAATCGAACCAAAGGCAGCATCACCTAGCCGGGCCACCGACATGCTGAGAACATACCTGATAGGCAACGCAGTTCTTGAGTGAGTGCCAGATGCCCTCCGGCGGTGAAGAGTCCTCGATCTGGCGCCAGGCGTCGTCCCCCCGGGGGGCGCACAGCGCGTCGCACGCATGCTGCCACATGACACCCGCGGGGGAGCTCTGCTTATCACCAGTCGCTGGAAAATAAAAACAAAAAACGTTGTGAGGAACTTTCAATTATTTAAAACATCTCGTATATTGCCATTGCTAGGTGAAACCGACGCTCAGCTATGCCATAGAATAAATAAGTAATTTTACCACTGGCTTGTTGTGCATGTACGTACGTACCAAGCGAACTGATAAAAAACATAGCTATACTGACCCGCAGCACCTCGCTCCTGGCACGCCATTGCCATCGACCCAACACCACAACACAAGGGTACTAAAAAAAAATTTGCGATTATCATTGATGGTCACATTCATTTTTACTGTCGGTCAATAATTTTTGATGACGAGTGTACTTTTTCTACTGTAGGCACTGAAGTCCATTACCTTCAAAGCTACCTATTCACAATAGTGAGTAGGTAGGTAGAGGTAGGTGAGGTAGTAGGTAGGTACTGGAGAGTATAATTATTTAAGTTTAAGCTACCTACGTAGGTACCTAATTAATTTAGGTAGGTAGGTAGGTAGGTACCTACCTACATTGCCTACAGTAATTTTGAAACTTACTTAAACATGAGTAGGTGATAGGAAGGAACTACATAATAATCAGGTAGGTACCTACATATAAATACCTACTTACTTACCAGGATTAGGTAGGTACTCTGCCTTTACAAAGTTCCTAGATAGGTAGGTAGGTATATAATTAAATGTGTGACAAAGAAGAGGGGGCATTTTCTGCACGTGTACCTACGAGAAAACCTAAATAGCGTCACGTGTACCTTCTAGAAAATCCACAAAACACTTTTCTACTCGATTTCACTTTTTAGAAATCGTTCCGTTACGTTGGCTTAATTACGAATAACTTTAACAATATTGTGATACAATATGTAGGTAAGCACCTGTCACAATAATATAAAGGTACGTATTAGCTACAGTGAATAGTAACCTACTTACATGAATTTCAGACTTCAGTCTTGTAACGAAGCTATTTTGTGTAAAACAACGCCTAGCTACCAGTCTCAGCCCTCAGCGCGGCCGGGACGAGCCCGCAGTCGACAGCGACTAGTGATGTGCCGTCCGCTAGTGTTGTGTTGTGTTGTGTTGTGTTGTGACTGTACAGTGAAGCAGAGCAAGGAATCGATACTCGATCTTGTGACTTCATTGAGTGCAGTGCAGTGGTTTACATTTTCTTCCACTTTGCATGAGTACCTACATAAGTAGATGAATGCATATGTTTACAGCTATGTACTCGTAGCTCTAGGATCCGATTAGGTATCAAATCAACATAAAGGTCTTAACAACTTTCTAGGTTTGTATCTAACCAAGTTTATTATTAGGTAAGTAGGTAGTAGGTATCCTATCTAGGTAAGTATATTTTTAGTTTTACTATTGTGCGCCGACCTAGCTCTCATCAAGATTGGGTTGGCTGGTAGAAAATGGTTTCTTGGTATTGAGGGCTTAAATCCTTTTTTGTATTAATTGAGAAATAATAGTTAGCTATCAATATGTTTGGATTAAAAATAGTTGATGTTGGCCCATCTCTATTTATAGGGTTGAGTGGGTGCTTGGAGCATGCGCAAAGGTTACAGGAACCTACCTCGCAAGCCTTCAAATAGCGTGCGAACGAAATTACATCCTATCCCTTACTTAGTTAAATTCAAATTTCACTTTTACGTGTTCACCAACATACCCGCTATCGACAACTCAAGCGATCTCGAGCTCTATGACATTGACATAAGACGTAGAGTCGGAGCGAGTCTTTGTTATTCGCTGAAATTGAACATTTCTTGCCCTCGCTCGCAGACGTGGCCTTGGCTGAAATACCGTATTTCAATCCAGAATACCTTGTGCTTGATTGATTGAAAAAAAAAACTCAATCATAGTTTATTATAAAAGTATTTATTCATTAATTTAAAGATATCGTTAATTGTAATGTGTACTGTAGTTAAGTAGGTGCTGCTAAGGGTAGCCACTTATTATCTAGATATCTAGTAGGTACCTTAAAGCTGCGGTTATTTAATAAACAGCTAGGAATAAGGTCCAAAATATACTGTAGAATAGGATTGTTAATTTCAGCAAGTCAAATAATAACTCTCCCCATATTATTCACATACGGTCAATTCGTATTCATCAAAATGCCGTTTGGCTTAACAAACGCTATATTTGTGAGTTTCTATCAGTATTCAGTACAATCAGTACTGTATGGGGTACAGTTCTTCCCACAGCTTGTAGCGGTCCTCGTTGAGGTTCTCGCGCACGGAGAGGTCGCGGGCGATGCGGAGGTACTTGCGGGCCGAGGGCTGCATCGCCGGCCAGGCCAGCCCCGCCAGCTCGGGCGTGTCGCCGCGGGGGTTGGGGTCCCTGGGGAACAAATATAAAATGTAAAGTAATTTAGGCACTAGGCTAACTACGACACAGCAAAACGCGCAGCCGATTTCTTTGGTCATGCTACTTACCCGTATCTAGCGAAGTTGTACCACATGCCGGTCATCTGGTCCACCAGCTTGGAGTCGGAGCTGTTCTCTGTGATGGTGGGGAAGCGGTAGCTCAGCGTGAACAGGTAGATCAGGTCGTCGTGGTGCGCGGCTCCTGGAAAGAATGGGATGAAAGGTTATCAAAGATATCTATGCAGCAGTAAACAACTTTTATGTACTGAATAATACCATCTCGCTCTTCAAGCTTCTCTTCTATACTCAAACAACCGAAAGGTACCAAACAATGTCATCTCGATCTTCGAACTTCTCTTCTATTCAGAAGGTGTAATATGAGTTATGTATTGCAGGTCTGAAACGCAAAAGTTGAGCCGGGTGGAAATTTCAGAGAAAATGTAATGCTTACCGACTGGTTTGTTGGTGGTGGGGTCCTCGTAGTGGCTGTGCTGGCCGATGTAGCTGAACTGGTAGTACCACACGGGGTGGGACGAGTGGCGGCACATCAGGTTGGCCAGCCTGCAGAAAAGATACGAAACCTTGAGGATATAGTTTCTTCTGTAGGTAAATTCCATTTCACAATTACATAATTTCATTCAAATGTTTGTCCCAGATACTTTACATTTGCCAAGGTCTTATCATATTTACACTTGAATTACCTATGTGCTGGGAATCCAATGATAGAGTCTCCATAGAGCCTGTTGAGCCCCTTCACGCTGGCTTCATCGTTTTTCTTAAGTTCCTCGTTCTGAAGATACGTCTCACGGAGACGTCTCGTGGCCTCCTGGGGTTGGTCGCGGGGCAGCATGAAAGAGATGGGTGCAATGCGGTCCCATTCTGCATTCATTGTGTTACGGAGGGTGTCATTTTGCAGGACATCTGCAGAAAACCGGTTGTCAGATAACTATTTGTGCTATTTTCCTTGTGAAGGAATGTCCTTAAATAGTTCAAGGAATCGATATTATTTTCATCCGTTATTGATTTCTTACGATAGACTCATACTCACTGAAAGCAAACCAAAAGAACTCGTCCTCAGTCTGGCTGATGATGTAAGGAACATCGTGCATCTTCTTCTGCCTGATGGCTGTTAGCGGATCCAGGGCCAGGAACCGCTCCTGACCGACGTCGGGCTCCACGACAGGCCCCCAGAGGCCTACAGGGTCGAAGCCGAATTCCTGAAGACATCAGAAGAGAATTTTGAGAGAACAACCTTGGAATTTTAATCCACGTCCTTTAGATCGGAAGACGGGCGCTAAGCCAATCCTTATGTCCTATTACTTACGTATAATCCACGCCAGTCGCCAAGCTCCTGCCAAGTCTTCGTTTTCAAACACTCCATGATAACGGTGGAGTTGTTGTGGGGACAGTTCAAGAGTTGCGCCTGCTTCACCGCCAGGTGGCGCTGGTGGCGAGGGAACGGCTCTTTGCCGACCGGGGATGCACTCATTGATATACCGCGGTGGAACAGACCTGTCAGAAATTGTAATTTAGACACTGCCAAGAATCGGAAGAAATCTCCGTCTTAAGTTTAACGAATACAGAACTAAATGATGATGTCTGTTCATCATAGCTAGTTATAGCTAGATGATTATACCTTTGGACATAGGAGAGATCATATGCAGCATCACGCTAATAGAGCCGGCGCTGCAGCCAGTGATGGTGACCAGGCCGGGGTCTCCGCCGAAGGACGCGATGTTCCGCTGCACCCACTTCAGAGCCGCCACCTGGTCCTTCATGCCGTTGTTGCCGGGCGCCACGGCGTCTCCTGTGCTCAGCCAACCTGAAACGTACATTTAATATGAACCCTAGTTTCGTTTTCTGTTTTACTGCACTGACAATATTCCTCAGCATCTGCCAAGTTAGGTACAAGGAGCAGTTTGGTTTTTCGTTATTTTGTTTTATCAACCAGGTTTTGGTTTCAGACAACCTGCGACGTGAGGAGTTCCATTACAATTTGTCGATCACCTCATGCATGCCATGCCCTCAAATATATCGAAACTAGGGAAGTTCTGCTCCTGTGTGCTTTTCAGACAGTTGCAGTGGTAATCGTACCGAGAGCGCTCAGCCTGTAGTTGATGGTGACGAGAACGACGTCTCTGTCGAGGAGGTAGTGCGGGCCCGCGAGGTCGCTGCGCCCCGTCATGGAGTAGAACCCTCCCGCGTGGATGAAGAATATCACGGGCAGGGGCTTCGAGCTATCGAGGAATATAACAAGTGAGTATTATACGTGGTGGAAGAGATTGATAACAAAGAGTATAACGATTTTATGATTTCTTCATAGGGAGAATAAGGTACGAAAAAGTATGAAAGACTCACCTCTTGTTGGCGGGTGTGTAGACATTGATGGTTAAACAGTCCTCGGAGACGGGGTAGGTGGGCGGCGCGGGCAGGGGGCACGCCGGCCCATCCTGCGTGGCGTCCACCTCGCCCTTGTAGCTCAGGATCGGTTTCGGTGGCTGGGGAACAGAACGGATGAGAACTTGATTAAATCAAAGCTACCCAGACCGAGTGCTGGGTTTTGCTGAAGGTTTGAGTTAGAAGTCCCACATGAGCCATCAGCGAATAGATAGGATTTGGCCCGAATGTCTGAAGTCGCAGGTGTAGACAGAGAACCGTCGGAAAACTAAGTTATGTCCAAGTTTTCCAACGGTTCCCTGTCTACAGCCCGCGGATAACATAAAAGTGGTTGAAACTATGTGGCTTGAAACAGCCTGGCAGCAAAACTCAACTAGAACCTAACCCAATAGTAGAAGCAGTGATTCCGTCAGCAGCAGCCAGAAGCACTAACCTGGAACCTCAGCTCTCCCACCGGCGGCTCCGCGTACTTAATGCCGCGGTAGGACTGGAAGCGCCGGCCGCGCCGCGTGCGGTCCCACGAGCCGCGGAACAGCCCCGCCGGAGACCTGGTGGTGGGCGAGTCCACTGCCGCAGCAGGGGCTGGTGAGGAGTTTGGAGCCGGTGTTGAAGAAGTCGCTAAAAGAATCAACACGATCAATTCAGTATTTATCTAGACTAATATTATAAAGCTGAAGAGTTTGTTTAGTTGAGCGCGCTAATATTAAGAACTACTGGTTCGAATTGAAATAATTATTGGTGTGTTGTATAGTCCATTTATCGAGGAAGGCTTTGCTATTTATAACATCACGCTACGGCCAGTAAGAGCGAAGCATCAATAAAAAATGTTGCAAAAACGAGAAAAAATATATAACTTAAAACGCGCAGACAAAGTTGCGCGAGAGTCGGCTAGTTATTTATAACGAGAAATTAACTGATAAAAATATCGGCTATCTAGTTAGCTAGGTAGGTAGGTAGGCTGTTTCTTTGTAAGGACAATACCTAATACCCACAGCTTGGCAATATAAGGCAGATACTGGGTACTTCACTAATAAACGCACCTACTAAGTTTGGCTTGCTATTGGTATGAAGCACTATCACTGAAAATCGTTGGTGTTATATTGCAGAAGGTACTAGGTATTGTGTCTCACCTGTAGTCTGTTGGCCCCTGTACCCGTGTACCAGCCCCAAGGCCACACAAACCACAACCACTTTGAACCACATCTTCACAATGTGAACCACTCAAGTGCTCAGCGGACACTGGATAAGACTCGCCAGGACGAGTTATATATACTACCTACGTGTTTAGAACATTAATACGCAAAAGTTTCGAGTCCGAGAGCTGGCGGGGAAGTATTCACGTCAAACTGGCAGCAACTGTCTTTACGAAAATAATTTGTATGCATCGATATCAAATATTGTGTATTGTTGTGTCGTGTAGACCTTTACGATTTACTGAAAAAGTCCTCGCATGACTCCTGTCACAATTAAACAACAAAATAACAGCAGTAATTTAATTATTCTTTCAGCATCTATTAGTACTGTATGGGGTACAGTTCTTCCCACAGCTTGTAGCGGTCCTCGTTGAGGTTCTCGCGCACGGAGAGGTCGCGGGCGATGCGGAGGTACTTGCGGGCCGAGGGCTGCATCGCCGGCCAGGCCAGCCCCGCCAGCTCGGGCGTGTCGCCGCGGGGGTTGGGGTCCCTGGGGAACAAATATAAAATGTAAAGTAATTTAGGCACTAGGCTAACTACGACACAGCAAAAGCTTAGGTACAGTTGACACGCCCAGCCTTCAGACAAAAATTGATCGGAGCACGCCAACGAAAGCCCAAAAGATGTTAGAGATGCTTTAACAACTTAGATCACTAATTTTCCTGCAATTATAGAATGCACTTGCTCTGCCTATTTCTCTGGACATGCTACTTACCCGTATTTGGCGAAGTTGTACCACATGCCGGTCATCTGGTCCACCAGCTTGGAGTCGGAGCTGTCCACTGTGATGGTGGGGAAGCGGTAGCTCAGCGTGAACAGGTAGATCAGGTCGTCGTGGTGAGCGGCTTCTAGATAGATGAAAACAAAAGTGTTCAAAGTTGGCCTTTTGATCCAGGGTACACGGTCACCTCCATTAAATACCTTTTGTACAAGGAGGAACGTGAAAACGAGTTCAAGAATACTTAAATAAGTTACTTACGGACTGGTTTGTTGGTAGTGGGGTCCTCGTAGTGGCTGTGCTGGCCGATGTAGCTGAACTGATAGTACCACACGGGGTGGGACGAGTGACGGCACATCAAGTTGGCGAGTCTGCGGAAAAAGGTGTAATTTTGTATCGAAAGATCATTCCTCACCCCTCTGAAGTTTAGATACCCCACCTGGCCCCCTGTCTTACCTATGTGTTGGAAACCCGACGATAGAATCCCCGTAGAGCCTTTTCAAACCCTGCAGACTATCATCATCGCTATTGTTGAGTTCCTTGTTCTGAAGATAAGTCTCTCGAAGTCGTCTTGTGGCTTCTTGAGAATGCTCCCGAGGAAGTACGAAGGAGATTGGTGCAACACGATCCCATTCTTTGTTCATAGTGTTGCGTAGGGTATCGTTTCTCATGACATCTACAGAAAACAGTAAGATTTTAGTTGGATTTAAACTTAAACTTGGTAAATCTGATGATCAAACAATTTAAAATCGTCTCTACTTTACAGAAAACCGCTAAAAAATATACATTTTATTGATCTGTAATCTCGTGATAGCTCAACTCACTGAAAGCAAACCAGAAGAATTCGCCCTCGGTCTGACTGATGATGTAAGGAACATCGTGCATCTTTTTTTGCTTAATTGCTGTCAGCGGGTCCAGGGTCAGGAACCGCTCCTGGCCAAAGTCAGGCTCCACGACTGGTCCCCAGAGACTGACAGGGTCGTAACCGAATTCCTGGATAATATGAAATATAATTGACTGAATTTCTGCTTCTAGAAAATACTTTATGAGACCTCAGGTCGTTTTCTACGTTCACCATTGCTATGATGACTTACGTATAGCCCGCGCGAGTCGCCAAGCTCCTTATGAGTCTTCGTTTTCAAACACTCCATGATAACGGTGGAGTTGTTGTGGGGACAGTTCAAGAGTTGCGCCTGCTTCACCGCCAGGTGGCGCTGGTGGCGAGGGAACGGCTCTTTGCCGACCGGGGATGCACTCATAGATATACCACGGTGGAACAGACCTGTGGATGGATATTGATAATAAATGCAAAATAAATGAACACTTGTTTTAGGATTTTTCAATATAACCTACAAAAAGGGGTCAAATGGGGGGGCAATGATTGCGTGGCAACTTTTTAACAGGTGGTCTGAATTTTCGTTTGGATACTTTAAATGCAAAATAAATGGATACGTATTTCTGGATATTTCAAAATTACCCTCTAAAAATGGTAAAATTGGGTGTCAAAGTATGGGATTATTTAAGAGTTTCGATAACAGCAGAAGAACAATATAAAATTATTCAATATGGCAGCCGTTACCTTTGGACATGGGAGATATCATGTGCAGCATAACACTTCTGGAGCCGGCGCTGCAGCCAGTGATGGTGACCAGGCCGGGGTCTCCGCCGAAGGACGCGATGTTCCGCTGCACCCACTTCAGAGCCGCCACCTGGTCCTTCATGCCGTTGTTGCCGGGCGCCACGGCGTCTCCTGTACTCAACCAACCTGGAATAGTACAGGTAACTATAGACCAGCTTTTTGTTCCCTTGTTCTCTCAATGAAAATGACCCAAATAGAAATAAATCCCAATTCATTATAGCAATGATTGATAATTTTATGTTGCTTAGCACTCATCTTTCTATTTCAGATGATCGTTGATGAACATACCCAGAGCGCTAAGCCTGTAGTTGATGGTGACTAGGACGACATCTCTGTCCAGGAGATAGTGTGGTCCAGCGAGGGTGCTGTGGCCTGTCATGGAGTAGTAACCTCCAGCGTGGATGAAAAACACCACTGGCAGGCGTTTCTTACTGTTAAAGGAAGGTGATATAAATAAGTGGCCAGTTTTTAATATTCTTTATGTTGAACTCTGGAATCCCAGCCCCACTGACCCTCGGGATTGAAATATGATCTACTAAAAAGAAGACGAAGAAGAAGAAGTACTACTAAAAGATAAGTGCTACGTGATACGAGTACAAAACGATGCTACATAGATGCAAATACCTACTTGGTACCTAATCTAATGGTGAAATGTATGACAGCTCACCTTTTGTCACCTGGCGTGTAGACGTTAATGGTCAAGCAGTCTTCGGAGACAGAGATTTTGCGCGCTGGCTGCGGACACCCCGGCCCGTCTTCAGTGGCGTCCACCACTCCCTCGTAGCTTAGGATCGGCTTTGGCGGCTGATGGTAAGGATAGATAAGATAAGAAGTAGGTACTTAGATAAGGATTACAAGCAAAACCAAAGCTACATTGAAACATTAGCATTATTGAAAGTGGCTAACCTGAAACCTCAGCTCTCCCACCGGCGGCTCCGCGTACTTAATGCCGCGGTAGGACTGGAAGCGCCGGCCGCGCCGCGTGCGGTCCCACGAGCCGCGGAACAGCCCCGCCGGAGACCTGGTGGTGGGCGAGTCCACTGCCGCAGCAGGGGCTGGTGAGGAGTTTGCAGCTGGTAACAACATATTGTTTTCATTTTTCCAATTATTGTAGGATCTCGGTGGATGCTTATTTTTCAGCTGTTCAATTCAGATTGGGAAATGGATACCTACGTTTTGATTGCGGAGTAGAAATTAATAAAAAGGTATCTACTTCGATAAAGCGGTGATGAACGCTCATTATTTACTAGCTTCTGCCCACGGCTTCGCCCGCGTGGTACCTTGAAAAACAAAATCAAACTTTCATCCCCCATTTTATCCCCTTGGGGGTAGAATTAATTACAAAATCCTTTCTTAGCGGATGCCTACGTCATAACATTTACTTGCATGCCAAATTTCAGTGTGCGTTGATAGATCACTATGTCAGTCAGTCAGTTAGTTAGTCACCTTTGAGTTATATACAGGGTGTCCCAAAAAGTAGTGTCAAGCGAAAGTCCAGAGATAGAACACCCCTTGGGGTACCCGAATCACCCCCATGTATGTTCCGCGATTTTCTATAGTTTTCGAGTTATTAATTTTTTTCCGAATTTTCGAAAATTTACGACTTGAACAACTTAAAACATTCTTACAAAAAAAGTAGAAAACTTTCTTGAGATTTTTTTTTTGCTACTGAATTGTTATGAGTTGGTCTTTTATGCATAAAATAATCAGCTACGTGACTTTGATGAAAACTATGAAAATGTTGGTGTAAAGTCAAATAATTACATTCGGTGAATTATGACTAAAACTTTCAAATTTAAATTAAAAATCTTAACAAGTGATTTCATGGTTCCTAAATAAGTCTTAAAAATTTTCCAGACTCTCAGCTTTCATAATCATTAAAAAAAAGTAGTACTTAATTGGCTAATTTGGCTAAAATCGGCCGTCAAAGACGGTGAGGTGGAACATTTTAAAAATTAGCCTACCTGATTAAAAAATAGATTTTGGCTATTTTATCATTTCTAAGCTTAATTCTTATGTTTACTAACCAACAATGACTGCAGGAAAGTAAGATTTCATTAATATTTGAAGGTTTTATTAATTTAGTTTAGCTAAATTTATGAAATAAAACAACAAGTAAAATTTATTAATTTTTTACAAAAAGTTTTTAAAATGTCAACTTTCTAGGTCGATACAAATCCTACATTGTCTTGAAAAGGTTTTTTTTTAATCGTATGAAAGCTATTTTAAGTGCCTTAATTTTTTCTTCGGCCTGTCTTAATTTTGTTCTTAATTCGGCCATATTGCTGATTTTTTTGGCGTAAACTAATTATTTGTAGTCAGTTTTGGTTAGTTAACAAACAAATTAAGCTTAGGAATGATAAAATGGCCAAAATCTATTTTTTAATCAGGTAGCTAATTTTAAGAATTTTCCACCTCACCGTCTTTGAAGGCCGATTTTAGCCAAAGTAGCCAATTAAGTACTACTTTTTTTTAATGATTATGAAAGCTGAGAGTCTGGAAAATTCTTTAGACTTATTTAGGAACCATGAAATCACTTGTTAAGATTTTTAATTTAAAGTTGAAAGTTTTAGTCATAATTCACCGAATGTAATTATTTGACTTTACACCAACATTTTCATAGTTTTCATCAAAGTCACGTAGCTGATTATTTTATGCATAAAAGAACAACTCATAACAATTCAGTAGCAAAAAAAATATCTCAAGAAAGTTTTCTACTTTTTTTTCGAGAACTTTTTAAGTTGTTCAAGTCGTAAATTTTCAAAAATTCTGAAAAAAATTCATAACTCGAAAACTATAAAAAATCGCGGAACATACATGGGGGTGATTCGGGTACCCCAAGGGGTGTTCTATCTCTGGACTTTCGCTTGACACTACTTTTTGGGACACCCTGTATATTTAGATGTGTGTAACCTGCAGTTTCCGCGGGAGCTGCAGTGGTCGCGGTTTGCTTACTTCCATGTCCTCGCGCCGGAGCCAGCGCCGCCAGGGCCACGAGCACCACTGCTCTAAACCACATCGCACTCGCCGCTCGAGACACATTGAGCCAGAACTTGCCAGAACTCCTTTATATCTGAAGGCGTTGTAGTCCGGCAGCTGGAGATGAAATATTACTTCAAACCGCCGGTTCGTGGATGAGGCCGCTCGCTCCAGGAATAGTTACAGCGACGGAACAGCTTTCACGTGCTACATGTAGATAAGCGTTATGCTTGTAAACTTGTTGAAGTCTTTAGCTGGTTCATTTAGTCAAATGCTCCTTTAATGTACCTACGCTTAGTGAACTGATAATTATTTGAATAACATAGCTTTTCAAAGGTGCATTTTGTGCTTTACTCAAAAGATGCATGACGATACAGCTTGACGTAAAAAATCTATGCATTGGCTCCTGGGTTAGCGCGGATGAGTGTTCCCTTTGTTTCATTTTCCCTATTTTTGTTATTGTTATTTTTGCAATTGTAGTATAGGTATATGGGTGTGCCCTAGCAGCGTACTCGGAATTACTCGTTTTCCCTGTTCCAAGGGTCGTGGACTCTGCTCCCTGTGAGTGCAGTCATGGGATCAGCTGTGACGTAGTTTCTATGTCATAGGTGATCCCATAATAATGATGTTGATGACGTCATCCACGTTAGCATGGCGTTCATGAAGGACTCTAGTAAGGGACTATAATGACATAGTGAATAAAGGCTACCCAAAGACCGTTCATCGTATCCTTTGGAATATGTTCAACTGGTTTCATATTTGAGCAGTTTTAATATATTAATAATATAGCATGGTGGCCTGTCTGATCCAATGCCTTACATAGTACCTATCTACACTTACAATTCGGTACAATAAAGATGCAAAAACAATCAAGTAGGTACATTTCCTTAACTCGCGCGATCACTCGCAAGCTTCAATGAGTAGGTAGGTATAAACTCTGAAGAAATGTGTGTATTTAATCCCACCTAGGTATCGTATAATCGTTGCCTATTAGGACGCCGCCTTAGATTGGATATGTTTCCGTGAGTTTCCAAAGAGGTTCCTTTCGTCCCAGAATAAATACTAGCTAGTACCAGTAGTAGTGCCTAGTGTAGGTACTGGAGTACAGCTACCACCTACACTAAGTGCCTAACTATGTTAGTAGATAGGGTAGGTAAGAAGGATAAGTCAAACAAGGAAAATCTTTTGCAATTTGGGAAAACCCGGCTCATTCATAGCCAACCAAGGTAGGGGCTTAAGGAAGTTTTCGTAGGAGATCTACACACGTAGAGGTAGATCAGTCTAAAAATGCACGCCCCTCCAATGTATTTCGATGTATTTACCTCTACATGCGGTACAAGTACAAGTGGAGGGGCGTGCATTTTTAGACTGAATCATCTCTACCTGGGTGGGTAAGTACTTACTTTTGCCTATTTCCAATCTGTGGGTAGGTACTTTCGCCTAAGCCTATATTTTCATGAGAAAATCTATTTCAAGGTCAAAGGCAGAACAACACGTGTAGGTAGATTATTATTAGTATTAGACGGGTATTTATCGCGTTTAAATTACCTTATATTTTCCCGACGTTTCGACAGCGCGGGTAGAGTACCCGTGACCTCGACAGCGTGCAAACCTGTCGAAACGTCGGGAAAATATAAGGTAATTTAAACGCGATAAATACCCGTCTAATACTAATAATAATGTGTTCAGATCGCGTAAGTTTAAAAGTACATACGGGTAGGTAGGTAGTTATTTCCGCTGATTCAGAAGAAACTATTTTCCTTCTTCGCAGAGTATTGTAGCAGATACGGTTACAGTGACCCATCCTCTTCTCACGTAGGTATAGTTGGCTCAACGAATCTAGGCATTCGTGAAGTTAGTCGCAAGAGCTGCGCAGTATCGTTTTTCGGGAGCACTTGGAGGTATGAGGAGGGGGGAAGGAACTGTACATGCGCAAACTCGCACCTGTGGCTAACTTCACGAATGCCTAGATCCGTTGGATGAACTATACTGTAGTGAATAAGTGTTCGTACCGAGGTAATGAGATACTTTGTGAGTTCTGCGCGGTCTGTGTCGGCGCTCCGTGAGACATGCGCTCAGTTCGAGAAGTGCGTATGTAGTTACTATAAGCTGTACCCGCGACTTCGTTCGCGACAGTCGTTTATAATACCCCTCCCTACCCCTACCTTTTCATGGCATCGGTAATTATAAAGTAAAATATTGTATTATTTAGAAAAAAACTGCTTTAGGCTAGTTGGCTTTTTGGGTAAAAAAGATTGTTGGTGAAAATGTAGGCTTGTCCCCAGAGTGTAACATGGGCAATTATTATTTTCCAAAAACATTAAAACTGATTACTTGCACAAAAATGATAGAATTGGTTATGTTTATTTTACATAGCAAACTAACGAACCTACTGCTCGGGGAAGGCAATTCGTTTTTGTATATTTTTACATAGCAACCTTACGAACCTACTGCTCGGGGTAGGGCAATTCGGTTTTCTATGTTTTTACAAAGCAACCTAACGAACCTACTGCTCTGGGTAAGGCAATTCTGTTTTGTATATTTTTAAAGAGCAACCTAACGAACCTACTGCTCAGAGTAAAGCAATTTTGTTTTGTTTATTTTTAAAGAGCAACCTAACGAATGTACTGCTCAGGGTAAGGCTATTCGGTTTTGTATAATTTTACATAGCAACCTAACAAACCTACTGCTCGGGGTAAGGCAATTCGGTTTTGTGCTTATATTTTTACATAGCAACTTATCTAACATGGACAGTTCCAAATTATTAGCACATAGGTAGCTACGTAGGTAGGTAGTTACTTAGATGAGTTATAATAGCATCGTGTCGTTGAGAATAAGTATTTTATTTTTTATATCACAATTTTTGTCGTTACATACTTTTTTTATTTCTAATATTATTATTTTGGCACGGAAACTCCAATCAGTACGTTTTTAAAAACGATATTAGTTCAGTGCACTAGCACGGCTCTTAGATCGTGCAGAAATCGCAGTTCTTAGGTCTATAAAGGCGCTCCCACACGTGGAACCGGTCCTCGAAGAGGTTCTCGTGCACCGAGCACGGCGTGCGCACGCGCAGGTAGCGCCGTGCGTCGTGCCGCATGGCGGGCCAGCGTACCGGGCCGCCCGGGGGGTTGGGGTCCCTGGGGGAGACACAGCGGATAGTCATCAGAGGTTCTTTTATACCGATTCCCTCTAAAAAGCTTATTTTATTCACCGAAAACAGTAAATAAAAAGCAACTTTTTCCTGACTGTTTCGGTGATTGAATTTAGAACACATCAATATATTATATTCGAACTCCATCTCAATGGTAACCTCCTTGCGCAAAAAATACTCGATACAAACTCTTCGTGCAAAGAATACTCGACATACAAACTCCTTATTCCCAAATAATTTCTCGAGCTTTGATCGGTTAACATTTTTGAAAAGGAATCCAAGTGATCGTTCCAAACTTAATGTGTATTTTAAATCAAGTGCGTGAAAAGAGCTTCAGGCGTATTTCGATCTTATCATCACACCGGTTAGGAGAGTGACGCGGTCAGAAGAAGAAGAACGAGGAACGGAATGCATGAGCTATGAGGTTGGCGTCCCTCACCCGTATCTGGCGAAGTTGTAGAGGAAGCCGGTCATGAGGTCCACCATGGCGGAGTCCGCGGAGTCCGAGCGCGCGATCTGCGGGAAGGACGCGCTCACGCCGAACAGGTAGAGCAGGTCGTCGTGGTGCGCCGCGCCTGCGAGAACGAAACGATCACGAAACGAGAACATTAATGGATCGAGTCACGTGCTATGTGTGACAGTTATAGCTTGCGCATGCCCAGATCAGTACCTCTAGTATGAGTTTTTTTTTGATAGTTTACGAAATCTTTTTTCGAATAGGATCCTTCATACATTTACCTCCATCGGAAACGTTAAGGAACTAAAATAAGGTCGATATCGTGAAAATTTGGTTTGAAAATCATTGCTGTGACTGCCGATAAGATATTTTCGATTATCGACCTTGTTTAGTTTTTAACATTTCCGATCGAGATAAATGTATGAAAGGATCCTATTCGAAAAAGTTTTCGGAAACTATCAAAATCTTCCACTTACTAGGGGTACAGGCGGCGGTCGTCATGTCTAATTTACTCTTCACCATTGCCTATGTTACTTCTTTTACTCATTATAGTTTCGTATTTAGGATCGATGTGGATGTTTTACAATAAATCATATCTGAGTGCATGTGTAGCGGTGGGCTCACCGAGGGGCTGCTTGGTGTCGGGGCTCTCGTAGTGGCTCCGCGCCCCGACGTGCGCGAACTCGTAGTAGTAGGTGTCCGCGTCCGAGTGCACGGCCAGCGCGCTCGCCAACCTGCGGACATGGCGTCAGGCTCGGTCCTCACTGCAAGATCTAATCTCACGACGATATAATTATGTACTTAAATATTGGTGGATATTTCAACACTATGTTCGAATCGTTCCCGTTTGTTCCCCTGGAGGACAGATGGGAATGATACGTTCTATTTGTCCCCCTCTTGAATCTATGGGAATACATATATCTGGCTTTTTCTTTGGATAATCAGAAAAGAACTTGGACAGTTCTGGTTGGATCGAACGCCCCACTTGTCCAAGTTATCCTTCCCCCATCACATTTTTGAACTTCATCATCCCAGCTAAAATTACTTTTTTTTTAATGTAATCTGTTAAAATCAGAGTCGATATTGTTTATCGAATTGAACGCATGCATCTCTCTCGGAGTGAACGTACTAATGCACGTGTCTGAGTGGACGTACGAATGCACGTGTCGCAGTGGACGTACGAATGCACGTGTCGCAGTGGACGTACGAATGCACGTGTCGCAGTGGACGTACGAATGCACGTGTCGCAGTGGACGTACGAATGCACGTGTCGCAGTGGACGTACTAATGCACGTGTCTGAGTGGACGTACGAATGCACGTGTCGCAGTGGACGTACGAATGCACGTGTCTCAGTGGACGTACGAATGCACGTGTCGCAGTGGACGTACGAATGCACGTGTCTCAGTGGACGTACGAATGCACGTGTCGCAGTGGACGTACGAATGCACGTGTCGCAGTGGACGTACGAATGCACGTGTCGCAGTGGACGTACGAATGCACGTGTCTCAGTGGACGTACGAATGCACGTGTCGCAGTGGACGTACGAATGCACGTGTCGCAGTGGACGTACGAATGCACGTGTCGCAGTGGACGTACGAATGCACGTGTCGCAGTGGACGTACGAATGCACGTGTCTCAGTGGACGTACGAATGCACGTGTCGCAGTGGACGTACGAATGCACGTGTCGCAGTGGACGTACGAATGCACGTGTCTGAGTGGACGTACGAGTGCACGTGTCGCAGTGGACGTACGAATGCACGTGTCGCAGTGGACGTACGAATGCACGTGTCTGAGTGGACGTACGAATGCACGTGTCGCAGTGGACGTACGAATGCACGTGTCGCAGTGGACGTACGAATGCACGTGTCTGAGTGGACGTACGAATGCACGTGTCGCAGTGGACGTACGAATGCACGTGTCGCAGTGGACGTACGAATGCACGTGTCTGAGTGGACGTACGAATGCACGTGTCGCAATGGACGTACGAATGCACGTGTCTGAGTGGACGTACGAATGCACGTGTCGCAGTGGACGTACGAATGCACGTGTCGCAGTGGACGTACGAATGCACGTGTCTGAGTGGACGTACGAATGCACGTGTCGCAATGGACGTACGAATGCACGTGTCTGAGTGGACGTACGAATGCACGTGTCGCAGTGGACGTACGAATGCACGTGTCGCAGTGGACGTACGAATGCACGTGTCGGAGTGGACGTACGAATGAGCTCCGAAGCCGATGATGGCGTCGCTGTAGAGGCGGCCCAGGCGGCTCGCCGTGGCCGAGTCGTTGCGCAGCGGACCCGCGCCCAGGTAGGCGGTGCGCAGGGCGCTGGCGGCGGCGCGCGACGGCTCGCGCAGGTAGAAGGAGACGGGCGCGATGCGGAACCACTCCGCGTCCATGGTGTGCGTCATGCTCGCGTTGTTCAGCACGGCTGGGGGTGAGGCAACCTTACTGTTTATTACGTTAAAATATTTAAAATTCTTGATTATTCCCATTCGTCCCTCTGCTCCGTCCCCCTGGGGGATAGATTGGACAAAAAGTTCTATTTGCCTCCCTTTTGGCAACGGGGGACAGAATGAACTTTTTAAATTATTAAAAGTTCTATTCGCCCCCTCTTGGCAACAGGGGGACGGATGGAACTTTTTCAATTAATAAAAGTTCTATTTGCTCCCATTACTCAACGAGACAAAAATTTGAACACTATGTGTACACACCGGTCTTCTAGTGATGTTTTCCTTCACCGTTCGAATACCGTTCCAGTATTACGTAGTTTTGAGCGCAACGATTCAGGGCGCCGGGCTTAGGACTCACAGAACGCTTTCCAGAAGAACTCGTCGTGCGTCTGGCTGACGATGTAGGGCACGGAGGGGTAGCGGCGCGAGCGCAGCGCCCGCAGCGGGTGCTCCGCCAGGAAGCGCTCCTGGCCCAGCTCGGGCTCCAGCACCGGCACCCACAGCAACGTCGGGTCGTAGCCGAACTCCTGCAGGCGACAACACTCAGCATTCACTAGATAAAGACGCGAGTATTGTCGGGTCTTCCCACATTTTGCCCTTACATGCAAAATATCAAATATATCTTTGGACGAGATTCTGACTATTTTTAGATCCTCAAAGATGTAAGTATCTAGAGATCGGAGTAGATACCTGCCGACCCTGCATATTTTTTTTTATTTATAATGCATAACATCAAGGTTGGAAGCCATGTATCAAGTGCACGGCTCTGTCGAGACGCATTAGTATCTCGAAATAGCTATTGAAACGACGCGTAGTTGTCATAAAAAGAACGACATGAAACGATGGAGGAAAACACCAGGATCAAACCAGTGTAGAATACATTTGTGAACTTACAAACATGTCGTCTAGCGAGTCTCCCAGCTCCTTGGAGGTCTTGGTCCTGAGGCAGGCGAGTATGACTGCGGAGGAGTTGGTGGGGCAGTCCAGGAGGCGCGCCTGGCGCTCCGCCAGGTGGCGCTGGTGCGCCGGGAGGTGCACCTGCGACAGCGGGGAGCCGCTCATGGACGCGGCGCGGTGGAACAGACCTGCCGTCACCACCAGTTTAAGAACAATAGTGATATTCATAATGTCATAATACAAAAAAAGCGCTAGGGGCCAGCGAGTTTCTTGTCAGTTCTTCTCGGACTGGGGATAGGACTGGAATTGGCACCTAGACTCACCTAGTATGCAAGACGATTCAAAATGATCTGTTATTTTAAAGCTATATTGACTATTGAGATTGTCGTTATGCTGTTGACGGTACCTCTGGACATGGGGGACACGGTGTGCAGCATGACGCTGAAGGCCCCCGCGCTGTAGCCCGCGAGGGTCACGAGGCCGGGGTCCCCGCCGAACGCCGCGATGTTCCGCTGCACCCACTTCAGAGCCACCACCTGGTCCTTGAAGCCGTTGTTGCCGGGAGCCAGCGCGTCCCCCGTGCTCAGGAACCCTGCAAGTTGGTACATATCACTTTTCAAAGCTTTCAATACTTGATCACTGAATATTGAATGGAGTGATGAAAATTGAGAAGTTCCCTTCTCAATTTTCATCACTACGTCTTCTTTTGAGATGACGTGTTAAGATGGTTTGGGCATATAGAAAGGATGGATGAAAGGAGATTGAAATAGGTGCATTAGGAGAGTGTGAAGGGGACAGGTGGAAGGGGAAGACGGTCAGATTGGGGACGTGTTAAAGGCCAGGTCCAGAGTACCCTAAAACGACACGCATGTATGAAGAATGTAATAAAAGTGAATAAAGCGAGAGAGGTATGTCAGGATCGTAGCAAGTGGAAATCTGTGCTCTGCCTACCCCGTCGGAAAACAGGCGGGAGGGACTATGTATGTAGAATATCGAGCTATGGTGGTTCCAGTTTTATAGAGCGCCAGGTGGAACTTCCACGACCCCCAGGGTGCTGCGGGGCCCGGGAGCCCCCAGGGCTTGTTCCGTAGCACCCTTACCATGCTCTCCGCCCGGTCCACCTCATCCTTACGAAAGATGTGACCGATAGGCACGGAGCTGTCTGGGCTTTTCCATCTGAGCTAATGATAAGCCGCGAAGCTGTGACCGTTTCCACATAAGCTATGGATGACTATGGTTAGGAAGCCTTGCGGGCGTTTCCACTTGAGCTAAGCTATAAAAATGAAGCGATTCTGGGACCTCAACACGAGTTTTTCGTGCAATATCGAAGTCATATAATGATATTTCGTACCATGACCTATACAAATTGTATGGAAGTAGTGACGTTTCTGTAATGGAATCGTTACGGATTCGTTCTGGAAGACTTCGTGGTAAGGCCCCTGCTCGCGGGTGTACGATGGTTTCCTCTAGGTGGCACCAGGATGCGGCCTTACCGAGAGAAGCGAGCCGGTAGTTGATGGTGACAAGCACCAAGTCATGGTCCAGCAGGTAGTCGGGTCCAGCCACGTCGCTGCGCCCCGACAGCGAGTAGAACCCCCCGGCGTGGATGTACACCACCACCGGCAGGGGCGCGCTGCGGGCACACAAGCATGTTCAACTTTGCAGTACCGACAGCAGAGCGACAGCAACCGCTACGCGACCGGTTGCAAGTTGTTACCATAAACGGTATCACGGAAGGCAGTCACCCGCTTATCGCTAAGTTGTTGCTGAATGCACATTGCCTTTGATCACTAGCGCCACTAGCGACAGAACAGCAACTGGTGGAAACAAATATGGTTCACCGATTGTCCGGCAGAGGGAGACATAGTGTTCGGTTGCTGTTGCCTGTTACTTAATACAAAATTGACGTGTGACAGCGATAATTGCGCGCTTTACGCCTGTTGCAAACCTGTCGCGAGTATCGTAATCAGCCTGCCGGCTCATCATTCAACTGCTCTTATCCCACGCTAAGTCGGCACAACATGTTTTCTTCTCCCACTCACTCCTATCCGTCAACTCTGAATCTACTTCTCTTACATTTATATCATCTTTCACACAATCCAACCACTTCTTCTCTGGCCTTCCTCTATTTTCTACGCCGGCTCATCAACATCGTACCCTTTTATTTGTCCATCGTGTCACTAAGTCTTTTCACAGTGTCCCTAGGTTTATAGGCATCTTCTCAGATCTATAGTTCTTTAGTGGATCCGAGATGTCTGCCAAGCCTGGGGATTACAGCCAACGGTACGTTCAATCATTTAGCACATAATTTGCACAGCAGTTAGTATTTATTTTCATACGTGACAAGTTGCAAGCTTGTCCGTCGCCGGAATACTAACCACACACCTTTTCGGTTCTAGGGTATGCCGGTTTTTTCACGATGTTTTCCTTCACAGTTTAAGAGCACTGGCATTGCGCACATACTTTTTTTGGATCCTTTTGGATCGCAGTGCTCGGGCGGTACCGCTGCACCGACCAGTGCGGTGGAAGGATCGAGTGCTCACGTGACTTGCGCCGGCGCGTACACGTTGAGCCGCAGACAGTCCTCGTCCACGTAGTAGTCGCCGAAGGTGGGCTGCGGGCAGGCGGGGCCCTCCGCGCCCGCCTCCACCACGCCGGGGTAGCGGCCGATGGGCAGGGGGGGCTGCGGAGAGTGCCGGACAACGTTACACACAGAAGCAACGAGTGCTTCTAAGGCACCTTTCCACAAAGGCATAACGCTACGAAATGCTATGTCTCGCTCTGATTATGGAAGACTTCACATGATGCCGATAACGCTGCGCGCGATAACAGATACGATATTCGTTCTTTTCACATCACTAAGCATAGACAGGCAAACATGGTAAACAAAGGTAAACAAACGATTGTGGTTCTAAAGGATATGTTGCTGAAACACGATGGACTGTAAGAGCTCGTGGTGAGGCCTCCGTGCCGGCTCTCTGTGCGGTCGGTGGCTGGGTGATGATTGATTTATTGATGACCATTAGGTCCGTATTCAGTGTATTGGTTATTATTATTATGTTTGATTGGTTTATTACCATTTGTTCCATTTGTCCCCCCGTTGCCAAGAGGGGGACAAATGGAAAGTTTTAGTCCCATCTGTCACCCCAAGGGGACAGAGGGACAAATGGGAATAAACTAATTGATTATTGTCCCTATCTTTTTTACATAACTTAGCCAGCAAACAAGCATACGGTCCACCTAGTGATACTTATTATGTGGCGTCTATTCGTCCACGAATGTCGTCTATTCCAGTCCACTTCAAACGTAAACTATGCTTTGAGGATAATTATCTGGCACTTTGGTGGCAACAGTTCCACGAACTGATGGTAAGTGATCATGGACGGTAGGTTACCTGGAACCTTCGTTCCCCAGTGGGCGGCTCGGCGTAGCGCACCCCCCGGAAGGCGCGCAGGGGCCGCGCGCGCCGGGTCCTCATCCACGAGCCCCGGATGTCCCCCGCGGGGGCGCGCACCAGGGGGGGCGCCGACAGCTCGGGCTCCGCACCTGCCACAACGTGACTCCATCACAACTGCTCGATGCTCAAGCAACATTCGATGCAGGGAGGGCACACATTGTCTCGTTACTAACCTCTTTGAGGATGTTAAAACGTTGCTAGTTAGACTTTAACTTTGTACAGGAATAATTAAGTAAAAGTCAGGTGGCGAGTAATTACTTACTTATAACTACATGCTACTATTAAAATTACTCATCTTCGTGCCGCTAGTTACTAAAATCAAATTTATAGGTACCTCCTTATAGTTTCTATCGATTAAAATTTTTATGAACTTATAACTACTAGTGACCAAGTCGTACGACTTCTGTACAGCGCTCTGGTCCGAAGCAAGCTAGAGTCCAGCTGCTGCATTTGGAATCCGCATGAAGTCACGTATGCTCTCCCTTTAGAGAAGGTTCAAAAGGCTTTCCTAAGGTACCTCTACAAGAGAACGTTGGGATACTACCCCTATATGTACCCTACGAAGTTTCTGCTGGGGTGCCTCGGGTACAACTCCCTGAGTACACGGAGGTCATATGATCAAATGATCACCTTCTGCAAGATTGCACGTGGCGCCATTGAAGCCATCGACTTGCACAATGAGCTCCTTCAGCTCTACGTCCCGAATAACTACATTCGGGGCAGGAGCCGCCGACTATTGGTCAGTCCCGCGTGCCGCACCCTCGCGCGCGCCAACTCCCCGCTGCCTCGCACTCTCAACTCTCTCAACAAGCTAGTAGCTACCTATCCACATGTAGACATATTTGATGATGAATGGAAGGACTTCATTAGTGAATGCATGAGATTTTGTGAGATAGATGGATGATATAATTAACTTTGACATTATTATAATATTATTTTAAATTGTAGGTATTATCATAGATCCAATCACAACTAGTATTATAGTATTTAAACTGATTTTTTATTGTTATTATATAATTATAATTATGTTTTTATTTGAATTTGTTATTGATTTACTGTATTCAGAATGTATTTTGTAGTGTAATTATGTACTTTAATTTTTATTAGTTAGTGTAAGTGGTTTCTTTGTAACCGTTCTAATTAAATAAATAAATAAATAAATAAATAAAATAAATAACTACTTACTTATAAAATACGGACGTCGAGATTTATTAGCTCTGCACGTCCGCCTTGAATGATGAGGGGACAGGTAGAGCCTTACAATAAATAAAAGTTCTATCTGTCCCCTCGTTGCCAAGAGAGGGACAAATATAGCGTTTTAGTCCCATCTGCCCCGCCGGGGACAATGTTAATAATCCGTTTTGACGAAGGTACCTGTAGTGTCATGATGATGATGATGTCCGTGCGCGACCACGGCCGCACTCAGCAACAGAACCAGTGTGTGCATGGTCGCTCGGCGCAGGCGCACTGACTACATGCGCGCGCGACCGCCTTTATAAGGAAAACTATTTCACTTTATCCTGTTGACGTCTGAAACGTCTGACAGATAACGAGTCACTGATTCTTTCTTAGACGAAGTCGCTCTTCACGAGACACTGAAGGGAATGCTGAAGTGTTTGTCGGTGTTTGTGTGTGTGTGTACGGGGAAAACCCAACAGCAACTTTGTGTTTGTTTACAATCCTAATGTATCGGAACCTACATCCCATCAGTTATTTTCAGGTATTTATGATAATAATAAATACCTACATGCCTCTTATTCCCCCCTTCCCTCCTGGCTGCCGTACTGTTCGGACGTGTTTGACACCTTGTTGTTGTTTGTTATTTTTTTAAATATTTGGATAATTGAATTGCTGGGGCTGCGGCGCGGTGTCTTCGGTTCCTCTGCTGGTTCTTGCTGGTGCTTCGCCCTTCGACGCTGTGGGATTCGCGCCGTGACCGTGAGTTGTCGCTGGCTTTTTGCACTTCATCGGAACTGAACCGGCAGCCGTTTGCGTCTCGGCCGTGCATTGCCCCACCGCTCCAAGGTCGAGTGAGCGGCCGCGACGAAATTCTCGTACGCTTGAATCATCGTGTGCTACGTGAAGCTACGCCCCTATTACGTCATCTAGAACTGCTACGAATTTGCTACATACGCCGAAACGATCTGCTACGTCGTAGCTTCTCACAATACCAATATTTTTGTACCAATATTGAGCTTACCCTATTATAATCCTGCAACATGCCGTTAAACCGCACACCACCACCCATAACAGCATCACCTACGGGTTTAGCTCCAGCCTTGAACGTCCCGCTACTTATGCACAGCACATCGGAACCTAGCCTTACGGCGGAATCTATTCCCGAATTTGGAACTCCCCGAGGCAGTACGCCTATTCAAACTTTCAGGAATTTTAAGCGCAAACGTGATGACCCTGATGATGCAACTCTTGCTACATTTATGAGCGACATGAAAAAAATTATACTAGACTTTCAGGAGCAGCAAAACTCCAAATACGATAAGCTGTTTGCAGTGGTGGAAGAATTTCGTGTAGCTGTGGACTTTCTGGTTCAAAAGAACGAGTCGTTGCAGACTCAAGTCACCAAGCTCGAGGCAGATAGGACTTCCAACCTAGAGTACATTGCTGCTCTTGAATCGAAGGTTGAGAATGCCGAACGCAGTGCAAGATCGACTTGCCTTGAAATAAGAAATATACCCTCATCTCAGACTGAGACAAAATCTGCTCTCGTAAATCACATTATCCAAATTAGTAAGGTGCTAAATGTACCGATTCAAGAGACCGAGATCAAAGATATCTTTAGGCTAAAATCGAAAGATCCAGCGAATAGAACAATCATTGTTGACTTTACGAGTGTCCTCACTAAAGAGAAAATAGTCGCAAACTACAGGAAATGTAACAGGGAGAAAAATCGTCTGACCACCGAAAAATTGAGAATTGCTGGGTCTCCAAAGCCTATCTTCATTTCTGAAAATCTATCAGCGAAGCTAAAGAAATTGTTTTATCTAGCTCGGGAACATGCCAAAGCAAATGATTTTCAGTTTTGCTGGGTTTCGGGCGGAAAAATCTTCCTGCGCAAGCGTGAGGGCGGGCCACTTATCAGAATTAGCAATGAAGCGGACCTCTCCAACATGTCTCCCAACAAGTGACTAGTGGTCACTTATTGTTCACAAATCCACTATGGATTAAGCTTGTTAGTATTAGCATTTATTTTCTTAGCATATGTTATTATTTTTTTGTCACTTTTTGTGAATACTGAGTCACCATTATATTCTACACTTTCATGTTCTACTATAAACACATACACAACACTTAGCACACCCTTATGTAACGATAGTCATCATTTAATTACGATTCTCCTACCTAAATACATAATACAACCCACAACCCGTTTTCGGATAGTAGTTAGCCAGAATAAGCTTTATCAGCTCTTAGAACACCTGTTAATTTTTTACATTCCATTATGAATGAACTTGTTTCTATAAATTCTGACTTAGAAAACTTTTCCGTAACAGAATCATATTCTTGCTCCCCCGAAGAAACTAGTCAGTACTTTCTGAATTGCATCTCTGCTCTGAACATACTACACTTAAATATCAGGAGCATTAACTGCAACTTTGATAGTTTTACTGTACTCCTCCATAGAATACCATCAAAAGTGGACATTATATTGCTATCCGAGTGCTGGTTGAGTAAGTGTTCCTCTCTTCCTGTTTTACCTGAATTTGTCGCTTTCTCTTCTGACTTCAAGACACAGAACGAAGGTGTAGTTGCATATATTCGTGTCGATTTGGCCTGCAATGTTGAAAGTCTAGAATTTGCGGATGCAAATTGTTTACTGTTGAAATGTGAAAAAAACATTGCAATAATTGCGCTCTATCGCTCCCCCTCGGTAAAAAATATTGAACCCTTCCTTTGCAGTCTTGACAATTTATTAACCTCATTAAAACAATTCCCTACGATAGCTGTAGTCGGTGATTTAAATATTAATATTGCTCCTAACCATAATGATTCCAATTCCGATGACTATCTGAATCTTTTAGCTAGCCATTCTATGCTTCCCACCTATAATTCCCCAACCCGACTGAACAATTGTCTGGATCACATCATCTTGAAATCACCTCACTCGGCAGTATCTTTGATTCTTGACACCCTGGTAACCGACCATGCGCCCTCGCTGTGTTCCATAAATCTCAAAGGTAAAACTAAACCTCCGAAGCCTTACACAAAATTAGATATTCCTGCAACCATTAAACAAATTGAAAGCACTGACTTCTCTGATATCCTCTTATCTGATAATCCAACCTATACCGCTCAAACTCTAGTAGTAACCCTATCCAAAATTGTAAAAAAACACACTCAAATCTTAACACTTCCTAGTAGAAAACGTGTGATCAAACCTTGGATTACACCCGGCCTTCTAAAATGCATTCGTCACAGAGACAAACTTTATAAATTGTATAAAAAGAATATTCATAACGAAGTACATAAAATCATTTTCACCCGTTACCGAAACTTTTGTAATAACCTTTTAAAAAAAATTAAGCGTGAGTACGAACGCTATGAGCTTTGGAAGGTCAGGAATAATCCGAAATCTACCTGGAAACTTGTCAAAAAAATAGCCAATCTTGATCGTAACCGTTCATCTGCTGAGGAACTTTTGAAGATCGCTTCCTCTCCTAAGGTCTCCGTCAATACCATTAATAAGTTCTTCGCCAATGTCGGAAAGAATTTAGCGTCCCAAATCAACCCCCCAACCATTTTATCAAGCACATTCCCTATCGTAGCTCAAGCCGATACATCTACTCCCAACTCCATGGCTCTCTTCCCTACTGATCCAATAGAAATTGAAAGCATTATCCTAAACCTTAAAGACAAGTGTGCTGTGGGCTGGGACGGCATCCCCACATTAGTTATCAAAGGTGCTAGAAATACTCTTATCCCTATTTTAAACCACATTTTTAACCTCTGTCTGTTAACTGGGACATTTCCTTCTGTTTTCAAAAAAGCCCTTGTCCACCCCATATATAAGACCGGGAATAAACATAATGTTAATAATTTCAGGCCAATCTCAATTCTAAGTGTCTTGTCCAAAATATTAGAAAAAATTATAAACACCAGGTTGATAAGTTTTCTGAATGAAAATAACATCCTATCTGAAAGCCAGTTTGGATTCCGTAAATCAAGATCCACTGAGGATGCGGTTGTTGAACTAACATCTACAATTGTTAAAAACCTCGATAAGAAGCTTAAAGCGGCTGCTGTATTCCTTGACCTCTCCAAAGCATTCGATACCGTCTCTATACCCATGTTACTGGATAAGTTAGAGCAGATCGGAATAAGAGGCTCAGTTAATGACCTGTTCAGAAGCTACCTCACTGATCGCTCACAAGAAGTTGTCGTAAGTGGCGTTGTGAGTAATGAGGAACTAATCCAGTTTGGCGTTCCTCAGGGTAGTGTTCTTGGTCCTTCTCTCTTCCTTGTATACATCAACGAGCTGTGTAATCTTACACTCCCAAATTGTAATATAATTACTTACGCAGATGACACTGCCCTGCTCGTTGGCGGAAAAAGTTGGGATGAGGTACAACAGTCTGCTGAAGCGGCTTTGAGAGATGTCCTTAACTGGCTCTCAACCAACCTTCTAACCCTTAACGTTGAAAAATCGAATTATATTACATTCTCCCCCACTGCCCGTACTCAACCACTATTATTCTGCCTCCGCGCACATACTTGTCAAGTTCCAGTCAGTAACTCTTGCTCCTGTCAAACTCTTCGCCATGTCACCTCTACCAAGTATCTTGGCGTCCACGTCGATAGATTCCTCTCCTGGATCCCGCACATTGATAATACTATAACTAGAGTACGTAAACTTATATTCGTCTTCAAAAACCTAAGAAGTGTTGCCGATTCTCAGTGTTTGAGGACAGTTTATTTTGCTCTTGCTCAATCTGTACTGAACTACTGTATCACTGCATGGGGCGGTTGTATCAAAACGCAGATGCTTAGAGTGGAGCGGGCTCAAAGGGCTGTCCTAAAAGTGATGTCATCCAAACCTAGGAAATTCCCCACTAACCTCCTTTTACAACAATGCGAAGTTCTTTCTGTAAGACAACTGTTTATTCTGGCTAGCATCGTACGTCAGCACAGGCTCTTGTTCTTTGACCCCAAACTACTTAAAAATAAACGTCGCTCAGATATTGTGTGTAAAACTCCTACGCACAGAACAGCCATAGCTGGTCGCCACTTTTGTTATCTAAGCTGTTCACTTTATAACAAAGTTAATAAAGCTATAGATGTATACCCTCTTACACAATACACATGTAAAACTAAATGTTCAAATTGGCTTTTATCTCTTTCATATGAACAAACTGAAAATCTTCTCATTTCCCTCTCATAAATTCATGTTACATAAGACACACAACAATAGGTACTCATCATCATCACACACTCACACACACACCCTCACACCCTCTCACACACACATAAACTCACTCCTCAGCATTCTCAGTAATTTTTCCAGCTCATCCTTATTATTGTCATTTAACCTTTGTTTAATTTATTTTTGTTCAATATGTTAACCGAACAGAACCTACTCATCAGTTCTGGAGGTGGGCGTTGAGACTGCGTCACAGTTTTATTTTTAAACTTTAGCAGTTTCATCGTTTTTAACTTGTACTTAGTTCACTACTGTTTTAATAATAAAATACATTTTAATTTTAATTTTTTTCTTATCGTACTTACTACAGTATACACAACACATACTCGTATAGATAGGTAGGTACCTAGGTACTACAGATGAGTTTGATAAAATAGTTGTTTTTATTTGTTTCCTGCTTCGCCGCTGCTGCTCGTGCTGCTCGTGCTGCGGCAGCACGAGCAGCACGAGCAGCAGGTAAGGATGCTTAAATTATATTCAGGCGTTAACAACAAAATGTGTATTCTAATTCCTATAGAATTTGCTCATTCTGAAATTAGAACAAAATATTATTAAATTATTATTAAAATATTATTAAAATAAAAAATATATTATTCTGAAAATGAACTTTTTGTAGTTACAGTAACTAGACCTAATTTAGGTCTAGTTACTGTAACTACAAAAAGTTATTCTTTACTTTTTCAATGATGTGGTAGAGCAGGACTCACCTCATTCACTCACTTCATTATAATCAATTTCATTCATTTGAAGAGAGCGGTAGGTCGAGCTGAGCCGTTCGCCCGGCCCCGTGTACCTGTGGGCATGGCCGGTGAAACCAGAACTGAAGCGAGTTTGAAATTAGAACGCATAGGACGAGACAAGTGCGGCCTTGCCCGCGGCCTGCTTGCCGCGGGACAGCTGCGGAGCTGCTACAACACTTTCATTTCACTTCTCACTTCAAGCAGTCAACATTGTACCTTGACGTTTTACAAAGCCTGATCGGTATTACGATTTTTGTAATCGGAATCCACATTTACGTGTATTTAACCCGGAAATGTCACAATTTAGTAAGTAAACAGATGAAATCCTACGTCATTGAACAATTTGCACACGCCTTCACGCTGAAGCAATCGCACGTTGCCTGTATCATCAGCTCCGTGTGATGTTCTTTCACCGCGTCACGGAGTCCCGTTGTCGCTCGCACCCCGCTGCAGCCGCCGTAGTCTCGCACGCTCGCGGTAGAACGGCGCGCGACTCGTGCCACTCACCAAATTAAAAAATAAATTTAAAGAGCTCGCTTAAAAAATAAATTTAAAAGTTATTTTCTTATTCGATATTCAAAAGTTTTATGAATGGTCAGGTGAATTTGTGGATTTCATTTCGGTCAAGTGTGTGTCCGAATGGCAGTGGGAAAAATGGCGCGACATTCACTCGTCTGTTTGGTGAGCACTTTCTTCGTTTTAATTGAACTGGTACCTTACCTAGCACAGCATGTTTCACTAATATGCCAAAGGGCAGTAAAAGCTCATTGAGAACAATAAGTACAACTTGCTACAAAACTTTCTTCTTGCTATTATGTATGTAGGTACCTCTACTGCAGTGCAGGCTATGGACCAGACCTTTCTCAACGGTGCGGCCAACAGCACATTTGTTAATGGACATGTTGGTCTACTTTATACTAAATCATTAATATACTGAACTAAGGGCGACGGTCCTTAGGCACATGGATCAAACACCTAGGTACCTCAGAGAATATTGTTCATTGTCCTAGATACCAAAACAAACTCTTTTTTTTGTATAGGTAAGCCGAAATAGTTATGTTTTTATGCCGAAGTAAAAACAGCTCAAAATAAGTTTTCGCGGGAGTTTGATAATGATCTATAACTAGGGGTAGGCAGGCAGGATTAAATACCCGTCTATAAGTAGAATAACATAATTAGAAACAATAATGTACGGAAAGTCATTCTGTGCCATTTTGACTATTACTTACTTACTGTATTATTATTTATTAGTCATAGTCATCATAGTTAAATAAGCCGCTAAATCAGTACTTAATACTTAGTCTTCCTACTAGTAATACTTAGTACCTAAAAAGATTAAAATTAGCTTTTGTTACTGCTACCTAGAATCGGATCGCAAGTGAAACTACAAACTCGTAGCTACTTCAATCGACAGAAAAACGATCTCGCCAACAAGGGGCCATCATCTCCAAATGGTAGAAAGTGGCGGAAAAACTGGCGCGTGCGCAACTTACTAGGTACCCAACCAACCAACCGTCTGCTTCAGGCGCGGGAGTCGACTGGAGTTATTGGCTGATGGCGAAAAGAGTTCGATGCGCCTGCGCCGAGCGAAGCTCAATAATTCTCATACCTGAGCCAAAGTTTCAAGTCGAAGTGTTATAACAATATTGTAATAATGTAGTCGGAGCGATCATTGGATGCGTCTGCAAAAGGTGGTTGTTTTTGCTGAGCCTGCAGTGTGCGGGACATGCGATGCCGTTCCGGTGCGCGTGCGCCGTTATGCATTAATATTGCATGAAGCGCCCGCGCCGCGGTCCACTGACCGAGTGCGTTTCGTGCCTCCACTCATTTGTCATTCATCATCTAGAAATCTAGTGGACAATGTCGGCACATGTACCGAGGAGACAATGTCGGCACATGTACCGAGGAGACAATGTCGGCACATGTACCGAGGAGACAATGTCGGCACATTCATGTACCGAGGAGACAATGTCGGCACATGTACCGAGGAGACAATGTCGGCACATGTACCGAGGAGACAATGTCGGCACATTCATGTACCGAGGAGACAATGTCGGCACATGTACCGAGGAGACAATGTCGGCACATGTACCGAGGAGACAATGTCGGCACATTCATGTACCGAGGAGACAATGTCGGCACATGTACCGAGGAGACAATGTCGGCACATTCATGTACCGAGGAGACAATGTCGGCACATGTACCGAGGAGACAATGTCGGCACATGTACCGAGGAGACAATGTCGGCACATTCATGTACCGAGGACACAATGTCGGCACATGTACCGAGGAGACAATGTCGGCACATTCATGTACCGAGGAGACAATGTCGGCACATGTACCGAGGAGACAATGTCGGCACATGTACCGAGGAGACAATGTCGGCACATGTACCGAGGAGACAATGTCGGCACATGTACCGAGGAGACAATGTCGGCACATGTACCGAGGAGACAATGTCGGCACATGTACCGAGGAGACAATGTCGGCACATGTACCGAGGAGACAATGTCGGCACATTCATGTACCGAGGAGACAATGTCGGCACATGTACCGAGGAGACAATGTCGGCACATTCATGTACCGAGGAGACAATGTCGGCACATGTACCGAGGAGACAATGTCGGCACATGTACCGAGGAGACAATGTCGGCACATGTACCGAGGAGACAATGTCGGCACATGTACCGAGGAGACAATGTCGGCACATGTACCGAGGAGACAATGTCGGCACATGTACCGAGGAGACAATGTCGGCACATGTACCGAGGAGACAATGTCGGCACATGTACCGAGGAGACAATGTCGGCACATTCATGTACCGAGGAGACAATGTCGGCACATGTACCGAGGAGACAATGTCGGCACATTCATGTACCGAGGAGACAATGTCGGCACATGTACCGAGGAGACAATGTCGGCACATGTACCGAGGAGACAATGTCGGCACATGTACCGAGGAGACAATGTCGGCACATTCATGTACCGAGGAGACAATGTCGGCACATGTACCGAGGAGACAATGTCGGCACATGTACCGAGGAGACAATGTCGGCACATGTACCGAGGAGACAATGTCGGCACATTCATGTACCGAGGACACAATGTCGGCACATGTACCGAGGAGACAATGTCGGCACATGTACCGAGGAGACAATGTCGGCACATGTACCGAGGAGACAATGTCGGCACATGTACCGAGGAGACAATGTCGGCACATTCATGTACCGAGGAGACAATGTCGGCACATGTACCGAGGAGACAATGTCGGCACATGTACCGAGGAGACAATGTCGGCACATTCATGTACCGAGGAGACAATGTCGGCACATGTACCGAGGAGACAATGTCGGCACATGTACCGAGGACACAATGTCGGCACATGTACCGAGGACACAATGTCGGCACATGTACCGAGGAGACAATGTCGGCACATGTACCGAGGAGACAATGTCGGCACATGTACCGAGGACACAATGTCGGCACATGTACCGAGGACACAATGTCGGCACATGTACCGAGGACACAATGTCGGCACATGTACCGAGGACACAATGTCGGCACATGTACCGAGGAGACAATGTCGGCACATGTACCGAGGACACAATGTCGGCACATGTACCGAGGACACAATGTCGGCACATGTACCGAGGAGACAATGTCGGCACATGTACCGAGGAGACAATGTCGGCACATGTACCGCGGACACAATGTCGGCACATGTACCGAGGACACAATGTCGGCACATGTACCGAGGACACAATGTCGGCACATGTACCGAGGACACAATGTCGGCACATGTACCGAGGACACAATGTCGGCACATTCATGTACCGAGGAGACAATGTCGGCACATGTACCGAGGACACAATGTCGGCACATTCATGTACCGAGGAGACAATGTCGGCACATGTACCGAGGACACAATGTCGGCACATGTACCGAGGAGACAATGTCGGCACATGTACCGAGGACACAATGTCGGCACATGTACCGAGGACACAATGTCGGCACATGTACCGAGGACACAATGTCGGCACATGTACCGAGGACACAATGTCGGCACATGTACCGAGGACACAATGTCGGCACATGTACCGAGGACACAATGTCGGCACATGTACCGAGGACACAATGTCGGCACATGTACCGAGGACACAATGTCGGCACATTCATGTACCGAGGAGACAATGTCGGCACATGTACCGAGGACACAATGTCGGCACATGTACCGAGGACACAATGTCGGCACATGTACCGAGGACACAATGTCGGCACATGTACCGAGGACACAATGTCGGCACATTCATGTACCGAGGAGACAATGTCGGCACATGTACCGAGGACACAATGTCGGCACATGTACCGAGGACACAATGTCGGCACATGTACCGAGGACACAATGTCGGCACATGTACCGAGGACACAATGTCGGCACATTCATGTACCGAGGAGACAATGTCGGCACATGTACCGAGGAGACAATGTCGGCACATGTACCGAGGACACAATGTCGGCACATGTACCGAGGACACAATGTCGGCACATTCATGTACCGAGGACACAATGTCGGCACATGTACCGAGGAGACAATGTCGGCACATGTACCGAGGAGACAATGTCGGCACATGTACCGAGGACACAATGTCGGCACATGTACCGAGGACACAATGTCGGCACATGTACCGAGGACACAATGTCGGCACATGTACCGAGGACACAATGTCGGCACATGTACCGAGGACACAATGTCGGCACATTCATGTACCGAGGAGACAATGTCGGCACATGTACCGAGGACACAATGTCGGCACATGTACCGAGGACACAATGTCGGCACATTCATGTACCGAGGAGACAATGTCGGCACATGTACCGAGGAGACAATGTCGGCACATGTACCGAGGACACAATGTCGGCACATGTACCGAGGACACAATGTCGGCACATTCATGTACCGAGGACACAATGTCGGCACATGTACCGAGGAGACAATGTCGGCACATGTACCGAGGAGACAATGTCGGCACATGTACCGAGGACACAATGTCGGCACATGTACCGAGGACACAATGTCGGCACATGTACCGAGGACACAATGTCGGCACATGTACCGAGGACACAATGTCGGCACATGTACCGAGGACACAATGTCGGCACATTCATGTACCGAGGAGACAATGTCGGCACATGTACCGAGGACACAATGTCGGCACATGTACCGAGGACACAATGTCGGCACATGTACCGAGGACACAATGTCGGCACATGTACCGAGGACACAATGTCGGCACATTCATGTACCGAGGAGACAATGTCGGCACATGTACCGAGGAGACAATGTCGGCACATGTACCGAGGACACAATGTCGGCACATGTACCGAGGACACAATGTCGGCACATTCATGTACCGAGGAGACAATGTCGGCACATGTACCGAGGACACAATGTCGGCACATGTACCGAGGACACAATGTCGGCACATGTACCGAGGACACAATGTCGGCACATGTACCGAGGACACAATGTCGGCACATGTACCGAGGACACAATGTCGGCACATTCATGTACCGAGGAGACAATGTCGGCACATGTACCGAGGACACAATGTCGGCACATGTACCGAGGACACAATGTCGGCACATGTACCGAGGACACAATGTCGGCACATTCATGTACCGAGGAGACAATGTCGGCACATTCATGTACCGAGGAGACAATGTCGGCACATGTACCGAGGACACAATGTCGGCACATGTACCGAGGACACAATGTCGGCACATGTACCGAGGACACAATGTCGGCACATTCATGTACCGAGGAGACAATGTCGGCACATGTACCGAGGACACAATGTCGGCACATGTACCGAGGACACAATGTCGGCACATTCATGTACCGAGGAGACAATGTCGGCACATGTACCGAGGACACAATGTCGGCACATGTACCGAGGACACAATGTCGGCACATTCATGTACCGAGGAGACAATGTCGGCACATTCATGTACCGAGGAGACAATGTCGGCACATGTACCGAGGACACAATGTCGGCACATGTACCGAGGACACAATGTCGGCACATGTACCGAGGACACAATGTCGGCACATTCATGTACCGAGGAGACAATGTCGGCACATGTACCGAGGACACAATGTCGGCACATGTACCGAGGACACAATGTCGGCACATGTACCGAGGACACAATGTCGGCACATTCATGTACCGAGGAGACAATGTCGGCACATGTACCGAGGAGACAATGTCGGCACATGTACCGAGTGGACGATCTAGACGACGCAGGAGGATGGCATTGAAGTCGCAGGTCCCGCCACGGCTCGTCTGCGACAGACTGCTCCCGGTGGATATCCTAATCGTGATGATACTCGTTGTCCCTCCAGCTCCCACTGCTCCCACTGCTCCCACTGCTCCCACTGCTCCCACTGCTCCTGACGCGTCGCGCGACGCCTCGCTGAACGCACTCCATGATTTGTGATGATTTAAAATGAAAGACAGTTCCAAAGGCCTGTGTGTGTGTACAACTGTAGATACATGCCATTTTAAGCTTTTAAATTAATAGTAATAAAAACTTTTTAAAAACAAACTTTGTGTATTAGTGTATAGGATACGTGTATACTATTAGTTTTACTATTAGTTTTCGTGTTCTCCTCAGCGAGCCCTTTCATTTGATACCCATACTGTGGTAGTGCAGAAAAAATAAATAGTCCGCCATCTTGGAATTAGAATGACGTCACATATATAGCTAAGCATGCATTGTCATCTATGATAAGATAAGCAATTATACCAAAGTTCAGCTCAATCGGTTCAAGATAACTGATTTAAAATTCTGTTGCAAGATTCCATCCGGACAAACATACATACATTGCAAGTTCAATAATGTGGTGTAAGTACAATGAATAAAGTAGGAAATTTAAATTATTGTTATATTAACTTAAAGCCCAGCCAGGCGAGGTAGAGCCCGGGTCAAGTGCTGGAAAATAAAAGTGAGCTCCAACAATGAGAGTGGAACTGATTCGCCACGCGCGACTTTCTTACTATTGTCTCCGGCTCTGCCCCCGGGCGGGCGGCGCGGAGGGAGGGGCTGCCATCTCCCCCCCCCCCCCCTGCTCCCACTGCCATGGGCACTGAGGACTGCGTTTTTCTTTGCGGAAGAGAAGACAAAGTCACATGATATTGTGATTTAGCCAAATCAAAATGACACTTTTATTCCACCGAACGTTATTTTGTCTCTCGCGTCTTGCGGTCGCTCGTGCTAGGGACAGTACCTCGAGCACAAGGACCCTTGGAAACGCATTTTGATCCTTTCGCCATACCGTAGCACTGCTGGTGTAGTGATCCGAGCGACGTGGGTTCAAACCTGGTCGTGCGCCAATGAGTTTTTCTATTCGAAAAAATTATGTGCGCAATGCCAGTGCTCTTAAACGGTGAAGGAAAACATCGTGAGGAAACCGGCATACCCTAGAACCAAAAATTCGAAGGTATGTGTCATCTATACTGATATTATAAAGAGGAAAGATTTGATTGTTTGTTTGTTTGTTTGAATTGAATAGGCTCCGAAACTACTGAACCGATTTCAAAAATTCTTTCACCTATGTGTAGAACTTAAACTATGAACTTTCAGGATGAACATAGGCTATATTTTATGTAGGTACTTGGCGGGCGACGCCGCGTGCAGAAGCTAGTAGGTTAGTATTCCTATAAGCGACGATAGACTTGCAACCTGTCACGTACCTACGGAGTACCTACTAACTACTGTGTAAAATGTGGGCATGTGCCAAACATAATGTTTGGAGAGTGTCTTTAGATATCCTCAAAGATGTCAGTAACTAGAGATCTGAGGAGATGTCTACCGAGCCTGGGGATTACAGTCGTGTGAGTGTTTGTGTTTAGTTTCGCCACACTGGTCCTGCAGAACTGAGAGTCGCGGCGGCACGGATTAGAGCTGAGGTATTTTCTGAGCGAGCGAGTAGAGCCGCTCGTCGCCTCACGCGGTCGGTATTCAGGCTACTCGCCTGTAAAGGAATCCGCCAAAACAGAGTGCCGTTACGCTTTCTCACGCCCTCCTCCACGCTCTCGTCGACAATGTCGTTTATGGTCATTCTTAAATTCTTAGAAGTAGCTTTAAAAGGACACCGAACAGTTGAACACATTAATTTTAATTTCACTAAACCCATTTTGAATTTGATTAATGGCGTGCTGGAGAAAGCGATAATTTGTTTTGAAATGAGTCATCGGTATTCAAGCGGGGACTACACTGTGATTTTTTAACCTCGACGTTACTAAAAAAATGTATACTCTAAGTCAGTATTCGACCACTTGAATAAGCCAGTATTCGACACCAACATAATGCTGAATTAAATACTTACTTAAAATTATCTTCTTCGTAATTATTGTTATTGAGTAAACAGCATCTAATAATAACAATGAACAGGTAATTATTAGCAGCTTATTTAAAGGTAGCGAAGAACACACGGAATGTTTTAACACTTGTATTTGTTTAACGGTTCCGAACAAACATGTTTAAAGCAAGTAGGTACTAAGCTGACAACAAACTGCACCCGTTAACTCGCGTGACCTTCACCCGGTGACCGCGCCCGCCTGGCCGGAGTGGCCGGTAACCGGAGGGCCGCGCCGGTCGGGGGTCGCCGACCTGCGGACGCATTCCATTAGCTATCCTAATGATAATCACTATCTTCGCTATTCTAATAACTTGTTTGTGATAATCTATGACAAAGATTTACAATTTCTTTTACTTACCTACGTCCGAATAACTTGATTATGTTTATAGTCAGTTACGCTAACGGGGGTAAAATAAACATATTTCTTTGTGATTTATTTCCATTGTCATAAGTCTTAGCGAAACACACATGTGAATCGCATCACATTTTCCATCCGATTCAAATTTCCTAAATCGGTTCTGATGGTATGAGATGTGAAGAGAAGCAGAAGACAATAAAGTAAATGTTGCCATGAGTCGAGCGGCGCGCGCCGCGCTCTGGTTGCCGCTAACGGCCCGCGCTCGCCGCTTTGTTTGCTCTCTGTTAGCGATATGTGGTAAAGTGGTTATTGATAGTAATGTTTGATACTACAAACAGTACTTAATATAATTTCCTAACGCATGTAGTGGTTGAACTGGCACTGATCTTCAGTTTCCGTTATCTGTGGGAAACGCACGTGCCTAACTAAACTTTCTAATATTTTCTAGAATAATAAACCCGGTTTTAAAAACTTTAAAGTAAATTACGGTTACCATAATCCAGGAGCTTTGCAGTAATAGCCGCACTAAAACATTAACTGTCGCAAACTAAACACTATTTCAAAATAGAGGAAACCATTAGTCGTACGCAAATTACGCTATTCACTCGCTACGCTAATGACGGTGTGAGGACATCTCATCTAATCTGAACCTTATCGCGTTGAGATAGCGCGACGCGTTCGTCGGTCGTTCACCGACAGCCGTGTCGACCACCGATTCAGCCTGATTAGCAAGAGTGTGTGAACGCAGGTTGATGTTATATTCACGGTAACCACTCACCACTTACGGCAGGTAGCTAATATTTGAACGTGCCTAAAAGATACGTCCAATTAGAAAATTAGAAACTGCAATTACCGAAATTACACACTGATTGCTGTATCATTGTAGAGTTTTAACCAATTACATAGTAAGACCTCGATGTGGTAAGTACGAGACTATTATAGAAGTAGGTAATTACTATTTAGTTTTGAAAGAGGTTCTCACGCATGGAGTGGGTAAATATCGCAAATAATGCAAGCGGCCAAAACAATTGTAATCACAAATAACAGGCTGACCTTTAATGTGCTACTTCTCCCAAACCTCCGAGTTACTTATTTGTTTGTTGCTTTCACTTTAACGAGTAGAATTTAATTTACCAATGCTAGGTATACTAGTTTCTTGCATACCTAGCAACTTCTACGCCCGGTTCTTCCGTGAATGGCCGCGAGTCGTGACACCTAGTGTATAAAAGATGAAGTTACTCCCGTGTTATCACTGAATAAAGTTCGATTGCGCTTGATATTTGAGTCCGAGATGTTATCAGCGCGTTATCGAGCGGTCAGGTGGGCGCGAGCGGTATCCGGGTCAGCCCTAACGGTGCACGGCCAGCGGCGGCGCCGGCGTCGAGGCGTGCGGGTTTTGGAGAATCACCAGAACTAATCGCTGTAATTATGCAAACTATTGGCACCCGCGGCCGGCTCGTCGGCGCTTTGTAAGCATGCATTCATTAGCCCGCGGCACTAATAGCTACACTTCAGTACACTTTTCCCCTCATCACATCTGAGCGACCCTATCTTCATTATTTATTCGCTCAATTTGCAGTTAGTTATAATCCTCTCTGTACAATTTGCGCCCTAAACTATGCAATACATTAACTATTAAATATTTGCCTTTCTTACAAATTTTCACTAGTTTAGTAAACTCGGAGTAGTCATCACTCCTAGTCGGTTCCGCTCCCGGCGCATCGCGCTCGTGCCGCCATTATTTGTGCTCCACTTTGAAATATTGAATGGATAGCGCCGTGACCCAGTGGCCGAGACGCCTACAGACCATTTGTTAATTGAACTTGTATCACTAACAATGATAAACAGTCGTTAGTATACATATTTATGAAAGACTAAACAGGTATTTAGCCCTGCGATGCTTGTTTAGCTATAACCACTGAACAATAAATGAACACACTCCGCAGTATCCAAAATTATTCAAATCTTGGCATACTACTGAGGAGTGGTCAACTTCTCAAGCCTAAAATGCGCCTTTAGCTACAAGACTTAGACCATAGTTAATCCTAACTAGGCCACAGTAACTAGAAATTGTATCTTACAAAGCACTAAGCATGTCGCCCTCAGCCTTGAACTGGACAGCTCCTGTTTAGTTGGCGGCACGCGGCGCGGCACACTGCCCGCGATTCAAGTAACGGACCCGCGGATACAACCACAGGAACTGACTCAAACCTCGGTTACACATGAACCGCATTCCGAGCTCTAATTCACCTAAAAACTTTTGCGAACGGTTCAGGCAAGCTACCCACACTAGTGACCTTCCACGAAAATAATAAGATCGTTCTCTCATTCACAGATGTACCTCTCGGTAGTGGCTAAGGTCGTCCTCCCGCAGCAACCCCCCGCGGCCGCGACCCCCGGCCCCGCGCCCCCTTCCCCCATCAGCTCCACGGAGAGCCCCGACCCGGCCGAGGAGAACCCCGAGGGGTACTATGCCTTCATGGAGTCTCCTAATGCCACGCCGCCGAGGTGAGAATCAGCGCGAACGAACTAAACGCATAAAACTAAGATATCTCAGCATATACAATAAAGATGAGGAGTAATAGGTTAGCGTGGTATGGGCATGTTATGAGAAGAGATGAATGTCATGTGACGAGGAGAGTGTTAGGTATGAATGTGGATGGATACAGGGGTAGAGGTAGGCCAAAGAAATGATGGATGGACAGTGTGAAAGATGACATGGGTAAGAAAGGAGTGTGTACTGAGGTGACGAATGATAGAGAGAAATGGAAGAAGATCACATATTGTGCGGACCACACATAACGTGGGAAAAGGGCAGGAAGATGATGATGATGATGATGATGATGATGATGATGATGATACAATAGGTAGCGAGTCTTTCCTCCCGCAGGGTCCGGCCGCCCCCGTACCGGCAAGTGTCGATGGACTGCGCGGAGCTGGAGTCGTCCCGCCCGCACGTGTCCGCCGACAACCTGTGCGGGGACCTCAACCGCGGCACCATCCCAAGGAATCCCATGGGACAGAACCCCAACGGGGAGCCGTACCCTTTGTGAGTAGTGAAGCCAACTTACAGTTTAGTCACTGTGTACTTGGCCGTGCGAAAAGAACGACTGCTCATCTTATACGACCTGACACAATGTTGACTTGTTTCCGTAGCGCGTTGTTCCGGAACCACACGCTGCGGTTCCTGTCGCGCACGCTGCCCGTGCTGCGCGCCGACGACACCGTGCCGCGCGTCACGCACCTCCTCCCCGACATACAACACAACAGGTGAGCTCCTCCCGACCATCGACATAACAGCTAAACCTCGCACCACACTCGCGACGCTGAGTTGTATTTGCTCACATTATAATGTAAGTCGTACGTGAGAAAGCCGTAGCCGACAATAAGATAATAGAAGGACCATTTGAGTCGCAAGAGCAGCGGGTGATCGATTACTGACTGGGACTCAAATTATGCATCATTCAATTGTTCGGCCACGAGAATACAATTTATATTCTCGAACGTGTTCGAACAATTGAGTCATTTTCTTTCATATTTCATTTCCTACGGCTTCGCCGCCAGGGGAATCGGTGAGCCATAAAAAGAGGTACCCCGACGTTATACGCCGTTCCTAGGCCGTGCCTCGCTCGTGTAACGATCTATGTTGTATGTCTAGACTGGAAGAGCGCAGCAAGCGCTCGGTGGAAGTGGATCTTGAAGAGTCGGTGCCGTCGCACGCACTGCCCGCGGAGCACCGCGCCGACCCCCCCACCCCCCGGGAGAGCAGGAAGTTTTGCGACGAGGGCGGCGTGTGAGTACTACTTATATCTACGGCTATTCCAGTGGTCGACCGACGAGAGCGCGCAGCAGCAGCGGCCTTCGAGGAATGGTACCGTACGCGCTTTAGTCGTTCATTATCCGTCCGTACGTTGTTATCGATAGCTACGTTTGACCGACGATGTCGCCATCATCATTCTCCTGCCCTTATCCCACGCTAAGTGGGGTCGGCACAACATGTTTTCTTCTTCCACTCCCTCCTGTCAGTCGTCAATTCTGAATCTACTCCTCTTACATTCATATCATCCTTCACACAATCAAACCACTTCTTCTTCGGCCTTCCTTTACTTGTGCACCCAGCCACACTCATACTTATAGCTCTTTTGGTGACATGGTTTTCATCCCTCCTCATCACGTGTCCATACCATGCTAACCTAGCACTCCTCATCTTTTCAGTAATAGGCGCTACTTTCAGACTACCCCTGACATACTCATTCCTAATCCTGTCCAACCGTGTCACCCCACACATCCATCTTAACATCCGCATCTCAGTAGAGCGTTAGAGTAGTTTTAGAGAGTAGAGCGCGCAGCAGCAGCGCCATTGGTCGAAAACTAAATGCGGTCCATTTAAGAGTGGTTTTAGTACCCGTGCGTACCCCAAGTGGGCGTACCTACCACTATCAGCAGATTCTGTTACATCAAGTGTGCATTGAAATAAGGGATCCTCGCATCAGGGAAAGGGAGTCTTCGCAGACGGTGGCGACGGCTTGCTGAACATCAGCGAGCACATGCCCGTGCCCAAACACATTCGTCTCTTAGGGAATGCGATTGTTGACGAACTATCAGACAACCCCGTGCGATTCCTGTTCAATGAAACCATCCGAGCAGGTAGCGCTACAATTTATTTAGCAGATAACTTAATAAATAATACCACAACCGACGACATAAACGTAATAACACTTACTTACAAGATAGATTACATAAATTACATGTTTCTACACTTTTAAAACGTGATTTGTAAGACGCGCCAGCACCGCGCGGCACAATGCGGCTGGGGGTCGGACGTAACTACACTTACTAACTTTTAAATGACGAGTCTCAGCTCAGTACAAAACTTATAAAAATACCGAAACGCGGTGCATAATTTTGACAGTTTCATAATTATATTCGCTTACTTCGACAATAATTGACTGCAGCGGTTAGTTTCCGGCCGCGGGCTAGCTGCGGGCCGCGGGCTAGCTGCGGGCCGCGGGCTAGCTGCGGGCCGCGGGCTAGCTGCGGGCCGCGAGCGCGCGCACGTCGGCCATCACAGTGTCGAGCACGTCGGGCTGCGTGCCGTCGAGGATCTTCACCCGCTTGTCTTTTAAAATCTGAAAATGATAATCAGTGATTTGCTGCGGTCGGCTCGGGGGTTCCTAACTAAACCTGGCTCGAATAGTGTACGAGTGGTTGACAGACGACGCACCTCGGCGCGGTACTTGAGGTGCTCGGGCCACACGCAGCTGTCGAAGTAGCCGGCCACGTCGGGCGGCTCGTACAGCCGCAGGCAGCGCCGCGCCGCGCACTCGCCGTACTCCAGCACCAGGTAGTACCTGCGGGCACCCGCCGTTAGACTCACCCTCGCATCCACACCGCTGTGCGCCGCGCTCGACTAGTCAAAACTACGAGTTAATCATTATCGGTCCGGTTGATCGGCTCCCGTCTAATTAATAATTTAAAATGTTAACTAATTTTGAATATTAGCTCTCCATATTCTCGGTCAAAAATAAAAAATACAAGTGATGGAATTACTTCGATCCGTCAATCGGTTTCCGATTTATAGAAGTTGTAGTGGCGGTCTGGCGGAGCGTTGTAAATTGACGTCACATGCGGTCACGTGACTGTTAGCGGGACTCGATATTTATTGAAATTTAAATGCCTATAAAATTAAAATTAATGGGTGTTTGACTCCAACAAAAACTATTGTATTTGTATACATCCAAGCTTTACTGTTACAAACTTTCAACCGATTTGGCATAACTAATTAACAATCTTACTTAATTCGTCTGATCTAGATGGGGAGACGGACGCCAAAGAAAAGATGGATGGACCGGGTGAAAGATAATAATGGTAATGATCGCCTTTCGTCTTCGATCATTACGATCAGGTATCTTACTTACACTTTTACTAACTATTTTTTATAAAAATGTAATTCAACACGATGTATTCGTTCGCACGTTACTCGTTCGATGGTCGGGAGATGGAGTGCGCCTCACCTGAGGTCGCAGAGCTCCAGGATGGGCTTGTAGTTGAGCACCGTGAACCCGTCCACCACCAGGAACCTCTTCCCCGGGACCTGCAGCCTGCCCTCCCCCTCCCCGTGCGCGTGCGCGCGCCGCGCCCCGCCCATGGTGGCCCGCAGGTCGGCGTGCAGCGCCTCCATGTCCAGCGCCGACAGCACGTCGTAGTTGTTGTGGTCGAGGCCGGGACAGCGCACGTGGCGCGGGCTGTCGTCCGGGAAGAAGTACCGGTCCTGGTGGAACACGTCCACGGGACTCAGCGCGTTCTTCAGCCGGTTCGCCAACGTCGTCTTCCCCCCGCACGTGACGCCCGACACCCCGATCACTATCCAGTCGGCGCGCGCGGCGGACATCGTGCGCTTACTTTTGATGACCGAGGGGGTGAAAAGGAGGGTGAAGTGAACTTTACTTCGTAAAGGAAGGTGTGACTCGTTCGCGAGCGAGAGGGCGGATCGATCTCTTCTTACGATCCATCGAGGGTCGATGACCACCGAGGGTAGGAAATTTCCGTGTCGAAGTGAAGGGGTAAAGTGTGAGAAATAAAAATTGATCTTATTTACAAGTGATCGGGTAAATGCTCCGTTAATGATTTGGATGCCTCCGTTCACCGTGACCTAGCGACAGGATTTTTTACAAAAGTCTTATTACGGACTTTACACGAAAGTGTACGTTTATATTGAGAAAAGGTATCAAGTGCCGGGGCAAGTGGTCACAAGTGCGGGTAGATGTGGTAGAGCGTGAAGGACATGAGCCCGCCCACGAAGCAGAGCCCCCCGGCGGCGCAGGCCAGCAGCGCCCCCTGCGGGTCCGGCACGCGCGCGTGGACCACGCTCTCTGCAGGATAAAGGAAAAATACTAAATAAAAAAACTTGCGAGGTGTCAAGGGACTCCCGGATGGAACGAAGTTCCTCTCTTTGCTTTCTATGAATGAGAGAGAGAAAGACAGACAGAGAAACACGCGCACGCCGCACGGCTTACAACTAATAGCAAAAAGTGTCGTTACAACTTTTGGTCTTAATTTTTAGCGCCCTTTCGCAACGCGCGATAAGGATTTCGTTCCAACTTCCAAAATCAAGTAATCGAAAATTCATCAATTACACCTGTTTACAAATACTCTGGCTCTTGTGACCTACTTTTTGACTATGCTTTCTGAAGCATGAAAGCGCTCCGATGTACATTTTTCTAGCAATTACCCGTCTAAATGATTCAGACCGTTGTATAACTATTACATCTGTTAGGAATCTCTCAGCGAGCCATGAAAACTTTTTTTCATTATGTACTGTTGTCCTGCACATACCTTGGTCCAAGAACGGATAAGTGTTGACCCACGCCACCAGCACCAGGAAGGCGGCCGCCGTCGACGCAAGAATCACTTTTCCGAGCACCGCGTCACGTATGTCCATATAGCATGTCCAGGAATTACAACTCTATTCCCTCCTCACCTTGAACCTCGGTCTCAACTACGTTCAAACTTCTTCAAGGCTATATTGTAAGGTGAGTTGCACGCCGGAGATTCGAGTAAGTCTTCTTGCTAAGGCAATTTAAACTGTATTCCTCCTTTCTAAGAGTCTTTAACTGCAGAAAAGTTCGTCTTCAAATTGGTCAAATTGTTCCTCGTCGTCGGAGAAGAGGATAGACTTCTCTGGTTCGGTGCTGACTTCTATTTTGTCTGCGAGGGCTTTTCCCTTGACAGCTCGCTCCACTATCTGAAATTGTTTTTAATTGTGTTCAGTTATTTTTCCTTAGCACAATTATACCTATCATTCTGTGGCCATTCATTGTAAGTATATAATGTATTGAACTATACCGCACTTCATAAATAACTGTAATAAAGAACACTTTACACAACATAAAATAAAACTATAAATTATTATGACTAAGCTTTATTTATTATCACTTCTTATCAGTGCTGTTACAAGCTAAATGCAATCTATTTCCTACATAATTTTGTGAACATTGCTCAATATTTTAGCTCAAGTCTATGTAAGATGCTCTGTCACCATTATGATAAATAATACACTTATTGCAGTGATATTGAACACTTTCATAGTAGATATCAAAGCCTGAGGGGAGGCCCTAAGGCCCACGAGTGGACTACAGGAGGCTGATTTTCTAACAAACTAAACATATTTTCTCTTCTTATCATGCCATAATTCCTTTGAACTAGTGTGGTGAAAGGTCAGAGGCTCCTTTAGTGCACCACACACAACATTATGTGTAAGAGTGCCACACTCACCTTGCTGGAGATGGCCGGGTCCACGGCGGGGCGGGAGAGCTTCAGCAGCTCCCGGACGGCTCGCTTGGCTCGGCTGCGCTCCACCTGCTCCTGGCTTAGTTCCTTCTTCCTCAACTTTTGCTTCAGGGGTTTCGTAACTAGATAATATTGGCAAATTATTTAATATAAGCATTAATTCTATTTCCTATCGTATTGACAGTAAAGTCTAAGAAAATGCAATGTACTACTAAAATTTTTATTTTATTATAACATTTGGTTATTACTGACCGGACTTTGATGTTATGCAATAAGTAGGGGTAATTCAATGCTATAAATACTAATTGCACAGCAGATAAAGTGCTTCAGGGTTCTGTCGCACCTCACTTACGTCTTGACGCGAGCACGACGCGGCCACACTCAACCGAGTAGGAACTTTATGTAATACGAGCACTTACAATGACGCAACCCATTAAAACTTAGCAAGTCACCTTGACCCGCGGAACCCCGCTGCCGGCCGCGGCCGCCGCTCGCCGCACCACGCTTGTTTCTCTTGCCGCTGTTCTCTGGAAACACAAACTTCCTTCGCATCACTACTGCTACATTAAAGCCGCTACATTTCGATGATAACAACGAACCGTCAGGATCCACGAATTCGAGCGCTTGTCTCACTAATGCAGCAGACATTTTAATTCAATAATTCTTGTTAAAAACATTTATTTCGCAAAATAAAACAATTTATAACCTCAAATATTAAATGAAATACAACGAAATGAAATGTCACTTATGTAAATAAAGTGATGTCAAATGTCAATGTCATCAACGTCATGTAACACAATTGTCAAAATAATATGTCAAAATGTTTTATCATTCAAGGCGATGTGCGATCTATGCATTCTACCATCAATTACTAATTAATATTCGTTTACAGATTCTGCATGTTGTATCGCGCATTCAACGGTAACAGCGAACCAGCCCCGAACGTGGAGAGGCGCGAGGACCCGGGGCACCCGCACGTGCCTCCTCAACACCGTTACGAAGTGAGTTCCTCCAGGTCCAACTGCATCAGTAACTTTTTTTTACAAAAGTGTCTGCGGACATTTTATAGTAACTAAATTTTGGCAGGGTCCCCCCACCCCGTGCCCGGCCCGCGTGGAGTACGCGACCCCCGTGTTCGCGCGCAACTACCAGGGCGTGTGGCGCTACGTGGTGCAGATCCCGTACGAGGGGTACTTCACGCAGACCGTGGAGGTGACCAGGTGAGGCTCGCCCACCGCTGCAGACTGACGTCACGACGTGACGTAGTCCGGAGCGCGCTGACGTCGCGGCGGTCGCAGGTGCATGCAGTCCCGCTGCCACTACCTGGAGGGCGGCTGCCTGAGCTCGCCGCGCTGGGTGTCGCTGCTGGTGGCCGAGCTGCACTACCCCGCGCCCGCGCCCGCGCAGCCCCCGCAGCCCGCGCCCGAGGCGGCGCCCGGCGCGGACAAGGCGCCGCACTGCGACGGCCACGACGACCTGGGCTGCTTCCAGGTAGGTCCCCGCCCCCGCCCACCCGCCTGCCCCAGTACCTATAGTTGGCTCAACGAGTCGAGGCATTCGTGAAGTTAGCCGCAAGAGCTGCGCAGTATCGTTTTTCGGGAGCAATTGGAGGTATGAGGAGGGGGGGAAGGAACTGTACATGCGCAAACTCGCACCTGTGGCTAACTTCACGAATGCCTAGATCCGTTGGATGAACTATACTAACTATTGACCGAACGTTACGAGATCGATCAGCGGTTAGTGACGTATCGACGAACGAACGGAAAATCTCAACCCTTTATATAATGGTACCTACTTGTAGGGATCGACCGACTGGTGACCAAAACGGACCCAGAAACGGTTAGTCCGTAAGAACCTCTTTGTAGGATAATTAAGTGTGCTATTTCATTTGGAGAACTAAAATATCTACCTAAATCGCATAATTGATCGAGCGAGCGAAGCGAGCGAAGATCTCAGTGGCAGCTATGCGATTTGGCGTTGCGATTTGTTTGTTAGAGCATAACTTACGAACCGTACATCCAATCTGCATGAAACTTGGAGGGTTTAGAGATACTGCTAATCAAATTTACTGGGAAGCATATGAGCTTAATCGGTGTAGTATTACTATTTATTTCTATTTATAAATAAAAACTTATTTAACGGGAGAGAGTGTTAGTCCAGTAGCTAGGATTGGTAGGTACCGAAAGCACAACACTTTGTTAAAATATAATGTAAAGTTTATTCAGAATGGAAAGGGAGACACGATTATAAAGCACACAGTTACAAGAAATAGTTAGATTATCATAAAAGTATACAGAAATCTTATAACGTAACGACACCAGATAGAGAAGGATCACTGACGGAGCTATAGAACGAACGCCGCTCGCCGGCCGACTGGCGTCATGCGCGGGCCGTTGCGCGGGCGCGCTTTCGCGCCGTTCGCGTCCATCGCAGCGCGCAGCGCGCATGCGCGAGTCGAGCGAGCCACGCTACCCGCGCCGCACGCTGATTGGTCGGCGCACTCGCCTGCGCGCGTTGCCTAGCGCGCGTGTGCGGGTACCGTGCGTGTAATAAGTAAACCGCGTCACCTACCCCGAGTGCGAGTGTTCCGTTCTATAATAAACTTATAAAGCTCCGCGTTACACTTATTATAATAAAACCTTTTTACTGTTATCTCGAACTAAAAAGCAAATGAAAAACGTCATATTTGAAGGAATGAGCAGAAAAAGTATAATATTTACATCGATCGCAAAAATGGATATAAACATATAAAAAATCGGACGCTGGTCTGATCTCAAGGTCTTAGTGAAGAAACCATCCTACGAGGAATCGCTGAAAAATTTCTTCCGAGGATTTCTTTATCTCAACAACTCAAGTCCTGGAAAATATTTTAAAACCTTGACCAGTGCTAACCCCGTTAAATTTCAGATACCTACTGTAATACTAGGTACCTATAAAGCATAACTAATCCTGGAACCAATATCTTGGAAACAAAGCCTGGTGAGGCCTTGAGGACGAAGCTTGGAAAGCTTGAGAAACTAACCACAGTAAATTGTGTTAGTTTCTACCGGCGCGACCAACAGAGTCATACAAAATCTTAAGGGACTCGCGAGTGAAATTATCTACCCCGAGGTTCTTCTGGAGACAGATAAAGTCCACTCCGCTCATATTCTGTGGTCCAGTGGCGTGAGACCTTGAAGCAACAGCTATCCTAGATGCTCCTGCTAGAAAGTCCTGGATTCTGAATAACATTTAAAACAGAAGTCTATCTAAATATTGTCCTCAATCGTTTATCTGTATTTTATATCTAAACTCTTTAATTTCTATTAGCCTCAGTTTCATTTTTATTAATTCACTGTAAATAGTATAGGTAGGGACTAATTTGTACCTAATATACATACATAATATATTATACTCAACATTTTCTTTTCTTTGTTAGATAAATAGCAGTAGGGAGATAGTTTTCCTTTCTTAGGTAGGATAATCAAATATTTGTTTGTGATTAGGTTACGTGGCATAGTACATTATAGTGTATCCAAAAACTTTAGGGCATGAATACAAATAAGGATTGTGGACATCGCGCGCGAGATCTCAGTTCGGGGCGAACTACTAGTTATACTTAATCACGGTTGTCTCATAAAGGGGTAGGCTGGGGCAGACGCCGCAGATTTCCACTTCCTACGATCCACATACTTCTTTAGTTTCATGCTTTCCCATTAAGTACATCGAATTTGCTTAGAGTAGGTAGATAGGCACCGGGTAGGTTACTTTACTCTTGACATCATCATCATCGTTCTCCTGCCCTTATCACACGCGTGGAGTCGACACAACATGTTTCCTTCTTCCACTCACTAATTTCAATCATCACTCTCGATATGCTATATGTGCAATATTAGGGAGAAGTGAGTCGAAGTGGGCAGGTAGGGCAGAGGCGGGCGGTGTAGCTCGGCTGTTGCAGGTGCGGCTGTACTACGACTGGTTCCTGGTGCCCGGCTCCTGCAAGTGCTGGCGGCCCGACTACTTCGCGCGCTACGTGCGGCGCCGGCAGAACAACGAGCTGTAGGGCCACGTGTCACGTGCCCACTGCCAGGGGAGAGCCGGCTGTCGCCGCGCGAACCGTATAGTGCGCACAGGATTACATAGATTATACTCGGGTGAAGACATCGGGGAGAGTTGGGCCAAACCGCGAGACTGCTAATTCCGTGTCTATGAATGTTGCGTGTGATTGCCTCGAATAGTAACTAGGTCTGCACTTACCTACTTTTCTCAATTTAATTTAATAAATTATTTAAAAAAATAGTTAATAAAATAAATGTAATTAGGTATGTAGGTACTTATTATTAGTATAGTTAGTGAACGAGGCCGCTAGGCGGGTCCGGCAGGCGAGCTGGCGGCATGCGTGAGACGACGGTGCTACGGAGTTTTAAAGCTCTTATTTTTAAAGTTGTGACTGAAGACTGTATTTATTATTTATAGGTAGGACATAATAGGTATTATTAAAGTAAGTAGGCATTTAGTACCTACCTCTATTATTAGATTTTATTATTACCAAAACTGTAAAATGAAATGGTCTCTTATTTATTATTGCAACAAGTGTTTATTAGGATAGGCTAACTCTGGTATTATTTGTTTTTATTTAAAACACAGATAACTACACAGGTAGATAGATTATCAAATTACTGTTGTGTCTACCATGCTCAATAACGCATTTAAATTGATTGAATCTAAGCTTTCTACGTTTACGATAGTGTTACTAATATTGTAAGAAATTATAAACAAATAAAGCACCTCCATAAATAAAAATTTCGAAGTTTTTTTTAACAAAATAATGAAATCACCTCGTGATAAAATCATTTATTCAGAATAATTGTAAAAGGTTTACACATGGGATAATCTGTTATTTCTACTATGTAGGTAGGTTATCATAGACATATACATTTATTCTTATTATATAAAACTACAATTAATAATTAAAAAGGCGTTATAAAATAACCTTTTAACATAAAAATAATAATTGTATCTATTAGATATAATATAAATTTAATATTACACAAATGAATTAAGACAAAAAGATGCCTTAATGTCAGTTTTTTAAGTAAGCATGTAAGTACCTATTCGTAATACAAAGATTTGTTACCTACCGTTCGATTTGTGGTTAGGTATTCGTTTTTATTTGAGCGCTATTTGCAGAGTATAATAATTATCTGTGAAACTACATCGCTAAGTACCTGCTCACTACTCATCGTTATTGTTGTTATGTAGACCGCTGTAGCCGGTGCACACTACACCCCACTTGGCGGACAGGCGGACGTGGCCAGGCTCGGGTCCGCATCTTCACTATTAATACCAGCAAAGACTATTCATAATTATGTAACTTGTGAAGGAGTAATTTATACAAATTGTAACTACCTGCTTAAATCCTACAATGCTTCTATTGCAAAATAAAATGACTTAGCAACTTCATAGGTTGATGTTCTACAATTAATAATTTAGGTACGTATCCTAAATATAACGGTTAATGTTATTTTGTGTCTCATAGTTAATACAATCTGCTACTTATCGAAAACTCTACAGCTAAGTTCCTCCGGCACACCCCTCTCGCCCTCGGCGCTCTCTCCACTCCTCGGTGTGCACCTCCCAATGAGTCTCCCGTGTCTTTCGACCAGATGGATCCTTCTTCATATAAAAAAAACTCATTCTTTTAAAATAAGACTTTCCGGACTCTATTCAAGCTGAAACTGAACCATCTCTGGGGCCACGGTCCGAGCCCAGAGCATCGATGTTTATCGGCACTACATCGGTGTCCGAATCGGAGTCGTTAGGATCATAGTTGGTGTCGTCCGGACCGACATCGGCGACACCATCCGCGTCATCGTCAGATAGCGGTTCCAGGTCATCATCGTTGACGTTAATAGTGATCTGATCGGCGGCGGCCCGGTCCGCAGGCGGGACAAAAATCGTTCCAAAATTGTCATCGCACAGATATGTCAAGGTGCCGCCCGCCGGAGCCGCGCGAGCCCCGGGCGCCACGCCGCAGGCCTGCAGCAGCCCGTCGACCCGCGGCTGGCCCTCCGCGTCGGGGTCAGCGGTGCGGGCGTCGGGCTCGCGGTTGTACACGAGTATGGCGATGCCGTTCTTGTTGATGAACTGGACGCAGTCGGAGTACGGCGGCGGAGGCTCCTCGCCCTGCGCTTCGTCTTTGGGCCCGGCGGCGTGGAGGCCGGGGGCCGGGCCTTCCCCGGGCGCGCTGCACGCCGAGTACGGCGGCGGCAGCCCTACGCCGCCTACCGCGGGCAGGTCCGTCAAGTGCAGAGCTGATTCCAAAACTGGAATGAAAAAGTTACTTTTTTTAACACTAAGTAATCATAGTGGATAGACCGAGACGTGGCATTTAAATCTGAGTGGGGTGGTTTGGGGCGAGTTAAGTTGTCGGTTTCGACTGTGGCAGTCGTTAGACTGAGGCCTTCGGTCGACCTGACCTCCGTCGTCCAGTATCACTCTATAATTATAGCTATTGAGCCAACTTGATTGCAAGTCCATACCTAAGTATTGAGGTCGTTTGTATGATGTTACCGTTTCGATAGGCGCGCTCGTCGAACGAACTGGCGAAAGTCAAACAAGTTGAAATAAATAAAGATAACTCACGAGAAGTAGCACGAACATTCGCCCTCTGCCATTCGCGATGCAAGCGACGGCGGCCTGAAAAATCACAAGACGATGTAGCGACGATTAAGTACTAAGTCATTCGTTACCTTTGTAGTTCCAACGCGATTTCCTGCGAGGCCGAAATAGGAAAAGTGAGGGAGAAAGACGTTTATTTCAGCTTCACCCTGCACTCGAGTGACTAGCTAGCTAGAGACTCGAGTGAGTACTTCTCGAACGAAAAGTTATACTTAAGGCAATAAATAGGTATACTAACGCAGCTGGATCTTCCAGTCGAGGTAGCGCTCCCCAGCGCGCACCAGCAGCACCAGCAGCGCCAGCAGCGCCGCGCCCGCCGCCCAGCCGCGCAGCACGCTGCTCCACGCCGCCAGCGCCTCCGCCGTGCCCGGCGCCGGCCGCGGGTACTCCGCGTCCGAGTGCTGCGGGACGAGCGGCTCTGTCACCGTCCTCTCCGAGCCCGGCCGGGCTCCGTCACCGTCCGCTCCGAGCCCGGCCGGCGACGCGGCGGGCGATGACTTACGATGGTGACGTCGTAGGGTGGCGGGCCGTCCAGCGCGTGCGGCGACAGCGGCTCGGGCACCTCGACCCCGATGCCCCAGGGCGGGCGCTCCTTGCTCAGCGGCACGCGCTCCCACAGGCCCGCGCCCCCGGGGACCTCCGCGGCCGCTCCCCCCGGGGAGGGGCTGCCCTTGTTGCCCTCCGTCCACTTGCTGCCCTCGGACCAGCTGCTGAACCTGCGACCCGTCCAGCATTACTACACCCGGCCGGTTACTACGGGGTGCCTCACCAAGCACCTAGTGGCGAGATGCGTACCTGAGCACGGGCTCGTCGTTCCCATGTCCGTAGGTGTAGATGGTGAGGTGCGGGCGGTGGCTGCGCTCCCGCGGGCGCGCTCCGTGCGGGCCCGCCTGGTACACGCGCTGCCCGTACACCAGCCCGGTGGACCAGGGGGACAGCCACGGCGGCAGCGTCGCAGAGCTCATGCCTGCACACACGGTGGAGTCAGCTCTAGGCCTGCCTGTCCACCGAACACGAGCGAAGACGCGCAACATGCACGAGTGTCGAGTGTCACTACGCTCCCTCAGACCTCTCCAGTTGAGTTTACTTCTCGCAGAGTTAATTATAAGTGAACGTAACAACATGGACCGCTTCCCCGGCACTGTCACCATGCCTTGTCTGTCTACCTGACTGACGTAATTATCGGCAAACTCCGTTGGCCGTATGCTCTCGACGATATTATCAGAGTACCTACCCGTTCAATTAGGATGGTTTACCTACTGCCAATCCTTATAACTCACCACCTCACAATGCTATTAACTATTATAATTTGTCTTATGCAATTTCAGCCATGACAAAGTGCAGTATTGATTTTCACTAAAGGTCGTGATTGCCTCCATGACTGAAATCCAATCAGATTGAAAGTTGTTTTTATACAATGAAAGCCACCGAACCTACCCACAGCAGGTTATAAAACTAAGCTTATTAACATTCTTGTGTAGTTGCCAAATCCTTTGTTTAGCTTCAAACTTGTTTATTAAACAAAGTCTTACCGAAATCTGTGCTTAGCTCCTGACCGAGGAAAACCGATTCAAAGCTAGCTTCACGTCAATCGATCCCTGCAACTGGGCGCTATGAAGCGACACGAATCGATCTACTTCGATTAATTATTACATAATTGATCACTTCAATGGCACTGTTTACTTCTATTCTGGTTTTTTTATTAAGGCTCGAACGCCAGGAAATGTTCAAATATTTATTTTTCCCGAAAGCCGCGAGTCGCACTCGCGCCACTCGATGCCTCGCGAAGGGTGGAGCGGCCGCGGCGCGCATGCTCGGCGGCGAAGGTCTCGATTTACCCAACCGCACGACAAACGGAGGGTTGCTTTGTTTGCGTTCAAATACGTATCTACTTATCTGCTTAAGTAATACTATTCTGCCTACGATTTATCACCTAAGTAGGTACCTACAAGGTTAGCTTATCAAATAATTCGATACTACCTATATTATTAATTCTGCCAGTAGATTTGTTAGGTGGAGTCCAATATGACCGTTTTACCCTACCACCATTACTGAATTCAATGAAGGTCAGTGCAGTCCGACCGATCTATACCTACCTCCGATTAAAGACGTACTTACCTACTACCTACCACTGACTTATTTTCTTTTGATCTAAACAATATTACACACAGAAAAAAAAAACAATTTTGCACACGGTAGATAGGTAGGCAGTAGGTAAAGAGTGCGAGCGTGCCGCTCGTATAGGTACTCTGTAGGCAGTCCAGAGTGTAGGTATTACTAGCCAGCCCGGCGCTCCCGATCTGATTTCCCGAAGGCTCAGAACCTTGGCTCGTGATGCGCACTCTCGGCGTGCCCGCAGCCCCGAGCCCTCCCGTCCCGTTCCCATTCCAACGTAGCTACTACCATTGACCCACTTGTCTCCGAGTAGGTACCTACTTATTGTTTACAGAATAGCTACTCTTATTCTATTAGCTCTGAGTTGTACGTACTGCCTTATTTAGGTAGTAGGTAGGTAGGATGCGGGCACCGCGCGGGCGGAGCGGAGCGGGGAGATCTACGGGAAGCGCGGGATCGATGCCGCCGCGACACTCCGGCGCCTGGCGGCCTGAGGCTGGCGGCACACCCGGCGCTTGCTGCTGCCACTTCTACAGGATATGACTTAAAAGTATTATTTACGCGCAAGTTTGACTTTGACTTGATGTTCTTGTTTTCTTTAAGATTTTTTTTGTTCTCTCAATCTCAGATGTTAGGTGGGCATTTTTCAAAAAATTACACCCCCCTGTTTAACAACTGTCCCTTGATTTCGATTATATTTATCTAAAAAGTAGTTATGTTAGTTATTTGTTTTAGTTATTAGAGTGAATAAACGTATATCATATTTGTTGTTTATACAAAAAAAATACATTAAACTCGAATATATTTCGTGATAATTAAAAATAACAATTGAAAAATGGGTGATTTTGCGCTGTCCCCCGCTAAATCCTACGATACACTACCAAATTTCATAACTTTTTTGTAAGAAAGATGCCCTCTTTTAAGGTTTTATTGAATCAAGAATTCAATCAGTTATTGAGATTTAGTAAAATATAATGAGCCATAAGAATAAAAATGAGAAAAAAATTAAAATATGTGTAAACTTGAAATCATGTTCTTTCCGGAAAAATCAGTTTTGTCACCGATTTTCTAACAAATTATATATTACGGTAGTAATATATTTTCGCATTATTATAAACATTATTTCTAATGCTACCAAAAAAATCAGGATACAAACCTTTCAGTGCCCAAAAACTGCTCTGAAGGAGAACATGTATGTTTGCAAGCCGTGTGAACGATTTTTTGTCTCAGTTATGTGACCATTATTTTGTCTTGTATCTTATTATTTATCGTGTCGTTTTTAGTTGATTAGTTTGAAAATGTTATTATATCTAAGTTAATCAAAAGTTTTGATTAATTTTTATATTGTGGCTATTTTTAAACAGTTTTTATTACTAGAGGAGAATAAAATGAGACTTCCAGTGTGTGACTATTTGAGCAATCACATATACGCTGAACGGAAAGTCACAACAAGCCTGAACACATAAAGTATGGTTTACATGGCGATTTTCTCAAGCTATAAAATATTAAAATTAAAAACAACTTGCGACTATTTGAAGTTGTATTTGGTCTTATGTCTATGTTTGGAAGTCGTTTTTTGTATGTCATATTAGATAATAATATTCGTTTGTTAATATGAATGTATTGTACCTACCTATTACATAAGTGAACTAGTAGGCGCTTTTTTCCCATGTTAGTACCTACGTTAATATGAAATTTGTTTGTGTTTGTTCTTATATTTGTAGGTTTGTACTAGTGTACTACTCCCCACGACTTTTTTCGCAAAACGTTTTTTTTTTCATACAAATCTTAAACCTCCCGCTGCATCTCTTAGAGGTTCAGTTTCAAGAATTCCTTTCTTAGCGCACCTCTAGACATTGAAAGGAATCTATTCTCTAAATTTCAGCTCTCTAAGACTTATGGTTTTGTGTGTCGATATAATTAGTTAGTCAGTCAGTAACGTAAGAGTTTTATATATTTAGATGAGTGTAAGTGTGGTTTTATGTTTGTATGTTTGTCCAAGTTCAAGAACGCATTTTGTTTTAGGAATAGCAACGAATATCAAAATGCCTTTTACTGGGGCCGAAAAAACTAGACGATATAGAGAAAACTTGTTTTGTTTTGAAAAGTTTGTTTTTTGTCCTGTTTGCATACTATTTTCGCGCCATGTAAACCCAGTCTTTTCCGTTTTAGGTTTCGGTTGCGTGACTGTCCCCGTATTTACGAAGCTGAATATGTTGATTATTTAAGTAGATTTATCATTTCAGGTTTTCTAAACAACTCTCTCAAACGCAAAATTATTTTTTGTATAATTTTTATAGATATGTTTCTCTAAAAATGAGTCTAGAAATCTAATAATGAAGATAATTACAACAAATAAAGTACCCAAAGTCACATAACTGAATAGTTTATTGAATTTTTGATCAGCTCAGATACAACAATTTTGGATTGTGAGTGTTTTTTAAATTGAATAAGCATTTAAAAGTGATCAAGTAAACAATATTTGAATATTCTTATAATTTTCACTGTTTTTTCAACTAATGAATATAGTCACACAACTGATATAAATTTTGGAGACTTTCCATTTTGTTTTAGTATTTTTTACAATATTACTATTCCAAGCACGTTATATTCTATTTTTTCTAAAAATATATTGAATTTCTAACATAAAGAGACCAGACACAATTTAAAAAATAAAACTTTTCAAAAAGCATTGATTTTCAAAGGGGGGTGTAATTTTTTGAAAAATGCCCAGGTACATCCAGATAGAACACGTCACGTAAGGTAGGTACGTGTACTTAGCGTCATGCACCGCTGCTTCCTTCGGTTTGAAAAGTGTTGGTATCGGCAGTGTCCCCGAGCATGTGGGGGGCTCAGTGTGTCCCCTCGCTTAGGTTTTACTCTCGTTTTGGCGAGAGTTTGGCAAATCTTCCAGTCGCCGTCCGCTGCGTGCGATCACAACAACTTTCTGCTCACAGCGCCACACTGCTCCAGTGCGGACTGTGTACCACGCTGATACGCGCTTAGAAACATTCTCGACTCTTACTTAGATTTGAGAAATGAAATTAAAAGTGCATAGATTGTAAAGAAACTTCCATAAGGGTAACACGATAGTTACCTACATCGTTAATTTTACGGTAAGTTCTTAAAATTTGCTATACTACATTTTTAAGGCACCATAAAATAGTCTCGGTTTTTTTCATGATCATGATTGTTTTAGTTTTAATAATATAACTAGGTACATCTTTTATCTAATACGAGTAACTCATACCAACGTGATCAGTTATTATCTTACAAGTCTTGGTATTCGTTCATAAAACGAAAGCGCCTGTGAAGCTTGAAAGCAAAACTGCGACACTTATTTTGATAGTTGTATTTGGACAGGCGCTATGGGCGTGCGTGAGGATGACGGCGCTCGCTCCTCCACTTCGCCGTGCTTCACACCAGTGCTTATGATATACTACCTGTGTTGCTGGCCCGGGGACGCCAAGTCAGGTGGGTGACCGTCGTCGTCCACGGCCGGACTTCGCACCGCAACCGCGCCGGGTAGTAAGTGTACCGGGACCCTACGCAGTAATAGGCCTCCCTTAGAGTAGGTAGTACTACCTATAGCAAGAGAGCTCCGTGGCATCACCTGAGCGGTGAATACCTACAATTACTATGTTACCTATCTCTAAAACGGGCAGGGAGGCTATATCTAATTTACCTTACCTACTGTAGCCAATACCTGCCTACCTACCTCAGTATTGGCTCAGTAGTTTCAAATAAACTTGGTATAAATAGCTTATAATAGGTCCTGTGTCACAATTAATTTTATATTTTTTATGCCATTCCAAAATGTTCCTTATTAGGTAGGTACCTACGCATATAAGTTGGTGACGACGTAGGTTGGTAGATAGGTTAGCTAGCTACATACATGAAGGTCATTATTAGATTTAATAAAAATTACCTATAAACTTACCAATTTACAATACATTAGGTATGTGACTACAATTCTACTGACAAACATAACGATCACACATATAAGCCAGGGCCGCACTCAGAGGCGGAGCGGGGGTTCCCTTTTACACGGTCAATGATAAATTTTCTATTTCAGAAACCAGTTCTGAAAAACAACAAAGTCGGCGCTCGACGATAAGACATGGTAAGTCGGTGCAATACCTGTGCAGTGCATTGTTGCATGACAAAGTTGTTGGATTGGTTGTTTCAGAGTCCGGAGCGCGGCGCGCGAGCCACGTGTTCGGGCACCGCGCCGGCAGCAGCGCCGCGTCCCTGCACCTGCCGAGCACCTCGGGTACAGTACATCCTTTACCATTGTTTTAATTCATTATTACTTTGTCCTTGTCTTGATACCTACTTTTACTTGACCTTTGACACCAGGGTCAGTGACCGCGTAACGCATGGAGGCACATTGACCTACTATATTGACTTGGTTTTGGGAGCGCGCCAAATCTCGTAAGGTCATAAATGCGTAGGTACTATCTATTGAGGATGCTGGACTAAATTCTTAATCGAATTCTTAATATAAGTACCTATACTTACCTACAATATATGAAAAACCATGAACACACACAAATGACATCATAAATAATATAAATTTCAAAGTTTTTCAATAGCTTTTTATCACTATTTAGGAAGCAAGAAGGAACCACTGTCTGCCCATCGAAGCCACGAAGAGATAGGCCGTCGAAAGTCGCACCACGAGCTCACTGCGGAGGAGTCCGCGCGCTACCACTCCGCGCCCAGCGTCATCGACGAAGTGATCCACAGGAGAGACTGGGACAGATCCACCAGGGAGCTATACATTCCACTTAAACCTGAAACACTGGACGATACTCGTTCGATATCGAGCGACAGTCTGGAAAAGGCGCCTCGAGCGGAGCCCGAGTCCACTTCCAGCGATGAACACAGAACCGATGAACAGATCATCGGCAAAACCTGCAAAAAGCATTACACGAACATAAAATCTTCTAAAGGTAAGAAGGAAAAACAAGTGGAAGAAGATAAAGACTGCGATGCTACAGAAGAGTCCAGTTTCTACATCGGCGACAACGACGTGGGCGCCGCCGCCGCCGCGAGCGTCAACAGTTCGCCAAAAAAAGATGACTTGCTCACGAAATCGATCTACCGAGCTAAGGAGGCCAAGCAGAACTTCAACGAATCGATCAGGAGCAAGGAGCGGCCGAGACAGACGCTGGTTCCTTTGGACGAGCACCAGCCGAGGGCGTTCGGCTTCTGCTTGGACGACGTCATCGATCAGCTGGAGACCCTGGACCGGTCCGGGGCCACGCACCACTCCATCGAGTCGAGGATCAGTTTGTCCAAGCCGGCATTCCCTCCACCTTCCGTTGGTAAGATTTAATGTTAGTCAAAATAAAAAAAAATGTTTCTGTGCATGAGCGAGTTTAATGACACATTATAATGTAATCAGGGAGGTATGTATGAATACTTTAAGCATTTACAACTTTGTCGTTACCTACTTACTCAAAAACGCTATACATGTGCCCCGAATCCGCTTGTTCAATGATGCAACATGTACCTACTCGTACTTACGGTCCCAAACAAAAATACTTCCGAACAGGAACAGCCTGCTATATGGATTAATTATAATAATCGTAAGAATCAACGTCGATGTGTCGATATCGTGTAATCCCTCGCAGCTTTCTGTTTATGTATACCTACGTAATGTGCCCTCCGCATCCGTACCGAGCTTGTGCATGTCGCGAGTCGTGCTGGTCCCAGAGCCGGCCGGCTACGAGGGCGGCGCGTGCTACCTGCCGGGCCCGGGCACGCAGCCCGCGCCCGCGCCGCCCGGAGCCCTGGCCCGCCTGCGCGCGCGCCACGCCAGCGACGGCGACATCCTGGCGCCCGGGGCCCCGCACCGCCCCGAGTCGGGCGCCTTCTCAGGTGAGATCGTCGTGTTAGATCCCGATCCTGCTGCTGGCACTCCGGACGCTCCGCCGCGAACGACCGCTCACCACTCGCCGGGCAGTAGGCACGACGGCGGACGATATAGCTCGGTCGTCGCTCGAGTCGGTGACCGCGAACTTAAGATTGTCGACTGAGCATTTCGATGGGTACGTTTAGTTGGAATCGACTTAACTTCCGACGTAGTAGAGGAGGATGGATGTAGCGAGTGTTGACGTGTTGCAGAGAGCGACCTGGACCTGGCGCTGGAGGGCGCGGAGGAGGCGCCGCCCGCCTACCACGAGCTCCAGCTGTACGCCTCGCCGGAGCGGAAGGAGACTGCCATTTAAATGTTTGAAATCCACTGCCGCAGCAGAGTATCTAACTATAATTTACGCCACTCAGAATTAGATTAAAATAGAGTACTTAATTTTTGATTTAGGTATGTGAGTCGTGTACTTTGCATTTACCACCAACTGATGTACCTGGCCCGGATGAAACGAGTTTGTCCTACTTTTCGATTTCTTTGGCATTCATATTTTCATTGCACTACGTGTACAATTAACTAATTAGATAGGGTCAATTAGGTAGGTCATTATGTACGTTACAAAATAGGATTATAAAGTTTGACACTAGATATAATGTAATTTTGAAGCGTGGGAGTTTTGCCAAGCAAATATATAAAAGCTGAGATGCTTTTCTTTACGAAAAATGTACTTTCAGAGCCTAATCGAAGTTAAGAGTATCCGCGAAATAAATCAATGTTTTTTAAGTGTTGGTTTTTCATTTTCGGTTCGGAAACGAAGGCAAGAGTAGAGGAAGGCACGTCATCTACAATTAAAGATTATTATTTAATAAATAAACCTTTATGTGCTGGAACATTTCAGTTGTATTCATAGCTACCATCAAGCCTTCAAGCATTTACAGATGGGTATTTAGATAAACATTGCAAACATTTATAGAACACTTTTATATACGTACAAAAGCTTAATGTTTTTGAATACAAAACATATTTTACTAGATAAATACAATTTTCCATAAGACATTCTTAATCTAAGGTAAATGTTTGGTCATAGTTACAAAACCTGCGCTGGACGGCAATATCAAACATCTACAAGAATAAAAATTATTTGGCAGTTCATCAGTTGAGCTATGATAAGCACCTAACTTTTGCTTACGATTAAGACTTAACAAAATGATACTTGTAAATTCCTTCGGTCCGAGTAGTCCTCCGCTCACTTCAAACGTCCCCGGATAGGAACATTAGGAACTCTCTGGAACCGTTCGGCACCCAAAGTAGGAGAAAAATGGCGTCATCTACCTCGCTGCTTCCGAAGCAACGCATGCCCCTGCCGCCGCTGCCGGGGCTGCGCCGGCGCCGGGGGCCGAGCCCGAGTGCGCGGGGCGCGGGTCGGGCGAGCGGCCCGCCGGGAACACCTGGCCGCCCTGCAGCACGTAGCCGGCGGGCAGCTGCCGGCACAGCGCGGCCATCGCCGTGGCGCCGTCGCGGACCACTGCGACAGGTTGCACGAGTACAGGCACACGAGCACCCCGCTGCTGAATCTTAGCGCTCTTTAACAGTTAAACTACGTTCATTTCGTATGCGCCGCGAGAGAAGTAGGAACGTCTGTAGACTAACTTAAGTATAACTTTTTCAACGTACCTAACAATGATAGATTAGTTTGAAAAAGTTGTACAAATCGAATAAGTGTCCTTCGAATAGGTTAAGTTTATAGTCTGTACCTGGCTGGACGGGATAGGAGGCCGGTTCCTTCTTGGGGCAGGTGGGTGGCGTCGTCGATGGCAGGTCGCTTTTAGAGAGCTCTGCAATCGATACGTGTTTGTATTAGTCACTGCTGACGTCTGCGTGGCAGGAACTCACTCTCATGCAGACTTCTTTATCAGATGTTCTTTATCTGTTATGTTATGTTTGCCTCACTTTTTTTAATCTTATTATTTATCGATGTTTATGGTGGTGTTAAACGACGATAAAAACTAATAGATGAAGGGTCAGATAACGAGTCGAGGCATTCGTGAAGTTAGCCGCAAGAGCTGCTCGGTATCATTTTTCGGGAGCAATCGGAGGGATGGAGAGGGGCGGTGGGACTGGACATGCGCAAACTAGCACCTGTGGCTAATTTGCACGAATGCCTAGATCCGTTGGATGAACTGGACCTCTGATCTTGTTGATGAAGAAGTAGCACGCGTAGCAGCACAGCAGCACGAGCAGGCCGACGATGACGGCCATCACCACGTAGTAGGAGGCGTGGCTGCGCGCGCGCTCGCTCGGCGCCACCTTGCCCATCCTGCAACGACAGCCCCCCCTTCCGCTGTACATCGATCTGCATTTACTGGACTTTATCAAAATGTCAGCTTAAGTTTTTCAAAGCTTTTTGAGTAATATAAGTGTCTAGATAGAAGAAAATTCGTAAAATTTAATTCTACAATTACATTTTTATCCGTAAAATGTATCCAAGGATGTACCTAATCCATGAAAAGCCTATATTAAAATTTATTTAGATCACAATAAAACACTGAAAAGTTTAACACTGAAAATGTTCATTTAAAAAGCTGAAATTGTTCACTTACTTGGCCAAATGTTGCGTCTACTCTTGCCTATGGTAATAGGTAACTAACCCCATCGGCCGCCACGTTCGTCCAACACTGAATAAACTGTTAAACCGGTCGTTCCTGATCTATGAAAAAGCAACCTAAAACAAGAATTATAATTTATTAAGCGCTGAACGAGAACCGAACTGAACACTCGCGCGAGACATGACCGATCTACGATCGCAGTTCCATCGAGCTGACGGAGCGGGGGCACGGGGGTGAGCAGGTAGGTAAGTACTGAGGAACGGGTACTCTCGGTACAACTCGTCTTGCCCCACCTATACATCGGTTTTTGTTTTCAATTATATTGCCATTATTTTATTATCGGTCTTAAAATTAATTTACTCACTTTATCAAAAATCAAAACATAAAAATTCTAGTTTCAGGAGACCTTTCCGTTATGCTGAAATGGATGCCCCACCGCGCAACCTTATTGCGTCCCTGCGTCTGTTCCAGCAGGAGAGTTCGTCCTGCGCGGCCGACGGGAGGGCACTGCTGCCGGGGCAGTCCTGGCGCCGGCGGGGGCGGGGAGGGGAGGGGAGGGGAGGGGAGGCAACAAGTGCGCGCCACTCGGGCGCCACGTCTCGCCGGGCGCCCGAGTTACGAGCCAGGGCTGGCAGACTAGACGCTTTAAATCTTCAGAAGAACAATGTGCGGGAATATTGTTCGATGAACTCCAGGAGGGATCTTACCGAGGTACACATTTACATGTTGAATTTGATGGATGAGACCCTCCCGAGCTCCTCATCGACCTTGCGGGGGAGGGGCCCACGATCAGCTGTACATTTAATTTAGGCTCCCGGCGAGATCGAAACCTGCGACCGGTCGCAGTCCAGCGCGCGGTGACCCTGCGAGCCGCCCGGTGCGCGGCGCCCGCCCGGCGGCACTCGCGGCTCCCTGCGCGGGGCGGGGCGGGGCGGGGCGGGGCGGGGCGGCCGGTCCGCTTACTCAGTTGCCGAGTTCACGATTAGAAACTTTTCATAAATTGAAAATATTTAAATAACGATGTATTTGACAGAATATTATAAAACATTCATTAAAATAGATTTCCTCCCATGGGGTATCCTGTGTAGGTAGTAGGATGCGCTAGGTCCGTGCGCCCCCGCCCCCGCCCCCGCCCCTGCCGGAGGCTGGCGGCGAGCTCTGCGTCGTTCTCGTAGCACCCGCTACGCCTGCTACGGCGTAGCACTGCTTCTACGTAAACAGTACGCTCCCCGCGTCGCGGGTGCCGGGAGGAGGCATTTAGGTTAGTACCTAATCAAATAATGATAAATACTGAATATTATATTAATTCGTTTATTTAATAATAATTTCAAATAACATTGTTGACAAAAATAATTATGTTCATTTTGTAACAAAATGCACCAACATCAGGTGTAACCGGTCTAGTCACGCATGAGCCGAACCGATTCGCTTACATACTAATTATAATTTTAGTAAAACTAGGTTTAGACACAAAAGTAATACTTACAGTTACAGTGTACCTAGGCTACTGAAGTATCACATGCAGGATAGTACTCGCGGTGTAGGCTGGACTAGAGCCCGGGCTCGAGTTCGTCGAGACGCTGGAGAGATCCACAGTTCACCACTCGCTAGTATTCATTCAGCTAATAACTGATTTCTCAGCTTACAATATTTCGTGTAATAAAAAATCTAAAGGAAGACTTAAATCAAGTTCTAAAACTTAAGTTTGTAAATGGCGGGCTAGCTTCTACAGCGGACAAGTCTAACTCTAGAGATAGGCAGGATATCTAATCGAAAGTGAGCATTTAGTAGTGCCGCTGCCGCGCCGGTGCCGCGCCGGGGTCGCGCCGCGGCCCCCGCCCCCCGCCCCGCAGGCGCGAGGCGACACTCGATCACAGTCGGTAAATTCATTACAACGAATAACTCATTCTAGTGATCAAAGTATCAATAATAATCAAAAAATAAAATCGTTATCTCTGCGTGAGAACGAGCGACCCTCAGGCCCGTGAGTCGACCTGCAGTAGGGCCTCGGGCCTCCGCGACTCACGTGACTCAATAAACATCTTACAAAATAGGATAAACTTAAAAGTAAGTCGGCACCGAGTACGGATAATTACAAAATGCATAAGAAATTGAAACTAATATACATAATTCTAATGAACGCTGAACCCTGGGTCGGGTACTCTGACCGAGCTATGCGAGGGTGTACAGTTCGCTCAACGGATCTAGGCATTCGTGAAGTTAGCCGCAAGAGCTGCGCAGGATCGTTTTTCGGGAGCAATCGGAGGTATAGGAGGGGGGGGGGGAAGGAACTAGGAACTGTACATTCGCAAACTCGCACCTGTGGCTAACTTCACGAATGCCTAGATCCGTTGGATGAACTGTACTGCACTGTACCCTACGCGTGTGTTCGGTGCAGTGAGTGTCTCCGAATATGAACTTGACGTCGGTTATCCCAGTAGGCAGGCAGGTACCCGCACACTGCACTCGCACGAGGCGCCGTGGCGTCGTGTTCCGAGAGGATGTTAGCACTCCGCGTCAGATAGCGATGTACCCCTCCCCCCTCCTCCCCACACTAGTCTGAACAAACAAACAGCGCGATCAGATCTAAAACACGGAGATGCGACACTGATGCAATCAAACGTCTCTCCTAGAACCGGCGGCGACAGTAACGATAACAAAATAGACCCTATTTATCACATCACAATACATACCTACTATATAAAATACTTTGTCGTGACTGACGGACACAGATCCTAAGCCGCCGGTCCTAGAGATTTGCAATTTGTAGGTTTTATTCCTTACGAGTACCTACATAACACCGAGGGGTCCGGGAGGTTCGAGTTAGGCGAACGAAGCCGCGGGTAAGCGCCACTGGCCTACCTGCCGGCACGAAGTCGCAATAAAACCGGATCGAATGTTGGTCCTCGTTTGGACGACTAATGAATAGGTACTAATTTGGTATGAATTCCATAAATGACAGTAAATAGACGTTGCAGCGGGCGGCGGGCGCTAGCGCGGCGCGGACGGGTTGTAGGGCGCCTGCTTGCCTCCCTCGGAGCCCATCACCTGGTCGTAGCTCGGCGGCAGCGCTGCAACACACACAAGCACAGCTGTAGTGCGCAGAGCACGTCCGCGCCGCTCGGCAGCCGAGAAGCGACTGCGGCGATGCGATCCTCGTGAGTCGTCCGCGGGCGCGCGACACACTTACAAGTAGTGTATTGACTTCCGCCGCGGATGTACATATATATTACATATTGCAATTACTTGTTGACTTAATATAAGCGATGAAGGATGATCTTTGACATTGTAATTTAATTATTATTGGATAGTGTTAGTTCTTACCGTGCGGGAGCCAGCCGACCGGCGCCGCGCCCGCTGCGCCTGCGCCGCGTGCAACATCACGTGTTAGTACGAGCGGTAGATAAGCTTGGACGAAATAACACACCAATTGTGTTAATTCGTCCAAGTATTTAGGCTACTCTTGAAATAAGGGCAATGCAGATGAATAGGGTAACCATCCGTTCGTATTTATCCGGACATTTCCGGCTTTTTGGCCTTCCGTCCGACCTTTTATATTTTTTATTCGGTCCTAGGTGTTGGAGAATTGCCTTCCGACTGCATTGTCAGGGGCTTCACCACAAGCTCTTACGAACCATCATGTTTCAGAAAAGTCACATTTCAAGCTCGAAGTAACACTTCAATACAATTTTTGTAGGTCACGGGACGAAAAAACAAAGTTGTACTACTTTGATATTGCTGAAGAACTTGTGGTAAGGCCCCAGTTCCGTCCGACCTGTGTTCGAAGTTGCAAGCGCCTAGCTCCTCGGAAGATATGTAGTTTCAATGTAGGACTAACAAGATAGCGAGTTAATAGAAAGCCACCGGCGACGATCGAAGCTATCGGATACATGACGTGCAGTTGGACATCTGGGGCCTTACCACGAATTCATAATACATTATCGAATTAGTAGTACATTGTTATTTCGTACCACGACCTATGCAAATTGTATGGAAGTAGTGACGTTTCTATAATGGAATCGTTACGGGTTCGTTCTGGAAGACTTCGCGGTAAAGCCACTGTGAGGCGTGGAGCGCGCGGGCAGCGGCCTGCTCGGCACTTGTTGTAATAATGTACTTCAACAATATGTAATGTGATATAAATAATAGTGTCGTGAGGCGAGCGGGCAGCCCGCGGGGCCGCGCGCGATAGCGGCCGCTGCACTCGGAGAACCCATTACAGTACTCGGCACGTATCTAATCTATTCATTGCACGAGGGCACCGGCGGACTAGTGAACCAACGCTGGCCACGGCTCCGGGTTCAAGTCTCGGAAGCACTCTGGCTGACCGATCCCTCCTGACGTGCGCGATCTCGTCTAAAGGACTTAGAAGAAAGAATAGGCTGATTGTGATCAAGGAGCGTGCTAAACACTCTCATGTTTAAGCACCATTGTATAATATTAGGGTGTAGTCACAGTTTGGACGTGCCAAATATTATATTTCATACTGACTTTTTTCACAACATTATTAAGTACTTACATAATTTATTATTAATTTATGTTATTGTACAATATTAAAGCTGTAACAAAACGCGGTATTTCCTCGAGGAAGATGCAAATATTTAATAAATGTAAGTATAAATAGATCTTATTAATTTCCCTAACAGGTTTTCCTCCGACGTCGTCGCCGAATTGAAGCAGCTCTGGGAGCCACGTGGCCAGTGCCATTTGCCGAGCCTCGAGTTTAGATCTGGCCCGATGGCGTTGCTTTCTACTTCTACGTAACAGCCGGAGCGGTGACTCGCTCAGTATCGGCGGGTACTTCCACAAGTGCCGTAAATGTGTGTCTGATGATAATTCATTCGGACGACGTTACGTCGGCAGTGCTACAAGCTTGCACATACAAAAAGATGATATTTTTTTACATCAACGAGTACGCCTAGCGACCGGTTCCGGTGGGTGCCGCGGACCCAAGTGCATTGACAAGTTGTTGCATGGGCGGGGAGTGCGGGGAGTGCGGGGGATCGTTGAGAGAGCTCCGGTCGACGCGGTGACGTCAACTCGACTCGGTATTTACATGTGTCGAGGAGCGGCCGGCTACGGGCTGTCGTCGGTGACAATAACATCCAGACAGTTACCTCTTACTACACTCAGCGGCACGGAATCTTGGCCAAGCACGAAACATGCGATAAAAAACAATTCAAGTGTTTCTGATGAATGGTTACTATTTGAATGGTGACGATTTTTCAATTTTGTGTATTTAAAATCTTTAGCTAAAGGTTATCATTTTTTTTTGATTTTGTGTTTCTTGTTGGGTATCTTAACAACCTGTATCACAAAAAAAAATGCCATTAACAGCAGACCAGATCGCCCAAGCCGTCGCATTAGTCGACCAGGGACTGACACAGCGTGGAGTGGCTATTGTGTTAACCGTAGCACGTTCCTCCATGCAGTATGCCCTGAAACAATAGCAGGCGACAGGGAACTACACCCGGCGACCAGGTAGTGGTGGTGGAAGATGCACATCAGCTCGGGACGACAGGTTTATTGTCTTGGAAATTTTGAGAAACCGCTTCCTCACAGCCTTTGAGAGACGACAGCGGCTCCAAAACGTCAGAGGCATTAATGTGAACGAGCGCACGGCGAGAAGACGAATGGACGAAGTAAACTTAAAAGCTTGTAGACCAGTGCGTGGCCCAGAACTCCCCAGGCACAAGAACAGCACCGAGTAGCTCGTCGTCGTTTCGTTTCCTTCAAGTTTTCGTGGTTTTCATATGGCATGCCTTATTTTTCATCTAAAGGCATTAAACAGTTTTGAAGGCAATAAAGAATACTGTAAATTATTTTTGAACCTCTGACTATAATTGATACAAAAGAAGAAATAAAAATTCGTAAAATTTCGCAAAAATTTCGGGTAGCCAAGTTTCCGTGCCGGTGAGTGTATAATGATCGGAACGCACAGACACAAAGCCCTGAATGATAAGATAAACAAATACATGAAATTATAACAAAGAGGTTCGGATGGGGAAAATAATACGTGAAACAGAGTCGCAACGAGCGACAGGGTCGCTGGAGCGCTGCACTCCTGGTGGGGCAGGCCTCGGCCGGGCCGGAGGGGGTGATGACTGACCGTGCTCGTGGGGGGCGCTGGGCGCGGCCGCCTGCTGGTACGGCGAGCTCGCGGGGTAGGGCGCCACGGCCGGGTAGGGCGCGCCGCCGGGGTAGGGGGCGCCCGCGGGGTAGGGGGCGCCCGCGGGGTAGGGGGCGCCCGCGGGGTAGGGCGCGGCGCCGGGGCAAGGGGCCCCCGCGGGGTAGGGCGCCGGCGCGGGCAGCCCGCTAGCGGGGTAGGCGGACACGTTGGCGTGCGCCGGGACCGCGGCCGTCGGGACTGAAAGAAAAAGGGGCTCACATGATCTTGTGCTCGCTCGCTGGAATCGATCTATTAACCTGTGGTATGCTGGGATTCCAGACACAATAGAAAATCTATTATGTCTCGCGTGGATCTGCGTTCCGGCATGTCACAGGTTAATATTCCAGAAAGCTAATCAAAGTTGACATTTAGAAAGTACAAATAGAGATCATGCATATATATAACCCTTGCGAAAGACCACGTGTCTTACGTCTTAGGTTGTTGTATTTTGTAACTCGATAGTTTTCTATTTTTGTTGAATAGCTAAAAGCAAACCTAAGCTTCTAATTGTAAACATCCAAATCGTTGGGTGCGCGCCGCGGATACCTTATTATAAAGTATAAATATCTCTTAATTTGAGTATTATTTGAATAGCTCTAACTGCATGCAGTGCCTGTAGCGAGCGATGTGGAGGCGTGCGATGTCGCGGGCGGGCTCTTGTTAGTGGGTAGACTAGGTAGGTACTATGCTAGGTAGTGAGCGATGCGTTACATTCGTTCATTATATTTTACATACTGAATGAAGTTCAAACTACTACTAACTACACAGTAGAGACAATGATAGTCTGTATTTAGTCAGGACAGGAACATGCCAATGCTTATCTACGCATACATGAGTACACACGAGTGAGATAATAGTTATAGTATATTTACTGATGATAGTGTGGTACTGTTGCTGCGGGTACGGCGCGGGCCCGGGCGCCTGCGCCTGCGCCGGGGGCGCTGCGGACAACACACCGCGTCAGTCGGTAGGTGCTATCTACTCTACTCCCTACGGACTTATTTTGGTATTTTGTCAAATACATGAGATAATCATCGTCGCGCGAAGCTAAAATAAATAAGACTTTTATTTACTTCGAACACACTTGTGCATAATTATCTATTTTTAAGTAAAATAGTGCAGGCTTGTCACATTATCGAGAAAATGAGCATTACAGAGAAATAGACAGTCGGATTATCTATTCAACATTGTTGAAAAAATCTTGTAAAAATATACTTACAGAACACGGTCTTTTTTCGAAAATTTAAAGATTTTTCTTAAATAAAAGCAGGCAGCATCCAGCAAGTAGTCAACATTGATTCAACTCGAGAACTATAATTGTTGACAGTCGGTTAATTATGTTATGTTACGGGTTGTCCGTCTTTTTGGCGTTCTGTCCGTCCGTACTTCTCCTTTGGTCCTGGCACCCCCTACGCTCGGGTGCGATGCGGAGGAGTTTTGATTTCATTTTGTCATTAAAATGTCCGGATTGTTTATCCGACTTTTTACAATATGGTAACCCTACGCTCACTAAGTACCTATATTTTAGCGCGGGCGGAACGACTTCTATTACCTAACGTAGGTCGCTCTGAGGAGCTAAGACCGGCTTGGATTTAGCTACCTAACCTACTGAAGTCACGAGATACGGCACGGGCGCAAGAGTTACATTATATGGAAACGCGCCACACAACTTTTGTTCTATCTCTTCTCTAAGACACTACAAAGTACGGTCTATAGAGAAGTCAGCTATAGGTACTCGTATTATACACGTCGGATAACCCTCCTACTACTTTATAACTATGTTGAGTAGAGTGGAGAAGTGGGAGCGGTGCCCGCAGTGGGTAAGTACTCACGTTGCAGCACGCGGCCCTTGTACTTGTTGCTGCAGCAGCAGAACTTGCAGCACACGGCCAGCAGCACGGCGGCGCCCACCACGCACGCCACCGTCACCACGATCGGCATCACGGCGACCGACTCGTAGCCCTGCAAGCACTCCGCCGTCACGCATCCGAGCACACCCACCGACTCACCGACCGCTCGCACCCACAATACGTTTACTAACTATGAGGGTGATGGTGAAGGTATTGTGAGTGCAGCCCGCCCTGCCGGCTCGTGCGTGGCACGGTCGAATCGTACAACCCGCATGAGCGATGCCGTTCATCAAACACAAACTTTTTTAATTCTGAACCGACTCTTGCCATTCATATTCTTGCCCACATAAATAAAAATTTACATTTAAATGTGAATTACTACATTGAGAAATTAAAACACTATGTACTTATTTCTTCTACAACTAAAGAAGAAGCATAGAGCATACAATAATAAAGAAATGACAGTGAATGAAGCCAAAGAGGGAAGCGTGTGGCCTCTGCCTCCCTCCCTGTTGAAAACAAACATGTTTGTATGCACATCTGCTCTGCAGGCCATTAGCTAATCACTAAGATAACCTTATTGCACCAGGAAGTAGGTAGGCGTGAATGTAGTAAGTATAGATATGTTTCTTACCAAAAAGATAATTGTTTATACAGGGTTTACCTCCAGGCGTGATGTCACCGCTTTACCCTAGGGACAAGGTGTCCGTGCCAACATCTACTAGCAAACACTGCATCAAATACAACAACTAGGTACCTACTGTGTCTATGCTCGCTCGGTGGGCGTGCCATAAGCAGGTGCTAGCTGGATTCACTCCGTAGGACACTGAATGGTACTCACGATAGCTGGGGATTTCCAGATCTGTCCGTTCTATTTCGCTATGTCAGTTCAAAGATAGTTGTTAGTGTATGAATGAGGAGTATATTACGATGATTTGCACTACACCAACACCAACCTTGTCGAAGAAATCGTCCGAGTCGAAATCGTATTTTCCGGAGTAGGTTGAAATCATAGCAACAAGTTAATCATTCGTTGATGCACACTCAATCGATAAATACACAACGCCTACGACGCGTCCTCTGGCTCCGAGCGCGCGTGCTATTCTGCTCCTTTACTCTGACGGTGGCATTATATCGTGAATATAATACAATAAAATTGATATTAGTCATCAAAAAAACATCAAAACAGGGTTTTCCTTGTTCACGTCACGTTCCGTCAAAGTCGCGCGCGTGCGCGATACCAGTGTTGCCAACAAGTCGGGACCTGGTGTCGCACATTTTCAGAGCTTGAGTAGCCTAAAGTAGCCGAATTTGAAATGAGGTAGCCTAAAGTAGCCCATACGCCGAAACTAAAATAAAAAACAGTTTTTTAACAATTTATTTATTTATATACACTCCGATTCTGCTTCATCTGCTGCGAGCAATAGCAAAGCATCCAGAATAACTTCGCCGTCGTCAACATTTACTGTGGATGCTGTGATAGTGCTGGCGCAAGCTCCGCTGGAATCGTACATTTTTCTTCCTGCATGTAAACTTATCATTATGATTGCTTGGTTCAAAGTTGTTGCAGCAAATGCTTCTGACATTCATATGTGTACGAATTCTTAGAATGGCGATCAGCATGGGTAATTGCATTCTGTTTCTTAATTTTATCTTTATCGTACCCATCACGCTGAAAATTCTTTCCACGACAGCATTACTTAAAGGTAATGAAAGACAACGCAAGGAAAACTCCGCTAAATCTTTGAACATGGGATTGCTTCCAGCATTCTGCATTTTCAATACCTGTACCCAGAAATTTACAGTATCAATAGGAGAAGCAGTGCCAATTATTTCCTCTATACGCATCGTACTTAAAGTGCGGAATTGGTTTATTATAGATTCCTTGTCAATATTAGGTTCACATAACTGTCAGGGAAAATCATCAATGTTAGGTCTGTTGCTGGTTGAGAGGCAGCGGTTGGGTGACAAAACATCAATTTTTTCCACCACCGACACATTGACTGGTAACCTGTCAACTAATTCCTTCACTAAGCGCACGAGAAAGTTTGTGCATCGCTGTTTGACTTCTTTGGCTTTGTTGTCAGAAACAGATCTTGATTTTCCTACACTTTTTGCTATTGCGTGGGTATAATTTTTTTTCTTTTGCTTAGGCTCATTTGTGTTGAGATTCGATCATTCAACTAAAAGAACTTTTAATTTTTTTCGAGTAGCCTAAAAGGCGACCAGTCGCCTTTAAGGTTTTTTTGTCGCCGATTTCCAATCAGAGTAGCCTAAATGGCGAAAAATCGCCTTCGTTGGCAACACTGCGCGATACATCCGTCCGACCACCCTCACCAAAACACCACACACACAACACACACAAAAAAAAAATTTCAAACAAAGACAGCCGACCGGGCGTCGACCGGGTGTTTGATTGATTGATTCAAAGCTCAAAATACCACGAGAAATAATATAAAAACTTGATAAAAACTATTGCGATAAAAGTCTCGTTGTCAATTATAGCATCATCATCATTCTCCTGCCCTTAGTCTTAAAGCATCAGAAGAAAATTCAGATCAATTGGTCATGTCATGACTGTGTGTACGTCACTCAATCCGTCCATCCCTTTTTTTATTTTGTTTTTCTTTCGTTTACGTTGTTTTACGCAGTTTACTTCCTAGGCATTTTGAAAATTAGACTTTCTCTGATCAGGAAGCCTGAAAAATAAAGATGCACAGCAGACAGACTCGATGGGTGTTGTGACGTTTTAAAAAAATTTGACACTGGCACAAATATGACAGATGTCATAGTAAAAAGTAAACAACACACAAACCAATGTCAAAACAGTCAACAAGCCTAACCTCAAAAAATATTTTCCAATTAGTTTATTTTATTCTAGTCCGAGTACGAAGTAGTTTTTTTTTTGTGAGAATTTGTTAGTTCAGTGGTGAGATTTTGAAAGAAAATGTATGCAAGCTATCTGTGCCGAGGTTTGGTGCAGTTGCAGCATGCGCTCGCCACGCAGTCAGCCAAAATTCATGTGTATGCGGCTTCCTTTGCTGCCAAAAAAACCACCACAGCTGCTGCTGGCGGTATGAATGAATGAACCGTCGCAATTAGAGTACCATAAACGTATATCTACTAAATGCTTTTCGTAGCAGCTTCCATTGTCTAAATACCGTGGTTCTTGCGTCCTTAAGTACCTACACTACGCTGAGTTACGCTATTTTAAAATCCAATATATAGGTAAAATATCTACTAACTGTTGCCCGCAACTGTATTTAATTCATTTTCAAATGTCGTAACACTTAGTCTGCTATCCGAGGTAGACACAAATCTAACAAATTAACATACATACATACATAAAATCACGCCTGTTTCCCGACGGGGTAGGCAGAGACCACGGATCTCCACTTGCTACGATCCTGACATACTTCTTTCGCTTCATTTACTCTCATTACATTCTTCATACATGCGCGTCGGTTTAGGGTACTCTAGACCTGGCCTTTCTCTATAACATCCCCAATTTGATCGAGGTACGTACGCCGAGGTCTTCCCCTTCCAACTGTCCCATTCACACTCTCCTTATACAACTGTTTCGTCAATCTCCTTTCATCCATCCTTTCTACATGCCCAAACCATCTTAGCATACCCTTCTCAATTTTCATCACTACGTCTTCTTTCACTTCACAACATTCTCTTATCACACTGTTCTTCACTCTATCATTCAAAGTTAAACCACACATACTTCTCAAAGCTCTCATTTCCACTGCATTTATTCTACTCTGATGCTTCTTCTGCCATACCCAACTTTCGCTACCATACATCAATGTCGGCACTAACACTCCACCATGCACAGCCAGTCGTGCCTTTTTAGACACGATCCGACTGCTCATAAATGTGTGAAGTGCCCCATTCACACTATTTCCAGCATTCACTCTCCTTTCAATATCGTCATCATGTTTTCCATCTCTTTTAAACAGCGTACCCAAATAAACAAACTCTTTCACTTGTTCCACTCTTTCTCCTCTAATCATTATATTACATTCTGTCATGCATTCATCCCTTTCAAAAACCATCACTTTCGTTTTACTTACATTTATTTTCATCCCTTTCCTGTCAAAAGCTTCATGCATGCCTGTTACCATCTCCTGTAACTCCTCTGCCGACGATGCAAGTATTACCTGATCGTCAGCATAGAGAAGACATTTGACGAGTAACTCATTCATTCTTAATCCACAATCACTATCTTTCATATCTTGCAAGCAACTGTCCATGAATAGATTAAAAAGCCATGGTGACGCTACACATCCTTGTCTAACACCCTTTTGGATGTTAAAGCATTCAGTGTATGACCCATGTATCCTAACGCAAGCCCTGGAACCCTCATAGAGAGATTTCAGGGCTCGCACCAGGTTGCTTTTTACTCCATACATCGACAGTACAGACCACAGTTCATTCCTCATCACTCTGTCATAGGCCTTCTCCAGATCCACGAAAGCGCAATAGACCTTATGACCTTTGGCCAAAAATTTCTCGGCTATGCATCGCAAGGAAAAGACCTGATCCGTACATCCCATACCCTCGGGACTTAATCGCGTATTGTGAAACATTCTATTTACCTCGACGTTTCGATGATATTACAATCACCGTGGTCACGAGAAGACTGAGGGCCGGCGTCCGCTCGCATCTTCAACTGACGAGACTACCCTCAATCAGTCATCACAAACTACTAGGGTCGCGACACACCACACTAACAATGTCCGGCGATATGTTAGACGATTTTTTACGATGCGAACACATTTTGATGACTGGATCCCACGTCGAAGACAGTTTGTAACCATTTTCCCGGTTAAAATTTTTGTGTTTCTTTATTTCAACCGCCTCACGCACAATTCGGCTATAATAATGGCGATCATTGGAAAGGACTAATGGTTTGTGCAGTTCTATCCAGTGGTTTAATCCTGATTCAAGCAAATGCTCCGCTATCGCTGATTTTTCCACCTGGCGGTTTTTGACAGCTGCAATATGTTCTTTGACTCTTTCAGCAATAGTCCGCTTCGTTTGTCCGATATAAGAACTACCGCAGCTGCAATCGATCTTGTACACCCCCGGTGTTTGATAGGGTATGGTGTCTTTGACTGTTCCTACTTGTGCTGCTATCTTGCGTAGTGGAGTGAAGACTGTCTTTATTGCAAATTTTTTAAGCAATGAACCGACTTTGTCTGTAACCCCTCTAATGTACGGCAAGTATGCTCGTTGTCTCGGAACATCAACCTTTCTTACCCTATTCGTACGTCTAGCACACATGTTTTTCACCCTGTAGCCGTTCTTCTTTAAAACTCCTTGTACATGAGATAGTTCCCCTTGCAGAAATTCCGGGTCACACAATGCATAGGCTCTGTCGACTAAAGAAGAAACTACCGATGCTAAATGCGTAGGGTGGTGGTGAGACATTGCATTTAAGTATTTGTCAGTGTGTGTAGGTTTTCTGTAGACTGTGTGTGTTAGAGACCCATCTGATCTCGCCATTACTTTTATATCCAGAAATGGTAATGTACGATTACTTTGCAACTCAAAAGTAAACCTTATCTTATGATGGATAGAGTTAAGATGTTCTAGAAACTGTTCCACTTCTGACTTGTTACCTTTCATTATGCAAAACACATCGTCTACGTAACGTTTCCATAATTTTAAACTAGATGGAAACTGTATCAGCGACTCAAAATGCTCCATCCAGATGTTAGCCATCACGGGTGCTACAGGACTACCCATAGCAACGCCATCTATCTATTTTTTGTATAGAGGGCAACACTACCTACAGATAGATGGCGTTGCTATGGGTAGTCCTGTAGCACCCGTGATGGCTAACATCTGGATGGAGCATTTTGAGTCGCTGATACAGTTTCCATCTAGTTTAAAATTATGGAAACGTTACGTAGACGATGTGTTTTGCATAATGAAAGGTAACAAGTCAGAAGTGGAACAGTTTCTAGAACATCTTAACTCTATCCATCATAAGATAAGGTTTACTTTTGAGTTGCAAAGTAATCGTACATTACCATTTCTGGATATAAAAGTAATGGCGAGATCAGATGGGTCTCTAACACACACAGTCTACAGAAAACCTACACACACTGACAAATACTTAAATGCAATGTCTCACCACCACCCTACGCATTTAGCATCGGTAGTTTCTTCTTTAGTCGACAGAGCCTATGCATTGTGTGACCCGGAATTTCTGCAAGGGGAACTATCTCATGTACAAGGAGTTTTAAAGAAGAACGGCTACAGGGTGAAAAACATGTGTGCTAGACGTACGAATAGGGTAAGAAAGGTTGATGTTCCGAGACAACGAGCATACTTGCCGTACATTAGAGGGGTTACAGACAAAGTCGGTTCATTGCTTAAAAAATTTGCAATAAAGACAGTCTTCACTCCACTACGCAAGATAGCAGCACAAGTAGGAACAGTCAAAGACACCATACCCTATCAAACACCGGGGGTGTACAAGATCGATTGCAGCTGCGGTAGTTCTTATATCGGACAAACGAAGCGGACTATTGCTGAAAGAGTCAAAGAACATATTGCAGCTGTCAAAAACCGCCAGGTGGAAAAATCAGCGATAGCGGAGCATTTGCTTGAATCAGGATTAAACCACTGGATAGAACTGCACAAACCATTAGTCCTTTCCAATGATCGCCATTATTATAGCCGAATTGTGCGTGAGGCGGTTGAAATAAAGAAACACAAAAATTTTAACCGGGAAAATGGTTACAAACTGTCTTCGACGTGGGATCCAGTCATCAAAATGTGTTCGCATCGTAAAAAATCGTCTAACATATCGCCGGACATTGTTAGTGTGGTGTGTCGCGACCCTAGTAGTTTGTGATGACTGATTGAGGGTAGTCTCGTCAGTTGAAGATGCGAGCGGACGCCGGCCCTCAGTCTTCTCGTGACCACGGTGATTGTAATATCATCGAAACGTCGAGGTAAATAGAATGTTTCACAATACGCGATTAAGTCCCGAGAGTATATATTTAAACATGTTTCCAAGTCGCGATAGTTTAAAAAGTATCCCATACCCTTTCGAAATCCCGCTTGAGCATCCCATATCCTCTCATCAGTTTCTTTCATAACTCTTTCGATCAACACTTTCGCATACAGCTTACCGACGATGCTGAGTAGGCTAATGCCCCTATAATTTTTGCAGTCTTGCTGTGACCCTTTTCCTTTGTAAAGTGGTACTATGACAGCCTTGCACCAATCACTTGGTACTCGGCCGGCACTCCAACATAAATTGAAAAGGCGGTACAGCTGACTCGCAATGACGCAAACAAATTAAAAATAGTGAAAATCGATCTAGCCACCTTGAGAATGGTGTAACTAACACGAATTTGTTTTATATAGAATGAAGGAATCTATTTATTTGAGCCCTTCATAAATTGTTTGGTGAAGATTAGGTACCTAGTTGTTAGAACAACTTCAATTGCCTCTGCTGAATCATCCTTTACTCTTCCAGGAGTGATGGGGCTGGGTAAGGGCAAGAAGAAGGGCGGCAAGCTCGGCGTCGTGGAGAAGACGGAGATGCCAGTGGAGAGCGACCCGCAGCGGCTGGTCAGCCAAGTGTGCGGCTCCAACATCTACCTCACGGGCGAGGACGTCCAGGTGTGCTCTACTCATCGATTGCCGCCTGCCTGTTTGAGTTTGTGAGCCCGAGTGACCACCAGCCCACCCGGGTTGGCCCTTGTTAGCTCCTATCATCATCATCGGTCTATTCGCCGCTTGCCCTATTTCTGATTTCATCTATTATTTCTAGCCATCCATAGAAATTGTGGATCTTTGCCCCCTTTTTGAAATCTTGTGCTGTTTGTGTTTGTACACTAATTGTGTAGTCAAGTACAAAACATGTTGCATAGTGATAAATGGAAAATATATTTAACTTTTTTTAAATATTTTTATGGAAAATCAACAAGCGTTATCCTCCTCTTCTTCAATTATGGCATCTGTCTCCTAGAGAACAATTTTGCCAGTGTCATGTGTATTTATATATAAGTATTGTCAACATCACAGAATCATAGTCAAGTTTTCAAGTCAATTTTTAACAAAAGATGGCTGTTTTGTTCAAAATTCTCGGGATTTCCTCCGATGGATTTTGAAGGGAACTATTCACTATTCACATACTTTACACTCGCGTCAAAATTACGCAATAAAACTCAAAATAACATGAGAAAAATAATAAAAACCAGAGCGACGTAGTTGTCAGTCAAATGCACCGCAGAAAATCCACAAGCATTATCATAATATCATATCATGAGCTACATTTGGTTTGACAGCTGTCAAACTTTATACAGCAATATCTCGAAAACTAGACGTAGGCTAGTGGTTTCGTAGGAGGAGTTGTAACTTTATCTAAAGATATACAATTTGTTTGACAGCTGTCAATCTTCAAACAGTAACATCTCAAAAACTAGGCGTCGCTCGTAAGCTAGTAGTTTCCTTGAAGAAGTTGTAGGTATCCATGAGATCAACATTTTGTTTGACAGCTGTCAACAGTAATTAATATCTCGGTAACTAGATGTCGTAGGCTAGCGGTTTCCTTGGAGAAGTTGTAGGTATCAAAATCCAAATTTCTATGGATGGCAAGAAACAATAGATGAAAACAGAAAGAGGGCAAGCGGCGGCGAACAGACTGACGATGATGATAAGAGCTAACAAGCGATCAATCCGGGTGGACCGTTAGTCATTCGGGCTCACAAACTTAATAGACATAAAAACTAGAAATAATAGACAAAATCAGAAAGGGGGCACGCGGCGAACAGACCTCATCATCATCTCCCCATCCTAACACAGGATTGGATATCTTTGTTTTATGAAGACATGATTGACCACATTTCTCTGCCACAACAATATATTAGGTATTACTGAAGATTTATATAAGATAGGATAACTTCTATACCTACCTCATTTGTTAAGTGGGTACATAATATTTTTAAGCAACTTATTTCTATTTTATGTTTGGTTTTGTTGTGGTTTGCAAGAAATAAATATATTTCATTTCATTTTTCATTTCATTGAGTCTAGACCTAAGCAGTTACAGACGGTAAACATTCCAGATAAAAGCAGATAGTGAGTATCCCTCGTGGCTGTGGTCGCTGCGCACCTCGGGCGCCCGCCCGCTGGAGGAGCTGGACCCGGACACCAAGGAGTACTGGCTGCGCGTGCGCGCCGCGGGCATGCGCCGCAACAACAAGCTGCGCTCCATGAGGAAGTTCTAGTGACAGTGCGCGACGACGAGTGACTCGTGCACGGTGCACGCCTCTACAGTGTAGATAAACACCCACCTTCCCTGTAAGACCGGTGATCGGTGCTCGGCAAGGAGAATTAATATTTCCCATTCGACCTGCTATCAGAATGTGACATCGGATGGGGCAAGTTGAAAAATCAGGGCTATGACATGTCAGACCAAATGTAAACCGATGTCGGAGAGTGGCTCTTACATAGTTTGGGCCATCTCTGAGATTGCGTCGGCTACCGATCTAACCGATGATCTTACTCCGAGATCAAATTTGTGGGTAAATTATAATAATAATTGTTGATTAGGTATCTAATAGAATGTTTTAAATACATCGTTTCTAAGTAAAACATTTTTATTTCTTCAAAAATGTTAAACAGTAAAAACGTTAACAAAACCAAAGTATCAATTTAATGACAAACAATGTACATGAACAGTGGAGTGCCCGCTCGCGATGCGGTCAGCTACAGCTGCTAGCGAGCGCCCGGCGCGGGCGCGAGCGGGCCGCCCGAGGCGCTCGGGGGTGAGGACAGAGGCACTGTTCACCGAACTAGTCGTACTCTCGGAGTTTCCGGCACAGAGACACCGAGCTATATATTTAACGAAAACATTTTTATTCTAAGCAAAGCTTTTCAATTCGATGCTTACTATATTTTTGCGCTTTCACGTCGCATTCGCTCCGGTGTCACTTCAATTTAACCATCGAAAACGGTTCGGCCGCGTTTACAAGCAGTCCATGGTGTCTTCCTTGATGATCATGGGCGGGGCGTACAGGCCGTGGTGCGTGCCGAACGAGTAGGAGTACGGGTTCTGGAACGGTAAAGGACGACGTCAGCGAGAGCGGACGCGAGCCGCGAGGCACCCACCTTCTTGGTGTTGTACAGGTTCGGCGGGTAGCTGGCCGGCCCGGGCGTCTTGGTGGCCTTGCCGGCGCCCTCCAGCCGCGCGCCCAGCGAGTACACCGGCTGCCTGCGGACAGAGCGGTCAGAGCGGGCCCGGAGGGGGGAGGGGGGGGCGGCACTCACTTGCTCATGTAGACGTTGGTGTCCCGCTGGAAGTACACGGCGGGCCCGGGCGACTTGGCCTTCAGGTTGAAGCCGACGCGCGCGCCCATCGTGTAGGCGGGCGAGCCGGAGCCGAACCCTGCGCAGGCACGGACGTCACCCTCCCGCGCGGGGCGCGGGCGCCGCGGGCGGACACTCACGGATGGCGTAGGCGTTGGCGGCGGGCCCGGCGCGCTTCAGCGCGAAGCCGAGGCGGGCGCCCATCGAGTACACGGGCGCGCGGGGCTCGCGCATGGGCGGGCAGCGCTCCGGCGCGTGCGCGCCCGGGCCCGGCGTCCGCAGGGTGGCGCGCGGCGGGAAGCTGCAACAGGCGGAGCTACAGCGGGCCGGCGCGGGCGGCGCGGGGGCGGGGGCGCGGGGCGGCGGTTACTTGGCGCCGAAGCTCCAGGCGGGCGAGGTGACGTTGCCGTCGCGCGTGACGCGGTCGATGCGGTAGGCGGGCCCCGGCCCGATGCCCTTGATGCGCGTGCCGGCGTTGGTGCCGAACGAGTACATGGGGTTGCGGTTGCGGGACGGGTCGTGCGACGGGAAGCCCACCGTGGTCGGCAGCACGTACGCGCCCGGCCCCGGACCTGCGCATGCTCCTCGTTAGTGCCCGCTGCCCGCTGCCCGGCGAGGCTAGCGGTCACTTGGGCGAGTTTAACAGCTGTCAAACTAAATGCACTTGACACCTTCAGTTGGTCCCAAAATACCATTAGCATGTCGACTAATTTCCAGGATTTTCTGCGGTGTATTTGCCTGACAACTACGTCGCTCTGGTTTTTATATGTTTTCTCGTGTTATTTTGAGTTTTATTGCGTAATTTTGGTAGTTATTTTGCCAATAAAGCCCGGGTTCTTGAGGCGAGTGTAAAGTATGTGAATTAGAGTGAATAGTTCTCTTCAAATTCCATCGGAGGAAACCCCGAAAATTTTCAACAAAACAGCCATCTTTTGTTTAAAATTGACTTGACTACTTGACTATGACTCTGTGACGTTGACAATACTTATAAATAAATACACTTGACACTGGCAAAATTGTTCTCTAAGAGACAGATGCCATAATTGAAGAAGAAGAAGAAGACTAATTTCCAAGATATCGCTGTTTGACAGCTGTAAAACGAAGTGTAGATCATATTTATACCTACATAAGTTTGTTCAAGGTACAATACCTACACCGTTCATTAGCCTCTAGGGCGACTTAGTGCCTCGCTCGCTCGATCGATAAAGTGTATCGAGAACTTCAGGGCGCGAATACAAATGAAGATTGTGGACATCGCGCGCGAGATCTCAGTTCAGGGCGAACTACTAGAGTGTGAAACACTTTAAAATATAAGTTTGACAAAGACACTTTAGGGCGTCAAGTAATGTTGGCGCAACAAATCTAGGCATTCGTGAAGTTAGCCGCAAGAGCTGCGCAGTATCGTTTTTCGGGAGCAATTGGAGGTATGAGGGGGGGAACTCGCACCTGTGGCTAACTTCACGAATGCCTAGATCCGTTGGATGAACTATACCTACCTACTTACACTTCTAGTGTGACGTGACATAGGTAGGTAGATGATTCGGTCTAAAAATGCACGCCCCTCCACTTGTACTTGTACCGCATGTAGAGGTAAATACATTGGAAATACATTGGAGGGGCGTGCATTTTTAGACTGATCTACCTCTACTCCATTAACTATTACTGGATTGTACGAGAGAAAATTTATCTATTATAGGTTTAATAAAACTTTCTGAGGTAAAATAAATGAACAAGAGAGTTTTCTTAACTTTTTTATTATGTAGGTACGTACTTACATAGCTACTGGATTTTGTCCAATTTTTGCCTTGATTTTTTATCGGATTTTATTAGATTTGAACAACCTTATATTTGACGAGTTTTCGGCGCAAGTCTTGTAGGTGAACGTACCTAACTAGGCTACGAGTTAGGTAGGTAGGTACTACCTAGCTACCTAGGTACTTCTTACGTACCAAAATAATAATTACTCACCTAAAGGTTTCTTAGACATTGTGAAATGTGAATAAATACGACGATATTTAAACGAAACACACAGAAATTTTGGTAAAAATAAACAATAATTTAGAATTAATTTAGAAAACTATAATTTTGACATGACTTCTCGGCCACGGCTCGAGTCGAACGAAACAAAGGAAGGTCGACTCGGCGTCAGCTCGGCGCGGAGTCCCGATGTCACCCACCAAGGAGGTCGTAGCGCCGCGCCGAGGTGCCGGGGGGACTAGCGGGGCGCGGAGTCCCGATGTCACCCACCAAGGAGGTCGTAGCGCCGCGCCGAGGTGCCGGGGGGACTAGCGGGGCGCGGAGTCCCGATGTCACCCACCAAGGAGGTCGTAGAGCCGCGCCGAGGTGCCGGGGGGACTAGCGGGGCGCGGAGTCCCGATGTCACCCACCAAGGAGGTCGTAGAGCCGCGCCGAGGTGCCGGGGGGACTAGCGGAGCGCGGAGTCCCGATGTCACCCACCAAGGAGGTCGTAGAGCCGCGCCGAGGTGCCGGGGGGACTAGCGGAGCGCGGAGTCCCGATGTCACCCACCAAGGAGGTCGTAGAGCCGCGCCGAGGTGCCGGGGGGACTAGCGGGGCGCGGAGTCCCGATGTCACCCACCAAGGAGGTCGTAGCGCCGCGCCGAGGTGCCGGGGGGACTAGCGGGGCGCGGGCCGCAGCGGCGCCCGCTCCCCGCGCGCGGCCTGCGCCTCACCCTCCTCCTCGTCCTCGGACTCGGCCCCCCACTGGAACACGAGGGTATGCGTCTGCCCAACAGGTTGTTAGACCCTGCCTGGCCTGACAGAGATGACGCAAACAATATGTCGAACGGTCCTAACCTAAAAAGAGTACACTTAAAAAAAAACTTCGACCCGCATTTTGATATTACCTAACATGGGATAATTATTTTGTTGATTATGGTAGGTACTTAGTCATTTTTTCTTCATTTATGTATTAAGTAGGTAGGTACGAAAAAAAAACCGATTCGTCCGATTTTGGGAGTGATAACTTTAACGATAATGTTTCCACATCCAAACTTTATTAAAATTTCATGGGCAATTTTGAGAAAGATTATTTTTGGAAATAAAATGTAAGAAAGTCGCACCTGTTTAGAAAGCGGAGTGGTTTTGAGCGAGCGGTACAGAAAAGCTGCGTAGAGTAAATTGAGCACCCCGAGCGCGCGCAGCGTGGTCTCGAACCCGAAGCACCACGACACCAGCCCGCCGAGGACCGGCCCTGCAACACGGAACCCGGAGTCGCTGGAGGAGGTCGCCCGGAGACGAGCGGCCCGGTCGGCGCGAGCTCACCGAGCGCGTACGCCCCGCTCGCCGCCGCCTGCAGCAGCGCGGCGCGGTGCGGCGCGCGGGCCGGCCGCCGCGCCAGCAGCGCCGGCACCAGCGCCGCGTCCAGCGCGCCCAGCCCCGCGCCCAGCAGCGCGTGCGGGCCCGCCAGCGCGCGCACCGAGCCCGCGAGCGGCAGCGCCAGCGCGGCCAGCCCCACCGCCAGCTGCCCGCCCAGCGCGAGCCGTTCCACGCCCAGCGCCGCGCGACCGCCCAGCGCGCTCGCCGCCAGCGCGTAGGCCGCGCTGTCCGGCACGAACACGGCGCCGCTCACCCACTTCTGCGGAGGACGGCGGTCAGCTCGGCCGGGCGCCCGCGCCGCGCGCGCACCTGCGGGTGGAAGCGCCGCTCGAGCCACGGCGGCAGGCACGGCTCCAGCGCGGCCATCACGCTCGTCGTCAGCAGCACGGCGCCGGCGCACGCGCCGCACGGCGCCGCGCGCGCCTCGCGCAGCGCGCTCAGCGGGGCCGCCGCGGCGCCGGGGGCCGCCGGACCGGGCCCGACCCGCTCGAACTCCTCCCTCCGCAGGAACCGGTGCTGCAGACCTGGACGAGAGAACCGATCTCGTTCTCGCGGGCGGGGCCTCCCGCGGGTTCCGCGTCGAAGGGTCTCGATCGAGAACCTAGGGTCGCCAGGATCGCCGTCGCGATGATCAGGAACGGCGTCTCCGGCCGCCGGAAGGCGTAGGTCGCTCCGCCGAACGGGTACCCGACGAGCACGCCTGGAACGAGCGGCCGAGTGAGCGGCGAGGTCCGGGCGCCCCGCCCCGCCCCCGCCCCTACCGAGCGCGACGGCCCCCAGCAGCGCGCCCAGCGCGCGCTCGCGGTGGCGCGCCGGCACGGCGGCCTGCGCCAGCGCCAGCCCCGCCACGCCGCTCAGCGCCGCGCCCGCGCCCTGCGCCGCGCGCGCCGCGCCCGCAGCGACGGCCGCCGGGCGCCCGCCGCGCGCGCTGCAGCCCGCCAGCGCTGCGGACAGGGCGGTGAGCGCGCGACGGGTGCCGGGCGCCCGCCGCGCGCGCTGCAGCCCGCCAGCGCTGCGGACAGGGCGGTGAGCGCGCGACGGGTGCCGGGCGCCCGCCGCGCGCGCTGCAGCCCGCCAGCGCTGCGGACAGGGCGGTGAGCGCGCGACGGGTGCCGGGCGCCCGCCGCGCGCGCTGCAGCCCGCCAGCGCTGCGGACAGGGCGGTGAGCGCGCGACGGGTGCCGGGCGCCCGCCGCGCGCGCTGCAGCCCGCCAGCGCTGCGGACAGGGCGGTGAGCGCGCGACGGGTGCCGGGCGCCCGCCGCGCGCGCTGCAGCCCGCCAGCGCTGCGGACAGGGCGGTGAGCGCGCGACGGGTGCCGGGCGCCCGCCGCGCGCGCTGCAGCCCGCCAGCGCTGCGGACAGGGCGGTGAGCGCGCGACGGGTGCCGGGCGCCCGCCGCGCGCGCTGCAGCCCGCCAGCGCTGCGGACAGGGCGGTGAGCGCGCGACGGGTGCCGGGCGCCCGCCGCGCGCGCTGCAGCCCGCCAGCGCTGCGGACAGGGCGGTGAGCGCGCGCCGGCCGCGGGGCGCCAGCACGTACCGAGCGCCGCCAGCAGCAGCAGCGCGGTGCCGGCGCGCAGCGGCGCGGCGGGCCCGCGGCGGACCACGGCGGCGGCGGCCGGCCCGGCGGCCAGCAGCTGCGCCGCCGCCTTGGCGCTCAGCACGGCGCCGACGAGCGCCTGCGCGCCGCCCGGCTCGGTGCCGTTCGGCGCCGGCGCCGGCCCGAGCACCCAGTCCGGGATTATCGGCACTGCGGAGGGACCGGCCGATGAGCGCGGGCCCGGCCGGCACCTGCGGCCGCCGGCGCCCGGCGTCGCTCACCGAGAACGGTCAACAGAACGTTATCCAGAAAGAAAGTCAGATATATCAGCCCGAATGCGACGAGCCACCGCTCGGACCCCTCCTGCATGTCGAGCTCGTGCCCGCGCGGCGGCCGCTGGCACAGTGCGCGGCGCCGGGCCCGCCCGAGTGTCGCGGCCCGATAAGGAATCCGATTAGCTTCCAATAAGCGGTCGCTCGCGCGTGTGGTCGCACCCTCGTGCTATTTTCCACCCCGCTTGTTTTATTGGATCCAGATTAACAGATGGGACCCGTTGAAGCTATACCTACCTCCGCTCCATACTCCATCTAGGTACCTACTTCTTACGTTAACCTATCGTTTACGGTTGATAAAGTTAAAAGAGTAGAATAAAAAATGTAGTAGGAACCTAACCTACTTACTTTATTGTTAGACTGTGTGCAAAAATGGGATGGAGTTTCAACATGTTTATGTTAAAAACTCCATCCTGGGCATTAAAATAGTGTTAGCAATATCGTCCGACGAAGTGTAGTAGGCGACAGCGCGCCTATAAAAGCGAGCGCAAAGCGAGCACCAGCCCAGTTGCGCACGAGCCTTCGACGAGTGAACATCTAAGTAGTTACGATTGTCGGTCATTGTGAGCTACCTACCTACTTACCTATGTGGTTAGATTACGAGTAAGTTACTCTGAGTTCATGTTAAATTTAACTGTGGTTTGTTGTAAGTTTGATTTGATTCCTTTTGGTTATCTTTATGTCTTATTTTGATTAAATTGTAAAGGATTAAACTTAATCCGCCGTCCGTCTGTATTTTTTTTTATTTGAATCATTAGTTGATTCCTAATATCAGAAGTGGGATTGGTCTGTGTCCACATACAGCTTTCTCTTTCTTTTCTCTGTAAAACGTTACCTTTGCACTGATAAACAACCAGACAAAGGCCTATAAACCAGAAAGGAAGCAAAAATACAACTACCCACAGTTAGTCATTTTTTGTGTTTTGTTGTTTAAATTGATGAATTGAGAACTCGTGTTAGTTCTGGACATTGTTTAGGAGGTAGCTCACACAACCGTACACGAAGTCCTCGTTCACATCTCGAGATGTCACACATTATGTGCACATGTCTCGCATGTCGAGGCAGTTCTCGTTCAAATAGATCACGATCCCGTTCCCGATGTGTCACATCGTCGAACGCCGTGGCGCACATATAGGGCTCCACGGAGTAGGAGTGGGTTTCAGTCTCATTCTCGAAACGACAACAAGCGTCTTACATACTCCCGAACGATGCGTGACGCTGATCGTTCATATGACGTGATCTATGGCAGTTGTTATCTTGAAGCTAGTTTGCGATATCGCCGCTCTCTTACTCCTAGTCGGGAAAGGTGTCGCGAGCGTATCTGAGAACGGTAATCATCGTGTATGCCCGTTCCGATGAGCCGTGCTGTATTTCGACTACCCTCGAGTCGAAATGACCTTTCTTCTCCCGCTTATATAACGTGTACCTACTGACTTAACTGACTTGACACCAGCTGATTTCGCGTCTAACGAGACAACTCAACACTCTGAAGGCATTGTAAGCCTTACGCACTACTGGTGATCAAAGTAAACATGTTGAAAATCGTATAACCGTTGTTTGTGAGATTTCAGAGGTATTAGACAAGGTCAGGTGAAGCCGAGCGTTTGAGGAGTGGAGTACGGCAGGCCGATCGCGAGGCGGTCGCTGTCGCTTTGCTGCTTCCGTCGCTCTGCTGTCGCTACTCGTACAGTGTTATCAAGGGTTTGCCAAGTGACCGTTATGAAATTAAACTACTGAGTGGTGCGCGGGGTAAAACTACCCAAGCCGCAGCTTAGTACAGTACTCCTTTGAAAAGAGAATGGTACCCCAAGAGGTGTACCGCATTTTAAGTGTGTGTTAATCTGAATGTTTTTTATTGCAGTCACTTACTTCGATCACACATCATATCGGTGTGTGTGATGGCATACGTGAGGCGTTTCGCTTCGCGTGGTGGGACGAGCATGCGACGCGAACTTTCTACTTACTGCGCGCGATGCTTCCCTTAGGCTTCTGGCCCTGCAGACGTGTTCTTGAAACGCATATGGACTTTGTAACAGTGTACTTTAACGTGTGGTTTTGTTTTTACCAATCCAGAAGCTGAACTCCAGGATGCGCGGTGCCTATGAGGTCGTGTGATCTTTAACGCATCACCGATACGAGCTCGAGCTGTTGGCTGGTTCGTACGGAAAGAAGACTCTGACTGCCGCAGAACATTATGGTTTAGTGGTGTGGCAAGTCGACCCCGGTGAAGTATGAAACATTTTTCGGTAATACCAGCAGCCCCGACATTGTGGCTATTTACCCTGACAATGTGGCAGCTTGCTATTCGTAGTTTCAACCTTTTTATTTCGATAATAGTTACCCGGTGCTTTTGCCGTTGTTTTGGTAATGATCGAGGTCCGGAACTCCTTCATTGGTGAAACAACTTGCAATCAGCAGCTTATTTAAAGGCGGTTGCTTGAAATTACGCTTTTGCTTTCTGTTTAACAGGGAAATTGGATCTGGGAGTGCGTGGCCTTTACAAGATGGTCAACGTTCTGCCGAGCAGTCGGTGCGAGCTGACGCTGCGCTGTCGAGCGATAGCTGTGGGCAGACCCAGGCTGCAGTGCAGTACATGGTCCCGTGGAAAGGCGAGTGGACTCCCGAGTCGTGCTCCGCTTTCTTTGAGGGTGAAATGTTACCCGTTTGGCCCCTGAGGTATGACGCGATGGCCCCTGAGGTATGACGCGATGGCCCTTGAGGTATGACGCGATGGCCCCTGAGGTATGACGCGTGTGTGGCCCTTGAGGCAGTAGAACCGGTCCATTGGATGGTGTCTACATATGGCCATGGAAGCTGGTCGGCTTTGCAAACCGATCAGTCGCTGTGTGACGTGCGTTCACAGTGTGTTTTATTAAGCATGATGGTTATGGGTTTTACGAGTATGTACTGTTGCATCTGAATGTGTTATACTTTATTATGCGTACTTCGACAATGTATAGGGCGGTGGCCCTCGGTCCCGTTTTAACGGCTGGCAGACCTGTGGCTAGTGTATAGCACTAGAACGGGTAGACGATGTCGGCAGTAGGGAGGCGCACTGTGTGCGTCACCCTAGTCCTTGTCGTGGACGGCAGACCTGTGGCTAGTGTGTAAGCACTAGAACAGGTAGACGATGTAATCGTCGGTGTGTTGGCACGCGACCTGTATTGCCTTCACGCAAGTGCCTCTGCCATGTGTTTTGTGGGTACACTACCTGTACCTAATTGCTTTCATGCAGACGACAGACTCTTTCTTAGATAGACGCTTGTGCGCGTGTGACGCACGTGCGCTGACCTTCACGACGTGAGGTGATGCAGAGCGGTCTGTGGAAGACCCGATGCTGCGTCGAGACATGATGGAGAAAAGTATCAGGGCCCTATTTTTTATTATTTGAGACGTCTCTGAGGTGAAGCCTGTAAGATTCGAGTTATGAGATGACGATTGATGTGCGATGTATGAATTAAGTGAAAGAGATTATGAACTGAGAGTGAATAATGAAGTGACAGTTTAAAGAAACTGCGCACGTATTTATACATGTTGTTCTTTCACAGAAGGTGAATCTGATGAGACCTGGGATAGCTCATCAGACTCCGCAGCAAGGGTTCAGCGGTCGACGCCCCTGCTAGATGCTGATCCAGTGGCAGTTTTAAGAAACTGCGCACGTATTTATACATGTCGTTCTTTCACAGAAGGTGAATCTGATGAGACCTAGGATAGCTCATCAGACTCCGCAGCAATGGTTCAGCGGTCTACGCCCCTGCTAGATGCTGATCCTGAAGCCGGACCTTCAACAGCTCCGGGCACCAGTCTTGCCTGTTGCTACCATGCTTGCGGGCCGAGGACGACCCGTCGTCAGGAGAGGCCGTGTTAGCAATATCGTCCGACGAAGTGTAGTAGGCGACAGCGCGCCTATAAAAGCGAGCGCAAAGCGAGCACCAGCCCAGTTGCGCACGAGCCTTCGACGAGTGAACATCTAAGTAGTTACGATTGTCGGTCATTGTGAGCTACCTACCTACTTACCTATGTGGTTAGATTACGAGTAAGTTACTCTGAGTTCATGTTAAATTTAACTGTGGTTTGTTGTAAGTTTGATTTGATTCCTTTTGGTTATCTTTATGTCTTATTTTGATTAAATTGTAAAGGATTAAACTTAATCCGCCGTCCGTCTGTATTTTTTTTTATTTGAATCATTAGTTGATTCCTAATAATAGTATAAAAGATAAGGCCAAACAAAACATAACGGCAAAATGATTAAAATTCTAGCATGCAGTGTATTTAGACAAAATGGTCGGTTTCCGTCCGACCATTTTGTATGCCTATCAAATTAATTTCAAAATTTTGGGATAAATGTTAGCTACGCTACCTTATGTAAGATAGAAAGACCATTTTGTATTTGAGGAAATTGTAGATAATCCGACGAAACAAGTTTCGTGGTAAGGGGTTATTTTAGAATGCAGATGGAAACACTCATTTATAGGAGTTTTTCTCCTTCTCTAATTAATTTATGTAATTGGCCTCAGTCTACCATTCATAGGTAAGTCCTGTGTATTTTTATTGATTGAGTGCTACCTACCTATTTTTTTAGCCAAAAATCATTTAAATCAAATAAGAAAATTGTAAGAAGCAACTGCTTAAAAAAATAAAATCTTCTCATCTTCATGTCTTCAGTAAAATCAGAAAGAAACCCAATTCACTTTCGTTCCGACTATTCACGACCGTGGCATAGAACAGAGCAACTTCTGTAGAATGAAGCCCTGCATGGTTCATGAAGCTCGGGTGCAAAATTCTTTGAATTTCGCACCTGAGCGAGACCTTAAAAATCGGGAAAAGACCAAGAGATGAAGTGATAACTTTGCTTTGCAAACGGCCTAATTTTTGAGGTAGTACCTATCTAACTATTTGCAAATAAAAATGTTCATCGAGTAGGTGTGACTAGAGGTCTAGTAGCAGTGAATTGTTATAGTTACTAAAGTCTATTAATATATTTTACGCTATTTAGGTACGAGTAATATTATGGTAGAAAGAATCTCAATGTATCCCAGAAGACGTCATCGCAGAACAGTTGGTGTCATGTCAGTCAATCAATCAATCAATGTGTCAAAGTCAAACAAACAACAACTAGGTACTACAACACAACGATGCACTTCACCTCTCCCCCTACCTACACGCGATTTATTTATTATTTTCGATAAATTCAAACAAAATCTTCAGTTACATTCAGGCAGAGTTGTGCGCAGTACGTCGTCGGTGCTCCGGTTGTTGTCTCCCGTGAGCCGGAGTCGATAAAGTGAGCTCCCCAGGCCGCGCAGTGCGCCCGCAGCGCAGCCCCAGCTCCGCGGCCGAGCGGTGATGTAGCGGGCCGCGCGGCCCCGGCTCGGCTCGCTCCCGCGCCGAGCTCTCCTCGTGCCTTCCCCCGTCCCGGCAATGGTGAGTTCTATCAAGACCATTCTTTTATAGTTTTATTTACAAGTACTTACCTACTTTAGTATAATCATCGGATTTGGGTTTTAAACCTAAGCTCTAATCTAAGTATGCATTTTAATTTGGTAAAAAAAAAATGTGATAAATAAGTAGGTATGTATAAGTATTATATCTTTTGTAAGGACGGTCCTTATATTGATTTGCTGGTAGTTATGAAATGTAATACATTATTTTACCAAAACTAGCCATGTTGAGAAACAGAAAGTAGTTGACGATGAGAGTTAACTTTACCACCAGCTAGTTGATTGAACTGTTTTCGGATCACAGAAGTGTGATACAAACGAACCTCCGTGTTCCACTTGTTAACTGCACTCCCCTTGGCCTCATCGAGTGAACACCCGATATGAGCAACAAGGGTTAGGTTGTCTGCTCGTGTATTGTTTGCAGGCCGGTGTAATGGATCAATTGATATTTTATATGAGCTCATTTTTATACCTACTGTAGTTAATGAACCTGGCAAATAATTGTCATGATCAAACAATATTACAATAATGACAGCTGTTTCAATGACACAAAACAAAGTTCTTGTTAATGTTGTTTGACTAAGAACAATTTCTTAAAATAACACACTGAATGCTTGGTACCTACATTTTATAATTGTGTGAATAATTTTTTTGTCTTGAACCCTGATATACCTGATATACATATTATACAGTCAGATCACACAAATGAAATAAGGGCAGCGGTGCAGCGGTGTTGTCCTTCAGATTATGATGTTGATTGCTATCGCAGTAAAAGTGAATTGATCAAGTAAGCAGATTGATTAGCTGCATAGTACCAATTACCAATTATGGGAAACAATGGCGTAGCTAATTATAGGTACAGTACAAGTGGTGTTGGCTGCACTTGTGTACGTACACACAGACCAGTGTACTGTGCACTGCTTGCCGTCAGCGGGCGGCCATGTGTTTCTGCCATCTGCTGTGAACGGGCGCACAGCTGTGAGATGTGGCCGGCAGCCTGAGGTCGGCACAACTGATACCGTACAATCGAAAGTAGCAACACCAAATTGAATGTGTTAATTAAGCCGGTCCCATTAGCAGAATACCTACTTAGCCTACTACCTATATTACATTGTGGTGGGCGGTGGGCGGTGACCGGCGTCACCGCTCGCCCTACGGTGATTCATTTACTGCTCACTGTAGTGCTGGTGTTACAAGCAGTTATTTTATTAGATGGGTCATCAGAGTATAGCTAATAACTAAATATGTAACAGCCGCAATAATATAAATAGGTAGAATCAAAAGTATAGTGATTTAGGTATATAAACATTATTGATATACTAGAGGACAATCATAAATAAAACATGTAGGTAGGTATATAATATTGAATGTAGTGTCGAGTGAGTCGTGCCTGCAGCTATACGTTCAGTCGCCGAGGCATCGTCTGCCGCTCGGTGTAGTAGTAGCGCAGACCGCAGAGGCCACTAGTGTCGGTCTATCTAGTACCTGTTGCATACTTTGCATTTCACATGGTCGCTCGTGGGAACTAGCCGAGCCGAGCAGGCAGCAGTGCCTAGTGCGTACAGGCTGGCTTGCTCCGTCGATCGCCAACAGATCTGATGATTCACTCTACGTAGTGTACCCATGAAAGGTTTAGGAATACAAGATAGAAACCCGAAGCTCCTCAAATTAGTGATTTGGAAACAGTAAGGAGGTATCGTTACTATAAGAGAACCTGTTGCTATTAATATAATATCCATGCTATGTACCTCGCCTCGTAGTATTTAATCATTGCACGTTCACAGCGCAGGTAGGTGCGTCACCCACCGGCCGGAGTGGGGGGGGGGAGCTGAACTCTGCTCAAGGACGTTGATCCCGGGCGCTTCTCCACTAGCCGACGCGAACTCACCCACGACGTGCCACTGACACTGACAGTGACAGTGCCACTAATACTTAAAGCTGGGGATACACATGCCCGTAAATCGGGAAAGTAGCTGGCATGTACGAGTAACAGGCACACTGCGGATACATTTGCAAGTAATACTGGCATGCAAGTTATGCCCTTGCATGCCAGTATTACCATCACGTATACACAGGACAGTTCGTGATAGTCACTCGTACCTATTCTTGCGCGCCAAAAACATTAACAATCGAAGTGAAGCTACTCGCATGCCCGTAGCTGTCGCGTCTGTTCACACGTGCCAGGTTAGCAGCCCCCCGCGTGCCCTCCCTCAACGGGCATGCAAGAAAATCAAATGTTGTGCCAGCTACTTGCAACTAGCTAAATTCCAGTTACAGGCATGCAAGTTAGTGAATACACATGACTGTAGCTGGCACGTGCAGAAGCTGGTATGCTAGTGTGCAAGCTACTGGCATGTGTATACCCAGCTTTAGTACAACACCACAACAGATGAAGCTAATTTATAGTCAGCGTTTTCATTACATTATTAAAATTCAAATTTGGTATCATATTTCGCGGATATTTCCCTTGAAGATATGTTTCCATGTTTTTTCCCGTTCACTGAGTATTACGTTTTAGAGGTTTATAGGGGCGGGGGTGACTATCGAATACCCTCGTCAGGCACAGGCGGAGCAGGCATCGACGTCTGCAGCCCGGCCCGCTGCGCCGGGGCAACCCGGCCCTTGACTTTCTTTTTCGTGGCAACAAGTGAAACGTTGAACCATCCGACATCTCTATCGACATCGTCTTTTTAATTGAACGGTCCCAGAGGCCGAGCCGAGGGTCGCGCGGAGAAAGCGAAGATGGCCAATTATCGCGAGATCTCCGAAGGTCTTCGCGTATTTGTTCAAATGCTATGGCTAATCAAATTGCGATGATGAAATGTCAGCGTGCAGGAGGCTCGCTGCTCACGGCTCGCACGCACCTAGCGCTCGTTTCGAAAGGTACGGAGACCTTGCGAGTACTGAGTGAACGAAATACTTAAGTAATCCCGCATTTGTGAAATGTTCGCCGATCGTTAATACATTATGACGAGTCGACGCAACTCGTCAGCCGATTCGATAACACGTCCTCGTCCAACCGAGCTCTTTATTCGGTTAGTACCTACCTGTACCTACTCACGATCGGATAACATGTAGCCGTGAAGGCCGCGATGCGAGCGCACGGGGCCGATGAAGTAGGTTCCCATTCACCTACCCGGGTGCAACCGCTGAGAAAACGGCCTCTCACAAGATGCATCTGACCTTTAGAGGTCATGCGGCGTGATTCCGGTTCCAAAGGTTCCGGTGCCGCGCGCGGGTCGCTTTCCGTTTTATCGTTTTATAGATAACTAATCGGAACAGTTCCGAAGACGAGCTGACGAGCGCTCGTCGGCGAAGGGCTGACGTAAGTTATCGGCGCCGCTCCGTGCCGAGGTGTGGGGCCCCCGGCCGGTCGCAGCCCGCTGCCTGCGCCCGGCGCGCACGCGCATGTCGTGACCCGACCGTCCTCACTCCGACAATTATCTCATCACGATTAAATCTATTCATTTTCCGAAGGTTGTGCGAGGAAGTGAACAAAAAACCGAGCACCGATTCACCGGTTAGAATCATTGCTTTTTGAATTGCGAGCGTTTCGCTTTCAGGACCGTTTAGGTCGATTCACACATATCAGTGAAGTCACAGTTCCGACACGGTCCCGGCACAGTGCGAAATATTCTTTCATACATTCTCTATGAACGCATCCCCACTTGTCAGTGTCAGTGACGACTGACGACACAGTGCCCTTAGAGAATGTATGAAAGAATATTTCGCACTGTGCCGGTACTGTGACTTCATTGATATGTGTGAATCGACCTTTAAATGCGGTCGTTTATAATTATTGTTCCGTCGAAGCGACACCTTTTCAATTTAGGGCTTTTCATTCCCGTGACGTTTTACATTATAGTCGTAGATGTAATAGATCCCATCGAAAACATAAATGTAAAATAAGAGCCAATTTCAATAAGTGTGCCTTAGTCGTTGACTTCAGCGGCAAAAGAAGTGAGATCTAAACGGGTGCCAAGTTCAATGGGCTAGGATATTATATTGAAGCTGACTTGACTTTCTAGGTCATCTGGAACTGGGTTATGATCAATGTCTATAGGTCAGTCAGTGATAAAAATTACGATTTTTGGACGTTAATATCGAAATAAACGGTTGAGGTGTGTTTATGAAATTTGGGGCACCTACTTATGCCGCAAGTCTCAATAGATGAGCCAAATTTGACGTGGTTATGTGAAATAGTTTTGGAGTTACGAGGGGGTGAAAAGTGGGGCCGAACGGGTCGTGTAATATTACACCCGGGGCGCTCGCCGGCTCGGCAGCTCGAACTCGGCTCGACTCGCTCCCGCGCGGCTAGATAGCGGGGACTCACAAGAGGGGTCGTCCTCTGCATGCGACGACGGAACCAAGTTTTTTACTAAAGCTGATCGCGCGCTTCGCATCCGTTACAGAAGTGACGAACGATCGTCGGTTGCAGACGCGGGCTGGCTGAGCGCGGGATGGGCGCGGTGCGGCGCGCGCACGGCGCCGCGCTGCTGGCCCTGGCCGCGCTCGTGCTGCTGCTGCTGGCGCGCCTGCCCGCGCCGCCCGCGCACCCGCCGCGCCCGCGCCCCGCGCCGCCCGCGCACCCGCCGCGCCCGCGCCCCGCGCCCGCGCGCGCGCGCAGCACGCCGGCGCCGGCCCCCGCGCCCGCGCCCCGCGCCGCGCCCGCCGGCCGCCGGCCCGTGCTGCTGGGCGAGCTGTACGCGGCCGGGTTCAGCGCGCCGCACGCCGCGCTGTGCCCGGCGCTGGGCGCGCGCGTGCGCCTGCTGATCCTGGTGACGTCGGCGCCGGCGCACGCGGCCGCGCGCGACGCGGTGCGCCTCACGTGGGGGCACTACGCGGCGCGCTCGGACGTGGCGCTCGGCTTCGTGCTGGGCGCGCCGCCGGCCGCGCTGCGCCCCGCGCTCGAGGCGGAGGACGCGCTGTACGGCGACCTGATCGTCGGCCGGTTCGTCGACTCGTACTCGAACCTGACGCTGAAGACGGTCGCGATGCTCGAGTGGGCGCACACGTTCTGCCCGCGCGCGCCGCGCCTGCTGAAGACGGACGACGACATGTTCGTGAACGTGCCGCGCCTGCTGCGCTTCGCGGCCGCGCGCGCGAACGCCTCGCGCTCGATCTGGGGCCGCGTCGTGCGCAAGTCGCTGCCGAAGCGCACGACCAAGTCCAAGTACTACGTCCCGCCGGAGCAGTTCGCGGGCGCCGTGTTCCCGGACTTCGCCACCGGGCCGGCCTACCTGCTGACGGCGGACTGCGTGGGCCCGCTGCTGCGCGCGGCGCCCGCGGAGCCCTACCTGCGCCTGGAGGACGTGTTCGTGACGGGCGTGCTGGCGGCGCGCCTGCAGCTGGCGCGGCACCACGCGCCCGAGTTCTACAACCGCAAGATCGCGGGCCACCCGTGCGCGCTGCGGCGCGGCGTGGCCGTGCACATGGTGCGCTGGCACGAGCAGTTCGACTTCTGGCGCAAGCTGCTGGACAACCGCACCAAGTGCGGGCCCGGCTAGCTCCTTACTAAATTATGTTCTTTCACCCTCGTCGACTGTCCGACGTGTAACTTGTCCTCGCGCGGCCGGTCGCCGCCCGCCTGCCCGCGGGCCCGCGGCGGTCTCCCGCGCTAAATGTCGACGACCCGATCGTTTTCGTTTTGCGCCGGTGACATCGTGCGAGTGCGATCTAACAGATGTCGCTGTCATTTTGACGTTGACATTTCGCGGGGGTGACGGCTGCGCGAGACCGCGGATAATATTTGTAGGCGGATAGATCCGACCTGGCTTCGCTCGTTTACCTGATAAGTTATACGAAACTCTTCCTTAGATTTAGTTAACTTTTTTATTTTACCGTATTTAAAGTACAAAGTATAACGAACGATCGAAATGAACCGTCGGACGCGTGCTCTTTCCGCTTTACGAAGCTCTCTCGTTTATCGAATCTCCTACTTAATGTATACACGTTAAGTTTCCATTGTATAATTTTTAATTCGGTTTACTGTAAGTAATTCTAAGTATCGGTCGACACCCGAAGCAGCCGGCCGCGGACGCCGACGGTCGGACCGCGAGCGGTGACTTCCTCGCACCTCGACCTCCCTATTTAATTAAATACTAATGTACCTATCTCTTTAATCGGCCCGCCTCCCGGCCGGGCTCTCCGACGCTCGGCGGGAGCGGTAGGAAAGGGCTGAATTGCTCATTTCCAATACTCACTAGCTATACGAATTGATGTCACGATCGAATCGATGAAATGATCCCTCGTCCGACCCGGCCGACGGTGATGTGATCGCCGCCTCTATCTATTTAATGGAACTTTACAAATGTGAATCTCCAACGGCTCGCCGAAGGAGTGACAGATGTCGGTAGCGCATCGCGTTTTCGTATGGCGATGATACAATTATGAAAACGCGATGCGCCCCTCGCTCGTCGTCCGCGGGGCGCCTCCGAGCCGAGGGGCCGATTGGGTTTATTATTTTTGTAAATAATATTTTTAATGTATTTTTTTATGTTTTTACTCTTTATTTTAAATCGAGATGAACAATTTTTTTAGAAGTTTTGTACGAACATTCCGCGGCTGATGAAATACTGAATTAGCCAAGTATCTACCTGTATGTATAATATGTTCGCGGAATGTGCCCGTGTGTGGCGCGAGGGGGGGGGGGAGGCAGAGGTCGCTGTGCAAGTTGTAAGTACCTACTACTACCGTGTATGTAATCGTTGTACCTGCAGGTTGTGCCACGTCACGTGTAAATAAATAAAGGAGGCGCGCCGTCTCCGCGCGCCTCGCCCGAACTCACTTTGTTTTATTTTACCACTTGCTTGAAAAAACTGGATTTTTATAATCATAAAATATGTAGGGGTCCAAGTTCGGTACCAAGGCCGTTGATATGACATAAGTATTAAAATGTCAGATGATATGTGATAACCATAGCAGATGACAGTTAAAGGCTCGATATAGGAAATTCAGGTAACTGATGACAGGTCAGTCAGATACAGATGTCAGATGACGGATGTGAGACGTCATAGTTTAGTGCACATACTTAGAATAGGTACTCTCAGACGGAGTCATGATCATGATGTAACAACAGGTTTAAAAATCATAATTAATTATAATTATTAATGATGTAGGTAATTATCATATAAAATAATAAACCTTGGTATCTATAAATAATAAAAGATTTAATATTTGATAGGTAATCAAGTACTTTACTAACCTAAGTTATCATCACAGTTTCTACACAATTCACAATCTAAAAATAAACCTAATCTCAAACAATAGCGGGACCTAACCTTATGAATAAAAATATTCCAATCTATAAAAATTCCTAATTTACCTAGATAGATAGAATTCTAATGTCGATTATGAGTCATGAAAACAGAGTTAATTTGGTTACATCCGTTAGTCATTATAATATCACTAGCTGTCCCGCCCGCGACTTCGTTCACTTAAAGTAGGTATTAACTAAACTGAGTTTCAAACAAATTAATCACACTAATACAATTTTACCCTTTTTAGAGGGCTATTTTGAAATATCCAGGAATACGTTTCCATTTATTTTGCATTTAAAGTATCCAAACCAAAATTAAGATCAATCGCACCACGGTTTTATTGAAAAATCCTGAAACACGAAACAAAGTTTCAGACCAATCGCAAAAGGTTAAAAAGATCCCATACAAACATTGACCCCACATTTGACCCCTTTTTCAAGGTTATATTGAAATATCCTGAAACACGTGTCCGTTCATTTTGTATTTACAGTACACAAACAAAGTTTCAGACCAATCGCACCACCCGTTAAAAAGTTCCCATACAAAAATTGACCCCACATTTGACCCCTTTTTGATGGTTTTATTGAAAAATCCTGAAACACGTGTCCATTCATTTTGCATTTACAGTGCACAAACAAAGTTTTATGAAAATCGCTCCACGCGTTAAAAAGTTTCATACAAACGTTTTCACCCTTTTTCACCCCCTTAGAGGTGGAATTTTCAAAAATCCCGCCTTAGTGGGTGGTTTTGTTATAAAAGGTAACCACCTTCCAAATTTCAGCTTCCTAGCTTCAGCGGTTTCGGCTCGGCGATGATGAATCAGTCAGTCAGTCAGTCAGTCAGTCATTCATTCATTCAGTCAGTCAGGTTAAGCTCTTATATAGGTATCTAGACACGCGGCAGCGTGTCAAGCCAAGTTCAAGCGAACGGGCGAGGCGCGCACCGTGTGTAATATTACACGAACCATTTGGAGCCATTTTCACCCCCTCGTAACTCAAAAACTATTTCACATAAACAAGTCAAATTTGGCTCATCTATTGCCACTTGCGAGTAAAATATATACTCCGAATTTCATAAACACACCTCAAACGGTTATTTAGATATCAACGTCCAAAAATGGTTTTTTATGAAATTTTTTATCACTGACTGACCTATAGACCTTAATTATAACCCAGTTCCAGATGACCTAGAACGTTCAAATTTGGCATCCAGGTAGGTAGTGGGGTGGATACAAAGGAAAAAATCTGAAATTTGCAAATTTTTATATTTTTAACGTACTTTTTCAATTAATTGATTCTCCTAGGAACCCTTACTAGCGCCTGTAATATAAGAATAGCAATCTAAATAGATGACAGTCGGTCATTATGTGGATTTTAATAAGGTCTTGACGTGAATTTAATAACGAGTGGAAGTAGTGTCTTGGATTGGTAAGTAGTACACTCTTACCTAGGTATACAATGTGCCAATAGTTGAGCCGTCTATGCAGATAGGTAAGAATGACTATATAGGTATGTATACCTACAATGTGCCAATAGTTTGAGCAGTCTATGCAGGTAGGTAGATATGGCTAGATAACTATTCAGGCCTAGATTATAGTGTGTCTCGGCTTGTCGGATAGGTAGTAGGTAGGTATACTTATTCAGTAAGTACTCAAGTACCTACCTACCTGCTTAGTATGTATACCTACAATGTGCCAATAGTTTGAGCCGTTTATGCAGGTAGATTATATAAGTGTAATAATATAAGAATAAGTACTTACTTACTAATAAGTTCTGTACAAAAAGTAATGATATCCCATCAAAAACATAAATGTGAAATGAGAGCCAAGTTCAATAAGTATGTTTTAGTCGTTGACTTCAGCGACAAAAGAAGTGAGATCTAAACGGGTGCCAAGTACAATGGTCAGTCCTGAAACTTATTTATAACAATATGAAATGTTTTTAACAACTTTAAAATATCATTTCATCTCATAATTTAGGATATTATATTGAAGCCTAAGGTCTGACTTGGCTAGTTTTCTTAAGAGTAGGTACGAATTATATTAGGTATAGCCTTTGCAAGTTCTTATTTTATTCTTCTAAAAATTTGGCTTGCTGGTAGAAACTAGCGATCGGACATAGTAGGTAAGTAGTTAATAATAGGAAGATAATTCGTATAATGAGAACTAGCCAAGTTAGACCTTAGGCTTCAATATAATATCCTAAGTTATGAGATGAAATTATATTTTAAAGTCGTTAAAAATATTTCATATTGTTATAAATAAGTTTCAGGACTGACCATTGTACTTGGCACCCGTTTAGATCTCACTTCTTTTGTCGCTGAAGTCAACGACTAAAACATACTTATTGAACTTGGCTCTCATTTCACATTAATGTTTTTGATGGGATGGATTTAACCGGATGCGAAATCATAATTTAAAACTGTGATTTAATTTCGCATCCGGTCAGTACCTATCAGTAGTGTAGTGTAGTCTGAAAACCAAAGTGTCGTTTCGTTTCGTATCCGGTCATGAAATAGTCGCTAACGAAACGCAAAGTGCGCCGCGCGGTGATTGGTCGGTGTCCGTGTACTGACAGCCATGCTAGGGACACGAGGAAAGGCGGAGAGGGAAGTCTCTCTCCGGTCACCGGGAAGTGAACTCGTGTTTTGTCTTGAAACTGTCTTCGTTTCGTTCAGTAGCTAACTAGGTATGTTTTAAAGGCAAAGTTATATTTGATTAGAGCGTTATTGTGTTTTCTTAAATTGTGTGAGACTTGATAGCCACAGCTTGAGAGTCCTTTTGTAGTTAAAACCCGTGAAGAGTGCCTGTATCCGATATAAGAGTGAGATTAATACGTACTACAAACTGGAAAGAAGCAAATAAGTGGTTCTGCTGTGTGCGATACGAGTAGGTACGTGTTGTACCTATAGGCAGACAAGTAGTTGTTCGGTGAGTCGCATGATTTTTTATTTACTTTTATTTTGATGTTTCGTTCACGGTTTTTTGATGAAGAGATACCTACTTACCTAAACTTTTTAAATGAAATTCAGAAAGAAGACGTGTTTGTTGAGTGTTGAGAAATACTTTAATTACTTATAAAGGTTGATAGCTTGTAAGATACCTAGTGAGGCTAGTTTTTGGTTAGATTCCGAAGTGGCTTATCTGACCTACGTAAGCAAGATGTTAAGACAATGCAACTAACCAGTAGTTTAGTTGTTCTAAGCGAAACAGTTTTTTTTTTTTTGGGCTGTTGCCGATATCAGTCTAGATTTAGACGAAATAGGATTAATAATTACCGCGCGGGCTACAACATTCTTACTTAATTCGATGTTCTACCGTTATTTTACAAACTAAACTTCGATTTAAGAGCTCGTTTTTCAAGCTGATAGCATGAAGATGGAGCAACATAAGACTACAAGTTATAAAAATTGATTGTATTTAGTATTTAATTAAATCCTGTAAGTGTTATCCGGTCATGAAATAGTCTCTAGTGAATGTAAGCTTGCCGCGCGGTGATTGGACGGAGGCGGAGTGTCCTGTTGGTGTGTCTACTGTCTAGAGTAGAGACGAACACTCGGAGTACTCTGGTCCCGGGAACTGAACACGTGTCTCGAAACTGTCATCGTGGAGTAGCTACCTGGAGCGTTATTGCAGTACATAGGTACATAGGCAGTACTTACCTAACTTTTTACTGCAAGCCGTTGGACAAATTGAAATATTTCGGTCCATTCTTTGAAGGTTTTATCGACAAAATAGTGTTGTCTTGTTTTCTCTATTCTGGCGTCCTTGCCCTGGTTTACACATTGGTCCAAAATACTAGAGATGATTTCGTACCTACGGGTTTTTAGGAGCGTTTAAAACACCCACTAACTAAAACACTTTGTTATCTTCCATGTGTCTGGAGTATATATGCTGCTGCTGCTGCCAACGGACTCCACTTGAAGTCTGACGAGTAGAGAAAGAGGAACCACCTCCAGAGAAGACACATTGATATTGATTTGGTGAGTCATTCTATTAATTTCTGTTCAAAGGTTGTTCCATATTCCAGGAGAATGTTAGTGTATAGGTAAGGTTTTTTTTTTTTTTTTTTTAGTAATGAAACATCTATCTATATATCTATCTATCTATCTATCTATCTATCTATCTATCTATCTATCTATCTATCTATCTGTAGCGGAGCCACTAATATATTTAATTTGTATTAATATTACCATAAATTATTGTTATTTAACTTTAAGTTGATTTGTGTTCACTAAAGAAATATTCCATGCATTTATTCTGTTTTACGTACAAACCGCTAACTGTTTTATATAGTGAATATGCGATCGCTGACGCAGGCTACCCGCCCCGCGCCCCTCAGCGGCCGGCCGGCGGCCGTGCGGTGGCAGTCTGGTCGATGCGCCTACGCTGCGTGCGTGCATGATTGCTTTCCCGAATAACCTAAAACTAAACCTAAACTTAACCTAGACCTAAACTAATTTGTTTTCCTTTTCGTGTACCTATAGACTTTCTTCACACTATCTATCTATCTATCTATCTATCTATCTATCTATCTATCTATCTATCTATCTATCTATCTATCTATCTATCTATCTATCTATCTATCTATCTATCTATCTATCTATCTATCTATCTATCTATCTATCTATCTATCTATCTATCTATCTATCTATCTATCTATCTATCTATCTATCTATCTATCTATCTATCTATCTATCTATCTATCTATCTATCTATCTATCTATCTATCTATCTATCTATCTATCTATCTATCTATCTATCTATCTATCTATCTATCTATCTATCTATCTATCTATCTATCTATCTATCTATCTATCTATCTATCTATCTATCTATCTATCTATCTATCTATCTATCTATCTATCTATCTATCTATCTATCTATCTATCTATCTATCTATCTATCTATCTATCTATCTATCTATCTATCTATCTATCTATCTATCTATCTATCTATCTATCTATCTATCTATCTATCTATCTGTCTGTCTGTCTATCTATCTATCTATCTATCTATCTATCATCTATCTATCTATCTATCTATCTATCTATCTATCTATCTATCTATCTATCTATCTATCTATCTATCTATCTATCTATCTATCTATCTATCTATCTATCTATCTATCTATCTATCTATCTATCTATCTATCTATCTATCTATCTATCTATCTATCTATCTATCTATCTATCTATCTATCTATCTATCTATCTATCTATCTATCTATCTATCTATCTATCTATCTATCTATCTATCTATCTATCTATCTATCTATCTATCTATCTATCTATCTATCTATCTATCTATCTATCTATCTATCTATCTATCTATCTATCTATCTATCTATCTATCTATCTATCTATCTATCTATCTATCTATCTATCTATCTATCTATCTATCTATCTATCTATCTATCTATCTATCTATCTATCTATCTATCTATCTATCTATCTATCTATCTATCTATCTATCTATCGGTTAGGTTAGGTTAGGTTAGGTTAGGTTAGGTTAGGTTAGGTTAGGTTAGGTTAGGTTAGGTTAGGTTAGGTTAGGTTCCACGGACCTGCTAGGATCTCCTAGTGGGCGGGGAAGTGAACCCCGACGTGGCGCGTCCCCAGGTGGCGGATAGGGGAACGGCCCCCAGATATGGGGGCTACCGGTATACCGGCGCGGACCAAATCACAGCGCGGCGGGGAGGGTCAACTCGGCCACCCCGTCGGGCAACCGAGGAGGAGCGCGGCGGGGAGGGTCAACTCGGCCACCCCGTCGGGCTACCGAGGCGGAGGTGCGGCACTCGATGTCGCAGTGGACCCCTGTGGTCGGTGGATGGCAGGCCTGCAAGGCTTGCGGCGCGGCGGGGAGGGTCAACTCGGCCACCTCGTCGGGCAAAATCCAAGGTGCTCTCGGATCTGGTAGCTTTTGCTGGCGGGTTCGGGGACAACGGAGGAGGGCCCTTCTTGGGCGTTAGGCTTCGTTACGTGCTTGCGCGGATGAAGCAGAGTTGGGCTCGGCGTGCGCTTACCCCGCCGTCGGGCAGGCAAGGGGGGACGTGTCTTCCCTGCCCCCAGCTCGAAGTCGTAATCCCGCGACGATTGCGGTCATGTCTCGTGATCGGAGTGGGACCGATGGCCTTGGCTTGGTCGCCCGGGCTGCGAGGAGTAAACCTCTATAAAAAATCCCGTAGGACAAGTGGGGGTGCAGCACGAAGTCCGTTCTCTTAGAGGATGGCTGGCCGGTAAAGCCAGTCGCTACTGTACCTAGGCGTAGCGCCTTGGTTAGGTTCACCTGCCCTTCCCAGATACACGAGGGCACTGTCTGGGTCGTATCGAGTCCCCGGTACTCGTGGGACTTATTATGGAGAATTTTATTCATACCCCTAAGGAGGGCGGTCGCCTGGAATGCCGCAATGAGGGAGTAGCTGCAGAGCCCGTGAGGGTTTCTGGTGCGGACGCTTCGGCGTCGACGAAGGAGGTAGCCTTGGTGGCGAAGGTCGCTGCCAAGAAGGCTGTGGTGGTCCTTAGAAGGATGGACACCGGAAACAGCGTGGAGGAGGCCCTAAGCAGGACCAGGTGTCCATCGCTGGTCAGCAGTTTAGGGAGTGACTCCGACGCGAGGTCAGCCGCTTCCGAGAGCTCTGGAAGGTTCTGGAAGAGGAAGAGGCTGAACCCCATCGAGAGGAGAGGCGGGAGTAGCGGGTCCGACTCGGACAAAAGTGCGCTCTCCGTTAAGACCAAGTTGTCGAAGCGTGGTCCTGGGAGACCCCCGACAACTGGCAAGTATGTGGGCATGGCAAAGGCCAGGGCCGAGCTTGCTGCCGCTGAACAGCAAGCCATGGAGCTGGAGGTGGAGAGGGAGGTGGTGGCGGCAACGCCTAAGCCGCGCTCAGACGCCGCCAAAACTTACCTGGGTGCCGTAGCCTCCTGGGGCCCGACAAGGGAGGCCCCTGCGGTCGCTCTGTCCTCCCGGGTAAAGGAGAGCCTGACGGCCATAGAGTTGGTTGGCAACAGGTCAGGCAACCTCAAGGGCACTTTCCAAAGTGCCCTTAAAAAGTCAGTGGAGGTGCTTCGTGAAGTGTTTGATGAGCTGGCCTCGCGAACGCCTGCTGATGAAGTGGCTCGGCTCCAAGCGGAGAACCGCATGCTGAAGGGCCAGCTAGATCGACTCGGCGAGGAGATGGCCGCGCTTAGAGCCGAAGTAAGGGGCAGCAAGGAGTGCGCTGCACCCAAACCATCGGCTGAGAACACAAAGCTTGGGGAGGATCTCCAAGCTTCATTGGCCAGAATGGAGGCAAGACTTGAGAGTCTGGAGGTGGACGGGCGGCTTCTGCCCGGAAAACGCCACCGCCCGCCCTTGGCAGCGGATCGGTCACAGGAGGCCGAGGCAGTGCCTGAGTCACCGGCTCCGGCACCAAAGAAGGCACCGGCTGAAAAGCCAGCCAGCCCCAGCTCCGGCTGCAAAAGCCGATGCAAAAGCCAAGAAGAAGCGGAAGAAGGGGAAAAAGGGCAAGCAAACTGAGGCTTCCCCAGCTCCCCCCGCTCCTACCCCGACTGATACTGCCAAGGCAGCCCCTGCTCCGGCAGGCAAGAGCCAGACGCAGGACGAAGAGGGGTGGCAGACCGTGGGTCCCAGTCGCCGCAACAAGCAACGAAAGGACCCAGCGGACAAGGCGCCAAGGGCCAAGGCACCTGCCAAGCCAGCGGCACCAAAGCCAGAGGCGGCCAAAAAGGCCAAAGCCCCTAAACTCCACGCCCCCCGCTCAGCTGCAGTGGTAATCGCGCTGCAACGGGGGGCCGAGGAGAGAGGCCGGACGTACGGGGAGGTGATCGCCGAGGCCAAGTCGAAACTCGACTTGGGAGAGCTCGGGATCTCTTCCGTACGCTTCAGGCAGGCGGCGACTGGGGCCCGCATCTTGGAGGTCCCAGGAGCGACGAGTGGGGGCAAAGCCGACCTGCTGGCGGAGAAGCTCCGGGGGCTGTTCTCCACGGAGGACGTTAAGGTCTCCAGGCCGGTGACTTCAGTCGACCTCAGGGTAACCGGTCTGGATGACTCTGTCACCCCGGAGGAGTTGGCGGCTGCGGTCGCCAAAGCAGGAGAGTGCTCGCCAGACAATGTGAAGTCTGGCGAGATAAGGAAGGGACCTGGGGGCGTGGGCACGGCCTTAGTCAAGTGCCCCGTCGCGGCCGCGAAGAAGGTGGTGGCAGCCGGACGCTTCCGGGTTGGATGGGCGGCGGTCGGGGTGAAAATCCTCGACGCCCTCCCCCGCCGGTGCTACCGGTGCTTCGCAATGGGTCACATTGGGGCCCAGTGCTCGTCGGAGGTCGACCGCAGCCAGAACTGTCTGTGCTGCGGTCAAGCGGGCCACAAGGCCCGGGAGTGCTCCGCCAAGCCCCACTGCCCCGTCTGCGAGGCAGCTGGGAAGAAGGCGGACCACCTCGCTGGGGGCAAGGCCTGTGCCAAGCCCCCAACAAAGAAGGCAGCGAAGAAGGCTGCGGCAAGGGCCAGGAAGGCCAAGCCGCAGCCTGCGAACCCACCCCCGGGTGACACGGAGTCGCCAATGGAGGTCCATTAGTATGGACCTCCGATTCCTGCAGGGGAACCTCAACCACTCCGCCGCGGCCCAGGACCTGTTCGTCCAGGCCATGGCGGAGTGGCAGGCCCATATTGCTGTCGCCGCTGAGCCGTATCGCGTCCCGGTCCGTTCGGATTGGGTCGGGGACTGCGGTGGCTCGGTGGCGATAATTCAGCGCAGCGCGGCAGGCGGCCCCCCTCTCACTGCAGTGAATAGAGGGGAGGGCTTTGTGGTAGCGAAGGTCGGCGTAGTGGTCGTTATTGGGGTGTATTTCTCCCCCAATAGACCACTCGCCGACTTTGAGCGCTATCTTGCGTTGTTGGGGGTCGCGGTCGGCCAGATCTCTCCCGGTCCCGTTGTCGTCCTTGGAGACCTCAACGCCAAGTCTAGGGCTTGGGGTTCGGCGACGACGGACCATAGGGGGAGAGTGCTGGAGGAGTGGCTGGTGGAGTGCGGGTTGAGCATCCTCAACCGCGGCACGGTGAATACGTGTGTGCGCCGTAACGGGGGGTCAGTCGTGGATGTTTCATTCGCGACCCCTCCCATCGCACACCGTGTCCAGGGGTGGGAGGTTCTGGAGAACGAGGAGACGCTGTCAGATCATAGGTATATTACCTTCAGCGTCTCAAACTCGTCTCCAGACACCCCGAGAGCCCCAAGCCAGCCAAGGTTGGATGGGCCACGCTGGGCGATAAAGCGCCTGGACAGGGAGTTACTGCAGGAGGCAGTCCTTGTTCAGGCGTGGATTCCGGAATCACCAGTGGATGACATAGACGGGGATGCGGCTCAGCTTTGCGAGGCCATGGCGCAGGCGTGTGACGCCGCGATGCCTCGCATCAGAGCCCTCCCGTCCAAGAAGTCTGTCTACTGGTGGAATGAGGAGATTGCCCAGCTCCGCCGCTCGTGCGTGGAGGAGCGCCGCGCCTTCCAGCGGTATCGGAGGCGCCGAAACCGCGAAGAAGGCGAGGAGGACCGACTGTACGCAGCGTACAGGGAGGTGGCGGTAGCACTCCGCCTCGCCATCAGCCGGTCAAAGGCCGCGGCGTGGGAGGAGCTCCTGCAGACGTTGGAGAGGGATCCTTGGGGTAGGCCGTACAAGCTAGTACGGCAAAAACTACGCCCTTGGACCCCTCCCGTCTCCAGCAGCCTAGAGCCGGCGGTCCTCAAGAGGGTGGTCGAGGCACTGTTCCCGGAAATGGGAACAGACTTTGAGCCTCCCACCATGGCGCCACCAGCACCGGAGGAGAGAGACTCGGGCGAGGTGCCCGAGGTCTCTAAGGAGGAGGTGGGTGCGGCCGTGTTGCGCATCAAAAGCAAAAACACGGCCCCAGGACTCGACGGCATTCCTTGCCGTGCCTGGGTCCTGGCCTTAGGCGGAGAGCAGGAGGCTCTGGAGCCCCGCCTAAGGGCGCTCTTTAGTAGGTGTCTGCGGGAAGGTCTTTTCCCGCACAGATGGAAGGAGGGCCGCCTGGTCCTCCTCCGGAAGGAGTCGCGGCCGGCCGATGACCCATCGGGGTATCGGCCCATAGTGTTGCTCGACGAGGCGGGGAAGCTACTGGAGAGAGTAGTTGCCAACCGCCTCGTCGAGCATATGGAAGTAGTAGGCCCGAATTTATCGGATGCCCAGTTCGGGTTCCGCTGCGGCCGGTCGACGATAGACGCGATCGGCCGCCTACGGGACATGGCGGAGGAGGCGGTGTCGGGGGGTGGGTTGTTGTTGGCTGTGTCGTTGGACATCAGAAACGCCTTCAACAGCCTGCCCTGGCCGACTATAATGGAGGCACTCCGCTATCATGGAGTGCCACCATATTTGAGGAGACTGGTGGGGAGCTACCTATCCGATAGGTCGGTAGTGTTCCCCACCAGAGACGGAGCGGGTGGTCGTCGGCGGATGACGCGTGGTGTTCCCCAGGGGTCCGTTCTTGGGCCCCTGCTATGGAACATCGGGTACGATCACGTTCTGCGCTGTGCTAACTTGCATGGCGTAGACGTGATATGCTACGCCGACGACACCATGGTGACGGCCCGGGGTTCTGATCTCCGGGCCGCCTTGATACTGGCCACCGCCGGTGTTGCGGCGGTAGTATCGAGGATTAGGCGGTTGGGGCTAGAGGTGGCTCTCCACAAGTCGGAGGCCATCTGCTTCCATGGGCCCCGACGGAGACCACCTTCTGGCACCAATATAGTGGTTGGAGGGACCCCAATCCCGGTCGGGACGACGCTTAAATACCTTGGCGTCGTCCTCGACAGCAAGTGGGACTTCAGCGTCCACCTGGAGCGGCTAGTCCCGAAGTTGGTGGGTGCAGCAGGTGCGCTTAGTCGTCTGCTTCCCAACCTAGGCGGAGGAAACAGCAGCTGTCGCCGGCTGTATATGGGAGCGGTTCGGTCCATGGCCCTCTATGGGGCCCCGATCTGGGCGGGGTCCCTGAAGAACCGCCACAAGGCCCTACTGCATCAGGCGCAGAGGGTCATGGCGGTTCGGACCATACGAGGGTATAGGACCATCTCCCACGAGATGGCTTGCGTCCTTGCCGGGTCCCTTCCGTGGGATCTAGAGGCCGAGGTTCTGTCCTCGGTCTACTGGCAACGGACGCATGCCCGGAGCCGAGACCTGCGCCCTGCGCCTGACGAAGTAGTGCGGTGGCGCATGGATGCCCAAGAGGTGGCTCTGGGCGAGTGGCGGCGGCGGCTAGAGGGGCTACGCACTACGGGTGCGGCGTCCCGACGCCGATTGTTGGAGGGGGTCCTGCCCATTCTGGAGGAATGGGTGGGACGGAGGTGGGGGACTTTATCCTTCCGGCTTACACAGGTACTCTCGGGGCATGGTTGCTTCGGGAGATACCTGTGTAATATAGCCGGGAAGGAAATAAGCCCGGAGTGCCACCATTGTGGCTGTGCGGAGGATACCGCACAGCACACTTTGGTGGTGTGCTCCGCTTGGGCAGGGCCGCGATCGGAGTTGGTTGCGGCCCTAGGAGGAGGAGATCTCTCGCTGCCGATCGTCATGGAGAAGATGGTCAGCAGCGAGACGATATGGGAGGCGATGATCTCCTTCTGCGACACCGTGATGTTGCAGAAGGAGACCGCAGAGCGCGAGAGGGAGCGAGATCCGCTCTCCCAGCGGCTCCATCGTGGGCGAGGCGGGCGGGCGAGAAGGGGTGCCCGCTCTCGACACGACCCGCCAGGGGCGTCTCGGGCGGCAGGTGCGGGGGCACCAGCCGTCCAGTGATGAGACCCCCTGAGGAGGTAGGAGGGGTTCGCCCCTCTGAGGAGGTCCGCCCATCCCATCGGGCGGACGTGGGCCATAGGCGAGGCCAGGCGGACTGTTGAGTGACCGCCGGCCTTGCCTCTGCCTAACAGTGGCGGGAATAGTGAGGTTTTTAGTGGGTATACCCGAAAGGGGGAGTCCCACATACCTCGCCCTTGCCCCCCGGCAGGGCGGGGATGCGTAACGCATTTTCCTCACTCAAAAAAAAAAAAAAAAAAAAAAAAGGTTAGGTTAGGTTAGGTTAGGTTAGGTTAGGTTAGGTTAGGTTAGGTTAGGTTAGGTTAGGTTAGGTTAGGTTAGGTTAGGTTAGGTTAGGTTAGGTTAGGTTAGGTTAGGTTAGGTTAGGTTAGGTTAGGTTAGGTTAGGTTAGGTTAGGTTAGGTTAGGTTAGGTTAGGTTAGGTTAGGTTAGGTTAGGTTAGGTTAGGTTAGGTTAGGTTAGGTTAGGTTAGGTTAGGTTAGGTTAGGTTAGGTTAGGTTAGGTTAGGTTAGGTTAGGTTAGGTTAGGTTAGGTTAGGTTAGGTTAGGTTAGGTTAGGTTAGGTTAGGTTAGGTTAGGTTAGGTTAGGTTAGGTTAGGTTAGGTTAGGTTAGGTTAGGTTAGGTTAGGTTAGGTTAGGTTAGGTTAGGTTAGGTTAGGTTAGGTTAGGTTAGGTTAGGTTAGGTTAGGTTAGGTTAGGTTAGGTTAGGTTAGGTTAGGTTAGGTTAGGTTAGGTTAGGTTAGGTTAGGTTAGGTTAGGTTAGGTTAGGTTAGGTTAGGTTAGGTTAGGTTAGGTTAGGTTAGGTTAGGTTAGGTTAGGTTAGGTTAGGTTAGGTTAGGTTAGGTTAGGTTAGGTTAGGTTAGGTTAGGTTAGGTTAGGTTAGGTTAGGTTAGGTTAGGTTAGGTTAGGTTAGGTTAGGTTAGGTTAGGTTAGGTTAGGTTAGGTTAGGTTAGGTTAGGTTAGGTTAGGTTAGGTTAGGTTAGGTTAGGTTAGGTTAGGTTAGGTTAGGTTAGGTTAGGTTAGGTTAGGTTAGGTTAGGTTAGGTTAGGTTAGGTTAGGTTAGGTTAGGTTAGGTTAGGTTAGGTTAGGTTAGGTTAGGTTAGGTTAGGTTAGGTTAGGTTAGGTTAGGTTAGGTTAGGTTAGGTTAGGTTAGGTTAGGTTAGGTTAGGTTAGGTTAGGTTAGGTTAGGTTAGGTTAGGTTAGGTTAGGTTAGGTTAGGTTAGGTTAGGTTAGGTTAGGTTAGGTTAGGTTAGGTTAGGTTAGGTTAGGTTAGGTTAGGTTAGGTTAGGTTAGGTTAGGTTAGGTTAGGTTAGGTTAGGTTAGGTTAGGTTAGGTTAGGTTAGGTTAGGTTAGGTTAGGTTAGGTTAGGTTAGGTTAGGTTAGGTTAGGTTAGGTTAGGTTAGGTTAGGTTAGGTTAGGTTAGGTTAGGTTAGGTTAGGTTAGGTTAGGTTAGGTTAGGTTAGGTTAGGTTAGGTTAGGTTAGGTTAGGTTAGGTTAGGTTAGGTTAGGTTAGGTTAGGTTAGGTTAGGTTAGGTTAGGTTAGGTTAGGTTAGGTTAGGTTAGGTTAGGTTAGGTTAGGTTAGGTTAGGTTAGGTTAGGTTAGGTTAGGTTAGGTTAGGTTAGGTTAGGTTAGGTTAGGTTAGGTTAGGTTAGGTTAGGTTAGGTTAGGTTAGGTTAGGTTAGGTTAGGTTAGGTTAGGTTAGGTTAGGTTAGGTTAGGTTAGGTTAGGTTAGGTTAGGTTAGGTTAGGTTAGGTTAGGTTAGGTTAGGTTAGGTTAGGTTAGGTTAGGTTAGGTTAGGTTAGGTTAGGTTAGGTTAGGTTAGGTTAGGTTAGGTTAGGTTAGGTTAGGTTAGGTTAGGTTAGGTTAGGTTAGGTTAGGTTAGGTTAGGTTAGGTTAGGTTAGGTTAGGTTAGGTTAGGTTTTTTTTTTTTTTTTTTTTTTTTTTTTTTTTTTTTTTGACGTTCACACCTCTAACTTAAGTCAGAGCCTTTTTTATTCGTACACACATATTTATAAATGTGTTCGCATCCCGAGTTTTATATACTCGGGATGCTACATTTATGCTCTGTTTGCCGCAATGGGCTAAATTATTTACTTCTTTATTTAATCTTGCGTATAAATCATACTTATACGTTCAATCTTACATAGTACTTTAATCTTATTTTTCTGTTTATCTATTTACTGTTTATCTTACTTTTCTGCAATCTTGTTTATAATTTTAATCCTACTTACTACTTTTATCTTTTTTTTCATATTAATCGTGTTTTTAGTTTTTTGTTCATATTTTCATTTTTATCTTGTTATTAATCTAATCTTAATTACTAATTTTTATCTTTCTATTTATTTTTACGTATTTATTTTATCCTAATCAGTAATTTTTAACTTACTTTACCATTTATCTTTTTTACTGTTGTTTATCTTACTTTATTGTGATCATGTTTATTAATTTAATCTTACTTACTAGTTTTAATCTAATCTTACTTATCTGCACTGTATTATTGCTGATCATTCTAATCTTACTTTGTATTTTTATCTCTTTCTTATTACCTAAATCTTATAAGAAATATTTCTTACTATTTTAAACTTACTTTCTATTAGTTTTTCTTACTATTTCTATTATTCTTAATTAACTATTCTTACTTTCAATAATTTTCTAAATTTTTCCAAATATTTTGATCTTACTTTTTATTTAACACACAAAATATCTATATATATAACTATCTTTTATATATTACAATCTCAGGAAGGTTTGATTGATTATATGAATGTCATTCTTTTAATTATTTTTCCAGATTTTCCTATGAAAATTAATATATTTTCAAATATATTTTATTCATAGTTTGTATACGAGGTTTTCTTAGTTTTCCGTTTCTTGTTTTGTTTTGACGTTTTCCATATTTTTACATAGTTTGTTATGTAAGTTTTATTATATTGTTTTCTGCTTATGATTTTTGTTGATATAGATTGTGTTTGTTATTTTCTATAAAGTTATAATGTGTTTTTGTAATTTTGTTTTATTTATTGATATGTTATTTTCTATTTAGATTTTTATAGTTTTATGTATGTTTATTTTGGTTATCCCTATGTTTTCTATTTAGTTTTATTTAAAGTTTTTGTTATTCTTGTCATGTGTTTTATGTTTGCTTTAAGTTTAATTTATAATTTTAAGTTTTGTTTTACAGGTTTTTTAAGTCTTCAGTGGTACGCCACGCTGGACCTCGCGATGGAGTCCCAGCGACGGCGTATGGGGCAGTTTATATTGAATGCACTGTGGTCGTTTCGCTCTGTCTTGGCCGTTTTGCAGTTTGCGCAAGTCGGCGGGCCACCAGCTGTCCAGGTGGGGCAGTCCTTTCGGAGGTGCGGTTCTCCGCAGTGACTGCACTTGTCCACTGATTCTTTGCACAGCTTCCGCCCGTGGCCGAAGCTTAGGCATCGTGTGCACTGAATCAGTGGACTCTGGTCGTATACTGGACGCCGCTGAAGGTCTATGTGGACCTCGCCCGCCGACGTGAGCCTCTGCCAGAGCTTTGTGGAGACCTGCATGACTATGTGGGATTCCATGCGGTTCCGGGCCCTCCTCCTGTACTTCACTGACACTCTGTTCTCAGACTCGGGGATATCGTGAAAGATGTTTATGTTTTGGCTCCTGAGTGAGGCGATGATATCTTCGTCAGTGTTGTACGAGAGGACGTCCCGGATGACCACCAATGGATCCTTGGCCTGCGCTTCGACCACAGTGAGTCCTACGGCTTTTGATATAATTCGACCTTGGATTTTCTTTATGTCCTCGGGGGTCCTACAACTCACAACAATCTTCTGGTCACGAGCCTTTCTTACGCTGTCGACACGGATACCTGTAGACCTTGCGTCTACCGCGCCCCTTATCTTATCCAGGACCACTGCGCTGGTGTCTTGAGGGTCTTGCGAAGACACGATAAGGGAGTGGCGCGGCGACTGGGGTACAGGCCTCCGTGCCATTTCAGCGTAAGAAATTTTCGGTGTACCGTCTGCGTCCGACACAATTTTTTCCAGCTGCGCCTGGGTGGTGGACAGCGTTGCACCGAGCTGCCGGATTTCTGCCTGGAGCTGTGTTATTTCAGGGTTCGCTTGGGCTGGACACTCTAGGTGGCTGCTCTTGCGGCCCTCCATCACAACCAGCTGTCGTAAGGCCTTTATTTCCCCCATGATCTCCTTTGGGCTGGGACCGGATATGGGTCTAGGGTCCGGTTTATGGCTCTCGGCGGTTTTGACCTCGATCATCTGGCGCAACGCCACCAACTCCGTCATTACTTCATTTGGTGTTGGTCCTTCTTCTTTATCTTTGCTTCTTCTCAGCTCATCTATCATTCTATTGTACTCTCTCTCGCTCTGTAATCTTTCTTCGTAATGCTGGGCTCTCATTTTTTCGACCTGTATCGTTACATTCTGACGATACTCCAATAGGGTCGTTATGGTCATGTACAGGCCATGCAGATCGTCTAGTACCTGTTCTTTTATAGATGTCTTGAGGTTTCCTGACTGCTCGAGCTGGTTCTTGGCACTTGTGTAGTATTTGCGTGCAAACTCCTTAGTTATCTTCGAGCAG